>CM070073.1:5143126-7543126 GCA_036320875.1 Cotoneaster glaucophyllus | reverse complement strand
CAAAACAAGGAAAGACACAATGATGTTGTCCATCTTCTTTTTCCTTTTCAACAAGCATCATCATGTTGTCCTTTTGTTTCTTTTGTTTTGTTTACTAGCCGAAAGTAGGATAGCAAGTTGGCCACTACTTCAACAGAATTCACCGTCTCTTGAAGACAAGGGTTCAAGCGAATGGAAGAGTTGGTGCAACAGCTGCTGTGTACTCTGCCGCTATCTTGGAATATCTAACCGCAGAAGTCTTGGAGCTTGCAGGCAATGCAAGCAAAGATTTAAAGGTGAAGCGTATTACACCCAGGCACTTGCAGCTTGCAATTCGGGGTGATGAAGAACTCGACACCCTGATCAAGGGTACAATAGCCGGTGGTGGCGTGATCCCTCACATTCACAAGTCTCTCATCAACAAGTCCACCAAGGACTAGTATCCTTGTGGGTTCGCGCTTTTGTCAACTCCTCGCGGAAAAATGGAACTCCTCTGTACATTTCGAGATTCATTTTGTTCATTGATAATGTCCTTTGCGGATTGACAGACTGTTCGATTTGGAACAATCAGAGAATGTATTTTTTCCATTCTTTTCTTCTGTAGTGGAACCACTCTAAACTGTAATAGTCAGTGTCCTTAAGTTGAGGTTCTGAGCTTTTGTAAACCGACTTCAACTTAACTTTTTTCCGAATGTTTTTTTATGAGGCATTTCATCGAGCAGATCTATACCATTGTGTTTTTAGCGTATATCTCCCTCCATTTTTTAGCTGTGTTTTTAGGTCAATATTGTTGTACTGAATCAAACAAAGAGTTAAATCATGTATATAGAGTCTGGAGCTCAAATATAGACGATTGGAATGAGGGAGAATGGGGCTTTTATTATTTTAAGAAAAAACGACTAACTTTAAATTTGTGTCGTTTCGCTAAAAACATACACGTCTTCCTTTTGTGGTCTTGGATGAGGATCGAGTGATAAGAGTTGCACCAGAGAGATGTTGATGTTTTAACTTTTGTTGAACTTGTCTGTTTCGCGAAAATGAATTAACAAAGAGAGGTAATTTTGTCAAATTACTTAAAACGATTACAAACCCAAATCTCCATTAATTAAGGACATAAGCACATTAATTAAGTCAAGGATCCCACTGTAAATCACCAGTCTAACAGCATCCGTCTCATAACTAAAGCCAAACACTTCACTACAACTAAAACCATACTTGAGAAAACATGATGAAATACATAGAAAACGATTTGGAACAAGAAAACCAACTACCCTAACAGATTTCTTGAGGAACAGGGAAAAGTCGACGGGAATCAGATAGCTGAGACCTTTGGAACATCCACCGGGAACTGGTGGATCTCATCCATCCATGGATTCTTCTCCTTTGCTGGATTCACAGTTCTCAAAGCCTTCCAAACTGCACTGTTGCACTTGAAGCCGGACCCGAACGCTATCTGCCAAGTTCGGTCTCCCTTCTTCATCCTCCCCTTGGCTTCTGTATAAGCAAGTTCGTACCAAAGAGAGCTACTTGAAGTGTTGCCAAATCTGTAAAGTGTCATTCTCGAAGGCTCCATGTGGCGGTCCGAAAGCTGCAAGTTTTTCTCCAATTCATCTAGCACAGCTCTTCCTCCCGCATGAATGCAGAAGTGCTCAAAAGCCAACTTGAAATCCGGGATGTAAGGCTTCACTTTCATCTTCAAAAGTTTTCTCCCAACAAGCGTGGCAAAGAAGAGCAACTGTTCGGACATAGGTAACACAAGAGGACCCAAGGTAGTGATGTTGGTCTTCAAAGCATCCCCAGCAACCGCCATAAGATCCTTTGACAAAGAAACTCCTATTTTCCCGGCAAAATCCTCTTGTTGGGTAACACAAGAGAAGCACTTGTCATCCGAACCTTTGTGGGTCCGAACAGTGTGCACCAACTGATACTTGGATCGACGTCTGTCTGACCATTTGTTCGAAAGCAAAATTGCAGCTCCTCCCATTCTAAACAAGCAGTTTGAGACAAGCATCGATCTATCATTCCCGAAATACCAATTCAATGTGATGTTTTCCATGCTAATGACCAAAGCATAGGTATTCGGGTGGACTCGAAGAAGATCTTTAGCAAGATCAATTGAGATCAAACCAGCACTACATCCCATCCCACCAAGGTTATAACTAATAATATTCCCTCGTAGCCTGTAATGATTGATAATCATAGCCGACAAAGACGGTGTTGGATTAAACAAGCTACAATTCACAATCAAAATACCAATGTCTTTCGGTTTAATGTAAGTTTTTTCAAATAGCTGATCAAGGGCACCAAACATTACCATCTCAGCTTCTTTTCTCGCCTCCGCCATACATGGATTGGGAGGCACCCGTATAACAGCTTCAGGGAGGTAGGTTGACTCCCCAAGACCCGACCTCTCAAGAATTTTGCGTTGAA
Organism: Cotoneaster glaucophyllus; assembly: GCA_036320875.1. Classification (NCBI taxonomy): domain Eukaryota; kingdom Viridiplantae; phylum Streptophyta; class Magnoliopsida; order Rosales; family Rosaceae; genus Cotoneaster; species Cotoneaster glaucophyllus. The sequence continues at coordinate 7,540,717 of CM070073.1, read as the reverse complement.
ACGCGAGGTTTTCCTCAGTGAATGTTCCTATCGAATGGGAACAGTTCATGAATATCTGCCTCGTGACCTTTCGCGCATCCTCCGGCTTATAGCACGAGAAATCAACCAGGTAAACAGGCCGCGGACGAGAAAAGAAATAAAGGGTCAATAAGAAGACCAAAAGAGTCGAGCAAAGGACAACGGATATGAGATTGAACCTGAGGTGATCCCAAAGGTCATGGAGGTCTTGGAGTGAGAATGTAGACAGCTGTGCCACGGTGAGAACAAAAAGAGGGGATAAAAACAGGTACATTCCATGGGTGATAAGGTAGTGGTATCCGAGCTTTACATACTTCAATTTCACGGACTGTTTGAAATCGGGAAGCTTCAATGAGGCCGAGGACACCGATGATGAAGGGATTAAAGGTGTGTTCAGATTGGAAGGTGACATTTTTTCGAAAATTCCAAGAGATACCTGACCCCTGATCTCAATACAACAGTAGTGTCAAACAAGTACGAATCCTCTTTCCTCAAAACCGAATTCAAACAACATTTCGGGTTACAGAATGCGATTTCGGGTAGAGGAATCAAAGATTCTGGGGACTGGATTTTCCTAGGGACATTCTGGTATATTTGGGGGTTTCAGGAATTAGATTTTCTCTGGATTATCAATCTTACAAGAAATTTAACGACAGAAAACAGCAAATGCAGCTCAAAGGACCGAAAAACCCCTGCAAAATAACCAGAAAGCACATACCTTTTTTATGATTCTGTACAAAAAGCAGGCATTTTTTATAATTTATACAAAAGATGAAGCTAAAAACGAATAGATTGAAAGCAGCATTGCATGCGACCCAGATGAGAAAACTGAATTGTGAGAAAACCCAGATGAGAAAACTGACCTGAAATTGCAAATCCGATGAGAAATGTTGGATTTTTGCCTGAGAAAACCAAATGGTTTCTTCTGCTTTCGGAGTCACATGAGTTTATGAGCGAGGAGGCAGAGTCGGTATAAAGAAAATGATTTTCAAGTGTTGTTGCGTGTCTTGTGTTTGGGTTGACCCGTTGGTTTGCAACTAAAATAATATGATTCAGAATCACACAGTTAAATAAATAAGGGCTTGTTTGGTATCCTATTTAAATTTTTTTATAATTTTTCAAAACATTTCTTAAGAATTTTTCTTGAAAACAATTTTCTTTAAGACTCAAAAACTTGTTTTAACTACTTGTCTTAAGAAACATTTAGAGCCTGTTTGATTCTGAATCATATTATTTTAGGCCATCTCCAACCGAGGGCTGGCCAGAGGGCTCGTTTGAGCCCTCTGGCCCTCCAAGATTCTTCAAGATATTAATATTTTAATGAACAGTACAGGGCCATATTTGCCTCCGTCTTCAACCGAGGGCCAGAGGGCCATAGGGCCAAACATAATTTATTATTTTATAGCTACAATTTTTAAAAATATTTTTATGTTGTTAAATGTTTTTTTTATGTTGGTTAATGTTTTTTAATGTTGTTTCATATTGTTTAATGTTGGGCTATAATTCACTTAATTTAACTTCATATTGTTTATAGAAAAAAATTGAATTAAAAAAAATTGAAACACATTTTGTAAAATAGAAGTTATAGGAAGTTATAGAAAAAAAAAGAAAAAAAAAAGGTTTAAATTGAAGTTATAGAAAAAAATAAGGTTTAAATTGAAGTTATAGAAAAAAATAAGAAAAAGAAAAGGTTTGAATTGAAGTTATAGAAAAAAAAAAAAGGTTTAAATTCATAAAAAATAAAAAATAAATAAAAAATAAAAAAAAAAAAACCTGAGGCAACGGCTAGTGAACCACTAGCCGTTAGAAATTTTAAATTGCCTAATGCTGTCGGTTACAACCGACAACAATACTAATTAATTAAAAAAAAAATGAAACTTCCTAATGCTGTCGGTTAAAACCGACAGCAATGAAAAAGCTGGAAAAAAAAAAACCCCTCCAGCCCTCTAGCTCTCTCCGATTCCGTGGGGCCCTCCCAGATTCCAGAGCCCTCTGGCCTAGCCCTCGGTTGGAGACGGTTTTAGGGCCATTTTCGGCCCTCTGGCCCCTTCGGTTGGAGATGGCCTTAGTTTCTTGAAAACTTAAATTTTTAAATAAAATTAAATAATAATAAAAAATAAAAGAAGAAGTAGAGTGAGATTTTAAACAAACAAACAAACAAACAATATATGTTCACAAGATAGGTTACCAAATACAATCTACTTCGAAGGCTTGACCTGTCAACATTTGCGAAGAACTGGGCCTGCTTACAAGAAAGGTCACATCACCTGATGATATGTATTTAAATACGCGGTCAAAGATTTAATGAAATTGTTTTATTGATAAAAGATCTTGGTGCATAGTATGACTGTATACACCAATACATTGATATATACTAAAGGGTGAAATGTCAATTTAGTTCTTGAATTATCACTTTAGTGAAAATTAGGTCCTTAAATTATTTTTTTGGCAAAATAAGTCCTTAAATTCATTAAAAATTGCTAATTTCATCCCTACTATTATTTTCAAATCTATTTTATCCAATTTTTCATCAACTTAAGTCACTTGACATACTTTAGAGTGTAATACCATTATTTTCTTGCCTATAAGCCCTTAACATTTCATATAGGTTACAAATCTAACGTCTACTTTACCATCCGAAGCTAACTTACACATTTCTTACGAAAAACTACCAATTTACCCTCCAAAGTTGACTCTATACACTATTTCTTTATGAAAAACTATCAATCTACTCTCAAATGTGTATCACATGCAAGTAACGTGATTTAAATTGACGGAAAATTGAATATAGTAGTTTCGAATATAATATTACGGATGTAATTGGCAGATTTTTATAATTCAAAGACTTATTTTTACGGATGTAATTGGCAGATTTTTATAATTCAAAAACTTATTTTTCTAAAAAAATAGTTTAGGGACCTAATTTTCACTGAGGTGATAATTCAAGGACTAAATTGGCAGTTCACCCTATACTAAAATATCATTGATAAGTTTTCGAACATATTTGTCACACTGCAATTTGTTGTTACCAATTCATATTTTTGTAATAAAATTTCTATGGTGTTCTTCAGTATAATATATTACAAGCCTGACACAACTAATATGTTAAGGACATAAATTATCATATTAAATAAATACAATGTGCTATGATTGTAGGGAACTTTAACGAAAAGTTCGCGGTATTGTTCACTTTAACGAAAAACCACATTTTTACACAAAAAAGTCAATCATGATACTATTCACTTTACCCTTTTCTTTAAAACTCAAAATCTTCAAACCATTTTCATTAGTTTTCCTTTAATTTGTATGGCTAAATTGAGTCATTCTTTTGCTAAAACATAAACACACGTTAATACATAAATAAATTGATAACATGATGATGATCTCATACTTTAGTCCCATCAAAAAATTAATTGTCACATGATAAAATCACAAAATTAATTTTGCTTTTATTTATATTCTAAAGTACAATATATAGGTAAGAGAGATTTTCGGTGTTTTGAGTTATGAAAAACAATTTCTCCCTTGTATTTTTTATGATTTTTTTTTTTTTTTGTAGTAATTCTCTTGTTCTTAGAGATTCACTTAACACATGGATTGTTACTAAATTATGGCCAAATTCTATCCTTTTTTCTTGGAATTTTTTCGTGTTTTTAATCAAATTCCTTGTTGTCACATCCCGGCCCGGGCCCCCACCACATCCCGGGCTCGACTCTACTGTAGCACGATATTGTCCGCTTTGTGCCCCAACCACACCCTCACGGTTTTGTTTCTGGGAACTCACACGAGAACTTCCCAGTGGGTCACCTATCATGGGAATGCTCTCGCTCGAACTCGCTTAACTTCGGAGTTCATACGGAACCCGAAGCCAGTGAGCTCCCAAAAGACCTTGTGCTAGGTAGAGATGAGAATATACATATAAGGCTTACAGGATCCACACCTCTGGGCGGTGTGGGATCTTACACTTGTTGTATGGTAGATCGAAGCAAAACCTGAATTTGGCCAAGAAAAAGAACAAAACCAAACCCTGATTATTACTTCATGAAAAGTTACTCGCATGTGAACTGTGAACTGTGAACTGTGAACTGGTAAAAGTCTCATTGAATGATGGTTGTACTTTTTACAATAGTACAACCACCACCCTTCTTTTTTTACCACACGTCGATGGTACACTAGTAGCGTAACGTTTCAACTTAATAATACAATGTCATGCATTATTAATTTAGAACCTTAAAACCTCACCCGTTACATGCAAGTCTCTTTCTAAAAAACAAGAACATATTCAAAGGAAAATATGAACATGTTCAAAGTACGAATACTTTCAAGGCTTTTTGGCTCATGATCCACTTTTGAAATTTGGTTGCTTAAATGATCCGTTTTTAGCATGTTGCCCTTATATCATCGTCGTGTCGTCGATATATGGACAATATCTCGTCAATATTTGAGTTCAATCATCTCAGCAACCAAATGTCAAAGTGAATTATTTAGCTAATTGCCCTACTTTCAAACTTTTACAAATGAACTTCGAATAAATGAAAAATAACAAAAATTAAGGGCGGAGTTAAGAATTTTCACATAAAAGACGGGCATAACCAATTTTTAGGATGAACCGGTGAGGAAAGGTGAATTTGAAAACAATTGGCACCAAATTTCACCCTTCTCTCATCCGAACCGTTGATACAGGTGACGAGTGACGAGTGACGAGTGCCAGACGGTTCAATTCTAATTTTCTAGATAGCAACTGTAGAACTAAGTACCATGCAGATCAAAAGTATATACAGGAAGCTGCTGCAGAACCTGTGACTAGAAGCTCAACGAGTTTGACAGCCGTTCCCGCAATTTCTCCGATTGCAATCCCCTGATGTCGAGGGCTATACTGCGACGGACTTCTGTGTTGCTCTTATGATGATTGGTCAGAATTGTTGATGAATGCCAACTCAGAAGCCAATGCAATATGATCACTACCCCATTTCTGCAAAACCGTCTGGAAAAATTATACCTCAGAAGTATGTCTCTTATGTTCGTTCATTCAACCAGGATTAATCAATGTCGTTTATTATATATTGCTTCAGTTGAAAGGTCTACTCTTATAATCGTAATTTAATTCATTCCATTTTGCTTTCCCTAAACTAGTAAATAGATATCGTTCTCTGTATAATGTTCAGTAGAAAACCCGTACCTTGGTTGGGAACCCTGAAGTCCACTGCATAGCTTGCTTCGGTATAGGAGCAAGCACCCTCAGAGTCTGCAGACCTTCGGAACGCCTGATATTTAAGAAAGAAAATTACAAGAAGCATTAATAGGTCTCAACCTATTCCGCAGGCTCAGAATAAGAAAATAAATTATCAGACGAGAGTGGCAGACGAACTTTATTAAAACAGACGTGTAATTACTAAATGAGTTCTCGACTCAAAATCTGATAAGCAGAATAGGATGACAGGAAATGCACAAGGAAAATCAGAACAATAGAAAATTTACCAGATGTAATCAACCGTGCCCAAGAATAATTTATTATAACTGGTCACCAGGGGCTCCCCACTTGAATCTCTGGTGCCAGAACAATCCTGCAAAGATGAAACCAAAATGAGTAAACCCCCAATTTGCAGATCAAACAGCAATGCTCTAGATAACCTTCGATGAGGATATTACACGATATGACTACCTCAATTTCAGTATATGTGCTCTTAAGCTTCAGAGGATGTTCTAAAAGAGTGTGTTCCGCATTGCCTGTGGCAGTTTCTATTTCCATTGGAGTCCATAGTGATGGATCATAATAGGTTCTCTCCGCATTGGGTGATGCTGAAAATGCTGAGTTGGGAGTAACAGAAGTAAAATCAGATGGAAAGGCATCTTCCATATCGTGTAATGCAGATATAAACGTTTTATCATCTTCAGCTGTATTTTCATCTGCCGGAATGGCTTCATCTAGCACATTAAGAGATAACCTTTCCATATTTTTCTGCAATTCAAGGTCAGCACTAGCAGATGGACATGATATGTCCACTTGATATGAGGCTGAAGGGCTTTCCTCCTTGACACCAGAAACTGGATCAGAAGACATATGCCCTAAGTTTTCCAACGAAGAGACTTTAGTAGCATCGGTAACGGAAGCCTGGTTAGATAGCTTAGATAAAGGAACTTCTGAGTCGATAGGAACCACAGAATCTGGATCAATCCCTTCCCTAATAGAATCATTGTCCCTCGTAGAGAGATATTTATGGATATCACAGTTCATCCTTTCTTTCTCTAGGGAAACATCTGAATTCAAATGTCCGCTCGATAATCCATGATTTGAATCAGAGGTGAAATTCACTTTTTCTTCGGATCCCATCTCAGTCACATGAAATGCTGATCCAGTTTCAACCTCAGAGACATCTAAAGAGTTCTGCTTAGTTTCTTGGCTCACGTCAACATCTTTGGAACTGTCATCTTTTCCAAAATGCACATTGGGGCAAGACTTATCAAAAACGTCTGGGATGTCAGTACTTTGAGGCTGAGACAAGTTGTTCGCTAATGGAACACTCTCTGCACTACTTTCTGGATTATTTGGGTTCTGGATATCCAATGACTGATTGCCCGAGTTCAGTCCAGCTTCCCTCCCATCTACAATTGGTGGACCTTGAGCAATATGACTAGCAGGCCCAGCCCTACAATATTTTGTCACGTTTTCAAATCAAAATACAGGTGGTACTCTCAAATATAATTGTACCTGCTAGTCAACTCCTACAAACCTTACCCATAATTACGATCGTATGACCTTGGTGCATAAATTTGAGCTGAAGCTTGTCCAGATACCTTATCTCTGTCAACTCCAGACAAATCTAACTGCAAAGTATGATGCAAGATATATTTGTAATTTACAACTGCAAGGAGGTCCAAAATTGAGAAGAAATGAGCTTACCTTCTGTTCTGAAATAAAGTTGTATAATGGACTCTGACAAAAAAAATAAAAAATAAAAAAGTGTTACTGCCACGATAAAACAAAAAAGAGAACTCCAATGGTGCAATAAATATCCTTCAAGTGGTAAATGCAAACCTTAGGTGTACAATTGAAATCCCCACAAAGAACAATTGGAGCATCATTCCAGATTTTGGAAACAGCATGAGCCCTATCCAAAAGAACCCTGACCTGTTCAAAGGAAAGATACGGGAAAATGTGATTTGAAGTTTACGGCTGAATGAAAACTTTAGCATCACAGAAGTTAAGGTTTGTGATGGATTCCACACCACTCAGGCAGTTAGTTCTATATTGGCTTGCTTGGATGTACTTTTAAAATGACTAAAAGTGCTTTTAGAGAAAATATTTTTTGGTTTCAAAAGCAAATAACTGGTGCTTCTTGCAGAAAGCACTTTAAGTGGTTTTTCAGAATTTACTTGCATTTTTACCAAGGATTGGTTCCAAAAACATTTTCACCACAAGCGCTTTCAGTCATTTTAAAAGCACATCCAAACAAGCACTATATCGGCCAAACACTTTTTATCGCTGGTTGATGTACATGCACACAAAGAGAGAGAGAGAGAGAGAGAGAGAGAGAGAGAGAGAGAGAGAGAGAGAGTACAACGGTCCACTACCTGGCCAAGCTTAATTTCTCCCCGTCTAGGATTGTAAAGCACATGAATGTTACAAATGACAACTTTATTAGTACCTGTTGAGCTACAGATATGAAAGCAATTCAGTTATAAAATCTTAATAGAAAAGACAGAATTGTCTTATACTGTTAAAACTAGTACGTTCATCCAAATATTAATCAAACCTGTATGAGGGCATCCTAATGACAGCATGCGTGCGGGGTGTGTGTGTGCATATATGATGAATGAAGGTAAGTTCTTTAAAGATTTTTACTTTACCTTGTTGGTAGAGCTGCAATATTTTTGGTGCTATTCTGACGTATTGACTGTTAACAAGGAAACTAATAATATTTTACAAAAGCATATCAAACAAAAGAAAAAATTACAAACCGATTTTGAACAATCAGAATTAGTGCTGGTTGTTACATGAAAGTTTCAAGACATAAATATTCCGAGTACCTCCAGCACGCATATTTGAGCAACATTATCCCTAAGTCCAAGATTATTGAACTCGATGGATTCCTCATGGACCAACTTGAATCTATAAAGGCAATTAAGGTAGACATCAGTACCAAATCAATTTGCTCAGCACATAAGATACCAGCAGGTTAAGTCTGAAAAGATGAATACATGTTAAAACAAAGTAGTAACAAAGAAATCCCGAACAAAATACTTAAAGCGGTGCAAAAAAGGCTTAAATCAAAGAATAGGATAAGATAAGAACAGAAATATCAGCGCGAACTACTTTTTATTTTTAGCTAGTACAGGATCATATTGACCTATACTGATGATTCATAGTAAGTAAATAAACTTCTCCCGGAGCATAAGCAGCACAATAAATTGGATGAATGACTGCTCAGTGTTCATAAATCAAGGGGATATCTAAAAAGTAAAAACTAGACATATTCTACCTTGAAGATCGCCAAAAAATTGCACATCCATCAACTGGATTGCCAGTCCTCATCTGTACAAACCAAAACATTGTTACAGTTCCACCATCCATGAATTTTTTCTTTTGGCAAAATAAACAACTTGATGAACTGACTTTATCAAACAGAGAACTTTTTGAGTTGCTGAAAGTTAGCCCAACTAATCTCATTTCCTGGCCTTTACTACTAGCAAACTTATCTGCATGCAATGACAACACGAAAAATGGCATCCTTCTCCTAATATCATGCATCCTCTCTTATTTGGTAGAATTAAGGGCAACATGCATCCTCTTATAGTTATTTTTATGAGCCAATTTGAAGTAATAACAGTTAATGGTATTTCTTGCACAATATAAGTATATGGATGTTATCCATCTACCAATCTCCGTAAAACCCTCACTTCTTGTTCAAAAATCTTTGTTTCTAATCTATCTAGTCAACTGCACTAAAAATGTTTTCTATTGATGCTCAAAAAGGTATCGAGCCTCTGTATAATACCAAAACATGTAAAGAAGGAAATCTTAACATATGATATGGATGTCCTTGCGTTAGCAAAGCAGCAACATAAGCATTTTTAAGCACACCTTCCAAATGCCGATGTACCCTTTAAGCTTCAACTCCTCCTCAAGGTCCTCAAATTTATCAACTTCCTGCAATCAAAACGTCAGTCAAGTACATAAAAAAGCAAAGCACAAATTAAAGATATTTCAAACACAACCGCCCCAACATTCGATATTCTCACTGAACTATACAAAATTAACGGAATGTTGTCGAATGCTGCACATAAAAATCAACACCTGAAGGCACATTATGTCGGGTGACCACAGCCCGAGCTCGAAAATCAAATTTCGCTTTCTCCACTGCCAGTCCATCATATGATGAGGTATGTGATAGTATAGCTTACTCCGGTGATCGTTAGCCAAGTAATCAGCTAGTATATTATATGACAACACAGTAAACCTCTCTGCCAACACGAAAACCATAAATTCAAAAACTAAGCTTAAACCAAATAACCTCCGATTAATTTGTGATTATGGTCGATTACCACAAGTAGGGGACGGTGTCGTTTTGGCAAATTCCCAGTTCCGATAGTCCAAGGGTTTCGGCCGAGGCCGGAATTGCTGCGGCGGCCGAAACTGCTGAGGGGGGCGAAACTGATGGGGAGGCCGATATTGCTGATTCGGCCGGTACGGTTGATTGTGATCGAGCTGCGGAGGACCGCGGAAGTAGTTGAGATCGAAAGACGGCGGCGGAGTCCGACGATAGGAGGTTTGGTTGGGGAAGGGTCCGGAATCGCCTTGCCGGGACCCTAGATTGGCGTCGCGGACTGAGCGGAAGTGGGAGTCTCCGGTGACGTAGTTGCTCCTACCGCCGCCTGAGTAGGGGCGGTTGGAGAAGCCTCTCTGCCATGGGTTTCGACCACCTCGGTACTGTGAAAGAGAGAGCAATGGTTAGTTGAAAGTTTCAGAGCCATTTTTGAAATTAAAGAGAGAGAGAGAGAGTACAGGAGGGCGCGAAGACATGGTGGTGACGGCGGAGTTAGTGGCGGCAGCGGCGAGGAATTGGAGGGAAGGAGGAGGAGCGTGTCTCATTTCGTCGGAAGGAAGGTAACGGTCACCCGGATGCAAGTCACCGGGTCCCTAGTCACAAACATCGGCGTGACCCACACGTGGCTAGGGAAAAACTTGGATTAGAAATTTCAGTTCGAATCGAAAAAAAAAAAAGAAAGGGTTTTGGACGGAAATTGCAATGTAACTATCGATTGGAATTTTATTAAACTTGTTTTATCATGTTCTTGTTATATTTAGATATGGTTTATTTCGTATTTTGCATATTAATCATACTATTTATATTTAAAATGTTGTCTAATATAATTTTAGAATAATACTAAGGAAACTAACTTTTTTAAACTAAATGATGTGGTTGTTGATGATTAGATTACTTAAGCATTGATTAATATGCTTATTTCTTATTAGTGACGCATAACAAATTTAGTTTAAAATTTTGGTCTCTCTAACATTACTCATAATTTTATGTTATACACTCAAGTAAGATTCTACAAATTTCGCAAAATTCCAATAAAATATTGAATGGTAAAAACATAAAAGTTTTCTAAGTCTTGCAAAATGTATGAGATCCAAAGTATGTTCATAAAAATTTTGGGATACCGATTATGAAATTTTCGATAAATTCCAATAATCCAAAATTTCGAAATTGAAACTAATATTTCATTTCGAAACTTTTTTGAATTGGCATTGGAATACTTGTTTCCCATCTGATCTAACAGAAATCACTCTTACCCTCGCTCATCCATTCCTACTTAATTGAATTTTTTTTCGATTTCATTAGTTACTGTTTTTTTTCTATTTTATGTTAAGTACAACATTAGAAGGTGATTCTAAATTGGACTCAGTTTTTTAAAATATTTAAAATTAGACATCTTTTAAGTCAATAATTTTAGGTTTTACATGCCCAAATATTGAAATGGGTTTAACTCTTAAGTCATCTATGGCTACATCTGGTAGCACGTTCTTGTAATTAAACTGGACATTAAATTAGTTGGTTGGATGAGGCCGTTGAGTCTGGCAAGTCATTTGCGAAGCTTTGAATCCTTAACTTGACCCCTTTTAGCCAGGGAAACTTAGAGTTTAACTTGGCTAAAGGGTTTGACTTATGAATTTTAAAGTTGATGATAAGTGAAAACCGTCTTTAGTATTTGGATTGATCTAACAAATGTTCAATTTTTAAAAATTTAGGTAATTATTTGAATTGTTTTAAAAGATTAAGGCCTTAACCACCTCCAGTTGCATTCAACTTCATTGTTTGGTTCCCATTACTCTATACTATCCCTCGAGAATAACCACTCAAGCCCCTTTGAGAACAACTCTAGGCCATCGCGACATCCATCGAGTACAACATCAAGCAAATATCCTGAACCCGACGGAAGTTGTTGTTTGTTGAGTAACTATGTCACGCATTACTGGTTGCTTGCTCTATCTTCTTCTTCCTCTCAGTAACTATCCTTGAGCTTTCAACTGCTAATGTTTTTCAACATTTTTGGTTAGCTGGTTCTCTGTGACCCTTGGTGGTTTTTTCTGTGAGTTTTGGTAGCTGTGGTTTGGTTTTTTCCAGAAAGCTAGTGTCTGTGGATACACCATCGGACTTTGGTATGTCCTCTGAGCTGAATATGGAGGAGGAGTTTATGGATTATCTCTCGATCACCTTCGAGGATAGCATGGACCTGGAGGAGAAGCGTGAAGCAGAGATACATATGGTGGGTATGCTAATTGCAGAGGCAGAACCTTCCCAAATTGTCGTTAAGGAGGTCCTGAGAAGTGTATGGAGGAAGATGGGGAGTGTGATGGTCTCCAAAGCAAAGCCAAACGTCTACTCCATTCAGGTGGGAGACGAGAAGACGGCTCGGAGAATTCTTGAAGGTAATCCCTGGTTCATAAAAGGTGCCCCCTTTACTGTTAAACCATGGCCTCCGCACCAATCCCTATATGAGATCCGTGCGGATAGAGCTATTTTCTGGGTTCAGATCCATGGAATCCCAAGAGCGCTCTGCACTGCCAAGAATGCAAGGATGTTGGGGGAAAAATTAGGCGTGGTGCTCGAAGTTGAGGATCCTATCGCATCGGGATTCAGGGGCTTCCTGAGAATTCGTGTGGAGTTTGATGCGACGAAACCACTTCTTACCAGCTTCATCATGCCGTGCCAGTCAAATGGGAGTCGCACTTTTCGGCTCCAATACGAAGGTCTGAAGGATTTTTGCTACAACTGTGGTAGACTTAGTCATGTTCGTAACTGTCAATGGAAAGCCCCCATTAGCAGGGATGGTGAAAACAGCTATAATCCGAGTCTAAGGGCCCAGACGGTTTCACGAGCTTCAATGAACCTATTCCCTGAAAGGGCTCTGCTTCCTCCGATCACCGGTGGCGGTGACAGCCCGTGGCAGAGTCAGAGGGAGGGCGACAAGCACCACGTGGAAGAACACTCTGCAGTGACTCATCGACCACTTCACGCTCAAAAAGGAAAATTAAAGGGGACCTGTCATCGGGTACTCTAGATAAGAAGCAGACAATCTCTACCTTTATGGGTAAACTGTCTCATGCGTCCATTATCAGTCAAAGTAGCAAAAGGGGGCGGGGAGGACTGAAAGGTAAGAACCACAGTTCTCAAAGGTGATAAGCCCATCTAAGAAGGTGATTGAAGCTGAGCGACTGGGTTTGCTGGGAGGTAAGAAGATCAGATCCAATGACATCTCTCAAGCGGTGGAGGCTGGCGGGTACCAGCCCCGCCGAGCCCAATGAAAATCTTGATATGGAACTGCCGTGGGCTTGGGAACCCACGGAAAGTTCAAGATCTTGATAGATGCTGCGCAACGGCGAGCTGGAAAAATCTGTTCTCAGCTGCCAAAGTTATGCATCTCAAGTCGTGCAAGTCGGATCACATCCCCATCCTACTTGAGGCTACTCCGGCTAGGGAAAGAAAGAACCATCGTTTATTCCGTTTTGAGGAGATGTGGACGCATCATGAGGAGTGCGAGGAAGTCATTCGGAATGCTTGGTCAACTGAAGTGGTGGGTCTTCCTATGTTCCAAGTAAGTGAGAAAATCAAAGCTACTCGGATGGCTCTCAATACTTGGCAACATAAAACGTTCAAAAGTCGGCAAGTCGAAATTGAGGAGGTTAGAGATAAGCTAACGGCGATTGACTCTCAACCTTATTCGGCGCCAACTATTGCTGAGCGTGCTGCTCTTGTCCACCAACTTGATTCCCTTCTCTTGGCTGAGGAATCTTATTGGAAGCAGAGATCAAAGGTATTGTGGATGAAAGCAGGAGACCGAAATACTCGGGTTTTCCATCAAAGGGCCAACTTAAGGAGGCAGAAGAATGAAATTGAGGGGCTCAACGATCAAAATGGAGTCCGGAGAACAAATGACTCGGAGATAGAGAGAGTGGTGATTGATTATTACAGCACTCTGTTTAAATCTCAAACTCACTCCCCAACCCAAGATGGAGATGTCATTGATGCGCTGGAATGTAAGGTGACACCTTAAATGAACATGGAGCTTGATCAGAATTTCACGGCTGAAGAAATACGTGTTGCTCTATTCCAAATGCACCCTACGAAATCCCCAAGCCCGGACGGAATGTCGCCTCTCTTCTTCCAGAAGTATTGGTCTATTGTCGGGGAGGATGTGACCAAGGCGATAATCTCAAGCCTTTCATCCGGTCGAATGCTAACTAAGATCAACTATACAAATGTGGTCCTAATTCCGAAGCAGAAGAAACCTCAGGAAATGAGCCACCTGCGTCCGATCAGCTTATGCAACGTCATTTACAAGATCCTATCTAAGGTCTTGGCAAATAGATTGAAGAAATTCCTGCCACAGATCATCTCCCAGCAACAAAGTGCGTTCGTTCCGGGTCGTGCCATTGCAGATAATACTATTTTAACTTCTGAGATCGCTACTTTTCTGCATAAGCGAAGAATGGGTAAGAAAGGCTTCTTTGCTCTTAAGCTTGATATGAGCAAAGCGTATGATAGAATAGAGTGGAGCTATTTGGAGCATGTGTTGACCAAACTGGGTTTCAGTCTGAAATGGATCAACTTGATTATGATGTGTGTTTCTTCAGTCTCGTACTCCTTCCTGGTGAACGGTTCTCCAAAGGGATATGTCTTACCATCACGGGGACTTCGCCAGGGTGACCCTATATCCCCTTATCTCTTTCTCTGCTGTGCGGAGGGTCTCTCTAGTTTGCTCGCAAAAATGGAACACTCAGATCTGATTCAAGGCATTTCTATCTGCCCCCAAGCCCCACCTATTAATCATTTGCTCTTCGCAGATGATTCCTTCATCTTCTCAAGGGCCAAAAGGGCTGATTGTAATGCTGTAAAGAATACTTTGGCATGCTATGAAAGAGCATCCGGACAACAAGTGAATCTTGCCAAGAGTGCCGTGTGCTTTAGTAGAAATGTCAGAAGGAATGAGCAGGATGTATTGGCACAGCTTTTGGGGGTGGAGAGGGTCGAAAGACACGAGAAATATCTAGGCCTCCCAACTTTTGTTGGAAGAAACCGCGGAGCCTGCTTTAATCATATAAAAGAGAGACTGCGGAAAAAGCTCCAGGGATGGAAAGGTAAGCTTCTCAGTGCCGCAGGGAAGGAGTTGTTGATCAAGGTAGTAGCCCAAGCCATCCCACTGTACGTTATGTATTGCTTCCTACTTCCTAAGTACTTCTGTGATGAGTTGAATCGTTTAGTCGCTGCCTACTGGTGGAATGAGTCGACTAACGAAAAGAAAATTCACTGGACGGCTTGGGATAAGCTATGCCTCCCAAAAATGGAGGGAGGTCTGGGATTTCGGAGCTTGTACGCTTTTAATCTTGCATTGCTGGCCAAACAAGGGTGGCGAATCATCTCTGATTCGTCATCTCTTGTGGCACGAATTTTGAAGGCCAAGTACTTCCCTAATTCCTCCTTCATGGATGCGGTGGTTCGCCCTAATGCATCATATGTTTGGCGAAGTATATGTACCGCAAGAGAGATTATCAAACGGGGCTCTAGGTGGCAGATTGGGGATGGAAGCACAATCAAGGTGTGGGGGGACCGATGGATTCCTCGGCCCTCTACTTTTCAGTCAACTTCCTTTAGACCTTCTGACTCCTCTGTTTCGGTTGTGAAGGACCTAATAGTGGCAGATGCAAGCTGGAATGTGGACCTACTAATGTCGATTCTGCCAAAGGAGGAAGGTGGATGTTATTCGCACCATCCCGTTGAGTGTCAGATCCGTGGATGATAACCTAATATGGCATTATGATAAGAAAGGCAAATTTACAATTAAGAGTGCCTATCATGTGGCTCGACTTTGGGTTCTCCCTCCCTCTCTCTTGGCATCTTCCTCAAGCTCTATTAGCCATTTTTCTGTTCTTTGGAACAACTTATGGCGGGCCAAGGTTCCCCCCAAAGTAAAAATGACGGCTTGGAGAATTATTTCGGATATCGTACCCACGGCTGACAACCTGCGGAAGAGGAAAATTGTAGTGAACCATCTATGCATCCTATGTAACTCGGCAACAGAATCTATCCAACACCTTATGACTGAATGCCCTTTTGCTGTGGGGGTTTGGCGCCTTGCACCTCTATCCTGTCGACTTCCACACAGGAATTGTGGCTCCCTTAAGGAATGGACTCTCACTGTGCTGCAGAACTCTAACGGAGCTGATTTCGAATGTATACTGATGTTGTTGTGGGCCATTTGGACAGCAAGAAAAACAAAGCTTTGGGGTGAGACTCAAAACCCAGATCCTTAGAGGACTCTGAGCAGAGCTGTTGACTGGTGGGCCGACTTCCTCCAAGTGACAGAAACCCCCTCTCATCCAAAAAACCCGGGCGTTCCTCCTCGGTGGTCCCGCCCTTCTTCGGGCAGACTAAAGATGAATGTGGATGGGGTGTGGAACAAGGAACGATGCAGTGGAGGTGTTGGTATTATAATCAGGAACGCTGATGGCATTTGTGTTGGGGCCGCTGCACGGAGGCTCAAGGAAGTTTTCTCCCCTGCACAGGTTGAAGCACTGGCAGTAAGAGTGGGTCTTGAGTTGGTGGTTGAAAGGTGTTTAATGAAGATGGATATTGAAAGTGATGCGCTTCAGATCGTTTCAGCGGTACTAGAGTCCTCGGTGAACCAATCCCCTCTGGGACCTATCATCGAAGACATCAAGTCCCTACTGTCCCTGGTCGCTGAAGCTTCTGTTGCCCACATCCACCGTCAAGCAAACTCGGTTGCACATCGTCTCGCTCGTTATGCCCTACTAACGGAAGGAAATAGTACTTGGTTTGATGTACCTCCTTTCATCATTAGTAATCTTCTCATAGAGGATATTTCCTCACCTTGTACTAATTAGCCTTCTGGCTTCTTTTGAAATATACATATCGTCCTTCCTCAAAAAAAAAAAAAACATCAAGCAAATATAACACTCGAGACAAAAAGAGATAACTTAACAATCATTTGAGATGGCTCAAGTTGTTCTTGAGAGGGCTCGAGTTATCTCGAGCAATGGAAATTAGAAAATGGTTTAAAAGTAATTAGGATTAGTTAAATTGATTTTACACAACCAAAAATTCAAAATGAAAGATTTTACGCAATCATTTAATTCTAGTTGTTGCTCGTCCTTGTCAATTGATTTTTGTAAAGTTGTAAGTGCAATCATCTTCTAGTCTCTTTGGCAACAATCATTTTCTAGAGCTACAAATATGGGAACGCCGTTAGATTATATGATTAATAACAATGTTTCATCATCCGTTGGGATTTCTTTGTCAAATCTAATGAGTGAAAGATAATATATGGTGTTGGATATATGTCAACAATCTGTGATAAATTATATATGCTAATAAATAATAAATGCGAATATAAACTTAACAGGATATGAACAATAATAAAAAATAAACACAGACAACTTGAAAATCGAGGCTTGCGTACCGCAATGTCCTTGAAACAGAAATTTAGGAATGTAGAAGAAGATTTGTAATTTTCTGTGTTCTAAATGCCATGCAGATGGATGTATATATAGTGAGATTATACCTGTTCGCAACAGGTATGAAAATGGGATATGACTGTTGGGAGACATCTCTTCAAAGAGGTGCTCTGTTTTTCTGCGTTTTTTCACAGACTTTGGACTTCATCTGAAAAGATGAGTTTGTTCACAAAAATTAAATAATTAATTATATATTAATTAAAAATATATTAATTAGTACACCCCAAAGCCCAACCCCAAGGGTGAGCCCAATTTTAGTCTCCAAGTACATCACTCCAATCACTTTCTATAAGAGACAAAACCTTATAAAGTGTTGAAGCCTTTGAGGAATGGTCAATGTGGGACAACGAATGAAATTTTCACTCAAATTTCAAAATTTCCAACATATATAAGTCAACTAAAATGCAAAGTATCTTATACATCGATGTACAAATAAAATATGACTCCTAGAGATTAATAGAGGAGGTGATTGTGACGACGACGTTGATGATCTTGCTTGCGGTGCGGACAAGTTGACAAGAACGTGTAATTTAGCAGCTTCCTTTTGGTGCCAACCTTGCTCGCTAGCTTGGCTGCTTCACTTCCCAGTTTTTTCTTCTGCCTCTTTCAAAATCTCCAGACACTCGAAGCATAGCGCATGTCGTTATTGGCATCGAGATTGGAACCATTGAGCTTGGTTGCTGGTGGATACGACGACGCCTGCCAGCAGTTTAACAAGGCTTTTATTGTAAGCATGACGATGACAAAGGAAGAGACGAGGATGCCCTCGCCCTTGCTTTTGCCCTTGACGTCAATTGAAGAAGAATTAGAAGCTGCTTATGATGATGATGAAAGTCCGTTTTCCATTGATTTTAACTTTAACTTCAAGGATAGTTTTAAGGAAAAGGAAGAGGCCGTTCCTTATTATTATCACGTAGCTGTTGGGGGGCAGAAGAGCGAGTCTAGCATGGATGCGCTTCTCTGGACACTGTGTAAGAGCAGCCATAGAAGCTCTATAACAAACTAGCCAAGAACATAAGATTTAACCAACTAAATCACAATCATCACTCCAAATATATTATGTATATGCAAATAATGAAGTAATATCTACAATACATACCTTCATCAAGAACAACCAGGACTCGTTGTCCTCTTCTCACGCCAAACTCGTTCCTCTGCAACAAGCACAGTAGCAGCAACAACACTTGTGGGATGAGATATCTCGTCTCCCCTCCTTGCCGTCCTACAGCAGCAGCACTAGTGCTACAGGTGAATCTCATGTACAAGTTCTTCCCAGCAAAAGCATACTGTCTGGAGAAGACATCCATGACGTTGACAAAGGTTCGACGATGGTTGATGAATATCTCCCACAGCAACACAGATGTTCTTCACGGCATTGATCATGGGAAAGAATAGTACTAGACACCATATCTTAACTATGTTCAACAAATTAGGATTAAGAGCCATTCGAGAAATCTACACACAACCTTCTCCTCTCTGCAAAACTCAATGCTCTCCAAGTTATAGGTAATTGGAACAATAAGAGCGCGTTTTGTGAGAGCAGGGGCTTGTGGTTTTATACTACAGGACCTGGATCGCCCTATAACAATCCCACAAGGAATACAAGACTGCATTTCTTATATCAATATGAGTCCTATAAACGAGCAAACACAAGAGTCCTCAATATACCAATATGATTGGATTAACTCTTGTCAACATGATTTAGACTTCTTTATAATATCAATTATCCCAAGACTTGTAAGAATCATACTCATACTCTTACACACTGATCATGATCAATCTTCAGTAATACTAGTGCTCGTCCATGTCTTTACACCGATCCGATACGTTCCTTCTCCTTGTAAGTTCAGTTAATCTAATTCAAATTCTCATCATTATTTGTGTTTGTGTTTGTGTTTGCGTGTGTCTTCGTAAACGCGCCGGTGAGTTGGAGCAAGGTCAAGTTTGGAAGGCTCGTTTGTAAGCCGTTTTGTTCATTAACCCTTTTGGTTTTCTTTTATTAGAAACGTCGAAATTGTTAGTAAATGTGTAATTGCTCAACTTTTAGAAATTATGTTTAAAAGTTGCTCAACTTTTAGAAATTGTTAGTAAATGTTTAATTGCTCAACTTTTAGAGATCTTGAAACACTTAAAGGTTTTTTGTCAAACGAAATTAAAACCCTCTTTGGTTGTCAAAAAACGTTTGGAATTTTTCTTGAAACCGTCCCAAATTGTAAGAATCTAATACATTGAACCTGGATGATGTGTGTGGATGCAAATTTTCTCCTCTTCGATCTTGGACGAATTTGCACCTACAAAACAAGTAGCACCTTAGGTTAAGGCCAAGAGCCTCACGCGCCCACGATGAATGGGGGGGGGGGGGCTTTGGCCGAAGAACCTCCGATGCCAAAGTTAGAATTTTAGAGAGAAAAGTGTTTAGTGAATTTGAGATTTTTTGCAAGAGATTTGGAATGACTTTTTGGTGAGAATAGGTGCCTATTTATAGGGTTAGGCCTTCCCAATTTTGAATATAAGTGACCGGCCACTAAAGGACTTTTTGGGTTCAATTTCATGTTTAATTAGCCAATTTATTGGCTAATTAAATATGAAAAGAATAAATGTGTGGTTACAAAAATAAATGACTATTTTAATTTGGGTAATAACTTAGGGATAAAGGGAAAGATGAGGATGGGAATAGTGGGATGGGATGGCCGGCCCTTTTGGTTTAAATTGTATAATTTAATAGGTAATTAATGGATTAAATGGGTGATTAATCCATTAATTTACCCATTAATATTATTTTGGAGGTTACTTTGCAAGAAAAGGATTTGATGAGATGGATTTGAATTGGTTACCTCTTTTTGGAGCATTTTTATTTTGTTGAAGGATGATTGTCTACTGCCCGCGTGTAGAAATCCCGGTGTACCTCAGGGGTAGTTTGGTCCTTTTTTGCTAAAATGTCCACGTGTCGCCTTGTGATTATTTTTGGCTCCACAAATGCCCCCACACCTGTTGGGCTGCTCGCAGGAAAGGGCAGCAGGTGTAGAGATTTTCTTGCTTTAGGAAACTCTGAATTGCTTCCTATTTTGTTGTTGATTCTCTCTTTAATTGGAAATTAGGTCATTCTAGGAAAGGGAAATAAATTTCTCTCAAAGCCTATTTAAGTCCACCTTAAGTGGGTTATTAAATCAACTTTGGAGAGCAATTTATTCTACCCTACAAGAGAGAGAAAGCTTAGAGAATATTTGTTCCCCCTCCTCTAGCAATCTTCTACATCTTGCCCGTGCAAATGACCGTTTTTCCTTGATTTCTTCGTCTTCTCCGTGCCGCACCGATGTAAGAAAATTTTAATTTTTCTTGTCTTCTTCTTGGATAGTGTTGTCGCGGGCCAGCCGTCGGGGTGGTGCGACACGTCGGCTGGCAGGGGCCAGGAGTCGGCTCGGCATGGGCCGAGGAGGTGTTGTGGCAAGAGCCACTGCTTGGGTTGCTTGGCTTGGCTAGAGCTAATGATTAGCTTGGTATGGGCCGAGGAAGTGGCGTAGTTTGGGCTGCCACGTCTCGGCTGCTTGCCAAAAATGAGGAAACTGCTTGAGTTTGATTTCTTAGCTGTCGTAGATGAAGCAGCCAAGGATGGAGTTGCCAAGATCGGAGTTGCTGAAGATGAAGTGTTGGATGAGCGAACTGTTAAGTGCAAAAGTGGTTGCTGCCCCCTGAACATTTGCTGCCTATTTGATCTTCTAGCATTCGATCTTTTGAGCTATGTGGCTTTTTCGCACTGGAGAGCTTACCCATATGGGTGTCGGGGAATTAGTTTACCCTCTCGCACTGGAGAGCATACCCATATGGGTTTCGGGGAATTGGTTTACCCTCTCGCGTTGGAGAGCAATTAGTTTATCCTCTCGCACTGGAGAGCATACCCATATGAGTGTCAGGGAATTGGTTTACCCTCTCGCGCTGGAGAGCAATTAGTTTATCCTCTCGCACTGGAGAGCATACCCATATGGGTGTAGGGGAATTGGTTTACCCTCTCGCGCTGGAGAGCAATTAGTTTATCCTCTCGCACTGGAGAGCAGACTCAGATGGGTGTCGGGGGATTGGTTTACCCTCTCGCACTGGAGAGCATGGAAGTTTTGCCTTTGTTAAGGTGGCGGAGCTCTCGGCTACCGTCGATTGTAACCTGTTGGTCTAGGCTGCTCTTCCATGTGTTCGGCTCGTCTATGTCGCGGCTACAGTGGGTGCGGTATATTCCTAGCAGGCGAGCCGGTAACTCGCAGGCTACTGGTTGAACTTGAGCCGGATTGAGTGACTGCTTCTCTCCGTCCATTGTGCTGCCTACTCCGATGTGAGGTGGAGGATGCTCCTTGCGGGCTTTGCCGCGAATGAACACTTCACCTGGAAGGTTGCTCATGTTGATTATCGGAATGTGGCCCCAACCGTGAGTGTATGTTTGTCCGTGGGCCTAACTGAGAGTGCACGCTCCTCCACGCGTTAAGACGGGAGTATACACTATCTCGAGGGCCCAGTTGGGAGTGTACTCCGTTAGAACGCTCGGTTCGTGGCTGGTTGAGTGGCTGCTTGCCGGGAGGCTGCTGGAGAGGTTTTTTGTCTGCCCTCGTCCTACTTTGGGACACCTCGTCAGGGGCACGTTGCATTTTAGTGTGCTACAAGAGCTGGTTCACCAAGGTCGTCTGTTGTGCTAGGGCGCTGGTTAACTTTATGACTTGTCGAGACAAGTGTTGTTCGCCATTTAGATTGGAAAAGCTTGGAAGGAATGTGCCTCCTTCAGCAGTGGAAGGGTGGTAAACTCCGGGCACAAGATTTGAGTTGGGAAATGCCAAATCCACAGAGAAATATGGTGAGAATGCCCCCGGCTCGATGATAGGTCCGGATGGTTGATATAGTCTTGGGCCTACTTGGGCTGCTTGAAAGGCCACGGGAGCAAGATGGGCCACGAGAGCAGGCTGGGCCACGAGAGCAGGCTAGGCCACGGGAGTGGGCTGCTCGGCGGGAGCAGGCTGGACCACTGGAGTGGGCTGCTCGGAGGGAGCAGGCTGGGCCACTGGAGTGGGCTGCTCGGCGGGAGCAGGCTGGGCCACGGGAGTGGGCTGCTCGACGGGAGCAGGCTGCTCGACATGTGGCGCATGTAAGTGCGAGGCTTGGGCTCGGCTCGGCAACGCATTGGGCTCGCGTTGGATTTGGGTGGCACGGGCTGATTTTCCTTGGGCTTGGAATGACATGGCTTGGGCCGTAGCTTTGGTGCCATGGACCTCGCCGCGGGTGGTTGTCGTGGTGGCCACCGCGGTGGTTGCCATGGTGGAGCCTCGTAGTGGTGGTGCCGCTCCAATTATTGTCACATTTAGCCTTGTGGATCGCCGTGGTCCCATCTCTTAAATTTTGGAATTTTCACTCGTGGAGTTTTCTAAATTTCTAGCCATTGTATTTCTTTTTTCACGTTTTATCAAAGAATCTTTGCAAATAAAAAATTCTAATAATAAGAACATATGAAAAAATACAAGTGGACTAGAAAATAGAGAAAAAACCTTTTTTATGCGAGAGTCTTCTACGAGTATGGATTTCAACTCTCAATGAAAGCATCAATTTGTGGATGCAAATTTTCTCCTCTTTGATCTTGGACGAATTTGCACCTACAAAACAAGTAGCACCTTAGGTTAAGGCCAAGAGCCTCACGCGCCCACGATGAATGGGGGGGGCTTTGGCCGAAGAACCTCCGATGCCAAAGTTATAATTTTAGAGAGAAAAGTGTTTAGTGAATTTGGGATTTTTTGCAAGAGACTTGGAATGACTTTTTGGTGAGAATAGGTGCCTATTTATAGGGTTAGGTGTGAGATCCCACATCGCCCAGGGGAGTGATCCTTATATGTATATTCCCATCCCTACCTAGCGCGAGGCCTTTTGGGAGCTCACTGGCTTCGGGTTCCATGGGAACTCCGAAGTTAAGCGAGTAGCGCGCGAGAGCATTCCCATGATGGGTGACCCATTGGGAAGTTCTCGTGTGAGTTCCCAGAAACAAAACCGTGAGGGCGTAGTTGGGGCCTAAAGCGGACAATATCGTGCTACGGTAGTGGAGCGGGCCCGGGATGTGGTGGACCCCGGGTCGGGATGTGACAATTTGGTATCAGAGCCTAACCCTGGCTGTGGTGTGCCGACGAGGACGTCGGGCCCCTAAGGGGGGTGGATTGTGAGATCCCACATCGCCCAGGGGAGTGATCCTTATATGTATATTCCCATCCCTACCTAGCGCGAGGCCTTTTGGGAGCTCACTGGCTTCGGGTTCCATGGGAACTCCGAAGTTAAGCGAGTAGCGCGCGAGAGCATTCCCATGATGGGTGACCCATTGGGAAGTTCTCGTGTGAGTTCCCAGAAACAAAACCGTGAGGGCGTAGTTGGGGCCCAAAGCGGACAATATCGTGCTACGGTAGTGGAGCGGGCCCGGGATGTGGTGGACCCCGGGTCGGGATGTGACATTAGGCCTTCCCAATTTTGAATATAAGTGACCGGCCACTAAAGGACTTTTTGGGTTCAATTTCATGTTTAATTAGCTAATTTATTGGCTAATTAAATATGAAAAGAATAAATGTGTGGTTACAAAAATAAATGACTATTTTAATTTGGGTAATAACTTAGGGATAAAGGGAAAGATGAGGATGGGAATAGTGGGATGGGATGGCCGGCCCTTTTGGTTTAAATTGTATAATTTAATAGGTAATTAATGGATTAAATGGGTGATTAATCCATTAATTTACCCATTAATATTATTTTGGAGGTTACTTTGCAAGAAAATGATTTGATGAGATGGATTTGAATTGGTTACCTCTTTTTGGAGCATTTTTATTTTGTTGAAGGATGATTGTCTACTGCTCGCGTGTAGAAATCCTGGTGTACCTCAGGGGTAGTTTGGTCATTTTTTTCTAAAATGTCCACGTGTCGCCTTGTGATTATTTTTGGCTCCACAATGTGTAGTCTATGTCATGACACAAACTTTTCATCTATATTATCGTATATGCATAATATATATCTTTTTTTTTTTTATAATTTAGTACAATATAATTTTCAAGTTGAAGGTGCAGGGTTGACATATCTTATAAAGCATATATATATAAATTGTACGAGTTGTTCATTCGAGTTGAATCCATCAAAGCCTTACACTAACTACAGGAGTTCAACACAAATTTCAGATTAACCTGATTTTCTAGCTGTAAAGACGATTTGAGATTTTTTAACTTTAATTCTTGAAGAAGATTAAAATTTAATAAAAATCTTGTGTTAGACTGAATATTGATTTTAGTCATCTAATATGTACTTAATTCAAATTCAAATTCATATTATATTTTTGTTTACTATTTAATAGATATTACATTAAAATTAAAATTTATTATTATACACATTTTAATTTATTAATTTTATTTTACTTCCTCTAATTAGTGTACCTAAACGTCTGTATCATAATATATTTTACTAAATTAGTGTATCAAAATGTTCGTACCTAAATATATTGTAGTGAATTAGTGGCACATAAGAAAATATGCAAAAACATAAGTGTACCGAAAATTTTTATACCTGAATATATGATACTAAACTAGTGTACCTAAATGTCGGTACCTAAATATATTATAATAAACTAGTGTACCGAAATGTCCGCATCTAAACATATTATACTAACCTAGTGTACCGAAATGTTTATGAGATCCCACATCGACCAACGGAGAGGGGGTGATGTGCTTTATATGTACATGCTCCCCTCCCTATAGCACGATGCCATTTGGGAACTCGGATTCCATCGGAACTTCGAAGTTAAGCAAGTTTGGGCGAGAGCATTCCTAGGATGGGTGACCCATTGGGAAGTTCTCGTGTGAGTTCCCAAAAACAAAACCGTGAGGGAATGGTAAGCCCAGAGCGGACAATATCGTGCTACGGCGGAGTCGAGACTAGGATGTGACATGTTCGTACCTAAATATATTGTAATGAATTAGTGGCACATAAGAAAATATGCAAAAATATAAGTGTACCGAAAAATCTCTACGAAAATATTTTCTTACAAAAGATACTTACCATAATGAGAATTAAAATTTATAATATTTTCAAAAAATTATAAAATTAATTTTTAATTTTGTATAAGACATTCTTTTAAACTTCATCTTAATTAAGGATTAAAATCTAGTTTTTTTTTTTTTTTTGACGAAAACTGTAAAGACGATTAACGTTAGGGTTGTGACTGCATTCAATTAACTAACTGATTTTTTTAACGTATATATTAATTCATGATTCGTGAGAGATGTTTCTGTTTGTCTTGGTTCTTCTGATATGCAGACTGCAGTAGGAATGCTTCCAAAAAATAGTGTGAATACAATTATGGTGGAGAATTGGATGGCCCTAGAAAGAGACAGAAGGAGGAAACTCCTTGACAAATACGTTGATGCCTGCTCATCTGCCAAGGTATTACCAGATTTCCAAAGTACAGACACTCTATGGCTATTTAATTACAAGTTTATTAGTACCAATTAACCTCTGTATGACGATTAATATGATGTTAACGGAACAGGTTAAGACGGAGATTATGCTTATTGAGAGTGATACAGTTGCCAAGGCAATCCTAGAACTTATTCCTACTCAAAACATAAGAAACCTAGTAGTTGGAACCACCAAATCAAGTCTGAGGAAACTGAGGTCCAAGAAAGGGAGTGGAATAGCAAGTCAGATCCTACAAAATGCGCCCGAAACAAGCTGCAATATTAAGATCATATGCAAGGGAAAGGAAGTGATTGATGACACTATGTTTACTGGCTCGACTTCCTCGCGTAGCAGTAACGCGAACTCCTTGTCCACGCAAGATGAAGACGATCATCAAGAACAACGAATCTCAACAGATTATAATAAACATGAGTACTCGCGTCCTGCAGCGAAATCTCCATCATCTTTAAATAGATACAAGCAAATGTGGTGGGGGAAACCGAAATCTTCACAAATAACAGCTTGATTTTGTTGTGTGATGATTTTGGCATGATGAGATTGGCATGTATATTGTCTGTGAATATGAAAGATAAATCGACATGGCACGCATTGTTAGTTGCACATTTATACATTATACATAAGTTTTGTTACCTAATTCATCCACTGGTATACCTAGCTAGCTACTTCATCATAGATTATAGCAGCTCAGCCTACAATTCCACTCTTAGCGTACTTCACAATTACAAATTTTGTAGCGAACCGCAATGAGAACGGAAAGCTAAGGTTTGTGTGGGCTGTTGGTTGCTGGCTTTGAGGAGAAGGATGTTTTTTGAGCGATGGTTTGCAAAGAAATTGTTGAAGAAGTTGAAGTGGAAACCATTGGTTAAATTAAAGAAATTTCAGATTAGTCAAATGCTTGTTTTGACGCGGGGGATTTTTGGACCAAACAAACAAGTTTGGAAGATAAGATATCTCAATAAACTATAACCCTACATTTCGATATCTATATAAAACTTGGAAGAAAAATAATATCTTTGACCAAAATTCCAAATGCCCAGATTTTTTTTTTTATTTTTTTTTTATTGTTTTATTTAGGGCAATGCCCCTTCTTCTTACAAGATGTGCTATTGATGATTCTCTCCGAGGCCCATCTTTTGATAATTAATTATATACATTAATTATATATTAATTACCAATTATTTAGTACATCCCAAAGCCCAACCCTAAAGATGAGCCCAATTTTAGTCTCCAAGCGTACACAAATTTCATTTCATATTCTGTAACAAGTGAAAACACAACAGTACAGAGATGTTTATACACTATTGGTGAATGCTCAAGAGTCACAACAATAGTTTTGTGTTTGTCATGTATTGAATCTTGCAGATTGTTTTCTTTCGAAATCAACAAAACGTTTTCTCCATGTTTTTATGTTGTACTGTTATTTATCAGGTACATGGAACCGTTAGTATATGGAGACTAGCCGAAGAGTATGAGAGACTTTGCCATGGATTTGTGAGCCCATCAGGAGTGCGCATCGTCTGGACGGGAAGAATTCCATTTCGTGCCCAAAAGCGATGATTCACTTGTCCCCTTGTCCATAGGGACCTCGTGGCATACAACCGAAACGACTCCCGCACTTAGCCAAGAAAAGGCTCCCGACTTTCATCGAGGAAGAGAAGAAGCCGATAAAGGGGTTTTTCGATTTTATTGGCATCAACTACTATACCGCAAGATTTAACTGGCATCCTTTCCATGTACCTTGCAGCATAGTAGTTGATGCCAATAAAAGCGAAGGACCCGACCTTTATCAGCTTCTTCTCTTTCTCAGTGAAAGTCGGCAGCATTTCCTTGGCCAAGTCTCTCATATTCTTCGGCTACTCCTCATATACTAACGGTTCCATGCACCTGATAAGAAACAATACAACATCATTAAACTTTGGAGAGACGTTTTGTTGATTTCTAAAGAAAACATGTGATTCTATACAAGAGTGACGTCCAAGTACAACATAAGCGATACTTCTTCCGGTTATAACACGAAAAATACATCAAGACAAACTCGAATTCTAAACTCTCCTTCCTGCAGCGGTGTCTTCTGCTGAATTTGAATAAGGCTCAATGTAGCGTCCTACCAGACTCGTTCCAATTTTTCCTCACTGCTTTCGCTTCAAAACAAGTAAAAATAAATAAAGAATCATGAAACTGATGGCAAATGAAAAGAGTGTTATTCACCATGAACTAATGTTTTGTTGGTTCATGGACTTCCTTTTCACTGGTTTTGAAGAAGAAGAACACAGAAATCAGGATCAAGAGAGATATTTGAGGAATTAAAGATGATTACAAGTAGAACAAGACGATAGCAGGAGTAGTAAACTCAGGATCGATCCATGGCGAGTGATAATATATTCACATATTCTGCAGAAATGAAGAATGAAACGAAGCATAGGTACAAGATCAGAGGGGGGAGAGAGAGGGAGGGAGAGAGAGAGAAGGAGAGAATTCTAGAGAGAAGTTGTTTCTTGTGTCCCAAATGAGTATTTGTTATGTACTTATATGTAGTGCAGCACTTACACTCTTTCACACACAGACTAGATCACAGTATGGCGATGATTTACACCAAGCATGGGGTTGTGGCTACGGATCAAAGTGATTTACACCAAGCATGGGTTTGTGGCTACGGATCAAAAGGACATGCCAAACTTTATGTGCGAATGAATCTCACATGGGAGGAGGAATCTTGCATGGACTTATAAGTACGTTGGGTTACTCCCTATATTGCTAATTGGTTTTATGGTGGAACCTCAACTTTCTTCATGGTATCAGAGCAGGTTGTCCTACGTGTGAAGCCCAACAGCCACATATGCTCCATGTCACCCTGTTGTGTTTGAACGAAAATTTGTGAAAAACATGTTCATTTGAGCAACATCTATGGCATGCAATTAACAATTAAAGGCGGAATCATGCTTGTATGCACTCAAAACAAAACATTACCCATGAAATTCAAAGCCTAGTAGAAATGGTGAACCAAGACTCAACTCAAGATCTATGAAAAAGAGTTGAGAAACTTTATACCTTTGAAGTACCTCTTTGCTTAGCAAAGGTTAATCACCCATGTGAGGGCCTTCTTCCTTTGTCACCTTGCTCCTTGGCTCCATGGATGAAGGTGGAAGAACTTTGCTTCTTGGATCCATGCCTTCTTGGATGTGGATTGAAGAATAGGTTTCTCCAAAAGTCACCAAAGTTGGAGACCTCTAAGTTTCGACACCAAGGATGGTTGAGGAAGAAGATGAGTGGCCGTGGAGGAGTTAGATGCTAGTAAACTCCCCCATGGTGGCCGGCCTTCCTAGAGAGAAAGAGAGAGCCAAAAACTCTCATCTTTCCTCAAAGAAAACCCTAATGAAGAAAAAGCTATAAAGTCATATTTATACCTCCCTTCATTGGAGTGGCAAACTTGTAATAAGTCCAAAACCCACTCCCTCTCTAATCATGGCCGGCCTCCCTATTGTTAGTGGGTTAATTTCTCATTTTGTTTTAGTTGTCACACAACTTAAACCTTATGTGCCTAGTGGACCAAAACCCTTTTGTGTCCCGAAACCCAAAACTAACTTAAGGCCTAAAACGAACCTATTCAGTTTAGGATTATAATGCAATACGGTCTTTCTCTAATACAATACTCTTGACCACATTGTTTGGTTTGATAGTTTATTCGTGTCTACTATCCAATGTGATTCATTTTCTTATATGATTATGTTGAATGTGATTTGGAACGACTTCCTAAATCTCGTTCACACTCTGGCCAGAGATTCTTAATCATATCATAGAGTATTCTCCCTCAAACGGTTTGAAGGTTAGAGTTCCCTTGTTGCGCATTCACTTGCCTCCATGGCTAAGTGGCTTAACCCCAACTATGCCGTCCCCTCTGACGGAGTGACTTTGACATAGTCTGAAACAACCCGTCCTGAGTTTTACTGTACGAAAATGGTATTTTCGTATTTTCACTAATTTTGGGGATCCTTTTTCTTTTAAAAATGATTTTTAGGTCTTAAATGGTGTGCCCAAGGGGCCCACCCCTGTCTTCTGTCCCCCGAGTCTCTCTCTTGGTTTCTCTCGGTCTCACACTCTTCACTCTCTCATCTCTATCCGTGCTCTCTCTCCCTCTCATAACTCTCTCTTCCTCTCGGCTATCTCTGAAAGCAGCCCTTCCAAGGGCCTTCCACAATAAACAACAACAACAACAATCCTCCACCACCATTCTCTCTTCTCTAGGCAAACCCATGAACCCAGAAAACACCCCAAACCTTTCCCTCACCCTCGGCCGGTACTGTTCATCGTCTTCCCCGACGAGTTTCATGATTTTCCAATGTTGGTAAGCTTCTAAAAACCCTTGGAATGTGTTTTAGGGTTGGATCGAAGCTTGTTTTAAGTTGTGTATACGTTTGAATCGCAGAAAATAGCTCAGGGAAGCTTTTCCAAAATTTCCGGCGAGCACCGCCCCTTTCGAGGAATTTTCCGGCCAAACCACGGCGAGTTGGCCGGCGTGCAAGCTATCAATCTCTTCGTCTCGTCGAGAACTACAACTTTCATTTTTGTTTCACTTGATTTCGTCGAGTAACAAAGAAGTTATGGGCATTTGAAGGTTGCCCAGAAACCGGCCAAAAGCTTGGCCTGAAAACGGGTCAACCCAACCCATTTACCTTGAAACCCAAATCCATTTGGGTTGAGACCCAACCCAATTATCCCAAACCCAATCCTTTTAAGTCTAGGCCTTTGGGCCGGATCACTTAAGCCCAAAACCCTTTTTAGTTTATTTTGTTTCTATTTATTTTTCTTCAAACCCAAAAGCCTTTGGGCTGGGCTTTCAAGCCCAAATCTTTTATACCCTTAGAACCCTAGGCCCTTTGACCAAAAGCCCAACCCGTTTGACCCGTTGACCCAAACCCGGTCTGACCGTTGACTCGGTCAACGGTCAGCGTTGACTTTGACTGGTCAATGGTCAATGTTGACTTTGACCGTTGACTTTCTGGGTTTTTGTTCGTGACCTCTCCTAGGCTAATTTCGACGTCCTGGACCCGATTTTGAAGTCCGTTTTCCCAAATTAAATCGTTTAAGCAGAGTTTGACTAAGTGTATCATTTATTGTGCTTAGGGGCAAGTGTAGAGGCATTGTTTCTTCGCTAGTTGCGCAGCTCTGGATGGCGAAGTACTGTGAGTGGACCCCTTCTAAAAATGCTTGTTTTAATACTAGAAATGCACACATGAAAAGCATGATTTGATGAATATGTTCTATGAAATGCTTTGCGATAACATGCTTAATGAGGCTAGTTTGAATTATTACTATTTTTCCTATAACCCATGTTCTTTATAGGATATCCGATCGATGACGATATAATATTTAGAACATGTTTCGAACACTTCTTCATAGTATAGACGATCGATGACTTTATACTATGAAGTTGCTTTTAAATAGTTATGCTAAATGGTTTTATATTTACCTAGTGGTCCACATTCCGCTACGGGACGTAGGGATAGTGTCCGGTCCGTCCCGGGCGACGGTTTGGTGCTGGCATAGGGCCTGGAGGGTGTTTCCTCTGGCTATTTAGCACAGAGACGGGGAGCCGGCAAGGGGCCTGTAGTGATATTTTCCTCTGACTGTCTGCTCAGAGACGGGGAGCCGGCATGGGGCCTGAAGTGTTTCATTGGACATTCACTAGTGACTATTATTTTATGAGATATGATTTGAGAAATTGCACGACATGCTAGGTTTCGGAAAACCTATGTTTATCATGATATATATATATATATGTTTTCATAAAACCTGGGGGTTAGTATGTTGATAACTGTTTTAGTATATGTATATCAAATTGGTCCACTCACCTTTGTTTTGCGCCTCCTTCAGGACATAGAATCGAGGCATACAATCCCGACGTCAAAGCACTTCCGCATCGGCATCTTCGAGTCCTCTCGGTGCAGGACCCATCCTTTGTTTCATTAAATTTTACATTAATTCTTTTAGTGTTCTAGATTATATGTGCTCTGAACACGTTCCTTAAATGTTTATTCATTATTCTTTTATATTCATAAGTCGTATTTATTCTTTATTCTCAGCATTTGCACTTAATAAATGGCTTTCGTCATCTTCGGGTGTCGGCCAGCACGTGTCTACCTTGGTATTCGGGGAATATCCGGGTCGGGGCGTGTCATAGTCAAAGATCAAGGACCTAACCACAAGACAACTGTGATGCCTCAGGTCAAAGGACTACTTTGCATTATCCCAACCATGAGTTCCCATATGACATGAATATGAGAACTCCTCGTTGATCGCGTTCAGTGGACTCATTCTCTATCGAGCACCTACATGCTTGTCTTGGTGTCAGTCACACCAATAACTCGAGACCAGTCACTCTCCCTAAGAGAAGACATAGCACGTACTGATCTTAACGGACTGTCAATGCCCAATTGGCAATCCTAAGATCAGGACATTTAGGATATGTATATGAAACAGAATGGTCTCATGAATCTAACTTCTTTAGATCACATTCTCCCAATAGAATATTCCTTGGACTTATCGTTTAAGCACATAACATTTATATGAGACAGCTTCAAACAATAATCTTTGCCCTTTATATTAAACTAGATTAGTTTAACATGTGAAATGTCCGTAAAGTATCATCATATGATTGGTTTTAGGGCACATTTCCAACAATCTCCCACTTGCACTAGAGCCAATCAGCTTGGTTATCAGTGATGATACCTCTTCTGAATTCATTTCAAAAATGGCTGAGTAGTAGGCCCTAGATAATGGATATCTATATGTTATCCATAGAAGCTACCTTGAGAATAACGACGTCACCATTATACATGATTCTCAATCATGTGGTTTAGTCTCTCACTTGAGTTCGGATCTTGATGAGACTTTGATTCCCTGGCTTGAGCTATCGCCCCATTAGTGTCGTAGTGTCGTACACTAGAGACACTTTCTGGTTGGAACCGAATGGAGAGTTCATAAATGAACTTTCCCATCCAAACATCATTGTTGTAAACTTCTATATGGCAATATATTTTGCATTCATGATGGAACACACTAAAGTCATTACTTGTAATGTTTCCACCCAAATATCTCTTTAGTCATAATAAAGAGATATCCTATTATCTCTTCATTCATGATGAAGAGACATCCAATGATGGATATGATATTAGATTCATAATCTAATACATTTACGCTTCCATTGCGTCACTTTAATTCTTCCTCATTCTTGAGGAATCTATCCTTTAGTATTTCTTAAATGCTTAAGGACTCACTTGACAGTTGCCATGGTTCTGATCCTGGGCTTGCACTGATATCAACTTGTAGCGTTCTAGGTACAGCTCATATCAGTGTTTTTCATACAATATGAAATACGTAAATCGCCTTTATGCGTATGCATAAAGGATTCTAGTTACGCATTATGTTTCTTTGGGAGTCAAAGGGTACATCCCCTTTGAGAAGAGCAACTTCCTAGTCTCACTAGAGCTGTCCTTCTGATTGAAGTTTATCATCATATGAGAAACTTCCTAGCCTCTTTTGTCTATCATTAGGTCTCGATATAATCCAATTATATCTTGAAATCGATCATTATAGATTTCCATCCTATGTATATAGACTATGTCTCTCATATACATTCTATCATTATAGAACGTTTAAAGTCATAACTTTAACGAAGAAGAATTCCTTTCATTTCCAAAATTAATATATCAAATATATTTTCAAATTTAGGAATATGATTAACTCCCACTAATCTTTTGTAAACCTAGTAAACAAAAGATTCATTTACATCTTTATGAGAAATCAAACGATTTGATCTTTCTCTCATAAGATGCTTATAGCTCCCACTAGCTTGATAAGATTCATGATGGATGGATCTCTACAACTTACAAGTATTGTGATTCCTAGTTTTAGACATATATTATCAAGACTATCTTGATAATGGTTTCGGAAACCCATATTACGTCTAAACATTGAATCACTATTTAGTTGTACCTAGCCATCTTCGAATTAATAGAAACCAAGACTACATCAAGGATGATTTCTTCCAAGTCAATCAATCTTGTTGATTGTAGTCACCTTAAGCTACCAATTAGCCGTGAAGGTTTCATTATTTCGGGTCAAATGGTATTATGCCATTTCCTTGAGTATATGTCACATATACACTCAATGTAGTCATAAGGATTTTCATTCTTATTTCTTTTGAATTAAGAGGTGTAACTCCATGACATAGTCATAAAGTTCAAACCATTCAACTAAGACGGTTTATAAATCCTTCTCGACTACCTTGTAGCTAGTGGTGTAGGAACTAGGTTGTCATAATTGTTGATTATCATCTTGTCTCTCAAAGAACTCATTCTTTGAATTCTATCTCTTGTTCATTCGCTCTACGTTAGGCAAATCCTAGTGTAGGAATACAATGAACTACCCAACAAACAACATTTGTTAGTTGGTTCATAGAAGTGATATCCAAAAGTTAATTTAAGGATATCCCACAAGATTGTTCTAAAACAAATATTGCTAATTAGCACACAACCTCAAGTCTTAACACGCTTAAGACTTGTCTTTCTTTCCAACTACATCATATGGAGTTATGAAACGTTTTGGAAGATTTTCTAATTGACAATCATATTGACTTAGAAATATATATCCTATATATGGGTAATTGATAACATCCAACGAACTAAATCTTATTCGAGTTCGTTTTTCTCCCAATGGAGAGATTCATTATCTTATGATGCTTCTTTCCTTGATATCTTTCAATGAAACTTTTCTAAAGTGTTATCTTTCCTTGGATCAAATCTAAGGAGATAAATACTTTAGACTTCTTACTTATCAACTTACATTCTTGAATTCTTTGAAACCTTTTGCAAAGTATTCGGACTTGTGTTTATTCAAAATAAACAATAGTCCAACCGAGAGCGATCTTCGGTGAATGTCATAAAACATGAGTAGTATTATGTTGTGGACAAGTGCCACTAACATGTAAGTGAATTAACCTCAATAACTTTGTGATTCTTTCTTCTTTCCAAAAGAATAAAGATTCGAACATTTCGCCTCTATACAATTTTAACAAGAAGGCATCGGATCCGGATCTAACGATCCAAAGCATCCATATAAGATCAACTCGTAGTTTATGTTTTAGAGGTGTCAAAACTCAGTGGGATTAGTCACTACCTTGCAACCTTTTGGGTTTTAAGCATCGTTATATTCTAAACAGTTAACACATTATCTCTACTATAGAGACAATCAATCAGATTACAATAATCTAATCATTCATAAAGAACAATTGTTTTGTCAAACAAAACATTCATCCATCACCTAACATTATAGTGACGGAATTAAGTTCCCTTTCCAAATTGGAATGTAAAGACAATCTTTGTTTTTCCAATTTCTTTGGTAGTTCATATGAGGGAGTAAGTACTATCTGCTTTCGCAGAGATCAATATTTGATTCACGTTCTGAATGTGAAGTACTTTCTCTTCTCTCATTAATCTTCTACTTCTTGTGAGCAACACTTTTACAACGATTGTAAAACATAGTTACTAATACGGAATCGAACATTCAAGTAGAAGAACCAACTATTTTGAACTTATTCAAGAACATTTTACGACACCTTCGAAAGGTGTGTTCTTGACACTTGCAAGACATTTCTTGCAAATACCCCTTCCAATGTCCATCCTTTCATAAAGAAAGTTTGTTCCCTAGGAGTTTTTAGCTTTCTTCATTTGACTTCTCCATTGACTACAATAGTCATGGTCCCTAAACTCCCATTATCTCTCTTGAAACTTATTTCAATCGTGTTATACACATCAAACGATTTGGAGAGCGTGTGGTTATTGTTCACTATATAGTTTACAATAAACTTAGTGAGCCATTTGGATAGGGACACAAAAGTGAAGTCCTTGCCTAGTTTCCGTCTCTAGAAGTGGTTTAACACTTCAACACTCAATGATTCAAAATCATCATAAGTCCATGTTGATGGACTATTTTTGTCAACCAACCATTATGTTCTAAACATAAATACAAACTATTAAGAGTTGTTCAAGGCAACTCTCATTTCTTCATACAACAATTTGTAAGTGAAGAATCATGGCACTTAAAGTGTCCATGCCCTTGTGCTTACTTTTCAAGTTCCTTGTTCATGTAACAAAGAAACAAGCACTAGTGTTTGCGTTAACTAAGGGTTGTTCAAAGCAACTCTTATTTCTTCATACAACAATTTGTAATTGAAAAATTATGACACTAAAAGTGTTGTCCTCTTTACATTAGACTTTTCTAACATATTCTTCCAATGATACATTATCAATAGGAAGATTGCGAGGATGAGACTACTTAAGTACAAATACAATTCATTCAAGACATTCTATGGGATTGTGGTACCAAGTCCGGAAACTAAAGCCTTTGGCTTTTCTTTGTCAAGTATTGGATAGCGTTTGCAAATATATCGGTAAATAAATACATAACGAATATAAATTGATTGATTTTAAACCATTTGATCTGGGTCTTTAAATCAAATAGCATCACCCACTATTTTGGCATTTTCCATATCCCTCATCGGAATTCGAGAGTTTTGGAGGAAACTCTTAGTAGGGTATGGGAGGCTCACTATTACCAAGCCCACCTCACAATGATATGATGTTGGCTAGCATCAATAATAATGAGAGAGTACGCTTACTCATTTGCATCTCTTGCAAGTACCCATCTTATTTGGCCTCTAGAGAATAAAGCCTCACAATGATATGATATTGGCTCCATTGCACTTAGTTAAGTCATTCCCACCATGCAAGTTCGAGTAGGGGTTCAAGAACAACCTCACAATGATATGATGTTGATCATTCTCGTTGCCTACCTTCACAACATCATGTATGCATATAGAACTCCTCTTGAGTGTAAGCACGCACTTTGTACTCCCCCATGATAGGGTGAAGTCGGTGTACGAGTCACAAACGATTGGAACCTACCACGGTGGAAGGCCACAAAAAAGTGTTCAAAGCACTCTCACGCTTGTCAACATAATAATGGTTTGGTTGAGGGTTTTAGGTCTCATCACATATAAGCATGCATTTTAATCACATTAAAACAATTTGGTCCTATTACAACTATTGGTCCATATGATTGATTTAGTAGTATATAATACTCTCACTATGCTTGTAAAACGGTTTTTAAAGCAAGAGTATATGTTACTACTAACATAAGCTTTGCATTCATTGATGGACTATATAGTTGCCTTAGGGCCTTAGGATGACTATGAACCTTTGATTGGATCCAACACGAGCCTAGTGTTGGATCTCGGTCTAGGGATGGTGATTGATTTTAGTTACGCGTTTAATCACATTAAGGCGTGTTTTCTTATTGGGCGTTGGACCCTCTACTCCAATTTCATGCATATCAAATAAAACAATAAAAGGAGTACTTTAAAGTAAAGAAGAGCTTATGCTCTTTTACAACTTTGATCAAAACAAATTACTTTAAAGCAAAGAAGAGCTTATGCTCTTTTACAACATTTGATCATATCAAATTACAACCAAAATCTAATCTACACATTCCCATGGTTCAAACAAATTTGAGACGGCCTTTCACATAGCTCAATTATCGTAGGCTTAGGTTCATAATCACCCTTTCTTTAATTAATTAACGCTTTAACTAATTAAACTTGAATGCAACATTGTCATTTGGTTTTTGTATCCATAGAATTGATTTAAATGAAGCTAAAAGAAATGAAAATCCAATTCTCATTTAAAGATACAAAACTATTTTGTTCTCAACTAATTTGGGCCAAATGCAATAACCTAAACTTTTTGGCCTATATTGCAAAACACGAACTTTTGGGGTCACTTTGTAAAAACACAAAAGTCCACTACTTCATGTAATTACAACTAGAACCCAAAAATTTTAACAAATACAAAAACTTCATTAAAGGAGCAAAACAATTTGTCCTTTATTGTTTTTGGGCCTTTACGTAAAAACGTAAACTTTCGGGTCAAAGTGCAAATACACAAAAGTATCAAAACTTTATGTAATTGCATAAAAGCCCCAAAAGTACTCCCTTTGAGGGACTGGCCGGCCATGTGATGTGTGAGAGGTGTCAAAACCTTTTTGAAATGTTTTCATCAAAGTGAAAGGTGATGGGTTGGTTTGAAAAAGTCAATTCCATGAAACATGGTTCCATGAATCATGGGAAAGTAAAGTGTTGTAAGAAAATAGGTATGGTTTGAAAAGTTGATTGGTATGGATGTGTAAGAAAAGTCCATACCTAGTGATGATTAAAATCATACCATCTTTTCATAAACAAAACTTTATGTAAACAACCAAAAAACTTTTAATCAAAATACCCAACCTTTTTGTTCTTGCCAAGAACATAACAAGAACAATGAAGAACATCCATGAAAACCCATAAAAGCTCCATGAACATTTTTCACTCAAAGACATCCCAAAAACTCTCAAACTTAAGGGAAATAACATATTACCATACTAGGGTACTTAGGGGTTCCTAATGTCACTTTAAAACATTTTTAACAAGACAAACATGAACCCAAAAATCCACCCTTTGGATTTGGCCGAATTTCCCAAAAAACATGGCACCAAATTTTAGCTCCAAAATTCATGCTCATATGAACTACATCTACAACATTTGAGATGGCAAATTTTCTAGCAAAATTTACATTCAAAGAAGCAAGAATAAAGCTTGTAACAATTACAACATTTAAATCAAAGACTATGAACTACAAAACCCAAAAGGATTCACCAACTACTAGACCTAGGCTCTGATACCACTTGAAGGAAAATTTGTGAAAAACATGTTCATTTGAGCAACATCTATGGCATGCAATTAACAATTAAAGGCGGAATCATGCTTGTATGCACTCAAAACAAAACATTACCCATGAAATTCAAAGCCTAGTAGAAATGGTGAACCAAGACTCAACTCAAGATCTATGAAAAAGAGTTGAGAAACTTTATACCTTTGAAGTACCTCTTTGCTTAGCAAAGGTTAATCACCCATGTGAGGGCCTTCTTCCTTTGTCACCTTGCTCCTTGGCTCCATGGATGAAGGTGGAAGAACTTTGCTTCTTGGATCCATGCCTTCTTGGATGTGGATTGAAGAATAGGTTTCTCCAAAAGTCACCAAAGTTGGAGACCTCTAAGTTTCGACACCAAGGATGGTTGAGGAAGAAGATGAGTGGCCATGGAGGAGTTAGATGCTAGTAAACTCCCCCATGGTGGCCGGCCTTCCTAGAGAGAAAGAGAGAGCCAAAAACTCTCATCTTTCCTCAAAGAAAACCCTAATGAAGAAAAAGCTATAAAGTCATATTTATACCTCCCTTCATTGGAGTGGCAAACTTGTAATAAGTCCAAAACCCACTCCCTCTCTAATCATGGCCGGCCTCCCTATTGTTAGTGGGTTAATTTCTCATTTTGTTTTAGTTGTCACACAACTTAAACCTTATGTGCCTAGTGGACCAAAACCCTTTTGTGTCCCAAAACCCAAAACTAACTTAAGGCCTAAAACGAACCTTTCGTTCTAGATTAATTAAATTTTAATTAATCCTTGCCACATACAATTAAACTATTTAATTGTCCTTACTCATCTTCATTATATCCTTCAATCATTACCTTACACGGTGTGCGATCCATTAGGTTCCTTTCAGCAAGGCAGTGGGCGATTGTTACTCTTAACGATCGATTGTGAATTGAAACATACTTTCAATTCTCCCTTAAATGATTATACATCTTTAGGGCTTCCACAAACCATGAGTGACACCTAGCAGTGTATCATGGCTACCCAAGCTAATCAGAAGAGGTGGAGAACCTATTCAGTTTAGGATTATAATGCAATACGGTCTTTCTCTAATACAATACTCTTGACCACATTGTTTGGTTTGATAGTTTATTCATGTCTACTATCCAATGTGATTCATTTTCTTATATGATTATGTTGAATGTGATTTGGAACGACTTCCTAAATCTCGTTCACACTCTGGCCAGAGATTCTTAATCATATCATAGAGTATTCTCCCTCAAACGGTTTGAAGGTTAGAGTTCCCTTGTTGCGCATTCACTTGCCTCCATGGCTAAGTGGCTTAACCCCAACTATGTCGTGGACACCCTCTGACGGAGTGACTTTGACATAGTCAAAGATCAAGGACCTAACCACAAGACAACTGTGATGCCTCAGGTCAAAGGACTACTTTGCATTATCCCAACCATGAGTTCCCATATGACATGAATATGAGAACTCCTCGTTGATCGCGTTCAGTGGACTCATTCTCTATCGAGCACCTACATGCTTGTCTTGGTGTCAGTCACACCAATAACTCGAGACCAGTCACTCTCCCTAAGAGAAGACATAGCACGTACTGATCTTAACGGACTGTCAATGCCCAATTGGCAATCCTAAGATCAGGAACATTTAGGATATGTATATGAAACAGAATGGTCTCATGAATCTAACTTCTTTAGATCACATTCTCCCAATAGCATATTCCTTGGACTTATCGTTTAAGCACATAACATTTATATGAGACAGCTTCAAACAATAATCTTTGCCCTTTATATTAAACTAGATTAGTTTAACATGTGAAATGTCCGTAAAGTATCATCATATGATTGGTTTTAGGGCACATTTCCAACAGTGTTGTCTATGTGTTAGGCTTGAAAATTCGTCATACTTGTGAAGGAGTCTTGAGAATGAGACTCACATTGATGGGAGGAAAGACCTTACATGGACTTATTAGTAAGTTGAGCTTCACTTTACTCATCGCTTACGAATTCCCCTTCAACTAGTATCGATATAATATCACGTGCTAAAATATACTCATCACTTGACCTAAAGCAAAACATATTGATTGACATCACTTTTTCTAGTTTAAAATTTAAACTCTAGATCAACGTTTACAAAATATAGTTTAAATATATAGTCTTTCCAGTGTTTCTCGGAGCATAAATGAGTCATTTCTCGGCGCATAAATGAGTTTATGAAAAATTGTTGATATGTGTTGGGATAGTTGAGTATTTAAGGTTTAGGGTGAGAGGGAGAGCCAGACCTTTTACCATATATACCAAAGGAAACTACACAGCTAATTAATTAAAGAGGGTGCATGGTCCATTTGGTTGATGCATATGGGAAGGTAGGAATGAGCGATGCTAGATGCACAGAAAAAAAAATAAAGTCGAAGCAACAAATTGGATTGGTTAATGCGCCCACATGTCATGATTAGCTAGTCAAGGAATTAGGCACGTTGTGAGATGTTCTGAATATGATATGAAATAACACATAAGGAAAATATGTCAAAATAATAATATATGATGATTAGATTACTTAAGCATTGATTAATATGCTTATTTCCTAGTAGTGACACATAACA
Source organism: Cotoneaster glaucophyllus (assembly GCA_036320875.1). NCBI lineage: Eukaryota > Viridiplantae > Streptophyta > Magnoliopsida > Rosales > Rosaceae > Cotoneaster > Cotoneaster glaucophyllus. Next base: position 7,499,827 of record CM070073.1, on the reverse strand, counting down.
AATTTAGTTTAAAATTTTGGTCTCACTAACATTACCCATAATTTTATGTTATACGCTCACGTAAGATTCTACAAATTTCGCAAAATTCCAATAAAATATTGAATGGTAAAAACATAAAAGTTTTCTAATTCTTGCAAAATGTATGAGATCCAAAGTATGTTCATAAAAATTTTGGGATAAAACCGATTATGAAATTTTCGATAAATTCCAATGATCCAAAATTTCGAAATTGAAACTAATATTTCATTCTGAAACTTTTTTGAATTGGCATTGGAATACTTGTTTCCGATCTGATCTAACAGAAAATTACCAGCGCTCATCCATTCCTACTTAATTGAATTTTGTTTCGATTTCATTGGTTACTGTTTTTTTCTATTCTATGTTAAGTACAACATTAGAAGGTGATTCTAAATTGGCCTCAATTTTGTAAAATATTTAAAATTAGACATCTTTTAAGTCACTAATTTTAGGTTTTACGTGCCCAAATATTGAAATGGGTTTAACTCTTAAGTCATTTATGGCTACATCTGGTAGCACGTTCTTGTAATTAAACGGGACATTAAATTAGTTGGTTGGATGAGGCAGTTGAGTCTGGCAAGTCATTTGCGAAGCTTTGAATCCTTAACTTGACCCCTTTTAGCCAGGGAAACTTAGAGTTTAACTTGGCTAAAGGGTTTGACTTATGAATTTTAAAGTTGATGGTAAGTGAAAATCGTCTTTAGTATTTGGATTGATCTAACAAATGTTCAATTTTTAAAAATTTAGGTAATTATTTGAATGGTTTTAAAAGATTAAGGCCTTAACCACCCCCAGTTGCATTCAACTTCATCGTTTGGTTCCCATTACTCTATACTATCCCTCGAGAATAACCACTCAAGCCCCTTTGAGAACAACTCTAGGCCATCGCGACATCCATCGAGTACAACATCAAGCAAATATAACACTCGAGACAAAAGAGATAACTTAACAATCATTTGAGATGGCTCAAGTTGTTCTTGAGAGGGCTCGAGTTATCTCAGCAATGGAAACTAGAAAATGGTTTAAAAGTAATTAGGATTAGCTAAATTGATTTTACACAACCAAAAATTCAAAATGAAAGATTTTACGCAATCATTTAATTCTAGTTGTCGCTCGTCCTTGTCAATTGATTTTTGTAAAGTTGTAAGTGCAATCATCTTCTAGTCTCTTTGGCAACAATCATTTTCTAGAGCTACAAATATGGGAACGCCGTTAGATTATATGATTAATAACAATGTTTCATCATCCGTTTGGATTTCTTTGTCAAATCTAATGAGTGAAAGATAATATATAGATCACCAGCGCACACAAATTTCATTTCATATTCTGTAACAAGTGAAAACACAACTATTGGTGAATGCTCAAGAGTCTCAACAATAGTTTTGTGTCTGTCATGTATTGAATCTTGCAGATTGTTTTCTTTAGAAATCAACAAAACGTTATCTCCTTGTTTTTATGTTGTACTGTTATTTATCAGGTACATGGAACCGTTAGTATATGGGGACTAGCCGAAGAGTATGAGAGACTTGGCCAAGAAAAGGCTCCCGACTTTCATCGAGGAAGAGAAGAAGCTGATAAAGGGGTTTTTCGATTTTATTGGCATCAACTACTATACCGCAAGATTTAACTGGCATCCTTTCCATGTACCTTGCAGCATAGTAGTTGATGCCAATAAAAGCGAAGGACCCGACCTTTATCAGCTTCTTCTCTGTCTCAGTGAAAGTCGGCAGCCTTTCCTTGGCCAAGTCTCTCATATTCTTCGGCTACTCCTCATATACTAACGGTTCCATGCACCTGATAAGAAACAATACAACATCATTAAACTTGGGGAAAACGTTTTGTTGATTTCTAAAGAAAACATGTTATTCTATACAAGAGTGACGTCCAAGTACAACATAAGCGATACTTCTTCCGGTTATAACACGAAAAATACATCAAGACGAACTCGAATTCTAAACTCTCCTTCCTGCAGCGGTGTCTTCTGCTGAATTTGAATAAGGCTCAATGTAGTGTCCTACCAGACTCGTTCCAATTTTTCCTCACTGTTTTCCCTTCAAAACAAGTAAAAATAAATAAAGAATCATGAAACTGATGGCAAATGAAAAGAGTGTTATTCACCATGAACTAATGTTTTGTTGGTTCATGGACTTCCTTTTCACTGGTTTTGAAGAGGAAGAACACAGAAATCAGGATCAAGAGAGATATTTGAGGAATAGAGATGATTACAAGTAGAACAAGAGGATAGCAGGAGTAGTAAACTCAGGATCGATCCATGGCGAGTGATAATATATTCACATATTCTGCAGAAATGAAGAATGAAACGAAGCATAGGTACAAGATCAGAGGGGGGAGAGAGAGGGAGGGAGAGAGAGAGAGAGGGAGAGAATTCTAGAGAGAAGTTGTTTCTTGTGTCCCAAATGAGTATTTGTTATGTACTTATATGTAGTGCAGCACTTAACACTCTTTCACACACAGACTAGATCACAGTATGGCGATGATTTACACCAAGCATGGGGTTGTGGCTACGGATCAAAGGACATGCCAAACTTTATGTGCGAATGAATCTCACATGGGAGGAGGAATCTTGCATGGACTTATAAGTAAGTTGGATTACTCCCTATATTGCTAATTGGTTTTATGGTGGAACCTCAACTTTCTTCATGGTATCAGAGCAGGTTGTCCTACGTGTGAAGCCCAACGGCCACATATGCTCCATGTCACCCTGTTGTGTTGTCTACGTGTTAGGCTTGAAAATTCGCCATACTTGCGAGGGCATCTTGAGAATGAGACTCACATTGATGGGAGGAAAGACCTTACATGAACTTATTAGTAAGTTGAGCTTCACTTTACTCATCGCTTACGAAGTTTTCCCCTTCAACTAGTATCGATATAATATCACGTACTAAAATATACTCATCACTTGACCTAAAGCAAAACATATTGATTGACATCACTTTTTCTAGTTTAAAATTTAAACTCTAGATCAACATTTACAAAATATAGTTTAAATATATAGTCTTTCCAGTGTTTCTCGGAGCATAAATGAGTCATTTCTCGGCGCATAAATGAGTTTATGAAAAATTGTTGATATGTGTTGGGATAGTTGAGTATTTAAGGTTTAGGGTGAGAGGGAGAGCCAGACCTTTTATCATATATAACAAAGGAAACTGCACGGCTAATTAATTAAAGAGGGTGCATGGTCCATTTGGTTGATGCATATGGGAAGGTAGGAATGGGCGATGCTAGCTGCATAGAAAAAAAAAATTAAAGTCTAAGCAACAAATTGGATTGGTTAATGCGCCCACATGTCATGATTAGCTAGTCAAGGAATTAGGTACGTTGTGAGATGTTCTGAATATGATATGAAACAACACATAAGGAAAATATGTCAAAATTGTTGAAAATGCTGGTGGGTTAGTGAATGCACACAGTGATGTTGAAAATCTTGGTAAAGATTTTCAATGCCCACACAGATTGACAGTGTTGATATGTAGACTTCTGTGAATGAATGAGATGGTTTTTCAAAACATGTGATGTAAATTTCAAACTGTAATTCACAGATACAGAAGAAAAGGAAAGATCAATACACTCGTATCTATTCCTTCCTCTTAATTTGTCATCTCCCTGTGCTCTATTTACAAGTGTAATATTTTACACCTGCTTCGTTCTCATCACTAGTAAATGTTATCTCCCTAACTTTTAATTATTTATAACAAAAATAATAATATATGATGGTTTTTTAGCCAAGAAAAAAAAGAAAGTAGTAAGCATATATGGTTTAAAGGAGCATTTTGTGGGAAGTTGGGAGGAGTTCTGAGAATTTTAGAGCCTGTTTGGTATACTTGAATCCAACCTTTTAAACTCAAAAACAATTTTCAAGTTTTAGACCTTAAAAACTTGTTTGGTATGACTATTTTAAAAAACTGAACTCAAGATCAACTCAAAAATGTAGTCTATTATCTAAAAACACAAAAAGTGAGTTTTTAAACTTAAACTCACTCATTTCTTTTCTCTTCCTCCTCCCCTCTCACTCCAAATCTCTCTCTCTTTTATTCTTTCTCTCTCGGCCTTCTCTTTCTTCTTTTTTTACCTTTTTCGTCTCTCCTCCAATTTGCTCTCTTCATTATCTCAGTTCTTTTTCTCACTCCTCTTCCTCTCTATCTCCTCCGATCCTCTCACTTCTTTCTCTTTCCTCCAATCATCTCTTACTTTCTTTCCTCCTCTATCCTCTTTCACTCTCAACCCCCTCTTTTTTGATCTCTTTGTCCAGTTTAAGTTGTAAGATTTAGAATTTTTAAATCGCATACCAAACAAGTTTTTGATTCTTTAGGCCATCTCCAACCGAGGGCTGGCCAGAGGGCTCGTTTGAGCCCTCTGGCCCTCCAAGATTCTCCAAGATATTAATATTTTAATGAATAGTACAGTGCCATATTTGCCTCCGTCTCCAACCGAGGGCCAGAGGGCCAGAGGGCTCGTTTTAGCCCTGTCACAAAAAACCGTCTCTAACCGAGGGCCAAAGGGCCATAGGGCCAAACATAATTTATTATTTTAAAGCTACAATTTAATGTTGTTTCATATTGTTTAATGTTGTTTCATGTTACTTAATTTAATTTAATGTTGTATAATGGCCTAGGAAAAAAATAGAATTAAAAAAAATTGAAACAAATTTTGTAAAATAGAAGTTATAGGAAGTTATAGAAAAAAAAAAGAAAAAAAAAAGGTTTAAATTGAAGTTGTAGAAAAAAAAAGAAAAAAATAAGGTTTAAATTGAAGTTATAGAAAAAAAAAGGTTTAAATTGAAGTTATAGAAAAAAAGGTTTAAATTGAAGTTATAGAAAAAAAAAAAGAAAAAAAAAAGGTTTAAATTCATAAAAAATTAAAAAAAAAAAAAAAAGGTGAAGCAACGGCTAGTTGAGTCAATACTAAATAAAAAATAAAAAAAACTGTTATTGCTTAATGTTGTCGGTTTTAACCGTCAGCATTGAAAAACCTTAAAAAAAAAAAGAGTCAGCCCCAGGCTGGCTGGCTGGCCGAAAGCAGCCAGCCCTCCAACCCTCTTCGATTCCGTGGGGCCCTCCCAAATTCCAGAGCCCTCTGGCCTAGCCCTCGGTTGGAGACGGTTTTAGGGCCATTTTCGGCCCTCTGGCCCCTTCGGTTGGAGATGGCCTTAAAGAAAATTGTTTTCAAGAAAAATTCTTAAGAAATGTTTTGAGAAATTATAAAAAAAATTTAAATAGAATACCAAACAAGCCCTTAGGTTTAGGTTTTGAGAGGGAGGGGGGAGGATTCAAACTTCCCGTCTCGGCTGCAAGTGAAATACTCTTAACTACAAACAAAACAATAGACCAAAAGCTAATTTGTGAAAGTGTGACAAATGTCTTTGTTTTATTTTGATGGTTCTATCTACACATTCATTTTTACTTTTCGCACATTTCTCTTAAATTTCAACTATCAGATCGAACGAATTGAAGATCATTAACGGACAAATATTAACAAGAGTATGTGAAAGATAAAAAAAAAAAGGTGTATAAATAACGTTACCCTTTTATTCTACCTTGTCACACTCTTTAAAGGTTTGTCGTGTTTTCACGCAAGTCACATGAGTTTTCCTAGATACAAGAATTATCTATTCTAAGGGGGGTGTATTCAATCAGGAATTTGAGAGAATTTAGTGGAATTATAAATCCATGGATTTTTATGGAGTTTAATTGATTTATAGAGATTTCATATAAAATTTTGATTCAATTCCCTCGAAATCTCATGGGGAGGGGTGAGATTTGTGGATGCTTAAAATACACTACGAAATCTCTCAAATTCCCTCAAATTCCTCAACTTTTTCAAATTCTTTAAAATCAAATTCTAATTCAATACACCTGGAATGTTATAAACTTCTTTAAAATCCTAATTGAATACACCCGGATTTATAAGCATTTTAATAAATTATCTTGAAATCCTGATTGAATACCCCTTGAATTTTAGAGAATCACTTAAAATCCTGATTGAATATCCCTAGATTCATTAAAAGAATTAAAATCCCTCAAAATCCCAATTGAATACACCCCCCTAAAGTTGGAGGGGATTTGGTACTGCTCATGGCTACAGTGAAACAAATGCCCCTTGATTTCACCTTACTTGCAAGAAAGCCATCTGCTTTGTGGCTGGGTTGGAGGGTAATTAGGAAAAGATAGGAGGGTAATCTGAACGAGGGTTACAGTGTTTGGCACTACATTTCAGTTTATTCACAAGACTGCCATTTCAATACTTTTAAACAACTTTCTCTTTGATCCCGATTTCCACCCTCTGCATTTCAACCTTTGACTTTCACTCTGACACAGTTGGCTGTGGCTCCGCCGAAAGGAGAGGAAGGGGACACAGGGAGTGGAGAGGATGGAAACAGGGAGACTGGCAGAACGGAGTCGGTGAGGAGGGGATGCGTGAGGGAGGAATGGCAGGGTATGAGTTTTCAGTTTTCTCCCTTGATTCAAAAGGTAATGCACTGTATGCCATTGATATTTGGTTCTTTCATTCAAATTGCAATGCATGCTAATAATTTGTTCGGTTGGGTGCTAGGATTAGGTCTCAAATTTTGTAAATTAGGGCCTTGGACTGATTTAATTTATTTGTTTCTTGATAAATTTTTCTATGATTCATCATTTTTCTGTTTAGCAATTGTTACAGATTTTCTATTCCTTCATTAAACTTATCATAAATTTTTGTAGATTGTTTAGGTCACCTTAGGATTTACTCTATTTCAGCTTATTGTTTTAAATTGTTGTTCACTGTTTGCTTTGCCATTGCATTTATTAAAATTGTCATAGATATTTTTTCTATCATTAATGCTCTCATAGGGAGGGAAGGAGAGGGGTACGGTTGCTTTTGGCAATTTTGTTCCAACTGGAAGTGATTTTCGCAAGAATTGATGAGGATCGTTTCCCCCAGAATTGATCCCAGCTGGCAATTTCATTCGGTTCAAAAGATAAGTTCCCGTTTCGAACCAATTTTTTCCTTCTTTGGTTATTTATGGTTTGATCCTAATTGAAGAGAGATTTTTTTTTCTGGTTTGTTCACTGTTTGGTTGTGGTTCAGTTCTCCACCTTTTGGTTGGGGTACAACATATGCTTTTAAATTATTAAATTAGGAGAGCTAAGAAGATATTTTGTGCTAATTGCTATTTGATAACTCTGGTTTTCTTTTTTGGCTACCACCTTGCTCTCCATTTCTCTTTTTCCTCCTGCTCTGCTGGTTTTTCAGTGTTAGGATCTCTCTGCAAAAATACACTCTATGTGTTTTGCCTGTTTTTGTTCATGCTTCTATTGTTTGTTGTTGTGGTGGTGACCCTGTGAATGGAACTCTCAATTATCTATTCCTCTATAATACATGATGCATCTGATTTTTGTTCATTGACAAATGATGCCACATGCTTGAGATTTTTATGCCATCACTCTGTTGGTTCTTTTGTGATTCTTATTGTTTGTTTTAAAATGAGCATGTTGTGCGTGATGAATATATTAGAGCAAACGTTTTTACATGTGGTTTTAAATTGAGCGGAGGCCATAATTTTTTTTATCAGAGAAGGAGTCATTCAGGTCACTTTAGAAAATGGATGGGTATCTGGTTATTAATCTTTATCATTTGACTGGTGTAGCTTTGTTGTCATCTCTGTTCTGGCAGTGTCTGATTGGTGTTAATGGTTTTTCAACGCTGTTTGTAATCTATTATTTGCGTTGTTATCATGTAACTTAGTGCTGATGGATTTGCTGTCTTTGTGATTTTCAGAAATTTGGATCGTTGGAGGGAGCACTTGACCCTTTGGCTTTTGAGGTATATTTATTTTACAATGATTTTGTAACTGTATTGTTACATTTTTTTCATGCACGTTAGGACTGGATTTGGCTATATAATTGTGGCATGCTTTGGCTATGTATGACTGATAATAGTGGAATGTGTAATTGCTATCTCTTAAGCTGGTGTAATGTTAATGGTTTGCAGATGCTTGGTAGGCTATCTGAAGCTGCTTAAATGTTATATGTTTAGTTGCATAGGGTCCGCTAACATGCACAGCCGCAATCGAATTACCACCCTTAGTCGGTCGTATTATCTTTACAATGGATTTAAACTGGTGATTTAGATAATCTAATAACAAAACTAAATTATATGTTAATGGTTTGCATATGCTTAGAAGATTGTCTGGAGCTGGTTAAATTTATCTGTTCAGTTGCATAGAGTTCACATGACATACACAATCACCGTCAGATTGCCACCCTTAGTTGGTGGTATTATCTTTACAACATATTCAAATTGATGATTTAAAAAATCTAACAATAAAACTGAAATATATGTTCCATGTTTTTGTTTTAATTTTCGGTTAAGAGGTTGGAGCATTGGATTGGGTTTTACCTTTATTAAGCTAAACCCTACAACTGATTTCAGTAACCCCAAATCATATTAAAAAAATAAATAGATTTGAATTCCAAATTGGCCACGAAATTACTTGCCTTCAGTGGGAGGGGTTTTATAAAACGCCGCCTTTGGAGACCGAGCCTTTGAGCGGCTGCGGCGCCTGGTGTGCCTGTGCAAGACAGAGAGAGAGTTTGAGAAGCAGCGATTAATTTTTTGGATGAGAGAAGTTGATATAAATATATATATATATATATATATATTTTTTTTTTTTTTTTTCTTCCAATAGTAGGACAGTTAGAGTCTCCAGTTTTGTAGATTCTTTTAGATTTTGATTCTTGAATTTCAGTTTCTTCATGAACGACAATTTGACCTTCAGTTATACTTACAGATCTATGTGCAAGTATATGTATCAATATGTACCTAAGTATATGTCTAAATTTATGTATAGGCAACTGTATAGCTATATATATATATATATATATATATATATATGTGTGCATATATACATGTGTATGTATATATGTATGCATCTTTGTGTGTATGTGTATGTACATGCCTGTATAGGTATGCATGCATGCATGTGTATATATACATCTGTTTGTGTACGTGCATGCATATCTATAAACATGATTAATGTTGCATAGCAGCCACCAAAAGCTTTGTTTCGCACATCAAGGTTTATGGTTTTCCACCATTTTTTGAAGTTACTTATTTTCTGTTCTGTTTGACATAATTTTTTGCTGGGAGTGGTTTGGTTTAGGGTTCTAACACAGAGAGGTTTGGGGTATCGCAAAAGGATTTCAAAGATTAGATTTGGGGTTTTATTTGTGCGATCTGCAAGGAAAGACGGATGAAACAAGGGTGAGAGATAGGGAGTGGGATTTGGGGTTTGATTTGTGCGATTTGCACACCCAAAGATATAGAGAGAGAGAGAGACAGACAGAGCGCCCATTTCCAGGGATTTGTTTGCCTGCCCTTCCTGCATCCTATTTAACACTGGTTTAATGACTGTTCTTACATTTTTTTGTGCACATCGGGTACAGTCCATTGCATTGTCACAGAATGCGTTACTTTTCATGCGTCCATTTGTTTGTGCTTCGAATTCTGACTCTCAATCTCACTTATTTGTTGTAGTTTAGATCAAAGTCTCATTACACCGTCATGATCTACTCATCTTACTGCCTTTGATCTAGGGGTCTGGACCTATTGCATTTGAATCAAGGCTTTGGTATGTCACCTAAACTAAGATGCATTGTTTCCCCGTGCTTTCCGTTTTAGTTAATGCAGATTTATAATTTTTCAATCAATTGTTTGGTTCCATTAGCTTATGTCATTCCTTTGCTCTCTGCTTTGTTTCTCATTCTTAGTTATCTCTATGATCCTTTGATACTTCTCAAGTTCATTGGTTTCTTTGTTTTTGTTGGTTTTAATTTAGTCTCAACCATTCTATTATTGTTCAAAGGTGCATTCATGTCATTTGTGATTTTGCTTTAACCAAGTGTTCCTAATTCTTAGTCGAATGTTGTTAGCCATTTTATATGTTTTTTTGTCAATTGCTTTCTTTCTTTGTTGCGTTTTCAATTTTCCAAACCATTCTTCAGACATTAGTTACTTTGTTTGGTTGGTGTGGTGGTGTTTTCGTTAGGTTTTCCTAAGAGTCAACCCTCTCATCCCTCCCAAAGTTCTTTAATGAGTGATGTTAATAACTACTCTCTCCGAACAAACCTAACTTATATCCACAAAAACTCACAGCTTCCATATTTGAGCTTTAAAAATCTTTGTTATTTTAAGACCTAGAAGCTAACTAGATTTTTCTTTCAAAAATACATAAATATTAACGTTGTATTTAATTTGTCATTCAGGGTTAATAAAATGGTGAAAGAGATTGATCGAAGCGAACAAGAAGTTCTAGGAGGTGTTTTGGTAAAAAATTTAAGGGAACTAATTAAGGCTCGACACGATGAAAAGAATAAACGAACGATAAAGAAATATTCTGACACTGCCCCAGGACCCTTTACAAAGAAATCAGTGAGAATAGAAAAAACAAGGTTTGGTTTGCGTGTTTATGGTAAGGGCCCAAACCGAAACAAATTGGTGGTCCACACTATCTATTCACCTGCAAATCGTACTAATTCACCAAAAGAACAAGTTCCGTTAGATGAAGCAGTTTAGCTTTTGTTTAAAAGGTTTCTGAGTGGTATCTACAAGTTTGGTTGCTGCAAGAAGATTCTAATTTTTTTGCTCTTCCTTTCCTCCACTGTAAGGGCTTTTTGGGCTTTAACTATATAAAGACGGAACAGTTGTTAGATAAGATACAGGCCGTGTAATTATTTTTTATTGGGTCATGATGCCAATTATGTAAACAATTAACCTTTTTACCGTTTTTAGAATAAACTATTGCCATTACTCTTTTTTACACCTCTTTGTTACACTCCTATCACGCGAATTAATGTTATTTCCTAGCAAAAACCTAATCGATCTGGGATTATGATTCTTTGCTTATATATTTTTTGCATTTTTGTTGTTGTAAATAAAATCCTTTGACTCATGTTTCTTTGCTAGGTATAAACTTTTAAGACAGTTGTTATATTTATGTTTTGGAATTCTTGGTGAACATGCCATTCTCATAAACAGACTGTTTATTTCGTTATGTGCTCTCATGGTGAAATTGAGAGAATTTGTTTTTAAATTCCAACTTTAGTTGGTATTTATGAAAATTCTATTCTCATTTTAAACTCTTCAAATTTTAGTTAGTTCCTCAACAATTTTTAATTCGTTTCTCCAAAAAATGTATTATGTCAGCGACACATTTATGTTGTTACTTTCACTTACTATGTAATTATTTCAATATGGAAGTCATGGATATCATGTAAAAAAAAGCAACGATTTAAAATATAAAAGGTACATACGCTGTGAAAAAAGTGTGTTGATAGTCGTAAAAAATGATGACAATAGTCACCTCACTGTTCCTTTGCAGTAAATTTAATGTTTGGATCTTTGGTAACTACTCAACTTAATAGTTTTTAACTATAGCAGATGTGATTCATAAGGTTGAGTTTGATTCTACCCAAGGGTGTCAATTTAAAATATAAATTGGGGGTTTACATTTTTAGGATCTTCAGCTATGGTTAAAAAACGGTTCATCATTTTTGAGCGGAATTTCAACTTGAATTCCTACCATGTACTGACGTCAATCCATTTATTCCACTCTTACAGATTTTCATGATTGTTTTCATTTTTTGTTTTCCTTATAAATGAATTTGTTCCACTCCACTTGTGGATGTGTTCAAACGTTTATGTGGTGGTGCTTAAACTCAAAACATCTGAGACTATTTCTATCATTATTAATATATATCAAACTAAACGTTTAATAAGAGTCCGACCTAAAAGCTTTGTCAACAGGAACGATGAAATCACATCATGGGTTTCTATAAATCTCTAAACATATTTAATGCAACTGTTTTGAAGCATCTACGAAATCAAACATAAATTGAAAGCAAACTTTAATCCTCCGACTCTCTAATAATGCATATCCTTTAGGATGCATCACAATTGTTTTCTATGTATGTTAATGTTTGAAACTAAGGCCTTACACTTTACATCTTGCATAATCTATTGGTCTTACGTAAACGAAGCCTAAATAATTTTTTCCTTTTTGTCAATTTTATGAATGCAAGTCTTGCAATATTAATGTTGTTGAGTTGTGCATTAGTTTTTAAACGTGTTTTGCATTTTGACATCTTTTTCTTATGTCTTTAACATCTGTATATGTACTTACAATTTTTTCCGTCTATGTGTAGGTTCTCTTTGTGGTTTTCCCGCGCTTAATCATCATTCCTTACTTTTGTGGGTGATTGCTTTCTCATCTTCTAAATATTCATTTGCGTCTTTAACGAAGTTTAGCTTTAAGTTTTGTTTCTCGAGTGATATATCTATATATATATATGTGTGTGTGTGTGTGTGTGTGTATATATATATATATTTTAAATGCTTTAGTTGATTTGTATGCTGGTTTGTTTAATTCTCAAATCTTTGTGATTAACGTGTTGTTTGTTCGTCTATGTTGTTTCTTGCATAGAAAGTTGGCTATATTAGTAAGTAAAGCGTTGTTATTGGCGTTCGGTTTGTTCTTTCATGTGGTGTCATGCCTAGAAAAGTGACGATATCTAAGAGGGTTACTAACACTGAGTAGGGCAATTTACCATTATTTATTGATGGTGTTAGTCTGGATGATTTTGTTTTGCAAGATGTACCAATCTCTTACGATGATGAGTTTAACAGTGTTTCAGCCTCTTTACCATTAGATAAAGAGGCGAGCAACCATGTCCAAACCTCTACACCAGTTTTAAAACAAAAAGCATTTGTTGATGGTGCCTTGAGCTCATCTTTACCTGGTCCCAGTACTTATCATGAATTTCATGTCCCTATTATTTTGGCCGATGTTGCCACTTTGCGTGGCATCTTGGGAACAGATGCAGAAAGTAGTAACCCTCTTAGGAGCACAACTATGATTGGCCAAGCCGTCTATCAGAAGAAAAGAAAATTTACGTGTCCAAACTATGTTGATTTTGGATCTAGAAATTGCCAATGTCAATATTGCGGTGCTTTGTTCTGGTCTATAGAGCGGTCAAAGAGCAATGCTTATTCTGTTGCTAGGCCACATTTTACTATGTGTTGTATGAGTGGAAAAGTTAAGTTTTCACCTGTTCAACCCACCCCTGCATTTTTAGATCATTTGCTAGATCCAACAAATTCTCGAGAGAGTTTGCATTTTAAAACCAATGTGAGGTTGTACAATTCCATGGTGGCGTTAACCTCAATGGGAGCTAAAGTTGATGCATCAATCAACAAGAGTCGGGGTCCTTATGTTTTTAAGATCAATGGTCAAGTGCATCATTTGATGGGTTCTTTGTTGCCTCCTGAAGGCGAGAGTCCCAAATTTGCCCAACTGTACATTTATGACACTCAGAATGAGGTCAATAATCGTTTGAGTTGTTTCTGTAATTCTGAAGCTTCTCAAAAACCCGACATGCAGATAGTAGAATGCCTCATTAAAATGTTAGATGAGTGCAATGAATCGGTTCAATTATTTAGGGTAGCAAGGGATAGGATTAATGAAGGGTCCACAGGTTCTTTGAGGTTACGTTTGCACGGTGCCCAAGCCAACCGTGATGTGCAGTATAATCTACCAACATGTGACGGGATTGCAGGGTTAATAGTCGGGGACATTGGCCAATTTCACACTGAGAGGGATATTGTTATTGAGCACAGGACAACAGGGCTGCAAAGGATAACAAAGTTACATCCAAAATATATGGCTCTTCAGTATCCTATTCTTTTTCCGTTTGGTGAAGACGGTTATAGGAAAGGTCTTCCTTGGAATCCCGATTTCAGAGGGAAAAAACCAAAAACTGGAGGGGTATCTATGAGAGCTAGGCTATCAAATTCAAGATAGGGTGGGTCATAATAGCACACTGTTAAAAGGTGGTAGATTATTTCAACAATATTTAGTCGATGCATATGCCACACTTGAAGAAGATAGACTTGATTTCATTAGAGCAAATCAAAGTTCCCTAAGAACGGAGGGTCTTATGGGGATTCGTGAGGCGCTAAGAAAGGGAAGTGCAAGTGGATCACACGTTGGTAAGAGGATTATCTTGCCTACTTCGTTTACGGGTAGCGTTAGATATATGATAAACAATTATCAGGATGCTATGGCCGTATGCCGATATTTTGGAAATCCAGATCTTTTCATAACCTTCACTTGCAATGCCAAATGGCCTGAAATTGTTGAAGATATGCGTCGACAACCTGGATGCAAGGTTGAGGACAGGCCGGATATAATATCAAGAATTTTCAAAGCAAAGCTTGATCATATGATCGGCTATATAAAATCTGGACAACCTTTTGGCAAAGTTGAATCTGGTTAGTGTACTAACTTTGTCCAATTCTCTACCTAATTCGTTTGTTTTCTTTTTAGCATATAAAGTTGAAACATTCTCATCTAATATTAGTATGTTGTTCTTTTTACGACAGTAATTTACACCATCGAGTTCCAGAAAAGAGGCCTACCTCATTGTCACATTTTGGTTTGGGTCAGTAAGGAGTTTAAGTGCCATTCTCCTTTTGATGTAGATTCAATCATTTCAGCTGAGATTCCTGATCAGGAATTTGACCAATCTGGATATGACGCTATTTCACAGTTCATGATCCATGGTCCATGCGGTCTTGCAAATGAAAAATCACCTTGCATGAAAAATAAAAATTGTACAAAGAAATTTCCAAAAGCTTTTACAACTGAAACGAGTTTTGACAATGATGGTTTTGTTACGTACAAACGTAGGGAAACCAAAAATGCTTTTGTTGTAAAAAATGGAATCAAGCTTGATAATGCGTTTGTTGTCCCTTACAATCGTGAGTTGTTATTGAAGTATCAAGCTCATATAAATGTTGAGTCATGTTGTCAATCAATGCTCATTAAATACCTTTTCAAGTACATAACCAAAGGTACAGACAGGGCAAGAGCTGTTTTTTAGGATCAAGAGTTTGATGAAGTTGTTGCTTATCTTAATTGTAGATATTTGTGTCCTTTTGAAGCGGTTTGGAGACTGTTACAATTTCATATTCATTTTAGAGAACCTTCTGTTGAAAGATTGTGTGTCCACCTTCCTTCCGACCAAAATGTTGTTTTTCAAGAGGATGTAAATTTACGCCATGTTGTTAACCAACCTAATCTTGAAAGCACGATGTTAACAAAATGGTTTTAGATGAATGTTCAAGACATTGATGCATTTGAATTGTGTTATGCTGAATTCCCTTCTAAATATGTTTGGAATAACGATGATAAAGAGTGGAGGCGTAGGAAGAAGGGTATATGCCTTGGCAGAGTTGCGTATGTTCACCCTGCTGCCGGTGAATTATACTATTTGAGAATGTTGCTCAATTACCAAAAGGGTGCCTTGAGTTTTGATCATTTAAAAACAGTTAAAGGTGTTCTTCAACCCACATTCCAGGCTGCATGCAACATGCTTGGTTTGTTAGGGGATGATAAGGAGTGGAACAATGCAATGCTAGAAGCGGTTCTCACTGCCTCATCATTCCAGTTAAGACAATTGTTTGTTACCTTACTTCTTTTTTGCGATGTCGCTGACCCATCCGCTTTGTTTGAAGCCCATTGGAAAACCATGTCTGATGACATTACAAGTAGAACACTCAATGCTTTTGGGTTACAGGACATCTCTAGGTGTGAAGCGGAAGTTAAAAATTCTCTTTCGTATGAGCTAGAAAAATTGTTTGTGGTTTCAAACAGTTCTTTGTCTAAGCATCATCTCCCTCAACCAAACAAAGAGTCCATGGACAGACTTAGAAATAGAAGCTTAAGAGAGGAGTTAAATTACGACACTGAATCACTTAAGGAGCAACATTCTCTCATGCTCACACAGTTAAATAAAGAGCAAAATATTGTTTATGACAATGTTATGCAGGCAGTGGATAACAAAGAACCTGCTCTGTTTTTTGTGCATGGTCATGGTGGAACAGGCAAGACTTTTTTGTGGACCACCATCATGGCTAGAATTAGATCACAAAACAGCATTGTTTTAGCGGTCGCTTCATCAGGGATTGCTATCCTGTTGCTTCCTGGTGGAAGGACTGCACATTCTAGGTTTAAAATTCCAATTAATGTTACTGATTGTTCAGTTTGTGAAATAAAGAAAGGAACTCATCTTGCAAAATTAATAACTGATGCATCACTTATTGTTTGGGATGAAGCACTAATGAACCATAAACGTTGTTTTGAAGCTCTAGATAGGTCTCTCCGAGATGTTCTTAAAGGGTCAAGACCAGGTTTAGATGATTTGCCATTCGGAGGAAAGCCAATTTTATTTGGAGGTGACTTTAGGCAAATTCTGCCTATTGTCCCGAATGGAAGCAGAGCAGAAATTGTTGAAGCTTCATTGACAAGTTCTTATCTATGGCCGTATTTAACTATTTTTTTCCTTAAAGAAAATATGAGGCTTTCAAAAGTAGGTTTGAACGAATTGGAAAAATCCGAATTGACTCATTTTGCAAATTGGATTCTTCAAATTGGAAACGGTCAAATTGCTGAATCTATTTGTTCAGAAGATGATGAGAGTTCGTGGGTTCAAATACCAAAGCACTTTCTCATTAATTTTGATGATAACCCGATCCAAAGTATGGTTTCATTGGTATACACAAGTTTCAAAAAAAAATTTCTGAATGTGTTGTATTTGAAAGAGAGAGCCATTGTCACACCGCGAAATACTACCGTAACTGAGATAAATGATTTTATGTTGGGTTCGGTGCCCGACGAATCTCATACCTATCTCAGTTTTGATTCTGTGTCTTCTTCAACAGAAAATGTCGAGAATCTTGATATTCTTTATCCTATGGAATTTTTGAACCAACTTGAATTTGCTGGTTTACCGCATCACAAACTGACTTTGAAAGTTGGTATGCCAGTGATGTTGCTTAGAAATTTAAACCAAAGTTGTGGCCTGTGTAACGGAACACGCTTGGTTGTGATGCAATTAACCGATAGAGTTGTACAAGCAAAAATCATTACAGGTAGCAACATTGGTGAAACAGTTTATATCCCAAGGATTATTACAGAATCATCACAAAATAAATATCCATTTACTTTACGAATGCGACAATTTCCTCTGAGGGTTTGCTATGCAATGACAATCAATAAAAGTCAAGGACAATCCTTGAAAATTGTTGGTTTATTTCTCTCTCAGCCAGTTTTTTCTCATGCGCAGCTGTACGTTGCGTTGTCCAGAGTTACATCAAAAAGAGGTCTTAAAATTGTGATTGCTCACGATGCTGATGTTCCTTATGGATACACCAAAAACATTGTTTATAAAGATGTTTTAAGTCATTTGTGTGAAGGTCTGTATATTCATTTTTGGCAATTTTAGTTTCTCTTTCGCGCACCATCTATTTTTTCTAAATGTTAATCTATCTTCTGTTCCATGAACAAAATATTATACGTTTTACAGTTGTTATTTGCTTATAAAATATGCTCATCTGTAGATTAATGGAATCTCAACTGATTCGGTCCTTGGTGCCGTACGAACCAGCAAGCAAACTTGAAATTAGAGTATGCCGAATTTGGGTCACGAAGACTATTGGAGCTGATCCCCAGGCTGCAAGCTTGGACTCTGTGTTTGTTGATAAAGAGGTTACAAAATTGAAACTTTATACTTACTTATTACATGCTTTAAACCTGCTTGCGTTACTCATATTGTTTATTTTTTACACCACAAGGGAAATGCGATCCATGCAACTATGAACTCCTGGGATATCCCATTCTTTTCTGAGCAGCTTAAAGTCGGTTGTACTTATGAGATAAACAAGTTTCGTGTCATTCGAAACAGAACTTCGAGCAAAATTGTCCCTCATAATGCAATGATTGAGTTGAACAGGAGGACAACCATGGTCCCTGTTGAGAGAATTGGCCAAGTCATCCCAATGTAGTGGTTCAATCTGGTTGAATTTGATCAGCTTCACAAAAAAGTGGACAGATACGTGGAGCTAACAGGTAAACCATAACATTTTTTATACCGGTAAACCTTTAAATTCATTTTTAGCAGTTTTAATGTAATTGACTTTATGGTTATTCTCTTGACCCTACTCTGCATAGATGTTTTTGGTTGTCTAATGGCCTTACAACCAACTGAAGAGGTGAATGTGCAAAATGTTAGGATTGCGAAAAAACAGAACCTGCAAATACAAAATATAAGGTCAATACTCTCTTTATTAAATTGGTGTTATAAATTTATGCATGCATGACCGTACAAATATGAGGTACGAAACACTAACTACATTTTCTTATCATAGAGGAGATGAAGTGAGGATCACCCTGTGGGCAGAGAGTGCAACAGGTTTTCAGGAAGCTACACTCAAATCGCTGCCGCCGCCTGTGTTCATTGCTTTGACTGCTCTTAAAGTCAAGCAGTACCAAGGTTATACCACCCCATCGTTTAATGTAACAACTTCAAATTCTTTTTTACTAATTGCAATCTGTGTATTTATAGGGAAACCTGTTTTAGGAAGCACATGCTCAACGGTCTGCTTTTTTAACCCCGACATCCCGCAGCTCACAGAATATAAACAAAGGTAAATCAAAAAGTCTTATTTGTTGTTTTACAAATTTATTATTTTACTAACCATCTTCTTCCCACTAAAAATGTACAAAATAGGTTTCAATACCTGAACTTACCCATTGAGATTCTACCTACCTCTGCTGAAAGGTATGCAAAGCCCCATGTGACTACTGATTCTGAGTTAAAGACAATTGAAGAGTTGCTTCTCCTCGATCCTACACTGAACAAAGTTAGTTCACTCTCTTTGCACCTTCCTTTTAATGAACCTTATGCTACATTTTAGTTTATCGCTTTTACATTAACACAAAAGCATAATAAAGGCATATCTTGGTATCTATTTAAGTTTCAATGGTGTTCATGTCTTTCAAGTGGTTGATCCATTTTTTTTGAGAAAATGTTTCTTCTGTTTTGAATTTAGTTTTGGTCCAAATGTGTTTGGTTTGTTTTCCATTCTTGCATTTTGATTGCGGAAACAAGTCGTCACCAATTATGTTCTACTTTTTGGGTTCATCATCTTTTTTGCTCAATGTTTTCATGCGAGTAATACATCTATATCATAACAGGATACAAAATTCATGTGTCGAGCGACAATTGTGGGTTATGATCTAAGCAAGGGATGGTGGTACAAATCGTGCCCCTCTTGCCACAAAGCTGCAAAGAAAATGTCTGCAGACTTTGAGTGCTATGAACATGGGTTGCTGAAAACATTGCCTGAACCATGGTAACAATCGCATCTAATTTTTTAACGTTGTTTACATTTCTTCACGCTGTGTATACTTTTAGCACCAAACATTATATTTCAAACTATCTGACGCAATGTGTCAACAACTGTTACTTAGGTTCAAAATAAATTTTATTGTGGAAGACAATACAAATCAATTGAACCTTATGATGATCGGAAGGCACACTGAAAAACTTTTGGGTGTATCTTGCCACTCCCTTGTCATAGAAGAAGGGTACAATGATTCTTTTATGCTCCCGCCAAATCTTAAGAAATTTATTGGCACCACAAAAAAATTCCAGCTTCGATTTGGAAATCAAAACAAGGAATTTGCCAAGATAGATTTTGTAGTGTGCGGATTATTTGACGACCAACCACCATCTGCCACAGCAACTAGCTCAATTGAACTGTGCACACCTGCTGCAAATGTTGAGAATCGCATCGTTAATGCTACAACCCCTGCCTCCTTTGCGCCCTTAGAACAATGTGGTCAAGAAATCCAACTACCTGCATCGAACAAGAGTGTCAAAAGAGCATTATTCGTTGAATCGGAAGCTGCCAAAAAACAAAGGTTTATTTTTCCTTATATCACACAACTTCACCGTATATGAACGAATTTTGTGTACATTTGGAACCTATAATTCTGACCTTTTAACTTCGACATCAATTGACAGCAAAACATGTGAGGAAAACCAGCCACAATCCATCATTTTAGACAAGATATCAAAGGAACTCTCCAACCCCGTCATTCCCAAAATAGAGCATTCAGACAAAGTTCGTATAAGCTCACTGAGAAGCAGATCGCAAACCAAAAAACTCAAAGAAAGGTATAATTATAGAGCATTATTTTAACTGTTATGCGAATACTATCTTTGCATCAACCCATTATTGAGATTTGCTCTCTCATTTCCGTTTCAGTGTTGGAGATGTTGATTTCCCGAAAAAATTATTTCTCAAGGATTTAATGATAGCCTGGTGCATGTGATTATACCTGGGTACATTTTTTGGCCATTTTACTTCCAAACTTATGCACTGCCGGCACTGGAAAATTTATCTTTATATGTTTTTTTTTTCTTTTGCAATCGTTAAGACGATAACATGGCTTGCAAAACATGTATTTTGTCGGATTGCATGCACAAACAAAATATGTGTGGACTACATGTTGCTTCGCTTCCTTATGTTAAACAATATTTTGTTGTGATTATATTTATGGTTATGTCAAACTTCTAAATAGCCCTTTTGAATGTCAATGGACTGATTATGTAAAGTTAATTCCAACGGTTAACTTTTGTGTTTGGTTTTCACATTATGTTGAATCATTTCTGTTGGTTTATGCTTTTTTAAGATTGGCTAAATTGGGTTCTATATTTTGTAGACTAATATTGCTTCTGCCTTCAGGTGGTTTGATATAGATTTTGTGGGTCTTGAGATAATGGTAATTCGTTAATTCGCTCATTTTCCACTCTTTTTACTATTATGTTCACAACTGGTTGCCATTTTGAAGACTCTTGCTTTAATGGGTTATGGTTTACCGCTTATTTCATATGGTTAACATAATTGTTCACCATCACATTACTTTTATTAGAAAGTACGCAACTGTCGTTTGATTTTTTCCGTTTATGTAGAATTATGCCTAGAAAAATAGGGGTATCCAAATATAGCAAAATAGAGGTATCTAAGAAGGCCAACATCAAAACACTAACTTTGGGAAAACAGACTTCATCGTTTATAGACTACTACAAGATCAACCGCACTCAAACCCAACAATTGCCTTGATTAGACCACAAACACCTGTTAGGAAAACAAATTTTAACTGAAGCAGCCTCTGGCCATCTACACCTTCCCAACAACTGCATCAACAACCCCAACCAACTACACCCACAATGACTTCAAAGATAACGTTGTCAACTATATGTTACTTCTGTTTCTTCTATATATTAGCGAACCAAAACCTTCCGTTTCATCCTATTAATTGTACAATGCAGTTCAAAATGATACATTCGCGGGCATTTTTTCTAGTAATCTCTAAAGTTTCAAATTTATTTTACTAAATTGTCCACTTTTCCAAAATTCCACCATTTCTCCTCATTTTTGCTGAAGTGCCGACAACCCTTGGTCCTGATAAATTAGAAAACTTTCAAATGATCATAAGCTAATCCGATCAACAAACGACAGTCATTTCTCAAGAAATACAGCAGATGAACAGTCACATAACTTTGCTTCCGAACAAATTTTAGCCAGTTTATAACTCTTAACAACCAGACAGCATCTAGCATATTTAGAAATAACAAAGATCAAAATTTAATGCAACAACTTCCCCATTTGATAGCTTTGACATGTTATTTCTTTGTCTGAGTGATATACTTGGTAAGAACGTAGCAGTCTGGAGGGGTGATGTTCGTGTAATAATTCTGGATGGTTTCCGTGATTTCGAACCCAAATTTCTTGTAGAAGTTTATGGCGTCCTCATTGTTTGTCTGAACATGCAAGTATATTTCTGAAATATTTTGCTTGGCGCACAGATCAAGAGAATGGTTCAACAGTTTTTTACCTGCAAAAATCCCAGAACTTAGATAAGAAAACTACGTGGTTGTAAATATCCAGATCAAGCAAATATTTACCGTAAGACAGTACCATCAAAAAGTATGAGGACTTTTTCTTGACATCTTAATCTTAATTCTATTAGACATTTAAAGAACAATTCACTGTATATATAACAATAAGCATTAAGCATGACTTGGTGGTTTCTCAAACAGACACCCCCCCCCCCCCCCCCCGGTGGGGCATACCGAAGTTACAATACGAAGAACATTGCTTGCTTACCAATGCCTAGCCCACGGTATGGTGCTAAAACTCCCAATGTCATGATGTACACGCGCACAACTCCATTTTCCTTTTTCTCAAGCCGGCATGCAATTGCACCAACACATATATCGCTGAAATATGCTGTACAAAAATAATAGCAGGAATCAAACTTTCATCTTTCATAATGTTTGTCAATTTGATCCCAAGAATGATAAATTAAGGGTATACCTAAAGGTTTGCAATTTTGTTTACATGTACCAGGTATAATTATTGATCTAGCTTTCTAGACCAAATATGCACCTTCAATGAGATACTGTAAGAAATGGATTCTCATTGCTCAGTTAAAAAGCTTGCTAAACTTAAACAATAGTCTCACATTGGTCCTCACACAGAAGTATTCGGCATAAACAATTAATAAAGGATACCTTTCAAAATGCTCAAGCCACTGTCCAACCAACTTCTTCATTCTTAATGACCCTCTTTGCACGTCTAATAGGACATACAACATCAGTCCTCCCAAAATCATGCCAACATATTAAAAGAACGAGCACTAAGTAGATTATAAAAATAAACATAACTCATCAAAGAAGACATCTAATTTTGATCCACACACTCATTTTTACCTCTCACACACCCCACTCAATTTCTGGCCGTCCAATCGAACGACTTGAAGAAGATCAAGGGAAAAAAAGGGGTGTGTGTAAAAAGGGGTGTGTGAATAGCACTACCCTTTTGTTGTTGAGGAACTGATAAAGATTCAGGGGATAGCTAATCACTCAACTACCTCACTAATGCTGCACCAGAAACTCGTCATTTATCTTAAAAAATATGTAGTTCCTCACGGTTTTTTGAGAACACCAACAAGCAGAAACAATTGACTTAAGACACATAAATATCGAACCAAGCAAAACCACCATGGACGGAGCCAATGAAGGTCCACTGGGGACAGATGCCCCCACTCAAGTAATTCATTGGTTAAGCTGCATACTGCAATTATAGATATACACGTGTTATCCTTGAAGAAAAGATGTGTCTAATATCAAGCATACCTTCATACTACTTCTACTCTATATCAAATATAATATGAGCAAAAGTGGTCTTGTTCTGTCATTCAAACTGAAAAACCCCTCCTTCGCCTCTCATGTGTTAATATTTTTCTCATCAATTTGCCACTTTCCACTACTACTGAAATTTTTGTAACATTGCAATTGTGAACATCGTCATTTGAAATCATCCCCATTATCATTTGGTTATAAACCATACTGTAATAAGGTCTTCTTAGTGTTTTTCAGGTTGCCCCCACTAGAAATTTCTAGCTCCGTCCCTGATTACTACCATAACTAAAACTAACCAAATCCCTGACAATACAATAACTTTCCATCCCCCATTTACTTGAAGGTCCCCAACCCCTGAGTAAGCTATCAGAAAAATAGAGAGTATGCTAGTACATTTGTGTTATCAACACTATCTGAGTGAGTGAAATCAGCATTTCAAACTGCAATAGCTAAAATCCAATATTTCTCAGCGCAAGCCATAAACAAGTTCCATTTTCGGATAACCAGAAGCAAACGAACAACAACGAAGATTACAACGAAGATTACGAAATACCCAGAACGAACAAAACCACAAAATATTCACAGAACAGAAATTAGAAATAGAACGTAATTACAAGCTCAAATGACTATATGCCATCAAATCTTTTGAAAATAACCAATAGCCAGATGAGATTTCAGGGCACTTGAATAAAGAAACTACATTTGTAACACAAAATAAGCAAACCCCACAAAACAATATGCATAATTAAGCACAACCCAGAAAATATTATGCAAAAATAAACAAAACCTAGAAATATTACGCAAAATTAAACAAAACCCAGAAAATATAATGCAAAAATAAACAAAACCTAGAAATATTAAGCAAAATTAAACAAAACCCAGAAAATATAATGCAAAAGTAATAAAGACCCAGAATCATAGCTCAACCTAGCTTGGTGAAATCGCCCGAAGCGAGGGCATCGGCGTAGTACTTGTCGTTGTAGCGGACTGGGAAGAGGGCAGTGTTGAGCTTCTTCAGCTGCATCACGTTCTTGTCCCGCAGTCCGTCCAGCGAGCTTTGGACCTCGCGCCCAGCCCCCATTTCTCCACGGACAGTTTTGCTTGACAGAGAAGACGAGCAGACTCAGCACAGAGAGAGAGAGAGAAGGGGAAGAAGAGAGGGGAAAGGGGGACGTTTGGAATTTTGTACGGACATCGCATCTTTGGGTTTTTTGTGGGAGTGGTCGGTGGTCCGGTTGGGTCGGGTCATGGAAGTAATAGTTTGGTGGTTTGGGTCAAAGTTGGTAAAACTTTAAGATGTAGGCCCATTAATAAGAAATTTGGTTAATTACACTATGAATGCTTGGCTACTCTGAGATGCGAAATGATTTTCTCAAAGAATTGGCTGATTTATTCGAACGGTTAATATTATAAATTATTTTATAAATACATTTAGTAAAAAAATAATTAAAAGTAAAATCGTTTAATCAATCAATTGTAATAAATAGATAGAATTTTCATCAATTATAACAATTTTTTTACAGTTTAATGATTGTCCCCAAAAAAATCTATTATATTGGGTCCTACAACATTGTTAGTATTTTAGAAAAACCATATGATTAGCTTGTAGTGATCCTATTGTCTTTCAGTCACTACCCAACTGTCTTTAATTCACCAAAATCAAAAGAAGAAATAAGAGCTCTCTGTTGACCTCTAGAGAGAGAGAGGAGGAGAGAGATGAGTCTGAAGAAAAAACCCAAGGCGGTAATTGTGGGAGGGAGCATAGCAGGGGTATCATGCGCCCACACGCTCATATTAGCAGGGTGGGATGTTTTGGTGGTGGAGAAATCATATGCTCCCCCAACTGGAAACCCAACTGGGGCTGGACTTGGCCTTGACCCCCTCTCTCTGAGACTCATCCAGTCATGGATTAAAGACCCTGACCCTCTCCACAAGGCCACTCTGCCGCTTACAATTGATCAGGTACAAATAACAGTTCTCAATTCCATCTCGTTGGATTGTAAATCGAATACTTCTGACGCATATGCAAAATGTTTATACATACGTGTCAAACTGTGATTTCTTCGCTTTTCTGACGAGCGTGGATTTTTTTATGGTGGTTTGTAGAATGATGCAATTGATGGTGAGAATAAGGTGAAATGGACGCTAACTAGAGATGAGGACTTCAACTGCAGAGCAGCACATTGGGCTGACCTGCATGCCCTTCTGTACAATGCACTGCCACCAAACCTCTTTCTTTGGGGTCACCATTTCCTATCTTTCTCCATTTCCAGTGACAAGTCTTCAGTTATAGTGAAGGCTTCATCCCATCGGACCAATGAAATCATCGAAATCGTCGGTGATTTGCTCGTTGCAGCGGATGGATGTCTCTCTTCGATCCGCCACAGTTTTGTCCCTGACCACAAACTCAGGTTTGTTATGTCAAGTGTCAACTTTTTCATGAAAATTTTCATGTTTTGAGCTAATAGTGTGTTGTGATATCATGGTATTGTGTGTGTTTTGTTAGGTATTCGGGTTACTGCGCATGGAGAGGGGTGCTTGATTTTACAGGAAAAGAGAGTTCAGAAACCTTAACCGGCATCCGAAAGGAATACCCTGAGCTTGGGAAATGCTTGTACTTTGGCTTAGGTTCTGGGACGCACACTGTGCTATACGAGCTTCTGAACCGAAGGCTGAATTGGATTTGGTATGTCCACCAACAGGAGCCTGATCTGAAGCACAACTCGATGACCATGAAAGCAAGCAGTGACATGGTCGAGAATATGCACAAAGAAGCAGAGAAAATGTGGCTTCCAGAGTTTGTGAGAGTGATCAAAGAAACTAAAGAGCCTTTCATCAATGCCATATACGACAGTGATCCTTTAGAACAAATCTACAGGGACAATGTTGTACTAGTTGGAGATGCAGCTCATCCCACAACTCCTCATGCCCTAAGAAGCACGACAATGTCGGTGGTAGATGCTGCGGTGCTAGGGCAATGCTTGAACAAGTGGGGAGCAGAAGATTTGCAATCAGCTCTTGAAGAATATCAGTCGATTCGGTTACCCGTCGTGTCCAAACAAGTCCTGCACGCAAGGCGAATGGGTCGGATTAAACAAGGCCTTGTTCTTCCTGATAGACAGCTTTTCAACCCCAAGATTGCTAATCCAGAGGAGTGCCAAGAGCTGCAGCAGAAATCCATGCCCTTTTTCAGGGATGTTCCTTCCATACTACTTGAATTCAACCAGATAATCGTCAAGACAGATCGTCCTTCCGATTCTGTTGACGATTATTGATAATCGTCAAGGCACATCGTCTTTCCGGTGCTGTAGCCATTAAAGCATGATCTCCGTTTGAGTATTGTTGTTCGATCTTTGTATAAGCAAGATTAAAAGTTTGAACTCCAACTATTTGTACACAATAATGAGCATTCAAATCAAAGCTGTTTATAAAACGTCGACGATGCATATGAAAAAATGATTCTGTTATTCATTCAAAACTATGATAATATTGTCTACCACCATGATTGAGGAAATGCTTAACTCATCCTTATACATCTCTAGCACAACTCATTCCCATCGGATTAAATACAGCCTAAGATTGATACAATACGGAAAAATAATATTTCCACAGCAGCTTTAACGTTCCTAATGGTGAAAAGAGCAAATTACACGTAACACTGTCGTTATGCGATGCCAAGTATTACTGAGCAACGAGTCATCATTTTGAAGGCCATGTAGCTTGAGCTGACATTATGATTCCCACGATCACTCCAAACAATCCAAGTGCGCTGCCAAAGATTTCGATCACAAGGATCTTCACGAAAAGTGAGGAGTTTTGGGCATCGGACAATGCACAGCTGCTTCCAATAATTCCCACACATAACCTGCCGCAGAAACAAAATCATTGTATGGTAAGAGTCATAGGACTTTTTGGAAATTCTAAAAGAAATGTGAGAAATAAGGCTAAAGATATGAACCCGCAGACAAGGTTTGCAAAGCCCACGATTATCCCAGAGGCGAAGATTGCATATCCAGCTCTAAGAGACTCAGGTGCATGCATCTTCGATGTTGGAACATTCTCCAACTTTGTTTGTAGAATAATTGCAACAATAACACCATATATAGCAACAGCTTCACAAAAAATAACACTGCGACAGAAAATGCATCCAGTCCAAGTCAGTCCCACAACACATCATTGTAATGTCACACTCCAGCTTTTACAACCAGCAGTGCTACATTAAAGTTGAAAAATTCAAGGTGCATCGTTATCGATAAGCAAATTTTCTACAATGGTTTAAGAAACAGTCTTCGAGAGTGTTTGAATAGATAGCACAATTCTCCATCCATCAATCAATTAACCAAGCTAGTTTTAAGTGTGATTGCCAATAGCAATACGATCCATATATCGATTAAGAACTTTTGTTCACAAAAGATAACACTGAAACAACCAATCCAGTCCAAGTCAGTCCCAAAACATCATCATCTTAATCACACACTTACGAATTCATAATCAGAGAGTTACGATAAAGTTGAAAATTCAAGGTGCAACGTCAAAGATAAGAAAATCTCCCACATTGGTGAGAAGAAACAGTTTTCGGGAGTGTTTAAATAGATAACACAATTCTCCATATATCAATCAATCAATTAACCGAGCTAGTTCTAAGCACTGTTCTAAAAATCCCCGCCTAGCACCGCCTAGGCGCTAGGCGGCTGGTCACCGCCCCGATTAATACCTAGACCGCCTAGGCATCCGCCTAGCCCACCCAGACCTGCTAAGGCGCCCGTCTAGACCGCCTAGGTGCCCGCCTAGACCGCCTAGGCACCCGCGTAGCCCGCCTAGACACCTGCCTAGGTTGCAACTCACTTAGATAAAAAAATAGATAACTTTCCTTTTGCATTTTATTATTTCCAATAAATTGTAAGAGACTTATTGAATACTTAAATAAACACACATTATATGTTTGCTCCCTATGTTTTCATTATGTTCCAATACTTCATAATATAGATGTCATTCAATTTTCTAGTTTATGACGAAATTATGTATATTTTAAGTATAAACAGACACTTGTTTACACGAAATATAATAAATTTACTTAAATCCGCCTAGTCCGCCTAGTCGCCAGCCTAGGCTCCGCCTAGCCGCCTAGGCGCTAGGCCCTATCCCGCCGCCCGACTAGCGCCTAGCGCCTTTTAGAACCTTGGTTCTAAGTGTGATTGCGGATAACAATACGACCCATTTTTCAATTAAGAAATTTAATCCACTATCGAATCCAATTATTGGGATGCTACTCCAAATCATGAACATAATCCCAATCACTATATGTTTGCGTTATGAATCCAAAACCAAAAGCAGATGCTAAAATTTAAATGAATATGTAATAAAAAATTGGAGTAAGTTCCAGAAATTTCATCACCTAATGAGATTCTTAGAAGTGATACGAGGGGCCTTGATTGCTGCACCGATCAAACTGCTCCCAGTAATATAAATCCCCCTAATTGCCACAACAACTTACACAATTTAGTAATTAATTAATTCAAAGATTAAAACTTTAATCAACAAATGAAGGGGGAATAAGGAAAGGGGAAGAACCAGGCGGCGCCGAGGACGGAGACGCCGATGGCGACGGCGATACCGATAGCGGAGAATGTGTAGGGAGAGATCTGGACGAGGGCGCGTGCCCAGGAGCTCGAGTAACCCACCGCTATTGCTGCACCTGACATTTTCAGAAACCCTAATCCTTGATGTGTGAAATTGGGGATGAGGATTTGGGGAAGGGAGTAGAGAGAGAGGGAGGGTTTCTGATCTGATTCGTGATTGATGCGAGAAATTTCGTGAGATGTGGAGGATGGAGATTGTTGTTTAACACGCGCAGGATGCGCGCGTGTTTTTTCTTCTGGCTACTCCTACTTGTGTTGTCGACATTTGAGGCCTTCAGTTGGGCTGTGTTTTGGGTTTGGGTCTTCAGGCCCAATGGACTTACAATTGGGCCCCTAAACAACTAAGATATTATTAGTAAGTTTAATGCATCAACTTACCGACATCAATGTAATTCCTGAAAATCTTAGTGAACACTACATATTTGATAGGACTGAGTTATTCACATTGCATTTGATGTTCGAGGACGACTTCAAGGCTAAAAAGTGGGAAGCAAGTGAAAAGAGAAATCGAAAACAATAATGTTGTTTAAGCAAACAAAATTGGTACACTTGCTGAGACACTCTCTAATTAAGATGAACTTTATCATTGCATGAACAACCCTCCTGTATTAGAGAGTGAGTGGACTCTGGGTGTTTTTATAGAAGTATTTGAAAGAAAAACTCACATTAAGTTTAGGAATAATCAAGCTTGAATTAATGACTTTCACCACGTCAAGGGCGTCAATCCATCGCTGAGTTATATCCCTTCCTCTGTCCTGTATAGAGAAATAGAACTCATCTGCAAGCGAACCGTGGTGAGCACGAAGCCCGTCCAAGCCGGAAAAACCTACCCTCTACTGGTTCTTGACCGCCACATGGAGGAGAACCACCTTAGAATGGTGTTGTACTATCCATCAAATTATCAGATAATGACGGGCCGGTTGCAGAAGAATGACAAAGAGCAGTGGATGATAAAGTGCAGTGATGCGGGCATGAGAATGATTGAAGCTAAGGCAAGAGGGAGTTTGGAGGAGTGGTTAAAAAATGTGGATAGGGAAAAGGAGCTTATGCTTGTTTATTGGGAGGAAATGTACCATAAGCCTTATTTTTGGTCCACATTTTATGTTCAGGTAATCCTCCGCTGCATCACTATCTCTGTTTGTACACAATTACGTATATATTTTTTGCAACATACAGATTAATCATGTGACGAGAGATAGATACATAGTTGTATACAACAGGTTACGTTTAAGATTTTCTCCTCGTAACATTGAAATATTCTCTTAGTAAACAATTTGACATACTATGTAGTACTCTAATTGAATATTAGTACGACCGGTTTCTTGCTAGGTACATCGTTGTTCAGATTGATAGTTGAGCAACATATCATTTTCTAATATTAACATTTTGTAACATTGTCCCTTTTTCTTTTGTATAGCTTACTGAGTTTTGAGGATGGTGGATTAGCAATTGGGCTGAGTTGCACTCATCTCCTTGCAGATCAAACTTGTGCAACCATGTTCTTCAAAGCTTGGGCTGGCACGACGTTCTTCGGCAAGACGATGCATCCTATATTTTTCCACCCGTTGCCTCCGCGGGGGCCGGGAAGCAGAAGGCCGAACCAAAAGCCCTATGCTGCCTTGATCAACCACTACAAAACCTCCATCAACAAGTCATTTCACCTTGTAGGCACAAAACACAGAACTATTGCTCTTGTTTTTTCGGACGATATGGTTCGGGCTTGTATGGCCATGGCCCAGCCAGCCCATTGGTGCAACTGACAAATCAAGCCCAGCACTGTTTGAGGTCCTTGCTGGGGTCTTTTGGATTTGTATTAGCAACGTGAAAGGAATGAGAGATGGCCTTATTAACATGTCCATATGCATGGATATGAGAAAGGTTTTGGGGTCGGATAAAGGCTTCTTTGGAAATTGCATGGTTTATAACAAGGTTCATCTAGGCGGTTTCCAAAAAGAGAATTTGTCACAAGCTGCAAGTTCTATAGGTGAAGTGGTGGCAAAAATGGACACCGAGGGAATCATGGATTTGATCGAGTAGCTTGCATGTAACGGTGACCGATCTCCGTCCTCGATGAACAGTTGCGATCTCATTTGTTCGAGCTTAGAGACCGTGGACCTATTTTCGGCCATTTTTAAAGATGCGATCGTACCTATTCGTTTGTCGTGTTATATTGAGCCGGTGTTTGGATTAGGGCAAGTTTTGATCCTTCTGGAAAAACCAGGAGATAGTGAGCTAAGTAGGGTGGTAATGGTTACGCTTCCACGTGATGAGGCCGTTAAAATGTGTGAAGAGGATCTTATTTTACGCCTCTCTCCGACCATCTTGATGGATGTGAAATAACCCTAGCTAGGTTTAATACAAGGGTCCAACTACTCCCAATAAACATTGACAACTGCTAGTCTTTAAGTAAAATCCCAAAACATATTATAGCAAAAATGATAATCCATGGTCAGAATTTAATTTAGTAGTTACTACAATACATCTGAGTCTCAAATGGTATATACATGTTTGTGACAGGCAGTCCAACTATTAAAGTTTATGTATATTTCTTCTTTGATTTTATAATCTGTATTCTAGATACACCAAAAATTTAAGTATAATAATAATACTACGAGACTGGGTTTCTGAGTACATGTCCAAATATTCCTCTACATAAGGTGCTTATGATCATAAAGATTGGGACAAGCCGTATAAGTTAACCCATGAAAAATTGACACATTTTGATTTTGCTACTAAATTAGTGCAATTAGGACAATATTATTTTACCTGCTCCTCGAAATTAAACACGTCACAGGATACTCTTAGAATGGAAAGCATACACTATTTTTTAAAAGTCGCCAGAGAAATATAATACACCACCGCACAATTCATTGTAGTCTTCCATATTTCCAAAGATGATTGTGTTTTCCTTCATCCAATCTTTAGCAGAAGTTCCCAGACCATGACGTGTTATATTATATATCTAAACCACAGCAGCCTACATGCAGTGTATTTGTATATTAAACTAGGATTTATTTTTATTTTTTTGTTACAAAAATAAGGTTTCGAATGTTGGATTTCTAGTATATAATTTTTTTGGTTGCCTTGAATGTTATTAAACAAAAAAAGGTCAACAGTATTGAGGAATTCGGTTCACCAATCGTCCGGCCATATACATAC
Organism: Cotoneaster glaucophyllus; assembly: GCA_036320875.1. Classification (NCBI taxonomy): domain Eukaryota; kingdom Viridiplantae; phylum Streptophyta; class Magnoliopsida; order Rosales; family Rosaceae; genus Cotoneaster; species Cotoneaster glaucophyllus. The sequence continues at coordinate 7,467,903 of CM070073.1, read as the reverse complement.
ACTTTTAGGGCTAGAAAAGAAAAGTATATAGAAAGCAAAAGTCCATACAAAAAATAAACTTAATTAATGAGTTAATGCCCCTAGCCCAAAAGGGAACTAGATTATATATGAAAAAAGATTCTTTCCGGATCTCTTTTACCAAATTATTCTAATCATTTAATTCGGATTTTTGAAATTTGATCAAAAGGCTAAAATTATTATAGCTGTTAAAGGGGTTCCTGTTTGTACCTATTGAATCAAATTTCAAAAACTCAAATTAAATAATTGAGAAAATTTGATGGAAGAGATCCGAAGAGCATCTCTATCCATTATATATGACACATTATGACAAAGAGTGTTGTCAAGTTACTAATATTTCGAATGAGAGATGCAGACCGCACCTGCACCTGCAACTGCAACTATGATGTGCCACTTCTCCAAACACAGCATAATTAATCTTGTTGGTGTTGCAGTTGATGGAGCATCTACTTGTTTCGAAATTTGGAATTTTTGAATATGCCCTCTTCTCTCCAAATTTCTTGAACTTAATTTACACCTTCTAGATTCAAAGACAAATGAATAAGACATGAGCGCCAAAGTGTTAAATAGACTGACCTATATAGATTAATTGACCTAAATATTTTTTTTTTAAAGGCTGATCTTATAATATGGCTTGAGGTGTTAGACAAAAAAATATAAATATAGCTAGGGGTGGATAAACTTTAACTGCGGACTTGAAGAGCAATATCATGAGTACTAGCCAGGTTTGAGTTTTTATTGACAAACTGATATTTTAAACTATTTTAATCTACAAAGAGAGTAATTATCATATATCATATTTGTGTGGAGAGAGAGGCGGACAATCTCATTTGACCTAGCTATAACACACATTTGCAGACATTATTCTTTTTATTTGTCTTGCATCTTACATAATCTCTTGTTTTATCAAAACATATTGCTAAATCTAATACAAGAACTTTAACTATATATATATGAACCAGAAAGGTATAGTCATTAGTCAGCAGCTCAATAAGATTGTTTATTTGCTAATTTGTTATATTTTCTGGGTTCCAGCTCTATATATATAAATGACCTGCCAAAGAGTAAGCAATTCAAAAGTAAATGAAAAAAAAAAAAAAAAAGAAAAAAAAGAAAGGGTCATAGTAGGACTAGGAGTTACTTATCAAAATTTTCTTCAAAAGTGCATTTTATAACTCTTTATTAAACAATACTTTGAATAATTATATGGCAGACCCAATTTTCAACCCTCAATTGATAACTTTTTATTTTTCTAATCGGTTACTCCCTCCATTGTACGTTACATAGCAAATTTAACTTTGCAATTATCTCTTTTGAAAATGCTCTAATAGCAGGTTTCTATGTACTCATCAATGTCATTGTCATGGTGGCCAATTTTGTTTACAAGCGACGTCATGTTGATGTTGAGTAGTCTATTTCTAGGGCTAAGAGCCTTAATAAAACTTAATTAAACACTTAAACGTACCGATTACCTCATATTAAATGGCAGTTAGCACTTAGCATGGAATATACCGATTCATTGAATCAATCAAATTCTGTTTATAAAACAAACACCGAATTGGCTAAGTAGTCCAGTTAGTCAGGCCTGTAGCAAGAATAAATGAGCTCTAAATTAGTCGAAAACTTACTTAATGAGGCTCTAATTGAACCTTTAACAATGTCTCTAATCACGAACAAAACAATCACGTCAACGACAACAATGATAAATTATCGTCCGGCTAATGACTAACGAATTCAATATCTATATTAAAGTCTTGATTTCGGTACTGTTGTGCCATGCATGATAACTCATGAGCATAATGCAGGTTTTGTAAAACAACTAACATTTTCACGAGAGGAAGATTCCATGGTTTGTCGTGTATATTAATTTGCAGAAGTATATAGTATTAATCACATAAGTTGTAGTTAATGATCATTTTGCTAGCACTAGAAGGCCTTTGTATCAAACACGACCCTTGAGTACTTTATCTTCATCAGTCAGTCACTCCCGAAGGAAATCCCAACTTGTAAAGAATTAAGATTAAACACCAGTTAGCAAATAGTTTTTAAAGAAAAGTACTTAGTTTAAAAAAAGAGAGAATTTGGATGCGGTTCATAACCATTAATACTCTTTAATTGAAACCTTATTGATTTTTAATTTTTTATCAAAATCTTGTTTATAATATAATAATAAATTAAATTCTTGTTTATAATATAATAATATAAAACACTGATGTGGAAATAAATCAAAGAACTTCATTTAAAGTTTAAAAGACACAAGATTTCAATCAGGAAATGCCACCACCAAGGATTGGAACATAATTTTTCCAAAAGTATAAGTCCAACTAAATATTTTAGGTGGGATAATGCTTGTGTCTTTTATGAGGAACTTACTTGTCCTTCTATTTACCGTTCGAAAATCAATCGAAACAATTCATTATCTTTATCATATCTGAAAATCATATATGCACAAATTCAATTTGGATATCATTTAGTCATTTATACGTGTTAAACCAATTAAATGTTTTGATAACAAGTAACATCTTCATGATGAACCATCTATTTGTTTAAGCACAACATATGAATGGCTAAAAATCTCCAAATTGAATAATTATTTGCATATATGATTTTTAGATGATGATAAGAAAATGAACTGTTTCGGTTACGATGTTTGGAATGTTCGTCATCATAAGTTGAGGGAGGTAAGTCCCCCATGCGAGGGACACAAGCACTATCCTATAGGATAAGCTACAAATTGGGAGACTTTGGGTGCGGTCCTTGGCCATGAATATTGTCACATCCCGGCCCGGGGTGGACCACTTCCCGGGCCCGCTCCACTACCGTAGCACGATATTGTCCGTTTTGGGCCCCGACTACGCCCTCACGGTTTTGTTTCTGGGAACTCACACGAGAACTTCCCAGTGGGTCACCCATCATGGGAGTGTTCTCGCGCGCTACTCGCTTAACTTCGGAGTTCCTACGGAACCCGAAGCCAGTGAGCTCCCAAAAGGCCTCGCGCTAGGTAGGGATGGGAATATACATATAAGGATCACTCCCCTGAGCGATGTGGGATCTCACAATCCACCCCCCTTAGGGGCCCGACGTCCTCGTCGGCACACCACGGCCAGGGTTAGGCTCTGATACCAAACTGTCACATCCCGGCCCGGGGTGGACCACTTCCCGGGCCCGCTCCACTACCGTAGCACGATATTGTCCGCTTTGGGCCCCGACTACGCCCTCACGGTTTTGTTTCTGGGAACTCACACGAGAACTTCCCAGTGGGTCACCCATCATGGGAGTGCTCTCGCGCGCTACTCGCTTAACTTCGGAGTTCCGACGGAACCCGAAGCCAGTGAGCTCCCAAAAGGCCTCGCGCTAGGTAAGGATGGGAATATACATATAAGGATCACTCCCCTGAGCGATGTGGGATCTCACAAATATTCTTTGATTGAAACCTTGTCGATTTTTAATTTTTGATCGAGATCCCTGAAATTAATGTGATATTTTATTTCTATGTACGTTACTATATTTTTTAAATTGAAAATTAGAAATTTTAGTTGTTTATATAAATGAGATTTTAAATATAAAAAAACCCATAATTTGTGGGATTAAAATATAAATATACTATTGTGTGTGTATACAAACATGGGTACATTCATCAAAATTAACCAAAAAAATTATTGTATCAAAACATGGGTACATTCTTCAAAATCACAAAAAAAAAAAAAAAAGATATTAGGCCTAATAACATTAGTAAATTTCTTCAATTAAATTTGACATGGATACATTTTAAAATCAAAGAAAAAAGAATGTACCCATATAAGTTTAAAAATGGATTAAAAAAATTTGAATAGATTTTATATAAAAAAAAGGGTACATTTTACATATAACAAATTGGTATATTTAAGAATGAGTACATTTTAAGATTAAAAAGTTTTACATGAGTGGGTACATATAATTAGCATGAGTACATTTAGCAAAATAAAAAGTACAAATAAAAAAAATGTATGGGTACAAATACAAATAAACTTTAAAAAATATGGGCATAAAAAGAAATTAATATGTGGGTACAAAAGAAAATTGGTACAAATTAAAAATGGGTACAAACTAAAATTAAAAATATATGATAAAAAATTTATTCATAAATATAAATATACTAATTGTAACATTTTTAACAGTAAATGAATATATTTAGAAATAAAAAAAAAATATTATTGAAATAATTAATGATGTTATTAATATCCAAGGACCTTGATCAAAAATTGAAAACTAATAGGATTTTAATCAATAGAGTAGCAAAAAGAAGGATGAGAACCTAATTTCTCCATACAATTGTACGTTGTGCCTAACTAAACGGGGAGGTGTGGAAATTAACCCCATCTTGTTCTTAAACTTATTATTTTTATGATTGGAGAATGTTCGTTGTGCTCTGTGGTTGATTTTGAAATATAAGGTTTCAGAATGTCCTTAGATTATCTTAGGATTAGTGTCACATCCCGACTCGGGGTCCACCAAATTTCCGGCCCGCTCCACCACCGTAGCACGATATTGTCCGCTTTGGGCCCCGACTACGCCCTCACAGTTTTGTTTCTGGGAACTCACACGAGAACTTCCCAGTGGGTCATCCATCATGGGAGTGCTCTCGCGCGCTACTCGCTTAACTTCGGAGTTCCCATGGAACCCGAAGCCAGTGAGCTCCCAAAAGGCCTCGCGCTAGGTAGGGATGAGAATATACATATAAGGATCACTCCACTGAGCAATGTGGGATCTCACAATTAGGGGTTTAGGTCTTGAGTTTTAAGCAGAGCCCAAAATTCGTGGGCCAAATTCTGTGATCAAGCAATTAATGTAGTAAAATTTAAAAATAATGATATAGTTTTTTTTTTTTTTTTTTATGAAGAAAAATAATGGTATAGTTGAATGCAAGAATCACCAATTAACATTATATTAATCACTTAACTGCCATTCCTTATTCACCTTAACAAAATGGTATAGTTAAACGCGAGAATCGTACTTTGAGCATAAAATGCCTTCCTCTTGGCTCTTCTACCCCCTTATGAGATTATGTTCGCATTGCGTCTTGTGAGGCACCAAAGTGTTATAAATTGAGTATTGTCGGAGTAGTCATTTTTCTAGTGAGCCAAGCTTGAGTTTTGTGTTTGAAATTTTATCATTATCTTGTTTGATTTTGCGTTGTCCTATAGTAGATTGAAATTTTGAATTTGATTCCAATATTTTATAGGAATTAAGCTTTTGTAATTTATAGGAATCAAACTTTTGTAGTGGGATAAAAAGTTTGAATTTGATTCCATTATTTTATACGGATCAAAATTTTTGGAATGGGCTAAAAGATTGAGTTAAATGAAAGTGACATCAATTATTGAGTTTAATATATTTGACTCATGAGTTTAATTCCTAGACAATAAAGGCCAAACTTTTTTGAGAGAGAACAGAAACCAATAGTAGAGTGTGAACAATAAAAAGTAGATAAGTTCCACAACTACTATATAGAACTCACATCCATCAAAATTGTACCACTGTAGCAATAATGTCATAAGAATCAATTCAAGGTGCCGAACTCGTGTATATATATGAGTTAAACTATCCTAAACCAATGTGGATTAGGGGTGGGCACGTGGAACCGAAAACCGAAACCGAAACACGAATCGAATCGAACCGCACCGAACGGTTTGGTTTTGCGGTTTTGAAACGGTTTCGGTTTCGAAACCGAACCGCGGCAAAGAAAACGGTTTGGTTTCGGTTTTGGGTTTTCAAAATCGCACCGAAACCCGAAACCGAAACCGCACCATATAATAAATAAATGTTATATTTTAAAGTTTAAAGTTTTAATTAGTTCAACTAGGTTAAGTTTGGTTTTGCGGTTTTGGCCGTTTTAATTAGTTCAATTAGGGTGCTAAATTACTTTAAACCATTTTACCTATGGATGACTTGAGTATGTATTCTTTAAAATAATGTCTAGTACTTAAATTGTTTTGACCCAATGGATGACGACTGGCATAAGCCTCTGGACTGTATGCATACATTCTGAAGATACAGACGTCCAAAGGGAACCCAAAGACATATTCCATACAACATAGTCTCATTAGATACAGTCTAAGATTATGAATCATCTAAATAATTAACAGCAATGAATCTTTTGAAATGCATGAATCCTTTCTTTCTGTCTACAATCGTAACATGCATGGTAGCTCTAACACCCAAAGTTTTAGTTAACTACTCTACTAATTAGGCTTGTTTTTTCTTTGCCGTTCTTTTACAGTGATACCTCGAGTTTCTGTTTCAATTTCCATTAAGGTTATAATGATTTGGAACCGCACCGAAACCGTTTGAAACCGCACCGAACCGAACCAAACGGTTTGGTTTCATTGCGGTTTTGGCTTCAAAACCGCACCGCAAAATGTTTCGGTTTTGGTTGTGGTTTCACTCGAAACCGCACCGAACCGCACCGCGCCCACCCCTAATGTGGATGGTCTTAGGAGTGGATTGGAGAATTGACTTTGCTTTCAATTTATATAGGAATTATCAAACACAATTGATTAGATAATTCTGTTTTTAAATATATTTTTATTTTTTAGTTGACTATGAGTGCAATATGTTAAAAGGGTGTGCTATCCATACACTCCTTTTTACTTCTCACACACCTCTTATTAATTTATGTCCTTTGATCTTATTCAATTCATCTGATCTGACGATCGAAAATTTAAAAAATATGTGAGAAGTAAAAAGGAGTGTGTGGATATCACACTCCTATGTTAAACACATGAATTTGACTCCTAAATGATAAATGGCCAACCATTTGAGCGAGAGAAAAGAGAATAACTAATTATAAAATTGGGAAGAATAAAAATAGACAAGTCTTACAACTACTAGTTAGAACTCACATCAAATCATTCTTATTTATTTACTATAATGTCATATTTAAGTCACGTAATACTACAGTATAGTAATATTTCTCTTCACTGGTAAGTGAGAGGTAGCAACTCCACCCCTTGCAATTGCAAGGGGAATTAGGTGATTCAATCCCCCTACCCAACAAAAACAACTCCAACCCACCTAAATCAATGGGGCTATTCGGTGGGCCCAACTCCCCCTGACCTAGCAACCAAGCAAGAACCGCTTTACCTTGTACTCGAGTGGTCTGACATCATGTTGACGTTAGCCACGTCCAAAACCCTTTCGTCTATGCTTCTCTCCCCCTCTTCTCTCTGGAAACTCATATGGTACTAACTTTTCTGTAGAAAACCCAAATAAGATGAACAAAGCAGATGGAGCAGTTGCGAAGGGGTCGAGTTGTAGACCCGAAACCCAAATTTGTGGAGGCAGGATCGAGATAGAGAGGAAGACGGGTCGAGGTGGGATCGCGAGAGAGAGAGAGAGGGGCAAAAGAGAGGAAGTGGGAGAGGAGCGGAGAAAAAAAGGGAGAGGAAGAGAGGGTAATAAAGACAGAGGGAGAGAGAGGAAGGCATCAGAGGAACCTGGGGATTATTCTCAAAAAGTAAAATAATATAAATAATAGCAAGTACTAGCCCTTTACCACAATAGTGAAAACGTATTGAGCTCTTGCATGACAACGTGAATTCGAACCTCATTGATAACTAATCTAACATCTAATATAACAAAATTTATCATTTGACAATATAATAATAATAATAATAATGATAAAATAATAGTAGATTTTTAATTGTTTATTTATTAAATGTTTTAAAAAAATAAAATTTTAATATCGAATTGTGCGAGTAATTTATTTATGAAGTGGAGATGCATTCAGACAATTAAGGCAGTAATTGCCTCTATCCAATTAATGGGGCAATTATTGCCATAGTGGGATGAAACTGCTCTAATTCACACCACTATGGCAGCCGTAGTACTATGGACCACTTCATTTAGATTCACACCACTATGGCAATATTGTTATAGAAATCTCAAGGTTTTTGTTTCCTATATGCAGTAATCAAACTCATATGGATCAATGTAGAAGGAGAATGATTTCCATGATATGGGTATATTGCTATGGTGACATATCATGTCAAGTATATAATGTCATATGTAAGTTTCTCTCTAAATATCATTGTATAATTGACACAGATGCCACATTGCTGATACATTTGTGATATGCATGTATAACTAAGGTTTTTTTTTAGGAAAACTATTGAAAAAAGCTTGAAAACTTTAAGTTTTAACCAAAATAACAAAAAGATGTTGTAAGTAAATAGTACCAGGAGTGACTTTTTAGAATAAAAATGTCCTGAACGTTAAACGTGAACATCACCCAAAATGTTTCGTTAAGACTCCTTTGTTTTTTTTACAATTCTTCTATTAGGCCTTTGGCGGTGGAACGAAATTTGTGATTCGATTATAAAAGAAGGAATCCCTTCCCAAGAGGGATCCCCATTTTTTTAAAAAAATGGGGACACCCTCTTGACCATTAGATTTGACTTTAATGAAATTGTGTGGTTGAGATTGTGTGGCTTGTGTTTTAATCTCAACTACACAATTTTATTAAAGCCAATCCAACAGTCAAGAGGGTGTCCCCATTTTTTTAGAAAAATGGGGATCCCTCTTGGTAAGGGGTCTGTATAAAAGAAAACTATGTGATCGTTGCCACCCCAACACGATCCATTTTCTGTAACAAGCTTATCAGAAAATAAGATGCCTAAGTGCATAAATAATTGAATTTTTAATAAATAAAGTTGTAAAACTCTGCAACGTATCTGTTATATATCCATTCAAAAACATAAACACAGGAAACTTTATCAAGTTCAGTTTCTCAATATCCGTGTATACCAAATATGAAGTAAAAGATACAACTGATCAAATAATTGAGAATTCCTACGCAGCTTATGAGTTTTAAACTGGTTTAAAATGATAATGTCAAGAAAAGATTCGAGAAAAAACAGTGCGTATATATGATCATATCTTGCAGATTATGAAACGAAGACGATTGGCAACACACACAGAGAGAGTAGATGATGACAAGGTGGTCTGAGATTTCGGAGTTGGTTTAATAAAACTAAAGAATTTGTTACCAGCAAATTTTGTGCCTCACGCAACTTCCACTTAGGTGCATGTACCAAGAAATAGCTAGCTAATACTCATATTATACTCTATATAACATACAATATAGATTAATATTAATAATAAGAAAGAAAAAAAAAATGGCTGACTATATGGACCGACATATCTTCTCCGGTTGTGTGGGGATTTTGTACACATGGTACATTTGAATCATACAGATCCAATTAATCTTGATGCTTACCGTAAAGAAAATAATTAAAATCTTGATGCTGAGTTTCGTCGGATCTTTTACAGGACCTGCATATATAGGCATTAAAGTTCATGTTTAGCTTCAGTGTTTTATCTTTATTTTTTTAATTTTTTTATATCAAGGTTTTGATTTGAAGCCTTTTTTAGGGTTACACACAAAAATAATATTTTTTTAAATTAACATTGTGCAAGTGGCACTTTACTTCAGTGGCCACTCTACTGCGGGTTTGAACTCCACTGATCTCCTCTTCCTTAATAACTAACAAGTTAACCCACTAATATTATCGTTTGTAAAAAAAAAAAAAAAATTATCGAATAGAGAAAAGCCGTGATACAAAAAGATTGTTCATTTTCTTTTCTTTTGACAAAATGTTATTATAAATTAATTAAAACTCTGATGTACAGGAAGGGAAGTTCAAATTCGAGTGTGACGCAGGGTTACCTAAAAATATTACCATAACATCTCATGATCACAATTTTCTATTCCTGCCCACTGTACAATTATACTTCAACATTACCGTAACGTTTATTTGATGGAAGGATTTGCACAAATTTTTTAGTCAGTAGGCTCCAAACTCATACATTTAAAAATGCTTAAATAAAAATCAGTAACCAATAGGGCTACGCAGTTTCCTCTTCAATCTTGACTTTTGTTATGACTTTGAAAATTTATAAAATGCTTAATGATTTGAATTATGGGGAGGATGCTTTATATATTATATCAAAAATATATATTATTATATAAAAAGATGGACAATCAAACCGATTTCTCGATTCAATAGAAGCCCAAAAAGGTGAGTTGAATAGGGTCTCATTCCAAATAACGAGATATATGTAAAAAGCAGGTCTAATTACGCCTATTCCTAATCCTAAATAGAATGTAACGACGTAGGGATGCATATGTGAACATAGTACCTATTTAGATACGCTTGAATGACTCTCTTAATTAGAATGTATATAATCCTATTCCAATTTGGTCCGCTATGAAATGAAATCATATACTTATTTATTAAGAAACGGGGAAATTTTTTTTTTTTTTTTTTTAGTGTGGCCATGAAGCAATGGAAAAACGTTGGGTTGTAAGCAATAACGTCAAGTGTTGCTCAAGGAATCGCTACACAAAAGCTTTAATTAAAGCAACCGTTCTCTGTTCATTTAATTCAAACAATAACATACCGGAAAATAATAATGCACTCAATAAAGTTGTCGAGGAATTGAAACTGTTCAAGAAAGTGTTGATGAAAGTTGGAAATCCCTTAGAAAGCAAAACATTATTTTTGCTCCAATCAAGTGTCACAACCTGTATGAATTTAGGATTTAGGGTTTACGCGTTTTTAAATCTTAAAGATTAAAAAAGATATAAATTTATATTTACACACAATATTTCGACAAGATAAATATTTTACATTCCGTCATTCGAATGTTTTCTAACCAACTAAAAATGTAAAATGTCAATTTCAAAATTTCAAGACATTTTCTATCTTCTATTGGAGATGCGCTCAATTGAAAAAAATTCTGGCAACAAAAAATTGTAAAATACAAATGGCAAGATATCTTGCATCACTCATTAGAATTACCCTAAGCGTACTTGATATCCTAGCTTCGAGTATCTCACTTCCACTATCATTGGAATTCACAAGTTAACATTTTTCTACTGCTATATCATTCGCTCTGTTTACAAATTAGGCATAAATACTTCTTACGTCCAGTAAGTTTTTAACGTATGCCACAGAGTCAAAGAAACCGTCATTTAGACTATTTGGCGTCAAAATCATGATATATTTGTTTAAGAAAAACTAATAAAAATGGTTTGAAGAGTTTTCAAAATAAATGGTAAAATGAATAGTACCATGATTGATTTTTTAGTGTAAAAATATGATTTTTCGTTAAATTGAACAGTACCGGAAGCTTTTCGTTAAAGTTCCTATTTGTTTAATCTATCTTTTTTTTAAATAAGTATTCTATTTATTTTGTGTAAATAGAAAGTCACATGAAAACATGCATTGCATGAAAAGGCAAGATCTTTTCCAAGATTTAGATTCTCTTGCTGGGATGATCCGAACCCATGATCTGCATACTTCATACCAACGTCCAGCTATATTTTGATCTAACACGGTTGACAATGAGATATTTAATTCATTTCTCATGATTTTCTCTTGACTTCATGTTATATTCTTCTCCTATTTTAAAAAAGATGGAAGAGGTGTTTTGTTTTATTTATTTATTTTCTCTCAAGGAGTATCTCCATAGAGTACTGGACTTATTCATAATTTTCTCTGTATAGAAAGCTCCCTATTTTATAGCACATGATTAGTTGAACTATTTTGAATTCTAACTTGTCTTGCATTCACTATTTAATTACACATAAACTTTCACATTAAAATTTGTAAACCAATATCACAATAATCATGTTTTAAACTAAGTAGGGGACTATATAGCGGTTTATCTCATTCTCAAACATTCTCTTCTATATTTCTGACTTTCACAACTCATGACTTTCTCTAGTCTTAATAAGTAAACATGTCAATACGAGGAATGAATTTCATTATGATGCAATTTAAAGTAAGTTTTATTCTTAGTTATTAAAATACGGAACGGGTAGTGTGAAAATAAGTACGTGTATATATAATTAGGCAACTTTGTTAAAACGATACTTTGAAAATTATGGCTATTTTTATTAAAGATATTTATTTATTTTTGTTTTTTTAAATAATATGTTAAAAATGCCTATTGAATGTGCAAAATTTATGTGTATTATTGAAAAATATGTCTAAAGATACACCGTGAAAATGACGTACCTATGTATATAATACGTGTATTATATGTTGGAGTTTTTAAAAATCGTGCAATTTAATGAATCATTAAGATGTGTACTGAAAACATAAGTATTCTTGAATAACATGTACATATGCATATAATTATAATACGCGTGTTACATGTGAATCTACTAACTATATATGGTGCTATTTGCTAATCTTTATGACACCTTTGACATAAAAATTAAGTAGCTAGTACTTCCAAAATATCTCAACTTTGTCATTTCAACTCACTCTTCAATCCATATTACCCAATCTTAATAATTAGGGGAGGATTTATGGAAATTACATGACACAAATTTTGTGTATGCACTCGCCTCATCCCTTTGATGTGGTTAGATCCTAATATGCCACACCTTTTTCAGCTTGATGTGTGGATCGAAGCATGCCTTAGCGATGCTCAAGTTTTGATTGTTTTCCAAGAAATAGGATAACTTTCCTGGAAACCCCTTTTGGGCTTTGAGTGCCTGCCAAGAAATAATGATTAAATAATATGAATTACCTGCCCCAAAAAAAAAAAATCATACCTTACATAGGTTAAACAAAAAGGTCTGTTCACTGAAAAGTACAACATTCTTCTTCTGCGTCTTCTTCTTTTCTTGTGAATGAAACATGCTTATTTCACCAGGGATTACTAACTGCATGTGCCATATCACTAATCCAATCTTAGGGATCCTATAAACAAATCCAATACACAGTTAATTAATCCTTTAATTTAAAATATTCTTTCATTTAAAAGTCCTTAATTATACAAGCTTTGTATGGTGGCATAAGATTTACAATCTCTAACCAGGGCCTAAGTTGACATTAAAACTTATTCTATTTAGTGTTGTCTCGGAGTTAGCGTGAGACCAAGAGACAGTACTTGGCACACAATCATTTCTAATTTATTTTTCTTCTGGACAGAATCTTTCTTCTTCCTTATCTATTGATTTTTTGTTACTAGTCCGGGAAGTCATATATATTATTTGGATTTTTTGGATTCTTGGACAGCTCAAGTAAAATGCATGCCACTTCATTCATGATTTTAAAACTCCATTGTGAAGGTTCTCGAAATAAATGCATTGTCCAGATATAAGTTAGCCAAATTGATTAGAACAACGTTAATTTTTATTTGGTACTTAAATTTGAATCTCACTTCTCGTAATTTAAATAATTCAACATAAAACATTGCTTGTATATTTTTATAAATCCCACAGTGAAAATCACACGGCATGTCAATCACTCATAATAATTTTTCGCAACCGAAATACAACTATAGTAACTTCCACCCATTTTATTGGATAATATTTTCACAACTTCTAGTTTCATTTTTCATTTTTATTTCAAGTTGAGCCATGTATATACGATATGTGCCCTTACATCATATTACAACAACAATATACAGTACTATACAAGTTGACTATTAGTTTAGTTTGTGTATAAATACCCTTCTCTCACTTCATACTCTAAAATTCAGAAAACCCCCACAAAATCCTCTCAATGCAGGAACACAGATGCACGGACCTGCCTCATGCATTATTAATGTTAACTCTGCAGCCTGTTCATCCATAAATATTCAGTCCCATCCGGGACACCGAGCTGCTTCCTTCTCAGACATCCACGACTACGTGTTTGTTTGCATGAGATTTACACAAGGCCTTGTGGGTTGTTGTGCTTGATTGTATTGGGAAGTGAAAACAAAGAGGAGTAAAAAATGGATAATGGTAATGGTGACATATTTAGAGTGAGTAGTGCTCGTTTGAGCAGTTCAAATATTTGGAGGAACAGCACCATGGATGTTTTCTCCAAGTCTTCACACGATGCAGATGATGAAGAAGCTCTGAAATGGGCAGCCATTGAGAAGCTGCCTACTTATTTGCGCATTCAGCGCGGCATTCTCACTGAGGAAGAAGGCAAAGGAAGAGAGATTGATATCAAGAATCTTGGGTTGCTTGAAAGAAAGAATGTGTTGGAGAGGCTGGTGAAAACTGCAGATGAAGATAATGAGAAATTCTTGTTGAAGCTCAAGGACCGGATTAATCGGTACGTTTTACATCTTAATTAACTTGTATTGTGAAACTCAAGAAAAGAAAATGGGATCGTAGACAGGTGTTAGGCCAGTTGGTTAAGGTAGTGTATCTGTACTCTCGTACCCAAGTTGAAATATGTTCTTGTGAATCAGAGTAGTTTTAAATATCGTTATAAAATTAAAAAAAAGAAAAAAAGAAAAAAAAAAGAAGCAAGATGGGACTTTTGTGCAATAGGTTTTCATATTTTAGCTTTTCTGAAGAAATTTGTGGTCAGATTTTGTATTGAAAATTTTATGTTTGTTGTTTGGTTTGTCTCAGCGTTGGACTTGATATTCCAACAATTGAAGTGCGTTTTGAGCATTTAAATGTTGAAGCAGAAGCTTATGTGGGAGGCAGGGCTTTACCTACAATATTCAATTTTTTGGCTAATATATTGGAGGTGATTCAACAATTTCACCTTTTAAATGATGCAATTTCAACAATTTATAGTTTTGAAGCTTAATGCGGAATACATTTTCTGTTTGAAGGGGTGCCTGAATTTTGTTCACATTCTTCCAAGTAGAAAGCATCCGTTACCGATCCTTGCCGATGTTAGTGGAATTATCAAGCCTAGAAGGTAACAGGCTTGAACTAAGTACTGGTGTAAATCATCACCCACCTTCTAACTGTCCACTTCTAATTTTTCGGATTCGGCTTCTGCAGAATGACACTGCTTTTAGGACCCCCAAGCTCTGGAAAAACCACATTACTATTGGCTTTGGCTGGAAAACTTGCTAAAGATCTAAAAGTAATATAAGATTCCAACTCTGTGTGCAACCCTTATACTATAGTTGTTTCACCTCATGATTCGATAAATTGTTCATAAACTTGTAGTTTTCTGGGAGAGTTGAGTATAACGGACGTGGGATGGAAGAGTTTGTGCCGGAGAGGACCTCGGCTTATATTAGTCAGCATGATCTACACATAGGCGAAATGACAGTGAGAGAAACACTGGCTTTTTCGGCAAGATGTCAAGGGGTCGGACCACGTTATGGTGAGTTGAAACCGCAAGAAATTTGACTTTTGTGTTTTAACTGAAGAGTTCTCATGAATCTGAATCAAAATTTTCATTTGGAATCTTTTCAGAAATGTTGGCAGAATTATCAAGGAGAGAAAAGGAAGCGAACATTATACCAGACCCTGATCTAGATATCTACATGAAGGTAAACTTAATATGTACAGAACTTTCTGTTAATAACATATTTCAGATAATGCAAAAGTGCTGGTAAAATTTTGAAATGCTTTTCAACTTTTGCAGGCAGCATCACTGCAAGGACAGGAGACTAATGTGGTTACAGATTATATACTCAAGGTGGATTATTTTTCCTTCTAAGTTTAAGCTCAAAGCTGATAAAATGTGTTTGGGACCATTTTTTCTTTCAGATGATAACAAAAACTTTGCAGATTTTGGGACTTGAGGTTTGCGCGGACATCATGGTGGGGGATGAAATGGTACGAGGTATTTCTGGCGGACAAAAGAAGCGACTCACAACAGGTAAAACATTGATTTTCAGTCGTAACTAATGCTAGACACACTTTCTTTGCCTATTTTGGTTATTAAAAATTCTGATCCATAACTGCAGGGGAGATGCTGGTCGGGCCGGCAAGAGCGCTTTTTATGGATGAGATATCAACCGGTTTAGACAGTTCAACAACATTTCAGATAGTGAAATCACTCAGAGAATCCATCCACATCCTCAGTGGAACTGCTGTTATCTCTCTTCTACAACCGGCACCAGAAACCTACGACTTATTTGATGACATAATTCTTCTGTCTGATGGACAAATTGTGTACCAAGGTCCCCGTGAAAATGTGCTTGAGTTCTTTGAGCACATGGGATTCAAATGTCCAGAGAGGAAAGGAGTAGCTGACTTCTTACAAGAAGTATAATTTGCACTCTTATTGTTGTCTTACTGCTTTTTCGTTAGGTCAGTTTCTCCTAAGTTCCTAACCTTTCAGTATTTTTCGCTTGCCTGCTGCATTATAGGTAACATCAAAGAAAGATCAGGAGCAGTACTGGGCGCATAAAGCAGAGCCGTATAGTTTTATATCTTCCAAGGAATTTGCTGAAGCATTTCAGTCATTTCATATTGGTCGAAAACTTGGCGATGAGCTTGCTACTCCATTTGAAAAGTCCATGGGTCACCCCGCAGCTTTGACAACTCAGAAGTATGGTGTTAGCAAGAAGGAATTGCTTAAAGCTTGCATTGATAGAGAATTCTTGCTTATGAAGAGGAATTCGTTCGTCTACATTTTCAAAATGACTCAGGTAAGTGGTACTTAATGTAAATTTTAATCACACTGTATTTGTAATCTGCTGGAAAATAATATGAAATAAGTGCAAACTCTATATGGAAAGCAGAGTTGTTCGGTGAAACTCAATGAGTACTAGGCATATTAATTTCTTGTGGTTTTTGGTCTCAGCTCACTCTAATGGCTTTTATATCAATGACGCTATTTTGCCGGACTAACTTGCACAAGAATACAGTTGACGATGGGGGTATTTTCATGGGTGCTATGTTCTTCGCAGCGGTCATAATTATGTTTAATGGGTTCTCAGAGCTTGCCATGACTATCATGAAACTTCCTGTATTTTTCAAGCAAAGGGACCTTCTGTTCTATCCTGCTTGGGCATACTCTTTACCGACATGGATCCTTAAGATCCCTATCAGCTTCGTAGAAGTTGCCGTTTGGGTGATCATGACATACTATGTAATCGGTTTTGATCCAAATTTCGAAAGGTGAGAAAGAAAACATCTTACACACTACATTTCCTATTTATATTCAGATTTGGTTCCAGAATCTGATGACAACTCTCAATGGCAGGTTTCTCAAGCAATATCTTTTACTCCTATTGCTCAACCAGATGGCATCAGGACTCTTCCGATTTATGGGAGCATTAGGGAGGAATATAATTGTTGCAAACACATTCGGGTCTTTCGCTTTGGTTGCAGTACTTGTTTTGGGTGGCTTTGTCTTGTCTCGAGGTGAACCATGCACGAAAACAATATAATCTAAGTAACAAAAACACTATCACATTTCTTTTGGCTGATGGTTTTGAACATGTCTTTTGAATCAGATAATGTGATGAAGTGGTGGGTATGGGGTTATTGGGCCTCGCCGATGATGTATGGCCAAAACGCTATAGCTGTCAATGAGTTTCTCGGAGACAGTTGGAGCCATGTAAGCAGAAATAACTAAAATATTTTGTGATTTAATTTGGAAAACATTAGCTGATACATTTGTGTTATAGGTTCCTCCTAATTCAACAGAATCGTTAGGAATCATGGTCTTGAAGTCTCGTGGGGTTTTCTTAGAACCGTATTGGTACTGGCTTGGAGTAGGAGCTACAATCGGTTATATTTTTCTATTTAATTTCTTCTACACTTTGGCCTTGAAGTTTCTTAACCGTAAGTATCTATGCACATGTGTTTTTGGAGTTTCCATATGAACAGAATTTCTAATGACCCGAACATCATTTTTGCAGCATTTGGGAAGCCTCAAGCAGTACTATCCAAAGAGGCCTTGGCTGAGAAACTTGCCGATAAAGCTGGAGATTCCGTTGAGCTATCATCAAGAGGAAAGAACTCTTCTGGTGGGTTGAAAAGTTCCCAAGATTATGTCTCCCTTGTAACTTGCTTATTTCAATCTATAACATGATTTCTTGGTTAACAATGCAGACTCAAGGAATGAAAGTCAAAGAAGTGTATCATCCAGAACACTGTCTGCAAGAGTGGGCAGCATTACTGAAGTCAATAGAAACAAGAAGCGAGGAATGGTTCTGCCTTTCGAACCCCTTTGGATTACTTTTGATGAAATCAAATATGCCGTTGAGATGCCCCAGGTATTTTTCAGTTTTATGTAAGAGAAAACAATGCTTGAGATTTCAGGCTTGAAGAGCTTTTCTAAAATAAAATTTAAAAAAAAAAAAAAAACGCTTCTTTTGTTTTTGGTTATTCATGATTTTTTGGGACTCAGGTGACAATGTTGCTCTTTACTTCTCTGTAAGTAGCACTGATTGCATCTTTAACCTTCCATTCATAACATGGTTGCAGGAAATGAAAACTCAAGGGGTAACTGAGGATCGACTACAACTTCTGAAGGGTGTGACCGGTGCTTTTAGGCCAGGAGTCTTAACAGCTCTAATGGGTATTAGTGGCGCTGGAAAGACTACGCTAATGGATGTGTTGGCAGGGAGGAAAACGGGTGGATATATCGAAGGAAACATCACAATATCTGGGTATCCAAAGAAGCAAGAAACATTTGCTCGCATATCAGGATATTGTGAGCAAACCGATATACACTCTCCTCATGTTACAGTTTATGAGTCTTTGGTTTACTCTGCATCCCTCCGGTTGCCTCCTGAGGTTGATTCCACAACCAGAAAGGTAAAGTATATAACAGAAAGGTTGCATATATGTCATTTTAGTGTGGTCTGCTCGGTCAAGTTGTCTGCTATAAATCTGATGATAAAATTGTTTGCAGATGTTTATTGAGGAAGTCATGGAGCTTGTGGAACTGACCTCGATAAGGGAAGCACTTGTTGGATTGCCTGGAGTGAATGGTCTCTCAACTGAGCAGCGTAAAAGGCTAACAATTGCAGTAGAGCTTGTTGCCAATCCATCCATAATATTTATGGACGAGCCAACCTCTGGCCTTGATGCCAGGGCAGCTGCAATTGTAATGAGAACAGTGAGGAATACAGTGGACACCGGGCGAACTGTAGTCTGCACCATCCATCAGCCAAGCATTGACATATTTGATGCTTTCGATGAAGTGAGACACTCCTTATACTGTACAATTATAAAATTTGAATGTGCTACTTAATATTACCAGAACTGAGCAATTCAATGGCCCACTGCAGCTGTTTCTTTTGACAAGAGGAGGTGAAGAAATATATGTCGGTCCTTTAGGTCGCCATTCTTCCCGTTTGATCAAGTACTTTGAGGTAAGGCTTATAGAAGTATGTTGCCAATATATATATTTAACATGTTTACAAATTCCCACTCTCTCAAACGTTGTCATATCTAATTGTAGTTGCTGACATGATTTTTGTTTTATCAAAGGATATTGATGGAGTTCCCAAAATTAAGGATGGTTACAATCCTGCAACTTGGATGCTAGAGATTACTGCAGCAGCACAAGAAGCAAGTATCGGTGTTAAATTCACCGAAATATATAGGAACTCAGAACTATACGGGTAGGGTTCCACCACTGAAGTTTCTAATACAAATTCTAAATGCCCCTAGAACCTGGAAGTTGAAGAATTCTCTAGTTCAGTTTAAGTACACTTGGTTTTGCAACTACTAATAACATCTTGAATTGTTCAGGAGAAACAAAGCCATGATCAAGGAGCTAAGCGCTCCTCCAGAAGGTTCAAAAGACTTGTACTTCCCTACTCAGTACTCTCAGTCTTTCTTCAGCCAGTGTATGGCCTGTTTATGGAAACAACATTTATCGTACTGGCGAAACCCGCCATACAGTGCAGTGAGACTCATGTTCACAACTTTCATAGCTTTAATGTTCGGAACAATATATTGGGATCTGGGCTCGAAAAGGTAAATGGCACCCCAAGTTTGAAACATACAAAAATGAAAAATTTTACTCCTTAATTTGACAATAATTATTTGAAATTGCAGGACAAGCAAACAAGATCTTTTCAATGCAATGGGTTCCATGTACGCTGCTGTTCTCTTCATTGGAGTACAAAATGCCGCATCAGTACAGCCAGTTGTGGCTATTGAGAGGACAGTATTTTACAGAGAAAGGGCGGCTGGAATGTACTCGGCATTGCCATATGCCTTTGGACAGGTATTTCACTCAATAAGGTTGCCTTTCTAAAGGGTAGATGATCCAATCAAACTGTGATTCTTCTTTACTGAAATGTTCACAAAATTCGGAAGAAGAAAAAACAATTTATCTAAGCACGTTTCAGTCTCTACTTGGTTACTCTTACCCATCAAGTTGTATAAACATGAACTTTATTAGTTTTTGTTGAACTCGACCATGATGGTACCTCACCAAGTTCCAATGATTTGCAGGTAGTGATTGAGCTCCCGTATATTTTTGTTCAGACAATCATATACGGAGTTATTGTATACTCCATGATCGGATTTGATTGGACAGTCAGCAAGTTCCTTTGGTATCTATTCTTCATGTACTTCACTTTCTTATACTTCACATTCTATGGTATGATGACCGTTGCCGTGACTCCCAATCACAACATTGCTGCCATAGTCTCGTCTGCCTTCTATGCAATATGGAATGTCTTCTCAGGATTCATCGTTCCAAGAACAGTAAGTTCCTATAATTCTTATGCACCTCTGGTTTTTGTTTAAAAAACTTCCCCGTTGTATCACGACGAAGGATGAACAATGTACTGAATATCTTTGTATCACAGAGAATGCCAATATGGTGGAGGTGGTACTATTGGATATGCCCAGTTTCATACACGTTGTACGGATTGGCTGCTTCGCAGTTTGGAGACATAAAAGACACGTTTGATACAGGTGAAAGTGTGGAACACTTTGTGAGGGATTACTTTGGGTACAGACGGGACTTTTTGGGTGCAGTTGCAGCTGTGCATGTTGGCATTTGTGTGCTCTTTGGCTTCACTTTTGCCTTCTCAATCAAGGTATTTAATTTCCAAAAGAGATGAGAGGAAATTGTGGAAACGGAAAAAGCAAATACCATCGCTTCGGGTCCTTGGTTTTGCTGAAGTTCCAAGATCCTGTGCATACTTTACTTGTTAGGAACCATGCCAAAGCCTACTCCATAGGTATGGAGTTTGATCTTAAATTTTTAATTTTATTTTCATTTAACATGTAAATTTCGTCTTTGTTTAATATGTATTATATATATCTTTGGGCCAATATTTAAGGTGTTGTATCTCAGCTATGTGTAATAGTATGTTCAACCTATAAATTAAGAGTAGTGATTGCCGTACTCTTCTTTTTTCTCTCTATGCGCTCGTTCATGTTTTTTTGTTTGTTTATGGATTGAACAAATCAAATGAGTATAGGGATAAAAAATTAAAATGGAGGAGCGTAAAAAGAGAAAAAAGAAGGGTGAATTTACTTCCGAAATCAATAAAGTTTCATGTTGTTCTAAAAACGACAACATTTTGCACCCCTTTTTGTTTTATTCTGGATGAATAAGATTTTAAGTATGTTGGCAGTAAGATGCTATATTAAAAGAGAAAATTGAAAATGATGGCTAATGAATGATAAGTTTAATTCAAGAAGACTTATCATGAATTATTAATAGGGAACTTTAACGAAAAGCTCCTGGTATCCTGATACTATTCACTTTACCTTTTATTTTGTTCTTATCGTTAAAACTCAAAGTTTTCAAACTATTTTCATTAGTTTTTCTTTTCATTTAATAATCACCACCTACCAGATGTTAGAACTTACAAGGATCCATCCAACCCACATGCTATGCACGAGGTGTTGGAATAATGAATATAGCATGGTGTGTTGGAACAAAAAATTAGCATGTTATGTTGGAATATAAGACTAATAACCCCTTGTGCGAATTTAAAATTTAATTTAGTCAATGAATGCCCAAATAGAATACATGGGTTTGTAGAAGGAGGTTGTGGAGAGTAACTTTTATAACTGGATCGATCGACAAATTGTCCAAAGACACCTTAAAATTCGTGATCGTTGGTGGTTCCTTGGTTTTGACGTAGTTAGTTCAAGAAGAGAAAATATGTGGAATGAGGGGTTAAAAAAGAACAATGAGAGAGAAGTGGTAATCATTTAGAAACTAGATAAGAGTAGTTCCACCGGGGAACTGATAGGCCAGCACCCAGCCAAAAAATCAGCCCGGCACCCAGGCTATCCACTCTAGCCGAGTATTTTGACCGGCACCCAGCCCAAGCCAGGCAAGAGACCGGCCTAAAATCGACAGACCCACATGCCGGGCCATCTAACGTCAGCCGGGTCATCAACCTCCCGCATGATCAACGCGTCGCAGAGAGATCTTGGTGCAGAGCACCTCCATGGCGAGCTCCGGCGAGGAGACGACAACAAGGTTGCGCTGCTCCATGTGAAGGAGGAAGCAGTCGCCGAATTTCTTGGCGAGGTCGGTGAGATTACGGTGGTTGAGGTCATCGCCGACTTGGAGCCAGTTTTCCAAGAGGAGGAGGTCCATTTTTTGGGGAGTGTTGGTGTGGTGAGCATTTTTGGTGGGTGTACGGAGCGAAGAAGAAGAAGAAGAGTTTTGGTGGGAGTACGGTGCGAAGAAGAAGAATAAGAAGTGGGAAGAAGAACGAATATTAAAAATTAAATTATTATTTTATAATAAAAATTAATAATATTTTAATAAAATTGACTAGGCATTTAGTTTTAGGGGTGAAGATGCTTTAGCCTATTACTGTTTATTAGGGTATATTACTGTTCACTTGAGTGGATAAATGGGCTGGGTGCTGGCACAAAGTTCTTAGGGGTAGAATTGCTCTAATGCACGCTTACGACTAGGGTTTGTCAATGGGTCGGGTGGGGCCAGTTCGATCTAAATTTTATGAGCTTGGGCCAGACTGGGCTTTTTCAAAATTTTAAGGCCCGGACCCAGCTCACAGCTGGCCTTTTATAGGCCAAACGGGCCGGTCTGCGTCACATAGGCCGAGCTAAAATGGCCTTACTTAAAAAAAAATGGGTTTGGGCCAAGTGAGTAGTGACTTTTTATTTTGAGTATATGTACCCTTATCTAAATTGGGATCCAAAATGGGCTCTCAAGTTGGGCCTATGCGGGCCCGACCAAGCCTTCTTGGGTTCATATGGGTCGGGCCTATAGGATAGGCCTCAAACATCATAGCCCTTTATATTAAAGGTTGAGTTGGGCCGACTTGGGCTCGTGACCGGCCCGACAGACTTGGGCCTTGTGGCGGGCCGGGCTTTTCTTCAATGGGTTGGGTGGGCACTCGGGGGCCCATGGGCCAGGGACCAAATGAAGGCCCCTACTTACCACCGGTGGTGGATCTACAATAGAGTATTGAGCCCATTTCCAATAATGAAGGTCTAGTTAATAAAAGCTTTGGCACAACTTTATTCTTCAAAAACTATAAATTTTCAAGTGATAGTCGCTATTTTTTCTTGTATGCAATCACGGAGGGCTAAGTATAGTACCTTTATATTTTTATTACATATGCCCAAATACCTCTTCACTATGTCACAAAATGGTGGGCTTCACGAAAAAAAATGCCCAAGTGTCCGGGGCTAACATTTTGTAGACCTTCTAGGGGCTGATTTGAACCCCCAAAATACGCCCATTTACCAAATGCCCTTTGGTTGGAGACTTTTGTATCCAACTTTAGGGCCAATGTTGGCCAAATGCCTTTGGTTGGAGAAGACCTAATGTATTGTTTGAACATGATTATCATGAGAGAAAAGTGTTCACCTAAAATTTTCAGAGATAATTAATGTAGTGCAAGGAATTAAATTGATGTTGATACTATGCATATGAGCTAGCTTGAAATGGTACATTACTAATTTTGTAACAAATACTTTTATGGGAAATTTTATTTGGATACATTTGTTTTATTTCTACACCCATTTAAACAAGTTTTTGCAATAAACCCCCATATTTTCCCTTAAATAAAAAAATAATAATAGAGACATGTTTTTATCTCTACATCGAATAATCTTAAACCCACCACGCCACTGCACCTCTCCATTATTTTTAGCGAACCCACCCCCACCGTCGACAAATTTTTTTCCATGAGTTTATCAAGAATTAAGGCCATCTCCAACCGAAGGCTCAAGGGGGCCAGATGGCCGAAAATAGCACGAAAACCGTCTTCAACTGAGGGCTAGGACAAAGGGCTCGTGGGCCCCACGGGACAAAAAGGGCTAAAGGGCCAACTGGCTGGCCATCTTCAGCCCACTGGCTAGCCCACTTTTTTTTTTTTTTTGGTTCTTTTCTATTTGCCCAGCCCACTTTAGGGTTTAGGATTTTTTTTGTCCCAGCCCACTTTTTTTTTGGAATTTTTTTTTAATTTCTAATTTTTTCCTACATCGTTTCTTATTTTTCACTATTCCATACTTTCTTACCTCATTTTATTTCAATTCTTCACATTCCATACTGTAGCCCTTTGGCCCTTGGTTAGAGATTGTTTTTTGTCACAGGGCTATGTTTGGCCTATGGCCCTCTGGTCCTTCGGTTTGAGATAGTAAGAAATATGATATTGCACTGTGTATTAAAATATTAATTTCTTGGAGAGCCAGAGTGCTAAAACCTCATTCGGTTGGAGATGGCCTAATATCTTCATTCATTCCTTTCCTTCTCTTTCTCTTCCTCTCTTTTCGCTTGAAAAAGAATAGGAACCCCATTCTCTCTTTTCCGATTGATTGATTCTGAGTTTGTATAAGGAAACAAAAAAGAGAGAAAAGAGAGCATTAATGGTCGTCGGAGCTTCGATTGCATTTGTCAAAGAAAATAGAGAGGTGCTGAAAACCTCTTTTCCCCTGTTTTCCTCGATGGTGGCTATGGCCAACCTACAAATTCAAATTTTTTTTTCTAAATTCTTTTTATTTCTTTAATGGTAAAGTTGAAATTCTATTAAAAAACTCTTTTAAGGTATGTGCAAAAATAAAATAACGGGTTGAACTAAAATTTCCCATATTTTAATCTCTTCAAAAACTATGTTTGAGCCTTATGATCTTCCCCTACGATGAAAAAAAAAATCACGTATCTCATTTGTCATTGCTTACGACGTTATTGTTCTATCATTTACTATTATATATATCTAATTGTTCTGTGGAATGTATGTATGCATAATTTTCAGTACTAGCATGGGGAAATTTTTTTTATTTATATATTTTTAAAAGTTTTTTCAACTACGGAATTATGAGCTATTTTAGTTGCCTAAATAGTCATGAGATTTTTTATTTACAAAAACAAGTATTCAAGTAAGAAATGGACGGTCCAACACAATTTTATCCTAAGAAAGTGGGAAGAAATGTATTTTTGTGATCTGAATTATGAAGTAAGCAATGACGTCTCCATCAAAGAACAAAAAGTAAGCAATGACGTTTTACAGTCGATAAGAGGACGTTGATACCACTGCGGGGTTGGTATCATTATTCGTAATTCTCGTTAGGGCTAACTCTATTTTTTAAAGAAAAAAATCGTTTACCAAAACTGTAAATAATTTAAAAACCAAAAAGACGTATATGTTTCAAGTTCCAATGTCAACGGACATGGATGATAGCTTAAATATTTGCAAAAGCTGGCAAAATATTGAGATAGAAGGAATTAGTTTATGGCTGAAATTATTAGTTTTCGTAGCAAAATTACATGTAGTGTAAGAGAAAATGTATGAAACTTGTACTTTCTTTTTTCTATCACATAGGATTAGTGTTTCACTGTTTTTGATCTGGCCTCGCATCATCACGTTCTCAAAGCATTTTATTATGGAAGCCCCACCAGCAAGCAAGCACCACAAAGAATCTCCCGGACCTTAGTCTCCAATGAAGGGCTATATGCCATATTTAGGAATAAAATTGATAAAATCTGTCTTTAACCAAAGGAGAAAGGGAATCAACCTAAAAGTATCAGACTAAGTTTGGCATGCAGTCCCATGGCAGGCTAAGTTTGATCCAAAAAAGTAATAAAATATAGCCCTTACGGTTGGAGATGAAATTTTTTATCTTTAACGCCATCTTTATATATTAACTTTTAAAGAGCTACGTTTAGCCTTCGTGATTAGAGATGACCTTATTAACAAAGGGTGGTTGACATTGTAGCTGGTGCTAAGTGATGGCATAATTAATTGGAAGAAAAAGAAAGAAAAGAAAATATACCGATTGATTAATCATGCTTGTGCTATTTTGTTGAAAGATTACATTTATAATGGAACTCTCAGAGTCTCATCCCTCATCATTTTAGAAATTGATCAAATCTAGCTAGCTGGGATATTAAGCAACAGATTCATACCATGATGAAAGAATTATTTCATCAAATTAATTTGTTCATTAGTTGCATAATAACAGCAGACGGTGAGGATGATAAGTCTTGGAATTAGCATGTTTGATTCAATAAACAATCCTGTAGTTTCACCTCTTAATTAATTAAGCAAATGATCATTGATTTTTGTTTGCTGTGTAAGGAAACTCCTGCAGATCTGATCTGGGGCTGTTTCTTTTCGTTTCGATCGTAAACTCTATTAGTTAAATCTGTGCAATCGGTAGCACATAATTTTGAGTTCTTGGACTGTTCAATATGCACGCTAATTAAAGAAACAAGGCTTCTTACTCTACTGTCCTTGCTTGCAAATCACAATGTTCTGCTATATCGGAAAACAATATAAATTACAGTATGTAATGAATAGTTAAACACCAAAAGATATTGTATCAAATTGGCATAAGCATAAGACTAATGTTTTTTATTTTTATTTTTTATTTTTTATTTTTTAAGAGACTAACGTTTTTTTTTCTTTTTAAGACTAACGTTTTTTTTTTTTTTTAGGAAATGTTGCACTATTATTTGTATATACATGCTTCAAATATAATTTGTATCAGTTAATGCTATGATCTAATGATATTCTTCTTAACTTATAAATGAGAAATATTAAGTTCAAAGCTTCAAGTCTCTCATATATAACGAGTTCGATAAAGTAAATTATTCTCCCACTTTTTATTTTTTATTTTTTTATAATTATATCGTTGCAGTATAAAAGAATAAAATATAAGTCCAAAGTCTCACTTCTAGTTTGAAGTTCGTATAAATAATATGTATCAAACTCCCATACTCACTGAAGGTAATGACATAGCTGGTATGACACATGCGTTTGGTCATCTCTCTGTCCGTTCATAAACCCTGAAAGCCATTTCAATTAATATCTCAGCTGATTCAGCTCTGAAATCGACGAAATACAATTTTATTTTGCATGTAAGTGTGGGAAAGCTTGGTGGGTTGTGTTTGGAATTTGATTTTATATGATAAGAAATTAGTGCACTAGTTGAAGTGAAGGGACAATGAGCAATCCTGGGAGTGGACGTAGCAGCTTTGACATGTGGAGAAACACTTCCATGGAAGTTTTCTCCATGTCTTCTCGTCACGAAGAAGATGATGAAGAATCTCTGACATGGGCTGCTATCGAGAGACTGCCTACGTATTTACGCACGCGGAGAGGTCTGCTTGCGGAAGAGGAGGGCAAAGCTAGAGAGATTGACGTGACGAATCTGGGATTACTAGAAAGGAAGAACTTATTGGAGAGACTGGTGAAGATTGCAGAGGAAGATAATGAGAAGTTCTTGTTGAAGCTCAAGGATCGCATGAACAGGTATATCAATTCGACTTCTCTAAGTTTTTTTATAAGAAAATATTCTGAACTACAATAATTTACAGTTTATAGAGAAAATCATTTGAACTGAGTGCAAGGGTTAAATACTGATCAACTGGTTTAACTTGCATCTGCATTTAACCTTTTCTTTTTCATTAACTTGTTCATGAATTGGTTGAGAATTTTGTGTTGGAGAATATGATCTCACATCGGTCCCATGCAAAATAATTTACAACTAATACATGGGAGATCCCACAACTAATAACACCGAGACCTTTTTGGGATAAACACCTAGTAATATGTGATTAAGTTAGAACAATATCATCAGTTTCAAAAAAAAAAAAAAAGTTAGAACAATATCGGCGATATTGGTGAAGCGTATAAAGATCATTTTGTGTTCAGTATGTTTGGAAAAATTATTCGTCATTTAGTATTTCTTGAACTGGTGTGTCTATATTACATTTAAATTTTTTTGGGGACCCCTCTGGGCGGTCGCACCTGGGACCCTTGCTGAATGGCCCTAGAAGAAACTCATAACTTATTTGGAGCTGGTTTTCTCTGTTTTCCAAAATTTACACTCAGAGTTGGACTTGAATATCCGACAACTGAAGTCCGGTTCGAGCATTTAAATGTTGAAGCAGAGGCTTATGTTGGCGGTAGGGCATTGCCTACAATGTTCAACTTCTCCATTAATATGTTAGAGGTAATTCAACTTTTGAATCAAACATAAATATTCGTTTTTTTCTTTACAAATTTTTGCAGTTTGATTTGGTACGTAGCAATTCAACTTTCTCTTGTGCGTCACATTTTTTTTTCTCTCTGAAGTTGTTCTTGAATTATCTCCATATTCTTCCAAGTCGAAAGCAACCATTACCAATACTCAATGATGTTAGTGGAATTATCAAGCCAAAAAGGTAATTAATTAGGCAATATTACTGATGCAAATATTTAACTTACAGTAGTTCTCAAATTTATGGTCTAATTTGCGCAGAATGACACTGCTTTTAGGCCCCCCGGGCTCTGGCAAGACCACATTACTATTGGCACTGGCCGGAAAACTTGGTAAAGATCTAAAAGTAAGCATATTACATTTACTTCTATCTAATCAACTTACTATATAGCGTTACCTTTTGTGTTATGGCTTCATGTAATTGCTTGTAATAACTTGTAGTTTTCGGGGAGAGTTACATACAACGGACATGGGATGGAAGAGTTTATTCCAGAGAGAACATCAGCTTATATTAGTCAACATGATCTACACATACCGGAATTGACAGTGAGAGAAACGATGGCTTTTTCAGCAAGATGTCAAGGGGTCGGGCCACGTTATGGTCAGTTAAAATACAGTGAAATTTTACATGTCTAACTTATTAATTAGTTTGAAGTATATTTCTTGAAAATCAAAGTTCATTTGCGTTGGAAACGCTTTCAGAAATGCTGGTAGAATTATCAAGGAGAGAGAAGGCTGCAAACATTAAGCCGGATCCTGATCTTGATGTTTACATGAAGGTATGAGAAACGGAAGAGTGCTGGAGGAAAGAAAATTTAAGACATACTACTTTCTTTGGAAATGTTTCTCCTTACAATTCATTTATATCAGCAATTTTATTTTCTGGTGTTGCTTGTATTTTACAGGCAGCAGCACTGGAAGGACAGGAAACCAATGTAGTTACAGATTACATAATCAAGGTACCCACCATTCGTCTACATTAATGCTTTGTGAAAAAAATTATTAGCTAGAAGGACCGCATTTTTTTTACCACTTAATGACCGCATGATGTAAGAAGTACAAATCGACTGGTTGCATCATACGGTCATAAAAATGTGGTCTCTTTACTGTATTCCTTCTGTTTTTGTTAATCAAGTTTTGCAGGTTCTGGGGCTCGACATTTGTGCTGACACCATGGTAGGGGATCACATGAGACGAGGTATCTCTGGTGGACAAAGAAAGAGACTCACCACAGGTAGGTTTGTAGTTCTAGAAGAGACCACAAATTCGTCCCTACCAATTTCTAAATCCTGAAACTGCAGGGGAGATGCTGGTCGGACCAGCAAAAGCACTTTTTATGGATGAAATATCTACCGGCTTGGACAGTTCGACTACTTATCACATAGTAAATTCACTCAGACAATCCATCCACATCCTCAATGGAACTGCTCTAATCTCTCTCTTGCAGCCAGCACCAGAAACTTATGATCTTTTCGATGACATAATTCTCCTCTCAGATGGCCACATTGTGTATCAAGGCCCTCGTGAGAATGTGCTTGAATTCTTCAAACACATGGGATTCAAATGTCCAGAGAGGAAAGGAGTTGCTGATTTCCTACAAGAAGTAATTTAGTCGTACAATGACACATCTTCCCGTTTACTTATTTAATTTCTGCAGGAAGAAATTACAACTATTATTTTTTGTTGTGTTTATTATAGGTGACATCAAGGAAAGATCAAGAGCAATACTGGGCTCATAAAGATAAGCCTTATAGCTTTGTAACTTCGGATGAATTTTCTGAAGCATTGCAGTCATTTCACATTGGTAGAGAACTTGGCGACGAGCTTGCCATTCCGTTTGACAAGTCTAAGGGCAACCCTGCATCTTTAACAACTAAGAAGTATGGAGTTAGCAAGAAGGAACTTTACAAAGCTTGTATGTCTAGACAAATTTTGCTTATGAAGAGGAATTCGTTTATCTACATTTTCAAAATGATCCAGGTAAGTAGAATAGGAGCATGTGTTGAACATTCGCTTTAGACTTGAGCCCAAAAATCACAATGTGAATTCTCATATTGCTTTAGAAGAACAGCTGGAATTCAAAATATGACTTATCATATTGCTTTTAAATTGTTCGTAATTCTATAAATGCCAAGTGAAAATTTGGATTGTTAACCTGCAATTAGCTAATTTGAACTCTGGTTTTGATTTTGGTTTCAGTTTAGTTTAATGGCTTTGGTAACAATGACATTATTCTTACGTACTGAGATGCACCGAGGTAGTGTGGAAGATGGTGGGATTTACATGGGATCTTTGTTTTTCACAATGATGATCATTATGTTCAGTGGGTACTCAGAACTTGCTATGACTGTAATGAGACTTCCTGTGTTTTTCAAGCAAAGGGATCTTCTGTTCTTTCCTGCTTGGGCATATGCTTTACCGAATTGTCTGATAAGGATCCCTTTGACCATTGTGGAGGTTTCTATTTGGGTGACCGTTACTTACTACGTTATAGGTTATGATCCGAACATTGGAAGGTGAAAAACATAACATAGTAGAAATTGCTTATAAAAATTTGGCCTCGAAACAATTTGTTATGGAACTGATGAAA
This sequence comes from Cotoneaster glaucophyllus, assembly GCA_036320875.1. Taxonomy (NCBI): domain Eukaryota; kingdom Viridiplantae; phylum Streptophyta; class Magnoliopsida; order Rosales; family Rosaceae; genus Cotoneaster; species Cotoneaster glaucophyllus. Next base: position 7,437,145 of record CM070073.1, on the reverse strand, counting down.
GTTTGTAATATCAGGTTCTTCAAACAGTTCTTTTCACTGCTGTGTATTAGCCAGATGGCAAATGGACTGTTCCGATTGATAGCGGCAATAGGCAGGAGCCCAATTGTTGCAAACACATTTGGATCTGCTGCTTTACTTGTTGTTTTCATTCTAGGTGGCTTTATCTTATCTCGAGGTGAATCATTTATACAGATGCGTCGTTATCATTTCTTTTTTGTTAACTGCTTTTAGATTTGATGGTAAAAAAATGCCCCTTTTGTTATCAGACAGTATGAAGAAATGGTTGTTGTGGGGGTACTGGCTCTCACCGATGACATATGGATTGAATGCCTTGGCCATCAACGAATTTCTTGGAAAAAGTTGGAGACATGTAAGCATCATTTTTTTACTGAGATGAAAGGTTAGTACATGAGAAAAAAAAATTAACAATGAAATTTTTTAGCTAAAATGTACGTGTGTGCAACATTTGGATTATAGGTTCCTGACAACTCCACAGAACCATTAGGAGTTCTGGTCATGAAGTCTCGAGGGGTACTACCAGAAGCGCGCTGGTACTGGCTTGGAGTAGTAGCTTTACTTGGATTTATTCTTTTATTCAACTTCCTTTTCACCTTGGCACTTCAGTATCTTGATCGTAAGTACCAACTTAGACATTTTTCTTCTCATCATTGGAAATGTTCTAACAATCACACTAAATTTCCTGTAGCCATTGACAAGCCTCAGGCAGTAATGTCCAAAGAAGCCTTGGCAAAGAAACTTGCCAAGAAAACTGGAGACACCACCGAGCTTTCACTAACAAGAAATGAAAGTCAAGAGAATATGTCTGCCAATCGTACCAGGAAGCGAGGAATGGTTCTTCCTTTTGAACCCCTCTCAATTACGTTTAATGAAATCAGATATGCAGTTGACATGCCACAGGTATCTTTTCTGCTTTTGTAAAGGTTGCTGATGATGAGGGGCATATTTATTGAAGTGCTTGCTCGTTTCTTCTAGTGTGGAATGCATTTACGTATCTATGCATTCTTGCAGGAAATGAAAGCTGAAGGCATAACTGAGAATCGACTAGAACTTCTGAAGGGTGTGAGTGGTGCCTTTCGGCCTGGTGTCTTAACAGCCCTAATGGGTGTTAGTGGCGCAGGAAAGACTACTCTAATGGATGTCTTGGCTGGAAGGAAAACAGGTGGATATATCGAGGGAAACATCACCGTATCTGGATATCCAAAAAATCAAGAAACATTTGCTCGCATATCCGGATATTGTGAACAAACAGATATACACTCTCCTCATGTTACGGTTTATGAGGCTTTGGTTTATTCAGCATGGCTCCGGTTACCACCAGAGGTTGATTCCCCAACCAGAAAGGTATACTTTCAAACTATGTTTTTCTTATTGGGGCTTGAGGCAGATGGTATAATCAATGTCAACCAAAAGCTAGGTTGCACATAATTTTCATTAATTTTCTTTTCGATTAAGTCAAATCATTAACCATAAATTTGCTTATTGGTGTAGATGTTCATTGAGGAAGTTATGGAGCTCGTAGAACTGACCTCAATAAAGGAAGCACTCGTTGGATTGCCCGGAGTGAATGGTCTTTCAACTGAGCAGCGTAAAAGGCTAACAATTGCAGTAGAGCTTGTTGCCAACCCCTCCACAATATTTATGGATGAGCCGACCTCTGGTCTTGATGCCAGGGCAGCAGCAATTGTAATGAGAACAGTGAGGAATACGGTGGATACTGGGCGAACTGTAGTCTGCACCATTCACCAGCCAAGCATTGACATATTTGATGCTTTCGATGAGGTGAGATACCTTTTTATGCTTAGGATTATACAAGTTGAGTATGTTGCTTCGTGTAAAAAGAACTGAGAAATTCACTATCCCACATTGCAGCTGTTTCTTTTGAAACGAGGAGGCGAGGAAATATATGTTGGGCCTTTAGGCCACCATTCTTCCGACTTGATCAACTATTTTGAGGTCAGGCTTAATACATACTCAGAAAGTATACCATCTGAAAATGTTCTGCTCAACTGCTAACATAAAAAAAGTTTTATTTCATCAAGGGAATTAGTGGAGTTTCTAAATTACGGGACAGTAACAATCCTGCAACTTGGATGTTGGAGGTTACTTCCGCAGGACAAGAAGAGGCTCTCGGGGTTAGTTTCAGCAACATATATAAGAACTCGGAACTATACAGGTAGGATTTCCGTTAAAGTTTGAACTTTTATTTATTAGCTTCTAGTGTATTTATTAAACACTGAAGGGTGACAAATTGAAATTGAATTCATGGAGAGCCGAACAATCATGTTTCTTTGCTACACGTACGTTCAAGTTACTAATACTGAGTGTCGAATGTTTAGGAGAAATAAGGTCTTGATCAAAGAACTAAGTACTCCACCACCAAATTCAAGAGATTTGCACTTTTCTACACAGTATTCTCAGTCTTTCTTCAACCAGTGTATAGCTTGCCTATGGAAACAGCATTGGTCTTACTGGCGAAACCCGTCATACAGTGCAGTGAGACTTTTGTACACTGCTATGATGGCTTTAGTATTTGGGACAATATTCTGGGGTCTTGGCTCCAAAAGGTACATAGATAGTGTTAATTACTTTCGAGATATTTCTATATATGTAAGGTATGTGACGAAATATGAAACCTAATGTGTTGAAACGGGGGACATTCTTGTGAAATGCAGGAATAACCAACAAGATGTTCTTAATGCAATGGGTTCTATGTATTCTGCTGTTCTCTTCATTGGGATACAAAATGCCTCATCAGTGCAGCCAGTTGTAGGTATTGAGAGGATAGTATTTTACAGAGAAAGGGCTGCTGGAATGTACTCAGCTTTTCCATATGCCTTGGGACAGGTATGTTACCAAGTTTGGTGAAGCTTGCTTTTCGCCTAGTGATTTCCAAACTTCCGTTTTTCTACTTATGTACTCCTCCCCTTGTTTCTGTCCCTCGAATCTCGTTTGATTTATTCAATCCAAGGGGCTAGAAATAAAGGGAGTAGTGCTGGAGGAGAGAAGGGAACTGCAAATCCCTTCTAGAGGGCAGATGATCCTTCCTATCTCTAATCATCCAACACTAATTCCAAATTTTATTGTAGATAATCATTGAGCTTCCATATACTTTGTTCCAAACTATCATCTATGGGCTTATAGTATACACCATGATCGGATTCGACTGGACGGTCAGCAAGTTCCTTTGGTATCTCTTCTTCATGTACTTCACCTTCTTATACTACACATTGTATGGTATGATGATTGTGGGCATTACTCCCAACACAACCATCGCTGCTGTAGCTTCCTCAGCCGTCTACCCCTTATGGAATGTTTTTTCCGGATTCATCATTCCAAGAACAGTAAGTAACGCGTAACACATTGTCAATGATGACTTTGCGTATTCTTGTTTATTTGATTTAACATATTATACTACGACTCAATATGTTGGTTTTTGTGGCACAGAGAATTCCGATATGGTGGAGATGGTTCTACTGGGTGTGTCCGGTGTCTTGGACTTTGTACGGATTGCTTACTTCACAATTTGGAGGCATCAAGGATACGCTTGATTCGGGTGAAACTGTTGAAGATTTTATAAAGGATTATTTTGGCTACAGAGAAGGCTTTCTAGGTGTTGTTGCAATTGTCCATGTTGGGATTTCAGTGCTCTTCGGATTCATCTTTGCCTTTTCAATCAAGGCATTGAACTTCCAGAAGAGATGAAAACAAACCTTATACATGTACATATGAATAAATTGAAGGACTTAATGATCTTTAGTTTTGCTCAGAGTCCACCAACATGTCCTACAAATTAATGGGTGACTGGAATTAACGTACTTGGGTTTAGGGTTTAGGGTTGCTTCACACTTTTGTCGACATAAATGACATTTAATTTGGGTGAACCAGCTGTGCCTGCCTATGGAAGACTACTTAAGGAGTTAGTTTGGGTATAGAAAAGGAGTTTGTGGGGGTGGTGTTTGACTTTTTGTGCTGTTTAGGGTTCATCTCTGCCTTCTCAGTCAATGTATATTTAAATTATTCTCCGGATTAAAATGTAAGATATGAATCCAATAAACTACCGGAACTATCTTCTGACTACCCTTTTTTCACAAGTGCTATCTTCTAACTACTATATCACCACAAGGACTATTAATTCAATTAAGCCTAAAAGTAGCTCTTAGTATTATGCGATTAGAACAATTAATTCCAAAAGAAATTTGAGAATGTTATACAAATAAATACCTATGATTCTTTTCAGATGATAGCAAGCAGAGAGCGTTCGTCACTCCGAGTACCATTCATGCAGCATTGTTATTCAAAATTATTATTGGGTTGTTGCCACTTCGAACAAATCATTTTGCATTCTTTTATTTATAAAAAAAAAGAAAAAGAAAAAAATACATAGAAGAGTACACAATGACTTTATTACAGTGGTAACAACAGCTCCCATTTTATTTTTGCATATAATGGGAGGCCTGATTCTGTCTATCCCTCACGTAGGAGAAATCTAACATAGTAAGATCCCATTTGAGAATGCTTTTATTGGAAACACTTCCACTTGGTAAATCCCTCATGTCTCAAACAATTAAAAAATTGAAGCACTTGGAAATCCTTTAAGAAGCACTTAGTAAGTGCTTGATTTGTACTACAAAGCACTTTTAGAACCCAAAAACTTTTTTCGGCCAAACGGTTTCAAAAGCGATTTCTGCCACTATATAGGTGCATTTCCAAAAAGCATGTAATCAGCTTAACAAAGAGAAAAACTTACACGACAATAGCCTCGCGTGGCAATTAAATGAAAACATGTGAAAGTTTTTGTCCGTATGTCCTAACTTCATTTGCACGAGTACACCACATGCCATTTAAGTTGTTCTCAAAATGGCTTACAAGCAACAATATAAGTGCAAGATAACCAATCATCATGTAGTTCGAAAGTGAGCGCCCACTAGAATAATGATGGTAAGTAATGAACAAGTAATTCCACTGTAAATCCCATCAACTATTTAAAATCACATCAAGGACTGTCTACAAGAGTTAAATCAGAGTTATACAGGGACAACAAATTAGGTTACCGACTTGGCCGCCGCATATATTACAGTTGGAACTCGCAAATCTCAGTAAAACTACAATGGAAAATTTCAATTAGACAAACACATGATGTAGAGGGGAAAAAGGGTAAAGCATTCGACTTCATCTCAAGTTTTCAAGTCATCCAAGAAGCTCTGCAACTCCCTCAAACCTTCAGCCGAAAAACTCCTCTGCACTCTTGAGCGAGGGGCAATCAAATTAGGCGGAGGCTGTGGTTGGAAGCAGACGACGACAGCAGCTAAGTTGTCCCCGCTCTTCCTCTTCAAAGCCTCATCAACCAAATCCTTGCTACACGCGGCTGGGTCATTGTGCTCCTGAAGCCTCCGACGAGCAAAATCCACAGCATTTTGACTCCTGAACACATCCCAGATCCCATCACAACCAATGATAAGGAATTCGTCCTCCTCTGTCAACTTTGCGGTCATAAGTTCCGGCTCTGCACTGAGTGGCCCACCCTCCCTGGCCTTCATCCCTTCCATATGCCAGTCTCCCAAGGCACGAGCAACGTTAAGTTGCCCATTAAGGTAACCATCATACACATGTCCTCCAGATGCCTCGATCCGTTGTTTCTCTTTGCTGCAAATTGGTTTGTGATCTCTTGACATTTCAATTGCCTTTCCACGGCGGCACAGCACTGCTCGACAATCTCCAGCATTTGCAACCACCAACAACCTAGCAATAGAAACTAAGATCAACATATGACTAATCAATGACACTCATCTCATGGTACATCTGTAATATTTCAGGACATACATAAATGGGTTAACCAGAGAAGACACAGATCGAACCACAATAAATCAACTAAACACGTATGCTTGACCTTAGGTAAACACTAAACAGGTCAACTGGATCATAGTTACCCACACACATAAGAAGAAACTAATCTCAACAGAATATTACTAGGCAGCCTAAACTTTTCAAGTACTCTAATTAAGTCCGAGCTTGCTTCAGAAGGCAGTAGACCAACAATTACAATTTAGGGTAAAAACCCAATTATGCTTTTAGTGTCATTGATCCACACTGACACAAGGCAACAATTCATTCAAGTAAAAAAAAAGGAAACAAACAACCACCACCAAGCCTTATCCCACTAAGCGGGGTCGGTTGTCTGAATAGTCATGATACATGCATCAATAGTTCAAAGGTAGAGAAAACGAAAAAAAAAATCCAACCTTCCAATGAGAAGAGCTGTCATTGATCCACACTGACACAAGGCAACAATTCATTCAAGGAAAAAAAAAAAAAGGAAACAAACAACCACCACCAAGCCTTATCCCACTAAGCGGGGTCGGCTGTCTGAACAGTCAAGATACATGCATCAATAGTTCAAAGGTAGAGAAAACGAAAAAAAAAATCCCAACCTTCCAATGAGAAGAGCTGTCAATGCAGTGGTACCAGAAGCAAGTTTGGCATCCAAGGTGCAAGCTTCCTCAAAGGCAGTGTCAGTATGCAGAAATGCTGAAGTGACAACCCGTTCAATATCTGTAGGGAAGTCTTCATTCTCCAAAATGAACTTCGGCAGATGGGATGAAGCAAAATCAGCCGCATGCTTTCCTCCATGTCCATCAAACACCTGACCAACCAATACGGTAGGAATGTTCAATTAGGAAATTCTAAGGATATATTAGCTAGCAAGTGCAACACATACAGATTATTGTTCGAAACATATGTTCTAATATCAACAACCACCACAAAAATCTACCTCTAAAGAACTGAGGCATATAGTCCACAAATGAAAACTAAACAATTCAGAGTAGAATGTTATTGCACAATGTGTTAGGAAATTCGTAAGAACATGTGTAAAGACGATAAATACCCCATAAAAGGCGCTTGGGCCATCGGTATGATCCTTGAGCCTATAATCGTCAATAAAATTGTCCACGCAGACATACACATCTTCCATGTTTGGACGAGTCCCAATGTCAGCCCATGCTCCGGAGCGGACAATTGGAATGAAATTAGATTCAAAGTCCTCTGCTTTAACTCCCGGCTCAACTTTGATCTCTTTTGTTTTCATCTTCATCTGCAAAATCCCATTCACACATTCAACAATTGCACCAAGACCAGAGAATTTATATTCGACAATTTAAACGCTACGAAAACAGATCTTCAATACTCCGAAAAACAACTACTCATAGCAAGTAAGCTTAATTAATCAAAATTCTATAAGCCATTTATACATAATTAACAGCTTAAACATACAATTAATCACTAAACATCTAAGAAACCCAAATGGAAAATGCAGAAGCAGAGGAATGAATGAAACATACAAGAGACGGGTGTCGAACGAGTGATTTCTTGCACGGCACTGGAACGCCATCGGCGGGGCTAAAGCCACACTGCCAGTAGGCCGCAGCAGTCGAAAGAGGGTTCGGAGGCCGACCCTCGCTTGAGCTTCCATTCTCCACTTTACTTCCCTCCATAGTTCTCAACCATCAACATCCTCTGCCCCCACCAACCCACCAAAATTCCAGTCTCCAAAATTCGGAAAATTTTCTCAGAATGCGACTCACCGAGTCGGTCACTGACTTTGTTCTGCTGAAAGATTGGGGCTTTAACTGAAATGGCTATCTGGGTCTGTGCTGAATTTGAAAAAAAAAAGGTTTTTGGTTGAGAAATGATTTGGGATTATTGAAGGGATGACAAATCAGTCGAATCCAATGAGAATTGCCGTTTCGGAAACGAAAAGGGATTCAATTTGGTTTCACAATTGGATTTAGGGTTTTGCAAGTGCAGGCATTGAAAAAGATGGAATTTTGGTTTTCTGGGAAGTAAGTACAAGAACAGGAGAACAGGGTTTTAGAGAAAGAGAGAGAATTAGGGTTTTAGAAAGTGATGAAATCGCAGTGAAAGCGATGCACTGTGAGAGATTTTGGGCGATCTACACGAAGACACTGGTTTCTGCTGAATGCTGAGATCTAACTGGTCGGTTTCTTAGGGGAGGTGAAACGGCGTCGTGCACGGAGCAACAACTGCGTTTTGTTGACTTTGGGACTTGATAAAGTCACCTGCTTTGGTCATTTTCGAAGAATTAGATATTTTTGAGAAATAAATATCTAAAGTAATTTAATTATTTTATTATCAATAATTATCTATTTAATAATAAAATTTATTATAAAAATCTAATTTCTTTCAAATTATCTCTTTGATTATTATTTTTTATTTATTTATTTTGTCATTTCTTGTTCTTCCTCCCGTTTTAATTATTTATAGATTTTGTTTTTAATTTTTATAATTAACATATATCACAGGTTAATTATTTTTATGTATCTATATGACAGATTCTTTTTTATAATCAATGTGTTACTGTGTCTTACTTGTAGGTATATTATGTTTTTTCCTACATTTTAGCTAGGTTTCATATCTTGCTTACATGTATAATATACATTCATATATTTGTTACTTGAGTTAAGATAGAATATTTTGTAGATAATTTATGTTAGTATATTAGTTTTTTTTTTTGTTATAAGATATTAATTAGATTTTTTGGAGTTGAAAAATGAATAATATTAGAAGATTGTAATTGATTTTTAATATTTAAAAAAAATATAAAATGAGTATAAAAGAGATGAAAATATGTAATTAAATAATTAGACTTACTCCTAAAAATCATCTATATTTTTGGACCTAGATCTAAAAGCCCCATTAATTAAAGAAGTGAAGAAATATTAACAGCAAGGTAGCTTCTTTTTTTGTCTTTTAAAAAGGGCATCATCCGGTAATTTTTACACGACAGTTTATATTTTTGAAAAGTTAGAAAGATTCATAAATGTATTTAAATCTCTCATTAATTATCATCGTGCAATTCATCAGCATCATAAATCAAACTTAAAACGTGTCGCATAAATTACAAATCTGAAATTCATCACTACTAATCCACCCAGTAGTGGTTATACCTACCTTGAGCTTTTAAGTACTTGAAAAGGAAAAATAAATGTCAACTTGGCTACTTTTAGTTATTGCTTATTGGTGAATATGTTGGCTGACAAGCACTGACAAACAACAAAATAAAACAGTCATCGCTCAAACAAACTTTAATTTGACAATTAATCAGTAATACTATGTAAATTAAATTTGTAGACTAAATGATATGTCATCAATAAGAAATAAGCATGTTAATCAACATTTAAGTAATAATTCAATCATCAACTTTTATGTCATTTAGTTTACAAAATTTAGTCTACATATTTAGTCTCTCTAGCATTACCCATCAAGAAAACTAGTAAAGCAACATTATTTGAATACAAGCAGTGTCCACTTTGAAGAGGAACTGCAAAAGAAGTAAATAGTGACCATTACAATAGAGACTCTGTACACAAAACCACCTGCGAAGTTACTAATTGCATTAGAGGAGGCTACAACATCTTCATCATAAGACACGAACATAAAACACAAGCCCCTATAAGCAAATCTAATTGGAACAAAAGATGCACTAATAACTAAAAACTTATCAAAAAAAAAAAAAAAAAACTAGAATTCATAATCTTGAAGTTTATTTTAGCCAGAAGCTCCTTGCTTTTGACATGAATTTTTTGCCGACAGTAAAATACTAGTATAATTTGTTGATTGTTTTAACAATACGATTGATGAAAAGATTAAACAAATTTGGGGTCATGTGACAGTGAAAATAAATTGGTAGCATTTGGTGTAATTGGTCCAAAGTCAAAATAAGGTAGAGCACTCAGCACTCCAACCAAATACCAATGACTCTTCCGATGAGACATTTTGGATGCTTTGTAGTACTCGCTAATTCAATGTTTCAAATGTTAGATCTTTGTATACCGAGTACGCTGGCTTAATTGTCGGCAGCTTCTGCTGAAAGTGAGAGGCTTTGCATGAGTAGTTAGTCGATTCTTTTGGGTGTACCTGCAGAAAAAGAGAGTGACAATATGTATACTCTCTCTCTAACTGATGAACAGGAAACTCAATCCCACACGCGTCTCCAAAAGAAAAATCGTGGTAGTAATAGACGGCAAGCAACTATTGGTTTGTGATAGTGGGTCCAACCCCACGTGGAGCGTGGAGGGTCACCGTTGAGGTATGTGTCTGGTACTACCAATTACTCCATCTCGTTTAACCAAAACCCACCATCCTATTTCGATATATACATGCTCCCTCTCCTTCTTTCATTGCTAAATTCAGAAGGAATAGAGAAAGAAGAGAGAGAGAAGGAGAGAGAAGAGAGAGAGAGAGAGAGAGATGACTGTTACAAACTTCAACTGCTGCCTCAATCCGCCACCTTCACATCAAAACCATGGTTCAAGCCCTTCTTTGCCCTCAAAGCAAAATCAAGTACCTGCATGGTATGTGTAATCAAACCCCAATCTCATGCCTCGTATTTGTATGACCGATTGAAAGTTATTCATGCATGAGGAGGTCATTTGGTGTTTAATCATATCAAATATTTGCGTGTAGGAACAAAAATGATCATGGATCATGGGCTAAACGATGTGTTGTAGGCATGAGTTGCATCATGATCGGATTGGACATGGGCAGCGTAGTAAGTAACCAAACCCATGAGGCCATTGCTATAGTTATGCCTTTGCCGTTGGAAATAGCAACATCAAGGGACCAGAGGGTCGCAAAATGGAGTGACAAAAGAATGTGCCCACAGTGGAGCCCTAACTCACTGGAGACCATCGTGCCGGAGAATCTTCCAAGGCCGTCTGCTCAAAGAAGATGGGAAGTCGTCGGTTTTTCTAGGGATGCTCCGGCCGTTCAAATGGTAGTTAGAAAAGGTGGCAACTGCTTTGCTATGTAGATTTACACTTTGATACACCATGTATATGCACCATATGTATAACCAAATGCAGAATCAATGAAGATCACCAAATTATTTCTCGGCATTTTAGTCATTTTAATTATGTGTTGGATTCTTCTTCTTGTTGGATCTAAATTGGAAACTTCGCAGTACAACATTGTGTAGCAGTACATGCAGTACAAGTTTTGGAAGTTCTTTGAAGGAAAAAACAAAAACACGAAAAAGAGAAAAATAATTAGGAATCAGAGGCGGCTCTCAAAGGGTCAGCTATTTTACCTACGACCTCAAATGGTTTTTGTATGCGCATTCATTACAACAGATTTTTTAGCTGTTAGGTGGTAGGTCAAGATTCAAACTCTCTGACGACCAAATATTTTTGTGCGTAAAATGTTGAAAATTTTGAGTAAAAATTTCTTTGTCTCACATTGGTCATTCCCAAAATGTTTCCTCACTTTATAAGGTTTTATCCTTTATAAAAAATGATTGGAGTGATAGGCCTTGGAGATTAAAATTGGGCTCACCCTTGGGGTTAAGCTTTGGGGTGTACTAATTAATTAATTATCAAAAGATGGGCCTTGGGGCTCTTGGGCTCGGGCTCTAATAATTAATTTAATTATTTTCAGATTTAATTAATTATTTTTAATTAATTTCGAATTTAATTAATTAATTATTTTTTTACCAACAGACTCATCTTTTCAGATGAAATCTGAAGTGTGAAAGAATGCCGAAACAAAAAACACCCCTCTAAGAAGATGTCTCCCAACAGATGCATCCCTTCCTCAAACCCGTTGCGAACATGCATAATCACTATAAATACATGCATCTGCATATCATTTAAATCACTAAAAATCATCAATCCTCATATACCAAGCATACTGAGAGTACCACAAACAAATTCGCCAGAAGTCTAGTTTTCAGGTGCTGGAATTCTAACTTAGATCGTTGAATCCTGGTGAATCAGACGTCCGTAGAACTACAAGCACTGAGTAGGGACGAAATTTCTGTTTCAAGGACATTGCGGTACGCAAGCCTCGATATTCTGTTTCTCTGTTTAAATAATATTTCATCTTGTTTATTCTCTGTAATATATTTATTCGCATTTATTATTCATATATATATTTATCCCAAATTGTTGACATATATCCAACATAAAATACACTGGAGGATAATAACATTTTCATTCGAACATATTTCCCGAAAGGCCATGACAGAAATACACTGTCTTAATTCAATATCATCATATAGTACAAACTGTCACTTCCTATTCTCCTTATAGTTATGTTGCCGCCACGTCGAGCTCGCGAGTTAATAATTTTCACTAAGTGAAAGAGTTCGACTCTCATTATCATCTTTTTCAATTGAATGACTACCAAACATGCATTTTGGGATCATTTATCCTGCTCAAGTATTAATTGAGCATGTGCGCGAGCGTGGAGCTAGTTCCGTAATTGAAACCTCAATTGCTGAGGATGAAATATTTGATCCTATATATGGTTGCGGGCATGTTCGATCTACTAGGGAAAAATGTTGGTTCCGAAGGTACCGGAAGAGTGATGGAGTTGCTACCAAGCATGAGAATAACTGAAGTCATGTTTGGCCTATCAGCTTTATTGTGTTGCACACATAACAATCCAACCTGAATAATGCTTCTCATTGCTTCAATATTTGAGTCGGTCCTCAAGTTGGATCCATAAAATTTGAAGTTGTCCCTTCCCTCCAAGTTTTCCATGCCTGCATGATTTATGAACAAGTGAAAACAAGATGAAACAAAGTCCGAAGACACTTAAAAACCATGAAGCCCCCACACTTTTTTTTTGTTTAACTCACATAGATAGCCTACAAGTAAGGAATCATATCCGTATAGAACTGAGAATCTCTTTAGACTTTTTTTGGCAGAAAGAATCTCCGTAGACTTTACTTGCAAACCAAGACACCTAATAAAGACTAACCATATCAACGAGTCCATAATGCATTATGAGTTTAAACCATAAACTCAGGTTCGAGTGACCACTGTGATCGACCACACTTAAGTTGGATTTCGTTGAATAAACTCCAACATTAATGTATCTACAGCTTTGGTGTGTTAGTACCGGAAACAATAACGTGGACGAAAAATAGTTGTTTCCATCGTGGAGGGAATGAAAAGTGATAGACTATTGTACTGCAATTGAATGCAAGGGAAAGTATGTACAATTTATATCTGTACATTCACAAATCTTGCAGGTATGGAAAGATTGGAGGGAAGAGATAACTTCAATTGCAATAGATGATAGATCCCACCTTAACTACTACAGGAACTGAAATAAAAAAATGCAATTTTATTTTCAGGCCAATTTTTTTTCTTGGACTTTTTTAATGTAACCCTTGTGGTGAAAAAGTTGTTAATTAAACCTCTGTGATAAGCGCTGTTAGCATTTACAGTTCAAGTATTGAAGTGTCTGTTAGTCTGCCGTCTAATATACCTGAGCCCCGATGGTTTTATAGTCGTCATGCCAGAATCCAAACAAGCACTCTAATAGCCACGGGCCCTCCACGAATCAAACTCAACACAACATACCTGGTTCCTGCACTAGGCTGTGCACTAGCCACGGAATCTTTTGCATTTGGGAATACCGGAAATCTCACACTTGCTGTTGTGCGATCAGCGGTCTGTAATACTCCAAAAATCTCTTTTTGGATCTCACTGCCACTCCAGAGGGGTGGATTATGTCTCGTTTGCTCAATGGGTGGGCAAGGTTGCTGTAATTCTTGTATTATATCTGTTTAATTACCACATGATGGAGCCTTCATTGGAGTATTATACATGAGATTGTTAAGTAAGTGGTTGAGAATGAGGACAATATAGACCTCTACTTATAAAAGAAGAATGATCATGCATCGGAGACAAGAAACTTATAATTCCAAGTAACTGTTTTTTGCTATGGTTTTCCAAAACTTCTCAAGTTGTAAATGATTTTAACGGCGATTGAGCCGTTGACTAAGTCGACTATGCTGTTGGATACCGCAGCCTCCTTGGCACTAGACACGATTGTTGAGAGATTGAAATCCCTTATCACAGGATGATGATGATGATGATTATCTTTCTCCTTCAAATTTATCTTCCTCGTGTTTTTTGTTACGCAGACAAATATTCGTCTAAATGATTATTGTGAGACTTACGTGCATACTGTGATCAACGAGTAACAAAATTTATAATTTGGACCTCAATTGCCAATGGAGTTCATCACAAGTTAAAAATGACGTCTAACCACATCTGTGGAGCCAAAAATAATCACAAGACGACACGTGGACTTTCGGATTAAGAAGACAAGAATGCCCTTGAGGGGCATCAAAAATCCTACGCGCGAGCCGCCGGTAATTATCGTCGGTCAAGTCAAAAGCGCCCATAAAAGGTAAACAAATCCGAATTATTTCATCCATCCACATTTTAGGTAGTTATCTCATAAATCTACCTATTATCCCACATAAATGGAGATAATTGACAAATTAATGGGATTATTCCTTATTAATTTGTCAATTAAATTACCCTTGAAGACCAAGAAATCACCCCAAAGGGCCGGCCCTCTCTCTCCTAGGAGTGGCCGGCCACTCCCTCTTTGTTTCCCATATTTTCCTTCCTTTTTTCCTCCTTTTTAAGTCAATTATTCAATTACTCATTATAACCCTCTTTCATAAATACAAACACATTCCCTTTTGGTTTAATTAGCCAATAAATGGGCTAATTAAACCTAAATCTCACCCAAAAAACCCTAGCAAGGGCCGGCCACCTTTTTCTCCAAAGGGGACCGGCCACCTCCTATAAATACAACCCCTATTTCTCACAAAACCTAATTCCAATCCTTTGGCAAAAACACTCTAAACACTTTTTCTCTCTAATTCTAACTTTGACATCGGAGGTTCTTCGGCCAAAGCCCCCCCCATTCATCGTGGGCGCGTGAGGCTTTTGGCCTTAACCTAAGGTGTTGATTGTCTTGTAGGTGCAAAATCGTCCAAGACCGAAGAGGAGAAAATTTGCATCCACAAATTGGTGCTTTCATTGAGAGAAGAAATCTACGCTCGAAGAAGACTCTCGCGTTCAACATTTCTAATTTTCTTCATTCATCTGTAAATTTTCCCACACGTTCCTACTCCTAGAATTTTTATATAAATTCTTTGAATAGCCCTGGGGAAGAAATACAATGATGGAAAAATTATGAAACAACAACAAAATATACTCCCTACAAATTTGGGTTTTCACCCTCTTGACGGATCACGAAGCAAGGGTCGCATGCATCACCCTCTGCCATTCTCGCAGCTATGGGTGCAGTCTCGCAAGTCCAAGGAGCAACAGTTGCAACAGCTCCAACAATGAGGGAGGCCCATGCACCATTGCAGCAGACACGACATCAAGAGATGGCCCAAAATCAGCGCATGCAGTTCACGTGGAAACCGAAGTTGCAATGGCAGAGATGGCACCACTACCACGAGGCTCCACCATGGGAACCACCGCGGTGACCACCCGCGGCGAGGTCCATGTGACCGCTACTACGGCCTGAGTCGTGCCGCCGAGGCAAGCCTAAGCCATACCAGCCAAAGTCCATGCCACCAAAGCCATGGCGCAAGCCTCACACTCGCGTGCATCTTGTACTGAGCAGCCTGCTCCTGCAGCCCAGCCTGCCCCCGCAGCCCAGCCTGCCCCCGCAGCCCAGCCTGCCCCTGCAGCCCAGCCTGCCCCCGCAGCCCGGCCTGCCTCAGTGGTGTCCCAAGCAGTCAATCAATCAAGCCGAGCAGTCGGGCGGGGTGCAATCTCGACTGGGCCCCCGAGATAGCGTGGACTCCCGTCTTAGCGCGAGGAGGAGCGTGCATTCTCGGTTAGGCCCACGAGCGAGCATACAATCAAGGTTGGGGCCACGTTTTGAAGAACCGCATGAGCAGCCTTCCAGGCAGAGCATTCATTTGCGCTTAGGCCCTCAAAGAGCATTTTCCATGTCGCTTCGAAGAATGCAGCGCGAACGCCCGAAGGGAAGCAGCCACTCCGTCCGCTTCAAGCTCAATGGGCAGCCCACGAAGAAATCCTTCGCCAGCTAGGCAGACCAGGACTCCACTGCCCCAGCGAAGACAAATTTGCGTCAAGCCTAGCCTTCAAGTTCGTGATCTCTTGGCAAGCGGTCTCAAGTTGCAGAGAAGTGGGAACAGAGACGTTAGACCCCTTCAAAGCAGCAAGTTCAGACTCCAAATTTTTAACTTTCTCGGCCAAGGAGTAAGCTTCAGCAGCCATAGACCTCGCCACCCCCTGGGCAGCCTTGGCATCCTCTTGATCAAGGACCATGGACTCGGCAGCCAAAACCGCCGTTTTTGCATCATGGTTAGCAGAGCAGCCCTCCTGTACTCAGGCGTATGCTTCACGAAAGAGCTTGGACCAACAAACCCTTTGACGCCGTCAACAAACTCAACGCACGCGTCCATATCCTCAAGAAGGTCCGGCCTCAAAAGCGCACAAGTCCCAGCAGGTTCCTTGGAGTTAGACTTGGCGGATTTATCAGGACCACTAGCGCAAGCAGTCTCTCTCTTCTCGGAAGGCAACCTGGCCTCAGCAGCGGAAGGGACAAGTTTTGGCGCCGCTTTAGCAGACGAGGATGTCTTGCCATTCTTCATGGTAGCAAGTCTTTCCGAAGGAGAATCCTAAGTGGAGCGGCACCGCCACCACGAGTTTCCACCACGGGAACCACCGCGGTGGTTACCACGGTAGCCCACCGCGGCGAGGTCCGTGGCGCCATCACCACGGCCCGAGTCGTGCCATCCAAGGTCCCGGCCCAAGCCATGTTATTCCAAGCTCGACGCGAGCCCAATACGTTGCCTAGCTGAGCCCAAGCCTCGCACCCACGTGTGCCACACGCTAAGCGGTCCACTCCCGTGGTCCAGCCTGCTCCAGCCGAGCAGTCCACTCTCGTGGTCCAGCCTGCTCCCGCCGAGCAGCCCACTCTTATGGTCCGGCCTGCTCCCGCCTAGCAGCCCACTCCAATGGTCCGGCCTGCTCCCGCCGAGCAGCCCACTCCCGTGGTCCGGCCTGTTCCCGCCGAGCAGCCTACTCCCGTGGTCCATCATGTTCCTGCCGAGCAGCCCACTCCCGTGGCCTAGCCTGCTCTCGTGGCCCGTCATGCCCTCGTGATCTTTCAAGCAGCCCAAGCTTGCTACACCATGGGAACCACCGCGGTGACCATCCGCGGCGAGGTCCATGACACCGCTACTACGGCCCAAGTCGGCCCAATACCATCTCAGCCTTCCTAACTCAAATCTCGCGCCCGAAGTCTACCACATTTCCACTACTCAATGAGGCACATTCCTTACAAGCTCCACCGATCCAAATGGCGAACAACACTTGTCTCGATAAGTCATGGAGTTGACGAGCGCCCTAGCACAACGGACGACCTTGGTAAACCAGCTCTTGCAGCGCACCAAGATGCAACGTGTCCCAAATGACGTGTCTCGAAGAAGGACAAGGGCAGAGGAAGAACCTATCCAGCAGCGTCCCGACAAGCAGCCACTCGACCAGCCCCTAACCGAGCGTTTGGGCAGAGCACACTCCCAATTGGGCCCCCGAGATAGCGTATACTCCCGTCTTAGCGCGCGGAGGAGCGTGCACTCTCGACTAGGCCCACGGATGAGCATACACTCACGGTTGGGGCCACACTCCGATAATCAACATGAGCAATCTTCCAAGCGAAGTGTTCATTCGCGGCTAAGTCTGCAAGGAGCATCCTCCACATCACATCGGAGTAGGCAGCATGACGGACGGAGAGAAGCAGTCACTCAATCCGGCTCAAGTTCAACCAGCAGCTTGCGAAATCCCTCGCCTACTAGGAATCCACCACATGCATCGCTACCGCGGCATAGACGAGCCGAGCACGTAGAAGAGCAGCCTAGACCAACAGGTCAAAACTGGGGGCAGCCGAGAGCTCCACTACCTCAACTAAGGAAGAAGTAGAGAGAATCTTGACCAAGTGATTGAGCAAAATCCAACACAACGAGGTCACCGACGAGGCACTATGGCGGGAGATGACCAACATAAGCTGACCACCCTTCACAGATGAGATCGAGCAGACGGAGCTTCCACACAAGTTTAGCATGCCACATTTCACATCATTCAAAGGAGATGGAGACCCGGAGAGACACTTAAAGCACTACCGAAGCACGATGATCCTCTATCGAAACAATGACGATCTCATGTGCAAGATATTCGCGACTACTCTACAAGGCGAGACGCAAGATTGGTTTTACACCCTGCCGCCACAATCCATCCGGAGCTTCGACGATCTTTCCTTGGTCTTCACCAAAGAATACTCATCTTACCGCTCGATCAAGAAAAAATCCGATCACCTGTTCAAGAACCCGAAGGAATCACTCCGCGACTACGTGAAGAGGTTTAAAACGGAGAAGGCGAAGATCGTTGGATGCGACGACTCAATAGCCAGTGCAGCCTTTCAAAAGGGCCTCCCCGCAGATCACCCCTATTTGGAGAGATGATCATGAAAGAAGACTTGACTCTAGCAGATTCCTTCACCCTAGCAGAGAAGCATGCACTTCAGGACGAGGCCCGACGAGCAGAAAAGGCACCCGAGCAGCCTCAAAAAGAATTGATGGAGGCTCAAAGAAAGGAAGATGGAAAACGGCCCAGCAAGAGCAGACAGGAGGCCAAGCGGAGGGACAGGCCCATGACCAAAGAAGGCTCAACGACCAGGAATTACTCGAAGTTTTCAATTCTGATCCATCAAATTCTCCGCGACGTGAAGAATGAGCCGTGGTTCAAGCTACCAAAGCAATCAAGAAGAGATACTTCCAAGTTGGACCACGCCAAATATTTTGCATTCCACCGAGGACCAGGTCACACCACTGACAGCTGCTACACTTGGAAGAATTATCTGGAAAAGCTCGTGAAGGAAGGCAAAGTCGACGAATATTTGGACAAGCCAGCAGCGCAGCCAAGAATGAATGCTGAGGAGGAAGAGGAGCCACCAGCCAAAGACAATCCAGATTAATGGTATCTTTGCAGAAATCCGAGCACTTGGGGGGCCACCAGCAACTCTAAGAAGAGGAAGATCCAGCAGGCCCTATTGATCTCTCAAGTCTAGGCAGCCGACGCACTACCAGGGCCCATCATCGGCTTCACACGAGAGATAACTTTGCTCTGATACCATGATCGAGAAGATGGCGCTCAAGCAGATCTAAGAAATTCTGGAAATGAAGTCTCCCACAACCTTGAAAGAGATCCAAAGCTTGACTGGACGAGCAGCCGCCCTCAACCGTTTCCTCTAGCGGTCTACTGATAGATGCAAGCCTTTCTTCAAAGCCATCAAGAGGGCGCAACGTGATGAGTGGGATGAAGAATGCGAAGAAGCCTTCCAAAGAAGTATCCCACATCGCCTCCATTACTATCCAAACCGGAAGCAACGGATGACCTATTCGCATGTTTGACGGTATCTGAGGCAGCAAAAAGCTCTACCATCATACGAGAAGAGCTGGGGGGCCGACTACCTGTATTCCACAGTTCAAAAGCTCTCCTCGATGCTACCAGAAATTCAAAAAACGAACTTTGGCGGTAGTTGTTGCAACCTGGAAGCTCAAATCAGGCGCACACAGTTATCTTCATGGTGCGCTATTCCGCCCAAAAGGTGTGCCAAGGGCAAACGAACACTAGAAAGACGCACTCGGAAGCAAGCTTTGCCCTCGTCGCCCCAAAAGATTCTACGTAGGAGCATCATGTGCCAGCAGTTAAGCACTACCTCCTGCTATGTGTCACACGGCCCCAGCCGACCTTTGTTCCATAATTCAACTCTAGAATGGCCCAATACCGGCATTTGAGCACTTCTTGCTACGTGTAACATGGCACCAGCTCTACAGCTCCCTACCGCGCCTTCACGCCTAGCCTAGGCAGCGCAACAGAGCGGTCCAACGACGCCCCAGAAGCAGCCGAGCACACCTTAGCCGCACCCACTCGCCCCGAAAGCAGCCGAGCACACCTTAGCCGCACCTGCTCCCTCAATGGAGATTTCCAGCATTTGTATGTTGGCGACACATCCAACTACAAAGTTTCGGGAGCAAACATGGTCCTTGCCACCCCAGACGGTTCAATGCTCGAGCAGACGATCACTCTAGGCTTCAAGGCACCCAACAATGAAGCAGAGTAGGAAGCCCTACTGGCAGGCCTCCGTATGGCGAAAGACTTAGCAGTGAAGAAGCTGGCGATTTATTCTGATTCTCAGCTGATTACTAGCCAAACCGCAGGGGAATACATGGCGAAGCATCCAAGGATGGCGCAATATCTAAAGAAGGTATGCGAGCAGCTGAAGGCATTTCAGACTTACATGCTCACTCAGGTTCCACGGACGGAAAATGCCCATGCAGATGCGCTAGCCGGCCTGGGCTCCACCCTCGATCACCAGCTCAAGCGTTCAATTCCAGTGGAGTACCTAGACAAGCCAAGCATAGAGTCCGAGCCAGTAGCCGAGGTGACACAGGTTAGTGCAACTCCAAATTGGCAAAGTCCTATCATAGATTACTTGGTCAACGGCACGCTCCCTACAGAAAGATTGGAGTCAAGGAAACTTCAAACCCGAGCAGCGCGCTACTACATGTGGAAAGACATTTTAGTTCGAAGATCCTACACCGGACCGCACCTCCGATGTTTGGCACCTCCCGATGATTTGAAGGTCCTAAGTTCAATCCATAAAGGCGTTTGTGGGAACCATTCTGGAGGACAATCTTTGGCGCAAAAAGCTCTCAACGCAGGCTACTACTGGCCAACCATGCATCAAGATGCCTGGGAGTTAGTGCAAAAGTACGACCGTTGCCAACGTTACAAGCCTGTACCGGCCCTGCCTGCCAACAAGCTACATCCTCAAGCAAGTCCCTGGCCGTTCATGCAGTGGGCAATCGACCTAGTAGGACCTATGCCGCTTACTACTGGGGGCAGAGGCATGATGATCGTGGCAACCGACTACTTCACCAAATGGGTAGAAGCATAGCCCACGACAACCACGACTCAGACGGACATAGAGTGCTTCGTATGGAGGAACATTATTTGCTGATTGTCATCCCTCAGTTCATCGTCACCAACGACGGCCCGTAATTTGCGGACGAAGATTTGACGAAGTTCTTCCAAAAGTAAAACATCAGGCAGCACATGTCCATACAAGGACATCCTCAAAGCAACGGGCATGTCGAAGCATCCAACAAGACGATCCTCGACTGCCTCAAGAAATCCCTCACCAACAAGAAGGAAAAACGGCCAGATGAACTCCCCGGATGTCTATAAGCATATCGCACTACCAAGAGGCGAGCAACCGGAGTAACCCCTTTCTCTTTGGCGTTTGGCTCGGAAATAATCATTCCTCCCAACATCATCATGCCAAGCCAGATGTCGAGCAGAACAGTGAAGAGACGGCCACGAACCTAGACCTAGCGGAGGAAAGGCGCAAGCAGACCATAGCCCGCATCGCATCCTGCTAGCAGCAGCTCTTCTCTAGTTACAACAAAAGGTCCAGAATCCGGCAGTTTCAACCCGGAGATCTAGTTCTGAGGAAGGCTTTCATCGCTGCTCAAAGGGAGGGATCGAAGAAGATGGACCCTATTTGGGAAGGACCTTACAAGATCAGCAGAGTAGGCGACAAGGCAAGCTACACCCTCGCCACCATGAATGACAATGAGATCGAAAAGCAGTGGAACGCCTACAACTTGAGGAAGTACCACGTGTGATCTCCACCGACGCCCAAAGGCTCAAGCAGCTCAGACGGGCACAACCCTCGCAAGCCGAGGACTACCAGTTGTTCCGCAATCTTTACAATTAAGTTATTTGTTCACTTGTTTTTCAACAAGGAACGCTTTTACAACTTGATTACATTGCGGCAACTGACAACTCCTGCGCTTCGAAAGAAGCTCGCGCCCTTTTTAGGGACTCACTGCAGGAATAGCACCCCCCGAGTGACCAATCTGCTCTCCAACGCGGAAGGATAAACTCTTCACTCCGAACATCCAGACGTGGATGAGCCTGGTTGCCCTAGTGTAACTAGCTGCACGATGGCTTGCGCCGGAATTCCTAGAAGTAGCCACAATGGTCTTTTTCATGGTTTAGCTAATTGAAGGCTTTTGGGTCTCTTGGCCTAATCCGCGGGAAACCGGGCCCTAGAAACGGAGGGGGCACATTATCCCTGGAAACCCTAAAGCTACTACCGAGCATACTAAGGTAGCCTACGGATCCCGGAAGACTGCCTATGGCTTGCGCTTCAAGCAGTGAAGCCATACTAGACTTATACAACCGCACATTCTTGTGAAAGGTTAAACAAGCTAGCAGGCATATGTGAAGTTTTATCCACTACCGACATGCTACGTAGTCGATAAGCTTCACCTGTACCAAATCCTAAAGTGTTGTGACACTAGCTGCGCAACCTACGGAGTTGGGGAAAACCAAGGTTAACAACCTAGTGATCACGCGGATGTGGCTGCTACAGTG
The DNA here is from genome assembly GCA_036320875.1 of Cotoneaster glaucophyllus. Classification (NCBI taxonomy): domain Eukaryota; kingdom Viridiplantae; phylum Streptophyta; class Magnoliopsida; order Rosales; family Rosaceae; genus Cotoneaster; species Cotoneaster glaucophyllus. The sequence goes on along the minus strand of CM070073.1, from coordinate 7,414,811 downwards.
AGTAAGGCATCCGGCTGCCGATCCTACGGTTAACAACTTTGCGACAACTTGTACCCAGTCCTAAAGTGTTGTAGCACTAGCTGCGCAACCTACGGAATTGGGGAAAACCAAGGTTAACAGCCTAGTGATCACGCGGATGTGGCTGCTACAGTGAGCAAGGCATCCAGTTGCCGATCCTACGGTTAACAACTTTGCGACGACTTGTACCAAGTCCTAAAGTGTTGTGACACTTGCTGTGCAACCTACGAAAATGGGGAAATACCAAGGTCAACGGCCTAGGGATCGCACGGATGTGGCTGCTACAGTGAGTAAGGCATCCGGCTGCCGATCCTGCGGCTAAAGACTTTGCGGCAACTTGCGCCAAGTCCTAAAGTGTTGTGGCACTTGCTGCGCAACCCATGGAATTGGAGAAAAACAAAGGTTAATAGCTTAGTGGTTACGCGGATTTGTCTGCTTCTGTAAGTAAGGCGTCCGGCTGCCAACCCTATGGCTAATAACTTTGCAAGGAAAAGTTCTACACCAACACCTACGACCATGTAGGCTACGCGGCCTATCTGCTTATAAAAAAGTGGCGCGCCCGCTACCAGCCTATAAGGTCCAAAGGTTAAGGGATGAACAAAAGAAGCAAAGATGGAGAAAAACGAAGGAAACACGTTTATTAAATTTTCTAGCAAAATTGGTAAACAACTGACAAAGACTGGATGAGTTCAAGCAAAAGCAACAAGGAAAAATAAATCCTAAAGGCTACCTAGAAGACTACTCTTCAGCAGCTTGGCTACCCGACGACTGCTCCATTGTCACACCTTTGGCAGCCACGACAACCCCAGCAGTGGTACCATCCGGCGCTTCACTCCCGGCTGCCCCGTCGTGGACACTCCTATCTCCAACTACTTCACCGATGGAAGACTCGAAAGTAAGGGCGAGGAAATCTTCTGGGGAAATAGAGAAGGTCTGGTCTTAAGAGCACACAGATCTTATCAGCCTCCCCAGAAGCAGGCTTAGTGGAACTCTCGCAGCTGCCCACGCAAGCAGTCTCTTCCATCCCAGCAGACTTTGGCATTGGGGGCACATCTAGCAGCCTCATTTCTCTTCTCATTGGAAGAAGTCGTGCCAATCACAGACCTCTCGGCAGCAGGCGGACCCTCACAAGCAGCGGATAAAGTCTTCAATTTTTCCCAACCGGCATCTCTTGAGCGGCCTACCTTTCTCCCGACAAAGAGGACTAGGCAGCTAACGCCATTCATGGTACCCGGCAGAGAAGCTCAACCCAGCATTCTAGCAGGCAGGAGGCCTGCATGCCCGGCACTCCAGCAGCCCATGAAGCCCGCAACCTTCTCATTTCTCTCAATCGCCAGCTCAGCCTACGTCAGGTCCTAGAGGATATGAACCATGTGACTACCCTAGCACTGCGCCCCAGCGCCTCAGTTCGCGGTCCCAGCCGCTCAAGCTACCCTTGGCTTTAGGCAAGCCAAGCTACCCAAGTCGTGGTCCCTGCCAGGACCTCTCCTCGGCCCCTGCCGAGCCAACTCCTGGCCTCTGCCAGCCAACGTGCCGCACCACCCCGACGGCTGCCTCGCAATAGCACTATCCAAGGAGAAGACGAAGAAATCAACGAAAGACGGTCCTTTGCACAGGCAAGATGTAGAAGATTGCTAAAGGAGGGGGAACAAATATCCTCTAGCTTTCTCTCTCTTGTAGGATAGAATAAATTGCTCTCCAAAGTTGATTTAATAACCCACTTAAGGTGGACTTAAATAGGCTTTGAGAGAAGTTTATTTCCCTCTCCTAGAAGGACCTAATTTCCAATTAAAGAGAGGATCAACATCGAGATAGGAAGCAATCCTATGGTTCCTGAAGCAAGAAGATCTCTACACCTGCTGCCCTTTCCTACGAGCAGCCCAACAGGTGTGGGGGCATTTGTGGAGCCAAAAATAATCACAAGGCGACACGTGGACTTTCAGATTAAGAAGACAAGAATGCCCTTGAGGGGCATCAAAAATCCTACGCGCGAGCAGCCGGTAATTATCGTTGGTCAAGTCAAAAGCGCCCATAAAAGGTAAACAAATCCGAATTATTTCATCCATCCACATTTTAGGTAGTTATCTCATAAATCTACCTATTATCCCACATAAATGGAGATAATTAGCAAATTAATGGGATTATTCCTTATTAATTTATCAATTAAATTAGCCTTGAAGACCAAGAAATCACCCCAAAGGGCCGGCCCTCTCTCTCCTAGGAGTGGCCGGCCACTCCCTCTTTGTTTCTTATATTTTCCTTCCTTTTTTCCTCCTTTTTAAGCCAATTATTCAATTACTCATTATAACCCTCTTTCATAAATACAAACACATTCCCTTTTGGTTTAATTAGCCAATAAATGGGCTAATTAAACCTAAATCTCACCCAAAAAACCCTAGCAAGGGCCGGCCACCTTTTTCTCCAAAGGGGACCGGCCACCTCCTATAAATACAACCCCTATTTCTCACAAAACCTAATTCCAATCCTTTGGCAAAAACACTCTAAACACTTTTTCTCTCTAATTCTAACTTTGGCATCGAAGGTTCTTCGGCCAAAGCCCCCCCATTCATCGTGGGCGCGTGAGGCTTTTGGCCTTAACCTAAGGTGTTGATTGTCTTGTAGGTGCAAAATCGTCCAAGACCGAAGAGGAGAAAATTTGCATCCACAACATCGATCACAAAATTAACCTTTTAATTCCTGTATTTACATCTAAACCACAGGATCACGAAAATTGGCCTTTTAATTTCTGTTCAGTAAGAGGCAGATTCACCAAGAAGCCAAAAGGCAAAAGTTAAAGAAAAAGTTCCGTTGCCGGGAATCGAACCCGGGTCTCCTGGGTGAAAGCCAGATATCCTAATTGCTGGACGACAACGGATTTATAGAGAACTGCATAAAGTAAGAAGATATACCTGATAGGCCAATTATCGTTTCATCTGTTATTCTCATGCTAACTAGAAATTCTCTCTTACTCCCAGTAGATCACAACTAGCATTTTTCATGAATGGATTTGACATGTCGGTCATTGGGTTGGAGCATCACGAGAGCTGCTCTATCAAAAAATGGGAAAACGAGGCTTTTTTCATTCCAAACAAACGGTACATAACAAAAGTCACGTGCTTTAATTCTCTCCTTAGTGAAAGTTCTCTCTCTTCCCTAAGAGTATTTCTCATTGTGAGCCTTTCAATCTTGGGTTTTTCCGGTGGCTCCGGTCCTAGATTTGGCTAGGGTCGGCTGTCATGTCTTTTCTTTTTTCTTTTCCTTCTTCTCTCCTTGCTTCTATTGGTATCTCTTCTTAATTTTCTCTCTAGTCTCTCATGTTCCTCTACTCTTGAAGGTATACCTCGTCCCTGTCTCTCTTCGATCCAATTGTCAGCCATGTTTCTTTATGAGATTGTGTGTCGAGTTCCGGCGGTTGCTCTGGCTCAGGTGGTACAACCACCACCACTTTCTCCTTGTAATCTGTCAGTTTCGACAGTGTCGTTCGTGGGTATCCACGAACTTCATTCTAATAGTCGGCTTTGCTCACTTGGCTGCTAATTATCCCTTGTTTATGGTTGTGCTCTTGTAGCAACTTGTGGTTGGAGGTGGCATCTGTGGAGGCGTTACTGGACAGAGGAGGGGAATCGGCCGTTGGACCTGTTTCAGAGGGTGGAGATGGCGGTGGAAGCTTCTGGCGGAAGCTAGGTAGTTTCTGAGCCTTTCTGTTGTTGGGCCTTTTTTCTTTTTTCCTTTAGCTTTAGGCCTTTTTTGGTTGTATTTAAAGTGTGTGTTGGGCCTTTGTTGTAAAGTGTGGTTTTTGTAATAAAATTTCCTTTGACCCAAAAAAAAAAAAAAAAAAAAAAGGGTACATGATCTACACTAAATTCAACTACGGGGAGGAAAAGAGCTTGAATTGGGACGAAGTTGGTAAAAGAGAAAGCGGTTGTATCCACCAAGACAATCTACCACTCCAAAACCAAGGTTTCAGTTACTGGATCCCCACTACCGCTAGCTGGTGCTTGATGATGGAAAGTTAGAAATTGTATATGTAAAGTGCTAAGAGCACTTCCAACCCTAAGACTGGGTGCCAGCACCCAACGCATTTATCCACTCAAATGAACAGTAATAGGCCCCAATGAACAGTAATAGGCCAAACCATCTCCACCCCTAATACAAAATTGCCTAGTCAAATTTATTAAAATATTATTATTTTTCCTCTCAGTCACAAACACACACGGATGTGGCAGGCGGAAGAGCAAGTAAAATTTATTAAATTTATTAAAATATTATTATTTTTCATCTCCTACCTTGGCCTGGTCCTGGGCATTTTCCTGGCTTTAGCTCCTGACAACTTCCAGAAGCTCCAGACACGGGTGTGGCAGGCGGAAGAGCAAATCAGGCTCATGACTTCCCGCCGGAAAGAGGACTCCAAAGCCAACGCTAGGGTCGTCGAGATCTTCGCCAGCCACCGCAACGCTTGGCAAGCCGAGGAGAAGCCAGCCAATTTGCCCTGTCCATTGGTCTGTCAAAATTGGACTGGGCTGTTGCCTGGCTTGGGCTGGGTGTCAGGCAAGTGGACGGGCTGGAGTGCATGGACTGGGTCCTAGGGGGGTTTTTGGACTGGGTGCCAAGCAATTTATGCTCTGGTGGAAGTGCTCTATTGCTGTAAATCAGCACCATTTTGGTCCAATTTTGTTTTTGGTGATGTGCTTTCATTCTTTATCCCTTATTCATCATCAAGCTATAAATAATCACCGCACAAGATGGGGAAAAAATTGTTGTTCATGTAAGAATTTCATCGTCCTGTTTAGTATAAAATGATATCCAATCAACTCCGATAATGTTCCTTTTTCTCAATCAATCGTCCTCTAAATATCTCCCTTTCCCTATTAGGCTATTAACATCGATCAAATTCTTCATTCGATATTATTCTTAAAGGCCATCCATAGAATAACAACTTTATTATTCTTTAACATAACAAAATTGTTTTTATTGTACAAAAAATAAGAGGGCGCTTTGAAATATAGCAACTTGTATGATATGGGAGTGTGGAGTCACAGTGGTGTCTCGAGAATTTCAATTTTGACCTCTTGTGATCACATTTGACGTAGCGTGATATAATGAACAGGAAATCGATCGAACGAAATACCCTAAGCTAGAATATATGGGTAATTTAGAAAAGCCTCAAAGTTTACTATTGAATGATATTAAAGATTACAATCCTAACACCCTAGAAGTTGCTTATATAGCGTCTGTTAACCCTAGATTATCTAGGGATACAAATAGGAAACAAATTAAAAAAATAACTGAATACCTAAAAGGTCCTAAAATCTTGAAATTCCATTTTTGGGCTAGTATATTAACGACATTTTCCCAAAAATGCCTCTACATTAGGGAAAACAGGGCCGGCCCTGAGAATTTGGGGGCCCTAGGCAAGTCTTCAAAGTGGGGCTCTAAAGTTCTCGGACCTCCGACTTTTTGTATATTGATATGTAGTAAAAAGAATTCGCTAATTACATAAAAAGTCTATTTCTTCATCGAATATCATTAAAAATTAATATCAAAAGAAAAAAGATATACTAACATTACTTAATATTACATGTCACATGCCTTTAGATGCAAATGCACTAAGTGTAAAAAACAATAAAACTTGATTGATGAATATAATAATTCAACAACGCCAAGTGATTCTTTTGTGTTCTTTCTAAAATCAACACACACTAGCGAATCAAATTTTAGAATAACCTAGTTTAACAATAAATTATTGAAAAAGAAAATTTAAATTCATAGTTATGGTTACCTCAAATTACAATTTTCAGGACCAAATGATAGTTGCTTAAACATTCAATAAAAATAAAAAGACTGGGAAGCTGAAAGAAAAAGGATTACAAAGTTATGATTATTCTGGTTTTTGTTATTTTTTAGGTTATTTTCAAAAGAAAAGGAAAAAAAATGCATTTGGACAATTGAGGCCATTAATTTCACTAGCCTCTTGTCACACGCGTAGGCGTGTGACAATTGGCCTTTGTATGTTTTTTATTTAAGAAATTCAAGTTTTTTTTATTTATACAATTTTTATTTAAAATATTTTTGAAAATAAATAAGAATTTAAACATAAACCACCCACTAACATGAGGTTTTGTTATTTTTTTCTAAAGTTGAAAATTTTAAATTCATTCAAAATTAATATTTGTTGAATTATTTTAGCTCCTTTTGATTCTTGTAATTTTAAAATTTTTAAAGAGCAATTTATCTTTAATTTCATAGATTTGAAAAAAGCAAAAACTAATGCCTACAATGTGTTTCGTACTGCCCACCCCACTGAAAACATACAGGAACCGTTTCCACTGCACCAACGAAATAATTGTGATGTTTCTTACGTTTTCTTTATTTATATTTTATATACAGGATGTATATAAAAATTTGGGGCCCCTCCAAACTTGGAGGCCCTACGCGACTGCTTACCTCGGCTACCCTCAGGGCCGGCCCCGAGGGAAAAGCACTAAGTTTGGTTTGTCACACAGTTCTCTTTGAAACGACGGGTCATAGCCCAAAACGAACAAATGAGCCAAAATCTACAATCCTCACTGCCTACTTTACGTCCCTCCAATTATTCTATAATTAGAATTACAAAGTTTATGGGCTAATTAGACACCCAAAACATGTGCTTAATTAACTTCATTTTACCTCAGCTTATTTTCTCTCCGAGCTGAAATTTCAAAGGTAACCAAAGAATAATTTTCAACATCGCATAAATTTCTGACTAGCAATTTGTAGCAAAACACACTACTAATTGATACAAATTTGATAATTATCAAAAACAACAAAACAGTGGTCAAATCACCAGGCACATGGTAGAAGATAATGTTCATACATAATTTGCAGAGCCATTGGTTCACACAAAGACAAATATGCAATGATTTCCTCAACCTCTCCATTTTTTATCTCTCTCGTAATTCTGTTACTCATCGCCAATACCAGTACTCAATCCCTTGATCGTCAGCAACCTTTTCTACGTGTGGCATGTTCTTACAACAAAGGCAACTACACCAACAATAGTGTCTACCAGACCAACCTCAATCGTCTTCTGTCTTCTCTCCTCCTCAGCAATGTCAACAACGGCTATGGCTTCTACAGTTACTCTTTCGGCGAAAACGCCGACCAAGTTTACGCAATCGGACTTTGTAGAGGAGATCTTATTGCCGATGCTTGCAGTGCTTGCCTTGGTAACTCTACTAATATTCTCACACAGAGTTGCCCTAATCAGATGGAGGCAACTATATGGAACGAAAATTGCATGTTGCGCTACTCAAACCGCACTTTATATGGAATCCTTGAAGTTCTTCCTGCTGTTTATCAAACGAATTCAGAAAATGTTTCGTCATCATCATTGGTGGTTGATGAGTTCAACCAACAGCTCATGACACTGTTGGAAAGTCTAAGAAGCGATGCTTCGGGAGGTGGTTCGCTTAGGAAGTATGCAGTAGGAAACAAAAGCGTAACAGATTCTAATCGAACGATGTTTGGCCTTGCGCAGTGCACTCCAGATTTGTCCGCACTCCAGATTTGTCCACCTTGGATTGCAACCATTGCTTAAAGGATGGTTTGGAGGTTATTAATAACAGTACTTATGGGAAGGATTCTGTGAGGTTTGTTAAACCTAGCTGTAATTTAAGGTATGAGGCTTACCTCTTCTTTGATCCGGCGATCGGATCATCAGGATCACTGGCACCATCCCCAACTTCTCCACCATCAGGTATATATATATGTCATTTGATAGTATGCTTTCATGGTAGCAAAATATGTGGTTTAGTTACTGATGTGAACTGGAAATTAGGCAAAATTCTAATTCCACCTGCAGATTCTGTTGGGGGTCCTCAACTTCAACAGAAGATCAGATATTACTTGTTATTACTTTTTAAGAAGTCTAGGATTGAATTAAATGAAATTTTAGCCAGAGAAACAGAGGATTTCGGGGTTTTGCAGGAAAGAAGAGTACTCGTATACCTTGGGTTATCATTATACCTATTGTGGCGACTGCTGAAGTTTCGGTATTAGTTATATCCATCTGCATGTATCTGAGAGCGAAGAAGAGAAAGAACAGACTTACTGAAGGTAAATTCAGAATAATTAGTTTTTCTTTAATTACTTGATCCACTAAAAAAAACTCCTATATGCAAGTATGTAAAACAAATAATAAACTTGTTTTTCTTAAATATTTCCGAATGCTTGCAGAAGAAATTACAAATGCAGATCAAATTACAAGTGCAGAAGCCTTGCAATTCGACTTTGACTCCATTAGAGTTGCCACAAATAACTTTTCCGAGGCAAATAAGCTTGGACGAGGTGGATTTGGTGCCGTTTACAAGGTTGTGAATGTCTTGTTGTACGAATAATAATGTTGGATGTGCGCCCAAGTGAGATATATGTTTACTTGAAAAATTGATTGAGTGCAGGGTAGGCTTGCGAGTGATGAAGATATAGCAGTGAAAAGGCTTTCTAGAGATTCTGCACAAGGAGACTTGGAATTTAAAAACGAGGTCTCGTTAGTGGCAAAGCTTCAACATCGAAATTTGGTTAGGCTCTTAGGTTTTTGCCTGGAAGGAAATGAAAGGCTTCTTGTCTATGAGTTTGTCCCTAATGGAAGCCTTGATCAATTCATATTTGGTAAGGTCTGCTTTTACTTCAAAAGTTTATTTGTGTGCAGTTCGTGCTACAAATGAGCACCAATATTGCATAATTTTATTTTTGCATGAATATGTAGATCCAGTCAAGCGCGCAAACTTGAATTGGGATAGTCGCTACAAAATTATAGTAGGCATTGGACGAGGACTCCTTTACCTTCACGAAGATTCTCGTCTCAGGATTATTCACCGTGATCTAAAAGCTAGCAACGTATTGCTAGATGCAGAAATGAACCCCAAAATTGCTGATTTTGGGTTGGCAAGGTTGTTTTTGCTTGACCAAGTACAAGGCGAAACCAATCGAATTGTTGGAACCTAGTAAGTATTAGACTCAAAGATACAATGTTATGGTAGTGTACCAATAATTTTGAAGTGCATGTAAAGAAAGCTCCTATGAAATGCGCCACAAGTAAAGAACAAGCGATAGGATAATCTTAAGAAGAATAGTGAACATTTCCATCCAAGGTAAAAATTGACCTTCTTCTCTTATATATGTGCAGCGGATATATGGCTCCAGAATATGTAATGCGTGGACAATTTTCAGTTAAATCTGATGTCTATAGCTTTGGTGTGTTAGTTTTGGAGATAGTAACTGGCCACAAAAATAGTTCTTTCCACCATGAAGGCAATATGGAGGATCTTCTAAGCTATGTAAGTACCACAAAATAGTAGGTATCTGCATGTGTCTTTAAAGATTTGGGACTATATTGCTGCAGTTAAATACAAATGAAAGAAAAAGTGTCTCATTTTGTATATATATATATATATATATGCTCATTCGCCAAATTATGCAGGTATGGAAAAACTGGCGAGAAGAGACAACTTCAAACATAATAGACCCCACATGGAGTGCTGGTTCAAGAAGTGAAATATTGAGATGCATCCATATAGGATTATTATGTGTGCAACAAAATGTACCTGATAGGCCGACAATGGCTTCCGTTATTCTTATGCTTACTAGCAACTCTCTTTCTCTTCCGGAACCCTCACAGCCAGCATTTTTTATGGTTCGATCAGACATGACAGCAATTGAAGGGTTAGATCAATATCGAAGCAGCTTTATCCAACAATCAGTAAATGAGGTTTCAATTACGGAACTTTCTCCTCGCTAGAGCTTGTTGATGGGCACTCCATTGTGAGATGTTTGCAGTGTAATTTAGCACCACTTTGATCCATTTTATTTTAAATGATGTAATGCATTCTGTGAGTAGGTTCCTGAAGAGTTCCTTGCAAAAGTTTGTCTTCCAGTAACAATGCAACTCCTTAGATATGGCATCTCCTCGTCCTCGTAAAAAACCGAGGCTTCCTTCGATAGTACTAACCCACGAGCATGATGTGAAGGTCTTTTTTGCAACCACGCCTTTACTGACACTATATGTGGCTTCACTTGATCTTGATCTGCGACGTATTGACCACTCTCAGCAGACTGGTTCATTTGCTACCACACTTTCTAAATGGTCTAGTAACTCTTTAGCCTGGCTGGATCCAAAACCAAGATCTCCATCTCAATGGTGCCGAACAAAGGCACTCTCCTTGGTTTCAATGCTAGAACCATCAGTGGCTTCTGTATAGAGTTTCGTAACTGGTTCAGCTATCTGTATCCACCCAAAATCATTGCTCTGCTCGCAAACTTCCCAATCCTTGTTGGCAGACCACCTAACAAAATTCAATTTATATTAAAACCAAACAAAAACAAGGATAAATGTAAAAGGACAAATAGATCATGGATATCCCTTCCTCTTCCATTGACGCAAAAACAGTGTTTTTAAATCACACCAGAGCAAATTAATGAGAGAGATGACCTCTTGTCTCGTGCTCATGTTTGAGGCATCATAGTACCATCATAAAATAAAGAAGAAATTGATCACAAAAAGTTAAAGATATACAGAGTAATCAGAAAATGTACCTCATGAGTATTACAAAAGTATGTGATTTCACCAATATTTTGTTGCACACACAGTAATCCAATTTGAATGCATCTCATTATTTCACTCCTGGAACCAGTTCTCAAATTAAAGTGGGATCGATTAGATTCGAAGTTGTCTTTCCAAGTTTTCCATGCCTGCATCATTGTGTTTAGTGTCCCCAAAAAAAAATTTGGGTTTTTTAGATTTAAGTCATTGCAACTTTTAAACTCTAGACAAAAACCCACATATATTATAACTTCTAAATAAAACCCAAATTTTGAATATGATGTCATGCCAAAAACTACAAATAAGCCAGTTCATTCCTTAGTTGGATTCGCCGAAGAGATTGGAGCAAGAACTCTTTTAACCACCTTGCTTCCGGGCATCTGCCCTGGGTAGCGATCTACTTGTGTGAAAACTCCAATCGGTTGTGTTTATTTACAAACTCAGGCCACTATATCTCTTATACGTTTCTTTAAGACATTTAATTTGTTTAATATATTTTAATTTTGTGTGAACTCCTCCAATCCAAAACCTAATTAGATCAAATATATAGGACATATATTATGCATTTGTGTACTAATGCTAAGGGTGGGAAAACGGGTCCTAGGACCACGGGTCGGGGCAGATCCTTGCGGTTCGGGGCGGGTCCAAAAATTATAAATACAAAACGGGGCGGGGCGGGGCGAGTCCTTGTAAATAACGGGGCAGGCCGATTTTAAAAATTGGAGAAAACAGGCCCCCGGCCCGGACCGTTCATTGCCCACCTAAATGAATAACCCTCTATCAGTCTATCTCTCTACCCACCCATTCACTCAACTGTCAAACTCACCCCACCCTCGATCTCTCTGACACCACTCCGAGCTAGCCACCATCACCATCGTCTTCGCCGTCTCCCCTCACCCTCGATCTCTCCGACACCACTCTGAGCCAGCCATCATCACCATCACCATCGTCTTCGCAGTCTACCCTCACCCTCAATCTCTCCGACACCACTCCGATTCTCTTCCCTCGATCTATCTGACACCCCACCCTCGCTCCAACCACATCGCCGCGCTCGCTTCCATGGCCTCCGCCACAGCTCGGCTCTTATAGCAGTCGTCGGCAGTCGACGACGTCGTAAGTCTCTCTCCCTCTCTTCCTCCCTCTGTGAATTTTTGAAACCGTCGCGGGTTGATTAAATTAAATTTTGTATTTATATTCTCTAAATTTTCAATTTTTTGTATTGGGTTTGCGAAGCATAATTAGTAGAATTTAGGGTTTTTGATTTAGGAATTTTGCATGTTTCTGATTTTGCTTTGATTCGATGTAATTTGTAATGGCGAGGGTGAAGGTCTTGGATCTGTGAGGAAGACGACATATCTGGTTCGATTTGTGCGTCAGGGTTAGCGAGAAATGCTTAAAGACGATGTCTCTGGTTTGATCTGTGAGGAAGACGACGTCTCTGGTTCTCATAGGGATTCAGTTTTATTTTATTTTTTGATGAATTCGAAATTTTATTTGAAGATTTTGTATAGGAGGTGCTTGATGGAAGTGGCAGGGATCTCTGGGGTTGTGGTAAATGTTAGGGTTAGGGTTTTGCCCTCCCAAAGGGTCACGAATAGGTTCTAGGTGTTGGATTTGGCGATGGTGGATACTGGAAGAATCTTTTACTGAAAATTAGGGGAAAAAAAATAGTTTGGACCCGTAGGAACCGGCCCATTTTATACGAGCCGGGTTAGGTCCGTTTCTCAGTTTTAAAATAATAAAATCCGCCTCGGCCCAACCCATTGTATTTCCAAGCGGGTCTGGTCCAGTCCCTTCAATTTTGGGCCCGGCCCGGCCCGTGCCCACCCCTAACTAATACCATAAAAAGTAGGTAAATTGATTTTGTTACAAATTTAAAATGTAGGCACATTAGTTTTGTAAAAAAATGAAAAAATAGGTAAATTAAACCGTTGGTAAGTATTTTCATAGTAGGTAAATTATTTTCATGTAATTATACCGTAGGTAAATTATTTTCATAAAATTAAACAATAGATATTGTTGAAATTAAACACTAAGTTAGATTCGACCAAAAAAAAAACACTTCCGACTGAAATTTATTGTCAAATTATTAAAAAAAAAAATCAAATTAATTCCTCCATCTAGAACCATATTTCATGGCTACAAGACCTTGCCAAATTCAATGCATGTGATCAATTAAAACAAAATTACAAGAACTTTCCATATTGGCTTAGATGGAGGTACATTAGGGATCTAAAAAATATAAAAACTGACACACAAACTTAATTTGGTAAGTTGCTTAGTTGGAATCTATTCATTGGGTTTTTTATGATGGGCTATAGGCTAGATAAATATTGTAGATGATTTTTAGTTCATTCTTTGGTTGCACATTCACTAATATGTATCAAATATTTTACTTACATAGATTAGAAGATCATTCTCGTCGTTTAGACATTTTAGCAAAGTGCCCACACATGTAGTGGCGGATTTAAAATTTTAACTTTGAGTGGTCCTAATGCATACAATCCAAAACTTTTTAAGACAGAAACAGAACTGAAAACCGAAGAGGTGGGCAACCAAATTTTCCTTTTAGTCTGAAACATGGTAGGGTGTACGAGAGAGTAGTAGAAAGAGAACTAAAAACCGACGAGTGGGCTCACTTCTCGAAATATTGTAATCTATGGGTTCTATTTTTATTTCTTTTTACATTTTAGTGAGTGTATTTAATAAAACGCAACGTTTTAATTAAGCAAAACACAGTCGTTTTGTTTTAAAAATTGGGCAGCTCGTCTCATCTTCTTCCCAGCTTCTCTGCAAATTTGCTACAAGCAACGATGGTTGCAAGGCGTCACCACCGACATCACAGCTTCTCTGCATATCAGCCTCTGCACATCTATGGAACCGAAGAGGTCCCGACCACCTCCCCACCACCACCTTCCAAGAGAACCAAGAGGTCCTCGAAGGTCCTTCAAAAGATCTTTTATTGGGACCAACCGGGTCCCTCTATAGATCCGCTCATGCACGCGTATATATTCTGGAGCCATATATTCAACGTAAAATGAACAATTGAATGCCATAAACTCAACTAGCTTTGATGGAAACTTTTCTTAGTAATTATGCTCACTCTTTCGTTGTTTTGATCTTTGAGTCGATTCTATGGTACAAATGAAGGGTTAAACATTTATTGATTATTAACTTATGCTGAAATATGAACGTATTTAGTGACCTAAAACCACATATTTTAGGTCCTTTTTTGTGAGAGTTAAAATTGAGTTTGCGCAACTCAACCTGGACCCACGTGCATCGTTATATAACTCAATAACGATACTCGGAACATAATCAATACTAAATTCAAATGTTGACAACTGCAATCAAATACCTAAATCAAATGATTAAGGCTTGATGTAAAACTTCCAATCCTTAATTAATTTTCAACCTATTACATTTATAGAAATGTTTTTTCTGGTCATCAAATCGAATGAATTCTTTTAAACATGATATTTTGTGGTTATAAAGAGTATAAAAAGTGTTGATTAGGTTAGGACATTTGTATGGTCAATTGATGTTCCATCATCGTTGAATGAGAAATGACTTTTTATGTGTAAGAAGTCGAGCAAAGTTTTTTTTGTAACTTAAAAAACCAAACAACTTTGGGGTCTTAATTGTCTTGGGGTTCAGTTGGACAAGCTTGAGCTGGCCCAAACTTGTCTTTGGTACCACATGCGATGGCTCAATATTTTTCGAGAGAGAGAGAGTAGGCAAAGATCGATTCCATTGCAAGAACAAGGAGAGGCAGCCACTAGTCCACGCAGAAAACTTTGAGGTCACATCAGCATTGGGTTGAAATATAGGACTATAATTATCTCCCCTCCTCTTTCCATTCTATTTCATCTCTTTCTCTCATATTCTCGATTTTGTCTTTCTCTTTCTACGAAAAACTAATATAAGATGTTGGCGTGACTTACCATGACCGTTCAAATAGAAGGGAAGGAAAGAGGAGGGAAAAAAAGAGGGGAGATAATCCTACTTTTGAAATATAAACATGGTCATCCAATATATCATTCATAAGCTAGCTAGCTCTAGCTGCATGCATATCCCTATCATTTTGTTGTAGAAAAATTACACAATAATACGAGGTATAGGTAGTAGCTAGGCTTCGGTTTGTATCTTTCATGGCTTTATCTCAGATCTAGCTGCCCAATTAATTGATATATCAAGGTCTTTGTAATTGAATTGGCCACTTCGGAGATTGACTTCCTCTTGCAAGGTTTATATGATTCAGGAAGAGCTACAAAATTGATATTACTAACGACATTGCAAGCTAGAACATATTCATTTTATCTTCATTGCAAGCTAGATTATATGCATCAGAGTTTAACATGTACCTTAAAATGAGAGACTAACATAAAACGGAAACAGAAAGATAACAGTATTATGAACCTTTCACTTTTCACATTGTATGTAAATTATTCTCCTTGAAAGTACTCGTGAAAAGAGATTTTGATACAATGGAAATCAAAATCTCTTTTCACGAGTACTTTCAAGGAGAATAATTTACATACAATGTGAAAAGTGAAAGGTTCAGAATACTGTCATCTTATGTGGATTGACATATGAGTTTTCATATGTCAAATTTGATATATGAGAGCATCTCCAAATGAGATGTCAAATTTTAAACATCAAAATGATAGTTGATAGCTTATGTGACAATTTGACATTTTGCTCCACCCCATATGTTAAATAATAATCTCATTTAATAAAAAAAATTATGTTTTTGTGGAGTCTAATGATTAAGGCAACTGGTAGGATTTTTATTACCTGCGCAAATAAGGTTAAAATCACTTAAAATACTTGCAAGAATACAAAGGTAATTGTAGTATACTTGCTCATGCAAGGTCGTTGTCCCCAAAGATTGTTTGACCAATTTGTAATTAAATCAACTCTTAATTAAGTATTAAAACAGATTTTTATCAAAGATTTGAGATTTATGAATTTAAAAAGATTAAATTAACAATAAAAGAAATCTGAAAGTTTGGAAATAATGGCAGCAAAGAAGAAAAATGTTTCTGAAATTAACAATGTAGAGAAATCTAGGGTTTAGCCGTCACTGTCACAATCTTATGCAATTTTATCAATTACTTATGAATTTCCACATACATGCTTTGAAGGTTAGGTTTTCCTAATGCATATTTTCCTTGTGATGTTCAAGCGAAAACGTATATCTAACATACAATCCGTCTGTGATGTTCAGATCAAATATAAACATTCAAGACTCAATAAGCTTCGTGAAAACCCTTTGAAAAACCATGCAACCCTTAAGAGCATGATGTTCGCCTTAAGTGAACTTACAATTACTAATCACAAGAAGCCCCCTTCAATTACAGGATGATGTTCCAACAGAAATTGCATCAAATTACTTATCTAAATATCCTAATGTGATCAGTCATTAAAATATGTAGATAGTTTTAATCGCGGTGATTAATAATTCAAAGCAAGCATGCATCCATTCATAAGAAAATTAATAAAATTATATATTCATACCAAGGCTTATGGCTTAGCCCTAGCAAGGGAATTAGTTACCCATACTCATAATAAAAATCAAAGAAAATATCATTAAGAATAAAAGGAATGAACACACCTTAAAATAGAAAATCTTCAAGAACCCTAGCAATTATCTCTGTCTCCAAAGTTGAATAAAAATAAGCGTACCTAGACTAGAGCCAGCCAAACCATTTTAATCTCCCCCTAAAGCCAGTGCACAAACCCTAACAACAAGTATTTTATTCCCACTAGGAAACTAAATAATAATAAAATAAAATAGAGAATAAAGTCCTAATTAAACTAAAAGAATCTGCACAGAAACTGTACAGCCACGTTTTAGCCTCAGATATCCTCCAAATCCGGCCCATGATAGCTTGTTTTGAAGATCAGACGTTTTGAACACATCTCCAGAAGGCCACGAACCCATCTGAGATCATCTTGGGCTCCAAAATGCAATTTAAGCCCAAAATGTCACTATTCCAACACTGCGCATCGCTCCTTTATTTTATTGCCAGCAAATAACCGCCTGGTAGAAAAATCTGATATTTTGGCATGATCAAGCCAAGTGACTCACGTCCTCCAACTGGAATTACTCCAAAATTCGTCCATTTGATCACGTTTTGCTTCAGAGGAAGTTGAAAGTCCTAGATTGGAAATACAATTCAAAGTATCAAAATTCTTCCAAAATATTAACCAAAATACACTAAGAATGGGGTTAAATATATAATATAAAATTTACTCATCAAAATACCCTCAAACTTAGCTTTTTGCTTGTCCTCAAGCAAAACAAGTCTAGAAAACTAAAATAAAAACTAAAGAACTAAAACTTAAATAAAACTTAGCTAAAACCAAATTTCCACTTTCAAGTTGCAATCCATAGAAAATGTTAAAAATCAAAACATCTTTTCAAAAGTTCCGACCAATCCCACTACAGAGTCTAAGCCATTTAGAATCACTTAGAAAAGAATTCACAAACTTCCTTTGGTGTTAAGTGAACCATCATAGTTAAGGAGACTCGACTAAAACTCTTACCTCTGATCCCTTTTATTTCACACATACTAAATTCACATATATTTTTTTATCTTTTTCGATTTCTTATCTTTTTTTTTTTTTACATATTTTTTTCAGTAACAGTAATGGTCTGTGTAAACTATTACCTTAGCCCCAACCAAGTAGGATCGAAACTTTTCTAATGCAAAAACAACAACCAATAATTCCTTTTCTGTGGTTGCATAATTCAATAGCGCATCATTTAATGTCCTACTCGCATAGTAGATAACCTGGAGAATTTTATCTTTTCTCTGGCCAAGAACAGCCCCAATAGCATAATTAGAAGCATCACACATCAACTCAAAGGGTAAACTCCAATTAGGTGCAGCAATGATAGGGGCTATAGTTAAAAGTGTCTTTAATTTGTTAAATGCGTCTAAACAATCTTCATCAAAATTAAATGGGGCGTCCTTAGTAAGTAGGTTGCACAAAGAACGGCTAATCTTGGAGAAATCCTTGATAAACCGTCGATAAAACCCGGCATGTCCTAAGAATGATCGAATGCTCTTTACTGTAGTAGGGGGCGGCAACTTGGCAATAACATCAATCTTTGCCTTTTCAACTTCAATTCCTTTGTTTGAAACAAGATGTCCCAAAACAATGCCTTGCTTTACCATAAAGTGACATTTTTCCCAATTTAACACTAAGTTTGTTTCCTTACACCTTTCAAGAACTTGAGATAAATTTTGTAGACAAAGATCAAAACTGTCCCCAAAAACTGAGAAATCGTCCATGAATACCTCAACAATTTTTTCAACCAAGCCTGAAAATATACTCATCATGCATCGTCGAAATGTGGCGGGTGCATTACATAACCCAAATGGCATTCTTCTGCAAGCAAAAGTACTAAATGGATAGGTGAAAGTGGTTTTCTCTTGATCCTCTGGTGCAATTGGAATCTGATTATACCTGAAATACCCATCAAGAAAACAATAAAATGCATGCCCAGCCAACCTTTTCAACATTTGGTCAATGAAGGGCAATGGAAAATGGTCTTTTCTTGTTCCTGCGTTAGGCTTCCTATAGTCCACACACATTCTCCAACCTGTAGTCAATCGTGTAGGAATTAACTCATTATTATCATTTTTCACCATTGTAATAATCGTACACTTAGGCACAACTTGTGTAGGGCTAACCCATTTACTGTCAGAAATTGGATAAATCAAGCCTGCATCAAGTAGTTTCATTACTTCATTTCGTACAACTTCTTTCATGATAGGATTTAACCTCCTTTGAGCATCAACTGTAGGCTTTATGTCATCCTCCATCAATATTCTATGCATGCAAATTGCTGGGCTTATACACTTAATATCAGCTATAGTCCACCCTAATACATCTTGGTATTTTCTCAAAACACCCCGTAATTTTTCCTCTTCTGTGCTTGTCAAATCTGAAGCAATAATAACTGGCAGCGTTTCATCTGCCCCAAGATGTGTATATTTTAAATGTTCTGGCAATGGTTTTATGTGAGATCCCACATCGCCCAGGGGAGTGATCCTTATATGTATATTCCCATCCCTACCTAGCGCGAGGCCTTTTGGGAGCTCACTGGCTTCGGGTTCTGTCGGAACTCCGAAGTTAAGCGAGTAGCGCACGAGAGCACTCCCATGATGGGTGACCCACTGGAAAGTTCTCGTGTGAGTTCCCAGAAACAAAACCGTGAGGGCGTAGTCGGGACCCAAAGCGGACAATATCGTGCTACGGTAGTGGAGCGGGCCCGGGAAGTGGTCCACCCCGGGCCGGGATGTGACATTTTAGCTCCAGTTTTGGGGGCTGCAATTTAGAAGGTTGCAAGGGCTTTTTTGGCTCTCCCAAAACATGTCTCCAACGTGGTAATTGGGCTGGTGCACTGTCTAATGTTGTTACATACTCAAAAATCTATGCATCCTCTGTTTGTGATGTATCTGGACTATGTAAAACACTCAATAACGGATCTTATGTCAACTTGGTCATAAATTCTGCATGAATAACACCTTCTAACACATCTGCCCGCATACATTCTTGTTGTTCTTCTGGGCGTTTTGCAGCTTCAAATAGGCTAAAAACCACAGATTGATCTTGAACTCTAAATGTTAAAGTGCCTGCTTCCACATTAATCAATGTTCGGGCAGTGGCCATAAATGGTCTTCCCAAAATAATTGGTGTTTGCAAATCTTCATCCATGTCCAAAACTACGAAGTCTACTGGTAGATACAACTTGTCAACTTTGATAATTAAATCTTCAATGATCCCCCTAGGATAAGTAACAGAACGATCCGCTAGCTAGAGAATAACTGATGTAGGCTTGAGATCTCCTTGTCCCAATCTTTTAAATTAATACTAGCACCTAAATCAATTAATGCACCTTTAAAATTAGAATTTCCAATAGTGCAAGAAATTGTAAAACTCTCTGGATCATTCTTTTTGGGTGGCAATTTGTGCTGTAGAACTGCATTGCATTGTTATGTAAGAACAACTTTTCAAAATCAACCAGTTTCTTTTTGTGTGTGCACACATCTGTCAAAAATTTGGCATATGATGGAATGTTTTTTATTGCATCAAGTAGTGGTAGGTTAATCTAAACTTTAGATAAATTGTGCATGAAGTCCCTCAATTTCTAGTCTTTTGCTCTTGCCTTCACACGTTCTGGATATGGAATTGGGGCCTCATAAAATGTCATGTACGTTTTTCTGCTGGTGGACTGTGGTTGCCACGCTGTTGTGCATCAACAGATTTCGCAGGTTTTTTTTGTAGGTTTTGCAACAGATTCTGCAGGATTTTCTACAGAGTTGTCTTCACTCTTTGCATTCTCACGATTATCATAGCTTTTACCACACCGTAAAACTCTGACAGCACTGCATTCTTCTGAACCTCGTGGATTAGGGACTGTTTGGCTCGAAAATTATCCTTTTTCCCTTTCTTTGATATGACTTGCTAACTGGCCAAATTGCTTTTCCAGATTTTGAATTGAAGCTTGTACATTCTGTATATTCTGATCATTTTTTGTCTATGTACTGCTTTATGGATTGCATAAACATGTGGAGGGTGTCCTCCAATTACCGTTTGCGCTGCACAACTGGCTACTGTACAGGATTCTGCTAAAAAGGCTGCTGCTGCTGCTGATTTCCTCCCTACTTCATATTTGGGTGATCCCTCCAACCTGGGTTGTGAGATCCCACATCACCCAGGGGAGTGATCCTTATATGTATATTCTTATCCCTACCTAGCGCGAGGCCTTTTGGGAGCTCACTGGCTTCGGGTTCCATGGGAACTCCGAAGTTAAGCGAGTGGAGTGCGAGAGCATTCCCATGATGGGTGACCCAATGGGAAGTTCTCGTGTGAGTTCCCAGAAACAAAACCGTGAGGGCGTAGTCAGGGCCCAAAGCGGACAATATCGTGCTACGGTGGTGGAGCGGGCCCTGGATGTGGTGGACCCCGGGTCGGGATGTGACAATTTGGTATTAGAGCCTAACCCTGGCCGTGGTGTGCCGACGAGGACGTCGGGCCCCTAAGGGGGGTGGATTATGAGATCTCACATCGCCCAGGGGAGTGATCCTTATATGTATATTCACATCCCTACCTAGCGCGAGGCCTTTTGGGAGCTCACTAGGCTTCGGGTTCCATGAGAACTCTGAAGTTAAGCGAGTAGAGCGCGAGAGCATTCCCATGATGGGTGACCCACTGGGAAGTTCTCGTGTGAGTTCCCATAAACAAAACCGTGAGGGCGTAGTTGGGGCCCAAAGCGGACAATATCGTGCTACGGTGATGGAGCGGGCCCGGGATGTGGTGGACCCCGAGTCGGGATGTGACATGGGTTATACAAATTAGAATATGGATCATTTCTAGGTCTTTGAAAATTGTTAAATGCATTTACTTGTTCTGCCACATGTTCGGGATAGGCGTCCTTGAATGCGCAGCCCATAAAATCATGATTTGGCATGCTACAGATGCTGCAAACTGCTGCACTGGTAATGTTATTTTCTGCAAAAGCATGTCAAATTTTGAGTCAAAATTTTCAAATTTTTTCTCCATTTTTTCAATTTAAGCTGATACATGTGGAGTTCCAATTGACATATAAAAAACGCATCTGGTTTGTGTCTGGTCTGCTGCCCATTGTTGTGTCTCTGTAGCCATTTTCTCAAATAACTGAAATGTTTCTTAGGCATTTTTATATGAAACTAACCTCCGAATGATGCATTGACATAACTCTTGGTAGTTGGATTTAAACCCCTGTAGAATATTTGCATTCTTGTGTCCCCATTAATATCAGCATGAGGGCACTTCCTAAATAAATCTGAAAATCGCTCCCAAGCTTCATGAAACTCTTCATTAGGCTTTTGAACAAAAGATAGAATTTTAGTTCTTAGGTCAAGAGTCTTGGCTGCTAGATAAAACTTGCTTAAGAACTTTTGGCTTAACTGTGCCTAGGAAGTGATGCTCCCAGATGAAAGTGTAAAAAGCCATGTTTTCGCCTTGTCCTTTAAAGTATAGGGAAAAAGACGAAGCTTAATAGACTCTGCAGAAAACCCTTTTACCAAAATATTCTTGCAACCCATAAAAAATTTAGTAATATGCATGTTAGGATCATCATGAGCTTATCCATGAAAAGTAGGCAAAATTTCCAACATGTGACGTCTAATCTCAAAAGTATCGCCTTCATCTTCAGGATAAACAACGTAACTCGGTAATTTGTTAGCACGGGCTGCTAGTTTTCTCTCAAAGGTTGCCCAGCTTCGGGCATAGCAAAAGCCATTGTTTCTTTGCTTTCCAAAACGCCTAAAAACAGGTGCTGCAGAAAAGTCCCCTTAAGGGAAGGATCAGATGCTAAAAACTATTCTCTACGCCGCTTTCAGAATGTTCTTTCAGGCTCTAGGTCAAATTGAACAAGTTGTGCAGATTGTGATCTAACCAGGGTCGGTATAGAGTTTTTTGAGGCCCGAGGCGATGCCACAAAATGTGCCCTCATTTTATATAAGAAAAATATTTGTTTTCACACGTAAGACATCGATAAAATAAAATTATACTTAGAAAAACACTTCAAACTTAATAATTTAGAAACACGGAAAAGCTAATTTATTTTGTATCGTGAGAAGGAAACAAAAAAAACTCCGGGTTTACAAGTCGATAAATGTGAGTTTTGTTTTCTATCTGAACTTTTAAAGTGTTTTTGTAAGAATCGTGAGGTGTATTTTCTTATTTACTAACCTTGTCAATATGAGACTAAAAAAATAATGATGTTTTAGAGTCTTTAGTTGATATGTATAAGTAATAAATGGGTACTAAATTAAACTTTTTTATGACACGTTATATGATTTGTAAATTTTGGTCTAAAAATTTGGTCAACATATTACTCTTTGTTGAAGATTAGACTTGAATTGGAACAAATGTTTTAAAAATAACAACCCACATAGCTACTAGCTACTAATTAAAAATAAATTAACAACCAAACAAAAATTCGTAAATATTGTAAAAATTTAAATGAAATTTAAAATTGAAAAGTAAATAAGCACACATGGTGTTTTGCACCCAAGACCTCCTCATTAATTTTAAACAACAAAACCACCAGTTATAATTAAATTTCTTTGTCATTGAACCAAATTTTATAAATTTATACTCTTATGAAAACATATATAAATATATCACCCTAATAATTGTGGTGCCCCCAATTATTTTGGGCCCCAGACGGTTGCCTTGCCCGCACTTGGCCTGGGTCGGCCCTGATTCTGACCATGCACAGATTTCAGCAATCTAAAGAAGAAAAAAAAAACGAAAATTAAAATTAAAACTATAGTTTTTTTTTTAACGAAAATAATTAATTAAGAATATGATAAAAACAAATTAATTAAAACAATCCCCGGCAGCTGGCGCCAATTTCTTGGTAGGATTTTTAGTATCTGTGCAAATAGGGTTAAAATCACTGAAAATACTTGCAAGAATACAAGGTAATTGTAGTATACTTGCTCATGCAAGGTCGTTGTCCCCAGAGATTGTTTGACCAATTTGAAATTAAATCAACTCTTAATTAAGTATTAAAACAAATTTTTATCAAAGATTTGAGATTTATGCATTTAAAAAGATTAAATTAACAATAAAAGAAATCTGAAAGTTTGGAAATAATGGCAGCAAAGAAGAAAACTGTTTCTGAAATTAACAATGTAGAGAAATCTAGGGTTTAGCCGTCACCGTCACAATCCTATGCAATTTTATCAATTACTTATGAATTTCCACATACATGCTTTGAAGGTTAGGTTTTCATAATGCATATTTTCCTTGTGATGTTCAAGCAAAAACGTATATCTAACATGCAATCCGTATGTGATGTTTAGATCAAATATAAACATGCAAGACTCATTAAGTTTCGTGAAAACCCTTTGAAAAACCATGCAACCCTTAAGAGCGTGATGTTCGCCTTAAGTGAACTTACAATTACTAATCACAAGAAGCCCCCTTCAATTTCAGGATGATGTTCCAACAAAAATTGCATCAAATTAGCTTGTCTAAATATCCTAATGGTGATCAGTCATTAAAATATATAGATTGTTTTAATCGCGGTGATTAATAATTCAAAGCAAGCATGCATTCATTCATTAATAAGCAAATTAATAAAATTACATATTCATGCTAAGGCTTATGGTCTAACCCTAGCAAGGGAATTAGTTACGCGTACTCATAATAAAAATCAAAGAAAATATCATTAAGAATAAAAGGAATGAACACACCTTAAAATAAAAAATCTCCAAGAACCCTAGCAATTATCTCTGTCTCCAAAGTTGAATGAAAATAAGCGTACCTAGACTAGAGCCAGCCAAACCCTTTTAATCTCCCCCTAAAGCCAGCGCACAAACCCTAACAACAAGTATTTTATTTCCACTAGGAAACTAAATAATAATAAAATAAAATAGAGATTGTACAGCTACGTTTTAGCCTCAGATATCCTTAAAATCCGGCCCATAATAGCTTGTTTTGAAAATCAGGACGTTCTGAACATATCTCTCGAAGGCCACGAACCCATTCGAGGTCATCTTGGGCTCCAAAAATGCAATTTAAGCTCAAAACGTCACTATTCCAGCACTGCTCATTGCTCCTTTATTTTATTGCCAGCAAATAACCGCCTGGTAGAAAAATCTGATATTTTGGCACGATCAAGCTAAGTGAGTCACGAACGTCCTCCAACTGGAATTACTCCAAAATTCGTCCATATGATCACGTTTTGCTCCAGAGGAATTCGAAAGTTCTATATTGGAAATACAATTCAAAGTATCAAAATTCTTCCAAAATATTGACCAAAATACACTAAGAATGGGGTTAAATATATAATATAAAATCTACTCATCAGCAACCAATCAAATATTTCAAAAACATAACAACATTTATTATATATTATGTTCATCTATTAAAAAATCATTTAATGAATTTGACATCTGCGGTCAAATTTGACAGCAAAAGGCTTTGCTTTCAAGGCTTTGCAAGTAGCCCTTTACTACAGTGGTGGAAAGGTGTTGTACCCTTGCATGACGGCGTGGGTTCGAACCCAGTTAGTGGCTAATCTAACATTTAACTTATTAACGTTATTGTTTCACTCAGAAAAAATGACTCAGCGCCACGTAAGAAATTGAAGGCTCGGTTGGAGAGAGTTTGCTACCATTTTTTGCTGTTGTATGCCTACATGGCAATTTTGATATGTCCTTTGGAGATGCTCTGAGAAAAGGTGATGTCAAATAATTTTTAATTATTTTATTGTGTAAGTCTCATTAATGCATCAATTATAGATCTTGAAAATTTATTTTAATTGATTTCTTTTTAAAATGAGTCATACAAATATCATTTATAACAAAAAAAAAAATTGATTGGTTAAAGAAAAAAAAATCTGACCTTGCCACGTCAGCTATCAAATTAACATTTAACATTTATCTTTTGACATCTCCATTAAAAATGCTCTAAGCTGCCACCACATTCTCACCCCTCAACCCACATCCTTTCCTACCTCAAAGACTCAGCCGACCTCAATATGTATTAAGTCATTGACTGTAGGGGTGGGCACGGGCCAGGTCGGGCCCAAAATTGAAGGAACCGGACCGGATCTATTTGTAAATAAACGGGACGGGGCGGGACGGGTATTGAACTTTTCAAAGTGGGATCCGGACCTAACCCGGCCCGTTGAAACGGGCCGATTCCTACGGGTCCCCACGGGTCCAAATCTTCGTCATCCTGTTCGTTCACATCCCCATCATCTTCGCCGACGCCTTGATGCCATGTTGGACGGGCCTAGACAGCTCTTGGCGAAGGTCGATCTCGACGCAGGTGACGCCGATATCCCGGAGACGAAGGGCGAGCTTCTCAACGACGCGAGAGGCGACCTTGGCGGAGGACATGGTGGTTCCCGGAGATAGAGTCATGTCTCTCTCATCAAAATATGAATTCCAGAATAAAGAAAACGCCAAACTTCCAAAACAAAATGAGAAGCAGCACCACCCACCTCCTTCCCCCCTCCGTTCTTCGCGCATCTCCCATCTCACGCACCTGGGCTGTGATTGAGGAGCTTCTCGGCGACGAACTCTTGCTCGGAGGAGGAGGCCATGGCTATGATTGAGGAGCTGCTGGGGCTCGTCACCTGGGCTGTGATTTTGCGGCATGAGAGCACCAGCCGGAGGACATGGTGGTTTCCAAACATTGCAACTTGCAGAGAGTGAGAGAAAGAGAGACGGAACTGGTGTTTGGGTTTTTGTTTTACTTTGCTTAAAATAATTGATTTATTCTTATTGTGGAGACAGAGAAAGGAGACAGAAAATGAGCTCTTTTTGAGTGGGTGTGTCAGAACATATTGATAATTTTGTAAGAATTGGGAGAAACGGGTCCAACCGGGGCCCCGTTTCCTAAGGTTTTCGCACCCGCCCCGCCTCGATGATTTTGTGGACCCGTCCCGGCCCGCCCCTTTTTGTCTTTACAAATTTTAGACCCGCCCCGAACCGCATGGAACCGGCCCGCCCCGCGGGTCTAGGGCCCGTTTGCCCACCCCTAATTGACTGCATGATGACAATCTTGAGAGCAAAAATAATTTTCATTTACTTTTTGAAAGTATATTTTGTATCTCATGTTTTCATAAAAATAAAAAATAAAGTGTATCTATAACAAGAGAGATTTTTTAGTGTGATCAGAACACAGAGTGGTACACCACGTGTCACTATACAAATGGTGAGATATGTGTGTTAAAAAGTTAATAACTTAAAAAATAAAGTTTTCCAACACTTTTATAAAAAAACACGTGGTGTACCATCCGTGTTCCGATCACTATGAAAAATTTCTCCCATAACAAGGCTACGTAATATTACTATTGTATTGAAATTAATACATATTCTTTTAGTTGATATATGTACCTCAGACAAAAACATATTCTAAAAGTGAGATATATCAACTTTGTCGTTCATCCTTATTATAACACGTAAAATAATCATACATGGTTCCAATACACAAAGGATTCTCCACAAAAATGGAATTAGTAAGAATGACTTAATAAAGCAAAGCAAATCTCCTCCAATGCATATGCATGTTGCAGACATGCAGTAGATCTTTCTTATAAAGCAAGATCCCAGGTTCCCAGTTGAGCAAATGGATGATTGCAAGAAGAGAGGGCCATGATGAATATATAGATATTAACTGAAAGCGCAATGATATATAATATTCTGGCCTGCTGTGTCCGATATCTGAATGATGGAATTATGGACCTACTGTACAGTTCTGTGGACGACCACGTACGATGCATATCCCACTTTCAAGGGTTCAACTGGTATCGTAGCCCTTCCACTCCCAAACAGAGAGAGAGACACACAGTATATTCCTCTCATTTCAATAATGTTACAGTCAGTCTCTCATGATTTTCTTGCTTGGAAAACAGTGGAGATGGGTCCATAAGGTTTGAGGAACGCATGTAGATGTATAGTAATATTATTCACGCGGCCATGATCGTCCTGAAGAACCAAACGTTATATACACTGCAGGGCTTGCAGCCTATCTGATATCTAGAGGCAAATGCAGTCCATTACAACTTGCTTTTTAGTTATTGTCGTCGTATGTATATATGATTGGCAGTAAGAACATGAAAACCAAGAACACTGGATTTTGTCGGTTCCTTAAGAGGCTAAAACTACAAATTCAAAATTGGCGTATGAAATTTGTTTATGTTGTTCGTTAGAATATTTTTTCACTCTATTGAATTTGTTGAACTTAAAGCATCAAACAGAAAATCAATGTTTAGTATGAGGTCGATTGATAAAACACGAGACGAAAAATTATTGTAATATGTTACAACAACTCTCATACCATGCATATCGAAGTTAGTGATATTCTCACGTAGATCAAATGGCGGTTTAATGATCAAGTCGAAACGCGCATATCGGGCCAAACGAACAAAGCATTGCATATTTAAACTGTTGTGTGAAGAAAGTTGAGGTTTCATCATAAAAATAATTGACAATATGGGGAGTACCCATCTTACTTATAAGTTCATGCATGGTCCCTCCTTCCATTCATGTAGAATTCAATCTCAACACGCCCCCTCATGTGACGAATTTTCAAGCATAACATGTGGATAATACAACGGGGTGATGTGGAGTGCGTGTGACCGTTTGACTTCACACGTGAGACAACCTGCTCTAATACCAAGTTAAAAATTAAGAGTTTATGACAAATATAAGAATTCTCAAAAATCTCACAAACTCGAATACAACTTTAATTCCTTTATTGTTCTCCATGAGGAGGTATTTATAAGATTACAAAGGAGTACTACGAGGAAATAAATCAATACAATCCTTTGCCTACATGACAATGAAACCTAAACCAAATCAAATTATATCAAAACCTTAATTAAATCATATAAAATCACTAATTAAATCAAATTCCTAAAATACTTTCCTTTTTATTTTTTAACATAATATTTAATTTGGTTTTATGAACCATCATTTCGAAGAGAACGGCAACATGAGTCAAACACATTACTTTGCCATGACATATGCCCCTTTCGGCCGAATTCCATTTGCTAGCCCAAAACGGGATTTTAAAATTTTAGGACATTTTTAGTATTTTTGTTATTTGTTTAATTAATTTCTTGTTAGGATTGCTATGAACCCTAGAATTAAGTTATATTATGAATAGGTCCTTTTGGCTTTAATTTGTTATCTTTTAATAAATTAGTATTTTTTTTTTTTAGTGAAACGATAGCGTTAGTAAGTTAAATGTTAGATTAGCCACCGACGGGGCTCGAATCCACGCCGTCATGCAAGGGCACAACACATTTCCACCATTGTGGTAAAGGGTCACTTGCTTAATAAATTAGTATTAAACTTTGAGATTTTGTCTCTCTTTTTTTTGTCTTTTTATTCTTTCAAGAATACCGATGGCTTTTCTTCCTTTCGTCACGTTTCATTATGTACAATACGTATGTAATCGCCTGGCTTTACGAGAACTCAAAACTCTAATAGTTGAAAGGACACACTCATTGTTAATCTTTGTTCGTTGATCTTTTTCAATTCATCTGATCTGACGTGACACACCCCGATTCGGAAGGTCCCCTGGACTTCGAATTGAGATGTGTTGGCCGACACCGGAAGGTGATGAAGTCATAAAGTGTAGTGATGTGGAAAATGTGAATAAATTTAAACCTAAAAGTGACTAAATGCAAGAGTACGCATGTAAGCGGGAATGAACCCATTTCGTACGTGATGTCAGAGTATAAGTAAAGTACAGTAAAAGTAGAATGAGAATTATACCATCCAAGATAGTCACTATATCAAGATTTGCCAAAAGTCCTCGTCGACACGAAAGCTCAGCAACAAAACCTAGAGGGGCGAAAAGTAAGGGTAAATGGGCCTAAAAGTAAAGTTTTGTAAAAACATTTTCGAAAACATAATAACCCCTCGCCGTAAAACAAGTATAGTTTCCAAAATATACATACTATGTATAGTAAGAAAGTACTTACCGTAGCCTGCAATATCTCAAAAATTCAATATGTCACAATATATTTCGTAAATAACCATCTAACGTTCGGTAGTCACATAATCGCACATAAACAAACATATCATATCGAGCGCTTATCAACATATGCTGACATATAAGTTCATGCAGAGGTATTCTGACATGAACAAGATTGTGTGTAATAGTGATTTACGCTCTAGTACTATAATCACGTGAAGACTAGCGCTAAACGCGTCACACGAGTCTTAATTACCTATAGCAATCTAGGACATGACTGGCACCTACAATGGATCCAAAGTGAGTGTACGGTGTGATGTGAACATACACGTGAAAGATTGGCCCTAACTCGGGCGAGTACTAACACCAGTGCAACGACGATGAGCAGATAACGTAAATAAAATCAAAAAGCGGTAAATCAATAATTTACGTCGACTTAATACTATTTATTGCTGTATATATGAATAAGGTATCCGTCATAATATGCATACATGTGCATCCCGATAATCTCACAATTTTCATCATCGCAACAATTCTTATAACGTCAATTTAATTATGGCATCACTTAGAGAATGCATTATAAATCTATGTCTGCAAACTCAAATAATATATATACTATATAAAAGAAAAGACCCACCCGCACATACTTGCGAAGTCGTAGTCGTTCGAACTAGGAAAGCTGGAGTCTCTGATAGTAACCGCACCTAAGCATAATATTAGGACCATTAGTAAAACTCCACTAAAACAATTAAATTTGGGAAAACAGAGTGCATATTTGAAATCAGGGCGTTGAAATACGCTAAGAAAGGTCCCCGACAAAATTTACAAAAAGTCAACAGTCAACAAAAGTCAAAAATCTCACCTCCAAGGCATTTTCGTCAATTCACTCTTTTAAAATTAATAAACTCATAAAATTAGAGACGGATTCTTACACAACGGCTGAAAACTAAAAGAGCGTGTGAGAAGTAAAAAGGGATGTGTGGATATCACACCCGTAGTTGAAATATGTTACCTTGGTGATATACAAATAGTAACAATGTAGATTTGTTTAGAGATTTTTTTTTCTCAGTTTTATTTTTGAAATACAGAAAATACAGCGGAATACACGAGAGGAATGACATATATAGAGGAGAAAATGAAAGATGGTAGGAGAGATGTAAAATAAATGTAAGAAAATGTACACAAAATATTATTATTAAGTTTTTTTTTTTGGGAATTGTTATTAGCACTTCAAAAATCTCATTCTACACTCCAAACTTTCTATATTAGGAAAGAAAAATACACTTGTGAGGAGTGTAAAATGAGATTTTTAGAGTGTCAATAACATTTTTTTTAAGGAATACTATTACTAATTTGGCTTCACTTCCAAACTTTTTTTTATTTTTTCGTTTCTTTCCCTTCATCATGTCACACTTCATTCATCTTTTCTTTTATTTACTTTTCTCATATCTTCAATGTCACATCCCGGCCCGGGTCCCCACCACATCACGGGCTCGACTCCACCGTAGCACGATATTGTCCGCTTTGGACCCCGGCCATGCCCTCACGGTTTTGTTTCTGGGAACTCACGCGAGCAGAACTTCCCAGTGGGTCACCCATCCTGGGGATGCTCTGGCCCATTCTCGCTTAACTTCCGAGTTCCTATGGAACTCGAAGCCAGTGAGCTCCCAAAAGTCCTCGTGCTAGGTAGAGATGGGAATATACATATAAGGTTTACAGGATCCACACCTCTAGCGATGTGGGATCTAACAATCCACCCCCCTTAGGGGCCCGACGTCCTTGTCGGCACACTTCCGGCCAGGGATTGGCTATGATACCAAATTGTCACATCCCGGCCCGGGCCCCCACCACATCCTAGGCTCAACTCCACCGTAGCACGATATTGTCCGCTTTGGGCCCTGGCCATACCCTCACGGTTTTGTTTCTGGGAACTCACGCGAGTAGAACTTCCCAGTGGGTCACCCATCCTGGGAATGCTCTGACCCATTCTCGCTTAACTTCGGCGTTCCTACGAAACCGAAGCTAGTGAGCTCCCAAAAACAACATATTGAAACATTTGTGATTAAGCAAACAGATGAAGCTCGCATTAATTATCGTACTCTATTGAGTGCTTCACTTGAATGCACAAGATGGTTGTTGGGACAAGGTTTGCCTTTTCGTGGTCACGATGAATGGTTGAAATCAAGCAATAGGGGTAATTATTTGGAGCTTATGCAATTTCTTTCCAAGCATAATGAACAAGTTAGGAAGGTTGTGTTTGAGAATGCTCCCAAGAATCTTAAGTATACTTCTTCCGATATTCAAAAAGATCTTGTCCGTGCTTGTGCTATTGAAACTGTAGATGCAATCACTAAAGACATGGAAGGTGCATTTTTTTCTCTTTTGGTTGATGGAGCTCGTGATTCTTCAACTAAAGAGCAAATGGCGGTGGTATTGCGTTATGTGAACAAAAAAGGAGAAGCAATTGAAAAGTTTTGGGTGTTCAACATGTCTCCTCTACAACTAATAGCTCGCTTGAAGAGGCTATTGAGAGATTGTTTGCTACAACAAATTTGAGTATGTCCAAGTTACAAGGACAAGGCTACGATGGAGCTAGTAATATGAAAGGTGAGTTAAATGGTCTTAAAACAAAGATTTTGAACAAGTACCCTCAAGCATTTTATATTCATTGTTTTGCACACCAACTCCAACTAGCTCTTGTATTTGTGGCAAAGGAAAATGAGGATGTTGCCAATTTCTTCATCAATGCTAGTAGTTTGGTAAATCTTATTGGATCATCGTGTAAGCGTCGTGATGCATTTAGAGAGAAACAACAAGAACAAATTCAGAAAGCTCTTGATCTTGGTAATCTTGAAACGGGTAGAGGGTTAAATTAAGAAAGTAGTCTCATGCGTCCATGTGATACATGGTGGAACTCGCATTATGGTACTATAGTTAGTATTATTGTTATGTTTGAAGCCGTAGTGAAGGTGGTTGAATGGATTAAAAGTGATCGCAACCAAGATAATCTCGGTGAAGCAACTAGGTTATTCAAAGACATACAAACTTTTGATTTTGCATTTCACATTTTATTGATGAGACTTGTATTGGGAATTACAAACGAGTTATCACAAGCATTGCAAAAGAAAGATCAAGATATTGTGAATGCGATGGCGTTAGTGGAAGTATGCAAGCAAAGACTACAATCCTTGAGAGATGATGACTTTGGGGACTTGCTTCATGATGTAGAAAAGTTTTGTGAGGAGCATGATATTATCGTTCCTAACATGGCGGATTTGCATTTCGTACCTGGAAAATCAAGGCGTAAAGCTCCAAAAATCACAAACTTCCATTACTATCGTGTGGACCTCTATTTTCAAGTCCTTGATATGCAACTAAAGGAATTGAATGATCGCTTCAATGAGGTAAACACCGAGTTACTTATTTGTATGGCATGTTTGAGTCCGGTGAATAATTTTGCATCTTTTGACAAAGCAAAAATTGTTCGTTTAGCTCATCTTTATCCTCAAGATTTTGATCGTATGGACCTCATGAATCTTCCAATTCAACTTGATAATTACATTCATGATATGAAAATGCATAGTGAGTTTTCATCATTGAGAGGAATTAGTGATCTTGCAAAAGAGTTAGTGAAGACCGAGAGGTGTGAAAGCTATATGTTAGTGTATAAGCTTCTTACATTGGCTTTGGTGTTACCGGTTGCAACCGCTTCGGTGGAGAGAGCTTTTTCTGCTATGAAGATTGTGAAAACACCATTGCGTAACAAAATGGGAGATCAATGGTTGAGTGATAGCATGATTGTTTACATTGAGAGAGATGTATTTGCTTTTATTGATAATGAGCCTATTATGCGACGTTTTCATGACATGAAACCTCGCCGGCAACAATTGTAATTTGTTTGTATTGATTAATTATGAAAGACATTACTATATAAAAAGATTTAGTTGTTGCCATTTTTCTTTAACCTTGCACACTTTTAAGTTCGCCCCTCCCCCCGAGAAATCCTGGCTTCGCCACTGCTTCGAAGTGAGGGAGAAAGAGAAAAATTAAGGGGAAAAGAGGAATGATAAGAGATTTTGGCCATTGGATTTGTATCAATGGATGAGATCCGTCGGCCCGGAGGATCTTCACAAATTGATCCGAAGATGATCTAAATCCATATTTATAATAGCTTAAGCCCATATAACATTTATAGAGAGAGAGAGAGTGTGTGTGAGAGAGAGAGAGAGAGAGAGTGAATGATAGAATAGTTAAATTCTAAATATTTGTAATGACTTAAATCCTATATGGCATTCATCATTGACCTATGCCTAATTAATAAAAATATATCATTGATTAAGTCCAAAACAAAAATATGTCATTAATATATGGCTTAATAGTAAAGTTTTTATTTTTTTTTTTGACATTTAGCTAAATTACCTTACTTTTTTTGTTTTTCTCTTCTTGTTGAATGAGATTCTTGGATGTCATATAGTTTCTTCTGAAAATAATAATAATGCTAATAAAAGCAGGATAATGTTATTTAGTATTACGGTATAGTAATAAAATATTTTTCTTTTTGGGTAACGTCTTCTATTCAAATTTTTTGAATAACGAGCTCGAAACAAATTTATGTATGTGTCCCTTATAATATAAATGTATTTATTGTGTTAAAAAACAGAAATAGAATAAGAGTAATGCTTGAAAGACTAAATTTGTAAACTAAATTTTGTAAATTAAATGACATGAAAATTGATGATTGAATTATTACTTAGGCGTTGATAAACGTGTTCATTTCTATTAATAACATATTATTTAATATGTAAATTTTATCTACAAATTTAATCTTCGTTTAATCTCCGTAGCATTTTAAATACACAGAATCTTACATTACATATTCAATGAAAAGGTCATATTCATTCATCCTGATGTCATGGAACAGAAAAGAAATCCAAGTCCAAAATCCATCTCATTAATACTGGAGACTGTTTTGATTAACGAAAGCAATCAAGCAAGCATCTGTCAGTTAAAATTACAAGTCAATAGTACATCTTGATCAACTCCCAACCGTCAGATTGACTTTGGACCCCGTGTGATGCACCTACCGAGACCCATCAGACGGACCGGATTCAAGCGTGGCTCCACACAAAGATCCACGCTGAAGCATATAAAACTTCAGTGAAATCTTTCCATAAGGAGTTGGTGAACAGACTTAATGACGATTCTGCCCTCCACCATCAAATCATAGCGCACTGATCCTTATACAACACTGGAGGTCACTTCAGTCATAAACGTTTTCTCTGAGGCACTGCTATCATATCAGTGTGTCAATGGTGTCAGGGTGGTTTTTGTCTTTTCGGTCAGGGATGACCAACGTTTGCATATGGAGATTTTACAGTCCAAGTGGCACGTGAGTGCCAGGGTTGACGGTAAGTGTAGGTCACGTGACATCAGCTTTGCCGTCTGGGACGGGACTCCGGACTACCAAAGTTACTTTACTAAACCCCATGACGCAAACTTGAATCTGGGCATCTACGATGCGGGAAATTTATAAGTGCGTTGGGAGCATGACTCAATATATAAAGTGTAATAATATAATTAGTTTGAATTTTTTTCAAATTTTTACTTAATTATATCATTACATTTATTGTATCAGATCATGTTTTTTATACACTAAAAAATCTTTACTGTGCATCGTACTAGCATTCTTCTTCTTCTCCGAGACTAATTAAGGCAAAAAGATGATTTCACAAGTACATTTGCTCCATCATAACTCGATTATCGTGCATGCAAATTGAATTAAACAAAAAAATAAGAAAAAAGAATTAACCAATTCTTTAAAAAAAAAATCTAAATTCTGATTTTTTATAAAACAAAATTGTTATTAGCAAACCATAAAGGTAATTCCCTGTTTTCTTCATTAGATAGAATGCCGAATGTAAGTTCGAGTCAAATAAACCTTGTTTCAAGAACAAAAGATTTTATATATGTTCTTCAAAATATTGTGCATATGTACGATACATTGATATTTTTTTATATTTAGATTTCGACTCAAACACTTAGCCTGCTATTAATTATGTCTATTTTATTTATTTATTTTTATCAGACATAGGTTTACTAACTGTTTTTTTTTTTTTTGAGGAACAGGTTTACTAACTGTTTCGTTTACCCATTTTACCTTTGATGTAAATAAGCAAAACTCATAGAAATATAAAAATTTCATGCATTTTTTTGTCCTAATTCTATTAGATTATTTCCTTATTTAATTTCATTTAAAGCTCTAGGTTATTTTCTTTTATAAGCAATGTAATTTTCAGTGTAGGAAAGGGTTCCTTGCATTTCATCCCTTTCTATGTATTTGTTCAATGCGAGGTCGTTGATGGGTCTGCTTCCAGATTAACAATAGCCTGTTAATTAAGCATAAAAATTTGCCACATGTGTCAGATCGTATTGAAAACATGATTCTCACATTGGGGAAAAAAGGGCATTGCATGTGCTTATGTAGTTGAGTTACTCCCTATAGTATCAATTGATTTTATGGTGAATCTCAACTATATATATAAATAACTAACCTCATATGTTAATTAGATGCCTGAATGTTAACCCACCTAGATAATTTTTCCTATAAACAAATGAAAACGACTCAAAATATAAGATGAATACGAGAGAGAAATGTTAATATATCAAATGTCCCTGGAAATTGAATAAGTTGCTTATTAGATTAACTTTAACAATCTTCCTCAAACACAATCTTATCAAACTAAAATTAATATTCATGGAAACTGGAAAAGTGCCTCATCAACTAATTGACAGTTCCTTCTAAAACTTCGTTAATTGGGACATGTGAAGGGCATGCTTGCACGTTCCTTTGAAAACAACTTCCCCAGAAGTTAATTACAAATTTAACTTCATTAACTCATGAAGGAGCTGTCCATAAATTGAATGATACATATCAAGAGAGAGCTGCAGATCATGGACTGGTCCTAAAAATGATCAACTTATAACGTTGAAGTTTCAATGCTGTATAGTGTGGGGCTCGTTGATCGTCATCGGCATTCTTTGTTGCCAACCCCGACTGCCAAGCAGAGAGAGTAGTACGGTGTGGGGGACCTATATCTAAATTGCTCAGGATTTATTGCTTCAATGACAGAGATATGGTCATTGCATGAACTTAACAAGGAAGGCCTCTGAACTTTGTACCGGGACCATCCATTCTGAAGTAGGTTTTATGAGTTTGTGTATGCATGGTATGTACGGGTTGTCATCGAGAGCTTTGAAATGCAACACGACCGCAACTCCTATAGCTAACCTACCAAGATTTTCTAGTTATTATTATATATAATATACTTCTAATTCTCTTTACATGACATCCATAACAAATTTGGTATTGATAATGTCCGCAAATAACACATCTATACACTTTGCTAGCTATTGAAATATTTTTATCCACGATTTATAAACACCATGCCCATATTTACAATCTGTTCTTCATAAAACATATATTCCAGACAACAGAAGAAAACAAAAACGTATAAATACTTTTATATTTATATACGTTCTGGATTATTTTTTAAACTTATCTCTTTTCTAATAATAAATCAAACACGGGATCGTGCTGCTTTCTATGTAATTAAACCATATAATCAACAAGTTTATATGTCAGAGTTGCAAATTCTTACCAATACTCATGGCTTTAAATGGCAATTATATTGTTCGAAGTCTATTGATCTGTTAGAATAATTTCATTTAAGCACAACACGTTGTCTAAAGACAATATCTGGAGTGCCATGTCATGAAATAGAATAATTTTGAATATAAAAGCTATTAACTATTCTTGAACCAAGAATATAAGTGTCACGAGAGTTCTAATAATAGATTCTTAATTGTCATCATAATTTTATAGACAAGAATCTAACTTTACAGGAACGTCAAGATACATTTCATACTCAATGATGTAGAAAGTGTTTCTATATAATTAGATTAAGGTTTAAAATAAGTTAAATTGTGATTTTAGATTTTCATTAACCAGCCTTCAGTAGTTTGGATTATGTAATGAGTAATTTGTCTTGGTTGAACCTTCTTTTGGCCACAAGATTAGGTCGAACTTAAAAAACTAATGTTTATATGGATTCGCCTCAGGTCAGCAACTTGTCGCCATTTTTGGAGAATCATGTATAATATTATATGGAGTGGCAGCAAGGCTGCCTTCCAAGCCTGGAACTTTTAGAAATCAACAGGTGTAAAAGTTGAAGAAAGACTACAGATTAATATGAAAAGATAGTAGGTCCCCTAGGAACTGAAATGCGCTCCAACTAAGTGTATATTCCATGAAGAATAAAGATATTTGCCTGAGATTTTATTTGTCTAACCTAGATTGTGTATGTCATTTTACATTGAATCCATTTCTAGCTCCCTAGATCCCCGTATCCAAACACCATCATGCATTGCGGTCGTCGGGATATTATATCCTCATTGACCTCTAATGCTAAAGAAGTCCACCGAGATCACTGGAGTCGGGATTGGACTTGAAACAAAACATATGCCTTAGACAGAAAATCAAGGTGGTTGGAATGACACATCAATCGAATCAAACCACTAGGTGTCAGAGCTGTAAAAAATCTAGATATCAGGGATTGTAGCAATATTTACGTTGAAGGAAGGCTTTGAGAATGTAGTTGAAGAGCTAAGGGGTTTTGGCTGAAGAGCAATTGCATATTTGTGCTGAAAAACAGTTGGGTTCATTGAAGAATCACTCAAGGTTTTGTTTAATCATAGAAATTGAATTTGACGAAGGTCCTCAACTTGAAGACCTCTGGAGAATTAAGAAAGATATCGCCACGACAACTAAATTTGCCTGATAAACTACTCCAGGGCTCCTCGTGGTTTAGTAAAGAGGAAGTGATATTTTATCCGAGTCATTTCATTCATTATGAAATATAAAAATTAAGATCGTAATTTTGTTTATTGCAAGAACATTTATGTTGGGTGAAAATATAGAAGCACCTAAAATAATTTATTTTTTAAGAGTGCAAAATAAATTTTTAGAGTACCGATAACATCTCCCTCTACTTATTCTCTTATTACATAATGTTTTAGTTCAGTTGTCCAGGTTAACAGTATGCCAATTGGCAACTAATTGATAAAAGAACAACTACCTAAATATCAGCTACCCCAACTCCCTATCTTATTATTCCAAATATATCAAAATATAAAAACATCAAAGTAGCTACATGACAAAGAGTTTTAGTCAACTATTAATTTAATTGTGATGAACAAAACATAGCATGTATATCTTTCGGCCTCCGAAGGAGATGATGTAAAATGTTGGGTTTCTAGTGGTTAGGATGTTGGGTTGAGTTTCTATCTATGTGTTATGGGTTCGAAACTCCTCTTTTCCTAACTTGTTGACTAATAGTTTCAAATCCTCCTCTTCCTCTTAATAATTATTTAAAAAAAAATGTAAATTATTGTGGATTTGTTGCTCCATTCCATATATCTTTATCTGTATGAGGAACTCGTGAACTTTTCCAGGTTCTATGTATGATCCAGAAACAAGCTTGCTACATTTACGTGACAAAAATTTGACATGATGTATATAATCAGGAAAATTTTATATGAACCTAGTTTATGTATCTTCACACCCAACTCATAAATCTTTCCTAACAAACTACCAAATTTGCCCTTAGGTGAATGAAAATATAAAAAATAAATATTAGAAAACAAAACCCATCAACCATTTATTTCTATACCCACTCCCCATTTTCCCGGTGAATCCAAACCTAAACGCAGTTGACCATTGCAGATCTCATCTCTTTCTTGTTCTTGAGGTTAAGTTATTCCGGTGCCTACTATTGTTAGGTAATTGGGTCAATTTGAAATAGTATTTCCTTTTTATTATCAAACAAGTAGGATTAAACGTCAAAAATGGGAAGCTTGGGGTTTAAGCAATGACTAATGAGGGTATGAAAATGGAAGCTACAGGTCCCAACCGACGGGGAAAGAGAGAGAGAGTCAGTGAGGAAGGGAGAGTCGACGGAGGAACATAGAGCGAAGTCATTGTCGACAGCGAAGCCTGCGAAGCATTGCAGTTCCCATTCGGCTCAAGAGGAAAGAGAGAAGAGGGAGGAGAAAGAGAAATAAAAAAGTGGAGGATGGTGGCCGTCGATGACTCAAGGAGATGTGTTTTGGGTTCACCGGGGAAAATGGGGGAGTGGGTGTAGAGATAAACAAGTGTATAGATGGTCATTCCCTAGTTGCAAATAACGTATCTTAACAAAAAAAATCATAATCGGAACCATTCAATTTGTGAATCATCATTTGAAGATTCTCTCAAAAAATTCATTTGAATTGGAGCACGGTGAGTCATGTACATGTATCAATAAATCAATGGTGTAGGTGCCAAATAACATATTCATATGAATTGTTCATTTATTTGATATATTTGGACTAGTAAACGATTTTGAATTCGAATGAACTTTTTTGTAAGGATGAGCTTTAAACAAAAATTAAGAAATAGAATAGTTTCGATTATAAAATTTCTACTATTAAAATATAGGATAAATTACAAAAAACTACCTCAACTATTGGTGTCGCGACATTTTCATACCCCATCTTTTAAAATTGACAATGTCATACCTCATCTACGAATTTGTGCCAATGTTATACCTTCCGTTACTTGGCCGTGAATTTTTCTGTTAAATGCTGACGTGGCTTGATTCGGGACCCACTTTCTATTAAAAATTTGATAAAAAATTATTTAAAAAATATATATATTTAATATTATTTAAATATTATAATAATAAAGAAAAGTTAAAAAAAAAAAAAAAAAAAAAACAATCAGTTCTTCCCCTCGTCCCCTTCTCTCTCTTCTCCCCATCTTCTTCTTCCCCCTTCCTGCCACTGCAACCCAGAAAAAAGGAGGAAAAAAAAAACCAATTTTCTTCCCCCCTCACCCCCTCTTCTCCCCGCACCTAACCTCCCCACCTTCGCACACCCACCCTTCGCACCCAACCTCGCACCCACTACCTGCAACCCAAAAAAAAAAAAAAAAAAAAACCCAAATCCCGTTGAGGTGGAATCGGGGCCGCGGAGAAAATGGGGGAAGAGGGCGGGTGTGGGGGGGGGACGGACGAACTGTTTTTCCTTTTTTTTTTTCTTTTTCTCCTTCTCTCTCTTCTTCTTCTTCTTCTTCTGCAGGTGGGGTGGGTTGGGTTGGGTTGGGGTGGGGTGGGGTGGGGGAGGGGGGACGGACGAACTGGTTTCCCCTTGTTTTTTTTTTTTTTTTTTTTTTCTTCTTCTTCTTCTTCTTCCTTTTCTTCTTCCTCCTTCTTCTTCTTTCTGGTTGCAGGAAGATGGGGAGAGAGAGAGAGGGGGTGGAGGGACGAACTCACCTAAGGTTTTTTTTTTATTTTTAATCTTAAATATTTTTGTTTTTGTTTTTAATAATATTTTATTAATTTTTTTAATAGAAAGTGGGCCCCGAATCAAGCCACGTCAGCATTTAACTGAAAAATTCACGGCCAAGTAACGGAAGGTATAACATTGGCACAAATTCGTAGATGAGGTATGACATTGTCAATTTTAAAAGATGGGGTATGAAAGTGTCGCGACACCAATAGTTGAGGTAGTTTTTTGTAATTTACCCTAAAATATATTACATTTGCAATGGAAGAATGAGAGCTCATTTCTAAGAGAAAATGCAAGTATTACATGAAATAATATACATTTTAAGATCAACTAATTGATGTTTCTTTTTTGTCGACAACTATTAATGTATTAAAAAAGTTAAAATTTTTACAAAAAAAAAAAATTAAATACAATCCCGAAAGATTTATAAACTTAGAAGGGTAAATTACACAGTACCCCCTCAGGTTTGACGTCTATTACAATCACATACAACATCTTCAAAATATTTCACTTTCATACCTCAACTACTATTTTATTTCAATATAGTACCTCCGTTACATTTTTCATCAATTGATCCGTTAAATGCTGACGTGGCTGCCACATATATGCCACGTGGCTACCAAATGTCTGCCACGTGGCAAATAAAATAAATTTTTTTTTTTTAAAACCTGAATTTTCTCAAAAAATAAATTGAAACCCACTATCCCTCACCCCCCCCCAGCGACCCACATCCCTATCCCTAACCCAGAACCCAAAAACCTGCAACAAGAAGAAGAAGAAGAAGAAGAAGAGGGAGTAAAAAATAAAAAAAGCCCGAGTTCGTCCCACCCGAGCCACCCCTTTCTCCCATCCCCCATCACCCCTCCCAAAAATCCCCCATCACCCACCCCCAAAAATTCCCCCTGAGATTAAGTGGATCTACCACAAAACCAGTCAAAAAAACATCTCAAACTCAAAGTATTTTCAAAACTCACCCACACTAAAAATCACGAGATCCTAGCCCCGCGCGCGCAGGGGGGGTGGGGGGAAGGGAAAGAAGGTGGGTCGCGGGTCGCGAGTCGCGGGTCGAGTCGCGGCGGGGCGGGTTCTGGGCATTTTTTTCTCCTCTTCTAGATTGCAGGTTTTTTGCAGGTGGGGGACAAACTGGGTTTAGGGTTTTTTTTTTTTTTTTTTTTTTTTTTTTTTTTTCTTCCTCCCTCTTCTTCTTCTTGCAGGTTTTTGGGTTATGGGTTAGAGATAGGGATATGGGTCGCTTGGGGGGTGAGGGATAGTGGGTTTCAAAAAAAAATTTTTTTTTTTTTTTTTTTTTTTTTAGAGAAAATTCAGGTTTTAAAAAAAAAAAATTTATTTTATTTGCCACGTGGCAGACATTGGCAGCCACGTCAGCATTTAACGGATCAATTGATGGAAAATGTAACGGATGTACTATATTGAAATGAACTAGTAGTTGAGGTATGAAAGTGAAATGTTTTGAAAATGTTGTATGTGATTGTAATACACCT
This sequence comes from Cotoneaster glaucophyllus, assembly GCA_036320875.1. NCBI lineage: Eukaryota > Viridiplantae > Streptophyta > Magnoliopsida > Rosales > Rosaceae > Cotoneaster > Cotoneaster glaucophyllus. The sequence continues at coordinate 7,372,817 of CM070073.1, read as the reverse complement.
CAAACCTGAGGGGGTACAATGTAATTTACCCAACTTAGAATGACATCAGAACATCTTTTCAACGCAAAAACGATGTAATCTTATTAAAAATGCGTTACAGAAGAAAGATAAAGTTGAGGAATAACATTTTTCTCCTTCTGTGAGAGCCCTTCTCTCCTTTTGTGAGAGCCTCTTCCCCATCGTTTTGGTAAGGGTCTTCCTTTTGCCCACCTTCTTCGGCGCTGACTCTGGCTTCGGCTAGAGTCGGTCGCCCTTTCTCCCTTTCTCCTCCTGTTTTCTCTTCCTTCTCCCTTCTCTGCCAATTCCTCTTTCTTCTCTTCTTCTTCTTCTTCTTCTTCTTCTTCTTCTTTTTGCTTCATCCGATGCTTCTCCCTTTTCTCCCTTGCTCTCATTTCCGATCTGGCAATGTTTTCCTACCCCCAACGGCATTCCTTGTTCATCTCTGCTCCGATATACAGCCGTTTTCAAACCGCGAGTTGTTGCGGTACTTCGAGAGGGTGTGTAGAGTTATGGTGTTCCCACCGGCTCGGGTGTTCCACACCACCACCTTCTCACTGTCTCTGCCTTTTCTGGCAGTGTTGTTCGTGGGTTGCCACGAACTTCCTCTGATAGTTGGCTTCTTCAGACCACTTGCTGGCTATTCTTTATGTGTGGCTGTGCTCGGCCAGTTCATCGTGGTGCGACGCTGCAAGTTTGCTGGCGATGTTTGGTTGTGGACGATGACTTGGTCGGATCGAGATTAGCGGCGACAGGTGTAGAACTTTCTGGTGTTTGTGGTCTTGTGTGTGTTTTGGGCTTCAACATTTGGTTGGCCCGTTGTACTTTATTTTTTGGGCCTGTGTTTTGCTTGTTTATGTGTGTGGTTTGGGCCTTGGTTTGCTTATGTGTATGTTTTAATATATAATAGAAGTGAAGAAGCCTTTTTCCAAAAAAAAAAGAAAAAAAAAAAGAAAGATAAAGTTGAAACCTAAAAATAGAAGTGAAGAAGCCTTTTTCCAAAAAAAAAAAAAAAAGAAAGATAAAGTTGAAACCTAAAAATCTAAACGAAGAAACAATAATTAATGTGATATCAAAGAAAGTATTAAAAAATGATGAACATGTTCACGAATGTACATTGAAAAATCATATTTGACCCAAATGTACTTGGTTTAAAAATTATTACCGAAGGGTGTGTTGGAGATATATCAACAATCTGTAATATTTAAATATGCTAACAAATAATAAATGCGAACAGATATTTAACACAGTAAGAACTAGAATAAAAATTAAACACAGACAACTTTAAAGATCGAGGCTTGCGTACCGCAATGTCCTTGAAACATAAATTCGCCCCTACTCTGTGCTTGTAGTTCTACGGACGTCTGCCTCACCAGGAAGTTGGCAACTTCTCAATTATTGCACCAACTTGGAAGTGTTCATTGATCTCACATCCCTCGGAGTGCAATTCATAGATCAATTTCTGGATTTCTTCAACCTGAGAAACAACAGATTTGGAATCCACCATTGTATATTTGAGAAACTTACCGATAACAAATTTCTTTGAACCGGCATTATCAATCTTATACTTTTTCTCCAAGGATTCCCATAACTCCTTCGCTGTCTTGCACAGAGAATAAATGTCATAGAGATTGTCATCCAAACTATTTAAAATATAGTTTCTGCAACAAAACTCAGAATGAGTCCAAGCTTCAATTGCCATGACAGTCTCTCTAGTCATTGGATTCTCACTAGACTGCGGAGCTTCTTCCTTGACAACATGAGCGAGATTCATGGTTGTCAGGAAAAACAACATCTTCTGTTGCCATCTCTTGAAGTCCAGCCCTTTGAACTTCTAAGGCTTTTCAGAGTATTTTGGCACAGTGCCATTCACATTTACAGATTGTGAATCCATTTTCTGTTTCAAGATTGTTGGAGATATATCAACAATCTGTAATATTTAAATATGCTAACAAATAATAAATGCGAACAGATATTTAACACAGTAAGAACTAGAATAAAAATTAAACACAGACAACTTTAAAGATCGAGGCTTGCGTACCGCAATGTCCTTGAAACAGAAATTCGCCCCTACTCTGTGCTTGTAGTTCTACGGACGTCTGCCTCACCAGGATTCAACGATCTAAGTTTAGAATTCCAGCACCGGAAAAACTAGACTTCTGGCGAATTTGTTTGTGGTACTCTCAGTATGCTTGGTATTCAAGGTTTGATGATTTTCAGTGTCTTAAATGATATGCAGATGCATATATTTATAATGGATGAATGCCTGTTCGCAACAGGTATGAGGAATGGATGCATCTGTTGGGGACACTTCTTCAGAGAGGTGTTTTTTGGTTTCTGTGTGCTTGCACTCTACAGACTTCATCTGAAAAGATGAGTCTGTTGGAATAATAATTTAAATATTTAAATAATTAATTTCGAATTTAATTTAAAAAATAATAATTAATTAAATCCGAAAAATAATTAATTAAAGTATTTAGAGCCCAAGGCCCATCTTTTGACAATTAAATATATATTAATTATAATTAATTATATATATTAATTACCAATTAATTAGCACACATCAAAGCCCAATCCCAAAGGTGAGCCCAAATTCATTCTCCAAGTCCAATACTCCAATTACTTTCTAATAAGGACAAAGCCTTAAAAAGTGTTGAAGTGTTTTGGGAATGACCAATGTGGGACAAATGAAATTTTCACTCAAACTTCATAATTTCCAACAATACCCCACATTTGAGTTGAAATTTCATTCAAACTCAACAATCTCTTGGTAGGCCTTTTATGACCAATTGGTTTACTACCAGGAGGTAAATCAACCAATTAATTACTTGGATTAATTCATAGTGATCTTTGTGACTTTAAATCCACACCATCTCGTGGAGGAAAGAATTATTATGTCACTTTTATTGATGATTGCAGTAAGTATTGCTGTGTTTATTTGATTTATAGCAAGGACGAAGCTTTGAATATGTTTAAGACATATAAAGCCGAAGTTGAAAATCAACTTGAGAGAAAAATCAAAGCACTTAGATCCGATAGAGAAGGGGAATATGAGTCTATTGCCTTCTCAGATTTTTGTGCACAACATGGAATTATACATCAAACAACGGCTCCATACACACCACAACAAAATGGTGTTGCCGAAAGGAAAAATAGAACTTTCAAAGATATGATTAATTCCATGTTAAATAGTTCTGGGCTTCCACACAGTTTGTGGGGTGAAGCTTTACTTACTGCAAATACCATATTAAATAAGGTTCCTCTAAAAAAGATTGACGAGTCACCTTATGAATTATGGAAAGGACATAAACCCACTTATAAAACCCTCAAAGTGTGGGGTTGCTTAGCAAAAGTGCAAGTTCCGTTACCAAAGAGAACGAAACTAGGACCTAAAACTATTGATTGCGTATTTATTGGTTATGCAAATAATAGTGCTGCATATAGGTTTCTAGTTATAAAATCTTCGATTTTTGATATACATGTTAACACTATATTAGAATCGGATGCAGAATTCTTTGAGGATATATTTCCTTACAAAGAAAAGGAATCTGGTTCTAATACAAAGAGGGTTCATGATCATAGTCATGATGACGCCTCTTCCTCTGGTGTCCAAGAAAATGATATGGAACCAAGAAGAGGAAAAAGAACCAAAGTTTCTAAAAAATTTTGGACCAGATTTCATTGCTTATTTGTCCGAGAATGAACCTAGAACTTTTAAAGAAGCAATGTCTTCTTCCGAGGCTCCTTTATGGAAGGAAGCAATTAAAAGTGAAATGGAATCCATTATGGAAAATAACACATGGGAATTGGTTGATTTACCTCCTGGTAGTAAACCAATTGGTCATAAATGGATTTTCAAGAAGAAACTTAAGGCGGATGGAACCATTGACAAGTTCAAGGCACGTTTAGTAGCCAAAGGTTATCGCCAAAAGGAAGGGTTGGATTATTTCGACACTTATTCTCCAGTTTCTCGCATAACGTCAATTAGGACGTTAATAGCGATTGCGGCTGTGTACAACTTTGATATACATCAAATGGATGTAAAAACAGCATTCTTAAATGGAGAACTTGATGAAGAAATATATATGGAACAACCTGAAGGGTTCGTGCTTAAAGGACAAGAAAACAAAGTGTGCAAACTAGTTAAGTCATTATATGGACTTAAACAAGCACCAAAGCAATGGCACGAGAAATTTGATCATACTTTGTTGACACATGGGTTCAAAATTAATGAATCTGATAAATGTGTCTACATTAAGAGTAATGATAAAACTTGTGTTATTGTTTGCTTGTATGTGGATGATATGCTCATAATGGGAAGCGATAAAGATGTTATAAACCAAACAAAGAAAATGTTGAATTCAAGTTTTGACATGAAAGACTTAGGTCAAGCCGATGTCATTTTAGGAATTCAAATTAAGAGAAATAGTGAAGGGTATGTCCTTACACAGTCCCATTATGCAGAAAAAATAATACGAAGGTTTGGTCAACTTGACTGCAAACCTGCTGCAACTCCTTTTGATGCTGCTTGCAAGTTGGAGAAAAATAAAGGCTCTGCCATATCTCAACTTGAATATTCTCAAGTAATTGGAAGTCTAATGTACTTGATGAATTCTACTAGGCCCGACTTAGCTTATGCAGTAAGTAGGCTTAGTAGATATACAAGTAATCCTGCACAAGAGCATTGGGATGCTTTAGTAAGAGTGTTAAGGTATTTGAAAAATACACTTGACTACGGATTACACTACACAAAGTATCCACCTGTTGTAGAAGGCTTCAGTGATGCCAATTGGATTTCTGACACTACAGAATCCAAGTCGACAAGTGGATATGTTTTTACCTTGGGAGGTGCAGCAATATCTTGGAAATCCTCTAAACAAAAATGTATAGCTCGTTCCACTATGGAGTCGGAGTTTATAGCTTTAGACTTGGCTGGCGAAGAAGCCGAGTGGCTTAAACATTTTTTGGAGGATATTCCAATGTGGCCAAAGCCTGTAACTGCTATATGTATACATTGTGACAATATGGCCGCACAAGCAAGGGCCAAAAGTCATGTATACAATGGTAAGTCGCGTCACATCAGGCATCGGCATAATACTCTTAAGAAGTTGCTCTCCAATGGAGTAATATCCATTGATTATGTGAAGTCAAAGGAAAATATAGCTGATCCTTTGACAAAAGGCCTACCAAGAGAGCAAATATTATTTACATCGAGGGGAATGGGTCTCAAGCCAATTCAATGAATCGAACTGGGCGGAAACCTAACCTAGCTGATTGGAGATCCCATGGTCTAGGTTCAATAGGCCAACTGGTTGAGTTTGATTCACAAGTTGAACACACAACTTGCCCATTCTTATGATAAACTGTGTGTTGTCTGTTGAGTTTGAGGGGTTATGTTTTATACATTTAATGATATTAATATCTTGTTATCAAGAGGAATATGGCAGACTATTCTTAATTAATGTCACCTATATAGGAGTAAATGGGGCCACATTTATGAGAATTGAAATGGCTAAATTCTCTAAAGCTCCTACGAAATCCGGGATCTGTTCAGGGCCAAAATGAACACAACCGTATGAATTGACGTGTGGCAGACATGATATGTGTGTAGCATATTGTCTCGGTTTACTACTGCGGTGAACAGTTCAAGATCTTCCACATCCACTGCGTCACCAAGTAAACCCGATATGTTTTCACTAGGGTAAGTTCAAGTCCAAAAGACACTTCACCCGATGCATATCATGTCTATTCTCTCTCAGTTTTAGGCAGCCTAGTTATACATTTGCATTTTACATTTGCATTCAAATGTGGGGTGATTGTTGAGTTTGAATGAAATTTCAACTCAAATGTGGGGTATTGTTGGAAATTATGAAGTTTGAGTGAAAATTTCATTTGTCCCACATTGGTCATTCCCAAAACACTTCAACACTTTTTAAGGCTTTGTCCTTATTAGAAAGTAATTGGAGTATTGGACTTGGAGAATGAATTTGAGCTCACCTTTGGGGTTGGGCTTTGATGTGTGCTAATTAATTGGTAATTAATATATATAATTAATTATAATTAATATATATTTAATTGTCAAAAGATGGGCCTTGGGCTCTAAATACTTTAATTAATTATTTTTCGGATTTAATTAATTATTATTTTTTAAATTAAATTCGAAATTAATTATTTAAATATTTAAATTATTATTCCAACAGACTCATCTATTCAGATGAAGTCTATAGAGTGCAAGCACACAGAAACCAAAAAACACCTCTCTGAAGAAGTGTCCCCAACAGATGCATCCATTCCTCATACCTGTTGCGAACAGGCATTCATCCATTATAAATATATGCATCTGCATATCATTTAAGACACTGAAAATCATCAAACCTTGAATACCAAGCATACTGAGAGTACCACAAACAAATTCGCCAGAAGTCTAGTTTTTCCGGTGCTGGAATTCTAAACTTAGATCGTTGAATCCTGGTGAGGCAAACGTCCGTAGAACTACAAGCACAGAGTAGGGGCAAATTTCTGTTTCAAGGACATTGCGGTACGCAAGCTTCAATCTTTAAAGTTGTCTGTGTTTAATTTTTATTCTAGTTCTTACTGTGTTAAATATCTGTTCGCATTTATTATTTGTTAGCATATTTAAATATTACAGATTGTTGATATATCTCCAACAGGGTGGACTCATCCACGGACCAAAGTGTTACTTAAATTAAGGGTAAATTACATTTTACCCTCTCATGTTTGAGGTCGATTTCAATTTCTTACAATATCTTTAAAACATTTCAATTTCATACATTTACTTATCATTTTATTTCAATTTCATACATCCGTTAGAAAATTTGTAAAGTACACCGTTAAGTGATGATGTGGTAAATATGGGATCCACATTTGTGCTGACGTAACTGTCACATTTGTGCCACCTGGCAAAATTTTTCTTTTAAGCAATTAAATATAATAATATTTATCTTATTTAAATATTAAAAAAATAAATAAAAAACAATCAAACCTAGAAACCAGAAACCCATCTTCCCTCATACCCCTCCCCCTGGGGAACCTCCCTATACCTCCCGCAAACCTCCAAATTCAGACCCTCCATTTCACCCTGTCCAAATCCAAGCCCCTCCTCCTCCTCACCTAGCCCAGGTCCCACCCCTCTCTCCTCCTCGACTCCATCCCCGCCGAGCCTAACAAGTGGACCCACCCTCCGTTCTCTGCCCACGCACCTCGAAGGGCCTCATCTTCGCCCGCGACGCCCAGGATGACAAGTGGATCACCATCCAGTACCTCGGATCCTGGCTCAGACCAAGGACCCCTGCAATTCTTCGTCGGGACCATCGCATACATGACTCCGGAGAGGATCAACACCGATCTGGGTTTTTTAGGGTTCTGGGTGGGTTGGGGTGGGGAGGTTGCGGGGGAGATTGAATTTTTGGAGCTAGGGATTAGAGAGAGAAATGGAGTGTATCTAATTTGGGGGTGGGTTGCTCAGGTGGGTAGAAGGGGGTGGGGAAGACGATGGGATTTCTGGTGTTTTTTTTTTATAATTAATTATTTATTTTAATATTTTAAATTTTTTATTAAGTGTTTAGCCACGTGACACAAATATGGCAACCACGTCAGCACAAATGTGGATCCCATATTTGCCACATCATCACTTAATGGTTTACTTAACATATTTTTTAACGGATATATGAAACTGAAATAAAATGATAAGTAAATGTATGAAATTGAAATGTTTTAAAGATGTAGTAAGGAATTGAAATCGACCCCAAACCTAAGGGGGTAAAATGTAATTTACCCTTAAATTAAAGGGAACTTTAACGAAAAGCTTCTAGTACAGTTCATTTTAACGAAAAATCACATTTTTGCACTAAAAGTCAATCTTTGTACTATTCACTTTACCATTTATTTTGTCATTTTCGTTAAAACTCAAAGTTTTCAAGTCATTTTCATTAGTTTTCCTTAAATTAAATGCAATCCACATCAAATGTTGAAATACCATTTTGAGGAAAGATTTTTCAGTGTGACCGGCACATTGGGTGGTACATCATGTGTCATTATACAAATGATGGATTATGTATGTTAAAAAGTTAATAACTTAAAAAATAAAAAATTTCACCATTTATATAAAAACACATGATGTATCATCTATATTCCCGTCACAATGGAAAAAAAAATTCATTTCGAGTTGTTATTTTCCCGACAGGGGACGGCAGGAACTACACCACGTGGCGAGAGAAAGACAATAGGACTCGAACGGACGGCTGTTGACGGAAGCAACAATTCTCACCGCTGCTTCCTGCGGTGCAACAACTACTCCCCTGCTGACGTGTCTTCCTATATGGCCACCGACTCCCGGGAGAATTCACGGCGTGCACCTCTGGCGAGTGTTCCATTTTGATCATTTAGTCGAATGGTTCAATTCTCGTTTCAATAATCCATGACTCTCTGTTAACTTTCACTCATACAATCTCTAAAACTAGTGCCTATTGATGAACTCCACAATTTGTAGTAGGAAACACTAGCAATTCCTAGATAAGTCGATACCTTGGAGTTCCGTACCTAAGACCACGTGGGACAAATGTCCCAAATCCTTTTACATCATCTGCTCCCGTTAAGCCTTGTTAGATTGGTTGAAACCGCTGTAATATCTTATATATGATCGAAATCGATTTGTCTCGAGATTTTAATTTTCATTATATCCAATTCCATTGACAACTAAATGAGTTTCATTATAAATTATAATGAGAAAGGAATGTAGACAAGAAACTTGTTATATGTAAACAAAAACTACCTAAAAGAGGGTACTAAACCAATGTTAAGTGTGAGTGGGACATGCCATTCCTCCCCAAAATATCGACCTAAATCATTAAAATCCCACATAAATATATTTATAACATTCCCCCCTTTACCCCATTGCCTCCTCCTCCTCCTCCTAATACTACTTGGTTAATCCTCCCAAAAACTCCACTCTACACAGAAGACAACTGAGGAGGAAGAAAGAGCCTTGAGATAGAGAAAACCAAATCCTTTCCTTAACCTTCACGCCTCCATTCTCTCTCTCTGCCTCTCACTTCTAATAATAACTCTGGTTTTTTTTTTTTCATTTCTTACTCTGTTTTCTATGCATTAAAAGTCCTCATCAGTCGCTCAGAAACCTCACGCTCCTGATTCGCTTTGCACTGAGAAATCTCCATAAAACCCTTCCTTCCCACTTGCTCAAAGTACAAGTCTCTCTCCCCACCCGCCTCTTTAAATTCATTCCCACCTCCCCAAGATTTTCCTCAGAAAAACAGAGTGAAAGGAACACCACCCTAACAGCCCCTTCTAAACAGAGCAACTAAAAAGAAACCCACAAAGGTTTCTCTCTCCCTCTCTCTCTCTCTCTCTCATTCGCTTTCTCTATCTAAAATTTTCACTTTCTTGGGATTTTCCGACATGGGTGCGTCCAAAAAACCTCAACAAGAAAACCCAGAATCCAATTCCGGGATTCTTCAAGGCCCTATCATTGTAGGCGCAGGACCATCTGGCCTCGCAGCAGCAGCTTGCCTCTCCAACAATGGCGTCCCTTCTCTGATTCTCGAGAAATCCAACTGCATAGCTTCTCTATGGCAGCAGAAAACATACGACCGTCTCAAACTCCACCTCCCCAAGCAATTCTGCGAGCTTCCTCTCATGGGGTTCCCCGAAGATTTCCCAAGGTACCCTACAAAATCCCAGTTCATTTCATACATGGAGTCCTACGCCTCTCACTTCTCAATCCACCCCAAGTTCAACCAGGCCGTCCAGACCGCGGAATTCGATTCCGTTTCTGGGCTTTGGAGGGTGAAGACTCAGGATTCAGACTACATTTCCAAGTGGCTGATTGTTGCCACAGGAGAGAATGCTGAGCCCGTCGTACCGGAGATTGTTGGGATGGATAAGTTTCAAGGCCCTGTTCTTCACACCAGTCTGTACAAGTCTGGCTCTGATTTCAGAAACCAAAGGGTTTTGGTTGTTGGGTGTGGAAATTCTGGCATGGAAGTCAGCCTTGACCTCTGTAGATACAATGCCATCCCTCATATGGTTGTTAGAAACACTGTAAGCCTCTCTCTCTCTCTCTCTCTCTCTCTCTAAATATATATAATCTTGACTTATTTTTAGTTTTGGTTTCTGGGTTTTGTTAATCTATGGATTAAATTAAGGGATTTTTATTTTACAGGTTCATGTTTTACCAAGAGAGATGTTTGGGTTCTCAACATTTGGGATTGCAATGGCACTTCTCAAATGGCTGCCATTGAAGCTTGTAGACAGGGTCCTATTGCTAGTGGCCAATTTCATCCTAGGCAACACAGACCAATTAGGGCTCAAAAGGCCCAAAACTGGCCCTATTGAGCTCAAGAATGTCACTGGAAAAACCCCAGTTCTTGATGTTGGAGCATTGTCACAAATTAAATCTGGCAAAATAAAGGTACTTGGAAACTTCCCCTTTTTATATGATTTTTTTTGGATTTTTTAAGTAGGGTTTTGGCTAAATTGTTAGGATTTTTTTGCAGGTGATGGAAGGGGTGAAGGAGATAACAAGAAATGGAGCAAGATTTATGAATGGACAGGAGAAGGAGTTTGATTCTATAATCTTAGCAACTGGGTACAAAAGCAATGTGCCTACTTGGCTCAAGGTAACCATGACCGGCTTGCCTTCTTTTAGTTTTTACTTCTATCTTATTATGCACTCACTTGTCACTCTCTCTCTTGGACATATTCACAAACTATATAGGCCACATAGTTCCACACACCTACAAACCCCTTCTTTTCTCCATGCAAAAAAGAATAAAACAATTTGGGGTTTTTCTTGTTTCTGAACCCAGAAAAAAATACTTGGGCTTTTTGTTTGGCCTCTTCTACAAGAAAATCCCGAGTGTCACTGGATGTATACATTAATTACGATATGAAAAGCAACGAGAAACAATAGTGTATACATTTAGTGACATGGTATTCATGGAATGTATACACTTGTTACGCTACAAGAAGTAGGGACACACGAGTATATCCATCCAAATCCAATAACGTGGCAGAATCTCTTTTATTCTACAGTTACACTCCCTTTTGTATTATACCTTTTTGTATGTATACAAGTTATATACCCTTGTGGGCTTTCACGTATGATGGTTACTATTCAGCAAATATTAACATATTATTTTTTTAATTTTGGTATTTTAGGGTTGTGACTTTTTCACCAAAGATGGGATGCCAAAAGCACCCTTTCCCAACTGCTGGAAAGGAAGTGATGGACTCTACACAGTTGGATTCACAAGAAAAGGACTTCTTGGAACGGCTTCTGACGCTGTTGCGATAGCCAAGGATATTACGCAGCTTTGGAAGACAAACAAAGACAGCAGGAATAATAATTCTTGTAATTCCCATGTTATCCTACTGAAATAATCTCTACAAATTTGAGTTGTATAAAATGAAAGGGAGAAAAAAAAAATAGGGGATTTGTTAGATTTTTCTCTGAGTTAGTAGTCCTTACAGGGGATAATGATTTTAATTTCACCTTAGTTAGCAAGGCTTTGTTTAATCATTTTGGGTTTGTATATGTAACAATTTTGCTTGGGGGCTTAGATTTCGTTTCCGTCTCGTGTATGTTCCTTAGCTTTGTAGTTTGTACAAACAATTTCAGAAATAGAATGTATTTTTAGCTCCATTATTCATTGTTCACGCGAATTCTTATCTTTCAAACGGTTAAGGTTTGCTAGTTTTGACAATGCGGTCTCCGTCTCCTTTGTAATTTCTTTGAACTTTGCCTTCTGGTAATAAGTGAATGTTTTGACAATGTAGGAGCTATAGTTGGAATGCAGGCCAATCATGACCTTAACTCGATAATTGTCAAGTTTAACCAAGAAAAGGTTGGACTACTCCTTTTCCGAGCCAACAAAATATAGCATGAAATTTTACTTCTGCATGGCAATTTGGACATCAAAGTTGGTATCTCATGGCAATTTGGAAATCGATCAACTATTAAGGTCATGACGCCTTCACTAAGAAAGTAACTCAAACGGTCTGAATTTATCACAAGTTGAAATGTGATTTAGCGTTCGATTCTAAATACTTTAAACAACGAAACGAAAGAAATCATATTTGAATCAAAGATGACAATGTTCAAATATCAAAGGAAACAATAGGAAACTGAATAATGGCTCAATGAGGAACATAGATTACAATGTGTAGAGCTAGTAGGGAATTGTATCACCCATGCATAAAATTGTTGTAATTTTTTTTTGGGAGACTTTGGATGCGGTCTTTAGCTATGAATATTCTCTGATTAAAACCTTGTTAGTTTTTAATTTTTGATCGAGGTCCCTTAAATTAATGTGATAATTTATTTCTTTGTACGTTACTATATTTTTTAAATTAAAAATTAAAAATTTTAGTTGTTTATATGAATGAGATTTTAACTAAAAAATCATAATTTGTGGGATTAAAAATATTAAAATATAAATATACTATTGTGTGTGTGTGTGTGAGATCACACATCGCCCAGGGGAGTGATCCTTATATGTATATTCTCATCCCTACCTAGCGCGAGGCCTTTTGGGAGCTCACTGGCTTCGGGTTCCGTAGGAACTCCGAAGTTAAGCGAGTAGCGCGCGAGAGCACTCCCATGATGGGTGACCCACTGGGAAGTTCTCGTGTGAGTTCCCAGAAACAAAACCGTGAGGGCGTAGTCGGGGCCCAAAGCGGACAATATCGTGCTACGGTGGTGGAGCGGGCCCGGGATGTGGTGGACCCCGGGCCGGGATGTGACAATTTGGTATCAGAGCCTAACCCTGGTCGTGGTGTGCCGACGAGGATGTCGGGCCCCTAAGGGGGGTGGATTGTGAGATCCCACATCGACCCAGGGGAGTGATCCTTATATGTATATTCTCATCCCTACTTAGCGCGAGGCCTTTTGGGAGCTCACTGGCTTCGGGTTCCGTAGGAACTCCGAAGTTAGGCGAGTAGCGCGCGAGAGCACTCCCATGATGGGTGACCCACTGGGAAGTTCTCATGTGAGTTCCCAGAAACAAAACCGTGAGGGCGTAGTAGGGGCCCAAAGCGGACAATATCGTGCTACGGTGGTGGAGCGGGCCCGGGATGTGGTGGACCCCGGGCCGGGATGTGACAGTGTGTGTGTGTATAAATATATAAACATGGGTACATTCATCAAAATTAACCAAAAAAATTATTGTATCAAAACATGGGTACATTCTTCAAAATTATAAATTTCTTCTATTAAACTTGACATGGATACATTTTAAAATCAAAGAAAAAAGAATGTACCCATATAAGTTTAGAAATGGATTAGAAAAAAATTGAATAGATTTTATATAAAAAAATGGTACATTTTATATATAACAAATTGGTATATTTAAGAATGAGTACGTTTTAAGATTAAAATGTTTTATATGAATGGGTACATATAATTAGCATGGGTACATTTAGCAAAAAAAAAAGTACAAATAAAAATATATGGGTACAAATACAAATAAACTTTAAAAAATATAGGCACAAAAAGAAATTAATATATGGGTACAAATTAAAACTGAAAAAAAAAATTGGTACAAATTAAAAATGGGTACAAACTAAAACTAAAAATATATGATAAAAAATTTAGTCATAAATATAAATATACTAATTGTAACATTTTTAACATTAAATGAATATATTTAGAAATAAAAAAAAAAATTTATTATTGAAAAAATTAATGATGTTATTAATACCCAAGGACCTTGATCAAAAATTGAAAATGAAAAGGAAGGATGAGAACCTAATTTCTCCTCTCTTTTTTTCTAGTATAGTGATGTGGGACAGGATATGCGTTAATTCCAACGAAGAAAGATGAAGAAAGTAAATGTTGCAAATTCTAAAAAAAGAAGAAATTAAAGTTGAGAAATATTGTCTAAAATATCGATGATATCGGAAATATCGGTAGTCCAAAAACACGGAAATTTCGATGGAAATATCGGGATATTATCGATATCGATAAAAATTGAATAAAAACCACGGAAATTGTAAGAAAAACTTGGAAATTTTTATTAAAACTTTGCAGGATGTTTATTTAGTTAATTATCTATTAGTTTATCACAAAAAATTGGAAAGAAATGCATTGCATGATAGATTTAACTGATTTAAGTTGATTATATAGCGAGCTGGCAAACATTGTGAGTGTAGAAAATATGTAGTAATTAATGAAAGAAGTTTAAACACACCATAATCATTTATATATAATGAATTAGTACAATATTTTACACTTTATACATTGCATGGTAAGATACATGAGTGACTTAGCAAGGTCTAAAATATCGATGATATCGGAAATATCGGTAGTCCAAAAAAATATCGATAGTCCAAAAACACGGAAATTTCGATGGAAATATCGGGATATTATGGATATTTTAGACCATCAATCAATATCACGACATAAGAGGCAGTGAGAAATATTTTGGTATCAGAATTGGGTGTATAATATATCGTTTTTGAAGAGAATCGTGAGCAGAACAAACCTCATGGTTATGAGATGATCCCTTCATGTTTAAGGCCATCTGAGGTTGTTTCGACTTCCAAAACCGCAAAATAAAATTTGTAATAAATATCAGGCTTTTCAATTTTTGTCCAAATTCACGTTGTTTAATTTTTCCAAGGGCATGAGCTTCCCCCATGTTGTATTTATGTCTTATTAAGACCGTTTGGCTCCCAATGCAACTCATCAATTCACAATTAATCAAACAACTTTTTGGGTATAGGTCTTTAGTAGATTCCAAAAACATTTGTTCATCAAGATTTACGTTTGTAATCCTTGTGAGCTTCGTGCTACGTCATATAAGTAAGAACTCTACACACCACCCATACAGCTAATGTTTAAGTGTCTATATCCTAATTTAAATCACCAATTCCTACACTAGCTACATTTACATGTATGATGTGTGACCTAGAATATTTTGGCTTGATTTTTCAACTTTGACATCTACCACTTTGAACAAGATGCAACTGTTCTATTACACATAAACGCCGAACATTCAGTTAATTAGAAATTACATTTTTAATTCTATTAAAACTACATAGAAAATCTGATGGAATTATGTCACTTATCATGTATCTTTGAGTTTTAAATTTCTATTAGCAGACAAGTTATGTCACGACTCACTAGTAATGCATCTTTGATTTTTAAATTTCTATGAACATACAAGTTATATGCCACTTGTCCTGTTATATTTGAATGTTTATTGTTAGGCTAACTCTAATGTAGTTGTTTAGAAATAGGTACATTTTATTGTTAGGCTACCTCTTGACCAAAAAAAATATATATACATACCTCCTCTCTCGCACACATTTCTGTCTGACTTTCTTTGTTGTTTATGGTAAATGAAGCTAAAAAGAGTTGAGTAAAATCACCTTCCTAAAATAAAATCAAAACTTGGATACGTGACCGCGCATGATTGGTTATCAGCAGTAGCTGCTGCTGATCGTTTCAACAGTCAAGTTGTTTCCTAAAATAAATATATTCCTATTATCTAGTTTTGTTTATAAATGTTTAAATAATTTCTTCGTATTTTCTAATACATCCTCTTCATTTGGAAAATTTTTAAAAATCAACAAGACTTTAACTTGAGTGCTACTATGTCAATCTACCTATCATATTTTTTTCACTCACCTTCATATTGTTTGTTATGTATATTTTAGTTATAAGGTGGATGGAAAATTATGAAAAATGGGTGGCCATAACATCATTCTTCCAACTTAATTCGTAAGGTGAACCTTACCAGTTGGTTTTGAAATCTTTAGAATCATCAAACAAATAGCTAGTTGATGCTTGACATTTTTATAAATAAAAATGATTGTACCATTCTTATTTACACCAAGCGAGAAAGGAAAGTGTTTGAGCTAATAATGCAGTGAGTTAAAAAAGAAAGCCTTATCTATCCGGGTATATTTTGAAACTAAGCAGATAAGAACAATGATTTAAAGTTTAAACCTAATTACTAAGTGAATTAAAAATAGATTTTAGGGTTTTGAATATTAAATGCAGGTCAAATTGATCTATTTACATATGCTGAACTAAATGAGATGAGATCTTCTGCACCCATTTTTACATGTGGCTTCCCTGTGCCTTTGTTAATTGAACTAAACATAATTAATGTTAACTTGACAATAGTTAAAATAATAAAAAAATAAACCAAATTCTCAACCAATTAACAAAGGCACACGGAAGCCACAGGCAAAAATGGGTGCAGAAGATCTCATCTCGAACTGAATAAGTGTTGTCATTGATTAATGTGGGACATATCCATCTTACAAACTCTGTTTACTTACACTTCCACAATTCTCATTCACGTTTTCTCATATTTATATCTCCTTTGTACATTTTTGGCAGTCCCTAAACGTGTAGTACAAGTTTGGTGACTGAATGAATGAGAACTCGCTCGATCGATTTTCTCTTTCACCAAACAAAAATTTGCCCTTGTACTTTCATAGATCACTTCCTCAAGTTTTAGGGCTTTGGAGGACAAATATATGTTTTAGCTTCAATTATACATAGCATTCATGCCCGTATTTCACACACACGTTTTGTGTTCGATTTCTAACGCTGGTGAATCACATGATGGTAGTTAGAGAAGGTTGAAATGCCTCTGTAAATTTTTTCAGTTTCCCAAAAAGTGAATTGTTCGTCATCAACTGATTCCTTTTTGCAAAAAAATAAAAAAAATATGCCCACTAATTTGATAAATTGTGGAGTGTGGACATAATAATTGCCCAAAACATGAATGTTGAATGTGGTAAAGAGAAGAGTTCCACGTGCATGCCCTTTCAGTTGGTCATTTAAACAAAATTGGAAGATTTCAAAAAACTTTTCTTGAGGACCAGAAAAAAAATATTTTCGTTTACTTGCAGATAATTCTGCAGCTATTTTTTTTTTTTAAATTTATTACACCAAAAAATACTGCAGCTATTTTCTTGCTTCCTGTGCTGCCAGATTTTGCATCACAGTCCCATCATCAAATGAGCTCCTCGGTCTTCCAAACCAGAATTCCACTAATGTCTGCAATTCATAGGTGCCGTAGCCTGTTGCATAAAATCGATTAAAATTCTAATATTTTTACAAAAGTATCAACATTTCTATTTTTGTTTCTAAGTAAAGGTTACGTGCCAGCAGTCTAGGAGGAGCAAATTACATTCACACTTGCTCTTTTGATCCTTTTAACCTTAATATCTGCCTTGAATTCATGATATATGTGACGATAGCCCTAATCCCCTATGGCATATATTGGCAAGCTACGATGGGGAGTTTTGAGACTATTTTATATTTCATAATTAATCAAGTATTTCATTTATATTTTTCTATAGCCTCCATGTCCATATCTCCATGATTTGCATTGCACCTTGATCTGTTGGACTAAAAACATATTACTGAATTTGCTGATCAGCATGATCGGAGAACAATATTATGCACTTTTAAATAGGGATTCAAGAAGGAAACTGTTATTAGTACTAAAAAAATTTTATTTTACATTTCTCATAAGTGTATTTTTTTTACTAATTATAGAAATTGTGAAATGCAAAATAAAATTTTTGAAGTGTCAATAACAATTCACCTTCAACAATCGTAATCAAATAAAAAATTACATTGGAAGGAATCGTCCTAATTCATTTACCCACCCTCCCACTTTCCTTCTCGAGAAATAATACACGTAATATTTTGGCGAAGATCGATGAGGTTAGGCAAGTTGTAGTAGAAGACCTTATAGTCACAGCAGTTTGCATCAATAAGATAATATATAGGATACGCAGCAGAGGCAAAAGGTCTGTGTAGGTAATTAGGTCGATGTGATGAGGAAATATTGCAATTTAACAATCTCTCTCTCTCTCGCGTACTACTCAGGACCTGATAATTGAGACAATGATGGGGCTCTGACCCCTCTTCCCATATGCATATACACGATCGTACGAAGCTCTCAGAAAACCAGTATGACAGCTCTCCTCCATGTCCATCCATCTCTTTCTCCCCTCTCTCCTCTCTCGCTGATGTAAAGCAATGCATGCATGGCCATTTTCCAATTATAAAATTACAAAAAATAGCAAATACGTATATATACTCTCGGATTTTAATCATTAAAACATGGCCAAATCATACACTGATTAGTATCTAATATTTAAAAACTCCAACATGTAAAATGCTTGGAGTATTTGTATTTTTGCAAAAATACTTGAGAGCAAGATTTGATTTATGAAAATCGAAGTTAATATTCTCTCTCTGCCGCCATATATAAGACAATGAATGGTGAGTGAAAGAGAGAGGTATGGGGGGGGAAGAAAAAGTCCAAGGAGAGAGTTAAAAGCTAGCTAGCGCCTAGCGGTGTATGTGTATTGAATTCGAAATCCGCTTCGCACGCTTCCATGCACGCGTTAAGGTGCCAGAACTTACGTCATGCTTACCTCTCTCTAGCTCCCTCTCTCTCTCTCTCTCTCTCTCTCTCTTCTGTACTGGTACTGACCCATTCTGCAGAGAGAGCAGGACTGAAAGGCAGATTGCATGGTTGATTGAACACTCTCTCTTCTCCTCCTATTCTCTCTCTCTCAGGATCTGATCTATTGTTAGATTCATTTCTTACCGCTTTGCATTCCACACCTGATGAGACCCCCCACCACCCCCTTCGACCTATTTACTCCTCCTCCAGATCTTCTGCACCCAAATTCCCC
Organism: Cotoneaster glaucophyllus; assembly: GCA_036320875.1. Taxonomy (NCBI): domain Eukaryota; kingdom Viridiplantae; phylum Streptophyta; class Magnoliopsida; order Rosales; family Rosaceae; genus Cotoneaster; species Cotoneaster glaucophyllus. Next base: position 7,354,109 of record CM070073.1, on the reverse strand, counting down.
TGTGGCCCCTCTATGTCTTTGTTTTTTGGTTGAGGATTTGGTTTATTTTTTATTATTTTAATTATTATCAAGTTAACATTAATTATGTTTAGTTCAAAAAGCAAAGACACAGAGGGGCCACAGGGAGATTTGGGTGCAGAAGATTTGGACTCCTCACTTACCCGCTGGGAGGAAAGAAAAAAAATAAAAAATCTAAGAAGAATTTATTGTCTCTACACATGATGATTGGCAAATTGCAAGAACCTTGTTCTCTCGTCGAACAATTTACGAATGAAATTATGTTACAGTTAGTTGTTCATGTATGTAAATAATTATTTTAGTTTCCCACATGTGAAAAACATATTTAAAACTTTTGTATTAACAATTAAATTTGTTTATGTAAACATAAGCGAACGACCTAACCAATGAAAGTTTTTTAAATCAGTCATCTTGCATGTGTTCATTTATTAGGTTACTCTTGACTCTCTGAGATTTGGAATACAAAAACTAAATTCTTTTTTTTATCGAAAGTATAACAAAGCTTTAAAACCGAACAAATATTGTCTATGTTTTAGGCCAGTCCCCCAACATACGTTCATTGATTAGGTTACTCTTGGGGTTTGAAAATGGACTGTATTACTAAACACTAAACCCTAAACCCTAAAACCTAACATGTATGAGTAATTATATAACCCTAAACATACCATCATGTTGCGAAATGGATCAAAACTAGCAAAACAATCATGAGAAACTCGTTGCCTGTCGATGAAACTAGCACCTAACAATGCAACCGGCGGGGAGACTGACCCCGTGCTCCGGACGTCATGCATAGAGAGCCTTCCTGCTACATATCTACATAACAATACATGGCCACATACGTTTGTTACTTAGGATTGGATACATTGAAAGTAGTTGTGAATTGTTTTTCATTTTTAAGGGATTGAACACATGTAAGAAACTTATTTTCTAATCCTATCTTCTTCTTTTTTCTTTTTCTTTTTTCTTAAATTGAAATGGATAAGTTCTCTTGGTGATCCATCATCTTCTACCTTCACGTTAGACACAATTTTTTCATTTCTTCCATCTAATAGACCTTAAATATTGTGAATTATTCATTTTAATCCAGTCTTAAACACCAAACGAGGCTTGTACGTATGTAAGACCGAAAGGTATATATATTTGTACTATATATGTACATGCAAATGTAATGTGAGAACTTGGTACCGGGTCCATGTATATCACATGTATAAAAAAATATATACAAGATATATATGTATGTATATTTTGCTGGCGCTGGGTATGGGAAATTTAGGGTTGTAAATAAGACGACTCAGAGTTAGATGCAGGGCGTATCTATGAAAGTATAGGTTGGCAGTACATGGCATGCAAATGTACTGAATCAGGAACTGGTGGTTGTGCATGCATGCCATCCCCATTAGCTTACCCCATGCAACAGTTTCCACCGTACATGTAAGCACAAAAACAAAGCATAAGGTATAGATATTCAAATATGTTCAAGCTCTGCCATGCCATATATACTGTTCTCACTTCTGAATACACACACACATTTGTGACACATTTTTTAACATACTTTTTTCAGGGTCTAAAGTATAATATATTTTAAGTACAATCTCACTATTTATCTTTTAGATATTTCTTTTCAGAGATAATCTACAAAATTATCAAAATCAAATCCAATTGTTTATCTTTGTAAAGCCCTATTCATCCCTTCTTTTTACTATGTACGAATGTTTTAATAATTTTGAACTTGTTTAATTTTAAATAAAAAAAATTATAAAATTAAGAATCAAAATATATACTGACCTATATATACTGTACTGTATTCATATATAACATGATCAAGTCTTCATACACACACACACGAAAAAAACAAAAAGTTCCCCAGATGATCAAAAGATCAGAGAGAAATCTCTTCTGCATTTTATGGATTGGGGCCCACTTGATCTCAGTGGCATGTTGCTTTTGCAGTAGCTTGGCTCAATCTGACACACATATTACAGATATATACAAGAACACAGTAGGAGCTATACAGGAATGCATATCGTAACGTTGGAAGAGAAGGACCTCTCAGTGACCAACCTTCTTGACTTGTTCCTTGTCATACCCTAATAATTCATTCTCTTTTAAATTGAAATAACAATAAAGTAATGTTATTCACATTTTTTTTTACCTTTCATATATTTTTATTGACTTTTGTTCATTGATCTTTTTCAATTTATCGATTCAACGATCTTAAAATTAAGAGGGTGTGTGTGATAAAGTAAAATAAGTATGTAGATAATACTACTTTAAAAATATCATATTTATTCCAATTTTTTATGATATGGTTAATTCTGTTAATTACTTTATGCATATCAGTACTCTGATTTTTACCCTTTTTCCCTTTTTCCCTTTTTCTTGTTTTGCTGACGACCAAAGGAATGTTATGGGGGTAAGAGACAGATCTCCAATGGCTTACCTAATTCTTTTTGTTTAAGCTTATACTCTTTATGTGAAATACTATTGTATCATATTGATTAATGAACGAGGATTCTTTCTGGATCTTTTTTGTGAGGATCTTGAAAATTTTTCACATCGTCTCTGTTTATCGTACATCATATGGTTATAAATTATTTTAAATTATTTTATTTAAAATTAAACATAAACAGTACCTAACGAAAACTGACCTTACGATTTACGATGAACGGACACAATATAAGGATCCTCGAGATCCTCACAAAGTGGATTCGCCTTCGGATCCTCATGCTTGATTGATTATAATACTTAGGGCCGGCGCTGAGGGAGTGCAAGTGGTGCTACCGCACAGGGCCCCCAAATCGGAAGGGCCCCCAATTTTTCAATTTTGCATGCATATACGTATATATAGTAGTAAGTGTAGAATATTACAAACATCTTAGCATAAGTGGAATTATTGCTTCTTTATATCGGCCTAGGGGATGGGTTCAAAACTCATCTCCATCATTTTTTCAGTTTATATTTTTATTAAATGCATAAGCTTCCACAAATTAATATAAAAATTCCATACAATATCATCATTTTTTCAGTTTATATTTTTATTAAATGCATAAGCTTCCACAAAATAATATAAAATTTTCATACAATAACATGAAAATTCGAACCTTGGCCCTCTAAATAGTTAAGGAAAAACAATACTCCACCTTTCCACTTGTTGATTTGTTAAATTCGAAATTCTTAATACTTTTTAGGCCTCCAATTCACTTTCACACATGGCTCCTGAAATCTCAGGGCCGACTCTGATAATACTACTACAGATCGTACTAATATGGTCATGTAATATGAGTTGGCGACAAGTGTATATTTAAGAGAGTATTTTAGCAATAAATACCCACATTATCTTGGTCAATTTTTTTTCCAAGCATACCTAGTTTATCATGATTCTACTTACCTAATTCCTCTTCAAATTTCTTTAAATCATTAGAAAAAATGAGTCTAATTATCAACTGCCACATCATATGGTTTATAACATATGTTTTAAAAATATGATATTCCTAACAATTTTCAAATTGAAATAACAATTTCTAATAAGTTTTTTTATTTATTACAAGCGATATTATACACTAATCTTTACTAAGAGAATATGCATAAAACAAACATTCAAATTTGAATTTAAAAGACATAAGGTGTTGGTGTACTTGTAGTTGATTGTACTTATTCTATTTGTATTTGGGTTCTTTTGTGATTAGGGTTGTTTGACACGTCATTTGCAAACGACTGGTTCTGGTCATCTCTTGACCCTGTGCAAAGCACAAAAAATTGGCGAAATTTCAAAAGGAAATTGCTCAATTGTTAGGGCCCGCAAACAAGCTTAGTTGAAAGCCCAGCTATCCCAAAACCCAACGATGACCCAACCAACCATCTCATTTTCTTCAGCAATGACCCAAACTTGTTTGCACTTTGTAGCACCCTTCGGGCCTTTTTAGGGGGTTTTTTTTTTTTTTTTTTTTTTTGGGTCATGCCCTTGATCTCCACAAATGAAAAACTCAACAAAAAAAAACAAAAAAAACAAATTAGAAAAACCATCTTTACAATCATAAATTTTACGCAAAAATATTTCAATAAGAATTGGAGAAAGAAACTCTTTATCTATAGACTTGATGCACTTGTCATGTTTTCATTGATTTTTTATTGTAAAATTCTTTGGTTTCTATTGATAAGTTTGAGTTATATTTTCAGAGTGCAATGTTATTAGAAGATTCATATGTGAAAACCATTCATTTCTTTAAAAAAAAAAACAAAACCAATAAAATTTCTTAATGAATTGGGGCGGTTTTGTCATAAAATAAGATTATAGGAGGTTGTCTTCTCGTTATTTAGGTTTAGTTGTAGTTTTCTTCACTTCTGAGTAATAAAATTTATGTTCCATATTCGTAAATGACGAGTTTGTGACTAATTTATTCTTCATCCCTGTAGTGTAAATGTATCGATCATTGTAACAAAAATGGTAGTTTCTTCCTAGGTCTTTTTTCGAGTCTATAATTGAAGTCTTTCCTCTTTGGCAGTCTAAGTTTGAATTCTTTTGACGAGGAGAATAAACTGAACCAGTTTGCTTTGATGTGTTTTTCTTGGCTGAGTCACATGTTTTCTTTTGTCAAAGTATCAAAACACATAGATAACATTACTAAGGTAATATCTTTGCTTGGGCCTTTTCTTATCCGTACATTAATAAATAAATTAGAAAAACACTTTGAAAAACGATGTTTTACAGAAAAACACTTCAAGTGACAAATTAGAAAGAAAAAAAATCTCTCATGTATCCACTTTGATAGTTTAATTTTTTCGTAGCTACGAAATTAGTTTGGTGTTGCAAAGTAAATTGGATTTTCCTTTAGTATTTGAGTTTGAAGCACTTTTTTCTAAAATGTGATGTTGTTTGGAGTTTATATGTGAATATCCCAATAAATTATATCAAAAGAGCAGCAGGTTTTGTTCACAGAATTATGTTTTTGAGAATACAACTAGATGGTTGGAGACTTCAGAAATGAATGTTAAAATTATTTCAATTCATTATAACATTATGGTTGTTTATTTTTTTGTGCTCACCGTAATCCAATACTTAAAAAATTAAAAATGAGAGTATCGATCCCCTTCTCATTCCTTATTTTCGACTCCCTTGAATCACGAATTCCCTTATATTGATTTTTTTTTATACTTAAAAAGTGTATTTTTTTCTTAAATTTTATTTTATAATGTGGGCAATCTAGACATAAATTGCAATGAATGCTTTTCCATGTGACGTGAGAGATCAAATCTTCTGCACTCAAAATGGGTGTGGCCTCTCTGTGGCTCCAATAAGTGTTTCATACGTATTAAATTTATGACAACAAAATTAAGAAATGTTAAGATAATGAATACGTGTCAAACACTTATTAGGGTCACAGAGAGGCCACATCTAGTTTGGATGGAAAAGATTTGATCTCGTGACGGGAAAAGCAATCTTGTAATTCCTCCCTTTGTAGAGATTTCATATACATGCATGAGGATTAACTTTATCACTATTAATTTTTTTAATAGTATTTTATTTTCAATGACGGCTACTCTTACTTTGCTTCAGGAGTAAATTGTAGTAATAGTTTCTCAATTTTAATCAAATTGAAGCAATGGTTCATCAACTAAAAATTCATTACCTTTGGTCCCTCAACTCATCAAACGTGTAACTATTGTCTTTTTCGTCAACTCTGTCAAAGTTATATCCCAACAAAAAAGAAAATTAGGATGCCTAATCCATACCCATTCGCCTATGAAAGATCAAACGTGAAGATCTTTCACATTTTCACTCTTTTAAGGTTAAAGTTGAGGGACTATTGCTCCACTTGAGTTAAAGTTAACAAATTATTTCTCTAGTTGAATTAAAGTTGAGGGACCATTGATACAATTGTTCTTATTTGACTTTCCATATTTGCTCCTTGATTTAGTCTCACGTGCATGTCTCGTGACTTATTTTGATGGAAGTTCTAACGGAGTTGACGAAAAGGACAATAGTTGCATGTTTTGAAAAGTTGAGGGACTAGTGGTAATAAATTTTTAGTTGATGGATCATTGCTCTAATTGAGTTAAAATTGAATGACCATTACTATAATTTACTCTTGCTTCAGATATCATCGTTCTTAATTTTATCCATTATTGTGTGTTCACACATTGACAAAGCATTCTCAAGCCTCTTAAAAATTTGCAAAAATTACTTTGTCCCATGAAAAAGGTAAAAACAAAACGGTACTAATGGAATGAGATAAGATGAGATGAGTTGGTCTTGCATGCTGTTCTTGTACCAAAAGTTCATGCGCTTATCCTTTTCTTTCTGTCTTACATTGATTCTGAAACGTCAAATTTTAACTTAATTAGTTTTCAGTTAAAGTTCATCTGATCTAAATCTAATGCGTGAAGCCTTTAAAAAGTAATTGGCTTATATCATATTATCAAACAATTGAATGTCTTGATTCAAAAGCCACCTTGCAATCTCATCCAAAGCCCTTCTCATTTTGTTTCCCCTACTTTTTATATATTTTACAAGTAGATTGAAACTGAAGTTTGAGTAGCGCATGCTGACTTATTTAGAGTGTCAATATATATATTACTTGTCTTTACTACAAGACCCGTTTTAGACTGTTTTTGAAACGGTTAAAAGTGTTTTATGACTATAAAAACGTTTTTAGATATGTTTGGCTGAAATACTTAAAAATGAATATGAAATTTCTTTTTTTTGAAAGAGCACTTAATATGTGCTTTTTCAAAAAGTATTTGAATTTTTTATTAAGAAAATCGTATACACGTTTATACTTAAAAGATGTATGCTTTTGAAGATATCTCTCCAATCATGATATTTGACACAACATTGAAAATTATAAGGTTGTTTAAGAACTTGGAATCTAGGATTACCCATTTGGATGATCTCAAGCTACCATTATCTTCAATTATATGCAATATATTCTAACCCCAAATGACCATCAATTTTTTGAGGTCACCAATATTTTATAGTTTAATATATAATCAAGTTAGAGTTAGGCAAGCCACCAAACATGATGAGATCAGTTTACAGAAATCTATAAAGTTTGGTGGAAGAATCAAAATGATCAAGGCTTAAGAAAATCCTAAAGTTTGGAGGAAGAATCAAAATGATCAAAGCCTAAGAAAATCCATTTCTTGAAGGACTTTTAATATTAATCTTATAACATGTATGCATTTTTTTAATATCATAACATAATATATAATTTATATTTATTTTTATTTTTGTTTAAACGATATTATCTACACTAAGGGCTAAGGGGTGAGGGAGTTAGTTAAGCTTCACAATGAGCTAGCAATAATATGGTTCAAATTGGTCTTTGGTGAGAATCAAATTTAAAACCTCTCACTTAGAAGTGAAGAGAAACCACTAGACTGCAGTTTAAGTAGTAGTATCATAATATAATATATTAATCATGTAAGATATAATTAGACTAATAAAATTACTTCTTGGTGTAATGAAAAAAATTAAGGGCTCATTTAGAAGTACTTTTAATATGGCTGAAAGCACTTTTAATGACAATGTTCATAGAACCGAACCTTAGTAAATATACAAGTGAATTTTGGAAAACATTTGAATTGTTTCTTGCAATAAGCACTTTAAATACTTTTGAAATTCAAAATATTTTTTTTTAAATAATTTCAATCATTTCAAAAACACTTCTAAATAATTCTTAAATTTTCTTCCTAAATTTTTTTACCCTATTGTCACTTCCAATAATAACCGAAAAAACAATCAGATTGACTTTTGGGGTTTTACCCAGAAGATAACAACCTTATCCCTTTTGTTTGCCCTAAGTAAGCAATCGCTACATGTGAAAATTGCAAGTTACTCCTGGTTACCTATACAAAATTACAATTTGACCCACAGAACCATTTTTGTTATTTATTTATTTATTTGATAAACACATTACTTTCAGACAATATGAAAGGGCAATTCAGTCATTCCAATAAAAAGCTTTGCACAAACTCAGTGGTATTAGGTTGAAAATTTGACAGGGTTTGAGGGCTGATTAAGTAAATTCAATCAGGAAAACCATTATGATATCTGCAACAGCAGCTCAAAATCCACCATTAGTCCGACTTCAACTCTTTCAGAAAAATTCCTAGTCCCCTGAGAAGAAAAGAAAAAATAAAAACAAAAGAAAATATTTAAACCACCATATTAAACCTCATAAAAGGGTTTGAAGGTATCCTTATCATCTTTCCCTTTCTATATTAATTTATTAAATTTAAAATCAGCTGAAAATTATATATTTGCAATTTATTTATTTTTGTCTCTGTATATTTTGTTTGATAAAAATCAAAGGTTGTTCTGCTTCTATTCCCCCCTCTTTCTGCACATTCCTTTTTGTATTTATGAACTTGCATGTTTTGTACCAAAAATTTATTGCTTCTCTCTTCTGGGTTTGATTTACTTCAGTGCTGAAAAGCAGAAGAAGTTGCCATTGAGAATCTGACATTATTATCCAGTGTTGGGTGAGATTTTATCATTCAGCAGCATGTCTCATACCAACTGGGAAGCTGATAAAATGTAAGTTTTTGCTGTAAATTGTTTAGTTCTTCACTTTCAGCCTTAGTTTCCTATCTGGGTTTCTGTTTTTTTTCCAAGTTTAGTGACCCCCTTGCTGTATTCTGGGTCGATTTGGGTTCTGGATTTCTGGGATTCTCTGGGGTTTGTTAATTTTTGCAGAGTTTGGATTAAAGTTTGGTTCTTTAACCTTTTTTTATTTTTCCTTTTTGTATGTTGATTTCATTTGTGCGGATTTACGGTTTGTTGTTATAATATTTGTATGTGATTAACAGGTTGGATGTGTATATCCATGATTATCTAGTGAAGCGGGATTTAAAAGCCTCTGCACAAGCTTTCCAAGCAGAAGGAAAAGTATCCTCAGATCCCGTTGGTAAGCACAGAAATGTTGACCCAAGGGGTACAAAAATCTTTGAGTAATGGAAATTATCTTTCTCATTACTTTTTAAATGAGTTTTTGTGACTTTGCTGAACTTGCATTTTGATTTTTCTTTTGGCTATGGGTTTTACAGCTATTGATGCGCCGGGAGGTTTCCTATTTGAATGGTGGTCGGTTTTCTGGGATATATTCATTGCTAGGACTAATGAGAAACATTCAGAGGTTGCGGCATCTTACATTGAGGTTAGTTTGAGAATGCTTTAGCACGTATTAGCTTGGTAAATACCGTAGGCCATATATCATTTGCAATGAGAGTTTTAAGAGTGGAGAAAAAGGTGTGTTTCATGTCGTTGATATTTCCTAGCTTTAAAGAGAAGGAATTTGCAGTTGGTTAATGTTGAGACTTGTTTCGTGCTTTATGTTTTCTTCACAAGCCAATTCAAATGGAATGCACTTCTACTCTCATGCCAGGGGAGTTCATTTTGATTTTTTTTTTTCACAGAACAAAATGGAGTTCCTATGTTAGAGTAGATTTTGAGATTTTTATTCTTGCTTTTTCTTTCTCTAGTTTATATGTCATTTCTTATATGCTCAGTTACATCATTCTCTGGCTGTCTACTGCAGTCGATCCCTTTGTTATCTCATGTCTTACTCTGATTCTTCTTTTGATAAAGATTTACTCTAATTCTCGTACTATTGTTTATATAATAGAACATTCAGTTTTCACCCTGGATTTCTGATCTATGTCGTATCACTGAAAAAGTTGTTTTGACTTCTTTGCGTCTGATTTTCTATCTGCTCTATGTTCTGTCTGAAGACATTTTATTCCTTCGTTGCAATTTTGGCAAACAATTATTAAAACTCAAAGGTTCTAGCTATTGCTGCATTCTTCCCATCACCAAACTTTGTGTTCACGTTTTGCTTGACGGTCGTAAGGCTTAAACCCCTGATGGTTGTATGTGAACTGAAAATATGCTGACTGGTACAATTTCAGATGAGTATTACAATTTTGATTGTTTTGCATTCTTGAGTAACAAGTACTTTGTATTTTTCAACCATTTTTTCAAACTTCTAATTGCTCTATGGGTTGTTTTGTTGAGCTTATAATTAAAGTATTGGCCTGGTTAAGGGTGCTTTTTCTTTTTGTTTCAGTGCATGATGGTTGAACATGTGTAGGCCAATATCTGTTGGTCTTCCACACTAATGGCATAGGTATAGCCCTTAATTTGACTAAATGCCTAAGTTGGATGAACACACTCAACCTCATGCTTGATACTAACTAATAAGCATGATCTTTTTCAGTGGAGGCATCAGATAGTCGTGACAAACACTGTTTGTTTGTCTACTATAACTAAGTGTATATTTCTACAATCGTTACTTATAGTGAATTAGCCATATTAATTTTATGTCTTTGTGATGCGTGTGATATGGACCGGTAATCACAAGCTTTCCAAGGGTATTTCTTATAGTTCTTATAAACAAGTGTAGTGCCTTTTGGAAGCTCATGAATATTCAAACTGCAGACTCAGTTGATTAAAGCAAGGGAGCAGCAACAGCAGCAGCAGCAACAACAACAGCAGCAACATTCCCAGCAACCGCAAAACTCACAACAACAGCAGCAGCAAATGCAAATGCAGCAACTCATGATGCAAAGGCAGCAACAGCAGCACCAGCAGCAGCAGCAGCAGCAACAACAACAACAGCAGCAACCACAGCAGCAACAGCAACCGCCACAGCCGCAGCAGAGAAGAGATGGGGCACATCTTCTCAATGGAACTACAAATGGGCTTGTTGGAAATGATCCTCTCATGCGACAAAATCCTGGAACAGCGAATGCCATGGCTACAAAGATGTATGAGGAAAGATTAAAACTTCCTCTTCAGAGAGATGCTATGGATGATGCATCTATGAAGGTAGGTGAATTATCCTTTTTTTTTTTAATAGAATGACTTTAACTGTTTTCTGACCCGTATTAGGAACAATCTGCAGCAGAGATTTGGTGAAAATGCGGGCCAGGTTTTGGATCAAAATCATGCTTCAATATTGAAGTCAGCTGCAGCAACCGGCCAGCCTTCAGGGTGCATTTCTCTAAGACTTTGTATCTTCCACTATTCTTATTTGCTTGTTGAGCTTCTCGATACATTGAGAAATGATGTGGACTTGTTTATTTATGCTTAGGAATTTATCTTCTAATCAACTAAATGTACAGAAATTTAGGGCTTGGAGAAAACAGTTTCATATTGATGATACCAAATTTGGGATAGCTCTGCTATGTATTTTTAGGATTTAGAGTAAAGTGCGACCTGCATATGTCTCGGAAAACTGTTAAATGTTAGTTTGTATGCTGTGCCCGCATAACCACTTACTGATAGGGTTTTAGATGTGGAAGCTGTTACTTAATCCTGTTATCAACATTAATTATAAAACAGTGAATGCTTTTTTGCAGGCAAGTTTTGCATGGTACAGCTGGTGGGATGACTCAACAAGTCCAAGCTCGAAATCAGCAATTGGCAGGGTCTACACCGGTATGCTTAGTTTTATTTGGAATTTCATTATATGTGTTTTGGATCATGTTTATCTGTTCTGACTTGTATATGGAATCAGGACATAAAGACTGAAATCAATCCAGTATTGAATCCCAGAGCTGCAGGTCCCGAGGGATCATTAATAGGAATTCCTGGTATTCTTGTATTGTCTTTCTCGACGTTTGATTGACCATGTCTCACTCTGAAATATTATGTGCACATATTGATCCGCTGTGGTGATTAATATATTCTATTTTTATATTGGAAGCCTGCTACACCAAAGTAATTTGTGAGTTAGTAATTATAGAGTTGAAAGATTTTGTAGGTTTTGACGATATTGTATAATGATGCTTTACCTTACATGTAAGACTCTTTTTCAGGATCAAATCAGGGTGGAAACAATTTGACTTTAAAAGGATGGCCGCTCACAGTAAGTTTTTGATGGCTGGATAATTTTCTGTTTGTTTCTTAGCCTTTGTTAGAAAATTTCGTATGTCTAATTGGACCATTTCTTTTCTTGAGTTTCTGGTCCTGTATTAAAACAATGGTAATAGATGCGCTAAATGCATCAAAATTACATTGTTTCTGAATTTGGAAACTATATTAGTTCATTTGTTGTCCATCTTTGAAGTTTAGAATCTCGAAGCGACCAATGTTCGTTTAAATTTAAAATCTCTGTCGTCTATTTGGTTGCATTTCCGAAGCTTAGAGTATCACCCATTAATACTCTACAACTGTTTTTCTCCTTGTTAGGGTTTGGAGCAGCTTCGCTCTGGACTTCTTCAGCAACAGAAGCCTTTCATACAAGCTCCCCAGCCCTTTCATCAGCTTCAGATGTTGACACCACAACACCAGCAACTTATGCTTGCTCAGCAAAATATGACATCACCGTCTGCTGCCAACGATGAAAGTAGAAGACTAAGAATGCTATTGAATCGCGGTCCTGGGAAGGATGGCCTTGCAAATTCTGTTGGTGACGTGGTACCAAATATAGGATCACCTCTTCAAGCTGGTGGCCCTATTTTGCCTCGTGGAGATACAGATATGCTGATTAAGGTGCTCCAATCTGTGTCTATTTCACTTGTAGTTGTAATTGTTATGGTGGTGGAGTTTACCCCCTCTGTACTTCGACATATTATCAAACAGTTCATTCTCTTTGGCTTCTGAGAGTGTTTGTTTGTTTGTAGTTAAAGATGGCTCAACTTCAGCAGCAACAAAACAGCAATCCCCAACAGCAACAGCAACAGCAACAGCAACAGCTTCAACAGCATACTCTTTCTAATCAGCAGTCACAAAATTCAAATCTCAATCCCCATCAGCAAGATAAAATGGGGGGTGCTGGCAGCATCACTATGGATGGTAGCATGTCGAACTCTTTTCGAGGAAATGATCAGGTCTGTCTGTCCTTTTATGGTTAATTATTATGAACTTTTTCTTGGTCAATTAACTCAGGCTCGTATTGCTTATCAAACTTACAACCTTGTAGAATAGTAATTGTTCAATTTTTTATTTACACATTGTTTAGAATTCTTGGGGAAGCTCCTTATACAGTTTTGCCTATGCAATTTAAGGTTTCAAAAAACCAGCCAGGGAGAAAGAGAAAGCAGCCAGTGTCATCTTCAGGGCCTGCCAATAGCACAGGAACAGCAAACACAGCTGGGCCTTCCCCGAGTTCAGCCCCTTCAACTCCCTCGATTCACACTCCTGGGGATGTAATCTCAATGCCTGCCTTGCCCCATAGTGGTAGCTCCTCCAAGCCTCTGATGATGTTTGGCGCTGATGGTACTGGTACTCTTACATCGCCATCACATCAGTTGGTGAGTGATTTCTTCATCTTCTTGTATTAGAAGGAATTGGCAATTCCTTGCACGGCTTCTCATTGGGATTCCATTTTGGCAGTGGGATGATAAAGATCTTGAATTGCAGGCTGATATGGATCGATTTGTAGAGGATGGGTCTCTTGATGATAATGTCGAGTCTTTTTTATCCCCTGATGATGTGGATCATAGAGATGCTGTTGGTCGATGTATGGATGTCAGCAAAGGTGCGGTGGGTGCCATGTTGTTGAATGAATTCTTTGTTTAACATCATCCTGAACGTAGTATCTGCCAGTATTTTCTCACCTACAATGCAATTCTTTCGTATTTTCTTGAATATTAGATATATACATTCATAAAAACCAGGACAGTGCAAGTCATCGGTATTGAATCACAAGTCTCAATAAATGATCTTTGTCTTTTTTCTTTTGTCAATTTTTATCTCGCATATATAATTGTGTAGTCCACAAACACACAAACAATGTCAATACTCGTTCTTCTTATCTTCGTAAACATTCAAAAGAGAGAATGTAGATGTAACTTATCATGGGAAGTAATTTTGTTCATCATAGTTATTATTTTTTCTTTGTAAATAATTTCTTTTTTAAATAATTAAAATAAGTAAACCTGGTTGTTTGCAGCTACTATTGTTTACTTTGAGGACTCAGAATTTGAATTTGACTGCAGGGTTCACATTTACGGAAGTAAACTCTATTAGAGCAAGCGCAAGCAAGGTTACAAGCTGTCACTTCTCATCGGATGGAAAGTTTCTTGCTAGTGGGGGCCATGATAAAAAGGTGAGTGAATGAATATTGAAATTGCTAATAACTTCTGTGGGAGGATTCAGAACTGCTGCTACATATTGGCTAATTGATTCTTCCCGAACATTAACATGTGAAATTGTTTGTTTAGTTTACTTCTTAAAAGCTATAACATTTACTTTGTTGGTTGATGCTTGTACTTATTTAGAGTGTTCTTGACATGCGTATTATGCAGGCTGTATTGTGGTACACAGATACATTAAAGCTAAAAAGTACCCTAGACGAACATTCAGCTTTGATAACTGATGTTCGTTTTAGTCCGAGCATGCCACGTCTTGCAACGTCTTCATTCGACAAGACTGTCAGGGTTTGGGATGCCGACAATGTTAGTGAAAAATTCTTCTGTCCTTATCATCTACTTAGCTTATACTCTGATTTTAACCTATTGATTCAAGATTTGAAGACTTGTTTGAGTAATCAAACTAAGTATACATACTTCTAGTTTGATTTCTATCATATCTTTGCCATTATGAGTTTGTGCCTCTATTGATAAAAAGATGATTTATCTTTTGTGAGATGCTGTATCAAGCCTTCTTTATGTTTTTATTCTGCAGCCTGGTTATTCTCTCCGTACCTTTATGGGACATTCGGCCTCTGTTATGTCATTAGATTTCCACCCAAATAAAGACGACCTCATCTGTTCTTGTGACGGGGATGGTCAGATACGCTACTGGAGTATTAACAATGGCAGCTGCTCATGCGTGTTTAAGGTAGAATCTTGTCTTCTGGGATGCAGGAAGTTGATGGGGGTGGGGTAGTGGTGGTTTTCATATTATATACGTTTTGGTGATTCTGATATGCTTGAATATATTAGGGTGGTACGGCACAAATGAGATTTCAGCCCCGTCTTGGAAGATTTCTTGCTGCAGCTGCAGAGAATGTTGTATCTATACTGGATGTTGAGACTCAGACTTGTCGGCATTCTTTACAGGTCAGTCTTAACATTTTGTCTCACTATAATTTTTCTTTCATAGTTGTAATTTAAACGGATCATGTAATATTATCATGTGAATTCTCAACTGCATTACTTGGAATTTGGATTTGAATGCAGGGGCATACTAAGCCTATCCATTCTGTGTGTTGGGATCCTTCTGGCGAATTCCTTGCATCTGTCAGCGAGGACTCTGTAAGAGTTTGGACACTTGGAGCGGGAGGCGAAGGGGAATGCGTTCATGAGTTAAGCTGCAACGGAAATAAATTTCATTCATGCGTTTTCCATCCTACATATACTTCACTGCTGGTCATTGGCTGTTATCAGGCAAGTCAATTCTGCATTATTGTTCTTATATAATGTTCGTTACGTTTTTGCTTGGAGGTCACTATTCACTTAAACCCTTGGGATGTGTGTTCCCATTTTACCTCCTGGAAAAGTGATCCCGTACTGATAGTTTTATCTGGGTAAAATGCAGTCACTGGAGTTATGGAACATGACAGAGAACAAGACAATGACTCTATCGGCACACGAAGGACTTATTGCTGCCTTGTCTGTGTCAACTGTTACGGGTTTGGTTGCTTCGGCTAGTCACGATAAGTTTGTCAAGCTCTGGAAGTGAAATGGTCACTGTGATTAACTGAACTTCACAGATTAGGAATAGGTTTCAGCCAGTCTTGGTCAACGCTTGTAGTTTATGTCTTTGGTTGCTCGATTGATCTTCAACTTTTACTTTTTTGGATATCGAACTGTCTCCAGAGACCCCCGGAAACTGACCTTGTAACATTATTGTTGTATTTGTATGCTTATTACTGTAACAGTAAAAACTGGGAGATCTCTCAATTGCTTCATGCTGCTCTTGTAACGTTTTCGGACGGTAAGATAGAAATTTTATCATTCTCATCGTGTTTCATTTGGGAAAATGATAAGTCACATTTTCTTTCCTCTTGCTACACACCCACCCTTGTTTCTGGGCATAGGATCGAACGAAAACACGGGATGTAATTAAACAGGGGTGTGCAGGTGGAGAAAATGGGTGTGATTATCATGTCCCGTTTCATTTTTGTTCAGCCGAGTCTCATTGAGATGGTTCTTTTGTCATCAAGGTCCGGTCTCGCAGTTTTAATGTGCAGCATGATGGTTGATAGGCTTGAAAGGAGAAATTGTTTGGCGTAACGGTAACTTCACGTGGCATGTTGTTGGTAAATTTGCCGTCAGTTGCGGAATTATTTCAGGATAAAATTTGGAATATTTAGATCAAAAGTTTGGATGATGGCTTTCGTAAAGTTTAAGGCGGTGGATTGCCTAATTTTCAATTCACTGTGTTTCGTGTTCACCTTTTGTCCTCTCGTTAGTTTAGAATAGAACTATCGTTTGTAATTAAAAAAAAAATTGTTATCTTATTGAATCATAAAGCATTTAAGAAATAATTTCAAGAGGACTTCGGGGTCGACTCCTCCACCAAACATGAAAATTGAAATTGTTAGAAAGTGGAAAGATGATCAAGTAAGAAGGATGATCAAGGAAAAGAGTTGAGGAATAGAGAAAGAAAGCTTTTGCTCCAAAGAGAACATCCACAACTCCTTAAGCCTCTGATGATGTCCGGTGCTGATGCTGCTCTTTCATCACTCTCGGTTCAGTTGGTGAGTAATCTCTTCATCTTCTTGGTATCACAAGGAATTGATGATTATGGTAATGGTATGATAAACATGTTCGATTGCAGACGGATATGGATCAATTTGCAGACGATGCAGAAAATGCAGAAGATGATGAACTTCTTGATGATGCACAATCTACAGGTGCATTAGTGAATACTTTGTTATTTAGTTGTTTTGAAACATGGTGGACAATTCTTTTTTCTATGGACCCGTTTGATAACTATTTCGGTTTTATTTTGTGCGCTAGCGATGGAGGATGTATACAGTAGAAAAATTGTTTAGACATATAGGTTTTCGTTCTGTGCACCGTTCCATATACATTTCTTCCACATTCCACCCACCATCCTTCCTCCACCGTTCTTCATCTTTCCTTTCTCCCGTGCATTTCCCTCTATCTCTAACAACGAGAACTGAAAGCTAAAAACTAAAAATGAAATGGTTACCAGACGAGGCTCTAAATTAAACATGGATGGTTGTTTTGAGACTTGAAATTTCGATATGACTTTAGGGTTCGCATTTACGGAAAAAAACTCTGCTAGAGCAAGTGCAAGCAAGGTTGTGAGTTGCCACATCTCATCAGATGGAAAAGTTCTTGCTAGTGGTGGCCTTGATAAGAAGGTGAGCGAGTGATGATTTCCTAATTTCCAATAGCTTCTATTCTTATATATATCTGAACATAAATGTGGAATTGCTTGATATCTGTGTGTTGCAGGCCATACTGTGGTACACAGATAGTTTAACGCCAAAAGCTGTTCTCGGAGAACATTCATTGTTGATAACTGATGTTCGTTTCAGTCCCAGCATGCCACGTCTTGCAACATCTTCATTCGACAAAACTGTCAAGATCTGGGATGCTGACAATGTTAGTGGAAACATTCGTCTGTCCCGTGGATCATATATATTCTGTAATCTCGCCTTGTAAAACTTTTTGTATGTCTTAAATCTGCAGCCTGTTTCATTTTGCACCTTTATGGGACATTCTGCTCCTGTCCTGTCAGTAGATTTTCACCCAAACAATGATGACCTTATCTGTTCGTGTGATGCGAGTGGTGAGATACGGTACTGGAGAATTAACAATGGCTTCTGTGCAAGCGTGTTTAAGGTAGAATCTTGTGTACAGAAGTTGAGTGGGGTGAGGTAGTGGTGTTTTTATTAGATTGTTCACTGTTTGGTATATTCATTATTAATAAGTTGAACATATTAGGGTGGTAAGAGGCAGGTGAGATTTCAACCCCGTCTTGGAAGATTTCTTGCTACAGCTGCAGAGAATGTTGTACATATACTGGATGTGGAGACACAAGCTTGTCGGCATTCCTTACAGGTCAACTTTACATTTACATTCATCATAATATTCCGTGTGATCATTCTGAGAGTTATGCTATCATCTAACGCTATGTTGACATTGTTTGTGCACACGACATTATCTTTTGAGTTCTGTATATGCAACATTGATGAGCCTTCAGGTCCTTGTTTCACTGGGAAATTGTGGTTCTTGTAGGATTAGGTACTTAGCAATGTTCTAAAAGCATGTGTTGTATGCAGGGGCATACTAAGCCTATCCATTCTGTGTGCTGGGATCCTTCTGGTGAGTTCCTCGCATCTGTCAGTGACGACTCTGTTAGAGTTTGGGCACTTGGAGCAGGAGGGGAAGGCGAATGCGTTCATGTGCTGAGCTGCAACGGAAGTAAATTTCGATCGTGTGTTTTCCATCATACGTATACTTCACTGCTGGTCATTGGCTGTTATCAGGCAAGTAAATTCTCCATTATTGTGCTTATGTAATGTTTGTTACATTTTTTGCTTGGAGACCACTACTACTCTCTTCAGCCGTTCGGATATTTGTTCCCATTTTACACGAGAGAAACAATCCTTTACTGGTACTAGTGTTGCTGCAAGATATCATATTTTGATTTTGATTTGGGGAAAATAATTGCAGACACTGGAGTTATGGAACATGACAGAGAACAAGGCAATGACTCTACCAGCACATGAAGGACTCATTGCTTCTTTGGCGGTGTCAAATGTTACAGGTTTGATTGCCTCGGCTGGTCACGATAAGTTTGTCAAGATCTGGAAGTGAAATGGTTGTTACTCTGATCAAAGACCTTTGACTGACTTGTATTATTATTGTTGTTACTATATAACAAAATAAAGTTAACTAAACATCTATTTTGATGCTTCATGGACTTGTTGTAACGCTTCAAATACAGATGCTTTTATGCTTCCGTTTTCCTTTGGTTGTATACAAAAATCTGAAACCAAAACAGATAATGTAATGTTAAATTCCAGGGAGTTCTAAACTTTGGTTAATTTGGAGCCTGGAACCAGATATTCGCCAAGCAAGAGTTTTGATCATCGATTAGCTGACGACATTCAATTCCAGCCGTTGATACATGCTTCTAATAAGAGTTTAAATCTTCTAAATAAAAAAGGTGTTCAATCTTTGTAATTTACTAGTTCAATGACAAACCCACATTGAATTAGATTTAGAAGATATAAATCCAAAGCCTTCCATGGTTAATGTGGAGGGTACCCAGTTGCTCCCTTGTATGAGAGCCTTGGCCTTAGAGATTCCTCCAACTTTGAATTGTTGGAAGGTTCAGAGAACTAGTCTGGCCTAAAAAACTTTCGGTAATAAATTTTCTTATATTTCTCATTCACGGGAAATGTTCTGTTGTCAGTGAGACGAAGAATTATACATGTTGTCAGATGTGAATCTAAAACATACATTTTGATAGTAACCATTAACTCTCTTTTTTTTTTCAACTGAAAATACAATTAGACCATGTCAATCAATTTACTTGCAGGCATGAATTGACTTAAACTTTGATGACCAAAAACTAAACAAAAGTTAACAATCACTAATGATGAGCATCAAACGATGACGCGTAGAGAGACAGCGAATTCCATTAGGAGTATTTCCGGAACCAGCCAAGGGTACCATCGTGAAGCCACCTAAGGAGTTGACAAATGAAAAGCATCCCCAAATTTGTTTTTGTTTTTTTGTTTTTGGATTTCATGGACTCAGCAATGGAAGTCTTTGCATTTGCTGGAATTAGCACTTAGAGTTAGAAGGTACTCTCAGCTCTCTGCACTTTGTATCTGCCATTTCTTTATAGTAACCATGAAATATTGAATGTGATAAATTTGGAAAGTAAAGAGGTTTTTTTTGGTTTGAAACATACCCTTTAATGTTCAAAGCATATCTAGCAATTCTTATCCACTTTCTGAATTCAAAAGCATAAACCTAACAAACTGATCAATTAGTTTATAACTCTAAATCTTTGGTCATCGGGCACATGCGTGAACAAAATGGATCTTTTTTCACGTGTTTTGTGATACTTTATTATATCCCAAAAGGACCCTTCTTTGTAATGTGCTAATGTATGTGCTTTGTGCTACAAGCAACCTTCAAAGTGGACTAGGGAGTCATCATGAGGGTTCATAAAAATTCAAATTGGAGGATATTTAATCAACCAAAGTGAGAATGTGACACCATATATAGTAGGCTTTGATGTGTTTCAACATAGACTGCCTCTATATTATGGCACAGTATAATATATAATTGTCATGAAGTGGGCTTTGGTCCACACAAGAACCATCAAATTGCCTAGAAGAGAAAACATTAAGGAAAAGAAAGAAGAAGAAAAGTAAAAGAATAATTTTTTTGCGGAGTAGGATTATCTCCCTTCTTCTTTTTTTTTTTCCTTTCCTCTCTTCCTATTTGAACAGTCACGGTTAAGTCACGTCAACATTTTATATTAATTTTATATAGAAAGAGAAAAACAAAATAGAGAATGTAAGAGGAGGGGAAAGAATCCTAGTTTTTTTTTTTTTTTTTTTTTTTTTTGAGCCCGAGTGTACATAATATTTTGTCTAAATTAATGTTTTTTTTCCCTTTTTTCTTCGCATTCATGTCAAAGGTTCCTTCATGATTGCTAAAGCTTTTGAATATATGGTTGTGAATATACCTTGATAGGATGGACAAAGGGTCCTAAATATGGGCATGGCTATGAGTATGTGACCAATGATGATGGTCCACACCCTAACTGAATTTTCCACCACTTTTCTTATGATCTAATGTGAAGGGCCTAATATATATTGAAGCAACAAAAAATTCCGTAGTGTCTGTTTTTGGACCACTCAAATGTAGACATAGTTCCATACTGTATGAATTATGATCACCCAGGAGACATAAGTAAGATGCACAAGATATCTTCATATTGTACATGTTTTGACAACCAAATTTAAATCAAGTCACACCCTCTCGCTCTGATCACATTTGTTCCAGTAAGAACTCTAACCAATGTCTTGGTTCTTAAAAGAGAGTTCTTCTTGGATTGTGGCTTTAACACTCGTTATGTCTTAATATACGTGTTATAATATAAATATACAATGCATTTTTCCTTTAGGTTATATTATTCAAAGAAAAATATATGGTATAATTTTTTTTCTAGTATAACGATAGCGTTAGTGAGTTAGATAGTTAGTTGTTAGGAGGAATGAAACTCGGTGAGAATGAATCCGCATTAGAATGCATAGACATTATTATTTTTCTACCACTACAATAACACTCCATTTGCAATACATGTTACAACATGGATTAATTGATCCCTGAACAATTTGCCATATGTGTAACTACGTGAAACCTTATTACGTTTGTGGGCTACACATAAATCCTAAAAATCTCTACTCCAAAACAATTCCCAACCTTAAATAATAATAAAATAATTCACATAAGTTTTACGAATTGTGAGAATTATATAGGATTGGGTACAATATTTACATATATAATTTATGTGAATGCATATATTTAATACAAATACCATCTAATTGTTGAGATGATGATTCTATTAAATACTTGTAAGTATTATAGTCAAATCTGTTATGTATATTTGCCAAGCCAACTATACAAAGATTTATATTTTTAAATTTATACTTGAGTTTAGAAAAGGTGGTAGATTTGAGTTTTTTGGTTTTCTCTTCTAATTCGTAAACTAATTATATTTTTGGACTTGTATTCTTATTTTTTAAATTTCAAGATTTGAGTTACTACGTTAGACATTGGAGTCATATTTTTAGTTTTGACAATTTGTGTAGCTAGTTCATTAGACAATAGAAATTTCAGCGTCATTTATCTCGTCATCTACAATCATATTTTCTTTGGTTGGATTTTTCTTGCTGTAACGAGCTCTACTTTGACCTCAAATTCATATTGAAATCTGAATTTGAGATTCATTTTGGTCTGAGATTTATACATAAGTTTTAAGTTTGTGGTGCGTTGAATATGTTTGAATTTATTTATTTAAACGGTTAAATGAGTCCAAATTTTTTCAGTACATTACAAATGGCCTACATTGTCAGCAAATTGAGTTGTTTTTTTTATTCTTTTTTCTTTTTGTTCAAAGGAAATTGAGTTGTTAATCTAGTAAACAAGAGGGAGATATCAATGTCATATAATTGTGACATTGAATGACCCAGAACCCTAACAAAAAGTGAACGCACTGAGGAACAATTAGGTTCCATTATTTAGTTCACAGCTCAAGGATTTTCAAGAATAAGATACCTTGATTGATTGATCTAGTAGCTAAATCTTAATTTAGCCCACAATTTGGATGAGCTTTCTAATATGTATTCCTATAAATTTAGTGAGCTCGAGAGCACATGGTGGTTGGACCGACTTGGAAGCCAAATTCATTGTGTCGATTAGTCCTCAATAGAACAATTTATGTTACATACACTGTACCATGTGTGGCTTGCCGACTTGTCGAATGCCGAGTCATGCATGCATGTATAGTTCTTGGTGCACGTCTAATCATCTGAATTCAGTTTTTGTGGTTTAATTTGTGGCTTCTGATTCTACTAGGCATTTTCAATCTATTCATACATATCATTTCCAACTTATAGTACGTACATCACATTAAACTCACCAATTATTGTATCGCATTAAACATATCGGTGAGGATGAAGTGTGGATAAAGTCACTAATAGTACCTCGCATTAAACTCACTAATAATTTTCAATATTTCTAAAAGAAATTTATAAATAAAGAAGAATATATGATAATGTGAGGATCAAACTACGTTAAAATTTATAAAAAGGTAAGTTACTCTTCATATTATTAATTAATTACAATGAAATCTCAACTTTTTTCAAAACATAAAAAGAAACCACGTCCTAGTTACTAGTACATAAGAACAAAATAAGCATTGATTGTAATGTGTGGTTTTATTTTTCAATTAATGAACTGACGCATTTGTAAATGATAGACTTTACTTTAAATTGAACTTCGACCAATATTTCTTGTCTCTTATATGAGAATCTGCACCCTGCCCTGCGCCCATGTGAATTCGTACTTCTCCACTCTTCAACAGTTCAACTCAGAGAGCTGTGGCCTGTACGTGATTCTTTCTTTGTACTTAATCATATTACTGGAAATTTAACCCTCGATGCAGTCATTCTTTCTTGGGTTTATATCACAAATGGTCCCTGAAATTGACCCCATCAATTATGATGGTCCCTGAAATTGAAAATCGATCAATGTAGTCCTTGAATTTTAACTCGCGAATCAATGTGGTCCTTCTGTTAGTGTTCCGTCCAAATTAACACTAAAAAAATGTTAGAGAACCAATTTTTCATGGTAAAATGACCAAAAAAAGGTTAGAGAACCACTTTTTTTTGTTTTTATTTTAGTTTTAGCACCAAATCCATGAAAAAATGGAGAGAAAAGTGAAGATGGAAAAAAGAAAAAAGAGGTAGTAAGTAAAATTATAAGTAACAGGTTTATTTTTGATCATTTTACCATGAAAAATTGGTTCTCTAACCTTTTTTTAAAGTTAATTTGGACGGAACACTAACAGAAGGACCACATTGATTCGCGAGTTAAAATTCAGGGACTACATTGATCGATTTTCAATTTCAGGGACCATTATGATTGATGGGGTCAATTTCAGGGACCATTTGTGATATAACCCCTTCTTTCTTTGTATGTAGTTAATTTTGGATGATACTATTTACGCACATATTTTTACTTTTTACGCACATTTTTTAAATTTAGATCATTGAATCAAATAAATTGAAAATTATTTAAGGACATGAAATTACAGAGAGTATGTGAAAGGTAAAAAAATGTTTGCGGATAGAACAACCCTTACTTTATTCTTTGTACATAATTCTACTTACTTTTAAAAAGTGCTAACTTAGTCTTAAGTAACCCAAATTTCCACTCACCTTCACAAACTGAGATAACACCAATAGGCCTATATCTACTTATACTTTACCATTGGTAATAAAATTCTTAACAATAGAGACATAAAAAGTTACCAAGAAAGTTGAGATCTTACTATAAAATCAATTGACAATATATAAGATAATTAATTTCTTATAAGTACATGTAAGATCCCTTAATTCTTTGGTGCGAGATTCATGTTGTCAACACGCTACCTCACCTGTGGCGTCAATTAAGCCAACACGTGGATAACACATATTGAGTGACGTGAGAACATATGAGATGTTAGGCTCAACATGTGGGTTAAACTACTGTAATACCGTTAAGGAAGTTAACGTTCCTCAATAAAACTAATTGGCATATGAGGAGTAGTCTCAATACTCTTATAAGAACATGCAAAATTCCTTTATTCTTTGGTATAAGAGTCACGCTCTTAACAAGCTAGACAAACTTGATTGTAGTGTTGATTCTTAACAATGCACATTTGCCACTCCAACTTTTTCAGTGCGTAAAGGTCAATGTACGGTATGCATTGAGCAACAAAAGATAGTCCCTGCTAATTTGGTGCCCAAACAGTAGTGCTTGAACCATATCTAAGTGGCAATAGGCACACTTTGAAAACAATGTGAATGGTTGAGATTTCTAGTAGTATGTATTCATTTTTGTTGGTTAAAATTTCAAGAAGTTATGTTCTGCATTTTAAAATTTCAACAAGATAGGTATTCTACGTCTACTTTTGTTGAGTGCTTTTATTTATTTATATTATTTGTCAAACATTATTGAAGAGGAGGGATTCGAATAAAAACCGCGCAGGTAGGAATCCCATTAATCCTTTGAACTACAGGGCTTTTTTTTTTTGTTAGAAACACTAAAAATTATACACATTTTAAAAATATTTGAACTGTTGGTTTCTTATCCTTAATTCTTGTAATAATATATCAAAGAATAAGGGGACCATATATAATAATGTTTACGATATATACCGATGAAACTGTAAAGTGAACCGTAACATTTTATTGTGGTATAAAATAAGATGATCCTTATAACGCTTTTTTAGCGAATGGAATTTCATTAAAAATAGTAAAAAAATGTATATACAAATTTGTTCAAAAAAAAAAAAAATGTATATACGAAGATATGTTAAACATGTCTCTACCTCTGATGATTTTGCAATCGTTGGCAAATAAGCCCTGCTATGAGTCCCTTCCAACAAACATCGAGTTTCCTTCTCATGGTCAGTTACCGAGCGCAAAAACCGCAAACACCACCACCTCATATTTGAACAATAATTGCCCCTCTAGAATCCAAGATTGATCAAACCATGACCTCACAAAGTCTCTCCTCGACAAAGAGAGAAAGAGACCACAACCATGAACTGAAGGTTTTCCTCGATAGTGCAAGAGATGACTACAATAAGAAACAAAGAAGAAGAAAAAATGATCAAGAAGGATTGCAACCGACCTCAACACCAAAGGCAAGAGTCAGCGGGGACCCTTTTTTTTTTTTTTATCCCTCTAACATTACTCTTCCTACTAAAATGCGTGTGCAACAAAAGTGATGACATGCCATTGTGACATAAGTAAGATCTATATCCAAGCCATAAGAAAAAAAGAAGATAGAAAGTGGAATGCTGCGCAAATAACCAGCTAAAAGAGGAGACACATTTAATTTTTGGACTTTTTTGGTGGGGGGAGGGAGAGTTACAATACATGGAACCAGCTTCCTATAAATTGAGTGATGCTTTTCTCTTAAAAAACTATGAGAGGAGTCGGAGAGTGGGAGACACAGAGAGAGAGAGAGAGAGAGAGTGAGAGATGGATATAAATGATCAAGTACTCCCAATTCTTGATTTTTCAGAGGGTCTAGTGCTAAAGCAAGGGAGCGAGGAGTGGAAAGCTATGAGTAATAAAGTGAGAGAGGCATGCGAGGATTATGGTTGCTTTATTTTGCTAGTGAGGGATGAGATCCCCATGAAGTTACGTGAAGAAATGGTGACGGACATGAAAGCTTTGTTTGATCTGCCTGAAGAGACCAAGCAGAAGCACACGAGTCCCAAGCCTTATCAGAGCTACGAAGGCAAGAGCCCTGTCATTCCCTTGAACGAAAGCTTCGGCATCGATGACGCTTGCTGCCTCGACGCAGCTCAGGCCTTCACCAACCTCATGTGGCCCCAAGGAAACCCTGCATTTTGGTGAGATTTTTCTTGTCTTTCTAGTTAAACTTTGAAATTATATATAAACATGTTGCTTTAACTTTGATCACAGCTTGCAATATTAGACTTTTTCTGTGTGCATATGCATTCATAACTCTCATCAAGATATATATACACCCCAAAAACAAATTTAAACCCACAAGGTCAAGTTTTCCTTTTGTTTTCCAGGACATCTGCTAGTCTCACTCTCAATTTGCGTTTTACACTTAAAATCAGTGTTCTATTTATTTTAAGGCACTCGTCGAAAGAGAACAAAATGACAAACTTAAGATCGAGAATAAGTTTTAGTCCCATTTTATATCATCTCTAAACTTTCTCTCATGTTATATATACTTTCGATTTCCAAGAGTTGAATCTGATGAAGGTCATAGATCGTACATGCATAGCTTGAAAGATTTGAATATAGTTAGGAGATAATTAATTAATTATAAGTTAATACTATTGCAACTAAACAGAAGAATAATCACTATCTGTCTTGGATAAATTAGAAAGTAGTTGTGCTAGCTTAAGGGTTTACTGGTATATGATTGAGAATCTTTCCTTGATAAGTTATCTCATATTCAAACGAAGCAATATCAGTTTAATTTTGATTACATAAAAACTCCAAAATTTGACATGACAATGGCTGCTACCCAACAACCTCGCTACCAGCCAATGCCTCATTTAATAAGGCTTATCCCTTCTAAACAGATTGAATTAAAGGAGTGTCAGCTTTATATGATTGGTATATAGTCTTGGCTATCATGGTGCCACATGTCCTTGTAGGACTCCAGCACAGGGAAAGAGGGAAAGATCATCAGTTTTTTTTTTTTTTTTTTTTTTTTTTTTTTTGAACGCAAAGATCATCAGTTTTTGCAATATGTAAATGCCTCATTTTGTTGGATTTTGTACGATAATAAACAAGGGAAATGATAAGTTGTGAGATTATTTATAGGTTCTTCGGTATTTTATATTTTTTTGCAAATTTTTTATAATGTTGCATAGAAATTGATATTAAATTATGATGTGGTAAAGAGTTCATAAAAAGTTCTATTTTTAAGAGAGATCCCTAGCATTTCTCTTCTAACTATAAAATAATTCAAACTATGAAAGTTAAGCGAGTTTAAGTGAAAGTAAAAATTAAATCTTTTGAAAAATGGATTTAACCAAATTGGGTAGAGTTGTTGTTTATTTCCTCTCTGCACTCATGTTCGAATTCATGCTACATTTGTCGTATGCTGATGATAGTAAGTAATGGGTATCTGATATTTCAGTTGATTACTACACCTCCTGATTTCCTCGATTGATTATAATTTCTTAGGTCGCCTTTGCACTTATAAATTCGCTGAATGAGAAGACGATATATGTTGTTTTATCAATGACTATATATGTATTTTGTGTTGTAATGATGTAGTGAGGCAATGAAATCCATGTGCTCCAAGATGATGGACTTGAATATCACCATCCTTTGGATGATCTTAGCGAGCTTTGGTTTGGAGAACCACTATGACACCCATGTCCAAAACACCACGACTGTTTTTCGTTTCATGAAGTACAAAGCTCCTCATCCTCCTCCAACTCCAAGCAACATCAACATTAATGTTGGCTCATCAACAACATCACCGCCGGCGTCGCCATCAGCTGCCCTGGGCCTTGTGCCTCATACTGACAAAAATACCCTAACCATTCTGTGCCAAAACGATGTGCAAGGCCTAGAGATTCTGACCAAACAAGGCAAATGGGTTGAGGTGATGGTCCCGGAGGGAGCTGTTGTGGTCTTTGTTGGGGATGCACTTAAGGCCTGGAGCAATGGGAGGCTTCATGCAGTGACGCACAGGGTTATGATGAGTGGGGACAAAGATAGGTACTCGTATTCTCTATTTTCTGTGCCAAAAGAGGAGGTGGTGATTGAAGTGCCACAGGAATTTATAGACAAGGAGCATCCTTTGCTGTACAAGCCATTCAACTTTGCCGAATACTTTACATACTTCACGTCCAATGTTCGTGAGGATGCACTCGAATTATATGCTGGAGTTGATATTATGTCATAATATCTATGTTGGTTAAGGGGATGTGTGTTTTGCAACAAGGTTTCTATATATGTCCTTGTGTCGTATGTTTTATTTTATTGAAAGACAATAATCTTAATTTGTATTGCCTAAAGTATCTTGCATCTTGTTTGGTGGTTGGTATTATGTCATAATATCTATGTTGGTTAAGGGGATGTGTGTTTTGCAACAAGATTTCTATATATGTCCTTGTGTCATATGTTTTACTTTATTGAAAGACAATAATCTTAATTTGTATTGGCTAAGACTTTAGTATATAGAAGTATCTTGCATCTTGTTTGGTGGAAAAAAAAGTTATACATGGTTTTGTTATGAGTTAAGATCAATGATGGCACCAGCACACATGTTTCATCCATCATTTTACGTTGCAGTTAACTGCAGTTGCAAACAAAATATCGACTATATATGGATCATGTATTAACCATTCTTTATTCTTTTACGTAATTCAAATTCATTCACTATTCAATTCACAATCACATATGAAAATTATACTTGTAAGTTAATAATATTAACAATACCAACAATATTGACGCAACATGTCCACATTTAAAAATTGCAATACAGAAAAAAATTATGTTTCAAAACATTATATATAAATTGAATAAAGGAGTTTATGGACATAAGGGCTTGATTAAGATGACTTTTAGAATAAAAATAAGTAAATTGTTGGGATCAGTTTACAGCACAATTTTTTTTTTGGATAAATTACACAGAACCACCTCCACTATTAGTCGTGAACATTTTCATACCTCGTCTTTAAAAATTTTCAATGTCATACCTTATCTTCGAATTTGTTTCAATTTCATACCTTCCGTCAGCCTTCCGTCAATTCCTCCGTTAAATGCTGACGTGGCAAGTGACGGGACCCATTTTATATTAAAAAATTAATAAAAAAATAATAATTAATAAAAAATTAATTTTTTTCTTCTTCTTCTTCTCTCCTCTCTTTTCTCTCTCTTTCTTCTTCTTCTTCTTCTCTTCTCTGCCCAGACCGAGAACCTCTTTTTTTTTTTTTTTTTTTTTTTTTTTTTCTTCTTCTTCTTCTCTTCTCTCTCTTTCTTCTTTTTTCTTCTTCTTCTTCTCTTCTCTGCCCAGACCGCCTTCTTTTTTTTCTTTTTTTTTTTTTCTTCTTCTTCTCTTCTCTCTCTTCTCTCTCTTTCTTCTTTCTTCTTCTTCTTCTTCTTCTTCTTCTTCTTCTTCTCTGCCCAGACCGCCTTTTTTTTTTTTTTTTTTTTTTTTCTTCTTCTTCTTCTTCTCTTCTCTCTCTTCTCTCTCTTTCTTCTTTCTTCTTCTTCTTCTTCTTCTTCTCTTCTCTGCCCAGACCCCCTTTTTTTTTTTTTTTTTTTCTTCTTCTCTTCTTCTTCTCTTCTCTCTCTTCTCTCTCTTTCTTCTTCTACTTCTTCTTCTTCTCTTCTCTCCCAGACCGAACACCTTCTTTTTTTTTTTTTTTTTTTTTCTTCTTCTTCTTCTCTTCTCTTCTCTCTCTTCTCTCTTCTTCTTCTTCTTCTTCTTCTTCTTCTCTGCCCAGACCGAACACATTTTTTTTTTTCTTCTTCTTCTCTTCTCTGCCAAGACCGAACACCTTTCTTCTTCTCTCTCTTTCTTCTTCTTCTTCTTCTCTGCCCAGACCGAACACATTTTTTTTTTTTTTTTTTTTTTTTTTTTCTTCTTCTTCTTCTTCTTCTTTTTCTTCTCTTCTCCTTCTCCTTCTTCTGGGCAGGGCCGAACCTGGGGTGGGGTAACAATTTTTTTTTTTTTCCTTCTCTCTCCTCCTCTTTCTTGTTCTTCTTCTGGGCAGATTGGGGGTAAGAAGAAGAAGAAGAAGAAGAGAGAGAGAGAGAGAGAGAGAGAGAGGAAGAAAAAAAAAAAAAAAAAAAAAAAAATAACCGAACCAGTTCGGCATGCAAGAAGAAGAAGAAGAAGATGAGGGGAGAGAGAGAAAAAAAATATTAAATTAATATTTAAAATATTTTTTTAAGTTTTTATAATATTTTAATAATTTTTTAATATAAAATGTGCCACGTCAGCATTTAACAGAAAATTTGACAGACAAGTGACGGGAGGTATGAAATTGAAACAAATTCGAAGATAAGGTATGACATTGAAACTTTTTAAAGACGAGGTATGAAACTGTTAATGACCCAATAGTTGAGGGGGTTCTGTGTAATTTACCCTTTTTTTTTTTACAGTCCTCCAAGAAGAGTGCAAAACTTATTAGAAGAGTGCAGAGACAGTGATCCGTCAATGTTGGTATTGAATATGATCTCGTGCCGTATACGTTAAATTTTAATGGGTTTATATCACAAATGGTCCCTGAAATTGACCCCATCAATCATGATGGTCCCTGAAATTGAAAATCGATCAATGTAGTCCCTGAATTTTAACTCGCGAATCAATGTCGTCCTTTTATTAGTGTTCCGTCCAAATTAACTTTAAAAAAAAGGTTAGAGAACCAATTTTTCATGGTAAAATGATCAAAAATAACCCTGTTACTTATAATTTTACTTACTACCTCTCTTTTCTTTTTTCCATCTTCACTTTTCTCTCAATTTTTTCATGGATTTGGTGCTAAAACTAAAATAAAAACAAAAAAAAGTGTTTCTCTAACATTTTTTTGGTCATTTTACCATGAAAAATTGGTTCTCTAACATTTTTTTAGTGTTAATTTGGACGGAACACTAACAGAAGGACCAAATTGATTCGCGAGTTAAAATTCAGGGACTACATTGATCGATTTTCAATTTCAGGGACCATCATGATTGATGGGGTCAATTTCAAGGACCATTTGTGATATAAACCCAATTTTAATTAACTAATTAGATTTTTCATCATTTTTTTTTTGTCATACTAATTTGAATTTTTTAATTAGATTTGAAGTTCTTGACAGATCGAAGAAAAAAGATAAACCTAAAGCTCTGATTGACATTAGCAGTTTACAAATTATGAAAACTCCAACCCCACCCTATACATCTTAATCTCGTGATTTAATGTGACACAGACTAAGCTTTGAACTTCAAGCCTGTAAATAGATGTTACTTGAACTTATATGAAAATAAATCAACATCATGTTTTGTAATCATAGCTAGCTAAGCCTGTATCATACTCAACTTCAACTTCATGCATGCTTAATTAGTCGTGAATCATGATGACAAGACAGATTTCGTTGACTCTTAATCGGCTCATTAGTCCATCAAATGTGTTCGTGAATATCGCTTTTCTTGTATTTATTTGGTCACGCAAAGAAAATTTTCATAAGGCCAATTTATGGTGAGACCCGATTTGCGTCCCAATCCACAAAGACAAACTTTGATCTTCTTTGCCCTTGCGTTTTCAGAGCGACTTGCCTGGCTCTGATTTTTTATCGTGTGAAAATGAGGAGTCGGTATATTTTGCCAAGAGTCATCATCTGAATGGAGGGGATGTTAGCTTATTTTTCATACGATGAAAAATCGGGGCCAAGCCAATCGCTTTCTTGCATTTCGCACTCAATATTGAGAATCTAATTGGTTGACTTGACCTGACAATGGTCTTGAGTGATTATTAATAAGGGTATTCTGGTACACATCAGATTTTTTTTTTTTAAAGAGAATACGGATTATGATTGTTTTTCAGTTTGTTGTTAGGGTTTATGATTGATTTCCTATTTGTTATTAGGCCTTTATGTACACTCTTGTAATTTTGTAGGAATTAGATTAAGCCATCTTGGAGATTTTGTAGTGTTTTCCTTTAATTTTGTCTATAGAATAAGATTCAGAGTTTGCAATTTATTCTTCTTTTTCTCGTTCTTGATTTGCTAACCTGATATTAAAGCGGGTTTGATCTCTCTGAGTTCAACCCACTCTTGTTTAGTATCAATTTATTTGTCGCCTCTTCATCTCTACCACTTCTCCTTTTGTATGATTTCTCTACTACTCCGTAGAAAATTTTTACTTTCATTGTGGGTTCGTTTTTGTTTTCATTTGGCTTCTTCTTGCATATTTTGTTAGGCTTCAACTTCTGTTTGTTCATTGTTCTTGTTCGTTAGTCGTTCCTTGTTCATGTTTTTATGTGTTAATTTCGTCTATTGTGCTTTGCTGGTTGTTTTTTTTTTTTCTTTCCTTGGGGGTTGGTTAGTACTTTTCAGCCGATCTCACTTAATTGTTGTTGTTGTGTGGTTGGTTGGTACTTTGATTTGTTAGTGTTCATTTATTGAAATTATGAATTCTTGGTTTCTTTATTGTCTTCGTTGCTACCCTGTTACGATGGAGATTAATGTTGTGAAAGAAGACAGAAAAAAAATTGTTGGACAATACTTCTAATTACATTGATACCTTTTCCACGTAAAACCTCACACTAATTGATTACACGGATGATTAAGTATGAATAATATCAAAACAATTAATGATGAACCGCAACCCATCTATCTAAAGTTTTAATAGAAATACCAAGGTTTCAAACTTGTTGCCACAGAATAAAAAAAAAAAGAATAAAATTATCTCAAAATGTTTGTCCCTACTCTACATCCAAAACAGTCACTACAAAAAGCAGCACAATCCTATCTGGCTTCTTAATCCGACATTATTGTTGAACTGCTACTGCTAATTTTTTATGCCCATTTGGCCATTAATGACATCCCTCCTATACCTAATAGAACTGCAATGTAAGACCATGTTTGGAGCTTCACATTTGCCTGCAGTTTACGACCCATGAAATCAGCTGCTAGGAGATCAACCAGTGCCATGTAGTTTAGTAGCCCTGCAGATGCAGCATCTAGCAGCCCTACAACAATTAGAGCTGTTGGACTATGGTCGCTGTATACATTCGACAGAGCGATTCCTAGGGTAATCCCAAACGGTGTTGTGGTTGAGAAGAAGAACACCATTACTGCCTTAATCTTGCTCCCATATTCAGTCTGCAATCGAACCATAAAAGAGAAAAAAAATTGTGGTCCTAGTATTAATTATGCATTAGTTGATTAAATACAAGGCATCAAAGTTTAATTGGTGATTAATGAATTATTAATCTAACCTGTAGTATGCATCCACCTAGACCCATTCCTTCAAAGAATTGATGGAAACAAATGGCAGCAATGAGTGGCCTCATTGTGCATGGATTATCAGATGCCCCCATTGACAATCCAATCACTACCGAGTGCACTACGATCCCTAGTTCCAATACCTGCATCAACATTCAAATGTACTCAATTAAAAATGATTCAAACCCTAACTTAATTTAAAGTAATGCCAGATTATTAATTGGTTAAATTAATTCAAATATAGTATGCAAGTCAGATTGCATAATGCTTGTGTTTTCTCTACGGAGGAACCTACTTATCCTCTCATATATGGTTGAACGAATTTTTACTGTGCAAAGATTATAAGTGGAATCATTCATTATCTTTATCGTCATCTAAAAATCATATATGCAAAAGCTTATTCGATTTAGAGATTTTTTAGCCATTCATATGCACCAAACTAATGGACAGTTCATTATAAAGATACTAATTATTACCAAAACCATTGATTGATTTGACACATATAGATAGCTAAACGATATACAAATCGAATGATATTTGTTTGTATAGCAAAAATGCGTTAATTATAAGTGGGGACAAGTAAGTTCTCCATAAGAGAAACACAAATATTGTTGTTCAAGTGGTTCTAAGAGTATTTATAACCCTACGTTACGTGAAAAAGGACAAAAAAGACACCACAAAATTCATAATATTCATACCTGCGCGACAACACGATGCTTCAGCAACTGTGAATCCTTACCATTGAGCCCATCCTCAGTTTTAATCCCATGGCCATGACCAAAATGCTCTAATTGATCAGGGCACCTACTATTTTTAGCACTCTCCTCATCTTCCTCGCGCGCGGCGGCTCTGCGAAGGAAAGATTTCCTAGAGTAACTCATCGAAAACGAGTCCACCATCATAGCCAGCAAAGCCGAAAGCATAGCCACAAACGTTGTGAATGGGAACTTCCTCCAAGGCGATTCGGGCAGACATTCGGATCTCAAGCAATCAAACGAGTCGGGTAAAACGTGCATGTAACCCGTTGCAAGAATGACGCCGGAGGCAAATGCTTTGACAACTACGAACAAGTCTTTGTCGGGCTGAAGAGCCGAAACTTTGCGTGAAAGAATGGGTAAGCAGACACCAATCATGCTTGTGACTAGAATGGAGCTTATGGCAATGAGCTTCAGTTTTAGGGATTGTGCTTTGTCATGGCATTCTCCTTTGGATTTAGACGCACATTGTTGTGACTCCGCTGCGGCTGCATTGCCGGCAATGCTGATGAGAAGGATGAAGATGGTGAGAACATAGAGTTTGGTAGCCATGATGAAAGTAACTGAATTTGTTGGAGCTGATTCAGTTGAACACATGTAGGTTCGGACGAGTTTTTACAGGTTCAAACATGGTGGTGAAATGTCTAGAATGCCCATGATTGGAGTTTGGGAGAAGAGGCTTTGTTTTAGTTGGTTCGGGGTGGCGAATGTTGGGGGCGAAGAAGGGTAATTTTGG
Source organism: Cotoneaster glaucophyllus (assembly GCA_036320875.1). Lineage (NCBI taxonomy): Eukaryota > Viridiplantae > Streptophyta > Magnoliopsida > Rosales > Rosaceae > Cotoneaster > Cotoneaster glaucophyllus. The sequence continues at coordinate 7,319,434 of CM070073.1, read as the reverse complement.
AGAGCGCGGACTGGGATGAAGAATAACTGTGGCGGGCATGTGGTGAGTTTAGGCCTACACAGAGTTTGGCTGAAAATTCTGTGTACATCATCAGTTGAACTCGTCCTAGTCAGCTGCATGGATGACGTGCGCCAACGTGGTCCGTCCTTGCACCTCGGCTCCTCTTCCCCACCACAGCCCCCTCGTCCCACTTCACTTTTGTGGAAACGAAGTGTTTTTTGTTTATAAACTTAAGTTTGTTTAAACAATAAAACCATTGTTAATTTACACGTAAGTTGTTGATGTGTCTTATCTTAGTATTTTCTTTAATACGTTAATGTTGGATTATATATGTGTTTTTATCCACCAAATGCGTTGACCACCATTTTATTTAAACGTTCAAATCATATTTGTAGTGAGGAGGTTAAAATGGAGTGAAATGCGGGTAAATGCACAATTTTTAAACATAAAAGCTGAAAAGCCACTAAATATAAACATTTGTTCTTATAAGACTTACAAAATTCAATACACAGACACTTGAGCGACATATCTTATATAAATATTTTGTTGAGAGTATCAGCATCTCCATCATTGTCTGTAATCACATTGAATCTTGTTTAGATTTTAGATCATGACAAAAGTGCAAAGTGCATTAATTTCTTCGCTTTGATGTGAGATGATTTCCTTAATTTTTACTCTAGAACTATTTTTCTATCCGATGAATTTAATTCATGTTTGATTTATGTTGAACTCTCTCTCTCCTTCAATTTTTCTTTGTTCATGACTACGTATCACATCTATATCAGTGTGCAATTTTGCAGGGAATAACTATAACATTCACTTATGCGGTTCTTTATATTATCTATTCTTCAACAGGTGATGAGAAACTAGTATGCTGGGCCACTAGTCAGTAACTCTTATGCATTGTTCTAAGGCTTGATGAAGTTCGGTTAGTAGGGTTTCTTTGTTTCAGTGGAACAAGGAATAAGAATTGATAAAGTTTGCGCCAAATGAGCTCTCTTTTACTTTGCAACCAATTATATCCAAGTCTATTTGGAATCTTTGCATGTTATGGAAGTGGAGTACTGTTGTGTTTAGCTCATACATTTGTGAGTAATTATGAGTTATGTGTTGACAACAATTGAAGACCATGTGAATGCTTTCAGTTGTGGCGAGGAAGTCTTCGTTCAAGAGAAGACATGACCACTACCACAAGCAAAGTTGGAAGCATGTCTTGACTTTGTGGGTTGCAAAGTCGGTTGCTTGAAATTTTGCATGCTTTCTCTTTTATGCATTAAATGGAAAATGGAGAAAAGGGTTGCATGCTTGGTAGGCTAGGTGTTGATTATGTCATGTGAAATTAAGACTTTTTGGACTTGGTTGTTGGCATAATTGCTAGCTAGTGTATGCCTATAACTAGATGCAATTTTGTGCATTTAGTATGCTTGCCGAGTGAGAGGGTAAGCATCAGAGAAGCATCCAAGGGGGAGAGCATTCGGCTCTCCCATGGGAAAGGTTGAACATGGGTTGAGAGAAAATCAAGAGAGCTAGAGTAAAAAGCCCCTGGTGAAAGAACTCTTGGAGTAGAGTGAGATTTTTGGGAAAATTTTGTGAGTGGGTGTACAAGGGATTCGGGATAGGGTTATGTCAATTTAACTCATGTGTAACTTGTACTGTTATTCTCACAGTGAAGAACAATATCTCTCCGGGGACGTAGGCAGGTTTTTTGCCGAACCTCGTAAATTCTTTGGTGTCTTTTTTTCTTGTATTTTATTATGTTCAATTGTGAATGACTTTGGTGAGGTTGTAATCTGAATTTCGTTTCCGCACTAACGAATGAGCAAAGGCACAAGAAGTACAATTTCGAATGTAATGATTTATGAACAGACACTAATAAATAGAAGTAATTTAGAAATTTTGTACAACAGTTTTAGTATTTAAACAGTGGTCTAAGTGTTATGGAATATACAAAGAACAACCGTTCATGCCAAATTAGACAATTGTTCAAGAAAATTGTAGTATTCATCCAAGAACTACAATAGTTCTTGTGATAAAAGCATGAAAGTTTTGACTACAAAGCAGTGTGTTTAACCAAAAACAACGTTTTTGTAGAAAAATGTTGCGGCTTTAGCATAATTACAACAGTTAAAAATAACTGGTGCGCATGTACGATAATTAATTAGGGGTGTGCTATCTACACACCCCATTTTACTTCTCACACCCCTTGATAATTTCTGTCCGTTGATCTTCTTCAATTCATCCGATCCGACGGTCGAAAATTAAAAAGGTGTGTGAGAAATAAAATGAAGTGTATGGATATCACACCCCATTAATTAACACTGCTATTCGTTTACTTGCATTTTTCTAGTAATCGTAATGTTAATTGGTCGCAATGACGATACTCTTATTATATTAGACAAACAATATCAACAGAAGACTCTTGGTTATTCACTTTAAAATATTGCATAAAAATCACACAGACAGCCACAGTCGTGTATCACTAAACAACAAATATGCAGATGCATCACATATATACAACCAAGGTTCTAAAAGACGCTAGGCGCTAGTCGGGCGGCGAGCTAGGGCCTAGCGCCTAGGCGGCTAGGCGGGGACTAGGCGGGCGCCTAGGCGGACTAGGCGGATTTAAGTAAATCTATTATATTTCGTGTAAATAAGTGTCTATTTATACTTAAAATATATATAATTTCATTATAAACTACAAAATAGAATTACATATATATTAGGAGGTATTAGAACGTAATGAAAACATGGAGAACATGCATATAATGTGTATTCATTTAAGTATTCAACAAGTCTCTTACAATTTATTGGAAAAAATAAAATGCAATATGAAAGTTATCTATTTTCTGTCTAAGTGAGTCGCAACCTAGGCGGGTCTGGGCGGGCTAGGTGGGTGCCTAGGCGGTCTAGGCGGGCGCCTCAGCAGGTCTAGGCACCCTTTCTTAATTTTCAAAACGCCTAGGCATTAATCGGGGCGGTGGCCAACCGCCTAGCGCCTAGGCGGGGCCTAGGCGGAGCTAGGCGGGGATTTTTAGAACAGTGTATACAACGAATACTATATATATATATATATGGATATAGGAATTGCTTAAGGAGAATGATCTCCATTTTTTTTTCAAAAAATGGGGATTAGGTGTGGGGCCCACTCCACATCGAATTTCAACGATCCGAACCATTTATTTTTCAAGTTACATCTCATAGATCATCCTTACAAAATATTAGCCAAATCTAAAATATTTAAGACATCTAATTGGGTTCAAAAATATTAACGAATACTTTGTTATATAAGAAACAATGAAATTTTATCTTGATAATTAAATAGGCAAATAGTTTCGGATTGAATTGAATTTTTGCAAGGATGATCTATGAGGTGTAACTTGAAAAATAGACGGTTCGGATCGTTGAAATTCGATGTAGAGTGGGCCCCACACCTAATTCCCATTTTTTGAAAAAAAATGAGAATCTCTCTCCTTAAGCAACCTATATATATATATATATAAAGTGTAATCAATAAGTTCTAAAATATTATATATGACGCTCTCTTAGTTGTTAACTTGATAACTAAAAGTTTCTCTTCTAGCAACGATTTCTTGATGTAGGTTGAAATTTGGGCTATTTTAGCTGTGGTATAATCCAAACAAGCAAGCGACGTATAATTCTTATGCAGTAGGGTTTTTTATGGGTTAGAGTTTTATATTTTCTATTTCTTTTTTTAATTGGAAGATTGGAATTCCGTGCATCACCACTCAACATACATGAATCAGTATGGAGAAAAATACTAATGCGGTAAGTTTGGCCTCTGCAAAAAAACATTTGAATCGCGAAAGGTAAAAGAGCGGCTTCCACTTACTGCCAAAACCAATTCATTCAGCATCTCCAATGTCTTCTATTCAGTAGTAATCAGCATCTCCAATGTTTTCTATTTAAGTCAATTTTAACTATACATTTCTCTACTGAATTCATGACGTTGTGTGACCTTTTCAAATAAAAAAATTAATATATGTTGTCTTTGAACCTACAATTGGTGAATCTTAGGAATATGGTTTAAAGGAAAATTAAGGACAAAGCAAATAGATTGTTTTAGGTTTACCTCTTTGGCCATGTCTGCAAGTGCACATCACAAACACTCAAAGGTATGCATTACAATTGTGTCCGAAGGGAGTGTTGACTCTAGCCGGCAGGGCATGACAACGGCCAACAACCCATCATCTACCAACTCTGCTGACCTTGCAGCAAAGAAACCCTCCGCGTCACTCTCAAATTGAGCACCAAACGCCTCCACAACTTCATCATAGCTACTCACGCAGCTTATTCTTCCTTTATTCCATGCACAAGATCCTACTTTGGTGACTTGTTCAGGAACCCTACTTAGCCAGTGAAGGCAAAAAGCGGTGTGCATCAAGTTCATCGAGGCCTTAAGGGAGGAGCTGGCCATGGAACGAGCCTGGAACTCCTGCCACCATGTAAGTCCTGTCAATCGGGAACGATTTGAATAGCGTGTTGAAGTCGTTGGCAACATGGTCGTTGAAGAAGACGTGGAGTTCAAGCAATTGATTTTTGAACTTGAGCTTCACAGTTTCTATGATAGTCTGGACGCAAGCAAAGGTGTTGGTCCAACATTATCCAAGGCCTGCAATCAATACTGGTGCGATATTGTTGTGAATTGTGAGGTTTTCTTGGATGCTGTTTCTTAACACGATCTTTGCTGCATCAAATTGCTCTGCCTGCCATAATTGTAAATTTTATAATCATCATAATAATTTGATAGTGTGTCTTGAATGTTCAAGAATATCAAATAAAAAAAAACCTCCCGGACAGTGCCCAGAGAAAGTAAAAAATGTGTGTGAAATTAGCTAGTCTTGGTTCTGTTCGGCTAGTTTATCCGAGGTCCCGAGTTCCTCTTCCACAATATTAGTTCTTTGTACAAAACAAGAACACATATATTGGTGAGCTAATGAAAGGGAGAGAGATGGATATAAACCTGTAACTTGGAATTCTTCTTGTAGCTGTTGAGGCCATCCCCACCGTTCATTGCAAAGGACTCGCCCTTCATGCTCTTGTACTTGAATCTTGACTTTGCCTATTTTATTTTAGAAACTTAGATATTGTTTCAATTTTCCCCCCTCCCATGACTTCTTATATTGATCTCAAATAATAAAATACCCATGGCGTAATGGAACTTAATAAAAAAGAAAACTAGAGCCATTTGATTCCATCTATTACGTACCATGTGTCGTCAAAATGCTCATCCCTAGTCATATCTTAGGTTATTAGAACAGCTAAAATATATTGCAAATTTGCAATCGGGTGAACTCTTAATTCTCTTTATATAAAGGCAAGACCAATAATTCTGGACGTTTACGACGCACCAATAATTATGGACGTTTACGTTTGTAGGACGCACAAAGATCAATTCACACGCATAAAAGCGACGGAACTTTGCACTCATATTAGAGTAATGTTCACCCTTTTGGTCGCAATGACACTACCTCTACTCATCACATTAGATAAACAATATCATCACAATAATTTGTTAGGTTCTTAACCTATTGGGCTTAACTCGTTTATGTAAAATAAGCCTATTTAGGTATTTCGGGTTGTAGTTTTCAAAACTTCTACGCATTTAGGTCTCTTCTTTCTCAATTGAAAATTATGAATTGAATGCTTAATTTTATCTTCTTGTCCCTTTTCTCTCGGCTTCTCCCTCTTCCTTCTTCCTTGCGATAATGGATCCGATCATAAATTTGGCCATTCACTATACAAAATATTACACACAAAAAAACACACACACGCCGAAGTCGTCTTTCATTTAACAACAAATTGATTTTTTTAGCCTATTTTAAAATTTCAAACCAAATAGACCACTAACCAAACAAATATTAAACCATATATTATTATACATAGAACGAGTCTAAACGATAATCGATCGATCACTGCATCATATGGAATTCACAGCATTGCGCTTAACAAGCATAAACAAATTTGTCACATTCTCAATGTTTGTAAACCGAGGTGTCTTTGAGAATTCTTCTATCTTGTGAAAATATCTTTCGAAAAGTTCTTCAGTATTGAGTTCGGATCCGAAATGCTTGCATACAACGCCTTCAACCGTAGCTCTTATATGAGAGGCGCAAGCTCGAATATCATTAGGAGTACTAAGATTTGTTGGGAATAACAGTTCCTCTAACCTCTCGATACTAAACAGGCTCTTCATTCCCAACACCAAATTTTTAACTTCAGACGGACTCGGAATGTAAATTGGTACATTAAACGAGTCCAGAAGATCCTCACTCACCAACCCCTGCAATTTGTTAAAACCATTAGCCAAAAAAAGAAAGTAAAGTTTTTCCATAAAATTGGATGACTAACAATCTCTAATTCGAATAATTTTTTTTGTAGGATGATCTTTATATGATGATTAAGAATTGGATGGTTCCGATTATAAAATTTGTGTGAAGAAAATACATCATTCGCAAAGGAAGGACACGGAGTGGATACAAGTATTATTTTAGGTTTACCTCTTTGGCCATATCTGCAAGTGAAAGTCCCACACACTCATAAATATGCGCTAAAATTGAGTCCGAAGGGAGAGTTGACTCTTGCCGGCAGTGTATGAGAAGGGCCAATAACCCATCATCCACCAACTCCACCGACCTTGCAGCAAAGAAACCCTCCATGTCCCTCGCAAACTGAGCTGAGAAGGCCTCCACAACTTCATCAGAGCTGCTCACGTAACTGACTCTTCCTTTATTCCATGCAGGAGACCCTTCTTTGGTGACTTGTTCCGGAACCCTACTCAGCCAGTGAAGGGAAAAAGAGGAGTGCATCACGTTCATAGAGGCCTTGGGGAAGAGCCGGCCATGGAACGAGCCTGGAACTCCGGCCACCATGTAATTCCTATCGACCGGGAACGCCTTGAATAGCGTGTTGAAATCGTTAGAGACCTGGTCATTGAAGAAGACCTGGAACTCAGGCAATTGGGTTTCGAAATCCTGATGAGTTTCGAACTTGATCTTCACAGCTTCTATGATGGTTTTGACGCAAGCGAAAGTGTTGGGTCCAACTGAACATCCAAGGTCTGCAATTCTCAATATTGTTGTGATATTGCCATTCAAATTGTTTTGAATTGTGAGGTTTTCTTGAATGCTGTCTCTCAACAAGATCTTTGATGCATCGAATCCCTGTCTCTGCCATAATTGTAATTGTTTGAATCATCATGCATACATAGCTAGTCTCGAATTTTCAAGAAAATCAAAGATGAAAATCTCTTGGAATATATTTAAGGGAAGTGATTTCTGCAACCTTCTTCTCCCTTTACATACTTTGGACTGAATAAATCATATGAGAATCAAGTGAGACAGAAATAAGCAAAAGTGTGCGGAAGAAAATAGGGGGCATGTGAAAATCATTTCCATAACTAATCACTAGTTAACAGTTTGCTAGGCTAGATTCTGCTCAGCTAGCTAGTTTAACACAAGAACGTACAGATAGATTCAAACCTGGAACTTGGAGTTCTTCTTGTAGCTGTTGAGGCCATCCCCACCGTTCATTGCAAAGGACTCGTCCTCCATGTACTTGTACTCGAATCTTAATTTAATTTGCCTCTTTATGTTGGAAAGTCAGCATTTTAGTCCCGCCCATGGCTTGTTATATACATCCTTCATCATAGTAAGAAAATTACCAAAATGTACAATTCTTGATGCTACATTGTTAGTAGTTAAAATGATCCATGTGTTTTAGTTATTGGGTCAATTTAGTCATTTTGTTTTCAATTTGGCCAATTTGGTCTTGTGTTTATCTCCGTTAGCCAATTAAGAACATTTTTCCATCTCTCTCCCTCCCCTCTTCCTACTTGACCGGTTATGATTAAATTACATCAACATCTTATATTAATTTTTTTTTTATAAAAATAATAAGACAAAAAACAAAGTATGAGAGGAAAGTAGAAAATGAGACGAGAATAAAATAGGAGAAAATCATACTCTTTGCCACACACTTTGCAAGATTGCCACACGCACACGTGCGAGTCCATCAACTCTCTCTCCTCTATCTCTCTCTTCTTTCACCGGCCCATCAGATTTCTCTCTGAAAGAGCACAAAATTTATGAATTATTAAATTTGTGTCTTATCTATTAAATAAAGGTTTCTATGTGCTTTTGATTAATCAAAATTTGTTGAAGTCCTTTTAATTAGAGCTCACTTATTTTAATACAATAATATAGTGTCCAAGAGCACAAAACTTCAGAAACAGAAAACTAGGAAGAAATCTCCAAGCACATTATAAGGTGAAGAAAAAAAAGCAGAGGTTCACTGTGTATTTGGTTCGGAATTAACTTGACTTCTCAATTCAATATGTGTCCTACTCATAAACTTCATACTTATAATCGAAATTGTTCATATTATAAATCATCATGTACCAATTATCTTGACAAAAAATTCATTCAATATGAGACCATTAAGTCATTTATTTGTGATAATCGATAGATTAATCAACCTTAGTTTTAAATGATTTTTTTTTTGTAAAGATAATATTTACAAAGTGATTTATCGTATGAATGGTTCCAATTATAAGTATGAAGTTCTATAAATCAGCCATTAAGTAAATTAAGGAGGAACTCCTCAATCTTGAGAAGCCAAGTCTTTCTAATTTGGTTTTTAGGTTTCAGAACTTCTACGAAACAGCCAAATCGTTTTTTTCTAGAGTTTTCCCTCTCCTCTCTGTCCCTCCCTCCCTCCCTTGAGTTCTTCAATCAATATTGGAATTGGGGTTCAGTTTTCTTCTCTCTTGTTGTCTTCTTAATTTAGTTTGTTGATTTTGTGGATTCGGTTGTTGAGAACTTTAGAGATCCAATACAACCTTTATACCGATCCCTACTTAATTAAAAAAAGAAACTCAGTGAAAGGGTTGAGTGAAAAGGAAAGGCATATGGGACAAGAGATCAAGCATCTCCTCATACGGCAAATACTGTCCTACTTTGAATGCTTTAGCGAGAGGGAGGGAGGCCGCAATCCAGCTGGTCGTTGACCCCGACGCCATGACAGGCTGTGTTTTTTTCTTATGAATTTAGTTTCAAGTAAGAATCTGAAGCCTCATCGAATTCTCTTTGTGAGGATTCCGAGAATTCGTAAATCATACATGTTTATCGTACATCGTGCGGTCAGAAATTATTTTAGATATTTTTATTTAAAATTAAATACAAACAGCATCTGACAAAAACTGACCACACGATGTACGATGAACAGACACGATTTACACATCCCCATGATCTTCACCAAAAGGATCTAGAGAGGATCCTGTTGGCTTAAGTAAGGGTAGAATTAACTAGAAAAACTCTTTTTTCTATGCTCTTCCCTTTTTGACGTGATTATTGTTCAGGAACACAATTATGTATAACAAATGTTATAATATAATTGGTTCGAAGGTTTTTTTTTTTTAAATTCCAACCAATTGTATTATTACACTTAGTGTACTTGGTCGTATTTTAAAAGGCAATAGTTGATCCAATTCCTAGACTTAAGGTATTACGATTAGCTAACAAACGAGTTGTAGCCACTTAGTCATACGGTCTAGTGATATTTCTCTTCATTTGCAAGTGAGAGATCTTAGATTCGATTCTCACTAAAAGCGAATTTGAACCACATTATTATTAGCTCACTGTGAAACCAGCCCAATATAGATAGTATCGTTTAAAAATAAATAAAAAATTAGTTGTGTGCAAGAGAGTTTAAAAAGTGGAACTAGTTTGGTGTTATCGCTACTTTTGGACATTTTGAAACGTTTAAACATTGACGATGAGTATATAAGCAACATTGGAAAACACATAGAAATAGTAATGATTATAAACTACGAGTTAAAAACAAAACTGGAGGAATATTAATTATTAAATCGACAGTAGGTCGCATGTAAACTACGATAAATAAACTCTTTCATGGTCTTGGCCGATTTTATATTCATATGTAAACCAATAATAAATTGTATATAAACTACAAAGATCGTATTGTATCATATCTTATCAATAAATACTCAAACCCTCACTTGCTAACTCAAATGACGTATTACTACAATAGAAAATTTGATCTCCATCAATTCTCCTTCCCGAACAATTAATGAATTAACTCACTAACGTTTTCGTTATAATAAAAAAAAATCTTAACTTGCTAACAGAATACCTCATAATCCCTCTGAAGCCCAACTTCTTTTAGCTCACAAGGAAAAGATCAGTCCAACCCAGAGGCCCAACTTTTAAGGCCTAACACGGCTCGTCGTTTGAGATACCAAAACAAAAACAATGAAAAGTTCGTTAAGTCTCCTGGTGGCATCGCCGTCCTCAACTGTCAACTCCCTCTACCTCCCAATCCGCCATTGTTCGCAACGAAGCCCCGACGCACCAGAAGAAAGCGCCTTCATTTCCCTGAACTTCTGTAGTTTTGTAGCGAAACTAAAAAATTCGTAAGATCGACAATGGCAGAAAACAATCTCAACGAATTGGTCAGTATAGTCTGCATTTTGCAGCAAAAAGATGGTTTCTTTTTGGTTTTTCAGTTTTTCTGGCAAATCAAAATTCGTTTTTACTAAAGTTGTGGTTTTTATTTTTTATTTTTTATTAATTTCAGATTGAGAAGAAGTTAAAATTCACGAACCAATTGCAAAGTTTGAGAGAGGAGATCGAAAAGGAAGGCGTTGAAGCTGCGGTTGAAAAGTTGGTGTCGCTTAAGCAGTCACTGAAGGTTCAGAGTTTTCCTCAAATCTCTGTTCACCCTCGAAGCTTCGTCGTTTTTCGGTGATGGGTTTTGATTGAAATTCGATGTTATTATTGCAGGAGCTGGAAAGGCAAGAGCTTGAAATCCAGTTTCTTAGCAATTCCGGATTGGAAGCTGAAGTTTGTAGATTGGAGGACCAAATAGCAAATGGGTGTGATAGTGAGGATGTCCCTGATGAACTGAATTGTTTGTTGAGTGAAGCTCTGGCGAAAATCGATTTGGCGAAAATGGTAATTTTCTGTTGCTCACAAGTCCCAACACTAAGATTGTTTGCTGCAAATTTTATTTTTGTAGTGATGAAAGTAGTAATGTGTGTAGGAACTTGCAGCTAGATTAAGGGCACTGTTGGCAGTGCAGCGCCGGATTGATGAGGTTCCTTCGCAGTCCGAACTAGTCCAGTATGTCCTCATTATTTTCTCTGTTTATGAGATTTTTGGTTTCTATAGCATTTTGATTCTTGTTGGTTAATCAATTTTGGTGAATTGGTAAAAGTATGAGACTTGGAATTCAGGGAATATATATTGTCTATGATTATTGTGTCTGCATTTAGGATAAAATAAGGCATGTTTGGAAGTGCATTTAGAATAGCTAAAAGCATTTTAGATGTCCAAAAGCGCTTCTGACAATGTTCAGAAAGTGCTTCTTTTAGAAAGAATTTTAAGTACTTTCTAGGGAAGCACTTAGATTTTTATTAAAACTTAGACGTGCTTCTAAGGGGTTCCAGTAAAAGTGCTTATCAGCTTATCAGCATAAGTACATTCTAGAGAAGCATATCCAAACAGGGCATAAAGAATAGCACTTACTCAACCTTGGGTCTGCAGGTATGAACGCCGGTTGTCAGAATTTAATGCTCAAATTCAGGGAAAACTTCAACAAACTCGGAAGTACTATGCCACTTATAATGCACTTTTGGAGATCAAGGAATTGATGCTAAAGGAAACATCTTTGTTAAATTCAATAAATTCACAGGTATGTGACTGCTGTGAATTTTCCTTCAGTACTTTATGTGCTGTGTTTGCTTAGTAGATGTAGTTTCTGTAACCTTTTCATCGTTATGGTTGCAATTTATTTTGAAAATTTTGATTTTATGCAGGAGGTACTTCGAGTCCTGGCTGTTATTATATTTTCTCATTAATACCGCTTGTTTTGCTTGTAAACTTTGTATAGTTTCAAGAAGCATCCTCTACCACTGACGGTCGCATGAAACTCGTCAACTCCATGGAGGGGATCATAAGGGGCAGTCAGCAGGTATTCTCCAAATATAATCAAATTGTATGCATGTATTCTGTCAGGAATCAAAAGAGAAAACACCCATTCTGCCTTGAAACAATTTTGCAATCCTAGTAATAGAAGAAATTTAGCTCCTTAACCTTTCAAAGTATGATTTTGTTGGTTCTAAAGAGCATCGTTATTCTCTTTCCATATTACAACTTTATTTATGCGTCCTCGGAGATCCATAGTTTCTGTATTCATTTTTCTAGCCTAGGAGGATGGTTCTCCTCAAAGAGAACCAAGTAACAGGTGCTGGTGATTGGCACCTTCAATCTTTTATTAAAATGATGATTTTGTCCCCTTAACATTCCCGTAAATCATTTACTAGCATCCAGTCAGCTAGCCTTTTGATCAGTATGACCTTACACTGGCACGAGTTAATGGCCTTTTTACTCCTTGCTTGAGGAAAGGCCGGTTAAAGTTCTAACTAGCATTGAAGGTATACATAGCTTTGGCGAGGATTAAATTATGCCTTGCAGCCACCTGGTGAACACAGCTACTGTGGCCAGTCCTCATGGTTGATAATGAATCTTTAACAATGAAGCTCCTTGATAGTATCACAGAGATTAGTATCAAAGTAAATTTTATACAACTTCGGCACTACAAATTTGTTAAGCCTCAAGACAAAAACATTACATAGGTATAGGTATTGCTATGTGATCACTAGTGTCATCTATAGTCTAGGATAAGGATTGCAACCGAACAGATGTGCCCACCAAGTGAAGAGAGAAATTAGATAAAGCTTGGGCTATTAGCCTTTTATAGAGACTAATAAGAGAAAACTGATATAATTAACCAAGTTCTATATCAATTGTATTTCGGATTAAATGAATTTTGTATGCTCTTTAAGGAAACAATATTTGTGCTTTGTCAATTCTTAGAAGGATTCAACATTGCACAGACCGAGTATGTCATTTTCTTTAACCTGAACTCATGTTCAACTTCTGTGCATACTTTTCGTCCGGTGCTTCTAGTTGTTCTGAAGGTTGCTGCTAAATCCATCTTGCAGAAACTTCGAAAGGTACAACTTGGGCTTCAAGAAGAGCAGAAAGTTTGTGATTCTCTCAAGGAAAAGTATGTTGCAGCAAATGCAGAGCAAAGGCACTGTTATTCACTCTTAAAAGCTTTTCAGGTAAGCATTGTAATCATGACATCACAGTTAACAGTTAGTGTTTGCGGCTCTTGAGTTCATTGCTAGTTCAAGAGAATGCCGGGTTTGCTAGTCTTGTAATGTTATACTGCAGTATCTAGAAAAATACAATTTCCGAGCATTGTCACCTTCATTGGCCACTACTACACAAATGTAAGAGTGTTGGTTGGCAGTTTGGCGGGAATTGGTGGTCATTTTCCTGGCTATTGCCAAACCATATCTAATCAGTACTCCAAAGTCCCTCGAAATTACTGATATAGATCTTTAAACATCCAGGAGGAATGTGCAAAGAATGAGGTACTCCGAAGACATTCTGTTTCGAACATCTCCGAAGAATGAAGCGGTCAACCATCCTCATGCCATTGCCTATCAGTCAAATGCTTTACCTGCTGAATTGATATGAGGAACTCGTTCACCATATGACTTGTAAATTAAAAATCAATTATTTTTGTTTGTAAACATTTTCCCCGTTGAGGTACTCGGAAGAGGTTCCTTTTAGAACATCTCTCCGCAACATGTGAAGTTGAGGAGTTCAACCATCCTCAGTTGAGTCAGTTCCTCATGCCATCGACCATCAGTAGAATGCTTACTCAATGAATTTCGTGTGTAAAAATTATCCCCAGTGAGTTTCGTATATGTTGTATATACTGAAGTTATCTTCGTTATTTGTTATTTTATTCAAGAGTTTTAGTTCATGAGATTTGAAATGATGAACTCTCCTAACAAAGTAGAGATTAAATACCGCTAAAAATAGGGTGGCTATCTCCGTTACTTGTGAATGGTAAAACAATTAGTGAATAGTGATTACCAAGATATAAACAATGAATAGGAAAATCAGCTTGATGTAAAACGTGAACTTATCTTTTTCAATACCGACGAGGGTTTGATGGCTTACTCTTTGGAAGTGCTTCCGTTCAAAGTTGGAAGTGCTTCCGTTCAAAGTCAGGCTTGAAGTATGTAGATACGACATCAATGACAATGAAACAACATTGACATTTTTGTTTCCATCCATCTTCATATACTTTGATTAGGGCATAGTCAGCAATTATATGATGACACATTGGCATTACTACTAGATGCGTCAACTACATAAGCCCAATTTAACTAATTAATTGATTGCATCTTTGCTTTGATCCACTGTGCACTTCTAATATCATTTTTTTTTACAAATGATAAGACAATTTACACTAATATTTTTGAATTATGAGGAAGATAATTCAAATTTAGGAGCATAAGAGATACACAATATTTTAACTAACTTAGCTAAACTCGTATCTGCCTTCAAATTTAGGTGCACATGTGACTAATTATCTCCCATCATTGTAATAATCTTCCTTTACATATGTACGCTTCTTTTAATTAATTAACTTCTTTTTTTTTAAATGATTTGAACTTCGGATCTTTTCAATAAAATGAAAATTAAGTATTGGCCGACAGAATATCATTGGTTAGCAAATACACATTTTAAATTTAGAAGACCAGTGAGTTAGATTATTGTTAAGAGCATATTCATTTTTATATATATATATATATATAAAAGATAGGATTAAGGGACAAATATTTTTACAAATATTATTACACTTCTTTGTAACCTTTGGATTTTGTAACATCCAATGATTCTTATTTATTCATTAAATGACATGGATGCTTATGTGAATTTTAATTAATATTAATATTAAAGGTAAAGTTAAAATTGAAAAAACATTCTTTCTTCGATTCTCTGTTTTTTGCTTTTGGGTTTTTGTTTGTATGTTCTGAAAACTTAGATAATGGGATTGGAAATGGGGGATTTTTTGTTTTCGTGATTGGGTTTTCGGTGTGGGTTTCGAAAGTTTCGAACTTGGTTGCATTGATTTTGGAAGTTAATACGGTTGTGCTAGTTTTAGTTGACTGGGAACGTTGCTTTTAGGTGCAATGGAAGCAAGTAATAGAACGGTATAAAATTTGTTTCCGTTTTGTTCCGGACTCGGGTGTGGTTTTGGAAAGTTTCGACCTTGGTTGGATTTTGTTAAGTTAGATATTGTGTTAGTTTTAGTTGATTAGGAGCTGTGATTTTAAGTGCTAATGGCAGCAAGTAAAAGAGCGAGTCTCAAGATATCGATGCTTTTTTTTATATTTTTATATCTACTCTTGTTCTGTTTCAATGTTGCTTCGTGAAGTAAGTGATTTGATTCTCTGGTAATCTATGAGATGAATATGACAAACAAAAGATTACTTTTATAGGGAATTGTTATTAGGATTTCAAAAATCTCATTCTACACTCTAAACTTTCTATATTAGGAAAGAAAAATACACTTGTGAGGAGTGTAGAATGAGATTTTTGGAGTGTCAATAACACTTCCCTTTTTATATCCAATTAAAGAGTGACTTTGTAGATCGGTGCTTGAAGTACCCTCCAAGTTAGATAAATGTCAATTTTTATCAAATTAAATCAGAGGGGGAGAGAGACTCACTGATTTGTGTAAATCATCAGTTTTCTTTATCAGGATTGGCAATTTCAGATGAGTCGCATGAACTAACAAAACTTAATTTTATCACCCTGATATAGAATTTAGGGTTTTATTTTGCTTACGTAATGAAGATTCAAGGCATGGAGGTTGCAGAGATGGAGGTTGCAGACCTCCTTTCTTATTTTCACGATTATAGCTAGGGTTTCTTTCCTTTTTAATTTTAGTTTTAATTTTCTTCCCGATTTTATGTTTTTTCAATTTTATTTTTATTTTTAATATTAGTTAAAATCCACATAAGTATCCAAGTCATTTAATGAATAAATAAGAATATTTGGATGTTATAAAATCTAAAGGCTACAAAAAAGTGTAAAAATGTTTGTAAAAATATTTGTCCATTAATCCTATCCCTATGTATGTGTGTGTGTGTGTGTGTAAATGACAAGTCTTAGATTTGAATTTATGAATAACGAGTTTGACCGATACCAATTTATTTTCTCATCGTTAGTGTCCTGAGCTCAGAAATCTGAGCCTCCTGACCAAATCAGGCTGTTGGATTTTGATCCAACAGCTGCAATTATTATAACTTTTAGATTGATCATTTGTTTTGAACCGTTGGATCAAAATTCAACGATCCATGTGATTTGATCAGGAGGTTCAAATTTCTGAGCTGAGCTGAGCAGAGGATCCAAATCCAATGTAAAATATCATATCAAAAAACAAAGAAAACGTAAACCATATAAATACTTGTCAATCATGTGGCATGTTTTGTAAGATTCCTTTCTGCATAATCTATGAGGCTTTTTCTTTGGACGCATTAATGTGATTTGATGTATAAAACAAGAACATAAAACAAATAACATTATATAAGAAAAAACTTTAAACAAAAAATAAAATAAAATAAAGACATAAATTATAAGGAAAACTAATTAAAAGATTTTGAAAATTTTGAGTTTTAAAGATAAGGACAAAATAAAGAGTAAGATGAATAGTACCAGGATTGATTTTTTAATGTAAAAATGTGATTTTTTTGTTAAAATAAACAGTACAGAAGCTTTTCGTTAAAGTTCTTTAAATTATATCTATGCAATCGTTAACAAAAAGAATAATGCGTCATGAAATATTTGGCTCCTCATGCGTGATAGACTAATGATAAGTTTTTCTAACACTGAGTGAGGGATTCGAACACAACTCTCAAAATTAACACTAGAAAACTAAAGGCCATTCATACTACAATTTTATTATTTTATAGTTGCTGGAAAGAGAAAATTTTGAATAAAACAAATTGATTAGGCATCTCTTATATGCCACAAAAAAATCAGGTTGAACCAAAATACATAGAATGTAATACTTTTATAAGTTTATTTCTATATGACGTGGTCTAAATACCCTTCTGTAAAGTTTTACACGACGACTTGTCCTTTGCTTGAACAATTCTTTTTCTAAATTTAGCGTATTACAAGCAAGATAATGTGGAACATTTGAATAACCGTTTAGGTTACTTGTCACTAAACTAATAAAATATAGTAATTACACTAGGTTTTTTAATTGAAGTTTCGACCAAAAAGTTAGACAATGAGTTAAACTTGGTATTATACCTTTGCATGAGAACATGGCTACTTTATGTTTTCCAAGAGAGTTTGTAAGGTGGTCGCCCTCATTCCTCTTTACTTTCTTTGCATGCGGTGCAATCATAGGTATAAAATCTTCCGGAAGTTGAGAGAAGAACATGTACAAATGATTACTTTAATTTTTTTTTACATGTTTGTTTAGCATTCTTATCATGTAGCTAAATTGACTTATGCTTGATTCTGATACCCGATCATGTGTTTGATCCTCTCTATCTTCGATGTTGCTTGTTTTTTGGTTCAATAAAAAAAAGAGACACAATAATATGCTACATTTTTAGACTAGTAATCAAAATAATTAAACATTGCAATATAACCCTATATCCATTGTAAATCTGGAATCCGGCTGGCCATCAAGAGTAAGTATCTCTGACCAATTGGATTCCTAAAAGAAATACAAAAGCTAACAATCTGTGGAGAAATTTTTCCTTGTGTCTGTATTACAAATGGTATACCACGTGTTGTTATATAAATGGTAAGAAATGTTATTTTTTATGTTATTACTTTTTTACACATAAATCTCACCACAGGGACACGTGATGTACCACCTCGTGTTCCGATCACATTGAAGTATATTTTCAATCTTTCTATGATAGAGAGCGACGGAAAACTTCTAATAAATTAGCCTCCCTCAAATCAAAGTTGTTATGAAATGTAAACAAGATTAATCAGCAGCATGCATACTTGTATGGCTAATAGAGAAATGAAAGGCTGCGTACTTATTTGACCTAGAAACCCTAGATCCACATGACTAAATTTGAATCAAAGAAAGTGCCTTTTCAAGATGCTTGCCCTTGATGTCAACATACTCCTTTACTGTGAGTGAACTGTACTTGGGCATTTGTCCCATAACCCTAGAGAGAACCGGGGAGACTGTAAAATCTCTTGGGGGAGCATAAAAGTAGGCCATGGAAAACCGCTGGATCTGCTGGTTCACCACCGCACGATGAAGAACACTTGTATACATCCCATTGGAGAGAATGTGGAGATAGTCACCAAGGTTAACTGTTAGGGCACCAGGTACTGGTTGCACCAGAACCCACCCGACTCCATCTTTGAAGACTTGGAGGCCGCTGGTTTTGGATTGTTGGACAATGGTGACAAGGGATGTGTCTGTGTGTGCTGCCATGCCCATGGCTCGGGTTGGGTCGGGGCAGGGCGGGTAGGAGTTTAGTTGCAAGGCAGTACCTGGACTACTTAACCCACTGTCATTAAGCCAATTCAGTTCCTCAAAATTAATGTTCAAGGATTTGAAGAAAATGCGGATTAGTTTCTCTGCTAAAGCCTTCATTTGGTTCTGGTAATTATCTATTGTGTCACTGCAAACACATAGAAAACTTAATGTAAGTTGTATTTCTGATTAAATGAAACACTTAAGGATAATATATATATATATATATATATATATATATATCTTTCAATTTTTAAAATTTTAGGGAGTAAATTCACTAAAATATATTTCAGAGAGTAAATTGACAATTGGGTAAAAGTTAGGAGGGTAAGTGACAATTTATTTTTAAATAAATTATTAAACGAAGTAGATATCGTTTCTAAATATAAACATATATACCCTCTCAAAAACAAACTTTTACTCAAAGTTGCTTCCAACATATCCCAAACAAAAAGCATGATATGCAAACTTTATAATTAAGATAAAATTAATTTTGTCATTTTGACTACGTGCATGAAAATGCATGGAGGACATACCAAAAGCCTTGATAGTCTTGGGGCCAAAGTTGCTTAGCATGATCGATTGGAGACCCCATGATGGTAAACCCTTCCTGCCACATATGTCTGTCAAAAAATGGCGATATATGAGGACGACCGTACCCAGTGGCCCCACCGGGAGATCTTAGGGCTTTCAGTTTTTGGTCAACAGGGAGACCAAACAATTTTTCAGCTTCAGACTCTACATCCTCCATAAGCTTTGTAAGGCCATGGCCTATCACCTGAAAAATACCCCATGTCTCACATGCCTGGATCATGAGACTTGAAGCCTCCGAGTCCATGAGGTCGATGACAGGTACGGGTAACGGGTCGGCGGAGGGGACCCCGAACAAAGATTCGTGAGATTTATCATGCCATACATGAGATTCAGGCAATTTCTGGACTGAATTAAAGTCGATAGGGATGATATGATGGAGATGAGCTCTATAGGGATCTGCTATAGCACCCATTGGAAATTCTATAAGGAGAAACAACAAAGTTAGGATGAGAAAAGGTCAAGGTTTAGTGAGATCAATTTGTTGGTGTTTGTTGATTGGAATTATCAATTTGTTGGCACAGAGATTTATATATACATGAAGATAAGAGAGAAATATGTATGACTAATGACCTGACATGGAAGGGTATCTGATCTTTTATGGAAGATAATCTTATATATAGATTACCTTCTATGGATAACATATACATGTATCATGTACATGCATGTTAATTAATATTACGAAATATGAAAAACCCATATGGAATGTGATATTTAATAGGGACAAATGTCATTCTATGTATAGATGATTGCTTAGGTTATTAATTATAATGCTTTTAGTCGTCTGATATGAAATGTAATTTGTCTAGATCGCATCCAATGTATGTTCAATGGATATTTAGCATATGAATTCATGTGCACATACCACATAGATCGCATTTACATACACATGAATTCATGTGCACATACCACATTCTTGGTTTGGCTGAAACTCAAAGATAATCTAATGAAAAATGTTGTTTGATGTGACAATTGTTTTTTGTCAAGTTTATTTTATTCAGGACTGTTTCTGAGATTTTGGAGGCCCTGTGATAAATTTATAAAAGTGACATTCCTTAAGATAGTTTTAAAAAAGGTAGGACAATGTATTGACTCTAGAAAACAATCACTTAAATCAAAACAAAGTTTAGCACTCACTGATTGCAAATTTAAAAATGTCATTAATAATAAGTATAAAGAGCTACAAACATAACTTTCACTAACTAATCAAAAGCAGTTCAATCTTAAACAAAAAAAAAAACTTCAAAAGCTCTAACTTTGGAGTTTCACTTGAATCTGTAACATTATTATATAATAAAATTGAAAAAAAAATACCATTTTTATTGGCACTCAAAATATCTCATTATACTCCAAATTTTTATACTTAAGAGAAAAAAATTACGATTATAAGGAGTGCACAATGAAATTTAAAGTGCTAACAAAAATAATTTTTAAATATAGAACATTATTACATAACAAAATCAATTTTTAAATATAGAACATTATTACATATAAATATTAGATGACAAAAATTTTGAGGGCCCCTTCAAATTTGGAGCTCTGTGCAACTACATATTTCGCTCCCCCTCAACGCTCCCTCTGATTTTATTGAATACTAATCGTATATATAATTTATCACATCATATAATATAATAATATGGTACAAATATGTGGTCGGTCTAACGTTACTCAATCACTTAGGATGAGGATCCTCTCTAGATCTTCTTTTGTGAGGATCTTAGGGGTCATCACATCCTATTCGTTAACCGTTCATCATTCGGTCAGTTTAAATAAAAAATTTATAATCGTACGATGTATGATGAACGAATAAGATGCTTAGGATCTTCATAAAGAGGATCCGGATAGAATTCAAATCCACTCAGTTGTTATTTGCTTACATTATCCAAGTTTTTGTCGTATTAAGGGTTCAATGACACAAACTAATAATACTAGAATTAAAAATTGGAATTGGAGGGGATTACGTCCAATTATGCACAGTAGGGGGTATGGGCGGCTGTTGTTCACAAAGTATGTCCGTTGTGGTTTTGGAGGTATTGTGGGATAATATTTATAGTTGAATGGGGACAAAAGAAGGAACAACAATTCAACAAGGTGTAACATCTTCAAAGATTATAAAATGAACAGTTTCGTTGTCCCATGATAAGGAGGACATTCTTTTTTGCTTTTGGGACAAATGAAATTATGCCTTGTCCACAAGTTGGACAAAAATAAATGAGTAAGGAGAGAGATTGGATTGAGGAACATGTTGTTATTGGGTATCCCATGGGTGAGGGAAAGAAAGAAATAAAGAAGAGTTTAAATATGATTACCACATTTCAACTAATATTGGTAGGTGGTAATTATCAAATTGGGAACAAATGATTCTATATGTTTAAGTGCTGAACTAATCAATTTTATAAAAAAAATAAAAGTGAAATTAATTTGGTAATCAAAATTTAGTTTTTTATCATTATAGTTCATTGCCCTAAAAAATTCATTAGGCAGAGATAACGACCTTGCTCCAAAAGTTAAAGAAATAGAAATTATTTTCATTTTCAAATTTCGAAATTTCAAATAAGCCAAAAAAAATGTCTTTTTCATGCAACTGTTCTAAAGATTCTACTACATCTAAGTGCGAAACTAACTAATGGGTGATATGGTGGGTCTATAATAGTATCTGATGAATTTGACAATCAAGATTTAAATTTTAATCATTTTAATTAATTTTTTTTTCTCAAAGGAGAGTCGAATCTTTGATCCTAAGCCTAACCTCTTTTTTCGTTTTTATTTTCCTATACCCAACTTACTTTTTACATCCATATTACTTTTAATTAAGATACAAATATCTCTTTAAACCCAAATTTATTACCTAAAATATTCTTACAAACCCAATTCAATTTGTAAATTTAGCTATACGCTTATTTATCTACAATGCAATCGCCAAAATCTTTGCCTTCAATTTTGCAGAACCTATCAATGTAGCACTACCTCATACCCAATATCTGCATCTACAGGCAAGGCAACCCCAAATTCAAACCCACAACAAAACTTCAAAAGGTCCTCCTTGAAAATTTTGAATTCTTACAACTTAATGTCATTTTGAGAGCTGAAAGATCTACGGTTCTATGGGTTTAAAATTTCTTTGAATTTTTAGCTCTTTCAAAATAGAGATTTCTGCTTTTTTTTAATTTTCTTATTTTTTTTTTTATTTTACTATCAATTGCTTCAACGAATTTTTATTTGATCTTTTTCCTAAAGTTTCAAATTTCCAAATGGATTTTTGAAAACCCAGCCCATAAGAGACCAGTGATGTAGAAAGATTTCCTGATTTGATTTTTTTCTTAAAGCTTTGTTTTTATTATAAGAGCTAGGAGGGGTTTTGCCGAAATGAATGTAGGATAAACAAGGAGTGATGGTAGGGCTTAATTATAGGGTGTGGGTTTATTCATAAATTTTAGTTTTATTGTTAACTTCATCTTGTACTTTATGGTAATTATGTAATAGAGTAAAAAAAATTCATATTTAAAATTTAAGTTGGGTGTAAAGAGAGGTTACGTAGGTTTAAATAAAATTTCCCTTTTAATAGTTTGTGCCCTTTTCTAATTTTTCCCAAAATACAAGCAGAGAATATTGAACAAAAGTAGGTTAGATACTGAAAATCAAATAATTAAAACCATGAAATTAAGTTTGAGGTGAAATTAATGTTAACACTCTGCAGGCCAATATTGTGTTACAATTGACATTATAACATTCAAAACTTGCGTCGGTAGAGTAAAGTTGGATTTGGTATACCCTTTGCTAATTGTGCTGTAATATTTGCATGATTGCATCTTTTGAAATTGTATAACCTTCATGGCAAATTAATGTAATTAACATATATAATTAGCTACCAAAGTCTAGAAAATTTTGGCACCTTCTTGATGGAAGATGAGGTTTTACCATAAAATTAATTGGCAAACGGTTAGTAGCACAACTTACTTATAAACTCATTCAAAGTATTTTCTTCCATCAATGTGAGTCATTCTCAACAAGTCATCTCACGTGTATCGAATTTTCAAGTCAAACACGTGGACAACATGAATAAGGTGACGTAGAGCACATGTGATTGGCTTTACATGTGGAACAACCTGCTCTGATATCATGAAAAACGTTGAGGGTCCACTATAAAATCAATTGGCAATATAAGAAGTAACTCAACTTACTTATAAACACATACATAAATTTTTCTTCCAAAATTGTAAGATACATTCTCAACACGTTTTCTTCTCCTATCACTCGTAAATAAAAGTTCATGAGTTCGTCACTGAGTAGAACTAACACAAAAATTTGTGCTTATTTTCTTTGTTTGCCGACGGGAAATGAGAAGTGGTTGACAGAAGATAATTCCAATTCCATGCGGGGAACAGTCAACCAGACGTTTAGTCGTCGGTGGCCCATTGCTGTTGATGAAGTTAGAAGCTCTCTAGTTGACCAACTTCCATTGGAGGTTTTGAAGCTTTTGCAAATGGAAAAAAATGCCTCCAAAATTACAATATTCCCACCACGTGCCAGTCATCTCACGGAAAAAAAAATAAAATGTGAAGCTCAAGTCAAGTGAGGAATAATGAGAAGAGAGATAACTTTGTATAATCAAGTTCGATTTCAAGGGACTTAATCATTAATCAAAGAAATAAATATATATTCAGACTTTAATTCAACCAACCCTTTCTTCTAAAAAAAGGCGATCCCAAACCAATAAGGTTCTTTTGTTTTGGGAGGGTCAAGGGGAACGTTTATCTTATGTAGTCGTACCCTTATTTTGCAAAAAAAAAAAAAATTCCACGACTCGAACATGTGACATTTTAGTCACAAATAAACAACATTTCTATTACACAAAGACTAACCCTATCCTTTTATTTGCTTTAGGATCATGTTATGGGAGCCGATTCATTTGAATAAGAGCATATGGACGGCAGATCCCTCTGCCTATATATAAATGAATAATTTTAATTAACCAAGGACCTTTTCATCTAGTGGTAATTATCTATTCAAAGGTGTATTGAGTTCAAATTCTCTCTCCTTTGCATCGACAAAAATAACTCAATGTAAAGCGTCCGGAATCTAAGGAAATTTGGAAATATACCTTTTTTTTCTAAGATCCACTCCAGTCTTTGGAGTAAAACTCAAATTTTAGGTACTAAACTCATCCCAACTTGTTCTAACCCTTGGGGCAAATATAAGTTTTAACCCAAAACTTATTTATGGGGGCAAATTTAGGTCAGGATTCCCCTCTGAATTAGTTGGGCTAGCCCACCATATATGTGTATTGTTTTTAGCTTTATATTTATAAATTCATTGAATTCAACGGCTAAGATCAAATATGACCAAATCCAACGGCAAAATAAAAAATATCTGATGGTCCAAACAGTTAAAGCAATTAAAAGAAATTCTTTTATGTGTTTCATATTCTTTCATAGTATTCCACGAATTTCATGGTGTTGATTTAGTGATTTTTCAATATTTATCAAACTCTAATATTTTTTGGTTAAAATGTTGAAAAAAATCAATTAGGATGGTCCACATAATTTTTTTTAAGTTACTTTAAGAAAGAAAAAAATATCCTTAATTCATTATTTAATAATCTCGGGCTAAAAATTTAACCCATAAGACCATCTCCAATGGTGCCTTATAACCTAAAATTCCCCTTTTTTTCCACCCCAAAATCCACTCCAACCCATAACCTAAAATAAACCTAAAACCTAAAACTCAAATGAGAGCCAAATTTAGGTCACATTTTAAGCCACAAAGTAAAATAGGCCCCACAACTTTTTGTTCAACTTTTTGAAAACAAACATCCCCACGTGGGGGTGTTTCCCATTTGTCAAACCAATAAAGTCATCCAAGGGTCTCAATTAAATGGGTTGTTGTTGGTTAATCCAACGGTCCAGGTTTAAATTATTCTTTTAGGTTAAAATATTTTCATGTATTGATTTAGTGATTTTTCAAAATTTATCGAAATTTAAATATTTTTAGATTAAAATGTTCATATAATTAATTTAAGATAGTTTACATAATTTTTTTTTTTTTTTTAAATAGCCTTAATTCATTCTTTGATAATCTCGGGCTAAAATTTTAGGCCAGAAGGGTTTGAGCAGAAAAGCTGTTTCTGGGCTAAAACCTAAATTTTCTGGGCTAAATATTTTTAGGTTTTAGGTCACCATTGGAGATGGTCTAAGGGTTGGAGGAGAAAAAGTGTTTGTAGGTTAAAACCTAAATTTGTTTGGTTAAAAATTTTAGGTTTTAATCCAAAAGTTGGAGATGTTCTAACACATTAAAGATTTTTAGCCATTTTTTCAAGAAATAGAAATATAGTTGTTGATATGAAGTTTGTGGGAGCGTTATAGCTATATGTAGGATATATGATTGCTTTAAGGCATGTAGTATCTAAGACAAACCTCAAACACACCAAGAAATGAACAAGGTGACTCAAGTAAAGCTCATAAATTTGTTCTTGGTTATTTGTTTTTGTATGGAAATGTGAAGGAAATAGGAAAGCCTTTGTGTAAAACAACCATCTATGATCTGTGTGAATGAAGTGGTTATTTCTTGCCGGAATTCCTTCTCTATTATAAAGGATCGAGTGTCCTTTTTCTACTTGATAATTATAATTCAAATGCTTCGAACATGTTTGTCAAGTTATTTCAATGTAACATATTCCATATCAAACCTTCGAGGCAAAATGACATTATCATATACCACTGAAAGGTATGAAAATTTCAAGTTCAAATCACAGTCCGACCGATCTTTGATCTAGCTCCGACCGGTAGTAATTTTCCCGAAACGACCAAGGGTGAGTTTTTGTTCTAGTCAAGCGATCACTACATTGGTCTAAACAGTTGCCCTGTATGGAACCTAAATCTTTGAGGTTCTGCTAAATTTTGGCTGCTCACCATATCGGTGTCGACCAATCAAACCCCTTTATTTTGAAAAACTTTTGAAAATAGTCACCCGATGCCACATGAGTAGTGCTTGAACCCCCTTCAAGCGATCAAAATTGTGTCTATAAGATGTAGCCCTGTCAAGGTTCTGCTAAATTGTGACTGCTCACCATATCGGAGTCGATAAACCAAACCCCTTTACTTTAAAAAAAAGTCACTCAATGCCACCTTGAGTAGTGCTCGAACCCCTTCAAGCGATCAAAATTTTGTCTATAAGATGTAGTCCTGTCGAGGTTCTACTAAATTTTGACTGCTCACCGTATGGATGTCGATAAACCAAACCCCTTTATTTTGAAAACTTTTCAAAATAGTCACTCGTTGCCACCTTGAGTAGTGCTCGAACCCCTTCAAGCGATCAAAATTTTGTCTATAAGTTGTAGCCCTATCGAGGTTCTACTAAATTTTGACTACTCACCATATCGATGTCGATAAACCAAACCCTTTTATTTTGAAAACTTTTCAAAATAGTCACTCGTTACCACCTTGAGTTCTTTTCAAAATTGTCACTCGATGCCGCCTTGAGTAGTGCTCAAAACCCCTTTAAGCCATTAAAATTGTGTCTATAAGAACAGTTCCACCGGAGATGGAATAGCCCAGCACCCGGCCAAAAAACCAGCCCGGGACCCAGTCTATCCACTCCAACGGCGCATTTTGACCGGCACCTAGCCCAAGCTAGGCAAGAGACCGGCCTAAAATCGACAAAGGAATGAGACGGCTCATCTGATGCCATGCTAAGTCATGGCTAGCGTCTCTCTCATCTGGAACCCCATCTGACGCCTGGAACCCCATCTCCGATCCCTAGAACCCCATCAACCCCCTTCCCCCTGATAAATCCATATATTCAACACCATGTCCCCCTTCCAAATCGTGATCTTCCTGCAACTCGGATCGTTGTCGATCAGTTGATTAACTCGGATCTTCCTGCAACTGGAATTTTTTTTTCCGTTTTGTATATTTTCGATGAATTTTTGAATATGTAGGTGTTGATTTTTGGGAGTTTACGGTGTGCGCAGGTCCATGATGGTGGG
Organism: Cotoneaster glaucophyllus; assembly: GCA_036320875.1. Taxonomy (NCBI): domain Eukaryota; kingdom Viridiplantae; phylum Streptophyta; class Magnoliopsida; order Rosales; family Rosaceae; genus Cotoneaster; species Cotoneaster glaucophyllus. The sequence continues at coordinate 7,292,430 of CM070073.1, read as the reverse complement.
TGTCCATGTTTAAAGTAGGGTGGGTTCGATGGCGGGGTGTATAGAGAGAAGAAAAAAGGGGGAAGAAGAAGAAGAAGTAGAAGACGGGAGTCAGAGAGAAGAAGTCAGAAATTAAAAACCAAATTATTATTTTATAATAAAAATTAATAATATTTTAATAAAATTGACTAGCCTATTTTTTGTTAGGGGTGGAGATGTTTTGTCCTATTACTGTTCACTGGTGTCTATTACTGTTCACTTGAGTGGATAAACGCGCTGGGTGCTGGCGCAAAGTCTTTAGGGGTGGAATTGCTCTAAGTTGTAGCCCTGTTGAGGTTCTGTTAAATTTCATTTGTTCACCATATCGATGTCGATAAACCAAACCTCTTTATTTTGAAAACTTTTCAAAGTAGTCACTTAATGCCACCTTGAGTAGTGCTTGAACCCCCTTCAAGTGATCAAAATTGTGTCGATAAGCTGTAGCCCTGTCTACATTTAAAGACTTCCCTAAAAATGTGTCGTTGCTTACATTATGCAATGGATATGGTGGTGCCCAGCCCACGACCCAGTCACCCAACCATTAAGAACCCAATTGCTTTCTACCTGAGAGCGCTTCTTGACTGAGCACTAAAAAGTGACTTTAACAAAAGCACTAAAAAAATGAATATTTATCCTTAAAACACACTTTTGTTAAAGGTATTCCCAAGCATTCCCTTTGCCGAGACCCATAAGCGAACTTGGGGGGAGAAGCTCTGCTATCACTGGCTTTCATGGCGGGATGTCGTTCAGCCGAAGGCTTCGACAGAGATTCAAAATTATAGGATTAAATATTGTTCAACTGGAGAAGTCGAGACCAAACTGAAACATCAAGGAAACTACAATTGCGAATAAATACTGTATCCTGGATTCGAAATATGAAAACTCTCTAACATCACAGCTCATTTTTCTCTTTTGGACTGGGTTCCGCTGGTTGAATCATGTTTCTTGCATCTTTGGCTAAATTGCTGCCTTGGTGGCCACCTACAATACAAAGAAACCAAAGGAGCCATTGAATACAAGGTTGTGGGCATATGTTTCCTCATCCATCTCTCGGTGTCAAACACCCCGCTGGATATGCACGCAACCATAATGGAGTTAGAAGATTACCTGCCGGTGTCAATGTTCGATCAGCAAAACCCGTGGCTTGACTAGAATTCCCATGAATAGATAACCTCCCACGGTATTCACGCAACAATGCGTTGTTACTTGCTGTACCGGCTTCAACCTCTGCACTAGGCATGCGACTTTCATTGCCTGGCCTCGCATTAGGTTTCAGTGAGTAGGTTGTTGACCAAGATCCTCCATTTGATCCAGCTAAAGCCATTATAACATCTGCCTGAAAAGTACCAAGTCACAACAATGTCACACGATAATAAACTGCGGAAGGGAAAATGATATTTGAATACTATGTTGCTGATAGAAAAGATCGGTGAAGAAAAGGGAATTATCATTTTTCAGACATCAACGACAAAGAAACATTCATAGTTTTCAATTCAACTCTACAAGAACAGACTCGATTCCTTACTCCAAGCTAAAATGTAAGGCACTTGTGTAAGCATATGCAGATATGTTAGGCCTTTTCATCTGCTTTTATACATATAAATGGAGAGGTCCGCAGGGCCATTTATGGGTAACATATGAAAGAAAATCGCAGTAAGCCACGGGATGGAGACTAGACTTAAGTTTAGATTTGTTATTAATATTTATGGAGTTCTTAGGGTTATTAATATTTAGATTTGTCCTATACATATGAATGACCAAACAATCGCCAATTTGATTGAATTTTTACATATAAGATCTTTAAATGAAGATTAATAAAACGATTGGTTCCAATTATGAGATTCGCATAACTAAAATACATACAATTACAATTGGATGGACAATCAGGTGCACCAATTGGAACCAGTCGTTTTATTAAATGAAGAATAATAAAACGACTGGTTCCAATTATGAGATTCGCATGGCTAAAAGACATACACCATCCATGGCCTATGTGACATAAACAAGTGTATGAGAGACCTTAGCCTAAGTAAAAGCACAAAAGAACAATCACAAAGCTTAGGTGTACAAGTCTTCAGTCAAACCAAACATAGAACACTCCCTCCCTTTTCTGTCTCTTTCTTAATTGGGAACTCAATCTCACATATGAATCCCTACAAAAGACAATAAAAGGGCCAATACTAACATATTACAACGTAAAACTGAAAGCAAATCTGATGTCATAACTGATCGGCATGGAAAACCATTTCATGTGAAAAATACCAATGGCTACTCCATACCACCTGAACGAGAAACAGCAACCGAAGAACCTCCCCACACAAAATGAAATTGATGTACAAGTGAACTACCTCACATCAGTCATGAAAAGCACTATAGGATGATATACTTTTTCTTTGTTACACCCATCTACATTGTAATTTCAACCAATTTGGTATAATAACAAGGAATCTAAGACCATGTTACATTTTTAGCAATGATTGTTTGACTTTTGAAAGCACTCAAAATGAGGAGCACTGATCCAACCAAAGTCGTAGAATTAATGGAAGTGGTAAACCTGACTACAATGACAGGTGAAACCAGCACCAATGAGGAAGAAATAGTCACAACAACTCCGGTTCAGGGCCAAAGAGCAGATAAAAACTAAATAGGTCAGGAATGCAGTAGTATACTAAAAAGTCAAGTGTGACCATAATGAACAAGAAAGTGTAACTCTAGAGTCTAAACCGCCGCATACCAAGAGAAAACAAATTCGAGTCTTTTACAGCCTTGATAAATATCTTCATACCCAATTTCAGCGACTTCTTGTTATTAACTCATCACCTCCCACAATCAGGGAGTGACGGAGAAAGCAACTTCCGCACAATCTTCAAACAGTACCATGCTAATCCTAGTTAGGCATATTCTCAAAAACTAAAATCGACTCTTTTATAATGACTCCACATAGATATCTAAAAAGGTCAAGCTTATAATATTATCAAGAAACTTTTATGATTAGAAAATAATTCACTAAGCCAAAACCACATTCTCTAGAACACTTTCGCTAAACCTACGTTAAGATCAGATCACACTAGTCCTGCAATTTACAGGCAACACCAATTTTACTCATCTGTATGCAATGACTACATGAGTTAGCCAATGTTGATATCCATAAAATATATATATATATATATATTCTTTAAAGAGACTGTCCACATATGTTTGCTATAATAGGATATATAAACTCATAAATCAAGGAAGACCGCTCTACTACAATCAAACAGTAAGAAAACAAACCTTGTTCGGATGGACATCGTCAAAAACATGAGCTTGACCACCATAAAATATGGTCATCTGCCGACCAGCTGATGTAAATCCATGTTGACTGCCACAACAGAAGAAAAAAGATAAGGCATCAAGTTTCCTCTTACTTGAAAGAAGAGCAAAAAAAAGTAACAGACATGTACCATATCTTGTACCTTGGATTAGAAGGTTCTGACTCTACAATATGAGTCCCAGATTTCTGCCTGCTGCCACTTGGCAGCACCCCAGACAAGTTTCTTTCTGGAGCATCACTACCAGCATTAATAGAACTCAAATTTCCCGGGCCTTTAATTCCAGTTCTGGATCCCTCATCTGCTGCTGATTGAGAAATATTGTTTGGAATGGCATTGGCATCCCTAAATCGGTTTGAAGGTAATTGATGCACCATGGGTACAAAATGACCCCCTCGTGGAGGGTACTGTACTGCAGCACCCATATTCATGGGAGTAGGTCGTTCCCATTTGGTATCAACTCTACCACCAAGTGGAGACTGAAAAATGAGAGAACCAGAAGTTGGCCTCAGTGGCTGTGTAGCAAAGACTGCTTCATCGTCATTGGACCTTCGAGGTCGCTCTCCCCCTGGTCCATGTCGAAGCATCTGATTTCACGATAACTAAAATGCATCAGATTAATAAAACATAGGGTGGGGCTTTTTCCTTATGCAAGAATAGAATATCAGTATCGTATCATGTCACACTCACACCTTCATCAAATGTGACCTCTCAAGGTGATCAGGACCCATATGAGGGACACCATCTCTGGATGAACCCACAAAAGTCGAGTCTGAATTACTCCGCTTACTTCCTAGTAACCTGTTACTTCTCTCAGGCCCAGAAATATCACTCCTCGGGCCATAGAATGGAACCCCCTCAAGATGATTTCCAGCCTGTCTTTCTACCAAATTTAATGAGACAATAATCAAATCATATCTAATCCAGATAACAAAGGTTACACTGTATGCGTGTTGAATTTTCGGTAATACAATCATAACAGATAACCAAGATTAGTAGTTAATGTGCATTCACCAAAGTCGCAGACAAAAGGGCCAATTATATAACATAAACATCAACACAAAGTCATACACAAATGCTCAAAGTCTCACTTTACAATTATAACTTTTGACAAACACTCTCAACTTTTGCACTACCCAATCGTTAACAGCATCAAAAATGGAAAAAGATCCCGCCACATCATAAATGACAATAAATACACAAATTAAGAGAGCCAACAAAGGCAATTGTTTTTTTTTTTTTTTTTTTTTTTTGGTTGGGGGTTGTAAAGCAAGTGAAAAGCTTGCCCTTAATTCAACCTATCCATAAAAATGAACAATTTAACAAATCAAATGCATAGAGGAAAAAGAGAACGACCACAACAGCTACCAAACTCCTCACTAACTTCACTAACCAATCCATAACATAGAAAAGTATAAAAATACACAACTCCTTACTAACATCACTAACTGCATCAAAAACTGAAAAAGATAAATCCACTCCCATAACATAGAGAGTATAATCCCACCCCCATCTTTCTCATTTGCATTTACACAAGCAATCCAAAACAACAACAAAAAAATAAACAACCCCTCTACAAAAGTAGTAAAGATATGAACTTTTTCAAGCTGATTACAAAATTATACAAAAGCACTTATCTTTAATAGAAAATGATGGGTTTTTGTTATGAACTCAAATAAAATCATAGGTAGTAAAAAAACAGCATTTTTACCAAATGGGGAGGAACTCACCGGAACCCAGATTAGAGGTGGTGGAGATGAGGCCACGGCCACCGCCGGAGGAAGCCCCAAGGGAAGCGGAGGCCGAGGGAGAAGGCTCAGAGAGCCTACAATCGGTGGAGGCTTTTGGGGCTAAAACCACAGGGGAATCTCCAGGCTTCATGCCCAGAAAATCATGGAAGATGGTGTGCTTCCCCAGCTGCTGCTCCTCTAGCTTCTGCTTCTGCGGCTGCTGCTTTTGCTGTTGGCTGCTGAGAGTTGTGGCATTGCTGTTGGGGATGCCTTGCTGGGCCATTTTCAGAACAGCCATTCCATCTCCATCCCCATTCCACCACTCTGCATAGCTGCTGCTTATCTGGTAGCAAGAGAGAAAGAGAGAGATGGTGTTTTTGTGAAAAGAGAAGAAAAAGAGAGCTCGGTTTTCAGAAAGGGAAAAGGAATGAGGACTTGAAAAGAAAAAGAGAGAATCTTTGGGGCTCTTTTATGAGCAGAGACCGAGGAGGAAGAGAGAGAGTGAGAGAGAGAGCAAATGAAAGCGGAGGTTCTTGGGCAAGTGTGGTGACCTGTGCTTGAGTTTCTCTTTCTCTCTCTAGATTGAATGGGTGTGTCTCTGAGTGTGGGTGTTGGGTTGTTTGGTTGTGTGGGAATATATGTTGGGGTTGGGAGGTGTGTTTTTTCCTGGCAATTATTTGATATTTCTGTTGTGTTATTGCATAGGGAGAGGAAAAGAAAGAAGCAATCGAGAGCTCAGATAGAGTGTGATGATGGGTTTTCTGTCTCTTTGTGTATGCACTAACGTGGCTCACTCCCACTGCCTACCTTTTCATGGCCACTTAATGAAGCATCCTTTTGTTTTTCATAAATGTTTGCATTTAAAAAAACATATCTTCTTCAACAAAAACCCATATCTTCTTTGATGTTTTCAAAGTACATGTTTTGATAGTACAATTTTCATGTGATGCCATTGGCATGTCTCCGTCTTCTTGCACCAATGTTTGAATTTTTTTCTCAATAAACAGAGTAAAAAATAAAAATTCAGTATATATTATCTAATTGAAAAAGTGAGTAAAAAATCAATTATAGTTTCAAATAAAATTATCAAAAACATTAAATCATTTGCAAGTAATTACAAATATCTAGCATTTACCTTCAAAAGTTGTATCAATATAGGGCAGTCTAAAGTTGACAATTATTAAGATGGGATTTGTTTGGTTGTAACCTTGCACATTCCTTCACTTGTTAAGTTGTTATCATTTTTTTTGTTTCTACCCATTGGAAGAAGAAAATTTGATGAATACTGGGTTTTAGCTCTTGAAAAAAAAGAGTGAAACTTAGTCCTTAAACACTTAATACAAAACCAACTGCGGCCATAAAATGGTTTGACATTAGGGGTGTTTTTCGGAAGGATCGGATTGGAACAGACGTTTCCGATTTCAATTCCAAAAATTTGAAATTGGATTGGATCAAATCATAATTTTTAAACTAGAAATTGTTGGCACATTAAAAAAATTTGGAATCGGATTAATCTCAAAAATTCGGAAACTCATATATTTTATAAGATTTTTAATATTCTCTAACTCTTTTATACACACAGTTTATTGTTCTTTCTTATGTACAAATTCAATTAATTTAATTTGCTTATTTTTTTAATATATAAGTGTATGTTTTTTTTTGTCAAATATGTCACATCCCGGCCCGGGCCCCCACCACATCCCGGGCTCGACTCCACCGCCGTAGCACGATATTGTCCTCTTTGGGCCCCAACTACGCCCTCACGGTTTTGTTTCTGGGAATTCACACGAGAACTTCCCAAAATGCACATTAAGCTTCTAGAACAACATGCTAAAATTTTGTTACGATCCAACGGTTGGATCTCCGCCAATTTCTAAAACCGAGTGGCGGTCAACCTTTTATTTTATGAACTTCCAAACTCAATTCGGGAAGATCCGTACGTCAGATTCCCGATCCGTAAGTTCCTACTTTCTTCAAAAATTACGTACTACAACATATCAAAGTTTGATGACGATCCGACGGTTGGATCGTCGATTCACATTTTGGCCTAACTATGAATCGTACCGAAATTAAGTCCAAAAGATCAACCAATGTCATACCAATATCAAAACTGAATTCATGGCATCAAATATAGCATGAAAATAACATTGGCGGCCCACTGGCCATGCGCCGCCGTGGGTGGCGGTCCATATATGTATATTCACATCCCTACCTAGCACGAGGCCTTTTGGGAGCTCACAGGTTTCGGGTTCCATAGGAACTCCGAAGTTAAGCGAGTAGCGTGCGAGATCACTCTCATGATGGGTGACCCACTGGGAAGTTCTCCTGTGAGTTCCTAGAAACAAAACCGTGAGGGCGTAGTCGGGGCCCACAGCGGACAATATCGTGCTACGGTGGTGGAGCGGGCCCGGGATGTGGTGGACCCCGGGCCGGGATGTGACAATTTGGTATCAGAGCCAATCCCTGGCCTGAAGTGTGTCGACGAGGACGTCGGGCCCCTAAGGGGGGTGGATTGTGAGATCCCACATCGCCCAGGGGAGTGATCCTTATATGTATATTCACATCCCTACCTAGCACGAGGCCTTTTGGGAGCTCACTGGCTTCGGGTTCCATAGGAACTCCAAAGTTAAGCGAGTAGCGCGCGAGAGCACTCCCATGATGGGTGACCCACTGGGAAGTTCTCGTGTGAGTTCCCAGAAACAAAACCGTGAGGGCGTAGTCAGGGCCCAAAGCGAACAATATAGTGCTACGGTGGTGGATGGGGCCCGGGATGTGGTGGACCTCAGGCCGGGATGTGAATTGTGAGATCCCACATCGCCCAGGGGAGTGATGCTTGTATGTATATTCCCATCCCTACCTAGCACCAGGCCTTTTGGGAGCTCACTGGCTTCGGGTTCCGTAGGAACTCCGAAGTTGAGCGAGTAGCGCGCGAGAGCACTCCCATGATGGGTGACCCACTGGGAAGTTCTCGTGTGAGTTCCCAGAAACAAAACCGTGAGGGCGTAGTCGGGGCCCAAAGCGGACAATATTGTGCTACGGTGGTGGAGCGGGCCCGGGATGTGGTAGACCCCGGGCCGGGATGTGACAAAATAAGTGTATGTTTAATATAAAAACAATGAACAAAATGTATCCAAAACTAACAATAAAATACAAAAGTTGATTACAAACTATATAATTTAATAACTATAAAAATCAAAAGTTTTCAAAAGTTTTTTTTTATCAGAATAATGGCGCATTTACTAATCCATAATCAAATTGAGAGGAATTGAATTGATGAGGAATTGGATTGAAGAGGAATTGAAATGAGGTGGAATCAGAATCAGATTCATGTTGAAGTTGTTTACTAAAACTGTCTGGAATCGGAGTAAGAATGATGTTGAGTCCATATAAGTTAAGAATGATGTTGAGTCCATATAAGTTGTTTACTAATGCACTTCAATCGGAATGAAAACTGGGTTGGTTACTATATTGCCTTTACATAAATAAAGTATTTTCATATTAATTAATTAAATTTATATAATAAAATTCATCCATATAAACATATATAAATAGATTTTATTTATTTATTAAAAGATAGCAAGAATTATGTTGAGTCCATATAAGTTGTTTACTAATTCACTTCAATCGAAATGAAAACTAGGTTAATTACTAAATTGCCCTTACATAAATTAATTATTTTCATACTAATTAATTAAATTAAATTCTTAATTAAATTTATATAATAAAATTATATAAACAGGTTTTATTTATTTATTAAAAGATGGCATAATGAGTGTCAAATGAAGGGTAATGTTGGGATAATAAGAAACAAGTGAGGGCATAATAGGAATAAAAGATGCATTCCCGATTCCCTTACCCTCAGGGAATTCAAATACCTCACATAACTAAGGAATCATGTTCCTCCAATTTCAGGAATTGGATTCCTTGTTTCGTGTGGGCTCCATCACTTTTTTGATTCCTTAATATTTAGGAAACACCGAAATACTCCGTAATCAAAATTCAATTCTTTTTCTTTATTCCGATTACCCTTACATAAACGTGTCATAAGTTTGGAACACTTTGAAACAAATTGGTTTAGAATTCATAATTCTCTAAATCTTTAAATACGTTCTAATTTCCATTCTTTCTTTTTTCTCCTTCTAATTTCCAGTATTTTTATATCTTCTAATTTCCATTCTTTTTTATAATAATAAAAAAAAATCATTTTTTTTTAATTCGGAATCGGAAATAGCATTCCAACTTGCAGCCCTATTTGCCATGACACACCCCGACCGAGATCGAGGCATGCTGGCCGTCACGTGATGGTGACGTAGCCATGTGCACAGTGCGGAAGCATTAGAATAAGAAGAAATACAAATAAATAAAAACCGAATAAGTGTGATTACACATTCAAAGCATATAGCCTAAGTGCAGTCAAGCAATTTAACTAATACCCAAAGGTGGTCCTACATTTGTGATGGTCTGCCAGAACCTCCGTTGTATCCTCGTGAGCTACCAACAAAGTTATCTAATACCTGGAGGGGCGAAAAACAAAAGCGTGAGTGGGCAAAAACAAATCTTTCGAAAACCATTTCAAAAACTATCTTTCTAACCCCTCGCCGTAAAACCTGTATACTTTCCCAGAAAAATAATAGTATATACATATACTCAACTCATCTGAAAATCATCATGCTAAAATGATTCGAAACATGAGAATGCTAACAAGTCATTAATATGCCATCGAATCCAAATGTATGCCAAACCATACCAACGAATCAAGCACATGCCAAACTATGCCAATGAATCAAACATATGCCAATCACACTATCAAATCATGAGTATGCCAACCAATCCAACATATGCCAAACTATGCCAACGAATCAAGCATATGTCTATCATAACAACAAATGAAGTAAACTCATCATCGATAATATCATGTCCACCGTGTGATCAGCACGACTGGAAATATAGCTCATAATCAATCTCATCATCTCAACCTATCCTGCACACATGTCGAACCCACTCGAGGTGGTCTATACGACAAGACTGGGTGTAATCTACTACGCTCTAGTGCTACAATCACGTGAATCCTGCGCTAATCGCGGGTCACCTACGAGTCGAACCCACCTATTGTGGTCTATACGACAGGACTGGCACCTAACTTGGATCCAAGGCGAGCGTGCGGTGCGGAGAGGTGAACAACACGTGAAAGACTGTGCCCTGGCCCTGGGCGGGAGCACTAACACCGGGGGTGCAGGTTTATGAGCTATCGATGCATCTCAACATCTCGTCAATCTCGTTATCTCAACATTTATTTAAACATTCAGAGGCTTACCTGAACTTACCTTAGCGTCCACAGCACCAACAATCATGCGCATACAATTTCATGATGCATTAGCACTCCATAATGCATAATAATATCATGATGCACACTTATTTCATCATGCATACTCAAGAAATATAACAAAGGTATGATGGCATGGCATTTCATTTCATAAACCATTTCACATGTTTTCTGGGAAAACTCAATGTATAAGGTATATACGGAAAACAAAAGGCCACTCACCTGAGTCCGCGCTACGGCTCTCTAACGTAACCATCGAGGCGTCCCAAAACGTTCGGCGCCTAAAACAAATACCAAACTACAACTTAGAACTCTTAACCATAGAATATGTAATTCACGTAAAACATATCCTCAAGGATATTCTAGAATCATTCAAGACCTTTAGTCCAAAGTTCACCGTCGATCAACGATCGACGGTAGGGTCCACTGCCCCACGTACTTGATCCGGAAGATCCGTAACTCCGATCTTCGATCCGTAACTTCTCAAGATGCACATTAACCTTCTAGAACAACATACTACAATTTCGTTACGATCCGACGGTTGGATCTCCGCCAATTTCCAAAACCAAGTGGCGGTTCACATTTTATTTTATGAACTTACAAATCCAATTTGGGAAGATCCGTCCATCGGATTCCCAATCCGTAAGTTCCTACATTCTTCAAATATTACGTACTAACACGTATCAAAGTTTGGTGACGATCCGACGGTTGGATCGTCGATTCATATTTTCACCTAACCATGAATCGTAATTGAACTTGACAATTTGGTATCAGAGCCTCACCCTGGCCGTGGTGTGCCGACGAGGACGTCGGGCCCCTAAGGGGGGTGGATTGTGAGATCCCACATCGCCCAGAGGAGTGATCCTTATATGTATATTCCCATCCCTACCTAGCGCAAGGCCTTTTGGGAGCTCACTGGCTTCAGGTTCCATGGGAACTCCGAAGTTAAGCCGAGTAGCGCGCGAGAGCACTCCCATGATGGGTGACCCACTGGGAAGTTCTCGTGTGAGTTCCCAGAAACAAAATCGTGAGGGCGTAGTCGGGGCCCAAAAGCGGACAATATCATGCTACGGTGGTGGAGCGGGCCCGGAATATGGTGGACCCCGGATCGGGATGTGACATGCCATGCATATAATTCACACCCGTGTTGTGCATTATATCACACATGAAATCAAATCAAATGATAAAACCACTCAGATATGTGATGATGCAAAACAAGACAAGATTATTCATTAAAAATGTGAAATACATTGGTTTAGGTTCGAATGCACCTCCTTGTTCAGTAGTTAATTAATTTTTATCGTACGTACATGTAAAAATCAACACATTTTATTTTATAATCACCATATGAAAAGCATACCTAAAAAAAAGTTCAGTGCATATTATCCAATTATAAAATAGTCAGTATGAAATCGGTTACAGCTTCAAACAAAAAAATATATTTAACAAACATTATCTACACTAAGGGAGAGGAGGTGGGTTTAGCCTCACAATAGGCTAGCTATAATATGGTTCAAATTCGTCTTTGACGAGAAAAGAACTTTAGACCTCTCACTTATAAGTGAAGAAAATTATCATTATATCGTAATATGAAGTGACACATATCTAAACAATTTGCAAGTAATTCCACATATCCCTTCAAAAGTTGTATCAATACAGGCATATGAGTTGTCCTTATGGCAATCTAAAGTTTGCAATGATTAAGACGTGTTTGGTTCTAACCTTGTACATTCCTTCACGTGTTATCAATTTTTGTTTCTACCCATTGGAAGAAGAAAATTTGATGAATACTAGGTTTTAGATTCTTGGAAAGAAGACTGAAACTATAATCCTAAAACACTTAACATAAACCAATTGCAGCCATAAAATTGTTTGATGTTAGGTTTTTTTTTTTGGGGGGAAGGATCGAATTGGAAATAACATTTTCGATTTATGTACCAAAATTTTAGCATCGGGTCGGATCAAATCGTAATTTTTAAATTCGAAATTTCCAGCATATTCAGAAATTTCGGAATCGAAATATTCTCAGAAATTTTGAATTAGAATTTGAAAACTCATATATTTTACATGTTTTTGAATATTCTCAAGCTTTTTCGTACATGAAATTTATTGTTTTTTCTTAATATTTGGTATGCTTATGTATAAATTCAAGTAAATTTTGTGGTATAATAGTATGCTTATCTTTTTTTAATGTATAAGTGTATGTTTAATATAAAAAACAATGAAGAAAATGTATCTGAAACTAGCAATAAAATACAAAAGTTGTTTACAAAATATATAATTTGAGTAAATAATTATAAGGGTAAATTACATAAAACTACCTCAACTATTGGTCTTACGACACTTTCACACCTTATCTTTTAAAATTGACAATGTCATACCTCATCTTAAGAATTTGGTCCAATGTTATACCTTCCATTAGCCTGGCTGTTAATTTGTCAGTTAAATGCTGACATGGCTTGATCTAGAACCCACTTTATATTAAAAAAGTAAAAAATATTAAAAAAAATAATTTAATATTTTTTAAATATTACAATAACAAAGAAAAGTAAAAAAAAAATCAAAATCAAAAATCAAAAATCAATACCTCAGTTCGTGGCTTCCCCCTCCCCCATCTTCATCTTCTTCCCCTCTTACCTCTATCTGCAACCCAGAAAAAAAATCCAATTTGTCTTCCCCCCGCACCCACCCTCAGTTTGTCTTCCCCCCGCACCACCCCCCCTCTTCTCCCCCACCTGAGCCCAACCTGCAACCCGGAAAAAAAAAAAAAAAAAAAAAAACCCAGATCCCGTATACCTGGGGAAAATTAGGGGAATGCATGTGGATTTAAGAAGTGGGGTGTGTAAATGAGGGAAGAAGGTGGGTGCGAGTTTGGGTGGGGTGGGGTGTGGTGGGGTGGGGGGAGAAGAGGGGGATGGGGTGGGGTGGGGGTGGTTGTGACAACCCGTCCCTGATTTTACAATTTTATAAATTTTTAATAAATGATTTTACAAAATTGCCCTTAGAGGCGAGGGTATTGACTTTTGTTGATCAACGTTTAGTGAGGTGTATGAATTATTATTTTAGCGTATTCCGGAAATACTTGACATTACGGACTCATAGGCGCAAGCAAAAGAGAATTTGGGGTTATGGTTTACGGAAGTACTTTTGTTTCGTCATTATTTATATATATATTTATATTGTTTGTATTTTTCTTTTCTTTTGTCTGTTATTCTTTTAGTGGGAAAAAGAAGAGAAAATAAGGAAAAGGAAGGGTTGAGCGAAACTGCCCAACCAGAGGAAGAGGGATGAGCTCCGGGAGAGAAAGGAGAGAGAGTGGGACGAATGGGGAGAGGAGAGAGGAAGGAGTGACCAACCAGAGAAGGGGGAAAGGAGGGAAAGGAGGGAGAAGAAAATGAAGGGGAAAAACCGGGTTTCCCCTTGACCATGTTACGACCCGCAACATTGCCACCAAATCCGACGATTTCCGTCCAAAATTCCGGCTTTCTTCAACCTTCCATCACCCCTAAACATCTCCATAGCATCCTAGCATCCTATTTGTAGCCTTAATCAATGAAATTTCTTATTGTTTGTCACGAAAACAACCCTCGGGTTCGAGAGTTCATAGGTGAAAATCCTTCAATCGTGAAACTTTTTCTTTCAATTACTACTACCAAAACACTCCCCTAGAACCCAGGAACAAAGCCCAAGCCTTGGTTGGAGCATCAGAGTTGTTATGGAGGTCGAGTTGAACACACCTATACTTAGGATGCCGCACGGTTTTGGTGGAATTGGAGCCTTTCTAGGCCAAATTGGTCTTGGTCACAGGTATGAAAGTTGATCTACTCATTGAGATCTTTATTTCTACAAAATTTGGTAATTTTTGGAGTTAGTTGGATTTTCCGGCGAGTCGGGGCGGCCGACAGCCACCCACGGCGGCGCGTGCGGTGGCTCGTGGCCAGTGGGCCGCCAAAGTCATTTTTAGGCTATACTTGACGTCTTAAGTTCAGTTTTGATAATTGAATGACGTAGATTGAGCAATTGAACCTAAGTTCGTTACGTTACGTGGTTAGGTGAAAATGTGAATCGACGATCCGACCGTTGGATCGTCACCAAACTTTGATACGTTGTAGTATGTAATATTTGAAGAATGTAGGAACTTACGGATCTGGAATCTGATGTACGGATCTTCCCAAATTGAAATTGGGAGTTCATAAAATAAAACGTTAACCGCCGCTTAGTTTTGGCAATTGGCGGAGATCTGACCATTGGATCATAACGAAATTTTAGTATGTTGTTCTAGAAGTATAATGTGGATCTTTGGAAGTAACGGATCGGAAATCTGTGATGTAGATCTTCCAGATCGAATTATGTAGGGATGTGTTTACGTAAATTATGTGTTCTATTGTTATAAATTATGAGGTGTGATTTGATAATTGGCCACAGGCGCCAATCGTTCGTGACGCCTCGATTTTCGTGCTAGGAATTGTAGGGCAAACTCCAGGTGAGTGGATCTTTTCCTTCTTATATATATATATAAATATGTGATTGATAATTCCACAAATGCTTTAAATTGAACTAAGAAATTTATGCCTTGTCATATATATTTATATGTTCTAAAGTACTATGAGATGGTTGAGTATAAATTATATCATGGTATATTCATATGAGTGTTACCTACAAATAATTCTTGTGAACTACGAATGGCTTGATCCCTACGTAGGCAGTCTAACGGGACGTTAGATGCAGGCATACAATAAGTGAGATTAAACCTTATGATTTTGTGATTAAATGTTGGTTATAAATCAATGTGTAAGGAAACGAGAAATTGTGGTTTTACGTTTAATAAATGCCATGTCATAATTAGTGTACATTTTAGTATGTGATTTAGTACAACTTTGCACAATATCGCATAGCCTATGGATGGTGCTGCAGACGCACAGGTAAGTTCAGGTAAGTATGGTGTTACTTGAAATGGTTAGGTGATGGTATGATTATATTGTGTTTTACGCAACTCCGACATTGTCCTACAGGTTGCCATACTAAGTAACTTTGACACTATCGTACAGGTTACCTATGAGTCGTACAGGTTGCGTTAGGCAACTCCGACTCATGTGATATCATTATCATAGCATTGATTGATGAGTTATGAGTGAGTCGTACAGGTCACTATAGGTAACTCCGACTTATGTGCTAGCATTGCTTGATGAGTTATGAGGGAGTTGTACAAACCACTAGAGGTGGTTCCGACATATTCATTCTTGTCGTACAGACCACTACAAGTGGTTCCGACACAGTCTAGTCGTACAGACCACTAGAGGTGGTTCCGACACATACAATCTTGTCGTACAGACCACTAGAAGTGGTTCCGACACAGTCTAGTCGTACAGACCACTGTAGGTGGTTCCGACTCATGTGCAGGCATATGTGATGAGTTATAGGTTCAGTTGTACAGGCCACTATAAGTGGATCCGGCTGACACACATTATTATTCATTATTTTAATTCAGCTGTTGGGCTTGAATAATTATATGGTATATTGCAGAATATACATGTTGGTATTTCTGAATTTATGAAAATGATCTTGAGACAGATATAATTGTGTATATTATAATTCTGGGAAATTATACAGGTTTTTTCGGCGAGGGGTTATACTTTTGATAATGTAGGAAGGTTTTGAAAAGCTTTGTTTTCGCCCACTCACATTTTCTTGTTTTGCGCCCCTTCAGGTACTATTTGCTAAAGGTTCGTATCGGCGAGAATTCGTGGCATATTCCAGTTTAGGTGGCTACCTCTAAGGGTATGATTCTCACCTTATCTTACTGCACTAATCTTGTGCTCTGCCATTGCGTGTGAATTGGGTTCATATCCGCGCACAACGTACTCTGTTAAAAAGATACATTTAGGTTTAAATTTATTCACATTTTTGCACATCACTACACTTTATGGCTTCGTCACCCTCCAGGTGTCGGCCAGCACAACTCGATTCGGAGCCCTAGTGGACATTCCGGGTCGGGGTGTGTCAGTGGTTGGGTGGTGCGGGGGGAAGACAAATTGGTTTTTTTTTGTCTGGGTTGCAGTTAGAGGGAAGAGTAGAAGAAGATGAAGATGGGGGAGGAGAGAGAGAGGGGGGAGGGGGGGAAGGCACGAACAGAGGTTTTGATTTTTTTTTTTTTTTTAACTTTTCTTTGTTATTTTAATATTTAAAAAATATTAAATGATTTTTTCTTAGTTTTTTTAGTATTTTTTTAATTTTTTTAATATAAAGTGGGTTTTGGATCTAGCCACGTCAGCATTTAACTGACAAATTAACGGTCAAGCTAACGGAATGTATAACATTGGACTAAGTTCTAAAGATGAGGTATGACATTGTCAATTTTAAAAGATTAGGTATGAAAGTGTCGTGAGACCAATAGTTGAAGTAGTTTTTTGTAATTTACCCTAATTATAAAATCGAAATATTACGAAATATTAGAATAAGTTTGGAACACTTGGAAAAATTTGGGTCAGAAATTTAGAATTTTTGAGAAAATATTCGAAATCAGAATTTTTTGAGTTTGGAATCGGAAAAACCATTCCAACTTGCAGCTTTATTTGGCATGCATATAATTCACATCCATGTTGTGCTCACACATGAAATCAAGTCAAATGAAAAACCACTCAGATATGTGATGCTACAAAACAAGACAATATTATTCATTAAAATGTGAAATACTTATGTCACATCTCGGCCCGGGCTCCCACCACATTCCGGGCTCGACTCCGCCGTAGCACGATATTATCCGCTTTGGGCCCCGGCCACGCCCTCACAGTTTTGTTTATGAGAACTCACAGGAGAACTTCCCAGTGGGTCACCCATCATGGGATTGCTCTCGCACGAACTCGCTTAACTTCGGAGTTGCTACGGAACCCGAAACCAGTGAGCTCCCAAAAGGCCTCGTGCTAGGTAGAGATGGGAATATACATATAAGGCTTACAGAATCCACACCCATTGGCGATGTGGGATCTTACAATCCACCCCCCTCAGGAGCTCGACGTCCTCGTCGGCACACTTCCGACCAGAGATTGGCTCTGATACCAAATTGTCACATCCCGACCCTAGGCCCCCACCACATCCAGGGCTCGACTCCGTCGTAGCACGATATTGTTTGTTTTGGGCCCCGGCCACGCCCTCACGGTTTTGTTTCTGGGAACTCACATGATAACTTCCCAGTGGGTCACCCATCATGGGACTCGCTTAACTTCGGAGTTTATACGGAACTCGAAGCTAGTGAGCTTCCAAAAGGCCTTGTGCTAAGTAGAGACGAGAATATACATATAAGGCTTACACGATCCACACCCCTGGACGATGTGGGATCTTACACTTAGGTTTTGATTCGAAGGCACTTCTTATTCACCTATTTGTAGTTAATTAATTAATACAGTACACATGTAACAATCAAAACCATTTATTTTATAATCACCATATGACAATCATACCTACAAAAAGAAAAAAGAAAAAGAAAAAAGAAAAAGAAAAAAAAAACCAAATTGAAGGTGGTTTAGTTGTCCATATCAAAATAAATGAACAATCATCAATAGGATATTTTTTATTACTACATGCGATAGTATTTACAGTGTGAGGGTGGGGAGTAGGCTAAACTTCATGATGAACTAGTCATAATAATTTGGTTCAAATTCGCTTTTGGCGAGAATCAAATCTAAGACATCTCATTTATAAGTGAAGATAAATACTGTTAGACCGTAATAATAAGTGACATCATAATTAAACGATCTCTAATTTGTTTAATTTTTTACAATTATAATTTTTAAATTGCGATAATCAAAATAAATAATCCCGATAAATTGTGTAACATAACAATTTATAGATTACAACTGAATGAATAAAGAGATTCGCATTGAAGTGCACCTAAGTATATATTCTTGGTTAAAAAATCAATGCATGTCTCAATCATATTATGATATGAAGTATGATCTTTATGTGTAACTTAATTTTTTTAATAAAAAAAACATCAAAACTCACTTTTGCTGCCTAAAATATATTTGAGGTTGATATAATTTTTTTTTTTTTTTTGTGAACTTGATATCATTATTTAATCAAAACACAAAGAAATGAAAGGAGTCAAGAGTGGGAGAGAGAAGGGAATTGATTTGGTGATGGAAGAGAAATTTTTAGTTGTGACAGAAATACGAATGGTACACCACATGTTTTTATGCAACTGATGAAAAATTTTAATTTTTAAGTTATTAACCTTTTAACACACATAACCCACCTATTTATATAAGGACACGTGGTGTATCACCTCATATGACGATCATACTGAAAAATCTCTCGGTGGTGGAAGCCAAAGGTGACTAGTGGAGTGGGGGAAGAATATTGAAGCACAGGTTCTCTCTCTCTCTCTCAAGTAATTTTGTTGACTGTAAGCAAATCACCATCGAACCAAAGCCCAATGCCGTCGTTTTCCGACTTCGAGCATCGTGCCGGACGCTCCACCCCAATTCACTCAAAAGATTCATCATTCAAACCATCCCCAATAAAATTTTACAACGATCCGGTGCATAAGATGCATTAGTGCATTAAACGGTTACTTATTTACCATTCTTTCTCCGTCTCTCTCAGTTATCTGTGATGGCAACGGCATAACAATTCCTCTCTTTTTCTTTACTCCTATTTGTCTTGAATGGAGGAATGGTGGTGACTGGTGAATGAGTTGACATAAAGATTCGCTGGTTGGCCTCGATGTTGCTACAGACTATTGTATTCATGACAGATGCCGTTTACAAGCTATGTCAAGAAGAAATACAACTGCGTCTTTATAAAAATTAGCTACCAAACTAATTTCGTAGAAAGAGTTTATGCTAAATTGTCCTGATCTATACCACAACTTTAGTTTTCATTTCTAAACTTTACTAATAGTTTCTATCGTTCTCGAATTATGTCATTTGTTGCATTAATAGTCATTTTTGTTAACTTCGTTAACTCTGTTAACTTTTTCGTTAAGTTGAGGGATTGATTTTTTTTAAAGAGAAATATTTCGCTCCTCAAGGATTAATGTGGAACTTCTCCTTAAATATCTTGTGACTTATTCACGGAACTTCGTACTTATGATTGTAATTTCTTAAGAATGACTAAACGATCTTAGTTTTAATTGAATTTTTGCAAAGATGATATGTAAATAGTGATATGAACGGTTTTGATCATAATTACACATTCTATGAATAAGCCATAAAGTATTTTGAGTAGTAACTCCTTAAATTTGACGGAAAAGAAAGTATATTTGACAAAGTGACCATTCATGCAACGCAGAGCTCAGTTGGAGGACGAGAGAAACTAATACAAGAATAAAAACTAAACATGGCGTAAAGTTCATGAATCTTTGCTACCATGCACCAAAAACTAATTCACTTATCCCACTTCACCCATCTGATCTCAAAAGTTAAATTTAACGGAACTTAATATGACGGTGATCTCAAACACCAATATCCGTGATGAGCAAATAGTTGTCTCATAATGGGGAAGATTCTGTATTTCGCTTAAAGCAACTACTAAGCAAAGAGAAAGGCAATGAAAACTTTACAAATATGTATATGTTGGCGATGCCATTATGGAAGGTATTTTAAGCAGTCACACATTGTGACGGTATATAAGCAAATACAGTTACATTGACATTTCCGCTGTTGTAATGTAAGTCTGTCTTTTTTCCTTAGGTAAGGGTAGATCCTGGGGTTGGTTGAAAGTAAATCGCTTGACAATCCACATGAGATTGGATCTCTTCAAATGTGTGTGTGAATTTGGGATGAGGATCCCATCCGGATTCAAATGGTGAGGATTCTAGGAATGTTCACATCCTAGTCGTTCATCGTATATCGTGTGGTCAGTTTTTGTCATATACCATTTATGTTTAATTTTAAATAATAAAATTCAAATGATTTCTAACCGTACAATATACGATGAACGGTTAGGATGTGAAGATCCCTAAAATCTCCACAATTTGGATCCGAATATCCTCATCCTGTGAATTTGGATCGGGCAACCATTTTTTAATATTTTTAAAATCCAATTGTCCACAGAAGGGTCTTTTCAAGCATGATTGAGTAGCACGATCAAAATAAGTGCAAAGTCACCGTGAAATCCATCCAAATTGACGGAAACTTCCACAAGCATAAGACTTTTTCTAACATCGAGTACTACAAATTGTACAAATCCACTAAACACCATACTTATCAAATGATGACAACGCTCTGACCAGCACAAATTACTAAAATAAAAGGGTTTTAATCACAAATGGTCCATGAAATTGATCCATCACATTCAAGATGATCATTGAAATTGAAAATCGATCAATGTATTCCCTAAAAATGGATGTCACAAATCAATGTAATCATTCTGACATAATTTAGTTTGCACGGGTAGTGAACCTGTATTCAAGCCACTTTGACTTCACAACAGATGGCCATTAGGATCCAGAATGCTGCACATTTAAAGTACCGTAAGAAGTTCTCTCTTAATATCCTCTATCAACTGGTTTGCTCTTGATACAAGAATTTCAGGCGAACTGTAGACTTTCTCCTTGCACGAGATGTGTCTTAATCTCTGACGTATGTAGTGTTGGAAAAAATTAGGGTCTAATTGCTATATTAAATCACATATAAATTCAAGAAATAATTCATGCAATTATATATCAAAGTAAAGCATGCATATGAGTAACCAATGTTAAAGAACATGACATAATGGACTAGAAAAACCTGAAAATACAGTCGAGGCAAGTGTTAGACACTTTGTCTTTAAGACAAGTTTACGCCCCACTACGGTGCTCATGGTTGATCGGAGCATGTTTCCCAAGATACAACGACCACGTCCTTGTAATAGTAGCACTCCAAATCACAAGGCTCCATGAACCACGATTGTGTTGAAAACTCTTTCATATAGACTCAATGAGACTCTCTAATATTTAATGCACTATATGTATGTATGATGAATAGTTATATAGTGATTATAGGGGCTTCCCTATTTATAGAATGTAAGATACCTCTTTGGAAAACATGTGACTATTCATGAAGAGTCAAAAGTTGCAACTCTTCATTTAAGTAGACACATCTTTCTACCAAAATGCTCCACTTCTAATGTCCATTCAATTAATAAATTTAATATAATAATAATATTATTAAATTTTCCAACAATCCCCCACAAAAGGGTTGAAAGGTTGGAGATCTTCTAGCAAATACCTTAAATGTGGGGGAATGTACCCGAGTATTAGCAAATTACTTTTTAAGTCCTAACATATGTTTTGAAGGACTTAACATTGGAAAACAACTACTCGCGAATGAAATATAATTTCATAAATGGAAGTGCGTACCACAAGTGATAGTCATCAACCTAGTGGATCCTATTAATTAAAGGTTTGACTAGGGAGTAAGTTGTATCATCGAGGGGAATGGGTTAAAAGCCTACGTCTTAAGAATCGCCATAATGGCAACCCAACCTAGCTAACTGGAGATCCCAAGATCTAGGTTCAAAGGGACAACCGAATTGTGGATGATTCAATGGGAGCACTACGGAGATTACCTCCTACCCATGTCCTATGATGAAACAGTGCTATCTGCAGCGTATTTAGGATAAGCTTTGCTTTTAATGATTCCTATACTTGGGAATAACAAGTGGGGTATTGCAGGATACTCTTAATGGGAAGTCACCTATCTTGAGTGAGGAATGTGGCCGTTCCTGTGAGAATTTTTTGAAGGGTTTAGTTCTCTAAAAGCACTCGTGAGAAACCAAGAATTGTTTGGGGCCAAAATGAACAGAACCGAGCAACCACGGCGTGTCTAGAAGGGTATTGTGTGATTACTATTGTCTTGGTTTACACAAACGGCTGAGCAGTTCAAGACATCGCGCTCACTGATTAGCCAAGTAAATCCGATAGTAATTCACTACGGACGGTTCAAAGCCAAAAGCCACCTATCCCGATGCGGTACTTTTCCTACTGAATTCTCTCTAGTACCTGCATTGTCATTTGCATGGTATTGAGTCAATTTCCATTCATGTGGGGGATTGTTGGAAAATTTAATAATAACATTATTATATTAAATTTATTAATTGAATGGAAATTAGAAGTGGAGCATTTTGGTAGAAAGATGTGTCTACTTAAATGAAGAGTTGCAACTTTTGACTCTTCATGAATAGTCACATGTTTTTCAAAGAGGTATCTTACATTCTATAAATAGGGAAGCCCCTATAATCACTATATAACTATTCATCATACACACAAATAGTGCATCAAATATTAGAGAGTCCCATTGAGTCCATATGAGAGAGTTTTCAACACAATCGTGGTTCATGGAGCCTTGTGATTTGGAGTGCTACTATGACAAGGACGTGGTCATTGTATCTAGGGAGACATGCGCCGATCAACCATGAGCACCGTAGTGGGACGTAAACTTGTCTTAAGGACAAAGTGTCAAACACTTGCCTCGACCGTATTTTCTAGGTTTTTCTAATCCATTATATCATGTTCATTTAACATTGGTTACTTATGTGCACGCATTATTATGATATATAATTGCATGAATTATTACTTGATTTTCTATGTGATTTATTATAGCAATTAGACCCAATTTTTCCAACATGTAGCCGACAAGTTTGTTGAATGAGGAACAGACAACAGAGGACATCATTTTGCACAGCTTCCGCGCCATTTTATTCATTCCTTGGAAAGTAAGATACTGAGGAACTAAACCCCTCCGTATCATGTCCTCACACTCTTCAAAAGCCTCTTTGAATTTATGCATATTGCAAAGCTAACGAATCGACATGGAGCTTGTAGCTAAATCCCTATCCCATCCCTAGACCCCATTTCCTTGCCAAATCCAATCGCCTCTCCTCACACAACATCTTCAACAAAAGTTGGAAAGTAAGCCCAGAAAACTACTAAACATACAAAATATGCTACTGATATCAGGATTGGGAAGGACTAAAGGAACCAGTCCATGCATGAAGTAACATCGGTGGAAAGCTACCTCCAATTCGTACGTTAACATACATGGAAGAAAACAAAATTATAAAGTTACAGTCACATGTTCAAACTATGGCACTATGCAAAACTAAGACACTATTGTTCATACTTTCTGAAATACTGACATGTTCACTCAAAATTGTGGAATAAGCTCATTTATGATAAGTAAAGTAAACGAGTCATAATTTTAAGACATGTTAGCTACTCTTTTTATTCATACTTTCTAAGGACGTTATATACATTGTAAAGGTCGTTTGCCTTGGGGATTCTCATATAAAGTTTAGCTTTTTCTAAGGACGGTACTATTCACACACCATTTTTTACATTTCACATATCTCTCTCAATTTCCAAACGTCAAATTGAATGAATTGAAGAAAATTAATGGACAAACTATTAAATGCCCAACCTAGATTGTTTCCACCGTTAGTCCGTCCATTAAGTATAAAGATAAAAAAGGACAGAAGAATTAACCTAGTAGACGGATTGGACCAAAATGAAAATAAAATTGCAACTACACAGGTGTAAATGCAAAAAAAGAAACTCTATGGACGAAAGTGGTAAACCCGGATAAACTTTTCGAAAACTATTTTCCCCAGTTTAAAATGAACGATATGAAAAGGCTAAGGGAGGCGAGTGTGGACTGAGCTGCGTCAAACAATGATTTCCCTGCACTTCGCAAACGCCGCGTCGTTCCGGCCAGCGCAAGTCTCCGGCGCCGGCCCCCGAAATTACCAACACCCCACCGAGTTTTTCCCTAGAAGGAGGCGCGTTCCGGTCCGTTTCGTGGGTATTTCGGCGGATTCGTCTCCGACTCAGCCCGGAAAGCCCGAAATCGAGCTCGAATTCATCGGGGTACGCGCATTAATCCCATTAAATTACAGTTATTTGCCGTTTTATTTTCCATATTTATTAGGGATTTTGTGCTTGGTTGGTTAGCCGAAGCCGGGAAACGACGGGTCGTATCCGGTGGAGAGCGCGAAGGCGATAAGTGGAGAGAAGCTGCTGAGGGATGTCATGTCGGATAACAAGATCGAGCTCTACGCCACGTATGTGAGTGTCCTATCACTTCACTCTGCATCCTGCGCACTTTAGTTGCTTCTAGTTGCCTTTCTACCGTGCGTTTTGGTGTTGGGCCTTTCTAATTGCGGCCCAATGTCAGTACACCCCGACTCAAATAAAAAACACTAAATGGTCCCACAGGAACGCATAACTCTAGCGGGATGTGATTTCTGCACTTCCTTGTTAATTTCGTTGCACTCCCTTTTAGTTTCGATATGTTGGAATGAAATTTGAACAAATCAAAGGGGTGTTTTTTTTATGGTAAAATCAAAAGAAAATTAAGAAATGGAAACAAATGATGGAGTGCAAAAAAGAGAAAACGAGAGTGCAGAAATCCATTCTCTAACTTAACACACTATTAAAATTCCGTGTGTCACTCTCACATGGCCAAATTAAATTTAAAGTCCACGTAGTTTTACGGATCCATCACAGAATTCATAGTTTGCTTAAATATTCAATTATGGACAATCTTTTAATTATAAAATGGAAATTAACATTTTTGTCAAGAGTGCTTATGGACCGTGTTAATTAAACACATTGTCGACCGCCTCTCTAATAGAGGTGGGATTTATTCATTTATGTGGGACCCACTTGTATTACAGAAGTCGTCAGCAAATTGGCCATCAAATGTGGGTCCAAATATCAGTTTCATTACTTCAGCTTTGGAACACTATTTCGAGAATTTTCATGTCGGATTTGAGTACAATTTGGTGATTTGAGGTGAATTTACTAAGCCCCAAAGGGTTAATTTTGCTCTCCACATGTTTATCATGTGACAAGAACGTCAAGGTCGAATGCTTAATTTAGCGGATTATCATTAATTGAATTCTTAAGCAAACTACAGGAATTCAATTGCCAGAACTGAAACTACAAGGTTCTTAAGTGAAAGATCCGCAAAACTACGTGCGGATTGTAAATGTAGTTTGACTCTCTCACACCATGTTGGTAGAATGATAAATTTGTGAAAAGTACAATACAAGTGGTTGAATGTGTTTTGAAATGGTGTTGCAATTTAAAATATAGGGGAAACTGATGAACTGTGGAGGTGGTGGAAGCTGTGGGACTTGTATAGTTGAGGTATGAACTTTCCAACATCCGCATTCTTCCGTCTTTTCGAGTTTCTTGGGTTGAAGGTGGAGGAAAGCTGTCAATTTTCTTTGTTCAGTTTAGTAATGGAATAGCAAACTCAAACATTTGTGGTTTATGTGCAGATTATTGATGGAAAGGATCTATTGAATGAAAGAACAAATACTGAACTCAAATATTTGAAGAAGGCAACCTCTTCTCTCTCTCTCTCTCCCTCTCTAAAAAAACACTGTACTTTTTCCCATACTCACTGGTTACTAATCTCAAACCCCATTGCTTACATGTATAGTATGTCCGTGTGTTCTTTAACTTCAAATCGCTTGAATTACTTCGTTTCAGTTTTTATTCAGTTCCCATTTGAAGTACATACTTAGTAAATGTCCGGTTATTTTGACATTGATCGAACATGCAGAAACCGGAATCTTGGAGACTTGCTTGTCAAACTATAGTGGGAAATAAGGAAAATTCTGGCAAGGTACTTGTCACTCCTCTGCTTTCTTTGTTATTTACAAATCTCTCGCTATCGTAATCTTACTGGTTATTGTGGTGATTGGTGCACTAAAAGATGCATAATTTATTCACAACTTGTATAATCCTCATTGAGGAGCGTGTGTAAGGAGTTGGGTCGCGTCCTACATTTCCATTTGGTTTTGGAGTTTTCTTTACATGTAGCGCTTTTTCCTTTCATGTTGCTGGCGTAGAAGAAACCAACATTCTTATGTGTACCAGAGTTTTAATCTCCCGGATAACAGTAATGCTTTGTCCAACATCATGTAGTTTTGCTGCATCAAGTTTATTCCCAAACAAGGCGGGAAATGTGATGCTATTAATTTAAGGATTTAGAATGTTGCTGCTTGTGTCTTGGATTCAGAAATTAGGTCATATAGACACCAAACTTAAGTTGTATCGACTTAGAATAGGATGGCACGGCGATTCTGCACTCAAACATTCTTTTTCTAACAGATATCTTTCGGATTTTGGATTGCTGCAGGTTGTTGTTCAGAGGATTCCCCAGTGGAAAAAGTAATCGATCGAGCAATGGCGCCATGTTACATTGATGAATATATACGTATAGCTAATCGAGAATTATGATGACGCTTCCTCCCTAAACTCACGGTAATCACTTCGAAATGCTTTAGAACAGATTAATACGTATATCTCTCGCGTATGTTAATTGTTGTAACACCATTTTTAGACTACTTGATGTTAAACAGGGGATAAGAGTTAATATCTTGTCTTCAAATTTCCTAGAAGTTCTCCAAAGGAACCAGATAGTTCTTTGTTGTGCTGACTTTTACTCGTACGTTGCAACACGATACAACAAACCAATAACGAGGGCGAGTCATGTAAGTAGAAAACTTGCTCAGACCGGGGTGGATTTGCATATTTTTCTTTCTCTGTATCTCGCTCCTCTTGTGACTTATCACGAGAGATGAGAGATAGAGAAAAAAGAAGGATACAACCCGTTACATGTCATGCGAGTTCTATTACATATAAATTTGTGCTATTAGAAGAATCAATAAAGGTTACATGTGATCTCGTATGTTGTAACAACGTAGATCTCCGATGATTTAATTTAGTTTTCCCAACCTAATTTATGTCCCATGTTTTTTAACACTTTCATGCTTCACCTTGTTGGAACCCACCCGTCTCATCAACACTATTAAACCGCAGGAAACTAACAGAAATTAATCACTAAATTCCATCACATGTCATTTTGTAATTAAACTGTACGACCACTCAACATTGTCACATGAACGTAATAATGTCATGCATATTTTTTCGGAAAAACTTGATATAAGTCCAATTTTTTTAGCCAATAGTAGAAATAGTCCAATTTATTAAAATAAGTCCAATTCTTTCAATTTAATTATTTTATTATCGATAATTATTTATTCAATAATAAGATTTATTATAAAAATCAAATTTATTCCAAATTATCTCTTTGATTATTTATTTTTATTTATTTATTTTGTTATTTCTTGTTCTTCCTCCCGCTTTAAACCTTATTTATAGATTTTATTTTTAATTTTTATAATCAACCTATATCACAGGTTAATTATTTTTATGTATCTATATGACATATTCTTTTTTATAATCAATGTGTCACAGATTAATGCGTCTTACTTGTAGGTATATTATGTTTTTTCCCTACTTTTTAGTTAGGCTTCATATCTCGCTTACAGGTATAATATACATTCATATATTTGTTACTTGAGTTAAGTAGAATGTTTTGTAGATAATTTATGTTGGTATATTAGTTTTTTTTTTTTTGTTATAAGATATTAATTAGATTTTTTGGAGTTGAAAAATGCATAATATTAGAAGATTTTAATTGATTTTTAATATTTAAAAAAAATATAAAATGAGTATAAAAGAAATGAAAACATGTAATTAGATAATTGAACTTACTCCTAAAAACCATGTATATTTTTTGACCTAGATCTAAAAGCCCCTATTTTTTCTAGGTGATAAGATAGCAGAGACTCGTGGTTTCTTTAGGTTGCGTAAAGTTGCAACATTTTGGCATCTTTTATTTGCACTTTTTGCGCATCCGGTGAGATCCAAATTCTTCGTTATTATTGCCACCTTTTGAAGTCAGTATTGGTCTCATTATTCATTCTTCACTCAAATAAATTAATATTTTTGACAAAAAATAAATAAATTAATATTTTATTGGAAATTTGGGAGCACATTTATCCGATATAGATTTGGATTTGGACTTTCACGGTATGAAAAGTTGTTGGGCCCACCTTGCGGAAGAGCGTAGAGGGCCACAGTGGACCACTTCGGCTTTAAATCTGCAAACTTTCAAATGGGCTGGTTTGGCTTTATGACAAACAATTATTATTTTTTCTTTTTCAAATATAAATAAATAAACCTTCACCGAATATTTGATTTTTTAGCGTAAGAATGGTTCGGTTTCATTTAGTTCGATTTTTGGTTAAAACTAAAAATCAAACCGAAATTACGGTACAGTTTGGTTCGATTCTGTTGAGGGTTGACAATAAGATATTACCTCCCATCTCAAACTTTCGTATATGACTTGCAATACTCATGTTTGGTAACTTTTAATTAGATTTGTCAAATCTTTCATTAGATTTTGGGGAATTTGTGACTAGATTGGGGGAAATTTTCACTAATTTTTCGGGTGAGTTATTATATATGGACTGTGTCAGCTCAAAATTTAAGGACAAGTGGGATTATTGGGAGCCAATCGATAATTTTTTTACAATTCGTAATTGTTGGTACCAAAAATTAAGCAGTTGATTTAGTAGCACGAGCTGCAATAAAGGCTTGGTGTAAAAAAAACCCCATAATAATACTTTTATAGAATATATACCAACAGAAACAAAATCGATACAATTTTTTTCTTCTTAGTGACACAACAAGGCTGAACAATTTAAACCAGAAACACAAAAACAACTTAACCCAAAAGAGCTTGAACAAGTAGCTCTATCTCTATATTTTTAATCAGTCTCTTCTCCTATCATATATCTAATATTATTCTTCAATGTATTTCATTACTCTCATATTTTCTTCCTTTTATAATTTGAAACATGAAAGTTTAACGTTTTCTAATTTACTTTATTTTTAAAGATAAAATGACAAAAACAGAAAATTGGCATAAATTAGTTTCCATAAATGGCTCAATGGAGAATCATAAACATAACCTAGAGCAACATAAATTGGATCCCATTTTTTCTTACAAATAAATGAGCTTAATTATTCATAATTAAGCAATTAATTAGAGACATTTCCACCTGAACTTGTGGGAATAATTACAAAAAACGTCTCAAACACTATCCTTTTCTGGTCAAATTAACAATTTGATTTTTTGACAAAAAGAAGAAGAAGAAAGATTTGGATTGATTCGGACCTGATCTCAAACACGGTGCTAAGCTGGACTTATCTCAATAAAACCTTTTTTCCAATTAAGTTTTAATTGATTGATTTCTCAATGATGAAGAAAACCCGACTGGAAATTGAATGTTTAGATTTTCATATGAAATTCATTTGACTCTTGTCGACTTCCTCCTTCACAAGGGGATAAGTGATAAAAAAATTTGAATGTCAAGCGTAATGATATTTTAGGATTCATACAGTCGATCTCATTTAGTAGAATAAAAAAAAATTGTTGTTATTGTCAAAAACACCATTATTTACTCGGATGAAACAAATAATAAAATGTACGGACAATGCCAATTTGTCTTGATTAAGATCAATCATTTTGTGAAACCTCGTTTTTCCATTGCTTTTTAATAGAATTGACAATACAAATGTTTGTTTGGCTATATTTTGTTGGCGATCTTTCTAGAGAAATTCTAATTTTAAAATAACTCTGGTAGTAAAAAAAAAATTAGCAATCGTACTTATGTGGTGAAGCCTAACCAATTATAGTATTATAATATATATATATATATATATATATATATATTTATATATTATACATGTAGTTTTTGTAGAGGCACCTACTTTTAAAATACTAATTGGGTAAGTTGTGCGAATGGTTTTATTTTATAATATTACTCTCTTATGCGACCAAAAAAATTTGATGCAACAATATTTCGTTCATTAGATATTTGACTCGTTAAGAAATGTATTTATTGCAAAATAAGATAATTCAATATCAATTGGTAACTAAAATTTGGTGTAATAAATTGTTGAGAGTCAAAATTTCAAATTAGACGTTATTTTATTTTTTTTGTTTTTAATTTTTTGAAGAATTTTATTTTGGAGATTTGAACGTTTGAATAGTAACCATTGAATTCCAATCCAACAACTCATGGTATGTGAGGTCCCCAAAAATACACTAGGGTAGCTAGGGTTCCTTCATTTCAAAGTCCGACTTGGAAGTTGGGGATGGCAGGCTTTTGCCCCTTATCTTGGCACCTAGCATGCTAGCACACACTACCTTACAGGTGATTGAGATCTTTCCTACCCTTTTCATACATAACATAACAATCAAGATTCTCTCTTAATCTCATATTGAAGTTTTACAATCTTCATATAAATTACAGTTTAAATGTTACATCCCCACCTGGGCCCCCATCACATCTCGGATTCGACTCTACCGTAGCATGATATTGTCCGTTTTGGATCCCGACCACACCTTCACGGTTTTGTTTCTGGAACTCACGCGAGCAGAACTTCTCAGTGGGTCACCCATCCTGGGAATGCTTTGGCCCATTCTCGCTTAACTTCGTAGTTCCTACGGAACCTGAAGCCAGTGAGCTCCCAAAAGGCCTCGTGCTAGGTAAAGATGAGAATATACATATAAGGCTTACAGAATCCACACCCCTGAACGATGTGAGATTTTACATTAAATCTCTCATTTTTTCTTGATCGTTTTGAATTACTTGATCCGTCAACTAAGATTGAGAGAACCAAAGGAATCTGAATTTCATATGTGGGACACGTTTTTAGAGGTCAGCGTGCCCTTGCATTGTTGCTTGTAGTAGGGTCAATGTTATTTAATATAACTTGGATCAATGTTTATTATTTTATCAACACTCAAATGCTCAATTCAAATTGGTTCGAAGTTATTCAATATAGTAAAGCATAATAAATACATTAACTAATTTCAGATCATATTTTAATACTCCTTATTTAAATATTACAAATCCATAGATAAAAAACAAAGACTTCACAAACAAACATAGTAGAAAAAGACTTCACAAACAACTTTTGGGTAATTTCCTTTGTGATTGTAATGCAACGTGAATCGTGATGCTCGTTTTATTTTTAAAAGATGTGCTTAGAAGATTATTATCGTTGAATAGAGTATAACTTGTTTGGATATTCAATACACTTATATCTAATGTAAACATGTTAACTCTTTACCTTATGTATACATCTTCGTTAATAAAACTCGTCAATATAAGGTTAATATTTCGGTAATAATTTTTACGCTTAGACGTGAACATTTATGTTTAAAATTAGAGTAAAAAATACACCGTCTTACATTTACGTCTAAACCGCTATGAATCTGATTGACAACGTAAAAACCCAATGAATGTCATTGCCAATATCGTGTGAAAAAGGAAATAACAAGAAGTCAAAATAAAAAATAAAAAAATAAAAAAATATCATAAGATATTATTGCTTTTTGGCTTCCGTTTGGAATTTTGGAAGTTCAAACTATAAACCCCATCCCGCTCACGCTCACGCTCCCCACCCCCTCCCCCTTTATCAACTCTCTCTCTCTCTCTCTCTCTCTCTTTCCACTGTCACTTTCTACACAATTCCTTGTCCGAAGCTGAGCCTCCGGACCCCTCCTTCTTCCTCCGAGCTCTTCCGGCAGTCGCCGTCGTCGGAGCTCCAGCCAACAGAGTAAGCTCAGCTCCCACACTCTTTTTTCACTCCCACTCTGCGTAAAGGGAGAATTTTTAATGCATTCTACACGTTCGAGCCTAGTCGCTCTGTTATCCACTGCCAGATTCTCATGAAACCACGTCGTTTTACGCCTCGCTGGTTCGCTACATGGATCTGGCGCTGGAGTCTTTTTTTTGTCCTTCGATTTTTTACGTTTTTAACGTAAGAAATTTGGTGCATTTTGTATTAAATGCGTTTGAGATTTTGTTTGTTTTGTGGTTTTTGACGATAGGATGGGGATGGGAGGTGGGAATTTTGAAGAAATTAGGGTTTTTGGGGCTGGATTTTGCGGTGTTTTCGGTCTCTTCCTTTTTTGGTAAAGTAGTAATTTTTGTTTTAATTTTCTGTTTGGTTGCTG
The DNA here is from genome assembly GCA_036320875.1 of Cotoneaster glaucophyllus. NCBI lineage: Eukaryota > Viridiplantae > Streptophyta > Magnoliopsida > Rosales > Rosaceae > Cotoneaster > Cotoneaster glaucophyllus. The sequence continues at coordinate 7,260,179 of CM070073.1, read as the reverse complement.
GGAAAATGTGTCAGAGGAATGGAAGATTGCTAAGCATTTGTCTTTCATGCATTCTGGACCTGACAAAAAAAATTTAAAAAAAAAAAAAAAAAACCTTTCTCACATAACTTAATCAAAAACAGCCAATGGCTGATTAGAAATCAGGAAAAAAAAAAAAAAAAAAGCTTCTCCTTTTCTTCCCATTTTCTAAAATTTTTAGTTTACAAATAAGTGTAATAGCAAAGCTAGAAAATTGTTTTGTAGTTATGGTGTGGGAACCCTTTTGAGATGAGTGTAATAGCAAAGCTGGAAAATTGTTTTTTAAAATTTCATGTGAATCCCCTGTTTTGCTTTGACATTGCAAGCTATTGTGTGTTTTGTCAAGGGAAAACAGAGTAAAAGACCATAAATTTTTCTTCTTCAATTGAAAGATGATTAGATTTATCTTTCTGTTGTGTCAAAGGGAATCAAATTTGGCGTGGAACACTATGTTGGGTTGATTTGTTATTGAAAATGCAGGTTCAATTAACAAGGATTCGGACTGAATTCATTTGTTGGTCTTCTACAAGGCAGGCAAATATGAATAAGGAAAATGAAAATGCTGCCAAAGTTGAAGAGCCTAATGTCCGAATCACAAGAGCACGGGCTAAAGCATTTGACGCATCCGGGGAGGAACTCTCCTCCTCGATACTTTTCACAAAACAAGATCAGAAGCGTGGTCTTCGAGCGAATTCCAAAAGAGCAGCATCAGATGAGAACAAAGCATCTGCAATTGCTACTGTTGGCTTGCAGCATAAAAGAAGGGCAGTGCTTAAAGATGTAGGAAACATCACCTGTGAAAATTCAAATGTTAACTGCACTGATGCATCTCAGATTCAGGTATATATTGAATGTTTCGGTTTCTAACCCTACGTGCAAAAGTTCTGAATTGTCAATGAATATTATGTTTATCAATAAATCTCACATGATTTTGAATTAATTAACTGCACTGTTACCTCTGCTTCCTAAGTAATTCTAATTTAGAATTTGTTGGTACTGACAGACTAACAAGCAGGCTAGAAGAGGACTTGGAAAGAATGTTAAGGTGGCCTCAAATGTCTCTGAAGCAATTCCAATGGTTCAATACGACGCAAAAGCAAAGTTAGCTGAGGAATTATCCAAAATAAGGGTGGCAGAACCCTTAGAGCCCACTCTGCCAAAAGCGCCAGTACCCCAGGGTATGTGTCGTACCTTGGGACAACATAGAGGAGCGGATTTGATGCCTACAATACAGGCTCCTGCAGAAGCGGCTGAACATCGGAACCTCAAAAAGAAAGGTATATTTTTATGTTTCATATTTGTTCAGGAGAGTGCAACAGTATATGACTTATCTTCTTGAACTTGCTAAATTTCTGTGCTGTGCCTATACTTGGTTAGAGTGATGCTTGCAAAGCCTAAGATAAGTTGAAATCATTCTTTTTGCTCTGAGCCTTCCGACTGTAATGTTAGAATTTTGATTGATAATATACAAGGAAATTTGATTGTCTTTTAAGGGAAAGTGAAAAATTAATTACTGGCTTCTGTTTTCATGTTCATATTAGCAACGCGTAATGATTTTTATTTTTTATTTTTGTTGGGCTGTGTAGAAGGAAATATGGCCTGGGAGATAGTGGTGTCCTCAAATGACCCAGACATTGTGAATATTGACTCAAACTTAAAGGATCCTCTGGCGTGCAGCTTGTATGCCCCTGATATTTACAGTAATATATGCCTTGCAGAGGTTAGTGTTTCAGACATGACATTATTAATTTTAATAAGATTATTGCAATACTTTAGTATTCGCTTGTGTCGACATGACATAGAAATCAAAAGTTTCCTATATAATTTTAAACATGAAATAGTTTCTGATTTCTGTGATGAATTTATTCAATTATGGTGGAGCTTGGTAAATGAAAGGGCAATCTGAACTTGGTAAAATAACATCAGGAACATTATTGATTCTGACTTGTAGAGGAAATTTATTATTCCTCAGGTAGCGCGAAGACCATCAACTGATTATATGGAAAGATTGCAGCGAGATATTACTCCCAGCATGCGAGGAATTTTGGTTGATTGGCTTGTGGAGGTCAGTATCATCGGATGTAGTTATCCAACTGGCTCTAATATTCTTACGTTATGGTGTGCCTTTGCTTGAAAGCATCCATCCTATTGTCTTCTTAAACTTGTAATCAGATCTTCTTGAGAGATTTTCTGGTTTTGTTCTTGGTGGATTTCTTATCCACTTCTGTGTAATTCCTTTTTTATTAATATTATAGTTTCTTCTCAAAAAAAAAAAAAACCTGGATATCAGTCCCAATCCCAAAGAATAAAGTCCAACTTTTCTTCTTTTACAGAGTATGAGCCATTTTCGTGCCATATAAAATGGATGCTTTAGTGATAATATCTTATGTCTCTTTCAGGTTTCTGAAGAATATAAGCTGGTTCCAGACACACTTTACCTTACAGTAAATCTCATTGATCGGTTTCTCTCTCACAATTATGTTGAGAAGCAAAGGCTCCAGCTGCTTGGAGTCACTTGCATGTTAATTGCCTCGTAAGTGCTACATTAGGTGTATAGATGGTGGTTTCTAGTGTACCATAGTTTATCTATTAATAAAAAAAATCCTCACGGATGTTTACTCGGGCTATTTGATGGAATCATCTTTGGTAGACATGGACAAACAATGACAATATTCCTCTTTTGATTATTTTATCATTACATTACTTGAGGTGTATGTATTTTTTGTTATGGCTCAAAGGAAGTATGAAGAAATTTGTGCACCGCGAGTGGAAGAATTTTGTTTCATCACTGACAATACTTACTCAAGAGAGGAGGTATGTACTTAGCTCCATAGACTTTGTTATTTTAGACTCATAAAACTTTTATTTGTTTCCGTAGCATAATTCGAAAGCAAAAACTTGGTCTTTGGTTCACATCGCAATGCCCAACCTCATGCTTACGTTTTTCCTCTTTTCCAACTAGTTACGTACTGATACACAAACTTCCTGATTAAATCTTGCAGGTATTAAAAATGGAGATTCAAGTTCTAAATTTCTCGCACTTCCAGTTATCTGTTCCCTCCACAAAAACATTTCTTAGGAGATTCATTCATGCAGCTCAAGCTTGTTATAAGGTATTATAAATTAAATGTCGTCCGCACTTTAGCTTGTGAAAAATCAATTACCATACAAGAAAACAGTTGTATTTCAATTACTTTGTTATGCAGGTTCCTTGTCTTGAACTGGAGTTATTGGCAAATTATTTAGCAGAGTTGACTCTTGTTGAATACAGCTTCCTGAAGTTCCTACCTTCCCTCATAGCCGCCTCTGCTGTTTTCCTTGCCAGATGGACGCTCAATCAGTCAGACCATCCATGGGTCTGCAATTCTGTGCCTCTCTTGTAATTGAAGTTTTTACGTTTGTTCTTGTTGAAAATTGTCTGAAGAAATGTCATGCTTATGTCTTGCAGAGCCCTACTTTAGAGCACTACACCTCGTACAAAACATCACAGCTCAAAACTACAGTAGTTGCACTGGAAGATTTGCAATTGAACACCACCGGTTGTCCCCTAAACTCTATTCGCGAGAAGTATAAACACCAGAAGGTAATATGACTATATGAGTTTGTTTTCTGATTGGTCATGTTTTCAGTGTTCAAAGTCATGTCTATTTACAGATAATTTAGATTCAGTATTCTGATTCAAATTCTTGTCTTGACAGTTCAAGTCCGTGGCTACATTGACCTCCAAACAACGGGTGGTTCACTCTTTCGAAGATCAATAATTCGCTGACTCTTCTATAAGAGCTGAATCGGGATGGATGTCTATCAGCTAGGAAAAGCTCCCTGTATTCAAGTACTTCGAGTTTGAGAGACATCCAGATCTCCGACATGAAAGTTCCTTAACCTTCCATCTAACTTTGTTGTCTGTCTGTCCGCCCGCCCTTCGTTGCTAAATGTTATCTCGTTCTGGTGCTTCCAGATCTGTCGTTGTAGCCTCAAATTTTTCTAGATTAAGACACCGTTAGGACAAACAATTATGTAATTGGGTCTTGGCAAAATAATGTACCAAAACTTCTCATCGCATGGGGGAAGTTTTAAGAGCGACTGTGCCTTGGGTTGCAAGTTTCAAACATGAAATGTAGCTCCTTGATTGTTTGTATCTAAAAACTTCATATATGAAAAAGAAAAATGTTGAAAAATAGTTCAGTCGTTTTGTTGTGATATGTGAGTTTTTGGGTCGTCGGATCTATTTATGGTGAAACACTTGTTATATGCTTTTTCAAGAAGTTTTTTCAATGAACGTGTTTTTAAGCACTTTTTTAGGAAGCACTTGAATTTTAAATCAAGTTTCACATATTTCTAATGAAATTGCTTTTAACAAAAATACTTATGAGCATAAGTGTTTTTCACAAAAGTAATCTCAAACAAGTCATATAATCCAACAACTTTTCATACAAAACAACTACTTAGTTCAAGGTGTTGAAAACCCTTGTGTTATGAACCTTTAACCTAATGCAATTGCAATGGACACATCAACAGTGTCCCTTATCGAGAAGAAAACTTTCATGCACCCGTTACATGAAATAGTTGTCTCACATTCATGTACTAGTCACAAAATATAACGAATGCAACCCATATTTCATGCAACAGGTGCATGAAAGTTTTTCTCGTTGCAAATTTATTATTTTTTTCAAACTACTACCAACCAACCAACAGGAGAACCCATCATGGATATGATGTGACAACCTTACCTAGTTCCCTCTTTTATTTTTCATATATCTGCGTCCTCCACTTCCTGTCTGATCTTGCCCATACTTTTTGTTGGTGGAATCATATTTACCCATAATATTATTCCCTTTCATCATACCAGGCAGCATATAGGGATCCATTAAATCATGAAGATCTAAATAATTAAAACTAAAAACTGCCTGCTATAATTTGCTATAAATTGGCATTGACAAAAACATTGATCTATAAATTAGTTTTGATAAAGACATAGCTAAAGCTGAACAACAGGAGAACGACTTGCATGGACGGGAACGTCACTAGGGTAGTAAACCAGTTACATGTGAGTTGTTCTCGAACATCAAAGGTTACAGAGGGCCAAAAAGGAATTAGCCGATTAAGCTAGTATTAGTAGTACAGAAAATTGTGGGAAGGTCCTCCCCAAGAAACACCATTCTGGGGAAGCAAAAGACACGGTTCCAACCAGTGGCTGTCAAAGGACCATTACAAAAATACAATCCCACCCCTGAAACTACAACCATTTTCCATACATTTCTCTTAATCTCGTCACTCCCCACCACCGTAAAAAGAGAGGAAATAAGGGAAAACATCGGTTGCAATAGCATCAGTTCGGAAGTTAATTTTTAACAGGCGATTGAGGTTGCTATAGGCGTGACCAGAACTGCAGTGTTTCCGGTTACTGGCTGGAGACTAGCTGCATTCTCTAACTGTTCCCATGCTTCCTTTCGCTTCTTGGCAGCCGAGCTTTGCTTTGCTTCTTCCTCCATGTAGTGAGCGTGGCTGGAGAGGAATAGCTGATCATCCATCTCAACAAACATCTTTCGGACATTTAAAGTTAAATTAAGAACGGCTTGGTTCCAGTGGTTCTGGGAGTTCCTCTCCAAGGCTGGTAAAATGATCGGCAGAATCACTTGACGGTTATGTGCGATTAAGTTCACAATGTTGTCATTGTTCCAAAAGAAAAGGGCCCTTTCAGCTACCTGAAACATTTTAAGATACATAAGTTTCAAATTCTTTTCCCAAGAATGAACTTACACAAGTATTCATACAATCCACGACAAACACAAGAAGCAAACATCGAATTCCAGTTTATGCACTCCTAAAAGTTCATCCTAAAACTTCTAGGTCCAAAATATACTTCAAAATAAACATGATACAGGGAAATGTGAAGAATAAACACAATACTTATTAAACGAGAAACCAAACTCGAAGGGAAAATTACCTGGAAGTGGGAACTGTTAATGCAGCATGCAATCCGGCAGAACAAAGGGGCCATGATCTTTTGAAATTCCACCATGTTAACCGATTCCAAAATCTCTTCTAACTCACCCAAGAACATCACCTCTTTCTGACTACCTGTTATCGGCCAGTATTTCAACAAACCGTTTATAACAACACTAGCCAACTTCGGCTCCTTCTCTATAAACTGCGTGACGCAATAGGACAACTGTTGGAAGTAAGACCCTAGATTCTTCGGCTTATGAAGAGGAATCAAAACCCTCCACAAGAATACCCTGTGCTCCTCTTTCAACGGCAACGCAAACCCACTAATAACACTCCCAAATATCTCCAGCAACTCAGCAATCCCATTTTGTCTGTCGGTCTCAAACAAAAACCGATAGAATAGATTGTTGATAGCCTTGCGAATAAACGGCCTATGAACCATGAACTTGCCATAAATCCTATGCAGAATGGTCTTCAAACAGTCTCTCTCCCTAGGGTCCTCGGAATCAAACAACTCAAGCAACCTCAAAATAAACGAATGGTCTACATACTTCTTCGCAACCTTCGCGTCAAGACACGAAGATGTCACGAATTTAAGCAGCAAATCATACACAATCTGCAAATGCGGCCAGGCGGGGTCGAACATGGGCTCATCATCATCGTTCTCACCCGCCCCGCCGTTGGAATGGGACCGGTAATTTGGCGGGAAAACTCTAAACAGATTAATGGCACACATTCTACAGGTTGCTAAAATGGCTGGCTCGCTGAATCTCATCGACCCAGTTGCCACAAAGTCTACAAGTTCAAGCAATGTCTGCCTCTTAACATCTTTCTCTATCGAATTCTTAGTTGGGTCTGTGAAATCAAACGTTACACAGCAAAGGCTCACCTTGCTGACGAAGAGGTTCATCTTCTCTGGCGTCGGCACGTCCTTGAACGGCACCAAAGGCTCGATTCCGGCCACCACGCTCGCCGGAAACACCGCGGACGACATGCGTTTCGGTGCGTTCGCTTTTCCTGGGCCCGAACTAGTTCCGCCGTTGGATCGAGGGGTGCCACCGCCCATGCCCGACGGCCCAGTCCGACTCCCGGACCGGGGAGTGTTTGTCCGCGGCGACTCGGGCCGCTCGTCCGATTTCAAGGCCTTCCGCGGCAGTTTACTGAGGAATTGCTTGAGCATTGTGAAAATTTATCAAAATATCAATCAAAGACAGGGACTTCAGATCAAACCCATATGAAATTAGGGAAGACCAAACCCTTAATTTATATATATTTCATAAATCTGAGCTCGAATTGGGGTAAAACAGAGACGATATTTATTTCACAAAAATCAAATCTTGGCAATGTGGGTCCCCGGATTCTGATTCCAAAAACCAACACCAGCAAGAACAACAACAATGCAAAACTCTGAGAGGATTCAAATTGCATTTGCAACCTCACCAACCAAACATGAAACCTCCCAATAACTGTGGAGACAGAGAGGAGGAAATGTAAATGCACATGAAAAGTGGGGGCAAAGTTTCCGATTGTGGAAGGTTTGAATCTGAAAATTTGGAAGCAAGATTTGAACTTTGAAGCAAAAAGGAATACCCTTTTATTTTTGTTGCAAAAAATGAAGAAAAAGGACAGAGATTCTTTGGGTTTCTTATTTTGTGATTATGGGATGCAGGATTGCAGATTATTGTTTGTGATCTCCATGAAAGAGAAATGGACCCATCTCTGGGTTTTTACTTTTTTTGTTTTCTTTTCTCTCGGTAATTTTTTTTTTTTTTTTTTTTTTTGATCTTTTTTGTTTGATAGGAGAGAAAATTATGGCATTTTCTCGGGAAATTCAGGGTGTTCTCTTTAGGACAGTAAGTTAACGAAGTGAAATTAGTTGCAATTAGTAAAAAGTAACAGGTAAAAATAGTTTTTTTTTTTTTAAATGGTGGGTGAAAAACAGGGGTTTTGGCGTGTAGTGTGAGCTGGATTAGGGGATTGATAAAGTGGTAACACGAATATGATGTGATTTGGGAGTCCAGATCTTCTGCACCCAAAACTCCCTGTGGCCCCTCTGTGTCTTTGTTTTTTGAACTAAACATAATTAATGTTAACTTGACAATAATTAAAATAATAAAAAGTAAACCAAATCTTTAGGCAAAAAGCAAAGACATAGAGGGGCCATAGGGATTTTGGGTGCAGAAGATCTGGACTCGTGATTTGGTAGTTTTAGGATCCTCTCCGGATTTTTTTGTGCAGTTATCTTATGGATCTTCACATATTAACCATTTATCGTATATGATGTGGTCAATTTTCGTTAGTTATTATTTGTGTTTAATTTTAAATAATAAAATTCAAATAATTATTGACCATACGATGAATGATTAAAATATGAAAATCTTTTAATTTCCGCAATTTAAATACGAATATAATTTAAATCCGTTTCTGTGTTCTGATTTTTTTGACAGGCAGATAGTGGTGGATTTGTGAATCACAATGTTTTGGGAATTACATCCCTCTCAGAAAATGGTTTTCCGAATATATCTAAAATAAATATAATATAAATTGCCAATATAAATATAAGATTGAGACAATTTTTAATATCCCCGTTGTAATATACTAGAGGAGATTGCGATGTGGCATACTGTTTTTAAGATCAGATAAATCATACTGTTACGTAATGTTATAATCTAAATTTAAGTAAAATCAAGGCAAAACAACGGTGGACGAAGTCTAGCTTGGGATGATTTAAGTGCAATTTTGATGGAGCGTGGGGCGAAAGATCAAAGAGGGGATGTTATGGTGTGGTGGTACACGATTGTTCAGGCAACTTTATTGCTGCAGTTTCTGGGCATTTTTGCCATGTAGTTTCACCACTACATGCTGAGATGCTTGCAGCTCGAAGAGCAGTGGAATTTATAAATGGCCTTCATATATTTAGTTCGACTATGGTGTTAGAGGGAGATTCGAGAGTGGTGATTGCAGTGGTGAGTCGTTATGAGGACGAATGTTCTTTCTTGGGACCTATAATTAATGACATCAGATGACACAATGCTGAATTTTGTGCATCAGAAGCCAACGACGTCGCATATAGGATGGCTCATGCTGGTCTGGGAGTTTCGAGCGAAGTAACATAGGGGTGGGCAAACGGGTATAGGAACCGCGGGTCGGGGTGGGTAATCAAGGTTCAGGACTGACACTCCCCGACCCGATATTCCCCGAATACCAGGATGGTCACGTGCTGGCCGACACCCGAGGGTGACGAAAGCCAGCACGTGACCATCCTGGTATTCGGGGAATATCGGGTCGGGGCGTGTCAGGGACGGGTACGGGCCAGTTCCAATTTTTTAATAAGAGAAACGGGGCGGGTTTGGGCAAGGCGGGGTGATGAAATTTTAGGGGCGGGCCGGTTCAAAATGTATAGAAAAAGGGGGCCCCGCAAGGCCCGTTTGTAACTCTCCTCGAGACCCAGCCCATTAAATGGTAGTTAGTAAGTTAGTTGGGCTCTAGAAGACTCCCATCGTCCCACTCCCACCCACTCGCATCGAGATTCCCTCCCACCCACTATTCTCCTCCTCGACGAAACCACTTTCACATAAGTCATCGACTTCATCACCGCCGTCACGACCACCACGATTGAGCCGCCGTCACGATTCAAGATTGAATGGACTCCCATGGTCGACGACGAGTCCGTCGGCGTCGCGGTTCTTAAGTTTCAATGGAACTAAAGCTGAACAAGGATTGGGGAAGCACTCCTGCTGCAATTGAAAATTGTTTGGCTGTTGGAGATCAATATGACGCCCAGGTGCTACATTCTTTATTTTTATGTTTGGTCTTATAGGCTAATTTACGAGTTTCATCTTCAAATATCAATTCTGATCTTGATAGTTAACATCCATACAGTTCAAATTTAGTTCAAGGTTTAGTTTATGTGCACAATTCTGACCTTGAATGGGTATGGATTTGTAGAGCATACAATTGCTGCATTTAAAGGAAGAGAAAATGTGGGTTTTGATGAATTTTTATTGTTGCATAAGAGGTGGTCTCTCGGAATTGGGAGGAAGAAACAAGGTGGATTTCTAGTGGATTTGCAGAAAAAACAGAGATGTCCCTCGAGTTGGACCCATGGACCTGTCCCGAACCTGCCCGTTTCAAACTGGTTGGGTTAGGTCCGGTTCCAAATCTCAAAATCCTTATACTCGGCTCGGCCCGTCCCTGTGTATTTTAAAACGGGTCCGGTCCGGTCCCTCCAAATTTGGGCCCGGGCCGGCCCGTGCCCACCCCTAAAGTAACATGGGAAGGAGAACCCCCATATTTGATTTTAGATGCTTTGTTAGAAGATAATCAATTGTAAATGTTACGTTGTGTTGAAGATAGTTATTTGTGCGGGACTTTTTTTCCCTTCAACTTGGTTGAAATTCTCAGCAAGGTATTTATCGAGACCCATATAAGCACCCATCTCTCCTAGTACGTTTCATTTGTATTAATAAATATCGTACTTTCTTTAAAAATATATTTATGAATAAAAAACTTTGGTAGGATCATCATAGTATTACACAGTTTAATTAGTTTGTTTATATTTACTATGTATATTTATTTATTAATAATAAATCATAAGTTCATGAAGTATTAATAATATCGCCAATTATATTATAAGCAGTGGATTAATAACAAATTGTCTCAATGTGATTATGATACTAAAAAATTTAGGTTTATTACACAAAATAAAAGTATAACGATCACTCTAAAATTTATCGCTTTTATAATCACGTTGAAAAATCTTCGCTTCAGTTTTTATTTGTTGGTTGAATAATGTCTAAGTTTCATGTAAAGAACGTTACGCGAACAACATATTTGCTTATTTGAAATTAAAATGTTAAGAATGGAGTCAACAATTCCTCTCCATAATAAATCCAATTCATAGTATTTTAGTTATTTTGGTCTTAGGTTCGATTCTCGCTGCTAGAAAAAAAAAAAGAATAACCCATAAGTATTTATAGATGTCATAAAATGTTAGTATAGAATCTTCAAGATTATGTTCGGGTGAAATACTTTTAAGTTCCGAGGCATTTAGGCTAACTAGGACCGGAAGAAATATAAAAAGGGGACTAATATGTTTAAATTATGTTTGGGTGAAGAACCTCTAATTTTTGAGGAATTGAAGCCAAGTTAGTAGGAGAAATTGATCGCAAAATGTTAGATGAGATTAAAAATGCACTTCATCATGCGCATTACAAAGACATGTGAAAGAAATTTGCAAATATGAATTAGTCACTTACAAATTCCTCTACATGCCCTTGTAATGCTTATTAGTGTATTTTAATCCCTTTTTGTAGACGATTTCTTCCTCACATAGGTCAGTTTGTGATTGTTTGCTTTTTGAAAAAAAATGTTTCTACTGTGCTTTAAGAATAATCGAATGTAAAATAAAGTAGTTGAGCGTTGATAAATTAAAATTTTAAATTGTTGTGAGTATGAAAAGCAGTGTAAAAGTGTAGATTTTAATGTAAAAATAATATAATTGTATACAATGAAAAAAATGGACATAATAATCAGGGTAGTGGTAACAACAACGGTGACGATGACAGTGGCGGTGATGGCTCCGACAATTGTGGGTGTATGGGGTTGGAACCAATAACAGGATGTAGTGGTTGGTGTGCAGACGGTGGTGGTGCTTGTGGTCGTAGTGGTGGTGGGGCGACGGTAGATTATGGCTGCAGTGATGACAACTTTGGTGGTGGTGACTATTGCGCAGCCAGTGGTAACATTTGTGATGATAGTGATGGCGGTTGGGATTGTGGTGGTGGCGGTTGTAATTGTGGTGACGATTGTAGCAGCGACAGTGACGACAACAATGATGGTAGTAATTACAATAGTGATGTAAATGTAATAGTTGTAGGAGGTGATTGCAGTCAATTAATTCTTTAGTAGAAAGAATGTGTGTCATAGAATGACGTATTTAGCTTAAAGTGAAAATACATTTTTTAGAAGAGTCGTTCTATCGGGAAATTAATCCTTTTTAGTCGCTCCGAGTCGGAAAATATAACTTACTTATGTAATTGATGACTAATGCATTTATTTGTTTCAGGCCTAGGCCCATTGGGACAAACAGGGACTGGGTTTCTTGGACAGCAACCTGGCGAATCTAATACTTTGGCCCAGAACATACAATCCACACTTGGGGAGAAGCTTTTCCACATGTATATGCTACGTGAGCCAGTGGCGCCCAACTACCAGTCCACCATTGTCAAGTTATACTGTCCATTTCAACGGAATATGCCATGTCGTGGCCCTCCCAATTGTAACAATTTTGGTCTTAGCATCTTGGTTCTTTCTATACGCTTTAAGTGTGTTAGATAGTAAATTGCTACTGAATAGTCCAATGACCAAACCTTATAGATGGTTAAGCTCGCCTAATATTTCTTTTATCAGTTTTCGGTTGATGACGAGGATCTCATGTATTGTTTCAGTTACTCCGATATTATTATATCGTTTCTTCAAAAAAAAAAAGAGTATATATTACCCATCATTGAATTTAGGGAATTTTATTGAAAAACTCACAGTTCTGTTTACTTTAACAAAAAAAAAAAATCATATTTTTACACTAAAAGGTCAATCCTAGTACTATTCATTTTACTCTTTATTTTTTCCTTATCGTTAAAACTCAAAATTTTCAAACCTTTTTCATTAGTTTTCATTTGAATTTATGGAAGTTGAAGTGGGAGTTAATGCTCATGTTGAAGAGTTTGGTTTAATAGACTCGTGACAGGCTTGTAGATATCTCTTATTAGAAGTCGATAAAATGTAACTCCGGTGTAAGTCGCTCTTTTCACTTTCAAAATTTTTGACAAGATTTTTCATCTAAGCATTGATTTACCACCCTATATTATTTATATGAATTATTATTACCTTTTAACGAACATTATAATTCTTTAAAATTCTGATTGACATTCATTTCCTCGAGTGGTGATATTTTGGATTTGTAAATGGTTGGATGCGATTGTACGAAACAAAAGGTAAGAATTATTTGGTATAGTGCTATTTGCGTACGTACAATATTAGTTTTTTTTAAAGAAAAGGAAGGCACGTTGGACTTTGAGATTTTTGAGTCTTTGAGGCAGGTGGAGGTTGACGTAAGCAATAAGCATGCCACAATATTAAATTTCAGTAAAGTTCGGGGTGGAAACTGATAATATTATTTGCTAAAAGGACCACACGGAAACCGAATCTCTGGTATCTGCACTCCGACCCAACTTTTATTTTATTTTTATTTTTTAACAAGTTTATCTTTATTTTTTAAAAGGCAAATAGGATATAAAGTCTATTTACATTTCAGAATACACATCATGTTTGGAGATTTTTTTAAATGAATAACAAAATTTAATTTTTTATATTGCTTTATAAAATATTATAATTGTATCAACTTGTATTCCTAGTCTTATTGTCAGCTTGATCCTTCAATAAAAATGTTACGGTATGAGTTAAAGCGTCTCTAATGATATAAGCAATTAAATTTAGGATAGGTAAAATTGTACTGTAGGGGCTGATTTGATATGTTGCCGACTCAATTACCTCGTGAAAAATTTGTCACTCTAATAGATCACGTATACGTAAACCAAATGTGCAAAAATATATTTTATTATATGTTAAATTGCCAATTTAGTCAATGAATTATTACCTTAGTGAAAATTAGGTCCTTAAACTATTTTTTTCAAAAAAATTAGTCCCTGAATTATAAAAATCTGCCAATTACATCCCTAATGTTATATTTAAAGCTACGATATTCAATTTTCCGTCAATTTAAGTCATGTTACTTGCATGTGATACACATTGGAGGTTAGATTTGTAGTTTTTCATAAAAGAAATAGTGTATAGAGTTAACTTTGGAGGATAAATTGATAGTTTTTTTAGAAAGAAATAATGTAAGTTAACTTTTGAGGGTAAATTAGATATTAAATTCGCAACCTATATGAAATTTTAAGGGCTTATAAACGAGAAAATGATGGTATAACACTCTAAAGTATGTCAAGTGATTAAAGTTGACGAAAAATTGGATAAAATAACTTTAAATATAATAGTAGGGATGAAATTAGCAATTTCCAATAAATTTAGGGACTTATTTTATTGAAAAAATAATTCAGGTACCTAATTTTCACTAAGGTGATAGTTCATAGACTAAATCGGCACTTCACCATATTTCCTTTCATCCATAAAATCTACTTCTACCTTTTAATTTTGTCATATAATATTTTATTATAAAAGCGGGAGGTCAATTTGCCCACGGAAGAAAAAAAGGAGTTTTAACGAAAAGCTCACGGTACTGTTCACTTTAACGAAAAACCACATTTTTACACTAAAAAGTCAAACCTGGTACTATTCACTTTACCCTCTATTTTGTCCTTATTGTTAAAACTCAAAGTTTTCAAACCTTTTTCGTTAGTTTTCCTAAGAAAAAATTGCCACTTTGGGCCAGTATGCAAAAATCAAAATTTGCAAACTGAATTATCTATACTATTTGAGCTAATTTTTACCAACGTGACTTATCAAAATAAATTTACCTGCTCAATTATCTATACCATTGGAAATACTCTTAAATCCGTATACGGTCTGGTACGTAGCTATATTTGCATCATACGAATAAAAGATTAAAAATTTAAACCGAAAGAAATATAATTAGTTTATAATTATATAAATGGTTTATATCACAAATGGTCCCTGAAACTGACCTCATCAATCATGATGGTCCCTGAAATTGAAAATCGATCAATGTAGTCCCTGAATTTTAACTCGCGAATCAATGTGGTCCTTCTGTTAGTGTTCCGTCCAAATTAACACTAAAAAAAGGTTAGAGAACCAATTTTTCATGGTAAAATGACCAAAAAAAGGTTAGAGAACCATTTTTTTTTGTTTTTATTTTAGTTTTAGCACCAAATCCATGAAAAAATTGAGAGAAAAGTGAAGATGGAAAAAAGAAAAGAGAGGTAGTAAGTAAAATTATAAGTAAGGGTTATTTTTTATCATTTTACCATGAAAAATTGGTTATCTAACCTTTTTTTAAAGTTAATTTGGACGGAACACTAACAGAAGGACCACATTGATTCGCGAGTTAAAATTCAGGGACTACATTGATCGATTTTCAATTGCAGGGACCATCATGATTGATGAGGTCAATTTCAGGGACCATTTGTGATATAAACCCTTGTATAAATAAATAAAAAGAAGCAAAAAGGAAATTCTTTTCTTTTGCCCGCAGTGAAGGTCCAAAGCTCGTCGTCAAGTTTATCCCTCCCTCCAAATACCAACAACAAAATCCACCCAAATTTCACAGCAATCACTCGATTCCCGGGACGGCTCTCCTCGTTTTCTTCATCATCGTCTCTCTCTCTCTCTCTCGCTCGCTCTGCTTCAATCTGGTACTCTCTCTCTCTGTCTCTTCACGTATCTATAATTGTATACAGATTGGAAATTGATAATTTATCTGTTGATTTGATAAAGAAGGTTTCATTTTTCATTTTTTAGGTTTAAGGGGTGAAATTCGAAAGTGGATTGGTGGGTTTTGGATTCTTTGACTGTTGGGTAGTTCTTGAATTTTTAGGATTTTTGTTGGTATATATTATTGGGATGCTATGAAAACAAGGGTTGAACTGAAGATTGACTTTTCTATTGGGAAATTCTTGAAGCTTTATGATATAGAGAAATAAAGGGTGGAGTGTGGACTGATTCCTGCTGTTTGTTTGCCTGAGAAAGTCTAGGGAAAAGAGTAGGGGGTTTGAACCGTGAGTAGAATTCTGTTCTGGAACATTTTATTTTTGTTTTGAAACTGTTGGATTGTAGCTTCTTGTGTTTGAAAATCCAATTTTTGATAAGAAATCCCCGAGATGTTTTTTCGATTGTATTTTCATGTTATCCTGAGTGACCGAATAAATTGTATATTTTAGTTGGATTTCAGGACGGATTTTGGTCTCTAATCTTATTAATATCTACATCAGTTCTTCTGAAATTTGGTTTCGGTTTGTGGGGTTTGAATTATTCTTCTGCCAAATGTGCTAAAGAATTAAGAATTGAGTGTTTTGATACAGAGGGTTTTGATCTGTGGGGCTTGAATTATTCTTCTGCCAAATGTGTTAAAGGATTAAGAATTGTGTGTTTTGATTCACAGGAAACTGGAGTGCTAAAAGACCCGGCCTAAACTGGTATAAGGTTGGTCTTGCTGCTTCTAGATTTTTTCTTTCCACTGGCTTGAAATACTTGTCTTCTCTCCAGTGGATTTGTGATTGTTTCGGTTTCACCGGTTGTAAAGGGGCTTCCACCCCTGTTGATTGTTGCCTGTGCTTAGGCCCCCAAGAGAACAGAGATAACTTGTGCAACTAGTAATCCCAGCTTAATAAATTGAATGTTTATGAATTTCGAATTTTAATATGAATGAGCATGATTGTCTACTGAGCTGCCCAGATTCCCCACCAGTACGAGATTATTTTGGGTTCAAAGACAAATGCAATAGATTATCTATCATTGCAATTGGGGAATGTAAGTAATTAATTAATTAGATTTACTTTATGTTTGGAGGATATATAAAACTCAAAGAAAGTTTTCTTATGCACAATTTTTTAGGTTGGTTTACAAAGAGGTTTTATCATGCACAATCGATAGCTTCAAAGTTTAAATTCAACTTCCCTCATCATTTGATTTGTGTACTGTGTGAAATCTGACCTTTTCTCCCTGTGCGGTTTGATTGCGAAGTTATTGTGAGGAAAGCGCTAATCAGTTCTAAACATGTATTGTTCATTGTGAATTCAGAATGAAAGTCTCAAAGATTTGATTGATACAGAAAGACGTAATTATTTGAGTCAATATTTTTGCTTAATCACAACTATGTTTCTGGTCGTCTCCCTACTATAAGGCTTGAAGATCAGTGAGCCCTGTGTATTTTGTAGACTTCAAACCTATTGAGCCTCTCAATATTAGCACTACAAGCAGCGTTCCTGTTTTGTCTGTGTTATTAACTACGCAATATTAGGAAGGACTGTTTGAAAGTAGTGCCCCCTAGGTACTCTAAATGGTTGCTATGCTATTAGGTAGGTTTGTATTCAAGTAAACAATTGATAGAGCTTTTATTTCTACTTTTCACCCACCAATTCTTGCATATCTACCTAATGGTTAGATATACTAGTTCCTTTTTTATCTTTGCTCTTCTTTCGTATTGTCCTATATATTGTTGATGTCTAAATTGTTGATGTCTAAATTGCTGTGAATTTAGTGAACTGAGTTTTGTTGTATTTTCATTGTATGTTTTTAGTTGTTAAAGGAAGAACATGTCCTGATCAGTTTCTTTTCTCTTCTATTGCAGTTTATATGTTTATCTTTGGAGTTACATCTCTTGAAGGCTAGAAGTGAACTGGGAGCGTCAGGAAACTTGATGTTCTGATCTAGCATGTCAAACAATCTTCTGTCACTACGGTTGCCAATATCAATCTTGGAAGATCATGTTAATGGATCAATCACGACCTGAAGATATGAACCACACTCAGCATATTATTGACATACCTGGGAGTAGTGATGCCTCCCCATCTAGCTTGCCTCATGGTAGATCTTTAAATAACTCAAATGCATCACAGCAAGAGGACAGACCTTCAACTAGTCCAAGAGGACTCGCATTCCAACCTTCAATCTTTTCATCTAATGGACCAAACTCTAGGAACAGTTCAATGGTAAGGAGAGGGGAGACTCGCCGCCGCAGAAGTCCATTGAATTCTGGATTGTGGATATCTATTGAACTTGTTCTTACAGTGAGCCAAATCGTTGCATCTATTGTTGTTTTGTCTTTGTCAAGGCATGAGCGTCCTCACACCCCGTTGTTTGCTTGGATTATTGGTTATGCATCTGGATGTGTTGCTATTCTTCCTCTTCTTTACTGGCGCTATCGTCACCGCAACCAGGCTGCAGAACAAGATTCTGCTCAAGCTCGTCAGAATTCTCAGGTGAATGTGCCAGCAAGACCATTTTCTTTTTCACTTTCTAGAGCTTCAGAAGGAGAAGATCTTCAAACTGGCACTGCATCTTCTAGAAGCAGTCAAAGTTCCGCAGTACAGAGCAGAAGGTATGTTTCTGTTGCTGTTTTTCCATTTGGATGCTCTTTCTAAGTTGCATGATGACTGATCATATTTAAAACAGTTTGTTTTATTGAAGAAGATTGAAGCTCCATTTTGATTTGATATTATGGACATAGCATGTTTCTTGGCATTCCAGTAGACTATTTTATGAGCTGTGGCTATACACTTTGGAAGTTAAAATGGTCAGCGGTTTATGCACATCTACTCAACCACCTCTCCCAACCCTTAAAGATTCATGAAACCTTTTAGAGAGGAAAAGTGTGCATAGTTTAAGATTCTGTAATCTCTCATGTTGAAGTTACACAACACAGCTGCACGCTAAGACAAAATGGTTATCAAAGTGGCCTTTTATGTGAAAGTGTTTTGGTATCTGGAATTTTCTTTACCCGTCTCTTTATTACAAGTTTACAACGTACTAACGATGTTCTGATGTAGCTGTCTCATTGATGGGTACTTTTTTTTTTTTTGGTAATTCTTATTTGTCCGTGAAGGAATATTCCTAATTTGCTGAGCCAAATCCATTTGGTCTGTGTCAATTTAAATTAATTTCAAGATCTTCCGGGGTGGTTATTATTGGCAAATTCTAAGAGACAGTGATGAATTTTGTTCAATTTAGTATAATCCTATATTCAATTTGGCAATGACGTTTCAATTTTTCCGTTCAAGTTCTATTTTACCAGGTGTATCATAATTTTGTTCAATTTATGAAATCTTTTATGTTTTTAAGCCTATGTGCCTTGTCTTAAGAAAGTAACTTGAGTTGCAACTTGCAAGTTGGAACTTTGTACTTGAAAAAGTTGTCTGATACATGAGGTCATTTTTCATTTACAGAATCAAGGCACTTGTGGAATACTTCAAGATGGCATTGGATTGTTTCTTTGCGGTTTGGTTTGTCGTCGGCAATGTTTGGATTTTTGGTGGGCACTCATCTGCAGCTGACGCTCCTAACCTGTACAGGTACTTTTGTCAATTTGATTAGTTGTTCTATGCGTAAACTATTCATTGCTGTTGAGAGTGGGGGACATCATACCATGTTTTCTGTGTGCAGGTTATGTATAGTATTTCTTACATTCAGCTGTATTGGATACGCCATGCCTTTCATTTTATGTGCAACAATCTGCTGTTGTCTTCCTTGCATTATATCAGTCCTTGGGTTTCGAGAAGACCTGGCACAGGCACGAGGAGCCACACCTGAATCAATTAATTCTCTGCCAACATACAAGTTCAAGGTAAAGAAAAACAAAAATGGCGATAACAGAGATGGCGGGAGCTCAGGTGCCACTGAAGGTGGTGTTGTGGCTGCAGGAACTGAGAAGGAGCGTGCAATCTCTGGAGAGGATGCGGTATGTTTGATCCAGCGAGTTTAGCATATTACTTTTCTTCATAATATCTAGAACCTATGCCTGCCGGATTAGTACTAGTGACAATTGAGTAATGAATGCATGATATTACTTGCTTGGTGATTACAAATCTTCCTCCCATATTTGGCATAACATAACATACCATTTGCAGCTTACTTCCTCCCATATT
Source organism: Cotoneaster glaucophyllus (assembly GCA_036320875.1). Lineage (NCBI taxonomy): Eukaryota > Viridiplantae > Streptophyta > Magnoliopsida > Rosales > Rosaceae > Cotoneaster > Cotoneaster glaucophyllus. The sequence continues at coordinate 7,240,593 of CM070073.1, read as the reverse complement.
CACTTGAGTGTACTACTGCTTTATCCAGTCAGCCAAGATCCTGATCAATTTGGTGACTGGATTTTAAATGCTTGAAACTCTTTCTAGTGACAACTTAGGTAGACGGTGGTTTGATTCCAGATTTTTCCATATCTGCTTGCCTGTTAATATACTTGATAATTACTGATTATGTCGTAAAATTGAACAGGTTTGTTGCATCTGCTTGGCTAAATACGCAAACAACGACGAGCTGAGAGAGTTGCCATGCTCTCATTTTTTCCACAAGGAGTGCGTGGATAAGTGGTTAAAGATCAATGCATCATGTCCCCTTTGCAAGAGCGAGGTTGGCGAGAGCCTTTTGGGCTCCCTCTCCGCAATCAATAGCAGCATTCAGCAACAGAGTGATAGAAGGGTGGGCAATGAAGTGGCCAACACCGTGTTTTAGGCAGTGAACTACCTTCTCCTTTGTGGCTTGGACTACGTCGATGCTAGAATTCTGTTTTAAGATGGATGAATGATTGTCCAAGTTCTCAACCTTCCCCATTCTTTTAACTTTTTATCTTGGGTGATAAGAGCTAGGTGGATATACAGACAGTTTCCTACGTCGTCGCTGTAAGTAAAAATGATTTTTTTTTTTTTTTTTTTTTTGGAATTTCAAGGACAGATGGATGTAAAGATCAGAGGTTCCGAGATTTTTAGTTAGATAATAATAGATGGATTCTTGTTTGTATATACATTCTCCTTTTCTTCTCCTCCAGTTTATCCCTTTGAGCCGCTGAAACTTTGACATGTTTTGTTGTATAAAATTGACTTGGCAAGTCCTTGTCAAACTTTAATTTTATGTGTCAAATAGGGGATCCAATGAGATAAAGATGAGCAAAAAGACAAGTGAATGTAATTGCAAATAATCATTAGACCAAATGGATATTTAAGTTGGACGAGAAGAACTTGCATGAAACAGTTGCATATCAGTACATGTTTATGATAGAGGTCAAGATCTGCGTGCTTGAGGATAGAGATCAAGAATTTTTTAAGTGGTGAATGTTTCTTCTTTAATCAACTACATTTTGAGTTCAGATCGTCTCTCTTTTTCTTTAACGAATAAACGAAACTACGATGGCAATCTTATCCCACGTTAAAAGAGTTATTATTTTTTTGTCTTTTTTTTTTTTTGACAATGAGATATTTTGTTATAAACCATTTTAGTTTGTGAGGAGGGAGTTTCGAAATTAGATGAAAAGAGGGTGGAAGCAATACTTTACCTCACATTTGCCTCAACTTAACATAGTAAAAAGTCGATGAGAGTATCTGCTATAAAATTGAATTCACGAAAAATATGACAAAACTGAAGGTGGGACACATTGCACACTCTTACTAGATGAAATAGATTGCGTCACTTTAATTTTCTCTTGCACTATGAGGTTTTAAAATCATATCAATTTGTACCTTATACTTGTTTGCCTAATTATTTTTAAATTGATAACATGACAAGAGTGAAACACATATAGGAGTTGATGTGAAAACCACACTTGCAAACATGAACCAAAACTTGTCATCATGGTGCTTCAACTTCTCAATTTTGTACCGGAACAGCCACAATTTTGTTGCTCCTTGTTGCCTAAAAGGTCACGGGTTCGAGTTGTAGAAACAACCTCTTTACAAAAGCAGCAAAATAAAGGTAAGACTACGTACGATTAGGGTTGGATTTTTTTGCCAAATTACCGTGCCAACCGAATTACCAACCGTGTCATACAGATTTTGTGCCAATTGGTAATGGTACGGTATTGTACCATACCGAAATTTCACGGTACGGTATTGGTAATGGATACCATTACCACAGTATTACCGTACCATACCAAAAATACAATATAATATATAATTTATAAATTATATAACACATATTTATAATATTCCAAAAATTTGAAAATAAAACCCTACTTATATTAGCATTGTTGTTAGCGACTTTGATATCTTGAAATGGTGGAAATCAAACACAAAAGAATTCCTAATTCTTTCACAAATAGTTAAGATATCTTTGTAACCCTCACTTCTACCGTTGCAAGTGAAAATGCATTTAGCTTAAGGAGGAGGGTTGTGACCCTTTTAGAGCATCATTGACTCCTAAAATAGTAGAGGCACTAGTGTGTACTAGTGGTTGGCTTAGGGCAGATGAAGTAAACTTCTACAAGGAACCAACAGAAGATATGCTTCAATTTTACAAGGAAATGGAATAAGAGGAAACAAGAAAGTTATGCTTAATTTTTTTTAGTAAATTGGAATCCCTTCCCAAGAGGGATCCCCATTTTTCATCCCCTCTTGACCGTTAGATTTGGCTGTAATGAAATTATGTGATTGAGATTCAGTGGCCTGTGATTTAATCTCAACCACAGACTTTCATTAAAGCAAAATCTAACAATCAAGAGGGGATCCCCATTTTTTTTGAAAAATTGGGACCCCTCTTGGGAATGGGCATGTAGTAAATTTGTTATTAAATGGTTTTCAACTTTAATTCTTCTTGCTACTAATTAATATGTTTTCTTTGTTTGTAATGTAGGCTTGACACAAACTTAATCTTCTACAAGTTTAATACCTCCTCCAAAAGCTTCGACATCTCAAGCTTGAATAACTGATCAATGAATTGTACTTTTTGAAGTTTAGTTTCAATTTTCATTTGGTTTGAAACTTTAATTTATATTTAGATTGTTAACTTCTATTTGGATTGTAAACTTAATTTTTATCATGAATCTTGATGCATCATTTGAATTATTATGTGCGTGAATTGTGAACAATGAATAATAGATGAATTTAAGCTACAATGTATGAGATAAAGGTACAAAAAAAAGTTTTGCCCTTGAATTGGTTTAAAAAAACAAAAACATATTTTGTCCCAAAACAATTACCATTATCATACCATGCTTACCGAACTTTTGGCAATACTGAACTTCAGTATACCGAAAGTTTGGTATGGTAATTGGTACTAGAGTTTTGGTACAGTAATCGTACCGAACCCACCCCTACGTACTATACATCTTCCGCCAACCCCCACAAAACAGAGAGACTTGTTGGCTTGGGGTTGCCCTTATTATAATTTTGTGTAAAATGGTTGTTTTTTTCCCCTTCCATCCAATGGCCACAAGGCTTGGCAAAAAGGTTGTTTTTATCGTGTTCATATTATTTTTGTGTCATACTTGTTATCTTACCAGTGACTCATAACGACCTGATCGTTAATGGGTTGTGTTATTTCACATTTGATTAACGGGTTATGCAAAAAATTATCATGCATAATGTCTAGATCTGACAACTAATATTTTATCAGATTTTTAACAGATGACTCGATAACGACCGAACACTTTAACAAATTTTTACCGGATTACTCGACATCAACCAAACTCATTGACAAGTTAATCCGAAATTCGTTATTGTTTCATATCGAGTTAACATGTGAAATTTTAAGCCTAATGGTCCCATGATGAGTGAGGACGTTATCCAAAGTGGGCCATGGATCCAGATGGCGGGTACCACACGTGGCAAGTCACCCTCAATCTACAGAAGCGCTCTTCGGCGCTCCAACTCGATATATAAAGCCCTCGAGGCCTCCTAGACATATATGATGTCCTCCCATTCAGAATTTTAATTTCTTTTTATATAATTAGGGTTTTCTATTTTCCGCTCTGGCGAATCTTCCAGAGTCCCAGACCCACCCAAAACCTAATCCTCGCCACTCCAGCCGACTCTCCTCCTCAGCTCAGCTCGCACAAAGCTTCCCCGCCCAATCGCCGATCAGTTTCTCCGACCGCCGCTCCATTTTGTTCATGTAAGTATACGGTCTAGATTAGATTGGTGGTAATTTCTCTTTGGATTTTGTGTTTCTGGATGCGATTGCTGTCGTTTTGATTTGATGTTAGTCATTTCATGCTGGTTTTGCTGTTGGTTTTGAAATTAGGGTTTTTTGGATTTGGATTGATGTGGGTTGATTCAGTTTTTAGTTTTTACGTTGGTGAATGAGATAATTACCGTTTATTTTATTTTTATTTTTGTTTTTGTTTTTACCTATGTATATTAATTTTTTTGTGTTTTTCTTCGCATTCGGGTCGAGTCTAGTTGAATTGTTTTTGCTGGTGTGTTTAAAATTAGGGTTTTTGCGTAGTAGTTTTATGAAGATTGACGACTTTTGGTATGTTAAGACACGTTTTTCTTCCATAAAGAAGACCCCTTTATGTATGTAATATCTTTTCTTGAAGAACAATCTATGCTTCTTGAGTAAGTTTTCGTAGATTTTCCCAGAAGTGTCGATTGTTCATGCTCTTGTTCCGTAGAGGGAAAAGAGTTGGGGTATTGTAGATTCTTCTTCCTTTCCCTTTTTAATTTGCTTTTTTTTTTTTGTTTTTTTGTTTTTTTGTTTTTGAATATGTGACAAAAGAGATTACCTTAAGCTGGTGGATTTACTGGTTGGGCAGTTTTTGTATGCAATGTTGGGTGCTGCTTTGCCAATAGTTGAGAAGCTCTGGGCCTTCAATGGTGGACTTGCTTTAGCAAAAATGAAGAATTTCCTTGAGGGTGTTATTGTACCCTGTGATGAAGACTTCAGCGTATAAATCAACACCAGTTCAAAGCTAAATTGAAGCAGCCCGCTAGGTGTTGCTTCACAGGAAACTGGACTGCTAAAAGACCTGCCTGAACTGGTATAGGGTCGGTCTTGCTGCTTCCAGATTTTTCCTTTCCACCGGCTTGAAATACTTGTCTTTTCTCCAGTGGATTTGTGATTGTTTCGGTTTCACCTGTTGTAAAGGGGTTTCCACCCCTGTCGATTGTTGCCTGTGCTTAGGCCCCCAAGAGAACAGAGAGAGCTTGTGCAACTAGTAATCCCAGCGTAATAAATTGAATATTTTTGGAATTCGGAATTTTAATGCGAATAAGCATTATTGTCTACTGAGCTGCCCAGATTCCCCAGCCATGTTATTCTGGGTTCAAAGACAAATGCAACAATTGGGGAACATAAGTAAATAATTCATTTGATATACTTTATGTTTGGAGGATATCTAAAACGCAAAAGAAAGTTTTCTTATAGAATTTTTTTAAGTTGGTTTAAAAGAGGTTATATCATACACAATTGATAGCTTCAACATGAAGTTTCTTTGAAAGATGAAATTCAACTTCCATCATCATTTGGTTTAGGTACTGGTTCTGAGCGTATATTATTCATTTTGAGTTGCGAGTACTGAGTACAGAATGGAGCTCTCAAAGATTTGATACAGAGAGATGTAATTATTTGAGTTAATGTTTTTGCTTAAAAGCTTCTATGTTTCTGGTCGTGCCCCTGAGAGTTCTCCTACTACAAGGCTTGAACTTCAGTGAGCCCTGTCTATTTTGTAGACTTGAAACCCATTGAGCCTCTCAACACTGGCGCTACAAGAAGCTTACCTGTTTTGTCTGTGTTATTAACTACCCAATATTAGGAAACTAGTGTTTGAAAATGGGGTCCCCTAGGTACCCTAAGTGGTTGTTATGTATTGGGTTTGTGTTTTATTTCTGCTTTCACCCTTCAATTCGAGCATATGTACCTATGATTAGATGCACTAGTTCCCTTTTGATCTTTGCTCTCCGTTCGTATCGTTCCATACATTGTTGAGGTCTAAATTGCTGTGAATCTAAGGAACTGAGTTTTGTTGTATTTTCTTTGTTCCTTTTTAGTTGTTAAAGGAAGGACATGTTCTGATCAGTTTTTTTTCTCTTGTCACAGTTTATATGTTTCTTTTTGGAGTTGCACCTCTTGAAGACTAGGAGCGAACTGTGAGCGTCAGGAAACTTGATGTTCTGATCTAGCATGTCAAACAATCTTCTGTCACCACGGTTGCCAATATCAAGCATGGAAATGGGTCAGATGGACCCCATTTTGAAGGGTATGGAGTCATCAATACCAGAATTTCAAATGGCAGGGATGAGTTCTGTATCTAGTAACCCTGAGTCACAGAACCTTTCAGTATCAAATCAGCACATGGAACTGATGCTGGATCCTGTGCCCGACAATCCTGGGTCACATGGCTTATCAATGTCATACTTCCAAATGGAACACATTGCTAATGCGAATGGGAATCTTGGTTCACAGAAAATTTCAACACCTAGCAATCAACTGGGAGAGCTTGGATCATTGGCCAACAATTCACATCAGTTGTCATCAATAAAGCGAAAGGCGACATTGGAACCCATGACTAATGATCCAGAGACACCTCAGTTGTCAATGCCAAACAAGCGTGTAGCATATATGGAACATAGACCATGGCTGCAGCAAGGGCCTGTATCAAACAGAAGAGCTGTAGAAATGGGATCTGTGCACAATGCTCCAGGATCACCTCATTTGCCAGCGGCAAATAAGAAAATGGTAAAGCTGGAGTCCATGGAGGCTGCGCAGAATGTGCCAGGATCTCCTCATTCGCCAGTGCCGAATAAGAAAATGGTAAAGATGGAATCCTTTTCTGGTAGGTCTGGGTCTCAGCGGTCTTCTAGTCAAAAGAATCAAACATCGCGGATACAACCAACTCGAAAGCTTCAAAATGAATCATTTGAGTCTGTAAGGTCCAAGATGAGGGAATCGTTAGTGGGTGCATTGGAATTGGTTAATCAGCAGCAAGATAAATGTGTGGATTCTAGAAAGAAGTCTCTGGGGGAGGCTGGAGCAATTCAGGGGCAAACACAGGAAGCTCCCCAGCCCGGCTCTCATCCTGTTAGACCTGAATCTGAAGAGCCTAAGGATAATTCTCCATCCACTGAAACTTGTTCTATTATGAAAAGTAATGATGAAGGTGCTGGCCAAACACATTTGGCTGATGCAACTACAAATGTTTCCACATTGACCTCAATATGCGATGGGAATGAATTCCAGTCAAGTAATATTTTTCCTCATGAAAATGTTTCATTTAGCGACAACTTGTTTGTCAAAGATGAACTTTTGCAGGGAAATGGGCTGTCCTGGGTTTTGGATTCTGAAATGGAAATGGAAGAAAGGAAGGAAATTCAACCTGCTGAAGAAGAGACGTTGGATCTTGAGGAAATGAATGGACCCCCAGAAGAAGAAGTAGTTCAGTCTCCAGAAGAGTTAGCCTTTAGAATTGAAGCAGAACTATTCAAACTATTTGGAGGTGTGAATAAGAAGTATAAAGAGAAGGGAAGGTCCCTTTTGTTCAATCTAAAAGATCGTAATAATCCAGAACTAAGAGAGAGAGTTATGTCTGGAGAAATACCTCCAGAACGATTATGTTCAATGACTGCAGAAGAACTTGCTTCAAAGGAGCTTTCTGAATGGCGGACGGCAAAGGCTGAAGAGCTAGCACAAATGGTTGTTTTACCAGATTCGGAAGTTGATATGAGACGTTTAGTGAAAAAAACACATAAGGGTGAAGTTGAAGTTGAACAATATGATAGTGCTTCAGTTGATATCCCACTGGATGCAACATCACATAATCATAGCGAACCAAGAAGCAAGGAGACACGAGTGTCTACCCCTTCGAAACCCAATAAACCCAAGGACAAAGTGAATGCTGCAGGTCAGAAGAGTAATACAGAAGACAGAAGTGTCTACCCCTTTACCATTCCTTCTACTGAAGCTACTGATTTAATGCAAGGCCTTATGGTGGATGATGGATTGAAGGATCTTCCTCCAATTGTCTCCCTAGATGAGTTCATGGAATCCTTGGACACAGAGCCACCATTCGAGATTCTCCCTGAGAAAGTTACACCCACTTCAGACAGGGATGACTCCGAGACAGTCTCTGAATCGAAGTCTTCGGTACCAAGTCCCACAGATGCCGTTAACGCCTCTGCACAGAAGGTTGATGATAGTTGCACAACAGATACGAAGTCAGATGCTGACTTGAAAACTGGTGGCAGTCCTGCTGTGATAAAAACCGACAGTCCTACTGTGATCAAAACTGACAGTCCTGGAATCAAAACTGACGGTCATTCTGTTATGAAAACCAGTGATGGTGCAGATATAAAATCCCGTGATGTGAGTGCTGATGTGAAATCCAGTGGCAGTCCTGAAAAATCAGTATCTAGACTAGTTGGCACACCGAAGGGTGAACGAGTTTGGAGTGGCTCCCTGCAACTGAATCTTTCACCCATGGCCTCTGTTATCGGAATCTATAAAAGGTTTGTCTTTTAAACATTCGTATTGTAGTAAATTCTCCTTGTTCTGCATTTCCGGTGTACATAGTTGTTCAAAGAAGATTCTCTTTTTGGATAGTCTCCACTGCATTGGTGGACTGCTCTTTCAATCAAAGTTTATTGCATGTCTGAGTGTTATGATTCTGTCTGGAACTTCCTCATTCTGAGTCATGAATGATTATTAGCCATAGTTGGAGACACTCTTTGAAGTTAAATTTACATGTGGACCTTATTAGAACTATGCCAGGGTGCAGTATAGGTGGACTGGATATTGTGTCGTGCCGTGACGGGTTTGTGTTAGATGTTCCTTTTTATTCTACTTTAGGTTCTGCTCCCTCTTCTTTTTCATCTTTGTGCATAGAGGGCCATGCATGTGTTCTGTTTGATAGTAATATGGCTCAACTGAAGTAACTAATTGAAACTAAAGATGACACAAATTGAAATTCGGTAAATTTAGGAGATCGACTTTGATTGATTATGTTTGATACTTCGACAAAAAGGGTGTTTTGTTTGGTATTACAAATTGCATGCATACATGCACACATATACATGCCAAATGTAAAGCTTTCAAGCATTCTGCAATCCGTATTAGACTAATGTTTTTGTTCTGATTCATGCGAATCCAACTTTTCTGTTGCAGCGGTGAAAAAACCAGTGCAAAAGAGTGGCCTGATTGTCTTGATATCAAGGGAAGAGTCAGACTCGATGCTTTTGAGAAGTTCTTGCAAGAGCTGCCACAATCCCGAAGTCGTGCTGTCATGGTATCTCCAAGTTTATTTTTGTTGGTTACAGATTCTTGTATTATGTTATTCTGTGATAACTCAAAAAAGGAAACATTTAGAAAACTACGTTTTGGAGGTCGCTTAGTTCTATCATGCAGTGCAGTCTCTTTTCTGGGCAGTTTTGTCAATTCTTAAGACTCGGCGAATACGAAATTAAAGAAAAGGGAAAACGATTTTGTAGTTTCTAACATAATAGAGCAGGATCAATGACATTATATGGGGGTCTCCGAGTCCGGTCAGCGTCTGAAACGAATTCTAAGATGGATTCAAGACACTTGTGTTAAATTGTTTTGTGCTTGAATTACCGTCGGTATTCAATAACCTGAATTAGAAAATTAATCACTTGGGAATGTAATTAACCTTCAAACGAAGATTGTACTAAAATGTCGCATGGGTTAGATTTTCTTTTTGTCGTTAGAAATTTTGGTATAATTTGTCTCTCATTTAATTTTTGTATGATAGAGCTGCAGCTTGCTGATTTTCGTTTTGTGCAGGTCGTGCATTTTGTTCCGGATGAGGGGTCGTCGGAAACGGAATGTGAAAGCATTCGTGAGGTAAACATCAAACGCAGATCCGTCTGTAAAATCCCATTCCCCAACAAGTGTGTTATTTTCATACTAAAACTTGTTCCGCCCTGCAGGTGGCTGACTCGTACGTAACGGACGAGAGAGTCGGGTTTTCTGAGCCGTGTTCGGGCGTGGAAATTTATTTTTGTCCTCCCCATAATAAAACCGTAGACATGCTCGGCAAGATTATTCAGAAGGGGCACACTGAGGCACTTAACACTATTGATAATGGCCTCCTTGGTGTTATTGTCTGGAGAAAATTAACTTCGCCGAAATCCTCTCGCCACAAACACATTTCGAAAAAGCAACAGTTTTCTGCTACTACTGCTACATCTTCTAGGAGGCAGCAGCACGATACCAACCACACATCTAAGCCGGCTCAGTCCCGGGCCTTGCCTCCCACCCACACTACACCCGCACAGGATGACGATGACGACGATGATGTTCCTCCCGGGTTTGGCCCTGGTGCTTCCCGGGACGAAGATGATCTCCCTGAATTCAATTTCACCGGTGGGTCGAGTCAGTTTTCTGCCCAGAGGCCCTCATCTAGGGGGCCTGGAATGGCGGCGCCACCCTTGTACCCCACCAAGTCCCATACCCCTTCTCGCCCTGTAGATCAAATGAGAGAGCTGATACATAAATATGGACAAAACAATAGTAGTAGTAGTAGTAGTAGTAATACGTTTCATCAGGCTAGTAGTGTTGCAGTTCATCCGTGGAATGACGATGATGATGACATCCCGGAGTGGCAGCCTAATGTACCTTCCCAACCCCAAACTCAGTACCAGCGTTTGCAACCGCGGCCGCCGCTGAACAGTTACCAGCAACAAATGCCGGGAGCCCATATGAGTTTAGCAAACCAGCCGCAGTCTCTTCAACCGATGGCACCCAACGTACAAAATCCTAATGTTCCTATGCAGCAAGGCTGGTGGGCTCCGCCACCACCGGCTCAGAGAGCTGGTCAGTTATATGGCGAACCAGATAGAGGAACGGCTGCTCAGCCGGGGATAGCCTGGCGGCAAAATGTTCCTAAAAGTAGAGGGTTTTGATTTTATTTTATTCTTTCCTCTTTTTTTTCTTTTTTTTTTTGTAAATTAAATCCTTAGTATTTTCAGGTATATTTTTCCTTGTGTAAGCGTTTTCCAAACACAGACGTGAGCTTTAAGCTTTGCTAGTGTTGTTAGACAAAGTAACCATAAAGTAGGCATTTAGCTGCACAACATTTTTTAAACATTGAAATTATTTTCTCGTTTAAGACTGCTTTTGTAAGAAACACTCATGCTCATAAACACTTTTGCTAGAAGAAGCACGCACGCTTGTTATAAAAATCTCAAAATTTTCATTAAAAGTTGGAAGTACTTTCTAGAAAAGTAGTAAGGAGGGGTTTTTGAAGAAATACGTGCTGGCTTTTTCTAAAAGCGTTTGTACGATCTATGAACATTTTTTTATTGTCGGAAACGGTTTAAAAGACCGCGTTTGGTGGATATATAAATTTAAATTCAAAGGGAAATGTAAATTTAAAGCGTAAAAAGTTGGATCAGTCTCAAAGTTTCAAACCCATGCATAAAATCCCTTTGAGTGTCGAATTGTGGGACGCCACAGTCGCGGTCCTTTCAGAGTGTTGAATTGTGATGTGCACACCTCAGCTCATACGGGACAAACAACTACCATGAGGAGCCAAACATTTTCTGCTATTTCGAAGCTTTTAAGGCACCAAGTAGAACGATATGTGACCAAGAAAATTGCACATCACTAAAAACCGAGTTGCATGAAAATTGCAGTGGGAGCTTTTTGGCTCATAAAACCTGAAGGTGTCTAAAAACATGAGAGTTAAGAACACAAACATCTAACAACTATACAACCATGTATCGTCAAACTATGTGTGCCTCCGCCTCCCCCATGAGACGAGACGATCCTCTATTTGTATACTTCTTGTAACCATAAAACCAAACATGTCAATAGAGTAAAACAACTGACATTTCTTTGTTTTCCACAAAATAAAACTGAAGACGAGCTTGGGAGCTACGATTTGGGTGAACCGCTAGCTTCACCTGCTACGTTCTTCATCTTCCATGCACTATTGCCTGCCAACCCAGATTCAGAAACATCTCCAATGTCCAAAGTGTCTGGAAGACTTCCAGAAGACTCGACTACACATAACTGTAGTAAGAAACAGAGATTTTTGGGATGAGTGCCAAAGTTAAACGAAATGCTGACAATCATAAACATAAAAACCAAATTCCAATATGTTTGATGTTAATGTTAAAGGTAACAAACACCCAGAGATGGATATTCCAGGATGTTCTAACTTTATCAAGTTCAGAATAAAACTTTGCTGGACTTGCAACCAAATAAAAGGATCGATGCACTCTATACGTGTCTTAAGCAAATACCGTAGTAAGCAAATAAAAGAATGGGCATTGATTGGCTGGAAACAAGACGATATCAACGAATAACAAGAATCAATAAGCAAATAATACTGTAGTAGCCAATCATTACCAGTCCAATATTCCATCATATCAATGGAACAAGACGATTCTTCGCTCAAGAATACACTTTCCACACATATAAGACATATCACAAAGAACCAAACACTTACAGTAGCAAAGGACTTCTACCATGTCAAAGAAATACAGCAGATACACAAAACACATTACTGTAACTTGCAAACTTGCATAAGAGAAATATGTCGAAGGAAAGGAGGATTATTCTTTTTCCTTGAAGAAAGGTGACACGAGTTGGGTCACAAACTCACAGCACATGCACAATTGTGCTTCAAATTGGATAAAGGCTTTCCAGTTTTGACCTGTTATAAATGATACAACACCACAACCTGAAGTGCTCTAAATAAACAGGTACCCTAAATATTCAACTGTTATCGAATTGTGAGCAGCAGTATTTGAGTATTTACCTAATGCACAACAAACATTAAAGTAGTGGACTGATGGCTGAGGATAATGAATGATATTTTCCAAACGAAGAATATTTAACAACACCAACATTAAACAAAAAAAAAAGAAAGTCACCTCGTTCAGCATGTCAATGCTGGCATCCAGGTCACCCCTATTCGCCAAATAAACATCACTAAGGGACTGATCAGATATACCAGGAAATGCCAGTCCGAGAAATTCCATATCCATATCAAAGTCTTCATTTTCTGACACTTTATTCACATTCTGCGACGATGAACCATAAGAGCCATGGGCAGGGTAGCTCTTTACAGCATAAGACTTTGGACTCTGGAGTGTTGCAGTCCCTGGGGCATCAGATTGAAGATAAGCTTTGCTATGGTGTTGATTCTGGGTAAAATTTTGAGGGTTCCCAAACCAGACTGACTCATTGCTGCGGCTAGAATCTTTCGTTGTCACAAAAGTTCTATCATCTGTCTCCCTCATGGAGATTGGAATGTATGCTGCTGCGTAGGGATTCAAAGAAGAAAGTCCTGGCTTCATGGTCTTAAATCATAAAAATCTGCCACTCTAAAAGAACCGGAAAACCCGATATTATCAGACAACATTAAGAATATAACATTGAAGAAACAAAAATGCTAAGCTTCCATACCAAAATAAGCCAATATTTAAAAAAAGACAGGGGTTCCACAAGTTCCTGGTTCATTATTGTGAAGTTACTCAAAGCACAAATTAACTGTTGTACCAAGAACTTTCAGTTAGCGGTGACAGTGTTATTAGCAAAATATGAAACCATATTTAGCATTAGGAGGCTGGGATCGATCCCATATCATACCTTTGATCTTTATTACATGACGAGAGGAATCTCTTGAGGAAAGATATTGCAAAAACAAACACTCTGTGTGTGTTTAATCACAACAATTACTAATCGAAACAACTAAAGAAAACAAATTACCAAATCCATAATCCTTTACAAACAGAGCCAGTCAAAGCTACTTATCAAGAACTCAATTCTATGTACACATGAAGATCGACTTAAGACAATATCAGATCACTATCCAATGCTCAATTCACATCCAAATATCCAATTTCCTCAAACAAAAAAATATACGACATAAGCAAATAACCTGCAGACAAGATTCACTTTAATCAAAATCCACATCCGATTACTGGTTTTCTCATCAAAATTCAAGCAATTAAGCATAAAATCTCACTTTCCTCAATCACCTAAACCTTCCTTCCTCCCTAGTCCAGCAAGAACACCTCCATGTTCATGCACAAAAACACATACAGATCAACAAAATTGCAAAAACTTCAGGCAATCAACTCGAATCACATCACGAAAAAAGCAATTCCGAAACACGAATCACCGTAATTTTGAAACCGAATAACGATAAAGATCAATCAAAATATCAACAGCATGAATCAATGGCATAAGCTCACCGAGTGCGAGGCGATCTTCAAATTCCAGAGAAGCAAATGAAACGCCCGGAGTCCCTGAAACCCTAATTCCGAGATCGCTGAGGACAAAATGAGAGAGAGAGTAAAAGCGGAACAAAATTTTGGGGAATTCTCTTTCTGTATTTTGGTATGTTTTGGAAGGGGAAGCCCAGAATAATATAAAGACTATTCACCTTTTTTTTTTTTTGTTTTTTTTTTTTTTGTGGAAACTTTAAAGACTTCACTTTGCATGACATTGACACGGACGTTTTACTGGATTTACTGTAAACTTTTTGGAACCCTGTTTGGAAACACGGATAACTCTATTCTGTTGGAAATTTTTTTTACTGTTACACTTTTACGTGACGTTATTACTACTGATGCATCTTATATTATTAAAAGCATTTTTAACGATGTTTGACGGTAAAAGTTTAAAGCTTTTTTGGATTTATATAAAATTTCAACATGCTCCTAGTTAAAACGCCTGCAATAAAAATGATTATGAGTAGAAGTGTTTTTCAAAGACTTTTTTTTTCTTTTCAAATTGTAAGTATTGTATGACAATGAAAATTAGTGTTTCTTGAATAGTTTTTGTTTTATAGCATTTCGGATTACGGAGTATGAATGTTATAATATAAGTGTATTGATAATAACACGTGTTCAGTTTAAAAAAAAAACTACATTGCATTTGATTTCATGGCTAAGCACCACTACGTGGCAAAGTGTGATTGGGCAGTGGGTAATGAGACCAAAATAGCCTCTTCATTACAAGTAAACACCAGTTAAAAAGAAACTGGATTTTCAACATTTGTTGGGAGTTGGGACAATCGAGTGGATGAGGCAACAGAAGAAAGAAGGCAAGAGAGAAAGAAAACTCAAAGCAAAGCAAAAGAAAGAAGGGAGCAACAAATACAATGGTGGTTCTCTCTCCTTCCCTCTCTCTCTTCACATCCAACCATCTTCTTCCTTCCAATCTCCTTCTCAGGTACTTTCTGTAATATCTGTGAATTTATTTTTTATATATTTATATTCTATGTACTTTTTATTTAATTATCTTCCTAAATTCTTATTTTTATTGGTACTTTAGAGAGCAAGGTAGAGTTGTGAGGCAGCAGAACAAATGGCAAGTAAGTTCAAGTGCCAACTCAAAAGCCAGTTTGGAAAATGGGTTTAGCAGAAGAGAGTTGCTCATGTTTGGCATTTCTGCTCCTGTTTTACTAGTCTTACCATCTCCAGGTGAACTTTCTCAATTCACAATTTGGTGTTTTGGTCACTTGAATTTACAGTTACTGAAATTGCATGGGTTGGTTTTTTGCTTTGGGAACTGCTTTTGTGGGAAGCACTTCTGCACATAAACCTCTTTTTCTAGAACTAGAAGTGTTTTATTTGTAGGAAGCACTTCTGCTCATAAAATCCGATGTTGCAGGGTCCCCTGCAGAGGAAGACCTGAAAATGGCTCCATTTGTTGATGAAATAAATTCATATTCTTATCTATACCCAATGGAGTTGCCATCCAAGAAGGCCCTTTTCAAGTGGTATGCATTTTTCCCCTTCAAATGAAATGCTGATATTAGTTTTCTGGTGTGAATTTTCTTTTTTCTTAGCACAAAAGCAAACTAGTTGAATTCTTCGAAATTGTCGTGGGCATATAATTTGTAGGAACCTGACTCTTTTCATCTGTTTCAAGGGTGGAATCGAGAAAGCCAGAGCGTTATTCATCAGCCGCGCCATTATCTCGTAAGTTCAGTTTCATAAGTATAGTGATGAAGTTTTACTTCTTTTATATTTTCTGGATTACCATATATCTGTACCCGTATTTTGGTAATGGCCATGAAAGCGGATGTTATACATACTCACTGGACATTGTTTTATATTTTATGCAGCTGATGCACGCCTGCGCATTGTTTCTGAGCGCGTTGACATTGTTGATAATCTCATCATTTCTATTTCGGTAACTCCTGATAAGATCACTACTTGTTAAGTGCAACTCCCTTTCGTTACTTTGCAAAGGTTTATAATTTAATTTCCTTTGATTCAGATAGGTCCCCCGAATTCAAAGATTATAAAATCACAAGACAAGAGTACATGGACTGCAAAAGACGTTGCTGATTCTGTTCTGGCAGACAAGTCCGCATTGGTAATGTTCCGCCCAGACACTTCTAAAAACATTTGGTTTTAAGGCTGATTAGCAAACATTTGTTAAACTGATTCACCTTCAATTTTCTTGAGTGGAGTAGTCTGTCAAAAAGCGTATTGTGGTTGGATGGGATGGAGCACTATTAATCGACATTTGAGAGAATATTGATCTGTTTTTGAATATTGTGGTTGGAGGGGATGATGCTTATTTGAACTCACATGCTACAGTTTTCTGCAGCGTGTCACCTCAACTCAGCGCCAGGCTGAGAGTCAAGTTCTCGATGCACACTCTGTTGAAGTAAGATTGCCGCCCCCTATTTGGTCTTACGTGGCTGAAGCCATCATTCTAAAATCTACTTGGTAACAGTGTAATATGTATATGCATATGAAGCTTGGTTCATTGTTATTTCCACAGATTGATGATCGGCCATACTGGTACTATGAGTACCTTGTTCGCAAGGCACCCACAAAAACTGTAAGCATTCTTTATAACATCAGTTTTCAGTGAAGAAATATTTGATTTACTGTTCTGGTTTCTTCCTGATTCTTACAACAGTTGCAAATCGTGCAGGCTGACGAATCTACCAATTACAGACACTATGTGGCTTCAACAACCGAACGAGATGGTAGGAAACTACTTATGTGTGTTTCGACTAGAAAATGCGTTTGCTATGTTCTTATTGGGTTAATATTACACTCTAGAACCTCTTTTTGAATACTGCAAAACTCGATTGCAGGTTACTTTTACTCTATAAATGCTTCAACCCTGAACAAGCAATGGAACATAGTAAATCTCCTCTCTCTCTCTCTCTCAGTTGAATTTTGTTGATGCTTCCAGCTTAGTATTTATGTACATTATATGTGATGCAGGTGGGGCCAATCTTGCAAAAAACAGTAGCTTCATTTCACCTTCTCCCTCCCACAGAAGACTATGTTCCTCCATACAAGGATCCATGGAGATTCTGGTGACAAGTTCATTCGTTCTTGTCGTCCCATTCGCGCACAAAACTCAAGAATTGTGAACAAAATTACTCTATTCCCGTCGAAATTTTGGCTTTAAATTCCGTTATGTTTCTCTTTTGTAAACGATGAGTAAAGGGTGGATGACAAATTTTGTATGTAACAATTGGTTGGTTGCATTTTATTCATAATTTGATCGATTCTGTTGTTTCGGTGTTTCGACAAATCCCACATCGGCTGGGAGCAAAGAGTGGGGGTGAGAAGATTGGGTATAAAAATGCTGGCGGAGGGAGTCGAAACATACTTACCTGGACAGGGTCGATGGGGGATCAAGAAGCCTCATGGCCTAGGGTTGGTGACCTCCATTGCACATAGGAGGGGTGCCACTCTATGGTCTCCCCAAGCGGGAGAACCAATGTCATAATTTGTGACAGCGGGGGCCTGCGTTCGCGCGGCCCCTAACTAAATCTTAGTAGAATCTTGTTTCGTAACAATGGTTGGTACTTGAGGAGGGTTTGAACTTGTGACACAATTGACTTTTATCACTAGGGCTATCTATCGAGCCTCTAAATTAAAAGTGCTATTTCAGGAAGTTGCGGCATTCTTGTAAAAAAATATTCAACATGCTGCTAACAAGAGCACTTATAAGCAAAGGTACTTTCTCGATAAGCATTTCCAAAAGGGTCACGATACAATGGAAGTCACAACATATAGACTTAGAACTGGTGATTTTCTTTCATTGATAAAATATTGAACTATTTACATAGTGACGGCGTACAACTTACAAAGGAGCTCATTCAATTTTGAGCAAAGAATAATGATACATCAAAAGGAAGAAAAAAGGGTAGCAGACTAATCCTGAGATGTGGCAGAATATTCGAAAAGGAGGCGATTTGACGGAGCAGACTGCAGGAGAACCCGCAGGCGGCTCGTAAGATGGTAGGTCAAGGTCCATTGCGTTGCCATCTCTGAGTCCTTCATTTGCCTAACAATCGAGGCCTGAGGGGAAAAGAAACGAATACTCTTAAATGATCATAAATGTAAGGTGAAGGAAAATGAGATGTCAACAATATCTGTAAAGTTTCTATGTTTCACATCAATGAAAGCCCTATGTAAGGTGTTCATCCAATTTGAGAAGTAAAAGAATTAAAAGCGGGTTGAAGAGTTTTACCTGAAGACGTTTCCCGAATTGGACTTCAACTTCTGTACAAAATGAAATATTGCTGGCTATGGATTTGAGAGGATCCACCGTAGGATCAACAGAAAGCAAACTAGGGATCTGCGGTGCATACACTAGCGTCCACCTTGCCTGCCCAAACTCTCCTTGCCCTTCTATTCTCGGCATTAGTTTTTCCAGTGTTGTAGTTGCAAGCTTTTGGAATGCAAGCTGCCCATTGTTTTCCAAGATGGACGCCGCCAATTGACTTTCGAAGACTCTAGCAGCCTATGCGTATGGAAAAAAAATGGATCAGATCAAAGTGCCTATAAGTCTAGCAACTGAAAATTGACCCCCGCCAACATTTAAAAATAGCACCTCAGTAGGTGAGAGGGCATCCTGTTCCACAGAGCTAGTGGAGGTCACCACCAGTTTGTCCTGCCAGTTGCTGGCTCGACTTTGAATCCTGAATTGCCACTCAGAACCTACCAGAACTAAATCTAGCATAGGATCTAGTCCAATGCCGGGCTCAAATTTCGCAATATTTAGATGCTCTTTTTTGAGCCTCACCTGCAATTTTGGGAAGTTTATGAGACGGAGAAAGAATAAGCCGAAAAACAGAGGAACCATGAGTTATGGATAAGCTTGAACTTCCCACGAGAAGAAATTTACTGTGTACTACAAGAATATAAGAAGTAAACTGACTCACCTGAGTTGCCAATAGATTTACATCACCATTCTCAAAAGTTAAGACGCCTCTAGGTTGTATCAATTTGGGATGAGCTGGGCCATTTAAATCAAGCTCTCCACTAACTGCGAAATTGAGAATTGGAGGATAAACTACTCTCAACTCCGGTCCTAGAGCAAGCTTTAAATCAGTAAGCTGAATATCTACGTTCGGTTTAATGTTCACTTGCTCCGTCTCCTTTTCACCTGGTTCAACTGCTAATCCAGAAAATAGAAGGTTAGATCCAGCAGAATTTGAAATTTTCAGACATCAACTTTACCAACTGTACATACATGAAATATTTGGTATGATTTAGAATATCATGGTCGTAAGGTCACGCAATGAATAAAACTAAAGAGGCAGTGATGTCTTACCTGAGGGTTGAGAGAATTTTGTCCTCGAAGCAGCAGGCTGTGAACTGAAAAACCGTGAAACATACCTCGAGGCAACTGCCCGATCGACATCAGTAGCCAGAAGCCTAGACTCATTTGATGCCAATCTATTAGAAGCCGCCCCACTACCCTTATCATGTGGTAGATATGCTTCACCATGGCTCAATTTAATATTTCCAGAGATGTTTGGTTGCAATATAGAACCAGTTATCTGCATCTGAGTGTCAACCTGGGCACTGCAATCTTACTCAATACATTAGTTTTCTTTGGGAGGCAAACAAAAGGAATATGCAGGTAAGACTACTAAGAAAACACCCCATAGAAGGAAAGACATCTCTTTCAGGGAAAGGTTATCTCATTTATTTTTTCTTCAGTTTTTCTTACTTTATTGTTCTACATTTTTTGGATTTGTACCAGAAACAAGAATATGAATCCAAAAGCTAACCTAGTTTCATGATGCCAGTGAACTTATACTTTCATTTATTAGAAATTATAATACGTACCTATGAATATACTTTGCCCGTACTTCCAGAACTTCACATTTCAAGTCGATTTTATCTCCAAGGTATGCTTCACTGGTTCTAAGGGGCAGGTTTCCTTTTACGAACAGTTTTCCCCTTCTGCTTACCCTACCCTCCAATGAAGTGATGCAAAACCTATTCGATTTCACATGAACTATGCCACTGAAGTTTGACAGTGGTTTCCAGAGAACTGGTGAGGAAATTGATGCCCTGTGGAATGATGCATATCCATCCAGTACTGGTTGTTCAACTGTGCCTCTTACCTATTTATATAAAATCCGCAGAAAATTTTAAGCCTTAAACTGAAACATAACAGAGCAATTTTAAGAAAGAAACAAAGTTTAACGAATCAAAGACATGCAAGAACTCCATATTCACTTGACCCACCTGAAGCATGACGGCAGCGTCGCCCTGAAGCCATTTAGCATAAGGAGATAGGGCAGTTAACAGCATCATGCCCCCATCTTCAATATCAACATCTATTCTGACTTCACCTACATCTAGTAGGTTCCAGTTTAAACCTTTGAGGCCTTCTGCTAATCGAGTATTCCAACCTTCTTCATTTCGCTCGCTTGAAAGTTTCTTTTCACTGACATCATCTACAGATCCCCTACCTCTTTCCTTCATCCGACCTTCCAAACTTGCTCGATCTTTATCTTTTTCTGAATCTTCTTCCTCTGACATGTTATTCTGAACAAAATTAACAGGAACACTTCCTTGAATGTGAACATGCCCAATTCGGATGATTGGTTCAAATTTTGCATTGAACAGAAAACGATTGGTTGAGGTTAGAGAAGCAACAACTTCAGCTCGTTCAAGATCAATGCCCCCAATGGCACCATCCAGGAGCCTTACTTGCACATCGCATTCTGGTTTTGCAAGATTCCCTCTGAGATCGCCTTCCATGTGCAATATACCTCTAATTGGTGCTAAAAATTTCCGTAAAGATTGAACCACATCAGTAGCAGAAGATTCAATCACCTGAATCACTGTAGGAACTAGACTAACAGGAAAATTTAGAACAGCAAAGTGAAGATTCGTTTTGGGCCCTAACAAAGTCCCATCTGCATGAATTGTAGCATTATCCTTCTGAATAAACATCTTTTCCAGGCGCAAACCATCATCATTGCTGTATGCACCAACTGCCAGAATTCGCTGAGTTTTGTATGTACCCCACTCCCAATCCTCCCCATGAAAATCAAATTCTGCCTGACAAAACGATACAATGATAAAACCAATTACTAGAGGACAAAGCTTACATGCATAGAACCAAAGAGTAACCATGGAAGCTAAGTATTTCAGTTTACTACAATATTTCCTAAGTTGGTCTACCACAAATAAGGAAAAAATTATGCTTATTATCTCATGGGAAGGTAGTTTGTTCAACTGTAGATAGATCTAAGATTATCAAGAAGCAAGGTTCAAGTGGTCATCAATTTGTTATGCAAGTGCTCAGGAAGACCTCATTTTATTTACTACTAATTGTGTTCCAACATCCAATTGTCCAAATAGGGTTATACATCTTTATAATTTGCAAGTTGAGAATTTGAACCCGTGCAGGAAATGAAAACATAATACCATGGTATCCCCATTGCCACCACCACTTGCATCAAGACAGCCATGCCAGCTACCTCTAAGCTCAGTTAAACCTGGAAGAATTAAGTCTTCTACAATAACTTCATTTGATGAAGCATAATGTCCCTGTATAACCTGAAATAATGGATGATCAACAGTCAAAAATACATAATGCCCCTCGCTTATCTCATTACGAAAAACAGAAGAGAAAATCATAACAAGGAATCAAATCCCAAAGTTGTGCACCAGCATCAGGTACTACAGCTTCAAGAAAGACATGAACATATGGTGTTTCATCCAAAAAGTACCTCCAGTAGCTCTTTAAGACTTTCAGTATATAATCCCACTGACTGCAAACTCTGAATAAAGAGATCCTGCATGCAAATTTCACACAAACATGTCGAAAATGAGTTTTTCATTAAATTACTTTTCAGTTGATGTTTTTGGCTAGATTGGAAAGACGTTAATTAGTCTATGTACTTATTTTCAACTTATTTTAATGGAATACAACCTTTGACCTAGAATGAACAGCAGGATCTGTACTTCGAGAAATGAGTCTGGCTAGGGGAAGCATCTCAGCAACCTCAGCTCTAGGAACTTCCATCCTCATTCTCCACCTCCCCACAGAAGATATGACACTTCCCAGATGCCCAGCCATTGCCCTTTCCAAGAAGCCACCCTTTTCCTTTCCAGGGGGGTTGCAGTCTCGCGAGCCTGGCAACACATATTCACCCTGAAGCTCATAACGGCTATTGCTTTGCTCCAGGACTGTTTTCTCAATAGTGATCTGTATAATTTATTAACAGGTACCAAAGTTAGACATGTCATACAAAAAATTTAGTTGTGAATAAGAAAGTAACATCACATCGAATCTTAAAAATAAGTGAAGAGAAATTATATTGTTTTTTACGGTATTTTACCAATTCATTTCAAAAGACTTTGGAAAAGCTCGATATAGTAGTGCATCTTTCATTATTGTAAATCTAAACTAGATCATTAAAACAAGAAGCTTGAAGCTCCTGGTGTTGGTTGATATGTGGATTATTTCTGGGATATTTACTAAAGCAAAGGCTGCAAGAGAATCAAGAACAGCTCGACTGAGCTAAAGGAAGACACAGATAACCATCAAGCGGAAAAGTATGCATCACGACCGTGGCATGAAATGAGCAAGGCTGGCATAAAACCAGTAAACATTGTGACAAAAAGAAGACAAATCATAAGAATAGCAGAAGTCAAGGTTAGAAAACATGTGATTGGAGGGAAGACAATCTTCTCAAAAAAAAATCTCATAGCAATGAATCCACAATGACAGATGAAAAGTACAAAAGCCTGGAGTACTCACAACATCTCCACTCCATCTAGCAGCGACATCAAGGGCTTCACCTAGCACTCCACTGAATTTCGGCCGAAGTATAGATAGCAGCCCGTGACCTCTTCGTTTCTGAAGATTAAGTTGAATTTCTGCCTGAAACCAAATAACCAGCTAAACATTTCAGAATTGAAAAGCAACTGAGTAGAAACAACTTCCACAGAATAATCAATTTATGAAGCTTCAACTAAATTAGGATTTTTCATTAAGAATTGAAAAAAAAATGATTTCATTCAACACCGCAACCTAGTTAAAATGAACATGTAGATATAATGGATTACAAAGAAAAAGAGAAAATAATTGGCATTATAATGCAGAATACCTAAGGAAAAAAGATTATAGATACGAGAAAAGCTCTGGATTGGTTCAAGTCATTTCAGGGTTTATTTTAGGGAACTTTAACAAAAAGCTCCCGGTACTTTTCACTTTAACGAAAAACCACATTTTTACACTAAAAAGTCAATCCTGGTACTATTCACTTTATCCTTTATTTTGTCCTTATCGCTAAAACTCAAAGTTTTCAAGCCCTTTTCATTAGTTTTCCTTTTTACCTACTTTTTCTCTTTTACATCTGAGAATATCCTTGAACCGATGATTAAAGATACTGTGGTAAACTAGATGGTTAAATTGACCTTAGAACGTCCCAAAAATCTTATAGAAAAAGATTGGCCTTGCAACAAATGAAATAAGGTCTGTTTTCCTTTTATTTTTTAAGGCTTTGTTAGGATAAACATCCATGTAATAAAACATTTGTGCAAGTCTCTGAACCATTCTTAACAGCCATCTCATAATGATCGAATGCGCACTCATTATGAGTAAGGAGAAGAAATGGGGATTCAAAAACATTTAAATCTAGAATGCTTGCTAGCTTGCCTTCTGTATTGTTCCACGGAGTGATGCCAACTCCAACTCATCCAGTGGTAACTGGCGTATCTATAACAAATGCAAAGACAATAAAAAAGAAGAGTCAGTAGACAATTTGTTGCTAATAAGCTCAACTAAAAAGGACTTACATAGGAAAAACAAAGAATATTCTGCAGAAATACAGGTACCTCCAAGTTTGCAGAATGAAATGGCTGAAAGCAGATGTTTGCTTTTAGTTGCCCCTTTTGAAGTAAAAAAGATACCAACTTCCCGCTTTGAGAATTATCCTCACTACTAGGCTTCAAGGGCCCAACAAACTCAACTACAAGACTTTCATCTGGCCTACCAGTGGCATCCAACTGCCAGAAAGATCTCATATTTCAGAAGGAATTATAAGAAAGAAGAATAAAATATAATAGGCCATCAATATAGTTGATTAGGTCAAACTCTTCTTTTAGCCATATCTAATGACATAGGTGATAGGTCTCACTAACAACAGCATTAATAAAAAAAAAAATCCCTAGTTGAATCATTTATTTCCATTCCCAAGAGCATAGGAACACAAAAATATGCAGCAGAAACGTGTCCAAATACTCGACTTAGGCATGGTAATGCCAAATGCAATGTAATCAATTTCAAACTTGAGAAATTTGCTCTCTAAATCTTGAGCATGCAATTTAATAATAAAAATTCTCGCAGACATGTATTTTTTGCTCAAGTTACCAAGAGCTTCCATGATAAGGTGGAATATAATTATAAAGCTTAGTACCAGTTATGCTCTACAATGCAAAATGTCAGGAATCCAAAACCATAAAATATACGAGTCAACATGTTAATTTCAAAGGTTATATTGGCAACATTGACGACAAGACCAGCTTAATATCTTCAGCTCGATTCCAAGAAAAACCAAATGTGCAAGGCGTAAAGATTCTTTGCATTACCTTGACATACTCACGCGACAAACTCAATGATCCAGCCAACTGAGGCGCCAACATCAACTGATTCAATCTAAGACCCGAAATCGAAACCTCTCCAACAAGGCTCTCTGTCTTTTCTTTATCTGTCATCTCCACAGGTAAATTATTTCTCTCTAGACCGAAATCTTGTCCATTATTAACACTACAAGGCTTTAACACCTTGCCTTGAAACTTGATCTTGCCTGTTGCTTTCAAATGCATAGGTTTTGGAGAATCGAAGGGATAAGGAGATACCCAGTTAAAAAACTCAAAATTATGCATACGCAAATCCAAGTCAATTCCCTCAACAACAAATGGCATTGGACTCTTTGCATAACCATCACTTCTGTGCAAGCATACTTCGTCAGTGTAAGATGTTTGAACTTTCGAAGACAAATCAAAAGCAGCAGATGAAGAATTAACAGTAATGGAATCATGTGAGATTATGATATCTCCTCGAGCATCGCTAAAGGACCCTTCAGCTTTTGGAGCTGTCCATTTAATGTCACACCTCCTAGATTAAGAAAACAAAGCAAAAAATTAGAAAAAATCTTAGTGAACCTGAAGAAATTGACTCTAAATGCAGATTATCATCAACATCATGTATATTCTGATGAGCAACCATAACAAAAGGCAGATGGAGCAAATAAGCAACATCAATAGTTCGTGATCAACAGTTAAGAGGGTAGACACAGAAATCTTACGGTCTCAACAGCGAACCAGAAAGTTTTGTCTCTCCATTTAAAGCCCCTAACTTGAGTGGCATTAGTTGAAGGTACCCAGGTATATATCGATGCAGAATTTTATCAAAACACAAACTTCCAGAGAAATTCACATCCATTGATGTATCATCAACCTCACCCTAAGAATAACATCACAGAGTTAATTTTCAAAATAGAAATGTTAAGAGTGCCACATTAAAAATAAGAAGTTACAAGATTTAGCTTGATAATAAAGTTGGGAAACACTCGAACTCGAGCGAATTGAACCCAATTTAAACTCAAGCCCGAATAAATCTAAACCCATTGTGAAGGTTAATTAGTTTAGAGGCCGTGTTGACTTTCTAACCTAAGTTGCACCCCTACAAATAGTAAAATATCATGTTGTCCATGGCAAAAATGAAACCCCAAAACTAAAGTACAAAAGTCAAACAAACACCAAAAACTTCTGGGGTCACAAAGATTTATATCCAATATGAAAGCTAAAGCAGCTATAAAGTTGAAGATAGCTTAAAAAAGCTCCTAGAAATATAAACATAATGAGCATGCTGAAGTTACCAAATAATCACTGTGGAGAGAAAGAGAGGGGAACTAGCTTGCTAGTTTAAAGACTCGGTAAAATGATTCTACAAAGCTTGGCCACAATTTAAACAAAAACATAAGTGTATACCTCTGGGCAAATCCAAGCATTCCCTGCCCCTCGAATTTCACCGCCATCTACAAGGCTAGCTCTTATTCCATACAAATCAACAACCTATAGAAAATACAGAATAAGCTTACAAGAATATAGATACAGCTGCATGAGATGAAGAATCATCACACAGTTGGACATACACATTTAGTTGCTCGTCAAAAACTTACACAGCTATCAGTGTTATAAGTGAAATTGGCCGATAAGCAGGAAAATGGTACACGATCAATTGCTGCTACTGCACCAGCTTCCTTACTTTCCAAAACTGCTTCAGATGCAGAGGACGGAGGAAAATCAGCAACTGGATGAGATATCCTTCTAGAGACCATTCCACTTCCCACAAATATAGGTGCATCCAGTGGACCTTGACAGTTAAATACAGCAGTAACTGAACCAGCCAGCTACATGGGGGGGTAAAGTCAAAGAGATATGTAAATATGACGTATATCACCTCATATATTATCACTGCATTCTTTCTTGTGGAAACTAGGCAAGAAACTAATGCACACAACACTATTACGTGATTTTGGGAAAAATAATAGTAGGGAAAAACATGTACAAATGGCTAATAAAAGTATTTGACAGAATTTAAAAAAAAATGTAAAATCGAACTTAAAAGTGAAGGGAAACAAAATATATAAGCATATAAGATTATAAGATGTAGTTAATATGAAGGAAAACGCTTGAGGATGCCATTGTATTGGCCAATGTATGAGACTCATACCGAGGCTTTTAAGAGAATTCTATTTCATTTAACTATTATCAGCCAGAAGTTCTGTTAAGGCTGTTGTGCTATTTTCAATAAATGTTTTGCAAGCCATAATTATCACATGCGAGCAGGAACTCTAACATAGATAATGTGTTGATATAGGTTCAAAGGAAAGTGCCAGCTTCATATCCATGTCAGAGTGTAGCACTTCTGTCTATGTTTGGACCCTCCTTCTAAAGGAGAAATCATAGGTTCTACCATCTACACATGGTGGGACCAGGGAGAAGCTTGCATCTACACTGCAGCTTAGTATTTCCATTTTATTACACAGGAAAGAATAAAAAGACAGATACATGCGAACAGACAATCAGATGCAACATACAGAACACACACATACCGGAAACAAGAGAGGTTTCATTTTGAAAGTTTTCATCAAGGAATTTACTTCCACGCAAGAAACCTGGAGATGGAAGTTCGTATGAAAAGATTACTAACTGGATGCAGTATTGTTAATAAAACAAAAAGGAACTCAATAAGACATTTCGTGTAGCCAGTTCAAGCTCAAATTAATTGCCTGTTATTAAAATTTTCCAGAAGCATCTCCAAGAACATACCTGACACATAAGATGAAACTCTCCTTCCTCAGGATGAATGCCGAAATCTCCAGAAGCTTCCAAGGGAATATCACCAAACCAGCCACTTGCATTGTGTAAGAATATTCGTTGGCCACGGAAACATAAGCTTGCTGAAATATCCTGCATAAAAGAGACGCAGGGCACAGAATAAGAACAACTTTTCAGATTTCAAGGACAACATGACAGACAATAAACATGAGGGATGGTTTCAACCATAAACCTGTTGCATGATCAGAGAACCATAAAGTTATCATGTTTTGCATAATGTGCTGTTAGAAACAGTAACATGCAAGACGACAAGTATTATTATAAAAGACCAATGCCCTGGCAGATCGTGCAAAATGCATCACAACACACTCCATTAAGCCGAAAGTATTTGGAGTCTGGACAGATTCAGTTTGTCCTGATATATTGAAACCGGAAGTAGTTCCTTTCCACGCAAACAAGCATACTGTATCCATAAAGGTTTGAAAAATAAAACAAAAACGTATAACCGAGACATACAGAAAATGATGATGGCGCATCAATTGTTTGAAAAGCCAACCCTGTCGCATCAAGCTGTCCATGAAGATTTGGAAATGTTTCTCCATTTGACATGCACAAGTGAACCTGAAAAAGTGAAAGTACATATATATCTCAAAACAAACAAAATATAATAACAATGAACTTTTTTTTTCTCCAACGTAATGTCAAAAGAGAAAATACAGTTGAAATGTGACATCTTGAGATTTCAGATACACACAATTTTATATAACATTAAAAAATAGGAATAATCAACAAGCAGAAATTGCCACAAAGAACGAATTCATGTAATTACTTCAGCAACAGAAACAGTATAACCCATTCAGGGCACAAACTGGAGATGGGCCACCATAAAACTTTATAATAGAAAAAATATAAAGTATACATTGGAGTTCGAGAAGCACCTCACCAGTGGCTCTTCCTTTGGACCAAATTATTGGAATTTCTAATATCCTTTCAAAAAGCTGCAGAAGAAAAGACAACCAGCACACAAGGCACGTGAACCAACTTTGTAACCTCAGATTGGAAACACAAAGGTGTTGACAATCTCAATTAAGTGTCATTTTATTTTGTAGTGTCTCCCTTACCGGAACAAACAAGTTGACAACTTTTAAGTTGGCATGCCATTTCTGTTCAACAATGTCAAGAAAAACATCTGTAGACAACCAGCCACCATCTTCAGATATGTTATCAGATCTCCACATCTTACAGTTTCCACTAACTTGAATGTGAGCCCGGCCATAGAGATTTTGAAACTTCACATGTCCATCGACATTCTCCATCTCTCTATAAACATTGTATACAAAAATCGTAAATGCTCAGCTTAATGCAAAATTTATCTTGTCATAAACTTTTTCTTGCATAAGATGATGCATTATCATTATACACAGAATATATATTTTCCACAAGGAAACATCTTAAAATATATCCTAAAAGATGAGTGATCCTAATTAGCAGTTAGACCTCTATCCAGTATGTCAAAATCGCAACGACAAGAAGTTTTTCTATGTAAAACTGAGCACAACAGTTAAAAGGACAGCCAGCTCCGCCACATAAGTAAATCATTTTTATGACAAGAGCCAGCAAAAGAATTACGTTTTTACTTAATATAAAGAGTAAAACAAGAAAATATATAACAGAAGTGGCTCTACCGAGGTTCCCTGTCGCCATATGCAAGTAGCATCAATGTTCCTCCTTTGAAATGAACAGAATCTAGTGTAACTGGAAGTATCTTCCCAAAGCCAAAATTTGAATTATGCGACATCTGACCACTTTGCCCCTCTGACATCTCATCGTCGGTATGCTTATTTACATCATCAACTCCAAAATCCTCTTTTACGTTACCTCTTTTGGTATTAGCTCCTGCAACATTTTCAGTGGATGGGAAAGTTTTACTGGATGTCCCATCTCCAGTAGACCTATCTAAAGTCAGAGGAAGTAGATCTTCTATGAAATTAGAACTACTTAAATGACTGTTGACGTTCTCATTTTCTTTAAGAGGATGGTCTGCTGAATCTCCATAATGTTTTCCATTATGGTTGTCGTCACTTACAGTTTTTTCACCCGTACTTGTGATAGAAGCGTCAGCATTTGTATCAGCCACCTTGTTCAACAAATAGGTGTCAAGGTTCATCACATCATAACTTCCAGATGACTGTGAAGGCTCAGACTTCCGATGAAATAGATCCTGAAAATATGCAAGTGCCCTTGCTGCACTGTACCCGAGAATTCTTCTTTTGGCAGCAATACCGGATGTAGAGATATCACTCCCATAACCCTTCTTTTTAAATTTGTGCTTTTTAGGCCCCTTTATCACTCTGGACCAAAATTTAAGCCCTGACCCAGGAATTTTGACACCCAAAGATTTCTCCAAATCTGCATGCTTTATTTCATAATCAACACCTGTGTCCATGCAATGATCCCTCCAGTGCATCTTTTCATCCATACACGGAAATGACTCAGAACTTGTTAAATCTACTGAATGGCTATCACCTTCCTTCGAGTCATTTACATTTGCAGGACTAGAACCCTTGTCAATAACAATGTAACCCATCTCTGCAGCTTTTTTTGCCGCTTCATCTCTTTCTCTTTCCCAGCAAGCAGCTGCTGCTTCTCTTGCAATCCTTCGGATTTTGGTTCGATGGTCAATTCCCTCTTTGTTAGATAAGTGCCTCTGTAGACCACCTTCATTTGAGGGTATCCCTAACCAAGAATAATCCTTCTTCTGTGCAACCAAGACCGTCGGATGCAACAAAACTGCATCAACCACAATCCTTCCCCTCCTCAAACTTGCAAAAGGACGAAGCCGAAGTTTCATAGATGGGACCTCACCACAAGAAAATTCCTCATTATGAGGCCCAATTGAACAAGAGTCCAGTGTGATGCTCAAAGGCGATAACCTCCGAACCTTACCAAAAACAACTTCACGCTGAATATATTCACTGAGTACTGAACAAACAGAAGGCAAAAGCTTGGCTTCAATAAAACCCTTGGCTTTTAATTGCCCGTACCATACCAATAAGCATACACCGGATATGATGGCCAAAAATACAGAGCACCTAATTAAAAGCAACCCCTCTCCCAACAGAGGAGACAAAGACCACACCAGAGCCTTGCTTCGAGAAAAGGGCTCTTTAACACATTGCACCTTCATCCCATTTTTTAGCTTGAAGGTTCTCCTTAATAATTCCACATTTTTTCCCCAAAAATGTGAAACCTTAATCGCTTGAGTAATCCAATAGTTCTGCTTTTCACATACACACCTGCGAGCAGCCCTTTTTCCCGTACGCCCTCTGTCCCAACAAATGAAATTTCCATTGTTTCTACCATTTAAAGAGCTGTGCAGTGAAACCCCAAGAAATGGGAAGTGGAGTTTTCCGCTCATTATCTTCCCTTAAGAAACAGCATCCAATTGCAAGTCATCGGCCAGGGACCAAGAAGCAGCTCTTAATCCCCTAACAAATCAGAAAATCACGAAGTGCCAAGACGTTTTAACCCTATGGAAACAGATGTTGATTTTCAATTAAAAATCCACACCAAACCCAAAACAATCATCAAATCGATAGAGAGTAAATGATATGATAACAGACTTGGAAACACCGAAAGCTAATCGTTACCAATGGACATTTCAGTTACTTGTTAGCAGAGTAATACTAAGACATTTTCCAAGTAAACAATCACAGTGGCCAGTAATTCGAGTAATAAATCATTCATCAATCAAACATACATATCAATTTCCTCCTCCAACACCCAAAAAGCCCGTAAAATTGCTGAGTTTTAATTTGATTAATCCACTAATTGATAAAAAAATAACAGCCCTAAAACTGGTCGTCACTCTCACTCAGGAGCAGCAGAGAACCAAATGCCTAAAGTTAACAGAGCTACTCTAAAGCCAAACGTGTTCTTTCACTGCTGGTTTCGAACCCGAAAAATGCAGAATTTAATATTTTGTATTAAAAGTTTTCAGTTTTCGGAAATGAAACGCAATAGTTTGAAGACAATCGAACCTGGAGTGACGAAATGGAACATTTCACAGGCATTGCTTGCTTCCTTTGGTTTCAGACTTTCAGTGTTGCTTGAGAGAGAGAGAGAGAGAGAGAGAGAGAGAGGGAGAAGGTTTGCTTGCTTTTTTTTTATGCTTGCTTGAATTGCCGGTTTATTTGTTGTGTCTAGTTGTTCTGCTGCTGCTTCATGGAGAAGACAACTGGGGAGGGAGGGGAGGAATAAGAAACAGTCAGAAATGCCACGGTGGAGCACCTGAAATGTCAGAAATGCCCTTAACCAGCGAATGGTGTACCAGGTTGAATAAGAAACTGTCCCTCTCAAGTCTCATACATTACCAAATTACCAATCAATATCACTCTTTGAAAATAAATGATGATAATTCCAAGAAACCATTGCCATTACTGAAAATTGAAAACGCTTTTGGTGAAAACATTTTAATACAAATACAACGAGTCCATGGTCTAGAAACAATTATGGCAATTGAAAGTTCGCTCAACGAATCAGTACAAAGCTACTCAATTTACAAAGTTTCAATTGATCTGTAGCACCACATTGATAAGAAACAGAACCACTTGCCAAAAAAAAGTGTTCACTGTCACGTGACGTCTCGAATCAAAAATGTATTATTGAATTGTATGTCACAATAACGATGAACTCGTTCTATGCACTCTTCCCCCTGTATTTATCCCTTAATTTTAGACCGAGGCTGAGATTATTAAACTCTTCAATAAGCAACTCACACACCAGAAGAAATGCAATAATTTCTCATTGTGTCCATTCATAGAATTTCACACACAAGAAGTTTGTGACAGCAACAACATGGAGGAACAACTACATTACAGACATCTATCAATTTGAAACCCACTCTCCAAGGAACAAATGTCCAATGAGCAAAACTGGCAACTTCCTTACGTCCCATGACAACCGAGCAACAAAAAATGATCGGCAACAGCCAAAAACGAAAACTTTCTATAAGTCCACCGTTCAATTAAATTTAAACCCAGAGCCACCACTCTTTATTTCGCATAACTTCCATCATATGAACAAAGAGAAATTACATGTTCATATGTACCAATGTTGAACGAAATTTAGGCTTTTTACCGGACAGGCTGCTGGTTGTAATGGTTCTTCTCTTTCTTCTTAGCTGCAGCAAGCCGTGCTCTCCTAGCAGCAGCCTCTTGAGCAGCAGCTTTTGCAGCAGCATCCAACTCTTTACTAGATTTCTTCTTCTTCCCAGATGCAACCTTCTTTAATCGCTCCTTCACGTCAATATTCGATGTATCCTCCTCCGCCTGTTCGGCTCCAGTAACTTCACTCGGGCCATTAGTAGCCCCTGAGTTGTTTGGCTGATCCTGCAATTCTTTCACCTCCTTGGAAGCTTTATCTTTCTTTTTCTTCTTTTTGGCGCTCTTGGACTCTGCAGATTGATTTTCCTTCTTTTCTCCATCTCCATTTGGTGCATTATCCTTTTCTTGTGCAACACCTGCAAATGCAACATAATGATGGTTGTTGGCTAGATGATATTGAATATGAGATGGCACCAAAGAAACCATATCCAGATACCTTGCAATAGAGGCTCTCAATAAGTAAATAAATAAAACCAAGACTTCAACTTCTGCAATAATTACGGATATAAATAAACAAATACAAGGAATTGACTTTCAAACATAAGTTTGTCATTTGATTCTAAGCTTATTTTGAACAAGAATACTCGGTTAAATGGAGTATTATGTGCATATACGAACGCTTAAAGTGTACATGGAAAATTTTAACCATCTCCTTCGCATCTATGTTATGTCCAATCCCAAATTTCAATTCATTATTGACATGATGAAATGAATAAGATTCAGCTTTTATTCTTTCTTTACACAGAATTTCAGATGCAGAAAAGTAAAATAGGGCAAAACGCACTAAAAGAGAAAAAATTGAAGAGCAGCGACCACTAATCACTATAACAGATATCTGAAATAATTGTTCACAATTACCTTGTGATTCATCTTGACTATCACTCTCCTTTGGGGCAACTCCAAAATCAGCAAGAAGAGCCTCAAGTTCTGCAAGTTCTTTTTTCTTTCTTTCCTTTTTTGAAAGTTGCTTTTCTGCCTCTTTAGGTGGCGCAGGAACATAAGCAGGCTTCTTCACCACTGGCTCCGGGTTTACAGGCACCTCCTGTTCATGATCATGCTCTTCCTCTGCATCATCATCACCTTCATCAAGAATATCTTCTTCACTCTCACTTTCCTGTAATCAACAATCCGTTATAATAACTCTGTTCTGGTCATTGTCCGCAATGCTCTGACAAATGCATAACCGCATAAATTTACATAGTCGCATAAAAGGTCATCAGACAAAGAAAGTTGTACAAATAATCTCTGAACATGCAAAGGGACGGTCCTAATAGATATTTTATGCAGCATAATTGGCTAAATTTCGGCCTTCCATTCCAACTATTTTTCCCTTTTCCCAACTTTGAACCAACCATAACTACATCGTACAAGTACATATCCATGTACAGACCCTCACTTTTTCAAAGACACATTGTATCTCCTATGTTCCAATGATACCTAATGACTTTTCCACATGACACCGAATTGTACCTTCGCTTCTGCATTCGGTGCAGCCATTACTTTGTTATCCACCGGAAACCAAAACTTAGATTGAAATAACAAATCTTTCCAATGCACCTCCACTAACTTCCTCCTTGAACAATCAACAAGCCACACCAACTCAGATCATTCCCTCACAAACAGTGTTTCGCTTTCCCATTACAAACTTAGCGTCTCTGCAGCTCCTAGAGTAAGATCAATACCCAACTAGACTTTCTATATTCATCAGTCCAATTCCTTATATCAAAAAACAAAAAATTCAAACAAACAATCGAATAAAAACACAAAATTCAGATAACACACATCGAAATCGAAACGAAAAAAAAAGTCGAATTTTAGTTCTGACCTCTACATTTGGCTTCTCCTTACTCTTTTGCGGCTCCGACGATCCCCAAGCAGCCTGAGGCGGAGCCGTGGTGGCGTAATAATCATCATCATCTTCGTCGTCAACATCGGCCCACGATTTCGTGTTCAAAGGAGCCGGCGCCCAGAACACCTGCGGCTCCGGCGCCTTGGGCTGCGCCGCCTTGGACGACCCTTTGCTCTTGCGATCCTTATCGGACTTCTTCTTCTTCCTCAGAGTCTCGAGCGCCGCGAACACGTTCGTGTTGTTGGTGACGAGCGAGCCCTCGTCTCTCCTGCCTCCACCGC
This sequence comes from Cotoneaster glaucophyllus, assembly GCA_036320875.1. Classification (NCBI taxonomy): domain Eukaryota; kingdom Viridiplantae; phylum Streptophyta; class Magnoliopsida; order Rosales; family Rosaceae; genus Cotoneaster; species Cotoneaster glaucophyllus. Next base: position 7,206,064 of record CM070073.1, on the reverse strand, counting down.
CAACCATTCTCTCGAGAAATCGCACAGGGAAGGAAGATTTCGCGGTTTTTCAATCGACGATAAAAAAATTCACAGACGCTCAGGAAAAATCGAGATCGGAGATTCGGGGGATTGTGAAGGGGGAATTAGGGTCTGGAGGAGATTGGGAATGGTGGAATTAGGGATTTGGATTATATAGGAGGAGGGGGAGGTATGGAAATTTGGGAAGATGAAGAGGGAGGAGGAAGGTTGGTTACGTTTGCAAAAGTAGGGCTAAATTAAGGTCTGGATAACGTAATGGAGTACCCAATGAGGAGCTTATATAGCTGGCTTGTGTTTTTTGTTTTTACTGATTGGTCCTCCGACTTCATTGTATTTGTGATTTTAGCAACGTAAAGTTTTTATTTTGGATTTTTTGGTATTGCGGTGTTTACATAAAATTAATCGTTAATGAATTTATTTATAGTTGGTTTGTTGTTCGGTTTATTAGCCCGTTTGCTACTTTTTTATGTGTACTTTCAACTTAGTATCAGAACGGGTTTGATGCTTAAATTTTTTATATGTTATCGTTCCATATTGAATCTTTATTTTTTCAGTCTGGTCTTAGTTATTTGTTCTATGTGGTATAATCTGTCTATTTAGTTGTCTTATCATTGATTGGAAAAAGTTTACACACTGGTTTTCTTATTTATTATTTGCTAGTAAATTTTTTTCATGTGTATATAGGATTTGGTAGTTTTGTTGTTGGAATATTTAGTAAATTGTTGGGGAAAATAGCAAAAAATGTGACATTTAACAACTAACAGGTGCTTTTGTGGTCAAGGTTGTAAGAGTTGTAATTTTCATACATCTTAAGTTTGACACGCATCAATACAAACACTACTTGGATTAAACTTAGAATGGCAAGGTAATTTTTAGTTGTAAAAAAGGCAGACAACCATCCATAAAAAATGTGTGTAATTCTGTAAAACTCAAAAAAATAAAAAATAAATCTGAATTTCATAGTATAAGTGCAGTTAACTGCAACGTACAAGAGAGAGTGAAAACATCATATTCGGATGACTTGGATTTGTTGTTGGGCACGTCGGTGGGCAAACACAATTTTGGGGCCTCTTTCATGCGACAAGAGAGATGTGGTAATCAGGCAGCCCTACTAAAGTTCATCCATAATCACTGCTTCATTAAGAAAGCGCGATACAAAAACAATCAGACTCAGAGAGCAGATAAATGAAAAGTTTTTGCCAGTCACAATGTTCTCAACAAATTTTACAGTTAGATGTATCCCGAACACATATACTACAATAGGAAAACCCCGGTACTTATCTTGTTTACGCCCGCGTGAACATTCCAAGAAGCAAAAAGAAGATATGAATAGAATACAAAGGGCTCTATCGACAGTAACTTACTAAAAATCATTGACATTCTCTCTCTCTCTCTCTCTCTCTCTCTCTCTGCAAATGACTATGCCACAAAAAATAGGAAAACCATGAGGAAAAATATTAGTATAAAGAATATCTTGATCATCAGCCACCTGTTAGATGATATGCTATTCAGATACTTGAGCAATGCCCCTTGTGCGCCCTCTACGTTCGCTAATGTGTCTTCCATGTTCTCATCAATTCTGCCAGAACAAATACCAGCATCAAAATTAAATTTTCAAAATCCAAAACCAAACATCGAACAGATGCATAGACACCACATAACGCACAGATATAGGATTTGACCCTAGAACCTCAAGATTAACAATTTCCACAAACTTCAAAAACATATGCTGTCTGACAAGAAAACTTTGAACCAAATGAAAACTACAGACAGATGTCGGGATCATACTGAATGCACAGATATTTGGTTGATAAGCTATGCTGCCATCTTATCAGAAAAATATTTGAACCACCATCAGAGACAAACCGTTTTATTGTGCAATGCTTTACCCATGGTCAAGAACAATTTGTTACTCTAGTTTGTTCAATTATATATATAATTATTTCATGGTGTTAAATGGTGCTTAATATTGGATAATTAGCTTCTTGCCCAGCTTGTGTTTGAACATGGTTTTTAGCTTTGCCCAGCTTGTGCAATGCTTTACCAGTAACAATAAAAACGCAAGTGTGTAAGGCGCTAAAAAATAGTATTATTAGCATTTAGCACTGTGTGCTTAGCAGTACCAACTGAATTCAAAGGAAGATACGGGAATTAGGGTAAAACCTGATGGCAACCTCCCCTTGCTGGGAAACCAAGGTCGCAAGCTGGTTGAAAATATTGCTCAATTCATGAATAGTGGACTCAACATTTTGCAAAGCTTCAGCTCTGCTTTGCATGTAACTGTCTTGCACCGGAACCAGCTCCTGTTGCTGCTGTTGCTGCTGCTGCTGGAGCAATGGCTGACTCTCCCCGTCCATCTGCTTCCTGTAGAATCAGAAACCAAAAAATGTTTCACTTTGATACAAGCTCAAATTTTGCCTCCATATTAAGTTAAAGACCACATGACAGAAACAGATCACAATCAAAAGTTTGAAGATTAAAATATTCAGAAGAGCATCTTCAATTCTAGGATTCACTATGAAAGAATACAGAAGTTTAGAAGTCAATACTGTAAACTGACTCAGATAACTGATCCTCCAGATTATTTAACATCATAACGAAGAAAAGGGAGAGACAAAGGAAAGGGGCCAGTTATTTTCAAGATGTTCAAGAAGAGAAATCGTACAAGCAGCAGCAACACTAATTGCAAATTTTAGAGAAAATAAACCAGAATTTTTAGTGCAAAATTCCCAAAATTTTAACTGGACTTATCAAGCGAACTGTTATTAAGCACTCCAGAATGACATAATGCACTCCTCCTTCCATTATTTTTTTCACTAGGGAGGAGTGCAAGATGACTCTCCCAGTATCAAAGATACATAGACGTCCCCTATGACAATTTATATATGACAAATATAGCTACTCATACACTTAACGGGTTGCAATATAATCATCCAGTACCAGTCATCCATAATTCAAGAAGAACCAAAAAAATACTCTCTTACTTGGGGAACGCCTGTGATGAAGAGGGTGATCCAGCCCATGGAGGAGGAGAAGCACTTGAAGAACTAGCAGCTGACCTGGCAGCCAGTGGACGTTGACGAACAAAGGGATTTGCAGCATCCTTAGTTGCAGTCGCAGAAAACAATTGTCTTCTATTCTCATGAACCTTCAAATTCTTCATGAAACCAACCAAAAGATTCATTAGTCTTAGAAAATAACTTAAGGAGCAGCAACAGTAGAACGGTTTCATACTAAGAGCACCAGCCTAACAAACTTGACAGGAAATAATTATTCAGCAACATTAGGTCTTACCTCAGTTCGCATGGTGAGCACTTCTTTAAACTCTTTTGTGGCGCTCATCAGCCGATTCTTCAGGTCATCAACAACTGTGGTTGAATGACTACTCGTATCACTAGAAACATCCCCACTTTGATTTCTGGAGTTAGATAGATGCTGAAGGTCCACCACTGCAGAGTTAAGGGCAGTAATATCTTGCTTGATAACTGCTGTCAGCTCCTGAATTTCCCTTGTAGGATCGTCAAACACGGAAGTCCTCTTTGCCACTACATGACAAGACAGATGCATTAGAATAAATACATGATTGTCTCTGAAACCTGAATATTTATAGCCATAGATACACAAAAGCCACCAAAATTAAAACAATCCTAAGCCATTCCAAGCATTCACACTTTAAAGAAGAAAGAAATCCGATAATCATTGTTATATCTAATTTAATCATCATCCACAACGTGCAATGGAGCAAATGAAGCATGGTACATCAGACTATTGAAAATAGTAGTGACACCATGAGGGATAAGAGGTAGGGTTTAGCAACTTTGAGTGTCGATTATCACTATAATGTAGGTGCAGAGTTGATATGGGAAAAGCTATTGGTTCTTCTTTACAATTGTTACACAAGATTATCTTATAACGCTTCAATATCTGAAACAACAATATTATCATCTCGAGAGCGACATGCGGCACCAGGACATTAACAAGAATTACACACCACTTATATCAATTAGCATTGTTTTCAATATCAAACTGAAACAAGAAAAGCAATAACATTACAATTATACAACCAATCATCAATAACTCACACTTTGTCAGCTTCCCAAGTTTCTGCGACGTCTGATGTATCCCATACCCGATTTTGGAGGCCCTCTTATTGAACTCCGACTGAATAGCAACCGCGGAACGCTGCTCCTCGGATTTCGATTTCAATCCACTACTCGGCCCATTCTGCCCCGGCCCTGATGAGAACGACTTCTTTAGCCTCTCCGCTACACTATGAAACTCGTGCGTCCGGTCCCGAAACGACGAATGTGCCGCTTGCGCATGCATTCTTCCAAAACCCTAAAATTCCCAAAATTCGAATTCTAGAATAGCATAACCACCTGAAACCGCAGAAATCCACTCCAATTCTCAAATGCCTACTCCATTAGATAATCCACATCACACAAATTTCGCCATTGCTAATTTTCCTAATTGATGCGAAATTCAATTGAAACCCCACATCAAAACCACAATTTTCTTTTCCCTTCCCCAGATTTCCGAGCATCCAAACAGTAAAATAGAGAAATTAAAGCACGGAATTGGGAACTTACCTCCACAAGTGTGAGATCTGAAACCCTAGATCTGCGGAATCGAGGTTTTTGTGAGCAGAGTGAGGAATAACTGACTCGGAGTTGAAGGTCGCGGGAATGGTGAAACGCTGCGTCTGGATCGAGATCGCGCGAATGGTTGGACCTAATAAAGAAAATTTTGCTATAGTTCTGACTTAAAGCTAAAAAACCAGAAGAAAGGAATTTACAGCAGTATCTTCATAAGGGGGATTTTTGCACTATGGTCCCTCGTTTTATATATTTTACACCTGGCTTCAAGATGTTCTTAATCCTTTCCGTAAATCATTAGACGTATTCCAATCTTTGAAATAAAACTCAATTTTTTATTCTAAATTTACCCCAACTTACTCCAATACTTGAGGCAAACATAAGTTTTAACTCAAAACTCCTTTATGAGACAAGTTTAGGCCAAAATTCATTCTCGGTTAGTGGGGCTAGCCCACTATATATGTGTATTTTTAAAAAAAAATTATATTTATAAATTCATTGAATCCAACAGCTAAGATCAAATATGATCAAATTTAGGTAGAAAAAAAATATAATAGATCAAATTTAAATCCAACGACTAAAGTATTAAAAAAAAATCTTTTATGTGTTTCATATTCTTTCATAGTGTTCCACGAGTTTCATGGTGTCGGTTTAGTGATTTTTCAATATTTATCGGAATCTTTAGGTTAAAATGTTCATAAAATTAAATTATGATGGTCTACCTAATTTAAAAAATATATATTTACTTTAAAAAAATTATTCTAAATTCATTTTTTTAATATTCTCATATTAAAAATTTAACCTATAATGATTGGAAGAGATAAACTGTTTCTGGATTAAAACCTAAATTTATTAAGTTAAAAAATTTTGACTTTAACTCAAGGCCAAGGGTTGAAATGGTCTTAAGATTTTAATTAGCTTAAAAATATTAAAAAAAAAAAAAAAAAACCGAAAACATTTTTAAATTTTTAAATAAGATAAAAATTCAAGCGGTATCGTTTGGCTTTTACCCCTTTAAACGGTCTCGTTTTACCGATTTTGTTTTATGAAATAAACTACTATTTTCTTATAACCATTTTTTTTATACGGTCTCTTCTTTTTTTTTTAAGCAATATACGGTCTCGTTTTACCTTCTTCTTTTTGTAATATTCTACAATATTGTTTGATGATCGCAATCATGCATTTTTTATGTTACTTTTTATAGATCATCATTTACTTGTAAGTAAGAAGTTTTAAGTTCGATTCTATCTAAAGACAAACTTGAACCACATTATTATCAGCTCATTATGAGACTAAGCTCACATTTTTTTCCTTAATGTAGATAATATCATTTGTTCAAAAAAGAAAAAAAGAAAAAAAAAGACCATCATTCAAAACATTAGCTAAAGCCGAATCATAGATGAGACTTTTAGTTTTATTTTCTACACAACCATACAAATGGAGATGACTTCCCATAAGCAATTTTACAAGGTGGAGCCTAAAGTAACTCTCAATGACTTGGTGGAAGTCAAATAGTACAAACATTCCACAAAATACTTCATGATGAGATTCAGGAAGACCAAAATAAGGTGTCAATTTCTTATAAACCATAGGCAGCTCATAGCCATTGCTCAGAAAGTTAATATGTTCTTGTTTAGGAATTTAATATGTTCTTGTTTTGTATCAGTCAGTCTATCTTCATCTCTTCAGTCTTATCTCTGTTGTTTGTTCTGTCTAGTGGGGATTTGTCTGTTTAGATATCATTTATATTTAAAAAAAAAGGTTTACACAGTGGTTTTTGTATTTATTATTTGCTAGTAATTTGTTTCATGTATATTTAGGATTTGGCAAATTGCTTTTTATTGTTGGAATTTTTAGTAAATTGTTGGGGAAGAAAACGAAAATGTACCTGGAATTAACTGTCAATGCAAATTTCCAAGTACCTGGATTTAAATGAGAATGGGAAGGTAATTTTAGGGCCCCTTTCATGTGACGAGAGAGACGCCTTAATTAGGCAGCCCTACTAAAGTTTCTCCCCTAATCACTAGAAGGCAATCTTCCCGGGAACTTAATTATAAAAGCACAATCACAGAGCAGACAAATGAATAGTTTTTGCCAGTCACACTGTTGTCAACAAATTTTACAGTTACATGTATCCCGAACATATATACCACAATAGGAAAACCCCGATACTTATCTTGTTTATGCCGGCATGAACTTTCGAAGAAGCAAAAAGATGATATGAATAGAATACAAAGGGCTCTATCGACAGTAACTTACTAAAAATCATTGACATTCTCTCTCTCTCTCTCTCTCTCTCTCTCTCTCTCTCTCTCTCTGCAAATGACTATGCCACAAAAAATAGGAAAACCATGAGGAAAAATATTAGTATAAAGAATATCTTGATCATCAGCCACCTGTTAGATGATATGCTATTCAGATACTTGAGCAATGCCCCTTGTGCACCCTCTACGTTCGCTAATGTGTCTTCCATGTTCTCATCAATTCTGCAAGACGAAATACCATCATCAGATTTAATTTTTGAAAATCCAAGTCCACACACCATAAAGATGCACAGACACCACATAGCGCACAGATACAGCATTTGACCCTAAAACCCTTAAGATTAACAATTGCCACAAACTTCAAAACACATACTGCCTAACAAGAAAACTTAGAACCAAACGAAAACTACAGACAGATGTCGGGATCATACTGAATGCACAGAAATTTGGTTGATAAGCTTAGCTACCCATCTCATCGTAAAAATGTTTGAACCACCATGGTCAAAAACAATTTTATTCTCAAGTTTGTTCAATTATATATATATATATATATATATATATAATTATTTCAAGGGGTCAAATGAAGCTTAAATATTAGATAATTAGCTTCTTGCCCAGCTTGTGTTTGAACACAGCGTTTTCCCCAGCTTGTGCAATGCTTTACCAGTAACAATAAAACCCCAATCGTGTTAGGCGCTAAAAAAAATAGTAATCTATTATTAGCATTTAGCACTGTGTGCCAACTGAAATCAAAGGAAGATACTGGATTAGAGTAAAACCTGATGGCAACCTCCCCTTGCTGGGAAACCAAGGTCGCAAGCTGGTTGAAAATACTGCTCAACTCATGAATAGTGGACTCAACATTTTGCAAAGCTTCAGCTCTGCTTTGCATGTAACTGTCTTGCACCGGAACCAGCTCCTGTTGCTGCTGTTGTTGTTGCTGCTGGAGCAATGGCTGACTCTCCCCATCCATCTGCTTCCTGTAGAATCAGAAATCAATAAATTTCACTATGTTACAAGCTAAAATTTTATATCTGAACCAACACGTCTCAATTGTTTTGCCTCCATATTAAGTTAAAGACCACACGACAGAAACAGATCATAATCAAAAGTTTGAAAATGTAATTATTCAAAAAAGCATCTTCAGTTCTAGGATTCACTATGAAAGAATACAGAAGTTTAGAAGTCAATACTGTAAACTTAGATAACTGATCCTCCAGATTATTTAACATCATAACGAAGAATGGGGAGAAAGACAAAGGAAGGGGCCAGTTATTTTCAAGATGTTCAAGAAGAGATATCGTGCAAGCAGCAGCAACACTAATTGCAAATTTTTGAGAAAATAAACCAGAATTTTTATAGTGCAAAATTCACAAAATTTTAACTGGATTTATCAAGGGAACTGTTATTAAGCACTCCAGAATGACATCTTGCACTCCTCCCTCCATTATTTTTTTCACTAGGGAGGAGTGCAAGATGACTCTCCCAACATAAAAGATACATAGACATCCCCATGACAATTTATATATGAAAAATATAGCTACTCACTTAACGGGTTACAATATAATCATCCAGTTCCAGTTATCCATAATTAACAACAAGAACCAAAAAATACTCTCTTACTTGGGGAATGCCTGTGATGAAGAGGGTGATCCAGCCCATGGAGGAGGAGAAGCACTTGAAGAACTAGCAGATGACCTGGCAGCCAGTGGACGCTGACGAACAAAGGGATTTGCAGCATCCTTAGATGCAGTCGCAGAAAACAATTGTCTTCTATTCTCATGAACCTTCAAATTCTTCATTAAACCAACCAAAAGATTCTTTAGTCTTTGAACATAACTTAAGGAGCAGCAACAGTAGAACGGTTTCATACTAAGAGTACCAGCCTTACAAACTTGGCAGGAAATAATTATTCAGCAACATTAGGTCTTACCTCAGTTCGCATGGTGAGCACTTCTTTAAACTCTTTTGTGGCGCTCATCAGTCGATTTTTCAGGTCATCAACAACTGTGGTTGAATGACTACTTGTATCACTAGAAACATCCCCACTTTGATTTCTGGAGTTAGATAGATGTTGAAGGTCCACCACTGCAGAATTAAGGGCAGTAATATCTTGCTTGATAACTGCTGTCAGCTCCTGAATTTCTCTTGTAGGATCATCAAACACGGAAGTCCTCTTTGCCACTACATGACAAGACAGATGCATTAGAATAAATACATAATTATCTCTATAACCTGAACATTTATAGCCATAGAAACACAAAAGCCACCAAAATTAAAAGAGAACCCTACCCCATTCCAGGCATTCACACTTTAAAGAAGAAAGAAATCCGATAATAATTTTTATATCTAATTTAATCATCATCCACAACGTTCAATGGAGAGAATGAAGCATGGTACATCAGACGATTGAAATTAGTAGCAACACCCTGAGGGATAATAGGTAGGGTTTAGCAACTTCGAATGTGGATTTTCACTATAATGTAGGTGCAGAGTTCATATGGGAAAAGCTATTGGTTCTTCCTTACAATTGTAACATAAGATTATCTTATAACGCTTCAATATCTAAAACAACAATATTATCATTACAACCAACACAAATCTCGAGAGCGACATGCTGCACCAGGTCATTAACAAGAATTACATACCACGCATATCAATTAGCATTGTTTGCATTATCAAACTGAAACAAGTAAAGCAATAACATTACAATTATACTACCAATCATCAATAACTCACACTTTGTCAGCTTTCCAAGCTTCTGCGACGTCTGATGTATCCCATACCCGATTTTGGAGGCCCTCTTATTGAACTCTGACTGAATCGCAACCGCGGAACGCTGCTCCTCGGATTTTGATTTCAATCCGCTACTCGGCCCATTCTGCCCCGGCCCTGATGAGAACGACTTCTTTAGCCTCTCCACTACACTCTGAAACTCATGCGTCCGATCCCGAAACGACGATTGTGCCGCTTTCGCATGCATTCTTCCAAAACCCTAAAATTCCCAAAATTCGAATTCTATAATAGCATAACCACCTGAAACCGCAGAAATCACTCCAATTCTCAAATGCCTACTCCATTAGATAATCCACATCAGATAAATTTCACCATTGCCAATTTGCTTAATTGATGCGAAATCCAATTGAAAACCCACATCAAAACCCCAATTTTCTTTTCCCTTCCCCAACTTTCCAAGCATCCAAACAGTAAAAAGGTGAAATTAAAGCACGGAATTGGAAAATTACCTCCACGAGTGCGAGATCTGAAACCCTAGACCTGTGGAATCGAGGTTTTTGTAAGCAGAGTGAGGAGTAACTGAATCGGAATTGAAGGTCGCGGGAATGGTGAAACGCTGCGGATAGATCGAGATCGCGCGAATAGCTGAATCTAATTGGAAATTTTGGAAAGTTTTTGTTGTGACACTGAAGAAAATTTTGTTAAAATACAAAAGCAGAAGAAAGGTCCGTCGTTTTATATACATTTTCCACCTGGCTAAGCCCGAAGATAATTTTGTTGTCATTTTCTCGTCAAAAATAAATTTGAATCATATTTTTAACTGCATTCCTCCTTTTAATATAAATAATTTTATTTATTAAAAAAATTAAAATTTAAAAATTAAAAACTAAAAACTTTTTTACTCCGTCAGTTTTAAATAAGATTAAAATTGAAAATCAAAATCTGAAACTACTACCATATTTGGTAAATGTTTGTTTTCTATTTGTTGTGAAACATTCCTAATCGAAGTATGATTGTGTCAATTAAACAACAAAATCATGACAACTTTAATCGAAATGGTCAAATGATCACTTTTTTTGTTGCTTTTTTATTTGTAGAGTTCATATTTATAAAGTGATTTACAAAATAAACAGTTTCGATCATCAAGTAAAGAGAGAATGTATAAGAGCATGTCGAATGCATGCTCACCAACCTAGATTAAAGTGTTATTTAGCATCAAATAACAAAAATCAATTTTGAATGCGACATATCTATCCTAGGCTTAAATAGCCAAAGGCTCTTCAAGAGGGATTAGGATTATCTCCCCTCCTTTTTCCATCATCTTCCATCCCTCCTTTCACGTTCTCTTATTTTATCTTTCTCTTACTATAAAAAATTAATATAAGATGTTGACGTGACTAAACCGTGACCGTTCAAATAGGAAGAGAGGGAAGAAGGAAAAAAAAATGGAGAGAATCCTACTCCCTTCAAGAGACCTTAGCCATCCCCAAAACTCTTAAAGAGACCTTAGCCATCCCCAAGGCACTTAAAAAGGGCATGTTTAGGTACAATAAAAAAACTAATAACTAACGAAACTAGACACCTAACACTTTCTAGTCCTTATTCTCTCGCACTATTAGAACAATAAAAAATTTAGAAGCCTAGTTTCCTGAATAATGTTAGTTTAGGGGAGCTAGATTTTGTCTTTTCCCACCTCCCTTGCCCCTCCTAGTAGGCATATTATAATGGAGAAGATAACTAACATTCCTCTTTTAATTATAAAGCACTCATGTGTTTACTAATTAGGAAGGAATTCAATTTATCATTTTGGAGAGATTCAACTATAATCAAAATAATTTTGGAAATCTTAACGAACTACTTCTGGTACTGTTCACTTTTAACGTTAAGAATATTTTTACCTTGAAAAGTCACTATTGATACTATTCACTTATACATTTATTTTGTCATTTTCATTAAAACTAAAGTTTTTGACGACTTTTCGTTAGTTTTCCTAATAATTTTTGGGGTGACGCTATCCAAACACTTATTTTTACCTTTCACACTCTCAATTTCTGACTGTCGATCGAATGAAATTAAGAAGATTAAATAACATAAATTACAAGAAGTATGTGTAAGGTAAAAAAATTAATTTGTAAAAAATCTATATAAAATTAATGCCTACCTTAATTAAAATAAAATAAAATTAATAAACAACGTTAACGAGAATCCAAATTACAATTTTTCCCAATTGTCTTCCATCTTTAATTTAATTTCTCTATTCAATTACATTGCGTTTGGGTGTGGAAAATTAACAAAAATTAAGCAATTTTAATATAGCGGAAATTGGAATGACATGATTTTAGAGGGGTGTATTTCAATCGAGATTTTGAAAGATTTTTATGGATTTATAAATCTATGAATCGTGATGAAGTTTAATTGATTTGTAAAGATTCCATGCAAATTTTCAATTCCCTTAAAATCTGAAGGCGAAATGTGAGATTTGTTAATGCTTAAAATACACTATGAAATCTATCAAATTCACTCGAATTCTTCAACTTTTAAAAACTCTATAAAATCAATTAATAATTAAATACAGTTGAAATGTTATAAATTTCTTTAAAATCCTAATTTTGTTTTCTTTTGAAAAAGGGGACCAACTGGTGACTTCGCCACACATTCCACCCATATAGGGGCAAGGAAGACGCACGGAGGCATTTCATCATTCTCTAGACCACCATCGCGCAATTCACCAGCAGAAAAATCGAACTCAGGGTGTGTCGTATGGAATACGAGTTTGTAATTTGTCCCAACCATTGGCCCACCCTGTGAAATTCGAGATATCTTTGGTCTTGTCGATTTTATCGACATTTGGTTATTGATTTTTCGGCTATAGTGTCTTGCCTCACTCACGACCTAGGAAAATTATTTTAGTTGTGACACTGATTATGAACAAAGTTTCTGACAACTGAATTGTTGTCTTGCCTCACCTTTGCCTTACACCTTTCGATGACATTGATCACTTAGAAATCCATGATGACGTGTTCTTTGGATGTTTTGGTTGTACAGAGGCAGCATGGTGGATTATCACTTATATTTTCCAATGTGTAGAACCGTTTGAAGTGAACCACCTTATTCATGACTTAGAGTCGATTGTTATTATCTTCATTTGAAATATTGGATGACACTTTTCGGTGAGAAACGTGTGTAGAACCTTTACCAACCTTAGATTTCTCAAATACATCTTCATTTGAGATAAGCTAAAATTTCTGATAACGACGATGGAAGAATCAAATCAACGCCTACGATTGCACTATTTTGTATTACCTTGGTGGTGCAAATGTAGTTAATGAACACCTTTAGCTTGCCATATCCTACCTCAATTGGAATTCATAAGTATTGTTTGACGAGATGTTACTATATATATATATATATATATAAATATTTTCGACTTTATGTTTTTATAAAAAGTATTATATTGTAGTATTGTACTGAAATAGAAGGAAAGTATGGGTTTGGGGGCATGAAAAATGAATCACTGCATTTTATTAAAATTTTATTTTCAGGGCCACCCACCCTTGTTTTTCGCCCCTCCAAGTTTTAGTAGTTGAGCTTTCATATCGACGAGGATTCTTGGCAAATATTGGGGTAGATGGTTACCTTCGACGGTATAATTTTTCACCCTATTTTACTGTACTGTACTTACGCTCTGTCATCATGTGTGAGTTGGGTTCATTCACGCTCTCAACGCACTCTTGTATTTAGGCACTTTATGGCTTTGTCACCTTCCAAGTGTCAGCCAACACAGCTCGAATCGGAGTCCTACCTAGTGGACATTCCGGGTCGGGATGTGTCACACCCTGTGGTGGTTATTTAAAATTCTAATTAAATACAGTCGAATTTATAAGGATTTTAATAAAAAGTTTTAAAATGTTGGTTGAATATGCGTTGAATATGAGAATCACTTAAAATTATAAGTGAATATAGCCGGATTTATAAAGATTTTAATAAACTATTTTAAAATTATGATTGAATACACGTTGAATTTGAGAATCACTTAAAATCATAATTGAATACCCCAAGATTTATTAAAAGAATTAAAATATCTCATAATCCCAAGTGAATACACCTCCTTATTTTTTAGAATTTGTAAATTTTCTTGTCTTGAAAACATAATATATACATACGACAGTGATGATGGTGGGTGGTGTTGGCGGCGGTGATCACGATCGGTGGTGTCGGATACAGCTGTGGGGGACACAACAATACGTGGTGCCGTGGTAGTGGCAACTCATAGTTGAGTTTTTTTTTTTTTTTCAACTCTTATTCATGAAAATTTGAAAATGAGAAACTATTTACATGAAATTTAAACTTAGAAATTGGTGATTATCTCTACTAATTAACAAAACCCTCTTTGTCAACCAAAAGAGGGTGAAAAGACAAATTAATCTTCTATCACACAAAAAAAATGATGGGCAATAATGTAAGTTCACAGGTCCAAATTTTGCTGTTTTTTATCAAAGCATCACCTACATGTCATGTTAAAATACCTCCAATATTAAAAAAAAAAACCAAAAACCTCCCACTCCCCCCACTCTCTCTCTCTCTCTCTCTCTCTCTCTCTCTCTTCTCAATTTCAAAAAAAATTGTCTTCATACACACAAAGTGTGTGCCCATATGCTAGTAAATTATAAATTTTTCTTTCACTTAAATTTTTTAAATTTCTATATTTTTAAATCAAATAATAAAATTAGTGCATATCAATTTTTACGAATCTAAATATAATATTACGGACTTAAAAATGCTCATTTGATACCGTATTATTTTCTCCTCTTTCGTAATTAAGAAACTTAAGGCCGGTTGGTCCCATCCACATTCTTCACGGCCCATTTATTTCTTACTAATTACATGGGGTCCGAATGGACAGGTCACCATAGAGATGTAGACAATTTCTCGCTGCTTACCTGTAGCTACTTATTTTGTTTGTTTCCTTTGACCACGTCACTATGCACCGTGATCATGCGCTCCTCATAACCCGCCACGTGTTACATGGACACGGCGAGTATCAAACAGCAGACACTCCAGCGAGTACGTCTTGTGTTTCCTTTCTGGCGCCTAAACGCAATTGTATTTGTATGTCCGATATTTCCTGGAAAACGAGGCCCAGTTTTAAATCTGTAAAAGAACACCTTTTCGGTAAAAATAAAGCCCTGAATCTGAACGGTCCATTTCTTTGTTACGAAATCCGACCGTCCACAGGAAGTGAATGCCCACCTCGGACGTGCCGATCGAACATCCCTGATTTCGCCACGTGGCATTATCCAGAGGATTCGTTTATTTTCCATTTAGTTATCGATTTTTTGGTTATTTTTCGATCAAAAACCTTACTCTCGGGGTACCTAAGAAACCCTAGCTCTCTCTCCCGGCTCTTACGGTTAAGAAAAAGGGGAAATTTCAACAATTATCGAAAGTTAAATTCGAAAATTGGGGAATTACATTAGGGTTTCAAATCGGGAGGTGCGGATTCGATCCCTAATTCATGATTTGGGCTCGTGATCTTCGCGTTTTGTTCGAGGAACCAATGATTCGTCGTCTGGCGGTTAAGGTACGCGTGCTATTGAGTTGATTAATTTGAAATTGGATGTAATTTTTGTTGTTTTTAATGGAAATGATCTGAATGCGTGGGGGAATAGGGTTGATTGTTTGATTTTGGTTTCTGTTGAGGGATTTTTGTGATTTTTTGCGTTGTTTCTGGTGTAACAGATCTGAAAACATGTATGATGGAATGTGAAAATTGGGGTTCGTCGGTTTGGTCGGTTGGACTGAGGGATTGTTGATGGAAAATAGAGTAGAGAACTCACATGGCACTGAAATTCTTGAAAAATCGAGATCTCTGGATCTTAAAACTTTGTATAAATCAAGAAGTAGGAAAGGTGTCGAAAACAAGAGCTTGAAGAGAAAAGTTAGTGCCGAGGATGGCGATGAGAACGGGGGCAAGACGAAGAAGGGTAAGAAAGAGGCTTCTCTTAGTAGTTTGAAGAATGTTAATACCAGTAGCAAGAAGAGTTTAGATAAAGTGTGTCATAGCGGGTTGAGTTCTGGTTCACATGATCCGGAGGCATTGAAATCTGGGTCCATTGAGAGATTGGATAGCAGTAGTGGGTTGAATGGTGTTTCGTCACTTAGTTTGAATAATAAGGTCATTCAAATCCCGAGGCGTAAACGGGGTTTTGTAGGGAGGAAGAAATTTGATGGTGGTCACGCTCACAAGCTGCCAGATGAGTCTGCTGGTAAAGTGGGTGTCGTTGATCAGACAAATCAGACAGCTACATTAAGTGGTGATGATTTAGGTGCTCAAGCAGAGTCCTTGAAGGTTAAACGAAAAAAGGGTCTTCATGACTTTAAAGAAAACATAAATAGTGAGTTGAATTCAGCACCACATGCTAAGAAAGAAGACGTTCCTACAAGTCATTCGGCTGTAAGCAATGGGGATTCATCTTTGAAGAAGTCTCGGAGGAATCGTAGGAAGAGGAAGGATTTGGCACCTCACAGTAAAAGTTCTGAAAAGGAAGCTGAGCCTTTGGTTGATGGTTCTACGGAAAGAGGCCATGATTTACAAGAAGATGATGAGGAGAATCTTGAACAGAATGCAGCAAGGATGCTTTCATCAAGGTTTGATCCTAGCTGCACTGGGTTTTCTTCAAACAACAAGGCTTCTGCAAATGGGTTGTCTTTTTTGTTATCTTCTGAACAGGATTTTGGTAGTCATAGGTCAAAGTCTATTTCTGGGTCAGAATCTAATTCGGTTGATAATTCTGGTAGAGTATTGAGGCCGAGGAAACAGCACAATGAAAAGGGACATTCACGGAAGAGGCGCCATTTCTATGAAGTTTTCTTTGGGAACTTGGATGCTTACTGGGTATTGAACCAAAGAATCAAAGTCTTCTGGCCTCTAGACCAAAGTTGGTACTATGGTCTTGTGAATGACTATGACAAGGAAAAAAAACTTCATCATGTGAAGTACGATGATCGGGACGAAGAATGGATTGACCTTCAAAACGAGAGGTTCAAGCTCTTGTTACTCCCTAGTGAAGTTCCCGGTAAGACAGAGCAGAAAAAATCAAAGGTGAGGAATAGAAGTCCTGATGAGAGAAAAGGAGACATGAAATGCAGAAAAGAAAAGAAAAAGAGAGACTTGACTTCAGAGGACAGTAGCCGCATAGGCAGCTATATGGACACTGAACCCATTATTTCATGGTTGGCGCGATCTACATGTCGGGTCAAGTCATCCTCCTGTGCTGTGAAGAAGCAAAAAACATCTGGTCTATCTTTAAAGTCTGTGCCGCCATTGTCAGATGAAGATGCCACTTTGCATGAATCTTTGGGTGATGGCTCCTTTAGAAGGGATAAAAATAAAAAAATTTCTTGCCATCCTGGCAGATCATCTGATGATGTGAGGCAAGAAAAGTCTACCTCTCAGGGCAGCACTGGCCTCAAAGATAGCAAAACGCCTATTGTTTACTTTCGAAGGCGGCTTCGGAAGAATGAGTCTGAATTGTCTCATACATCCGAGGATGACCATGCCTCTGCGAGTAAGCTTGGGTCACTATATGATTTCTTGGGAAGCTTGGATGCCAATGGACCATTGTGGTCTATTGATGATGCAGAACTGCTGAAATTAACTCCTCCACGGATAGAACCAGGAAGAGTTACTTTTGAGTTAGGCCTTCCAGTGCATTCAATTACTAATGATTCTTTTGGAGTAGAGTTTTGGTTGTTTCGTGCTGCAATGCTGTGTAGGTATGGTGCAGTGGTGATTTCATGGCCAAAGGTTTACTTGGAGATGCTTTTTGTTGACAATGTAGTTGGACTGAGATTTTTGTTGTTTGAAGGTTGCTTGAAGCAGGCTGTGGCCTTTGTTTTTCTTGTCCTGTCATTGTTTCATCAACCCAATGACCAGGGGAAGTTTATTGATTTCCAGTTACCAGCAACTTCAATCAGGTTCAAATTCTCCTGTGTTCAGCATCTTGGGAAGCAACTTGTGTTTGCATTCTACAACTTTTTGGAAGTAAAAAATTCAAAGTGGAAGTACCTAGACTCTCAACTTATGAGCCATTGTTTGCTTACCAAGAAACTACCCCCTTCTGAATGCACTTATGATAGTATTAAAGCACTTCAAAATGGAAGAAATCAATCACCTTTTATGTCTCTATGTGCGCATTCCTCCTTTGTCAAGGTACTTGTCTTCTGTCCTCCACATTTTCTGAATATAATTTTTGGTTCCAATGGAATTTTTTCGGTCTTGTTGCGTAGATAATTATATTGTTCTTCAATGTATTTGTATTATGAAGGTATTTACTCTAATTTTTTCAACAACCAGGGTACACAGAGGAAGTCCAGGCAGGGTATTAACTTCATGGGTGGTTCCAGGGAATCTACATCTGTAAATATTAGTCATCCTACTTCTCGTAATGATGAGCTATGCCGAAAACTTCCTCCACTTGCCCTCTCTTTTGCTGCTGCACCTACTTTCTTCATTAGTTTGCATCTTAAACTGCTCATGGAAAATTGTGTTGCTAATATCTGCTTTGGCGACCGTGATTCAGCAGAGCATGTTGAAAACTGTGGCAGCATGTTGGCAGTTGACTGGTCTATTGTTGAGGACTTTATTAGCGGAGGTTCGAAAATTACTCCTCAGAAAAATTTGAAGGCTCCACCAAGTAATGCTACTTCTGATGGGTCCTGTGCCAAACCAGATGCAGAAAATGCTATTTCTGTATGCCATGGAGCTCGGACAAATTCATCTCAGCATTTCCAAAATGGTGGTCTTGATGTTTCTGTATCCTCTGGTGGAACTGGTGTCCTTGAAAAGACTGGAACAGATGAAGTTGTACAGTCAAAGGCGTTGCAAAGCCACCATCCAGAGTCAGATCAATGTTCTTTATCCCCAAGGCCTTTGGTTGGTACAGACAAGTCTGACACTGATTCCCAATCTTTTCCGAATGGTCTCACTGTTGAAATTCCATCATTGGACCGATATGAGAAGCCTGTGGATAAGGAGGTGCAAAGTGCTCAACAGCCTACAGAATTTTCTTGGAATATGAATGGTAGCATTATCCCCAGCCCTAACCCCACTGCTCCCAGAAGTACAGGGCACCGAAATAGAAATAATTCATCACTTGGACACCTCTCACATAATTGGTCTGATGGAACTGATCTTTTCCATAATGGTTTTGGCAGTGGACCAAAGAAGCCGCGAACTCAGGTGTCCTACACTTTGCCTTATGGAGGTTTTGATTTTAGTTCGAAGCAAAGAAACCTTCAGAAGGGGCTTCCTCATAAACGAATCAGGAGGGCCAATAATGAGAAGAGGTCATCAGATGCTTCTAAAGGTTCCCAAAGAAACTTGGAGCTCTTATCATGCGAGGCAAATGTGTTAGTCAATGGCAGTGACAGAGGGTGGCGGGAATGTGGGGCCCATGTTGTATTAGAGCTTTTTGATCATAATGAGTGGAAGCTTGCTGTAAAAATTTCAGGGACTACAAAGTACTCATACAAAGCACATCAATTTTTGCAGCCTGGGACAACAAACCGCTATACTCATGCTATGATGTGGAAAGGAGGAAAGGATTGGAATTGGGGTTTAGAGTTTCGAGATAGGAGTCAGTGGGCACTTTTTAGGGAGATGCATGAAGAATGTTATAATCGAAATATCCGCTCTGCTTCAGTAAAAAACATTCCTATTCCTGGTGTCCGCTTAATTGAAGAAAGTGATGATAATTTAACTGAAATATCATTTCTTCGTAGCTCTGCAAAGTATTTCCGGCAAATAGAAAAAGATGTTGAAATGGCTTTGGACCCATCTCGGGTCTTGTATGATATGGATAGTGATGATGAACAGTGGATTTTGAAGTTCCAAAATTCTTCAGAAGTTCACAATTGTGGCTCAACAGATATCGAAGATGAGATGTTTGAGAAAACAATGGACATGTTTGAAAAGGCTGCATTTGATCAACAGTGTGATGAGTTCACATCTGAAGAAATAGAAGAGCTCATGGATGGTGCTGGAGTTGGGCCCATGGACGTGATCTTATCCATTTATGAGCATTGGCAACAGAAAAGGCTGAGGAAGGGAATGCCTTTAATCCGACATCTTCAGGTACATATTCTTTCTTAACAGAGGTCTTTTTTGTTTTTTACTGTTAATATCGGAAACCACCCCCCAACCCCCCAGCGCTCTTTTCATACCATAATTCTTTTGTAATTTGAAACCCAAATTATGGGTCTTTTTGGGGGTGGGTTCTGGAGCTTCTTTTATGTGGTAAATGCACGGGGTTGTATGCTTATGTCTATTACTTCTCGGCCGTGCTTGAATACTTGTTTCTTTTCCTTGGTGAAGGTCAGCTGTCTTTTCATTCATCTTGATGCATCGCATAAAATTCATTTTTTCCTTTGCAGCCACCATCATGGGAAAGGTATCAACAACAAGTGAAAGAGTGGGAGCAAGCTATGATCAAAACCAATACCACGCTCCCCATTGGATGCCATGGGAAACCTGCATCAGTTGAAAAGCCACCAATGTTTGCTTTTTGTTTGAAACCACGGGGACTAGAAGTTCCCAACAAGGGATCTAAACAACGGTCACAGAGGAAATTTTCAGTTTCTGGACATAATGGTGTCATGTTAGGAGATCACGATGGTTTCCATGCTTTTGGTATTTGTTTAGCCTTATTTAGTATGTTTAATTGAAATCTTTACACTAAATGCTTTCCATGCTTTTGGTATTTGTTTAGCCTTATTTAGTATGTTTAATTGAAATCTTTACACTAAATGCTTTTTTTTTTTTGTTTGACTAATTTCTTGTGGAAGCATCTTTTCTTAATTGGGTTTTCTTTCTTCTCTCAGGAAGGAGATCAAATGGGTTTGCTTTCGGTGATGAAAGGGTGGTATATCCAGGCCATAACTATGACTCTTTAGAAGACTCCCCCTTGTCTCAGACATCGCCTGGGGTATTTTCACCAAGGGATGCAGCTAACATGTTGATGAGCAATGATGGGTTTGAGAGAAATCATCTCCGTAGAATTCATAGGAGCAAGTCAAAGAAATATGGGAGGATGGTATCTTCTGTTGGCCCCCAGATGGTGTCTTCATACAGTCCTAGAGTCGTAGGAAACAGAAATGAAGTTCATCGATGGAATGCAGGTATCCCTGATTGGTCAAGCCAGCGGTATTATCAACCAGAAGTGTCTCCGAGGCACGGCATGGGACTGCTGGACGATTCTGATCTCGATGAGTTCAGATTGCGTGATGCATCTGGTGCCGCCCAGCATGCACATAAAATGGCAAGGCTCAAGAGAGATAAAGCTCAGAGATTGTTTTACAGAGCAGATCTAGCAATCCACAGGGCCGTGGTTTCTCTCATGACCGCGGAAGCGATCAAAACTTCTTCCGAGGACTCCAGTGACGATGAAGAGTAGAACACCACAGTTAAGCGTGAGACGATACAATGGAAATGCCAAATCCCTTTCAGCTTGCCGTTCTGCAGCCCAAAGAGACTCTAGTACATGAGACTCCGACAAAGTTTTTGGTGGAATCAGTCTTTGTTCTGGTTCTACTTTGTCAATGGTGGTGGCTATTTTTTGTTTGGTCTTTTTTACGCGGATACCATAGAGCAATTCTAACATGAGAGCCATGAACAGTAAGGATGGGGAAGAACTCATTGCTCCTGTGCTCTGACGGTTCGACTTCCTCCAATTCTTCTACGGGCGAGATTCTTTTACCGGCTTTCGGTCTGTCTGTCTGCTCACTCCAGCCATTGCGATTGTTGTACCGATCATGATCATCCTGCAAGTTAGGGAAGGAAAGGGGTTTATGAAATTTTGGCTGCCAATCTCGTTGTACAGATCGTTTTCTTTCTTTTTTTTTTTCCCTCTGTTTTTTTCCCCTTAACCTACAGTTTTTAAAGTGTTCGGTATTTAGGGAGCAGTTTACCCAAATAATTCAACCACTGAAAAAAAAGGAATATATGACCTTTTGCTGTTAAACACTGTAGCTTTTACTCGACATGCTAGTGAAAATGCGTGACACCTTGATGCGATTGCGAACCAACAATAGAGTTAGTTTTCAGTGCTGAGAATATGGTATGGTACATCAAGTGTTTTTAGTGTGTCTGAAGCACGATTTGGCACACAAAGTGTAATAATACAATTGGTAGGAAACTTGAAAAAAGTAACTTCAATCAATTTGTATTATGACTTATGTTCTCAGCACTTTGGAAATTTTTTAGAATTTTCAACGGTTTTGATCTAATTTGCAACGATTTTTAAAATCCAGTCGTATGTTCGATTGCATGACCAAGCCAAGGGAGTTCTTGAGAGAGTCGTGTGACAATTCAAAACGCTATGCGCTTCGTAAGTGATTAAGAACATTTCTTCTTGCACCGAGCTCTTATAATTTGCCTTGCATAATATCGCCTGTAAAAATGTTAAAGAGATCAAAATGGCAATGAAATTGGTGAGTATTTCCAAAGTTGATTCCGATAATACAAAATGACCATAGTATAGAATAATGTGAATCACTTTATATTTATTCAATATTTGTGATGTAAAATACTTAACGGTTCCGATTTTAGTATTTTCAAGTTTGCTAGAACAATGTGTTTCCTCTGTGCATTATTGCATTCAAATTTAAATTTCAATTTCCGTAATTTAAATGAATATAGCATATATCCTATTGTTAAGAAAAAGGCTTAATAGTTTAATAGGTTTTTATCACAAATGGTCTCTGACATTGATCAAACGCATCATTTTGGTCCCTGACATTGAAAATCAATAGAAATGGTTCCTGAGATTGATCAAACATAGCACAAATGGTCATTCCGTTAAAAACTCTTTGGGCAATTTTCAAAGCTTCGTAACTCAATTGTTTCTTAAACAAATTCAACCCATAATATATCAAAAGGAAGATAGGAAAGTGTAGAACAATATTTTACCTATTTGGAAGCCCAATGGTTGCCGGAGATGGCCGGAAAATAGCTCAAATGTGACTGGTCCGCGGAAAAACTAGAAAACTCGCCGGAAACTGGGTAAACTTTAAACGTTCATAACTTCTTCAATACTCAACAAAATTGAGTGATTCAAAAATGAAAAGCATACTTCTCGATGAGACAAAGAGAATGGTACCTTTATTGATGGCTAATTCACCGTGGTTTGGCCGGAAAACGGCTCGAAATTGGATAACCAATTTCGAGTTAGCCAATTTTGAGCCGTTTTTCGGCCAAACTACGGCGAGTTAGCCATCAAGAAAGATAACATTCTCTTCGTCTCATCGAGAAGTATGATTTTTGTTTTTGAATCACTCAATTTCGTTGATTATTGAAGAAGTTATGAACGTTTAAAGTTTACCCAGTTTCCGGCGAGTTTTCCAGTTTTTCTGCGGACCATTCACATTTGAGGCTATTTTCCGGCCATCTTCGACAACCATTGGGCTTCCAAATAGGTATAATCTTGTTCTACACTTTCCTATCTTCATTTTGATATATTATGAGTCGAATTTGGTTAAGAGACAATTGAGTTACCGAGCTTTGAAAATTGCCCAAAGAGTTTTTAACGGAATGACCATTTGTGATGTGTTTGATCAATCTCAGGGACTATTTCTATTGATTTTCAATGTCAGGGACCAAAATGATGTGTTTGACAGGAACATTTGTTTGATCAATTTCAGGATCATTTGTGATAAAAACCCTAGTTGAATTTGGTACTGGAAAGAAACTTGAACGCCGTTCAAAAATCAGCAAGGGTTCAACGGCTATAATTGCTAAGCGGTAAAATCGGCAAATTTCACTCTCTCCCTTTGACCTCTTTCCCTCCGCTGCCTCTCTAACAGACTTCCCACCAAAAATGTCCGACTCTCAGTCTCCTCCGATCGTCTTCCGCAACGCTTATTATCTTCAATTTCTCTCTCGGTTCCCAATTTCTAGGGTTTATTCTCTGCCCGCTTGTGGATGCAGACATAGATTCGAGCTGCCACACTGGTTATATAATCAGGTTGGTTTTGATTTTCTCCTCTTATTTTCCGTTTAGTTGGTCAGAAAATTTAGGAAAAGAAAGTAAAATTTCTGCATTTTTCCTTCAATTTATCGGATTTTGATAACAATCGGAGTGAAAAACTGCTTTTTCATCTGTTTGGTTGCTGAGAAATGTAGGAGAAGTAGAGGAGGGTAATTGATGTTCGTGTTATAACATTTGCATTTGTTTTAACTCTTCTACTTCAGTTTATTAGATTTTGATAATAATTGGAGGCAAAACCTGCTTTTCCATCTGTTTGGTAGCTGAGAAAATGTAGGAGAAGTAAAGGAGGGTAATTGATGTTCATGCAATAACATTTGCATTTGTTTAAATTATTTTGCTTCATTTTATCGGATTTTGATTCTGTTTGGTTGCTGAGAAAATGTAGGAGAAGGAGGGAAAATGATGTTGATGTAATATATTGCATTGGTATGTAGGTTGGTTGAAAAAGGATTCCCTTTTCTTTAAGACAGATAGGATACGGTATTTCAATTTACTTTTATGGATGATATTTGAATTATTTTTGGAAGATGACATTGTATTTTCTGGATGAAAGGAGGAGCCATATTTTCTTATTGCGGAAATCGATTTAATCTACACTGGTTATATAATCAGGTTGTTTTTTCTATCTGCTTGGTGAGAAAATTGAGGAAGAGAAAGTTAAGCTCAGTGGCTGTGTTGGTTGTTGCAATAATTATTTCTCCATTCTCTTTTTTTCTGTTCAGGTTTCATAATTTTCTGAGAAATGGGAAAAGGGTCGAAGGAAGATGAGAAAATCGAAAGAACAATTCGCAGTCTTTTGAAACTTCCCGAGAATAAAAGATGCATAAACTGCAATAGCTTGGTATGGTGTCTTCTTGTTATATTGTTCCCAAATAAGTGAAACTACAGGCATTATTAATGGTTCTTCATCTGCAGCATTGTACTAGTGAAAGCAGCAAAACACTGTATTTATTAATATCTGCCAATTAATATTCAAAATCCGAAAATGCACGCTCATGTGCTTAGAAAGATATATGAGAAGATTCTTGCGGAGTGAATATATGAAGTTTTCCTTTAAACATGTATTCTTTGTGCAGGGACCACAATATGTTTGCACGACCTTCATGACATTCGTCTGTACAAATTGTAGTGGAGTACAGTAAGTAGTCATGTCTGGTTTTGATCATAAGTTCTGCGTGGGATCGTTTTGATTTTGCATCTTCTCAGTGCTGACCAATTAAGATTTTCAAATTGTCCAGTCGGGAGTTCACTCACCGAGTAAAATCAGTGTCAATGGCCAAATTTAATGCAGAAGAAGTTAGTGCACTTCAAGCAGGGGGAAACGAGGTGAGCACATTCATTCATTCGTCTCACTATCATTCTTTCTCATCCACTAACATTCTTACTAAAACGTTCATTTACAGAGAGTTAGACAAATTTATTTTAAAGATTGGGATCCTCAGTACCATTCTTACCCTGATGCCAGGTGATTAAGCATGTATCTCTTTGTAGCATGGAATACTTCATATCGGATGTTTTCTAATTCACATACTAGTTTGCAGTAATCTTCATGGACTCAGGAGTTTTATCAAGCATGTATACGTTGATAGAAAATACACTGGCGAGAGGAGTGTCTACACCGGCGCGGGGAGTATAGACACTAGTGAGAGGAGTGGCAACAAGCTCCCAAGGCTGCAATTGGTGAGCCATTTATTTTAAGATTGCCTATTCAATACATTTCTATTTTGTATGATACTACTTTTGTCTTGTGGAGAACTTGGTCATTCCTGATTTGCATACAGTATCAACAGCAGCAAGCACTACAAATATAGACCTCATTTTAATTCTGTAGTGATGCGATTCTTGTTGGTTGCTTCCAGTTAAAGATTCTTATTTATTTAATACAGAGCATTGAGAGGTCTGATGATAATCGGAGGGTTGGTGGACATCATACTGGATCTAGGAGCTTCCATGATGATAACAGGTTGGAACAGAGTTATAGTTATAGTCCAAGTGGAAGAAATTTAAGATATTACTATGATGAAAGAAGAAGTCCTCGATATTCTCCAGAAAATTCAAGAAGTGGTGGTTTTAAGAAAGCTCCTCTACGTTTCGAGATAGTTGATAATAGGATTCGGGCAGAAAAACGAGGATCCTCAAGTGGAGAATACAAGGTGCAAAGCAGGACACCAGACAATAAGAAGACCGCAGAAAGCTCCTGTTCTCCTGTTGCGCCCCCGGTTAAAGATAAACTAGGGGAAAATGTGCCTCCTCCGCAGGTTGGTGAAAGGTCCACGGCAAATCAGAAGGATACTGATGGTTCTGCTCATAATCAGGTGGGTAGCTACTTACGTTATGATGGTTAGTTATTTGAAGTATAAGTTTTTATTTATTTTTTATTTTTTATGTGGTTGTAATGCACTTCTCCTTCATGAGACCCATTATTTGTTATGCACATTCTTATTTTCGTAGTATTTTTTTAAGCACGTTTTGGTTTCTGTTTGCGTAGAACAACGGGTACTTTTCCCTATTCTATATGTCCCTACTTCTCCCTACTCTATATGTACTGCCTTAGCATTCCCTCACATGGACGTAAGTGGTCCATGCACGTAGTGGTTCCTCTTTCGGGTGGCTGGGGGAGGGTTCTATGTAAGCTATGTTCCAACAGTATCAAATCAGGAGATCCTGAATCTAAATTCTTACAATGCTGTCTATCAATTTATTTTTGTGAGATCCGTGCACCTGGACACTTAAATGGCGTAGAATGGCCAACCTTACAAAAAGTTTATCAAGCTTCCTACTACTCTTTTTGTAGACAGTTTTCAAGAAAAATATGCACTTATAGTTTGTGGTTTTCTTTGTAGAAAACCAAATCTACCGGTGGCCATGTTGGGAATGCGGCGGAACAAAAAGTAGTAAGCTTGATTGATTTCAATACTGATTCTGAGCCCCCACATGCTGCAGAATCACAATTGGAAGAAACACCTCCACCCAATAATGATAACAACTGGGCCTCGTTTGAATCATCTACAACGGAGAAGGCACCGCAGGTTCCAACTGCGGTTCCAAATGCAGACCCTTTGGAGTCTTTTCTATTTGAATTGTCAAGTCACTCATCTGTTCCTGTGAGTAATGCATCTGAGACACCACGCAATGATGGTGCTCCCTCAACTGCGGGGATAAACACCATGCCTCCCGGTGGTGCTTCCCCAGCTGCACCTGCAGAGCAGATGCCAACATTACTTAATACAAGTAATGCATCTACATCTACATTGACTAGTACCACTGTGGCAGCACAACCTGCTGATGCAGGTCCTGTGCAAGATCTTGCTATTTTTGGTGGTGACACCACTGTAAAGGCTACTGATGAGAAGCAGTTAGTACCAAGTGCACAGAAAGATCAGTCCTCTATATCCTTCGCCACGGATAGTGGTTCTACTTCACATCCTGTCAATTATGGAGTTGGAGCTTCAAACGGTGAGGTAAGATGAGAATCGCTTTCTCCTTAATTAATTACTCTCAAATTCATGAATTCGAATGATAATTTTTAAATTTCTTATCTACTACGCGGCTTTCTTACCTTGTTGCTTAATGTATACATCTGCAGCTAAAGAATTTGTCACTGGAACCAAGCATACAAAGATCTTTCAGTATTCCTGCTGAAAAATCATCTCAATCCATGTTGAATCCAGCTGAACACACTGACAGTGGCAGTGGAGCTAGATCCCAAGTGGAAATGAATTCTAGTATGCGAAAGGAACTCCCAGCGGTATGAAATTATGTTATTTGCTTCATACATATGCATTTTTTTCTGGTAAAATGTTTCTTGATTGTCTTTTGTTAAATTCTCCGCAGGACCTTTTTACTGCAAGTTACTCATCAGCCCCTGGACAAGCTTCAGGCTGGCATACTGCTCCAGCTCATGGAATGGGGTACAGCATGCAGTATTACCCTACCGCGACGGTATATAATGAGTACAAAATTACATATCCGAGTACGTTGTGTATTAATTTCTGCTTACAATATGGAGGGTATTGACATGTTGTTTTCATTTACAGCCTGCTCCAGTATTTCCGGGCCCAGCGAAACCCAAAAACCCTTTTGATCTTGATGAAGAAAAAAGTCTAGTAACTTCCACTCATGTATGCACAACATTCAATTGATATCTCGTATATCTTGTTCTCTCTTTTTTTGCAAAGTTTAAAGTTTGTGCTCTTAGTTTTCTTATCACGAAATAAAAGTTCAGATCTTTGGCATTCACCTTTTAACCTTCACATATTGTCTTCGTGTAGTTTCCTTCCATGTCTTCATTGCAAGGAGCTCTTCAGAATGTGCCAGTACCAGGCTTGATGCATGCTTCGAGCCTTCCTACTATGTTGCAGTTTAAGACACCCCAGTCTCCAACTAATGAATCCATGATGATGCCTTCACACTCGCCTTCCTTCGCAAATGCTTTCTCTCCGAGTAAATTCACTTTGTTACCTTATGTTTCATGTCAACTTTCTTTCTTGGCTTCTTGTCTTGTATTATGTCTAATACTATCATCTCAGGGGCATACTTGGGGCATCAATTACCTAATAATGTGCAATTTTTAAGGTAACTTATCGTTCTTAACTATCTCCCTTTGTACCATATTATCTGGAGGCAAGTTTGCTCGGCATTGGCAGCTCTTGATGGCTCCGCCATTGTCATCTTCCCTATATCTTGCAGAGCATATGCTATCAGAACACCATGTCTCGCTTCCTCTTACGTTTTTGTTTTCCATGACGTGCATGATATTCACAAATTTCGTCTGCGATCATGTCTAATTTGTTAACTTTCAGTCAATGTCATCGTTGCAGACAGCAAGGAGTTGGCGGCTTTGCCAGGGACGAAGCTGCTTTTGGATCCCTAACCACAACTCAGCAACCGTTTCAGCAACCAAGCGTCAAATACCCAGCACCCAGTAGCAGCTCAGAAACTTTTTCTTCAATGAGAGGAAACCCGTTTGGATGATCGAAAATTATTTCGGTCTCAAAAGACTGCATCCTTTCTAGTCGAAGATCAAGTGTAACGAGTAAATACAGATATGTATATGTGTGAGTGTATGTATATATTTGTAAATATCTTGTTAAAAATCAGTTAATATGTTCTCACATGTACTATTTTGTATTGTTAAAGCATCAGTATATTGGAAGTACGATGGATGCTACTATTGAATTAAGTGACTGACCATTGATGCGTTAAGGCTCTGTATTAATTAACGGTTAAATCAACTATTAGCCGTCTTTTGCACATGCATGGACAACGGACTGCAATCAAATACTTGAAAATCGGAAATCATATCTCCTAAGGAGAGCTAGTTGATATGATTTCCTTTCTTTACTTTTTTTAATTTCTAAGTCCTATTCTTTCGTTTTTTTTTCCTGTCGTTTTTTCATCTAGGGAGAAGAATTTTTGGTTTTAAGAAACAACTTATTTGGAGTTTTCACAAAACAAAAAAAAAAACAACTTATTTATTATGAGTACCAGATGTTGCCCTGGTCAGGGGGATTGGGCTGGAGTTGTTATGCTCATGTGGGTCTGTACTTTATAAGCTTGCACTTGTAATTTACGCACATTTCCCAATGAGAAGCAAAATAATAATTATATACTCTCAAGAATTCATTACTTGTTTATCGAGACATCTTGAGTTGTCATTATTGCAAGCTGCAAACAGTGATATTGATGGTTTATTCGTAATGTTAAGCAAGTGGGCAAGTAGGTCTGTCTCTGTTAATATTTTCTTAATTGGGCCTCATGCCTAATTAATTATTATTTAAACTTGACCTAGAAACACACATATTTTCGAAGTACTCAACGTTACGGATGAAAGGCACATGCAAAATGAAATTCAGAGTTACAACGAAAATTCTATACAACGATCGAAGACCAAAAGGTAAATTGGTAACTTAGAGCAAGTCCACCCCTAAAAATGCGCTTGACACCTGAATAGTGATTAACCTCAATTAACAGTAATTGGCCAAATGTATCTATACCCCTAAAAATGAGCTGGCACAAGGTCTGGTCAATTCGTATTAAAATATTAATAATTTTTATATAAAATAATATAAAAAAAGTTTTAATTTCGGATAAGATTTTTAACCAATCTTGTGATGCCATGTGTCATTATCGAAAGTACTATTTTGTGAATATATTTCCGATAAGATTTTCAACTAATCCTGACCGCCATGTGTCATTATCTGTTTACAATAATTTAACCAATATTTCGATAAGATTTTCAACCAATCACGCAGTGCCACGTGCCATTATTGAAAGTACTATTTTGTGAATAGATTTCCGATAAGATTTTCAACAAATTCTAACGCACCATGTGTCATTATCTGTTTACAATAATTTAGCAAAGATTTCGATAAGATTTTCAACCAATCACGCAGTGCCATGTGACATTATCCGAAAGTACTATTTTGTGAATATATTTTCGATAAGATTTTCAACCAATCCTGACACGTCACGTGTTATTATCTGTTTACAATAATTTATCTAAGATTTCGATAAGATTTTCAACCAATCAGATAGTGTTACGTGGTATGATGCAGAATCTCATCCTTTCTATAAAATCTGCCATCTCTCTTTTTCCCGGTCCGTTCCCCGTGACTCTGCCATCTCTCCCCTTTCCCCCATTTGTCTTCCCCGTGACTCTGGCATCTCTCACTTTTCCTGCCATCTCTCTCTTTTCCCGGTCCGTTCCCCGTGACTCTGCCATCTCTCTCCTTTCCCCCATTTGTCTTCCCCGTGACTCTGGCATCTCTCACTTTTCCTGCCATCTCTCTTTTCCCTCATCTCTAACACTCACTCATCTCTATAAGAATCCTCAAACACTCCACCTCTTTCAAAGCATCCATTCCCCTCTCTCTCGCTCAATCTCTCTAAGATCCCGGCGCAGATCTTCTTCATCATCGTCTCAAGGGTCCTTTTAATTGTGTCCAATCCCAATCCCGAACTACCCAAACAAAGTTATTTCCTTTCACATCCCCGACTTTCGTCCTCATTATCGTCTTCTGGAGAAAATACGCCCCGACAAAGCCACCGCTAACTTTCTTTTGCTGTTTCTTTCTCTGCAACTTTCTGATGCTTTTCACACTCAAACACTATCCTTAAGGCACCCGCGGCCTTGATGGACGAACTTTGTTCTGCTCGCAGTAAGTTTGTTATTTACTTGTATGTTTCTTTCATTGTTTGATTTGAACTGAGACACTTTGTTTAATAATTTTCCTTTTTTATCTTGTATGTGTAAGCATATATGTGGTCATACATGCTTACATATTAAAGAAAAGGAGCCGTTGTTCATCATTATTCTCGCTAGAAATAGTATCATAAGTATTGGTGGACTTGTATGTTACTAGTACTAATTTATTCATGATTCTATTGTTTTAACTTTTAACAGGGATGCCGACAAGATAAGTTATGAGCGTCTACATAAGGAATTTGAAGCTGCACGGGCTTCACAAACTCAAGGTATATTTTAATAAGTGTTATGTTTGATGCTTCATTTCAAATGTAGTTGGAATCCGTAGAATCCAGCTTTCCTTTCTTCGTGTGTTTCTAAATG
Source organism: Cotoneaster glaucophyllus (assembly GCA_036320875.1). NCBI lineage: Eukaryota > Viridiplantae > Streptophyta > Magnoliopsida > Rosales > Rosaceae > Cotoneaster > Cotoneaster glaucophyllus. The sequence goes on along the minus strand of CM070073.1, from coordinate 7,174,833 downwards.
CTGTTGGAATTATTGTATTGCTCAAAGTCTTGATTCCAGGACTTGGCAAGATTACCTGTTGTACTTATTATTGATATAGTGAAAGATTGTTGTTGTTGACTCGTGGACGTAGCCGAACCACGTTAATTCTTGGTGTGATTTATTTTGTTATTTTGTTTTTTGATTTCTCAAGTTTATTATGTTTTTCCCATTCTTAGACGCGACATTCACAATAGAATATCAAAATAGTTTTGGTCAAATTTTCATTACTCATGACGTGTTGGGAAAATCTCACTTGTGCTCAATTTTCTTTTAACTTTGTTCCCATTAATTCATAGGGCTCTAGAATAGTCCTTGAAGTTTATTCTTATACCTAAAACCAAACCGGTCAACCGGCTTAGAAACCCAAAGTCTTAAGATGTAATTGATGATTCTATTCTACGGCTATTTTGATAAAAGGGATTAAAGTTGAAGAAAATTGAGTGGAACTGAGGTTATCTCGATGCGTCCTATATGAAGAAAGACTGTATATATAAAATTTATTTTATATGTTTTGTTAGTTAATCCCGATGACTGATGTGATCAATTAATCTGCAATAAACTGCTGCTTTTGAACTTATGTTTGCTATACCCCCTGTGCAGCTCATAAACTTCTATCTCCAGTCATTTTAGAGCTCAGTGGGCGATTCCTACACTTAAAAGTTTATAAGCTGGTCCTTCCTGAGGTGTGGCATTGTCTTAACTTTGATTAACATTTTTTTTGGCAGTCATTTAAGTTTCATTGTGAACTGTTTGGATCCCATCTTTAGATAAAAGTAGATGAAGTTGTGTACATTCATATAAATCTTGCAATGTCTGTCAAAATCCATTTCACACTCGATACTCAGTACAATCCCAAAATCAGAAACAAAGTAGAAAAATTCAAGTTTCTTTTCCAAACAACACAATTTACACAACCAAGTTGCTGTTCAAATCTATCGTTCATAACCAACAACTGGCTAGCTAACTAATAGTCTAATATAATGGCTAACTAATATAAGTGAATCTAGTGTATTGACTTCATTGCAGCTCTCACTCCTCCTTTACTTTTCACATCCTTTCCAGCTTGTAAGTTGTTTGGTACTTCTCCTTTTTCCTATTCCAGATGGACACTCTGCAGATTGGGTGCTTTAAGTTGCAACTACACCACATGAGAAATACCCATAAATGGGGCTTAGTCAGTACAAATGTTGTATAATATCATCTCACCACCATTATATACCAAAGAGGAAAATTATGATCACATCTAGACAGAACACTAAAATTGCAGAAACTAGCTGCATAAAAGAATTACCTTACTTAAAAGAGTTTCCCAAATCATCCTAATTTGCTATATATCTCCAAGTGCTAGTAAAATTAACTATGTGATTCCTTCTCCTAAGATTGCAGAAGCTCTCAAAGGGCACTCCTAAAAACCCCAGAAATGACTTGCTCAATATCATATCTATCTTTGCATCTGTGATACCCAACTATAGAGAAAAACAAAGTCAAACTATTAGATTTATGTCTCAAAAAACTAAGCAACTAGAATCAGAGTATAAGAAAATTGCCTTAACCTGTGCTTAGCATCCATGGTGATATGCCGGCTAAGTTTCAGGAAATCGAGCATATTAGACCCTTTGTAGTTGGTGTGGTAATCTCTTACAAGATGTCTCAACCTTGACCCGTAATCTTGTAGCTCAAACGATGTCTTCCAGCCCGAGGTTAAAAGATCTCCACCATGAGATGCATACACGTTCTCCAGCTCAATAGTCACCAACCTTAAGATATAACATTGGATGCAATTAACGAAATTATGGGTTTAAAAAAAAATTCGCGTAACTCCAAATTTGTAGGCCATTCTGTTTTTTGGGCATTAGAAGTGAAGGATGGCTGAGGAGATCTTCAAGGCACCTATAATAGAAAAAATAAAACATAACAATTGAATTATTTGTTGTAATTCTAATTAAATGTTAAATGAGAAAAGAAAAACATGAAAATTAAAAGCAACTTACATAGGAAGTAGTGTCAAGTTATGTAGCGTTTCAAGTTCAACCATTGTGCCCTTATGATCCAGTTTGTCAATTACCTCTTGGATAACGCTCCTACAACTCACTACCGAATTAATAACCGAATCAGTCCGTTTTGGAATGGCACATCTAACTCTACTGGCCACCAAATACAGTGAGTGTCAACCAAAGGATGTAGCTGGATAAGGCTCTTTTTTGAGATCACCCATTATCTCCACTGTATTTCTATCAATAAAGAAAAAAATGAATGAAAAAAATGTAAAAAACAACTAGTACGATGTATACAAATGAAAACACACAAAAAAAAATATCACTCACCTCAATATTAACTTGAACTTCGATATGAGTATTTCACTATCAATTTGTTTCAACTCAAGTGGACTATTCTTCACCAACTGAAATAGGGTGGAGTCCATCTCTGCAGAGATGATCAAGACTTTGCCATCCACAAATTTGATCATATAACTTGGATAATTTGAACTTATTTCACAAATTTGATAGGAATAAGTCGTATATATATCCAAGTTCTATGATCAAATTTGTGGATGGCAAAGTCTTGATCTTCTCTACAGAGATGGACTCCACCCTATTTCAGTTGGTGAAGAATAATCTACTTAAGTTTAAACAAATTGATGGTGAAATACTCACATCGAAGTTCAAGTTGATATTGAGGTGAGTGATATTTTTTTGTGTGTTTTCATTTGTATACAACGTACTAGTTGTTTTTTACTTTTTTTTTTTCATTCATTCTTTTTTTTATTGATAGAAATACAGTGGAGATAGTGAGTGATCTCAAACAAAAGCCTTATCCAGCTATATCTTTTTGTTGAAACTCACTGTATTTGGTGGCCAGTAGAGTTAGATGTGTCATTCCAAAATGGACTGACCCGGTTATTGATTTGGTAGTGAGTGTTAGGAGCGTTATCCGAGAGGTAATTGACAAACTGGGTCATAAGGGCACAATGGTTGAATTTGAAACGTTACGTAACTTGAAGCTACTTTCTATGTAAATGGATTTTCATGTTTTTCTTTTCTCATTTAATTAGAATTACAACAAATAATTCAATTGTTATGTTTTGTTTTTTCTATAATAGTTGTCTTGACGATCTACTCAGCTATCTTTCACTTCTGAGGATCAACGGATTGGCCTACGAATTTGGAGTTACGCGAAATTTTTTTTGAAACTCATAATTTCGTCAGTTGCATCCAAGATTATATCTTGAGGTTGGTGACTATTGAGCTGGAGAATGTGTATGCATCTTACGGTGGAGATCTTTTAACCTTGGACTAGAAGACATCATTTGAGCTACAAGATTACGGGTCAAGGTTGAGACATCTTGTGAGAGATTACCACACCAACTACAAAGGGTCCAATATGCTCGATTTCCTGAAACTTCGTCAGCATATCGCCATGGATGCTAAGCACAGGGTAAGGCAATTTTCTTATGTTCTAGTTGCTTAGTTTTTGTGAGACATAAATCTAATAGTTTGACCTTGTTTTTCTCTATGATATTGAGTAAGTCATTTCCGGGGTATTTGGGAGTGCTCTTTGAGAGCATCTGCAATCTCAGGAGAAGGAATCACAGAGTTAATTTTACTAGCACTTGGAGATATATAGCAAAGTAGGATGATTTGGGAAACTCTTGAAGTAAGGTAATTCTTTTATGCAGCTAGTTTTCTGCAATTTTAGTGTTATGTGATCATAATTTTCCTCTTTGGTATATAATGGTGGGTGAGATGGTATTATACAACATGTTTACTGACTAAGCCCTATTTGAGGGTATTTCTCATGTGGTGTAGTTGCAACTTAAAAGTTGGAAAGGATGTGAAAAGTAAAGGAGTGAGAGCTGCAGTGACGTCAAAACAATAGATTCACTTATATTAGTTAGCCATGATATTAGACTATTAGTTAGCTAGCCAGTTGTTCGTTTTGAACGATAGACTTGAATAGCAGCTTGGTTGTGTAACTTGTGTTGTTTGGAAAAAAAAACTTGAATTTTTCTATTTTGTTTCTGCTTTTGGGATTGTATTGATTTTGACAAACATTGCAAAGCTTCATGTGAATGTACTTCTATACGTATTGTTCATTTTCTTGGAGGCAGATCGTTGATCACCATCATCAGTCGGCCATATTATACAAGAAAAGCTGAGTATTGTGTTGGGTTGTTTCGAAAAGAAACTTTTTTGTTTCTGCTTTTGAGATTGTATTGAGTGTGAGGTTCATATGAATGTACACAGCTTTTAAACTTCATTCTTCTCTCCATGGGAAGAAGAGAAGATCCGTGAATATTTTATGAGTCGCATATTGGGTGAAGAAATAAGATTTCAAATATTTTCGTCCATGAAACAGTCATATTCACACACATAAATTGTATCATTACTTTTCGTCCATGAAACTATCATCTCAAGCTACATGTTCAAAATAGACTCCACTATCACGATTCACGGGCATAAAGTACCAACAAGGATGCCAATGCATCAACAATCCTAACTATATACAAAAGCAACCCGAAAATCAAACACTGATAGGACAATCAGCTTGACGAACGCCACACTCTTCTCACTTTCAAGCAATAACCTCCATGGCATCATTCCAGGATCGCCCTGCAATTCGCCATCTCTTGAGGTTCCTCATCTGTCCAATAATTCACTCACTCAGTGGTATGATTCCTCGGTGCTTGGCTACCATTAATGAAGACCTCAGTGGAAATCAAATCAAAGGCCGGAGCTCCACAACGTTTGCTAGACCTTGTCCTCCAATCCGACTCTCCGTTGGCATTGGATGTCCACGGATACCAATGGCCAACGCTTCATATTATAGATGTAGCTCTCAACAATTTCAATGGTGAAATACCAGAAGAGGATTGTCGACGACATGGAAAGCTATGATGAATAACCATCAACGCCCGGTTTGATCGTTAATTTGGTCAAGGATATGAAAATCATTTATGTTAAGTAATTTTCTGAAAATAATATCCATCAAAGCTTTCCATGCTCTCGACAATCCTCTAGTATTTCACCATTGAATTCATCGAAAGCAACATATTTACCAATGTGTCAAAAATATATTGTATTCTCAAAGAAAGGTTTAGCATAATCAACCAAAGCAATTTGACTTGAATTCGTCAAAGACAATGTCAACTTGATTAAAAGGTCAACAGTTGGACATTTACCTGCATATCGCGTGTGTTTCGGTGGTTGACTGCCTATTTACTTGGAACACCTACCTCTTCATCCCTTCTGGTTATGCAGGAATCCAAAACACTCCAAAATCCAGTTTCCGCAATATCTTCAACGAAAGAAACATTGCTGATTGCCCCTTCTCTCCTAGTCCACTTTGTTGAGAGTTATCCCACATTGGTGAGGGACAAGATTTGCTATGTGCTTATATGATCTTGGGCTACTCCTCATATTGCCAATTGGTTTTATGGTGGAACCTCAATTTCATCATGGTATCAGAGCAAAACGGCCACACGCGCTCCACGTCACCCAGTTGTTGTCCACGTGTAGGCTTGAAAATCCGCCACACGTGCGGGGGCGTGTTGAGAGTTGTCCCACATTGGTGAGGGACAAGATTTGCTATGTGCTTATATGATCTTGGGCTACTCCTCATATTGCCAATTGGTTTTATGGTGGAATCTCAATTTCATCACACTTCGCATCTTACATACGTCTGAAACTGTATCCCACCAAAGCTTCATTTAGGGCACAAATTCAACTTATGCTTCACAGTCTCTCTTTTACCCGCACCCATACAATTCAGTTTGTACGTGTACTGAACCTTCGTGTGTACCTTCCTCGCAGGGAATGCCAAAATTAATGTCTAGTACCAAAGAAAAGAAAATTGGATACCATTGGATCGTAACTTTTCTCTTAATATCCTCTATCAACTGGTATGCTCTTGATACAAGATTTTCAGGCGATCTTCTAAACTTGACAAGTTCCTTGGATCTGAACAAGATTTTTTTTTTAACAAATCAGACATTGCTTCGGCCTTCAGTGAACTATAGACTTCCTCCTTGCACGAAATGCATCTTCATCTCTGACGTATGTATCCCGCAAGTTTGTTGAATGAGGAACACAAGACATCATCTTGCACAGCTTACGCACCATCTCATTCATTCCTTGTTTCCTTAACAAATCATTCATTCTTTGGAAAGTAAAATACTGAGGAACTCAACCCCTCCATATCATGTCCTCAAACTCTTCAGAAGCCTCTTTAAATTTATGCATATTGTAAAGCAAATGAAGCAATATGTTGCTTGTAGCTCCCATCCCCTTGATCACATTTCCTTGCTAACTTGAATAGCCAAATTCAATCTCCCCTCCACGCTTAACATCTCCAACAAAGTTGGGAGAGTAAGCGGATCGGGGGTATATCCAGATTCAATCATTTTCGTATAAAGGTTCAATAAACCTCAATTTTCCCATACTTTGAACAGTACCTAAAGAAATTGTTTGGACTTTTCATCGTTTTAAGGATCTTACTAGCCTCTACAAGATCTCCAGCCTTGCAAGTTGCAGCTGCCCTTTACCAGACAATTGTATGTTGAAATAGTGGGGCCTAATTCCACGACCAAAAAGCGCTCCATCATCCCCAGAACCTGCTTGCACCTTCAGGGTTCCCCCAACACATCGATTATTGGATTATAATCATTGTACACAATTGCATTGGGCTCAACTCCTTCCCTCCTCATCTCGCTCACCAGCTCAACTCAGTTGCAATTTCAGCGCGACACTCCGACTCCGACAATCTCCTTCCACAAGTGTACCATACGTTGATAGGTTTCACATTCTCCCTCCCTCCTCATTTCCACCCAAAGCCGCCCTGGCCTTTCAGCTTCCCTGATCGGAAACCATCCATTGAGCAGTATACTATGAGCCCGAACTGATGGAAGCCAATCTGGATGCAACTTCCTTTTGCTATCAAAATATTGTGAAGCCACCCTCCTAACAAGACCTTCATTACAAAGGGAATCCAACAATACTTGAAACAAACTCATTTCTGCTTCAGAGTTGAGAAATTAGTCTAAATTGCTCGCAAACTGAAAAAGCCCGAATTGCTGATTCGGGCATGCATGCCTGCATAAAGTGTACCAACCGCCAAAAAAAATGATGGATTTAAAATCAAATGAACATATCCCGATTTCAATACCAAAAACACGAATATAATTTCAGAATACAAGCAACTCCAGGGTACCCCATTTAACTAATACGTGAAATTTCATCTTTTTTTTTTTTAAATCCGTTTCAGATTGTGCAGGGCCAAAACTTATCGTAAAATCGCAATTATGTGGAAGGGGGTAGGCTTAATGTGGTTCGAATTTGCTTTTGACGAGAGTCGAACCTAAAACCTCTCATTTACAACTGAAGAAGAATAACGCTAGACCGTAGTACCAAGTGATTTCAGTTTAGTTTTTATCATTGAATTTTACATGTTTAATTTATAACAGTTAGTCTTGAGACATTTTTGTGGCCCGAGGCATGTCATGTTTGTATTATGATATAAGTGGCAGGCCGACAAAAATGTCTCATTTTAGGGTATATTTTTTAAAAAACTTACAACTCAACGAAATTTGAATTATAAAAACATAAAATGAAAAATGGTTGCACTTTAGCAACTTGTAATATTTGGCAATGTGATTTCAAAGTGGATAGAGATCAAACCGTGGTTGGACTTAAATAACTAACAAATCACATGTTAGACTAAAATATATTATCAATAGTGGTGGCAATGACGATTATGGTTGTGGAGGCAGTGGTGATGGTGACGGTAGAAACAACGGTAGTGTAAGATTAGAGTTTATAATGGTGGTGGTACTTTTGTTCTGCAAGACAACAGGTCAAAATGTAATTTTTAAAAACTAACTAGGGAAGGATTAAAAATAATAATTAAAAGCCAAATTCCTCTTTTTATAAAAGCACATTTTATTTTATTTACGTTGGTATGTATGATCATATTTTCATCATTTTGATAAGTTTGGCGTTTAGAGGATCTGTACCATAAGGAAACGTTAAACATTCATGTTTCAAATTATAATAGGAAAAAAAATTTAAAGGAAGAAAATATGAGAGCAATGAAATACATTGAAGAATAAAATTAGATAGGTAATGGGAGAAGAGACTGATTAAAAATAGACATTGCATAGGTAGAGTTATTCGTTCTAGCTTGTTTTGGGTTAACTTGTTTTTATATTTCTGGTTTAAACTGTCTAGTTTCGTTGTCTCACTAAGAAGAAAAACATTGTATTTGTTTAAAAAGTATGCCTACTATAAAAGAATTATTAATGATTTTTTTGTTTGTAAAAATTGTTGGTTGTGTTTTTATTTATTATTTATTTCTAAACAATAAACTAATGTATTAATGATCAAAGACGAACTGATACGTTAACATCAGCAGCTAGAATATTGAAAAATCAAATTAGTTCCCAATCATCCTACTAAAACAGACCATTCTCGTTAAAGACATAAGCAACCACCATGTGAGACTTGTCTTTAAATTTTGATATGTATAGTAACTCACGATAAACTTTAGCGAAAATTTCCCACAATCTAGTGACAGAATCCCCAAAGTCTAATGAAAAAGTTACCAAATATGAGTAATACAAGTTATACTAGGATATACGAAAGTTTGAGATGGAAGACAATATCTCATTGTTATCCCTCAACATAATCGAATACCATAATTGCGATTTTATTTTTAGTATTTGCAAAAAATTAAACCAAATGAAACCGAACCACTCCTACACGGAGTAGGGGAGGAAAGGGGAATAAAGAGTAATGCTATTCATACCATATTGTTATATCACATTTATATACTACCTTAGGTGTCATCTGATGTGTACAACTACATCATTTGAAAAATTTGCAAAACCCAAGGAAATGAAGGAGAAAGAAGACTCCTCAGAGCAGCTCCACCCGTTGCATTTGCTCGGGGGAGAGGCTCCTCAAAAGGCCCGAGGCCCGGTGGAACACATCCCAGCCGTGTGGGAGCCCGAGCAGAAGTGAAGCCCGAGCAGGGAGGGAGTCAGTAGCCCACGGGCCTGTTGCCCGAGCCCTTTGAATTTTATATTTTTTTTGTGTCAGGCGCGTGCCCCTCACTCGCGAGTGGGGGCGCGTCGCTGACACAAAAGTCAGAAAAAAAAAATATTTGTAGAGCTGTCAGTTACCGTTGGGAAGCCACGTGGCTTCCCACGGTCCGTTCGATCAAAACCCCTTTAAATCAAAGCCGTCCGATCCAAAAAAAAAAAATGATTTGAAATTAAAAAAAAAAAAGAAAAAACAGTTTAATAATTAAGAAAAGTTACCGTTGTGCCACGTGGCACAATCTGAAGTGTTGGAATTCAAATTTTTTTAAATCCAACGGCAGAGATTAATTATTTGAATAAAATTAAAAAAAAATGTAAAAAATCCGAAAAAAATTGTAAAAATTCTGCAAAAAATTCTGAAATAATTTGTAAAAAAATCTTTTTACTTTTCTATAAATACCACTTCTTCTCCATCTACCTTACACCACAATTTCATATTTCCTCAAAGATTCTGAAAAGATAACGACACGTGGCACGATCGTATTGGATAAAAATCTTATCGAAATCGATCTCCAATAATTATCTTTTCAGATAAATGACACGTGGCGCAATTTCGAACGAGTTAAAATCTGATCGAAATCTATCGTCAAAGATTCTGAAAAGATAACGACACGTGGCACGATCGTATTGGATAAAAATCTTATCGAAATCCTTCGCTAAATAATTGTTTTTTTTTAAATGACACGTGGCGCAACGAGAACGATTTAAAAATTCTTATCCGAATTTACAAATAATTTTATTTTGTATTATTTAAACAAACAAAAAAAAACTAATATTTTAATTGCTTATTGCCTGGGGGAAGGGCTCCATGGGTGGAGATGCAAATGGCAATCACTGTTCATTTATGGCAGTTACTATTCATTTAAGGCAGTTACTGTTCATTAGGGTGGATTGCATAGTGAGTTGCCTGGGGGCAAGGCTCCATGGGTGGAGTTGCTCTCATATACCACAATCATCATTTAATTAACTAGTTTTTCCTAATGATTAGTTTATTAAACAATGAATTAAATTTAAAAATCTAATTAATTCAAATGATATGACTGTCCACATCAAATATCATCTAAGGTGATATGAAAATGTGGTACAAAGACATGGTATGAAGAGCATTAAGAGGGAAGAGAATCCTACTCCTTCTTACACTCAACAGTGCAATGAAGATTTATTTATTTTTATTTAAAAAATAGTTGTCATAAAGCCAAACCCAGCCCCATTTGAAAGTTTGCAGATCTAAAAACCGAAGTGGTCCATTGTGGCCCTGTACGCTCTCCTACAGGGTACCGTGAAAGTCCAAATCCAAAATTTCAATAAAATATTAATTTATTTAAATGACGAATTAAAAATGAGACCAACATTGACTTCAAAAGGTGGCAATAATAACGAAGATTTGGATTTCATCGTATGTACAAAATGTGCAAATAAAATAAACCAAAATGTTACAACTTTACCCGAGCCAAATAAACTCTGCTTCTCTCTCTCCTATCTTATCACCTAGAAAAATTGTGTGTGACGTTATCTCGTTCACGTTCAAATGACAGTATTGGGTAGTATTGCAATTTAATTATAAGATAACATGTGACAGATTTTGATGATCAATTTTTGTTAGTTTTCTACAACTTTAATAATATTGAGTTATGACAAGACAAAATATGAAAGTGTAGAAAAAAAACATGAGATGTAACAGGAGTCACATGGCATGTAATGGGTGCATTCTCCATATATATATATATATATATATATATATATATATATATATCTCTCTCTCTCTCTCTCTCTCTCACCATAAGTCACATGAAGAGTGAGATACAGAGAAAAAAAAATATGTATATTCATCACCCCGAAATAAGCAAGTGTTTCTCCTCATATGACTCACCCTAGTTATTGGTTTGTTGTATCGTGTTGCAACGTATGAGTAAAAGTCAGTAGAACAAAGAACAATCTGGTCGTTTTTTGTTCAATGCTGTCATTCAACTCTTGGATTTCCAGAATTTTAACTTTGCCATTTGGTCCATAAGTTGTAACCATAACTCTTTATCGCCACATTTGACGATACGAACTTCCCACACACACTCACCCTGCATTGGTGCTTCTCAACCAAATGTGCTATTTCTTCAACACGAAATCAAAAAATTGTATTATTAGTTTTCGAACATATTAGGTTTATAACTTATATTTTTGCTTTTGGGTTTGTTACTTATTTTATTTTGGTTGCATGTTAATTTGAATTGGTATGAATGATTGGTATTTCAATTTGTACGAAATTTGAAAATACCGAAAATATTTTGAGAATTCTAAAAATTAAGAATACTTAAATTTCGGTTTAGGATTTATCTTCAAATTCCTATCCCGAAAATTTCGGTTTGCAATTCGAGATCCTATTTTTGATTTGGAATCCTATGCCGAACCACCCCTAAACTTAGGCGTCTATATGACCTAATTTCTGAATCCAAGACACGAGGAGTAACATTCTAAATCCATACGTTAAGGGCATCGCATTTCCCAGCTTGTTTGAGAGTTAACTTGATGCACAGGGCAGATCTAGCAATCCACAGGGCCGTGGTTTCTCTCATGACCGCGGAAGCGATCAAAACTTCTTCCGAGGACTCCAGTGACGATGAAGAGTAGAACACCACAGTTAAGCGTGAGACGATACAATGGAAATGCCAAATCCCTTTCAGCTTGCCGTTCTGCAGCCCAAAGAGACTCTAGTACATGAGACTCCGACAAAGTTTTTGGTGGAATCAGTCTTTGTTCTGGTTCTACTTTGTCAATGGTGGTGGCTATTTTTTGTTTGGTCTTTTTTACGCGGATACCATAGAGCAATTCTAACATGAGAGCCATGAACAGTAAGGATGGGGAAGAACTCATTGCTCCTGTGTTCTGACGGTTCGACTTCCTCCGATTCTTCTACGGGCGAGATTCTTTTACCGGCTTTCGGTCTGTCTGTCTGCTCACTCCAGCCATTGCGATTGTTGTACCGATCATGATCATCCTGCAAGTTAGGGAAGGAAAGGGGTTTATGAAATTTTGGCTGCCAATCTCGCTGTACAGATCGTTTTCTTTTTTTTTTTTTTTCCCTCTGTTTTTTTCCCCTTAACCTACAGTTTTTAAAGTGTTCGGTATTTAGGGGGCAGTTTGCCCAAATAATACTACCACTGAAAAAAAAGAAAAAAAAAAGGAATATATGACCTTTTGCTGTTAAACACTGTAGCTTTTACTCGACATGCTAGTGAAAATGCGTGACACCTTGATGCGATTGCGAACCAACAATAGAGTTAGAGTTTTCAGTGCCGAAAATATGGTATGGTACAGCAAGTGTTTTTAGTGTGTCTGAAGCACGATTTGGCACACAAAGTGTAATAATACAACTGGTAGGAAACTTGAAAAAAGTAACTTCAATCAATTTGTATTATGACTTATGTTCTCAGCACATTGGAAATTTTTTAGAATTTTCAACGGTTTTGATCTAATTTGCAACGATTTTTAAAATCCAGTCGTATGTTCGATTGCATGACCAAGCCAAGGGAGTTCTTGAGAGAGTCGTGTGACAATTCAAAACGCTATGCGCTTCGTAAGTGATTAAGAACATTTAATCTTGCACCGAGCTCTTATAATTTGCCTTGCATAATATTGCCCGTAAAAATGTTAAAGAGATCAAAATGGCAATGAAATTGGTGAGTATTTCCAAAGTTGATCCCGATAATACAAAATGACCGTAGTATAGAATAATGTGAATCACTTTATATTTATTCAATACTTGTGATGTAAAATACTTAACAGTTCCGATTTTAGTATTTTCAAGTCTGCTAGAACGATGTGTTCCCTCTCTGCATTATTGCATTCAAATTTAAATTTCAGTTTCCGTAATTTAAATGAATATAGCATATATCCTATTGTTAAGAAAAAGGCTTAATAGTTTAATGGGTTTTTATCACAAATGGTCCCTGACATTGATCAAACGCATCATTTTGGTCCCTGACATTGAAAATCAATAGAAATGGTCCCTGAGATTGATCAAACACAGCACAAATGGTCCTTCCGTTAAAAACTCTTTGGGCAATTTTCAAAGCTTCGTAACTCAATTGTTTCTTAACCAAATTCGACCCATAATATATCAAAATGAAGATAGGAAAGTGTAGAACAAGATTATACCTATTTGGAAGCCCAATGGTTGTCGGAGATGGCCGGAAAATAGCTCAAATGTGACTGGTCCGCGGAAAAACTAGAAAACTCGCCGGAAACTGGGTAAACTTTAAACGTTCATAACTTCTCAATACTCAACAAAATTGAGTGATTCAAAAATGAAAATCATACTTCTCGATGAGACAAAGAGAATGATACCTTTATTGATGGCTAATTCACCGTGGTTTGGCCGGAAAACGGCTCGAAATTGGATAACCAATTTCGAGTTAGCCAATTTTGAGCCCTTTTTCGGCCATACTACGACGAGTTAGCCACAAGAAAGATAACATTCTCTTCCTCTCATCGAGAAGTATGATTTTTTTTTTTGAATCACTCAATTTCGTTGATTATTGAAGAAGTTATGAACGTTTAAAGTTTACCCAGTTTCCGGCGAGTTTTCCAGTTTTTCTGCGGACCATTCACATTTGAGGCTATTTTCCGGCCATCTCCGACAACCATTGGCCTTCCAAATAGGTATAATCTTGTTCTACACTTTCCTATCTTCATTTTGATATATTATGAGTCGAATTTGGTTAAGAAACAATTGAGTTACAGAGCTCTGAAAATTGCCCAAAGAGTTTTTAACGGAATGACCATTTGTGATGTGTTTGATCAATCTCAGGGACTATTTCTATTGATTTTCAATGTCAGGGACCAAAATGATGTGTTTGATCAATATCAGGACCATTTGTTTGATCAATTTCAGGACCATTTGTGATAAAAACCCTAGTTTAATTTGGTAGTGGTACTAGAAAGAAACTTGAACGCCGTTCAAAAATCAGCAAGGGTTCAACGGCTATAATTGCTAAGCGGTAAAATCGGCAAATTTCACTCTCTCCCTTTGACCTCTTTCCCTCCGCTGCCTCTCTAACAGACTTCCCACCAAAAATGTCCGACTCTCAGTCTCCTCCGATCGTCTTCCGCAACGCTTATTATCTTCAATTTCTCTCTCGGTTCCCAATTTCTAGGGTTTATTCTCTGCCCGCTTGTTATATAATCAGGTTGGTTTTGATTTTCTCCTCTTATTTTCCGTTTAGTTGGTCAGAAAATTTAGGAAAAGAAAGTAAAATTTCTGCATTTTTCCTTCAATTTATCGGATTTTGATAACAATCGGAGTGAAAAACTGCTTTTTCATCTGTTTGGTTGCTGAGAAATGTAGGAGAAGTAGAGGAGGGTAATTGATGTTCGTGTTATAACATTTGCATTTGTTTTAACTCTTCTACTTCAGTTTATTAGATTTTGATAATAATTGGAGGCAAAACATGCTTTTCCATCTGTTTGGTAGCTGAGAAAATGTAGGAGAAGTAAAGGAGGGTAATTGATGTTCTTGCAATAACATTTGCATTTGTTTAAATTATTTTGCTTCATTTTATCGGATTTTGATTCTGTTTGGTTGCTGAGAAAATGTAGGAGAAGGAGGGAAAATGATGTTGATGTAATATATTGCATTGGTATGTAGGTTGGTTGAAAAAGGATTCCCTTTTCTTTAAGACAGATAGGATACGGTATTTCAATTTACTTTTATGGATGATATTTGAATTATTTTTGGAAGATGACATTGTATTTTCTGGATGAAAGGAGGAGCCATATTTTCTTCATGCGGAAATCGATTTAATCTACACTGGTTATATAATCAGGTTGTTTTTTCTATCTGCTTGGTGAGGAAATTGAGGAAGAGAAAGTTAAGCTGAGTGATTGTGTTGGTTGTTGCAATAATTATTTCTCCATTCTCTTTTTTTCTGTTCAGGTTTCATAATTTTCTGAGAAATGGGAAAAGGGTCGAAGGAAGATGAGAAAATCGAAAGAACAATTCGCAGTCTTTTGAAACTTCCCGAGAATAAAAGATGCATAAGCTGCAATAGCTTGGTATGGCGTCTTCTTGTTATATTGTTCCCAAATAAGTGAAACTACAGGCATTATTAATGGTTCTTCATCTGCAGCATTGTACTAGTGAAAGCAGCAAAACACTGTATTTATTAATATCTGCCAATTAATATTCAAAATCCGAAAATGCACGCTCATGTGCTTAGAAAGATATATGAGAAGATTCTTGCGGAGTGAATATATGAAGTTTTCCTTTAAACATGTATTCTTTGTGCAGGGACCACAATATGTTTGCACGACCTTCATGACATTCGTCTGTACAAATTGTAGTGGAGTACAGTAAGTAGTCATGTCTGGTTTTGATCATAAGTTCTGCGTGGGATCGTTTTGATTTTGCATCTTCTCAGTGCTGACCAATTAAGATTTTCAAATTGTCCAGTTGGGAGTTCACTCACCGAGTAAAATCAGTGTCAATGGCCAAATTTAATGCAGAAGAAGTTAGTGCACTTCAAGCAGGGGGAAACGAGGTGAGCACATTCATTCATTCGTCTCACTATCATTCTTTCTCATCCACTAACATTCTTACTAAAACGTTCATTTACAGAGAGTTAGACAAATTTATTTTAAAGATTGGGATCCTCAGTACCATTCTTACCCTGATGCCAGGTGATTAAGCATGTATCTCTTTGTAGCATGGAATACTTCGTATCGGATGTTTTCTAATTCACATACTAGTTTGCAGTAATCTTCATGGACTCAGGAGTTTTATCAAGCATGTATACGTTGATAGAAAATACACTGGCGAGAGGAGTGTCTACACCGGCGCGAGGAGTATAGACACTAGTGAGAGGAGTGGCAACAAGCTCCCAAGGCTGCAATTGGTGAGCCATTTATTTTAAGATTGCCTATTCAATACATTTCTATTTTGTATGATACTACTTTTGTCTTGTGGAGAACTTGGTCATTCCTGATTTGCATACAGTATCAACAGCAGCAAGCACTACAAATATAGACCTCATTTTAATTCTGTAGTGATGCGATTCTTGTTGGTTGCTTCCAGTTAAAGATTCTTATTTATTTAATACAGAGCATTGAGGGGTCTGATGATAATCGGAGGGTTGGTGGACATCATACTGGATCTAGGAGCTTCCATGATGATAACAGGTTGGAACAGAGTTATAGTTATAGTCCAAGTGGAAGAAATTTAAGATATTACTATGATGAAAGAAGAAGTCCTCGATATTCTCCAGAAAATTCAAGAAGTGGTGGTTTTAAGAAAGCTCCTCTACGTTTCGAGATAGTTGATAATAGGATTCGGGCAGAAAAACGAGGATCCTCAAGTGGAGAATACAAGGTGCAAAGCAGGACACCAGACAATAAGAAGACCGCAGAAAGCTCCCGTTCTCCTGTTGCGCCCCCTGTTAAAGATAAACTAGGGGAAAATGTGCCTCCTCCGCAGGTTGGTGAAAGGTCCACGGCAAATCAGAAGGATACTGATGGTTCTGCTCATAATCAGGTGGGTAGCTACTTACGTTATGATGGTTAGTTATTTGAAGTACAGGTTTTTTTTTTTATTTTTTTTATGTGCTTGTAATGCACTTCTCCTTCATGAGACCCATTATTTGTTATGCACATTCTTATTTTCGTAGTATTTTTTTAAGCACGTTTTGGTTTCTGTTGGCGTAGAACAACGGGTACTTTTCCCTATTCTATATGTCCCTACTTCTCCCTACTCTACATGTACTGCCTTAGCATTCCCTCACATGGACGTAAGTGGTCCATGCACGTAGTGGTTCCTCTTTCGGGTGGCTGGGGGAGGGTTCTATGTAAGCTATGTTCCAACAGTATCAAATCAGGAGATCCTGAATCTAAATTCTTACAATGCTGTCTATCAATTTATTTTTGTGAGATCCGTGCACCTGGACACTTAAATGGCGTAGAATGGCCAACCTTACAAAAAGTTTATCAAGCTTCCTACTACTCTTTTTGTAGACAGTTTTCAAGAAAAATATGGACTTATAGTTTGTGGTTTTCTTTGTAGAAAACCAAATCTACCGGTGGCCATGTTGGGAATGCGGCGGAACAAAAAGTAGTAAGCTTGATTGATTTCAATACTGATTCTGAGCCCCCACATGCTGCAGGATCACAATTGGAAGAAACACCTCCACCCAATAATGATAACAACTGGGCCTCGTTTGAATCATCTACAACGGAGAAGGCACCACAGGTTCCAACTGCGGTTCCAAATGCAGACCCTTTGGAGTCTTTTCTATTTGAATTGTCAAGTCCCTCATCTGTTCCTGTGAGTAATGCATCTGAGACACCACGCAATGATGGTGCTCCCTCAACTGTGGGGATAAACACCATGCCTCCCGGTGGTGCTTCCCCAGCTGCACCTGCAGAGCAGATGCCAACATTACTTAATACAAGTAATGCATCTACATCTACATTGACCAGTACCACCGTGGCAGCACAACCTGCTGATGCAGGTCCTGTGCAAGATCTTGCTATTTTTGGTGGCGACACCACTGTAAAGGCTACTGATGAGAAGCAGTTAGTACCAAGTGCACAGAAAGATCAGTCATCTATATCCTTCGCCACGGATAGTGGTTCTACTTCACATCCTGTCAATTATGGAGTTGGAGCTTCAAACGGTGAGGTAAGATGAGAATCGCTTTCTCCTTAATTAATTACTCTCAAATTCATGAATTCGAATGATAATTTTTAAATTTCTTAACTACTACGCGGCTTTCTTACCTTGTTGCTTAATGTATACATCTGCAACTAAAGAATTTGTCACTGGAACCAAGCATACAAAGATCTTTCAGTATTCCTGCTGAAAAATCATCTCAATCTATGTTGAATCCAGCTGAACACACTGACAGTGGCAGTGGAGCTAGATCCCAAGTGGAAATGAATTCTAGTATGCGAAAGGAACTCCCACCGGTATGAAATTATGCTATTTGCTTCATACATATGCATTTTTTTCTGGTAAAATGTTTCTTGATTGTCTTTTGTTAAATTCTCTGCAGGATCTTTTTACTGCAAGTTACTCATCAGCCCCTGGACAAGCTTCAGGCTGGCATACTGCTCCAGCTCATGGAATGGGGTACAGCATGCAGTATTACCCTACCGCGACGGTATATAATGAGT
Source organism: Cotoneaster glaucophyllus (assembly GCA_036320875.1). Taxonomy (NCBI): domain Eukaryota; kingdom Viridiplantae; phylum Streptophyta; class Magnoliopsida; order Rosales; family Rosaceae; genus Cotoneaster; species Cotoneaster glaucophyllus. The sequence goes on along the minus strand of CM070073.1, from coordinate 7,156,562 downwards.
ACAAAATTACATATCTGAGTACGTTGTGTATTAATTTCTGCTTACAATATGGAGGGTATTGACATGTTGTTTTCATTTACAGCCTGCTCCAGTATTTCCGGGCCCAGCGAAACCCAAAAACCCTTTTGATCTTGATGAAGAAAAAAGTCTAGTAACTTCCACTCATGTATACACAACATTCAATTGATATCTCGTATATCTTGTTCTCTCTTTTTTTGCAAAGTTTAAAGTTTGTGCTCTTAGTTTTCTTATCACGAAATAAAAGTTCAGATCTTTGGCATTCACCTTTTAACCTTCACATATTGTCTTCGTGTAGTTTCCTTCCATGTCTTCATTGCAAGGAGCTCTTCAGAATGTGCCAGTACCAGGCTTGATGCATGCTTCGAGCCTTCCTACTATGTCGCAGTTTAAGACACCCCAGTCTCCAACTAATGAATCCATGATGATGCCTTCACACTCGCCTTCCTTCGCAAATGCTTTCTCTCCGAGTAAATTCACTTTGTTACCTTATGTTTCATGTCAACTTTCTTTCTTGGCTTCTTGTCATGTATCATGTCTAATACTATCATCTCAGGGGCATACTTGGGGCATCAATTACCTAATAATGTGCAATTTTTAAGGTAACTTATCGTTCTTAACTATCTCCCTTTGTACCATATTATCTGGAGGCAAGTTTGCTCGGCATTGGCAGCTCTTGATGGCTCCGCCATTGTCATCTTCCCTATATCTTGCAGAGCATATGCTATCAGAACACCATGTCTCGCTTCCTCTTACGTTTTTGTTTTCCATGAATGGACCAACGTGCATGATATTCACAAATTTCGTCTGCGATCATGTCTAATTTGTTAACTTTCAGTCAATGTCATCGTTGCAGACCGCAAGGAGTTGGCGGCTTTGCCAGGGACGAAGCTGCTTTTGGATCCCTAACCACAACTCAGCAACCGTTTCAGCAACCAAGCGTCAAATACCCAGCACCCAGTAGCAGCTCAGAAACTTTTTCTTCAATGAGAGGAAACCCGTTTGGATGATCGAAAATTATTTCGGTCTCAAAAGACTGCATCCTTTCTAGTCGAAGATCAAGTGTAACGAGTAAATACAGATATGTATATGTGTGAGTGTATGTATATATTTGTAAATATCTTGTTAAAAATCAGTTAATATGTTCTCACATGTACTATTTTGTATTGTTAAAGCATCAGTATATTGGAAGTACGATGGATGCTACTATTGAATTAAGTGACTGACCATTGATGCGTTAAGGCTCTGTATTAATTAACGGTTAAATCAACTATTAGCGGTCTTTTGCACATGCATGGACAACGGACTGCAATCAAATACTTGAAAATAAGAAATCATATCTCCTAAGGAGAGCTAGTTGATATGATTTCCTTTCTTTACTTTTTTTAATTTCTAAGTCCTATTCTTTCGTTTTTTTTCCTGTCGTTTTTTCATCTAGGGAGAAGAATTTTTGGTTTTAAGAAACAACTTATTTGGAGTTTTCACAAAACAAAAAAAAAAACAACTTATTTATTATGAGTACCAGATGTTGCCCTGGTCAGGGGGATTGGGCTGGAGTTGTTATGCTCATGTGGGTCTGTACTTTATAAGCTTGCACTTGTAATTTACGCACATTTCCCAATGAGAAGCAAAATAATAATTATATACTCTTAAGAATTCATTACTTGTTTATCGAGACATCTTGAGTTGTCATTATTGCAAGCTGCAAACAGTGATATTGATGGTTTATTCATAATGTTAAGCAAGTGGGCAAGTAGGTCTGTCTCTGTTAATATTTTCTTAATTGGGCCTCATGCCTATTTAATTATTATTTAAACTTGACCTAGAAACACACATATTTTCGAAGTACTCAACGTTACGGATGCAAGGCACATGCAAAATGAAATTCAGAGTTACAACGAAAATTCTATACAACGATCGAAGACCAAAAGGTAAATTGGTAACTTAGAGCAAGTCCACCCCTAAAAATGCGCTGACACCTGAATAGTGATTAACCTCAATTAACAGTAATTGGCCAAATGTATCTATACCCCTAAAAATGAGCTGGCACAAGGTCTGGTCAATTCGTATTAAAATATTAATAATTTTTATATAAAATAATATAAAAAAAGTTTTAATTTCGGATAAGATTTTTAACCAATCTTGTGATGCCATGTGTCATTATCGAAAGTACTATTTTGTGAATATATTTCCGATAAGATTTTCAACTAATCCTGACCGCCATGTGTCATTATCTGTTTACAATAATTTAACCAATATTTCGATAAGATTTTCAACCAATCACGCAGTGCCACGTGCCATTATTGAAAATACTATTTTGTGAATAGATTTCCGATAAGATTTTCAACAAATTCTAACGCACCATGTGTCATTATCTGTTTACAATAATTTAGCAAAGATTTTGATAAGATTTTCAACCAATCACGCAGTGCCACGTGACATTATCCGAAAGTACTATTTTGTGGATATATTTTCGATAAGATTTTCAACCAATCCTGACACGTCACGTGTTATTATCTGTTTACAATAATTTATCTAGGATTTCGATAAGATTTTCAACCAATCAGATAGTGTTTCGTGGTATGATGCAGAATCTCATCCTTTCTATAAAATCTGCCATCTCTCTTTTCCCGGTCCGTTCCCCGTGACTCTGCCATCTCTTCCCTTTCCCCCATTTGTCTTCCCCGTGACTCTGGCATCTCTCACTTTTCCTGCCATCTCTCTCTTTTCCCGGTCCGTTCCCCGTGACTCTGCCATCTCTCTCCTTTCCCCCATTTGTCTTCCCCGTGACTCTGGCATCTCTCACTTTTCCTGCCATCTCTCTTTTCCCTCATCTCTAACACTCACTCATCTCTTTAAGAATCCTCAAACACTCCACCTCTTTCAAAGCATCCATTCCCCTCTCTCTCGCTCAATCTCTCTAAGATCCCGGCGCAGATCTTCTTCATCATCGTCTCAAGGGTCCTTTTAATTGTGTCCAATCCCAATCCCGAACTACCCAAACAAAGTTATTTCCTTTCACATCCCCGACTTTCGTCCTCATTATCGTCTTCTGGAGAAAATACGCCCCGACAAAGCCACCGCTAACTTTCTTTTGCTGTTTCTTTCTCTGCAACTTTCCGATGCTTTTCACACTCAAACACTATCTTAAGGCACCCGCGGCCTTGATGGACGAACTTTGTTCTGTTCGCAGTAAGTTTGTTATTTACTTGTATGTTTCTTTCATTGTTTGATTTGAACTGAGACACTTTGTTTAATAATTTTCCTTTTTGATCCGTTGGATAGGTGAACATAAGTCAGCAATTTTCTGCATCACTTCATCAAGCTGCAAGGCTTGTAAGTTTACTTTTATCCTTCAAAAGTCTTGGGCTGTGTTTTGGTCCGGTTAAAACTGAAAATCAAACCAATTGATTTCATTGATCTATGTATCTATTGTTTTATGTTCTTAACTGACTTTGTAGTAAAGAGTTGTCTAATCTGTTGTTGAGTAACTTTAGTATTATTTATCTTGTATACATGCTTACATATCAAAGAAAAGGAGCCGTTGTTCATCATTATTCCAGCTAAAATGTAGTTGGAATATTTTAATAAGTGTTATGTTTGATGCTTCATTTCAAATGTAGTTGGAATCCGTAGAATCCAGCTTTCCTTTCTTCGTGTGTTTCTAAATGCTGTTGTTGGAATTATTGTATTGCTCAAAGTCTTGATTCCAGGACTTGGCAAGATTACCTGTTGTACTTATTATTGATATAGTGAAAGATTGTTGTTGTTGACTCGTGGACGTAGCCGAACCACGTTAATTCTTGGTCTGATTTATTTTGTTATTTTGTTTTTTGATTTCTCAAGTTTATTATGCTTTTCCCATTCTTATACGCGACATTCACAATAGAATATCAAAATAGTTTTGGTCAAATTTTGATTACTCATTACGTGTTGGGAAAATCTCACTTGTGCTCAATTTTCTTTTAACTTTGTTCCCATTAATTCATAGGGCTCTAGAATAGTCCTTGAAGTTTATTCTTATACCTAAAACCAAACCGGTCAACCGGCCCCAGCTTAGAAACATAAACTCTTAAGATGTAATTGATGATTCTATTCTACGGCTATTTTGATAAAAGGGATTAAAGTTGAAGAAAATTGAGTGGAACTGAGGTTATCTCGATGCGTCCTATATGAAGAAAGACTGTATATATAAAATTTATTTTATATGTTTTGTTAGTTAATCCCGATGACTGATGTGATCAATTAATCTGCAATAAACTGCTGCTTTTGAACTTATGTTTGCTATACCCCCTGTGCAGCTCATAAACTTCTATCTCCAGTCATTTTAGAGCTCAGTGGGCGATTCCTACACTTAAGAGTTTATAAGCTGGTCCTTCCTGAGGTGTGGCATTGTCTTAACTTTGATTAACATTTTTTTTGGCAGTCATTTAAGTTTCATTGTGAACTGTTTGGATCCCATCTTTAGATAAAAGTAGATGAAGTTGTGTACATTCACATAAATCTTGCAATGTCTGTGAAAATTCATTTCACACTCGATACTCAGTACAATCCCAAAAGCAGAAACAAAGTAGAAAAATTCAAGTTTCTTTTCCAAACAACACAATTTACACAACCAAGTTACTGTTCAAATCTATCGTTCATAACCAACAACTGGCTAGCTAACTAATAGTCTAATATAATGGCTAACTAATATAAGTGAATCTACTGTATTGACTTCACTGCAGCTCTCACTCCTCCTTTACTTTTCACATCCTTTCCAGCTTGTAAGTTGTTTGGTACTTCTCCTTTTTCCTATTCCAGATGGACACTCTGCAGATTGGGTGCTTTAAGTTGCAACTACACCACATGAGAAATACCCATAAATGGGGCTTAGTCAGTACAAATGTTGTATAATACCATCTCACCCACCATTATATACCAAAGAGGAAAATTATGATCACATCTAAACATAACACTAAAATTGCAGAAAACTAGCTGCATAAAAGAATTACCTTACTTCAAGAGTTTCCCAAATCATCCTACTTTGCTATATATCTCCAAGTGCTAGTAAAATTAACTATGTGATTCCTTCTCCTAAGATTGCAGAAGCTCTCAAAGGGCACTCCTAAAAACCCCGGAAATGACTTGCTCAATATCATATCTATCTTTGCATCTGTGATACCCAACTACAGAGAAAAACAAAGTCAAACTATTAGATTTATGTCTCAAAAAACTAAGCAACTAGAATCAGAGTATAAGAAAATTGCCTTAACCTGTGCTTAGCATCCATGGTGATATGCCGGCTAAGTTTCAGGAAATCGAGCATATTGGACCCTTTGTAGTTGGTGTGGTAATCTCTCACAAGATGTCTCAACCTTGACCCGTAATCTTGTAGCTCAAACGATGTCTTCCAGTCCGAGGTTAAAAGATCTCCACCGTGAGATGCATACACGTTCTCCAGCTCAATAGTCACCAACCTCAAGATATAACATTGGATGCAATTGACGAAATTATGGGTTTAAAAAAAATTTCGCGTAACTCCAAATTCGTAGGCCATTCTGTTTTTTGGGCATCAGAAGTGAAGGATGGCTGAGGAGATCTTCAAGGCACCTATAATAGAAAAAATAAAACATAACAATTGAATTATTTGTTGTAATTCTAATTAAATGTTAAATGAGAAAAGAAAAACATGAAAATTAAAAGCAACTTACATAGGAAGTAGTGTCAAGTTATGTAGTGTTTCAAGTTCAACCATTGTGCCCTTATGATCCAGTTTGTCAATTACCTCTTGGATAACGCTCCTAAAACTCACTACCGAATCAATAACCGAATCAGTCCGTTTTGGAATGGCACATCTAACTCTACTGGCCACCAAATACAGTGAGTGTCAACCAAAGGATGTAGCTGGATAAGGCTCTTGTTTGAGATCACCCATTATCTCCACTGTATTTCTATCAATAAAGAAAAAAATGAATGAAAAAAATGTAAAAAACAACTAGTACGATGTATACAAATGAAAACACACAAAAAAAATATCACTCACCTCAATATTAACTTGAACTTCGATGTGAGTATTTCACTATCAATTTGTTTCAACTCAAGTGGACTATTCTTCACCAACTGAAATAGGGTGGAGTCCATCTCTGTTGAGATGATCAAGACTTTGCCATCCACAAATTTGATCATATAACTTAGATAATTTGAACTTATTTCACAAATTTGATAGGAATAAGTCGTATATATATCCAAGTTCTATGATCAAATTTGTGGATGGCAAAGTCTTGATCTTCTCTACAGAGATGGACTCCACCCTATTTCAGTTGGTGAAGAATAATCTACTTGAGTTGAAACAAATTGATGGTGAAATACTCACATCGAAGTTCAAGTTGATATTGAGGTGAGTGATATTTTTGTGTGTGTTTTCATTTGTATACAACGTACTAGTTGTTTTTTACTTTTTTTTTCATTCATTCTTTTCTTTATTGATAGAAATACAGTGGAGATAGTGAGTGATCTCAAACAAAAGCTTTATCCAGCTATATCTTTTTGTTGAAACTCACTGTATTTGGTGGCCAGTAGAGTTAGATGTGTCATTCCAAAACGGACTGACCCGGTTATTGATTTGGTAGTGAGTGTTAGGAGCGTTATCCGAGAGGTAATTGACAAACTGGGTCATAAGGGCACAATGGTTGAATTTGAAACGTTACGTAACTTGAAGCTACTTTCTATGTAAATGGATTTTCATGTTTTTCTTTTCTCATTTAATTAGAATTACAACAAATAATTCAATTGTTATGTTTTGTTTTTTCTATAATAGTTGTCTTGACGATCTACTCAGCTATCTTTCACTTCTGAGGATCAAAAAACGGATTGGCCTATGAATTTGGAGTTACGCGAAATTTTTTTTGAAACTCATAATTTCGTCAGTTGCATCCAAGATTATATCTTGAGGTTGGTGACTATTGAGATGGAGAATGTGTATGCATCTTTAACCTTGGACTGGAAGACATCGTTTGAGCTACAAGATTACGGGTCAAGGTTGAGACATCTTGTGAGAGATTACCACACCAACTACAAAGGGTCCAATATGCTCGATTTCCTGAAACTTCGTCAGCATATCGCCATGGATGCTAAGCACATGGTAAGGCAATTTTCTTATGTTCTAGTTGCTTAGTTTTTGTGAGACATAAATCTAATAGTTTGATCTTGTTTTTCTATATAGTTGGGTATCACAGATACAGAGATAGATATGATATTGAGGAAGTCATTTTCGGGGTATTTGGGAGTGCTTTTTGAGAGCATCTGCAATCTCAGGAGATATATAGCAAAGTAGGATGATTTGGGAAACTCTTGAAGTAAGGTAATTCTTTTATGCAGCTAGTTTTCTGCAATTTTAGTGTTATGTTTAGATGTGATCATAATTTTCCTCTTTGGTATATAATGGTGGGTGAGATGGTATTCTACAACATGTTTACTGACTAAGCCCTATTTGAGGGTATTTCTCATGTGGTGTAGTTGCAACTTAAAAGTTGGAAAGGATGTGAAAAGTAAAGGAGTGAGAGCTGCAGTGATGTCAAAATAGTAGATTCACTTATATTAGTTAGCCATGATATTAGACTATTAGTTAGCTAGCCAGTTGTTCGTTTTGAACGATAGACTTGAATAGCAGCTTGGTTGTGTAACTTGTGTTGTTTGGAAAAGAAACTTGAATTTTTCTATTTTGTTTCTGCTTTTGGGATTGTATTGAGTGTGAAATGGATTTTGACAAACATTGCAAAGCTTCATGTGAATGTACTTCGACGTATTGTTCATTTTCTTGGAGGCAGATCGTTGATCACCATCATCAGTCGGCCATATTATACAAGAAAAGCTGAGTTGGGTTGTTTCGAAAAGAAACTTTTTTGTTTCTGCTTTTGAGATTGTATTGAGTGTGAGGTTCATATGAATGTACACAGCTTTTAAACTTCATTCTTCTCTCCATGGGAAGAAGAGAAGATATCCGTGAATATTTTATGAGTATATTCTTTTCGCAAATTGGGTGAAGAAATAAGATTTCAAATATTTTCGTCCATGAAACAGTCATATTCACACACATATAAATTGTATCATTACTTTTCGTCCATGAAACTATCATCTCAAGCTACATCTTCAAAATAGACTCCACTATCACGATTCACGGGCATAAAGTACAACAAGGATGCCAATGCATCAACAATCCTAACTATATACAAAAGCAACCCGAAAATAAAACGCTGATAGGACAATCAGCTTGACGAACGCCACACTCTTCTGACTTTCAAGCAATAACCTCCATGGCATCATTCCAGGATCGCCCTGCAATTCGCCATCTCTTGAGGTTCCTCATCTGTCCAATAATTCACTCACTCAGTGGTATGATTCCTCGGTGCTTGGCTACCATTAATGAAGACCTCAGTGGAAATCAAATCAAAGGCCGGAGCTCCACAACGTTTGCTAGACCTTGTCCTCCAATCCGACTCTCCGTTGGCATTGGATGTCCACGGATACCAATGGCCAACGCTTCATATTATAGATGTAGCTCTCAACAATTTCAATGGTGAAATACCAGAAGAGGATTGTCGACGACATGGAAAGCTATGATGAATAACCATCAACGCCCGGTTTGATCGTTAATTTGGTCAAGGATATGAAAATCATTTATGTTAAGTAATTTTCTGAAAATAATATTCATAACTTTGCAATCCTTAATTTCAAGGCGATTTGCATCAGCTTGGTTATCCATCAAAGCTTTCCATGCTCTCGACAATCCTCCTCTAGTATTTCACCATTGAATTCATCGAAAGCAACATGTTTACCAATGTGTCAAAAATATATTGTATTCTCAAAGAAAGGTGCATAATCAACCAAAGCAATTCGACTTGAATTCGTCAAAGACAATGTCAACTTGATTAAAAGGTCAATAGTTGGACATTTACCTGCATATCGCGTGTGTGTCAGTGGTTGACTGCCGCATATTTACTAGGAACACCTACCTCTTCATCCCTTCTGGTTATGCAGGAATCCAAAACACTCCAAAATCCAGTTTCCGCAATATCTTCAACGAAAGAAACATTGCTGATTGCCCCTTCTCTCCTAGTCCACTTCGCATCTTACATACGTCTGAAACTGTACCCGCACCCATACAATTCAGTTTGTACGTGTACTGAACCTTCGTGTGTACCTTCCTCGCAGAGAATGCCAAAATTAATGTCTAGTACCAAAGAAAAGAAATTTGGATACCATTGGATCGTAACTTTTCTCTTAATATCCTCTATCAACTGGTATGCTCTTGATACAAGATTTTCAGGCGATCTTCTAAACTTGACAAGTTTCTTGGATCTGAACAAGTTTTTTAACAAATCAGACATCGCTTCGGCCTTCAGTGAACTATAGACTTCCTCCTTGTACGAAATGCATCTTCATCTCTGACATATGTATACGGCAAGACATCATCTTGCACAGCTTGTGTGCCATTTCATTCATTCCTTGTTTCCTTAACAAATCATTCATTCTTTGGAAAGTAAAATACTGAGGAACTCAACCCCTCCATATCATGTCCTCAAACTCTTCAGAAGCCCCTTTAAATTTATGCATATTGTAAAGCAAATGAAGCAACATGTTGCTTGTAGCTCCCATCCCCTTGATCACATTTCCTTGCTAACTTGAATAGCCAAATTCAATCTCCCCTCCACACTTAACATCTCCAACAAAGTTGGGAGAGTAAGCGGATCCGGGGTATATCCAGATTCAATCATTTTCGTATAAAGGTCCAATAAGCCTCAATTTTCCCATACTTTGAACATTACCTAAAGAAATAGTTATAGGTTGTTGGAGTAGGGGCAGTATCCCGACTTTTCATCGTCTTAAGGATCTTACTAGCACCTACAAGATCTCCAGCCTCGCAACTGCCCTTTACCAGAGAATTGTACCAGAGAATTGTATGTTGAAATAGTAATAGTGGGGCCTAATTCCACGACCAAAAAGCGCTCCATCATCCCCAGCACCTGCTTGCACCTTCAGGGTTCCCCCAACACATCGATTATTGGATTATAATCATTGTACACAATTGCATTGGGCTCAACTCCTTCCCTCCTCATCTCGCTCACCAGCTCAACTCAGTTGCAATTTCAGCGCGACACTCCGACTCCGACAATCTCCTTCCACAAGTGTACCATGAAATAACTTAAGCTAGGGTTGTAAATACTGATTGCATAATCTCAACTCAGTTAATTATGAGTGAGGTATGGACTTCATTATATAGAGATTACAAGATGAGATTACAGGTTTACACATATCATCTAAGTACACTTGTATTACAAAACTAAGTTACACAGGAGGTTTAGATAAGGAAGGATTGTGATTCCTTGCTATCTGTTGAAGAGTTGGAGGATTATCATCTATCTGTTGAAGAGTTTGTAGATTATCCAACTTGTGTAGCTGGCGTGGAGAGTCCTTTAGCATGGAGTGCTGATGTGGAGAAAGATCCTGAATATTTGGTTTATCACGCCCCCGCAAGCTGAGTGGGCGTTGGCGGACAGGAAGCTTGGAAATGAGATAACTGAAACGGGCTGTGGACAAGCCCTTAGTTAAGAGATCGGCTAGTTGATCAGCTGATGAAACATAGCCTACAACAAGTTCATTTCGAATTACTTTTTCTCTAACGTAATGGTAATCAACTTCCACATGACGCATACGAGCCTGATAAACCGGATTGGAAGCTACTGCCAGAGCACTGATATTGTCACACCACAAGCGGGGTGGATGAAGAGGGAGATGAAGATCACGGAATATGTGTCTGAACCAAGATAAAGTAGCGGAGGTATAGGCCATTTGGCGATACTCAGCCTCTGTGCTGGAGCGAGACACACCTCTTTGCTTTTTTGAACTCCAAGAGATTAAGTTATCCCCGAGAAAAATACAATGACCACCAGTGGAGCGACGATCGTCCGGGTCACCAGCATAGTCAGCATCTGCAAAGGCTGTGAGAGACAAAGAACTGGGTTTATAAACGAGACCGTGATCATGAGTGGCTTTCAAATAGCGAAGAATACGCTTGACGGCAGCCCAATGCGTGGTGGTGGGTGAATGCATATACTGACAAACTTGATTCACGGCGAAAGCAATGTCAGGCCGTGTGAATAAGAGGTATTGGAGAGCCCCAACAACACTTCGAAAATTAGTACCATCGGCTAAGGGCTCACCCTCATATAAACTGAGCTTGCGGCCTGGAATGGCAGGAGTAGACAGAGGCTTGGCGTCAGTCATCTCAGTGCGTTTGAGTAGGTCCAGGATATATTTGGACTGTGTTAAATGCATGGCGGTCGGTGTTCTCGTAATTTCCATTCCCAGAAAATAATGTAAGGGCCCAAGGTCCTTCATGGAAAATTTGTGGCCCAATTGTTGAATAAATGTAGAGATGTGGGATGGATGATTACCTGTGACAAGAATATCATCAACATAAATGAGTAGATAAATCACAGTAGAGCCATTGTGGAAAATGAACAGCGAAGAATCTGCCATTGATGCCTGAAAACCAAGTTCTTCTAAGTGGTGAGAGAAACACTGAAACCAGGCACGGGGGGCCTGTTTTAAGCCATAGAGGGACCGGTGAAGCCGACAGACATGTGACGGGAACTGTGGGTCGACGAAGCCCGAAGGTTGGCGCATGTAAACTTCCTCAGTTAAAGAACCATGGAGAAACGCGTTTTTGACATCAAGCTGGCGAATGGGCCAGTTAAAATGAAGAGCCACAGAGAGAATAAGTCTGATGGTGGCATGAGTGACAACCGGACTGAAGGTTTCACTATAATCAATCCCTTCTTGTTGATGAAATCCATTGGCAACCAGCCGTGCTTTAAATCTTTCAATGGAACCATCAGAGTTTCGTTTAATACGGTACACCCATTTATTAGGTAGAACATTCATGGAGGGATGAAAGGGAACGAGAGACCACGTTCCTGTGTGTTGCAGAGCATTGAATTCTTCTGCCATTGCCATACGCCATTCAGAGTGCTTATTTGCCTGTGAAAAACAAGTGGGCTCAACCATTGCATTAGTTACATCAGAAATAAGAGCATATTTGGGATTTGGTTTGTGAATACCATCCTTGGAGCGTGTGACCATGGAGTGAACAGGAGCATCACGGGTTGCATTCGTAGGGGATAGGGATGGTGACAGGTCAGGGAGAGAGGGTACAGAAGACTGAGATAATTGTGATGGAATGGGATGAGTGGATATAGGGGAATAGGGAAGGGAAGGACGGGTGGATGAGGTGGTGGGAATAATGGGTGGGTGCGGGTTTTGAGGAAAAGGAGGGTTGGGTGGTGGGGATTGTATGATAGGATTTGTGTGGTGGAGCGGATTTGGTGGTAAAGTAGTGGGAATAGTAGGCCTAGGAGGAGATATTAAGGAGTAGGGGTCAATGTTGAGCACTGTAGATGATGGGGAGGATGCAGGCTTTGCAGAAAAGGATTCTTTGTATGGAAAATTGGCTTCATCAAATAAGACGTGTCGTGACAAATATATGCGACCAGTGGACATATCTAAACACCTATAACCCTGTTGATTTAAAGAATAACCTAAGAAAATGCAACGTTTGGAACGAAATTGTAACTTGTTAGTATTATAGGGACGTAGATATGGAAAACAGGCACACCCAAAAACTTTAAGAAAATCATATTGAGGAGATTTTTGAAACAACTTTTGAAATGGAGACTCATTATGGAGAACTTTAGTTGGTAAACGGTTGATCAAATAATTAGCTGTATGAAAAGCGTCATCCCAAAATGAAGTTGGTAAGGAAGAATGAGCAAGAAGTGTGAGACCAGTTTCAACTATATGACGATGTTTTCGTTCTGAGATGCCATTTTGTTCAGGATGATGTGGACAAGTAAAGCGATGGTGAACTCCATGGTGATTCAAAAACATTTTAAAATTGGTGTTGACATACTCTCCTCCCCCGTCAGTTTGAAGGGATTTAATTTTAGTATTGAACATGTTTTCAACCAGGTTTTTGAATGACACAAAAGTAGGAAAAACATCGGATTTTAATTTTAAAGGATATAACCAAGAGTAGCGAGAATAATCATCAATAAATACTACATAATATTTAAAACCATTGATGGAAAATAAAGGTGAAGTCCATACATCAGAATGAACCAATTGTAATGGAGATGAAGACCGAGAAATTGACAACTGAAAAGGTAACTTGTGACTCTTACCCATGGGACATGAGGTACAGAAGTCACGAGTCACAACGCCTTTAATAGGCAATTTATTCTTAGAAACTAAATTTTGCAAAAGTTGAAATGATGGATGACCTAGCCTAGAGTGCCAAATTGAATTGGACACTCTAGTTCCTAAAAATGCAGACACGCCTTTTGTTGATGATGAAACACCAGAAAATGGGTAGAATCCATTTCTACTCGGGCCTTGGAAAAGCATCCTCCCCGTGTGAAGTGCCTGAACAGAGTAGGAGTTAGGATATAGGGTTAGTGAGCAGTTATTATCAGTGGTAAAGCGATGGATGGAAATAACATTAGTGGATGCATTGGGGCACAGTAGTGTATTGGGTAAAGTAAAGGTAGATTTAGGTGTACGAATGCAAGTGTTGCCTATGTGTGAAATTTGCAAACCTGTTCCACCCACTACTCCATTGACTTGGTCAGTGCCATTATAAGGACGAGGATGGGAAACACTAGCAAGATTATTAGTGATGTGAGCATTGGCCCCGGAGTCAAACAACCACTCCTGGATGGCAGGTCCTGGCGCAGAAGCAGGAGGTGCAGTGGCAGCAAAAGCTTGCAGGCGGGGTGCAGGGACACGGCCCTCATAAGCCATGTTGAGGCGATTGAAGCAATCTATCGCAGAATGACCATGACGGCTACAAATTTGACATTGAATCCGACCAGAAGTGAAAGAACCTTGGGAAGGAGGCGCACCGAGAACCCCATCAGGTAGGCGAGAGTGTGACCCTTGGTGGGAGGAAGACCCGTGTTGTGGAGATGCCATGAAAAAAAAAAATTGTTGTTTTTTTTTTTGTGTTTTTGTCGTAAGACTTTAGCTCTTTGATACCATGAAATAACTTAAGCTAGGGTTGTAAATACTGATTGCATAATCTCAACTCAGTTAATTATGAGTGAGGTATGGACTTCATTATATAGAGATTACAAGATGAGATTACAGGTTTACACATATCATCTAAGTACACTTGTATTACAAAACTAAGTTACACAGGAGGTTTAGATAAGGAAGGATTGTGATTCCTTGCTATCTGTTGAAGAGTTGGAGGATTATCATCTATCTGTTGAAGAGTTTGTAGATTATCCAACTTGTGTAGCTGGCGTGGAGAGTCCTTTAGCATGGAGTGCTGATGTGGAGAAAGATCCTGAATATTTGGTTTATCATACCATACGTTGCTAGGTTTCACATTCTCCCTCCCTCCTCATTTCCACCCAAAGCCGCCCTGGCCTTTCAGCTTCCCTGATCGGAAACCATCCATTGAGCAGTATACTATGAGCCCGAACTGATGGAAGCCAATCTGGATGCAACTTCCTTTTGCTATCAAAATATTGTGAAGCCACCCTCCTAACAAGACCTTCATTACAAAGGGAATCCAACAATACTAGAAACAAACTCATTTCTGCTTCAGAGTTGAGAAATTAGTCTAAATTACTCGCAAACTGAAAAAGCCCGAATTGTCGATTCGGGCATGCATGCCTCCCGATATCAATACCAAAAACACGAATATAATTTCAGAATACAAGCAACTCCAGGGTACCCCATTTAACAAATACGTGAAAGTTCATCTTTTTTTTAAGGAGAAATTAAGTTCACATCATTTTTTTTGTTACTTTATTGATTAAAATCCTATTCATTTTCAATTTTTTATCAAGGTCATTGGGTATTAATAACACCATCAATTATTTGAATAATAAAATATTTTTATTTTTAAAATATATTCCTATAGTGTTAAAAATGTTACAATGAGTATATTTATATTTATGGCTAAATTTTTTATCATATATTTTTATTTTTAGTTTGTACCTATTTTTAATTTGCAAATATTTTTTAATTTGTACCAATTTTCTTTTCATTTTTAATTTGTACCCATATATTAGTTTCCTTTTGTGCCCATATTTTTTAAGGTTTTATTTGTGTTTGTACCCATGTCACGTGACATTGTATATTTAATCAATGATAGAAAAATTACATATGGTATATTTATGTTTTATGCCTAAACTTTGTGTCATATATTTATATTTGTAGTTTGTACCCACTTTTAATTTGCAACATTTTTTTTTTTAATTTGTAGTATTTTCTTTTTAGTTTTATTTTGTACCCATGTATTAATTTCTTTTAGCGCCTATATTTTAAAAAAATTCATTTGTACTCATAATTTTTTAATCTTTTATATGTACCCTAATTTATTTATAATGTACCCATTCTTTTTTATTAATGTACCACTTTGTTATATGTGAAATGTACCAATTTGTTTTGTAAAATGTACCCATTTTTTTAACACTATGGATACATTCTTTTTAACACACCCCGACCGAGATCGAGGCATGCTGGCCGTCACGTAAAGGTGACGTAGCCATGTGCACAGTGCGGAAGCATGCCTCTATCTCGGTCGGGGTGTGTCAGTTTGGTATCAGAGCCTAACCCTGGCCGTGGTGTGCCGACGAGGACGTCGGGCCCCTAAGGGGGGGTGGATTGTGAGATCCCACATCGCCCAGGGGAGTGATCCTTATATGTATATTCTCATCCCTACCTAGCACGAGGCCTTTTAGGAGCTCACTGGCTTCGGATTCCGTAGGAACTCCGAAGTTAAGCGAGTAGCGCACGAGAGCAATCCCATGATGGGTGACCCACTGGGAAGTTGCTCGTGAGTTCCCAGAAACAAAACCGTGCGGGGAATGGTAAGCCCAAAGCGGACAATATCGTGCTACAGTAGAGTCGAGCCCTGGTTGTGGTCGGGGCCTAGGCCGGGATTTGACACTTTTGCCATTTATTATTTCTTATTTTTACATAGTTTTTATCCATTTATTCAATCAAAATGTTTGAATTTTTTTTATTGTAACCGTTTCTAATAGTATTATAATGAGGGATTTTAAATTTATAGGATTATAAATCTCTTAAAATATCAAACAATTAATGTCAAAACTATAAAAATATAAATATTAATAGTAATATAATGAGGTGTAAAAAGTCAAGGGACTTTGATCAAACTTTGAATACAATTAATGTTTTAATCAAAGAATGTTAATGATTAAGGACCGCATCCAAAGTATCCCTTTTTTTAATCCGTTTCAGATTGTGCAGGGCCAAAACTTATCCTAAAATCGCAATAATGTGGAAGGGGGTAGGTTTAAAGTGGTTCAAATTTGCAGTCGAACTTAAGACCTTTCATTTATAAATGAAGAAGAATTTCACTAGACCGTAGTACTAAGTGACTTCAGTTTAGTTTTTATCATTGCATTTTACATGTTTAATTTACAACAGTTAGTCTTGAGACATTTTTGTGGACCGAAAGCACAATGTGGGATACCATGTTTGTATTATGATATAAGTGGCAGGCCGACAAAAATGTCTCATTTTAGGGTATATTTTTCTAAAAACTTACAACTCAACGAAATTTGAATTATAAAAACACAAAATGAAAAATGGTTGCACTTTAGCAACTTGTAATATTTGGCAATGTGATTTCAAAGTGGGTAGAGATCGAACCGTGGTTGGACTTAAATAACTAAGAAATCACATGTTAGACTAAAATATATTATCGATAGCGGTGGCAATGGTGGTTATGGTTGTGGAGGCAGTGGTGATGGTGGCAGTAGAAACAATGGTAGTGTAAGATTAGTGTTTGTAATGGTAGTGGTACTTTTGTTCTGCAAGACAGCAGGTCAAAATGTAATTTTAAAAAACTAACGAGGGAAGAATTAAAAATAATAATTAAAAGCCAAATTCCTCTTTTTATAAAAGCACATTTTATTTTATTTACGTTGGTATGATCATATTTTCATCATTTTGATAAGTTTGGCGTTTAGAGGATCTGTACCATTTGGATGGGTTGCAGCAGTGATTTTGTACTTATATATGCTTGCCTCACTAGTATTATGAAGTAAAGAAATGCTACTGTACACATAACCAATCTCAGCTTCAGTTAATGCCGAAACAGCTTATTGACATAGTATTGTCAATTATACGAGAATAAGACCTCGCAAATGAATCGTGTTTGTTATTTTTGTTTATTTTAACTTAATAATGATCTGATAAGTTAACAGATTAAACTGAAATTCGTGTATTCACGTCTTGTGCAACAAAAGCAACTAAGCCGTGTGGCATTTGTGTAAACCACAAAAAAATATCATCACCATCTTCGGGTTACGTCCTTGAAAAAGACACTCCTATCACGGGGCATAAAGTACAATAATCTTGAACTGTACATGGATTTCTGATCTTTATAAGTAATGAAGTCAAAGCATGATTACAAGGATGAAAACACTAGTTTACCAGTTAAGCCATTCTTCTTTAGGGTTTAGGCAGCCACCACTCCAATAATTGGACATGCTTGAAAATTCGACACACACGAGAGACATGTCAAGAGTATAAATTATGCATCGAGGAAAAGGTGGACATTGCATGCAGGTTATGTGTAATGGGATTCAATTTATGTTATTGTAGGTTATGTGTGCGATAATCCATTGAGCCATTTATGGATATTATTTTATGGTAATTTTCTGTTTTTATCATTTTATAATTAACGATTAATAAAATTAAAGAAAATAAGGAAACGTTAAACATTTATGTTTCAAATTATAATAGGTAAAAAAATTTAAAGGAAGAAAATATGAGACCAATGAAATGCATTGAAGAATAAAATTAGATAGGTAATGGGAGAAGAGACTGATTAAAAATAGACATTGCATAGGTAGAGCTATTTGTTCTAGTTTTTTTTGGGTTAACCTGTTTTTATGTTTTTGGTTTAAACCGTCTAGTTTCGTGTCTCACTAAGAAGAAAAACACTCTATTTGTTTTAAAAGTATGCTTACTATAAAAGAATTATTAATGATTTTTTTGTTTGTAAAAATTGTTGGTGGTGTTTTTATTTTTATATATTTCTAAACAATAAACTAATTTATTAATGATCAAAGACGAACTGATACGTTAACTGATACATTAACATCAGCAGCTAGGATATTGAAAAATCAAATTGGTTCCCAATCATCCTACTAAACACAGATCCTTCTCGTTAATGACATGAGCAACCATCAGGTGAGACTAGTCTTTTAATTTTGAGTTGACACGGTATATGTATAGTAACTCACGAGAAACTTTCGGTCTCAAAAGCATCTTCAGGACTGCATCCTTTCTAGTCGAAGATCAAGTGTAACGAGTAAATACAGATATGAATATGTGTGTGTGTGTATCTTTGTAAATATCTAGTTAAAAATCAGTTAATATGTTCTCACATGTACTATTTTGTATTGTTAAAGCATCAGTATATTGGAAGTAAGAGGGTAAAGCTTTGTATTAATCAACGGTTAAATCAATTGTTAGCCGTCATTCGCACATGTATGGACAATGGACTGCAATCAAATACTTGAAAATAAGAAGGGAGCTTTAATAAAAAGGGCTTGAACTAAGTTTATTTTAACCAAAAACCATCCTATAACTTTTTTTAACCAAAAACCATCCCAGAACAAGGTAAAACCCACCAAACCAACAGACAGCTCGACCACCAGCCAGTCACTCATGGGCTCTCCTTTGGCCCTTATCCTCCTTCTCCTCCTTTTCGTCTCGCTGATTACTACAACTTTCCTTTTTGAATCACCCTATTTCGTTGAGTATTGAAGAAGTTATATTCATTTGAATCTTACCCAGTTTCGCGCGACCTCCGAGGCTTTCGAGGCATTTTCCGGCCAAACCACAACGAGTTAGCCATATTGCAAGGTACCATTCTCTTCGTCTCTTCGAGAACTACGATTTTCGTTTTTGAATCACTCGATTTCGTTGAGTATTGACAAAGTTATGAGCGTTTAAAGTTTGTCCAATCCAGTTTCCGGAGACCTCCGAGGCTTTCAAGGCGTTTTCCGGCCAAACCCCAATGAGTTAGCATCATGCAAGGTACCATTCTCTTCGTCTCTTCGAGAACTACGATTTTTGTTTTTGAATCACTTGATTTCGTTGAGTATTGACAAAGTTATGAGCATTTAAAGTTTGTCCAACTTTCCGGCAAAAATCCGGCCTTCCCTTCCGTTTAGCTCCGGCGAGCAGCAACCACACCAAGCCCTTTGGGTCGTGCACAAACAAACACTGTATCTGGAAAGAAAATGAACATTAACACTGTCGCTGGAAAAACATAACACTGTCTCCGCAAAAAACTAACATTGTCGCTGAAAAAATAACACTGTCGCTGGAAAACTAACACTGTCGCTGGAAAACTAACACTGTCGCTGGAAAAATAACACTGTCGTTGGAAAAACTAACACTGTCGATGGAAAAACTAACACTGTCGCTGGAAAAATAACACTGTCTCTGGAAAACTAACACTGTCGCTGGAAATAAACAAACAGTGCAGTGACTTAAATTCCAGAAACAGTGACTTAGATTCCAGAAACAGTGTTACTTAAAATCCAGAAACAGTGACTTAAATTCCAGAAACAGTGTTACTTGAAATCCAGAAACAGTTTATTTTTACATTCCAGAAACAGTGTCCGTCGAAAAGAACCAAAATCCAGAAACAGTTACTTAAATTCCAGAAACAATGACTTAACTTATAACATGGTATTTTATTAAACAAAACTTATAACATGGTTTTTTATTAAAACTAAAACTTATAACATGATTTTTTATTAAACAAAACTTATAACATGATTTTTTATTAAAACTAAAACTTTTCAAGCTCTTTTCGTTAATTTTCCTAAATAAGAAATCATACCTACAAAGGAGAGCTAGTTGATATGATTTCTTTTCTTTATTTTTTTTTCAAATTCTAAGTTCTCCTATTCTTTCGGTTTTTTTTTTTTCCTGTCGTTTTTTCATCTAGGGAGAATTATTTTGGGTTTTAAGAAACAACTTATTTGGATATCAATGGTTCTGCAACATATGAGTACCAGATGTTGGCCCTGGTCAGGGGGATTGGGCTGGAGTTGTTATGCTCATGTGGGTCTGTACTTTATAAGCTTGAACTTGTAATTTAAGCACATTTCCCAATGAGAAGCAAAATAATAATTGCAAACTTCAAACAATGATATTGATGGTTTATTTGTAGCGTTAAGCAAGTGGGCAAGTAAACCTGTCTCTGTTAATATTTTCTTAATTGGGCCTCGTGCCTAATTAATTATTATTTAAACTTGACCTAGAAACACAGATATTCTTGAAGTACTCAACGTTACAAATGAAAGGTATATGCAAAATGAAATTCGGAGTTACAACGAAAATTCTATACAACGATTGAAAACCAAAGGTAAATTGGTAACTTAGAGCAAGTCCACCTCTAAAAATGCGCTGTCACCAAGCCTATTTAATCGACTCAAAGGAATAGTAATTGACTTCAATGAACAGTAATTGATCAAATGCATCTATACCCATGAAAATGCGCGGTACAAAGTTTAGTCAATTCGTATTAAAACATTAATAATTTTTTTATAAAATAATAAAAAAAAAAAAATTTCGGATAAGATTTTTAACCAATCTTATGACGTCATGTGTCATTATCCAAAAGTACAATTTTGTGAATAGATTTCCGATAAGATTTTCAACTAATCCCGACGCGCCACGTGTCATTATATGTTTACAATAATTTAGCCAAGATTTCGATAAGATTTTCAACCAATCACGTAGTGCCACGTGACATTATCCGAAAGTACTATTTTGTAGATATATTTGCGATAAGATTTTCAACCAATCCCGACATACCACGTGTTACTATCTATTTGCAATAATTTAGCTAAGATTTCGATAAGATTTTCAACCAATCACCACGTGCTATTATGCAGAATCTTATCTTTTGTATAAAATCTGCCATCTCTCTTTTCCCTCATATCTTTTCCCCCGTTCCCCGCGACTCTGCCATCTCTATTCCTTGTCGTCTCTCTCCTTTCCCCCATTTCTCTTCCCCGTGACTCTGCCATCTCTCACTTTTCCTGCCATCTCTCTTCTAACACTCAATCTCTCGAAGAATCCTAAAACACTCCATCCACCTCTCTCAAAGCATGCATTCCCCTCTCTCTCACTCAATCTCTCTAAGATCCCGGCGCAGATCTTCTTCATCATCGTCTCAAGGGTCCTTTTAATTGTGTCCAATCCCCATCCCGAACTACCCAAACAAAGTTATTTCCTTTCACATCCCCGACTTTCGTCCTCATTATCGTCTTCTGGAGAAAATACGGCCCGACAAAGCCACCGGTAACTTTCTTTTGCTGTTTCTTTCCCTGCAACTTTCTGATGCTTTTCACACCCTACCAAATTTCACAATTTCTCGACTTTCAGGGCCTCAAACACTATCCTTAAGGCACCCGCGGCCTTGATGGACGAACTTTGTTCTGTTCGCAGTAAGTTTGTTATTTACTTGTATGTTTCTTTCATTGTTTGATTTGAACTGAGACACTTTGTTTAATAATTTTTCTTTTTGATCCGTTGGGATAGGTGAACATAAGTCAGCAATTTTCTGCATCACTTCATCCAGCTGCAAGGCTTGTAAGTTTACTTTTATCCGTCAAAGTCTTGGGCTGTGTTTTGGTCCGTTTAAAACTGAAAATCAAACCAATTGATTTCATTTTATCTATGTATCTATTGTTTTATGTTCTTAACTGACTTTGTAGTAAAGAGTTGTCTAATCTGCTGTTGAGTAACTTTAGTATTATTTATCTTGTATGTGTAAGCATATATGTGGTCATACATTCTTACATATTAAAGAAAAGGAGCCGTTGTTCTCGCTAGAAATAGTATCATAAGTATTGGTGGACTTGTATGTTACTAGTACTAATTTATTCATGATTCTATTGTTTTAACTTTTAACAGGGATGCCGACAAGATAAGTTATGAGCGTCTACAGAAGGAATTTGAAGCTGCACGGGCTTTACAAACTCAAGGTATATTTTAATAAGTGTTATGTTTGATGCTTCATTTCAAATTTGTAGTTGGAATCAGTAGAATCCAGCTTTCCTTTCTTCGTGTGTTTCTAAATGCTGTTGGAATTATTGTATAGCTCAAAGTCTTGATTCTAGGACTTGGCAAGATTACCCGTTGTACTCATTATTGATATAGTGAAAGATTGTTGTTGTTGACTCGTGGACATAGCCAAACCACGTTAATTCTTGGTGTGATTTATTTTGTTATTTTGTTTTTTGATTTCTCAAGTTTGATATGTTTTTCCAGTTCTTAGACGTGACATTCACAATAGAATATCAAAATAGTTTTGGTCAAATTTTGATTACTCATGACGTGTTGGGAAAATCTCACTTGTGCTCAATTTTCTTTTAACTTTGTTCCCATTAATTCATAGGGCTCTAGAATAGTCCTTGAAGTCTATTCTTATACCTAAAACCAAACCGGTCAACCGGCCCCAGCTTAGAAACATAAACTCTTAAGATGTAATTGATGATTCTATTCTACCGCTATTTTGATAAAAGGGATTAAAGTTGAAGAAAATTGAGTGGAACTGAGGTTATCTCGATGCGTCCTATATGAAGAAAGACTGTATATATAAAATTTATTTTATATGTTTTGTTAGTTAACAACCGGCCCCAGCTTAGAAACATAAACTCTTAAGATGTAATTGATGATTCTATTCTACCGCTATTTTGATAAAAGGGATTAAAGTTGAAGAAAATTGAGTGGAACTGAGGTTATCTCGATGCGTCCTATATGAAGAAAGACTGTATATATAAAATTTATTTTACATGTTTTGTTAGTTAAGCCCGATGACTGATGTGATCAATTAATCTGCAATAAACTGCTGCTTTTGAACTTATGTTTGCTATACCCCCTGTGCAGCTCATAAACTTCTATCTCCAGTCATTTTAGAGCTCAGTGGGCGATTCCTACACTTAAGAGTTTATAAGCTGGTCCTTCCTGAGGTGTGGCATTGTCTTAACTTTGATTAACATTTCTTTTGGCAGTCATTTAAGTTTCATTGTGAACTGTTTGGATCCCATCTTTAGATAAAAGTAGATGAAGTTGTGTACATTCACATAAATCTTGCAATGTCTGTCAAAATCCATTTCACACTCGATACTCACTACAATCCCAAAATCAGAAACAAAGTAGAAAAATTCAAGTTTCTTTTCCAAACAACACAATTTACACAACCAAGTTGCTGTTCAAATCTATCGTTCATAACCAACAACTGGCTAGCTAACTAATAGTCTAATATAATGGCTAACTAATATAAGTGAATCTACAGTATTGACTTCACTGCAGCTCTCACTCCTCCTTTACTTTTCACATCCTTTCCAGCTTGTAAGTTGTTTGGTACTTCTCCTTTTTCCTATTCCAGATGGACACTCTGCAGATTGGGTGCTTTAAGTTGCAACTACACCACATGAGAAATACCCATAAATAGGGCTTAGTCAGTACAAATGTTGTATAATATCATCTCACCCACCAATATATACCAAGGAGGAAAATTATGATCACATCTAGACAGAACACTAAAATTGCAGAAAACGAGCTGCATAAAAGAATTACCTTACTTAAAAAGAGTTTCCCAAATCATCCTACTTTGATATATATCTCCAAGTGCTAGTAAAATTAACTATGTGATTCCTTCTCCTGAGATTGCAGAAGCTCTCAAAGGGCACTCCTAAAAACCCCGGAAATGACTTGCTCAATATCATATCTATCTTTGCATCTGTGATACCCAACTACAGAGAAAAACAAGGTTAAACTATTAGATTTATGTCTCAAAAAATTAACCAACTAGAATCAGAGTATAAGAAAATTGCCTTACCCTGTGCTTAGCATCCGTGGTGATATGCCGACTAAGCTTCAGGAAATCGAGCATATTGGACCCTTTGTAGTTGGTGTGGTAATCTCTCACAAGATGTCTCAACCTTGATCCGTAATCTTGTAGCTCAAACGATGTCTTCCAGTCCGAGGTTAAAAGATCTCCACCGTGAGATGCATACACGTTCTCCAGCTCAATAGTCACCAACCTCAAGATATAACATTGGATGCAATTGATGAAATTATGGGTTTCAAAAAAATTTCGCGTAACTCCAAATTAGTAGGCCATTCCGTTTTTTGGGCATCTGAAGTGAAGGATGGCTGAGTAGATCTTCAAGGCACCTATAATAGAAAAAACAAAACATAACAATTGAATTATTTGTTGTAATTCAAATTAAAAGTTAAATGAGAAAAGAAAAACATGAAAATTAAAATCAACTTACATAGGAAGTAGTGTCAAGTTATGTAGCGTTTCAAGTTCAACCATTGTGCCCTTATGATCCAGTTTGTCAATTACCTCTTGGATAACGCTCCTAAAACTCACTACCGAATCAATAACCGGGTCAGTGTGTTTTGGAATGGCACATCTAACTCTACTGGCCACCAAATACAGTGAGTGTCAAGCAAAGGATGTAGCTGGATAAGGCTCTTGTTTGAGATCACCCATTATCTCCACTGTATTTCTATCAATAAAGAAAAAAATGAATGAAAAAAATGTAAAAAACAACTAGTACGATGTATACAAATGAAAACACAAAAAAAAAATCACTCAACTCAATATTAACTTGAACTTCGATGTGAGTATTTTACTATCAATTTGTTTCAACTCAAGTGGACTATTCTTCACCAACTGAAATAGGGTGGAGTCCATCTCTGTAGAGATGATCAAGACTTTGCCATCCACAAATTTGATCATATAACTTGGATAATTTGAACTTATTTCACAAATTTGATAGGAATAAGTCTTATATATATTCAAGTTATATGATCAAATTTGTGGATGGCAAAGTCTTGATCATCTCTACAGAGATGGACTCCACCCTATTTTAGTTGGTGAAGAATAATCTACTTGAGTTGAAACAAATTGATGGTGAAATACTCACATCGAAGTTCAAGTTGATATTGAGGTGAGTGATATTTTTTTGTGCGTTTTCATTTGTATACAACGTATTAGTTGTTTTTTACTTTTTTTTTTTCATTCATTCTTTTCTTTATTGATAGAAATACAGTGGAGATAGTGGGTGATCTCAAACAAAAGCCTTATCCAGCTATATCCTTTGGTTGGAACTCACTGTATTTGGTGGCCAGTAGAGTTAGATGTGTCATTCCAAAACGGACTGACCCGGTTATTGATTTGGTAGTGAGAGCTAGGAGCATTATCCGAGAGGTAATTGACAAACTGGGTCATAAGGGCACAATGGTTGAATTTGAAACGTTACGTAACTTGAAGCTACTTCCTATGTTAATGGATTTTCATGTTTTTCTTTTCTCATTTAATTAGAATTACAACAAATAATTCAATTGTTTTGTTTTTTCTATTATAGGTGTCTTGACGATCTACTCAGCCATTTTTCACTTCTGAGGACCAAAAAACGGATTGGCCTACGAATTTGGAGTTATGCGAAATTTTTAACTCATAATTTCGTTAGTTTATATCTAGAGGTTGGTGACTATTGAGCTGGAGAATGTGTATGCATCTCACGGTGGAGATCTTTTAACCTTGGACTGGAAGACATCGTTTGAGCTACAAGATTACGGGTCAAGGTTGAGAGATTACCACACCAACTACAAAGGGTCCAATATACTCGATTTCCTGAAACTTCGTCGGCATATCGCCATGGATGGCACAGGGTAAGACAATTTTCTTATATTCTAGTTGCTTAGTTTTTGTGAGACATAAATCTAATAGTTTGAACTTGTTTTCCTCTGTAGTTGGGTATCACAGTTGCAGAGATAGATATGATATTGAGCAAGTCATTTCCGGGGTACTTGGGAGTGCTCTTTGAGAGCTTCTGCAATCTCAGGAGAATGAATTACAGAGTTAATTTTACTAGCACTTGGAGATATATAGCAAAGTAGGATGATTTGGGAAACTCTTGAAGTAAGGTAATTCTTTTATGCAGTTTTCTGCAATTTTAGTGTTATGTTTAGATGTGATCATAATTTTCCTCTTTGGTATATAATGGTGGGTGAGATGGTATTATACAACATGTTTACTGACTAAGCCCTATTTGAAGGTCATGTGGTGTAGTTGCAACTTAGAGCACCCAATCTGCAGAGTGCATCTGGAATGGGAAAAAAAAGGAGAAGTACCAAACAACTTAAAAACTGGAAAGGATGTGAAAAGTAAAGGAGTGAGAGCTGCAGTGAAGTCAAAACAGTAGATTCACTTATATTAGTTAGCCATGATATTAGACTATTAGTTAGCTAGCCAGTTGTTCGTTTTGAACGATAGACTTGAATAGCAGCTTGGTTGTGTAACTTGTGTTGTTTGGAAAAGAAATTTTCTATTTTGTTTCTGCTTTTGGGATTGTATTGAGTGTGAAATGAATTTTGACAAACATTGCAAAGCTTCATGTGAATGTACTTCTATACGTATTGTTCATTTTCTTGGAGGCAGATCGTTGATCACCATCATCAGTCGGCCATATTATACAAGAAAAGCTGAGTATTGTGTTGGGTTGTTTCGAAAAGAAACTTTTTTGTTTCTGCTTTTGAGATTGTATCGAGTGTGAGGTTCATATGAATGTACACAGCTTTTAAACTTCATTCTTCTCTCCATGAGAAGAAGAGAGGATATCCGTGAATATTTATTTTGTGACTATATTCTTTTTGCATATTGGGTGAAGAAATAAGATTTCAAATATTTTCGTCCACGAAACAGTCATATTCACACACATATATAAATTGTATCATTACTTTTCGTCCATGAAACTATCATCTCAAGCTACATCTTCAAAATAGACTTCACTATCACGATTCACGGGCATAAAGTACAACAAGGATGCCAATTCATCAACAATCCTAGCTATACACAAAAGCAACCCGAAAATCAAACACTGATAGGACAATCAGCTTGACGAACGCCACACTCTTCTCACTTTCAAGCAATAACCTCCATGGCATCATTCCAGGATCGCCCTGCAATTCGCCATCTCTTGAGGTTCCTCATCTGTCCAATAATTCACTCACTCAGTGGTATGATTCCTCGGTGCTTGGCTACCATTAATGAAGACCTCAGTGGAAATCAAATCAAAGGCCGGAGCTCCACAACGTTTGTTAGACCTTGTCCTCCAACCCGACTCTCCGTTGGCATTGGATGTCCACGGATACCAATGGCCAACGCTTCATATTATAGATGTAGCTCTCAACAATTTCAATGGTGAAATACCAGAAGAGGATTGTCGACGACATGGAAAGCTGTGATGAATAACCATCAACGCCCGGTTTGATCGTTAATTTGGTCAAGGATATGAAAATCATTTATGTTAAGTAATTTTCTGAAAATAATATTCATAACTTTGCAATCCTTAATTTCAAGGCGATTTGCATCAGCTTGGTTATCCATCAAAGCCTTCCATGCTCTCGACCATCCTCCTCTAGTATTTCACCATTGAATTCATCGAAAGCAACATGTTTACCAATGTGTCAAAAATATATTGTATTCTCAAAGAAAGGTTTAGCATAATCAACCAAAGCAATTTGACTTGAATTCGTCAAAGACAATGTCAACTTGATTAAAAGGTCAACAGTTGGACATTTACCTGCATATCGAGTGTGTTTCAGTGGTTGACTGCCGCATATTTACTCGGAACACCTACCTCTTCATCCCTTCTGGTTATGCAGGAATCCAAAACACTCCAAAATCCAGTTTCCGCAATATCTTCAACGAAAGAAACATTGCTGATTGCCCCCTCTCTCCTAGTCCACTTCGCATCTTACATAATTTCTAGTATACCAAAAAAGGAAAATTGGATACCATTGGATCGTAGCTTTTCTCTTAATATCCTCTATCAACTGGTTTGCTCTTGATACAATATTTTCAGGCGATCTTCTAAACTTCACAAGTTCCTTGGATCTGAACAAGTCCTTTTAACAAATCAGACGTCGCTTCGGCCTTCAGTGAACTATAGACTTCCTCCTTGCACGAAATGCATCTTCATCTCTGACATATGTATCCGGCAAGTTTGTTGGATGAGGAACACAAGACATCATCTTGCACAGCTTGTGTGCCATTTCATTCATTCCTTGTTTCCTTAACAAATCATTCATTCTTTGGAAAGTAAAATACTGAGGAACTCAACCCCTCCATATCATGTCGTCAAACTCTTCAGAAGTCTCTTTAAATTTATGCATATTGTAAAGCAAATGAAGCAACATGTTGCTTGTAGCTCCCATCCCCTTGATCATATTTCCTTGCTAACTTGAATAGCCAAATTCAATCTCCCCTCCACACTTAACATCTCCAACAAAGTTGGGAGAGTAAGCGGATCCGGGGTATATCCAGATTCAATCATTTTCGTATAAAGGTCCAATAAGCCTCAATTTTCCGATACTTTGAACATTACCTAAAGAAATAGTTATAGGTTGTTGGAGTAGGGGCAGTACCCCGACTTTTCATCGTCTTAAGGATCTTACTAGCACCTACAAGATCTCCAGCCTTGCAACTGCCCTTTACCAGAGAATTGTATGTTGAAATAGTGGGGCCTAATTCCAGGACCAAAAAGCGCTTCATCATCCCCAGCACCTGCTTACACCTTCAGGGTTCCCCAAACACATCGATTATTGGATTATAATCATTGTACACAACTGCATTGGGCTCAACTCCTTCCCTCCTCATCTCGCTCACCAGCTCAACTCAGTTGCAATTTCAGCGCGACGCTCCGACTCCGACAATCTCCTTCCACAAGTGTACCATACGTTGCTAGGTTTCACATTCTCCCTCCCTCCTCATTTCCATCCAAAGCCACCCGGCCTTTCAGCTTCCTTGATCGGAAACCATCCATTGAGCAGTATACTATGAGCCCGAACTGATGGAAGCCAATCTGGATGCAACTTCCTTTTGCTATCAAAATATTGTGAAGCCACCCTCCTAACAAGACCTTCATTACAAAGGGAATCCAACAATACTCGAAACAAACTCATTTCTGCTTCAGAGTTGAGAGATTAGTCTAAATTGCTCGCAAACTGAAAAAGCCCGAATCGCTGATTCGGCATGCATGCCTGCATAAAATGTACCAACCGCCAAAAAAAGATGATGGACTTAAAATCAAATGAACATATCCCGATATCAATACCAAAAACACGAATATAATTTCAGAATACAAGCAACTCCAGGGTACCCCATTTAACAAATACGTGAAATTTCATCTTTTTTTTAATCCGTTTCAGATTGTGCAGGGCCAAAACTTATCCTAAAATCGCAATAATGTGGAGGGGTACGCTTAAAGCGGTTCAAATTTGCAGTGGAAACTAAGACCTTTCATTTACAAATGATGAGGAATACCACTAGACCGTAGTATTAAGTGACTTCAGTTTAGTTTTTATCATTGCATTTTACATGTTTAATTTGTAACAGTTAGTCTTGAGACATTTTTGTGGACGGAAAGCACAAGGTGGGATACCTTTGTATTATGATATAAGTGGCAGGCCGACAAAAATGTCTCATTTTAGGGTATATTTTTCTAAAAACTTACAACTCAACGAAATTTGAATTATAAAAACACAAAATGAAAAATGGTTGCACTTTAGCAAC
Organism: Cotoneaster glaucophyllus; assembly: GCA_036320875.1. Taxonomy (NCBI): domain Eukaryota; kingdom Viridiplantae; phylum Streptophyta; class Magnoliopsida; order Rosales; family Rosaceae; genus Cotoneaster; species Cotoneaster glaucophyllus. The sequence continues at coordinate 7,126,837 of CM070073.1, read as the reverse complement.
TTGTAATATTTGGCAATGTGATTTCAAAGTGGGTAGAGATCGAACCGTGGTTGGACTTAAATAACTAAGAAATCACATGTTAGACTAAAATATATTATCGATAGCGGTGGCAATGACAGTTATGGTTGTGGAGGCAGTGGTGATGGTGGCGGTAGAAACAATGGTAGTGTAAGATTAATGTTTGTAATGGTGGTGGTACTTTTGTTCTGCAAGACAACAGGTCTAAATGTAATTTTAAAAAACTAACGAGGGAAGAATTAAAAATAATAATTAAAAGCCAAATTCCTCTTTTTATAAAAGCACATTTTATTTTATTTACGTTGGTATGATCACATTTTCATCATTTTGTTAAGATTGGCGTTTAGAGGATCTGTACCATTTGGAAGGGGTTCAGCAGTGATTTTGCACTTATATATGCTTGCCTCACTAGTATTATGAAGTAAAGAAATGCTACTGTACACAACCAATCTCAGCTTCAGTTAATGCCGAAACAGCTTGTTGACATAATATTGTCAATTATACGAGAATCAGATCTCGCAAATGAATCGTGTTTGTTATTTTTTGTTTATTTTAACTTAATAATGATCTGATTCGTTAACAGATTAAACTGAAATTCGGGTATTCACGTCTTGTGCAACAAAAGAAACTAAGCCGTGTGGCATTTGTGTAAACCACAAAAAGATATCATCACCATCTTCGGGTTACATCCTTGAAAAAGACACTCCTATCACGGGGCATAAAGTACAATAATCTTGAACTGTACATGGATTTCTGATCTTTATAAGTAATGAAGTCAAAGCATGATTACAAGGATGAAAACACTAGTTTACCAGTTAAGCCATTCTTCTTTAGGTTTTAGGCAGCCACCACTCCAATAATTGGACATGCTTGAAAATTCGACACACACGAGAGACATGTCAAGAGTATAAATTATGCATCGAGGAAAAGGTGGACATTGCATGTAGGTTATGTGTAATGGGATTCAATTTATGTTACTGTAGGTTATGTGTGCGATTCTCCATTGAGCCATTTATGGATATTATTTTATGGCAATTTTCTGTTTTTGTCATTTTATAATTAACGATTAATAAAATTAAAGAAAATAAGGAAACGTTAAACATTCATGTTTCAAATTATAATAGGTAAAAAAATTTAAAGGAAGAAAATATGAGAGCAATGAAATGCATTGAAGAATAAAATTAGATAGGTAATGGGAGAAGAGACTGATTAAAAATAGACATTGCATAGGTAGAGCTATTTGTTCTAGCTTTTTTTGGGTTAACCTGTTTTTATGTTTCTGGTTTAAACCGTCTAGTTTCGAGTCTCACTAAGAAGAAAAACACTCTATTTGTTTTAAAAGTATGCTTACTATAAAAGAATTATTAATGATTTTTTTGTTTGTAAAAATTGTTGGTGGTGTTTTTATTTTTATATATTTCTAAACAATAAACTAATTTATTAATGATCAAAGACGAATTGATACGTTAACTGATACATTAACATCAGCAGCTAGGATATTGAAAAATCAAATTGGTTCCCAATCATCCTACTAAAACAGACCCTTCTCGTTAAAGACATGAGCAACCATCATGTGAGACTAGTCTTTAAATTTTGAGTTGACACGGTATATGTATAAATAACTCACGAGAAACTTTCGGTCTCAAAAGCATCTTCGGGACTGCATCCTTTCTAGTCGAAGATCAAGTGTAACGAGTAAATACAGATATGTATATGTGTGTGTGTATCTTTGTAAATATCTTGTTAAAAATCAGTTAATATGTTCTCACATGTACTATTTTGTATTGTTAAAGCATCAGTATATTGGAAGTAAGACGGTAAAGTTTTGTATTAATCAACGGTTAAATCAACTGTTAGCCGTCATTCGCACATGCATAGACAATGGACTGCAATCAAATACTTGAAAATAAGAAATCATACCCACTAAGGAGAGCTAGTTGATATGATTTCCTTTCTTTACTTTTTTTCCAAATTCTAAGTTCTCCTATTCTTTCGGTTTTTTTTTTCCTGTCGTTTTTTCATCTAGGGAGAAGCATTTTGGGTTTTAAGAAACAACTTGTTTGGATATGAATGGTTCTGCAACAAATGAGTACCAGATGTTGGCCCTGGTCAGGGGGATTGGGCTGGAGTTGTTATGCTCATGTGGGTCTGTACTTTATAAGCTTGCACTTGTAATTTATGCACATTTCCCAATGAGAAGCAAAATAATAATTGCAAGCTTCAAACAGTGATATTGATGGTTTATTTGTAGCGTTAAGCAAGTGGGCAAGTAAACATGTTTATGTTAATATTTTCTTAATTGGGCCTCGTGCCTAATTAATTATTATTTAAACTTGACCTAGAAACACACATATTCTTGAAGTACTCAACGTTACGAATAAAAGGTATATGCAAAATGAAATTCGGAGCTACAACGAAAATTCTATACAACGATTGAAAACCAAAGGTAAATTGGTAACATAGAGCAAGTCCACCTCTAAAAATGTGTTGTGACCCAGCCCATTTAATCCACTCAAATGAATAGTAATTGACTTCAATGAACAGTAATTAGCCAAATGCATCTATACCCATAAAAATACGCGGGCACAAAGTTTAGTCAATTCGTATTAAAATATTAATAATTTTTTTTATAAAATAATAAAAAAAATTTAAATTTCGGATAGGATTTTTAACCAATCTTGTGACGCCATATGTCATTATCCAAAAGTACAATTTTGTGAATAGATTTCCGATAAGATTTTCAACCAATCCCGACGTGCCACGTGTCATTATCTGATTACAATAATTTAGCCAAGATTTCGATAAGATTTTTAACCAATCACGTAGTGCCATGTGACATTATCCGAAAGTATTATTTTGTAGATATATTTCCGATAAGATTTTCAATCAATCTCGACATGCCACGTGTTACTATCTGTTTACAATAATTTAACTAAGATTTCGATAAGATTTTCAACCAATCATCACGTGATATTATGCAGAATCTCATCTTTTGTATAAAATCTGCCATCTCTCTTTTCCCTCATATCTCTTCCCCCGTTCCCCGCGACTCTGCCATCTCTATTCCCTGTCATCTCTCTCCTTTCCCCCATTTCTCTTCCCCGTGACTCTGCCATCTCTCACTTTTCCTGCCATCTCTCTTCTAACACTCAATCTCTCGAAGAATCCTCAAACACTCCATCCACCTCTTTCAAAGCATGCGTTCCCCGCGACTCTGCCATCTCTCTCCTTTCCCCCATTTCTCTTCCCCGTGACTCTGCCATCTCTCTATTCCCTGTCATCTCTATCCTTTCCCTCATTTATCTTCCCGTGACTCTGCCATCTCTCACTTTTCCTTCCATCTCTCTCTTTTCCCTCATGTTTAACACTCAATCTCTCGAAGAATCCTCAAACACTCCATCCACCTCTTTCAAAGCATCCATTCCCCTCTCTCTCACTCAATCTCTCTAAAAGATCCCGGCGCAGATCTTCTTCATCATCGTCCAAGGGTCCTTTTAATTGTGTCCAATCCCAATCCCGAACTACCCAAACAAAGTTATTTCCTTTCACATCCCCGACTTTCGTCCTCATTATCGTCTTCTGGAGAAAATACGGCCCGACAAAGCCACCGGTAACTTTCTTTTGCTGTTTCTTTCTCTGCAACTTTCTGATGCTTTTCACACCCTACCAAATTTCACAATTTCTCGACTTTCAGGGCCTCAAACACTATCCTTAAGGCACCCGCGGCCTTGATGGACGAACTTTGTTCTGTTCGCAGTAAGTTTGTTATTTACTTGTATGTTTCTTTCATTGTTTGATTTGAACTGAGACACTTTGTTTAATAATTTTCCTTTGGGTTTATATCACAAATGATCCCTGAAATTGACCCCATCAATCATGATAGTCCTTAAAATTGAAATTCGATCAATGTAGTACCTGAATTTTAACCTACAAATCAATGTCGTCATTCTATTAGTGTTCCGTCCAAATTAACTTTAAAAAAAGGTTAGAGAACCAATTTTTCATGGTAAAATGATAAAAAATAACAATGTTACTTATAATTTTACTTACTACCTCTCTTTTCCTTTTTCCATCTTCACTTTTCTCTTCATTTTTTCATGGATTTGGTGTTAAAACTAAAATAAAAAAAAATTAAAAAAATGGTTCTCTAACCTTTTTTTGGTCATTTTACCATGAAAAATTGGTTCTCTAACCTTTGTTTAGTGTTAATTTAGACGGAACAGAAGGACGATATTGATTCGTGGGTTAAAATTCAGGGACTACATTGATCGATTTTCAAATTCAGGGACCATCATAATTGATGAGGTTAATTTCAAGGACCATTTGTGATATAAACCCTTTTCTTTTTTTATCTTGTATGTGTAAGCATATATGTGGTCATACATTCTTACATATTAAAGAAAAGGAGCCGTTGTTCATCATTATTCCAGCTCGAAATAGTATCATAAGTATTGGTGGACTTGTATGTTACCAGTACTAATTTATTCATGATTCTATTGTTTTAACTTTTAACAGGGATGCCGACAAGATAAGTTATGAGCGTCTACAGAAGGAATTTGAAGCTGCACGGGCTTTACAAACTCAAGGTATATTTTAATAAGTGTTATGTTTGATGCATCATTTCAAATATGTAGTTGGAATCAGTAGAATCCAGCTTTCCTTTCTTCGTGTGTTTCTAAATGCTGTTGGAATTATTGTATTGCTCAAAGTCTTGATTCTAGGACTTGGCAAGATTACCCGTTGTACTCATTATTGATATAGTGAAAGATTGTTGTTGTTGACTAGTGGACGTAGCCGAACCACGTTAATTCTTGGTGTGATTTATTTTGTTTTTTTTGTTTTTTGATTTCTCTAGTTTGTTATGTTTTTCCCATTCTTAGACGCGACATTCACAATAGAATATCAAAAGTTTTGGTCAAATTTTGATTACTCATCACGTGTTGGGAAAATCTCACTTGTGCTCAATTTTCTTTTAACTTTGTTCCCATTAATTCATAGGGCTCTAGAGTAGTCCTTGACGCCTATTCTTATACCTAAAACCAAACCGGTTAACCGGCCCCAGCCTAGAAACTTAAACTCTAAGATGTAATTGATGATTCTATTCTACGCCTATTTTGATAAAAGGGATTAAAGTTGAAGAAAATTGAGTTGGAACTGAGGTTATCTCGATGCGTGCATCCCATCTTTACCGGAGACGGGGCGTCCTATATGAAGAAAGACTATATAAAAAATTTATTTTATATGTTTTGTTAGTTAAGCCCGATGCCTGATGTGATCAAGTTATCTGCAATAAACTGCTGCTTTTGAACTTATGTTTGCTATACCCCGTGTGCAGCTCACAAACTTCTATCTCCAGTCATTTTAGAGCTCATTGGGCGATTCCTACACATCAGAGTTTATAAGCTGGTCCATCCTGAGGTGTGGCATTGTCTTAACTTTGATTAACAATTTCTTTTTTGCAGTCATTTAAGTTTCATTGTGAACTGTTTAGATCCCATCTTTAGATAAAAGTAGATGAAGTTGTGTACATTCACATGAAGCTTATGAATCTTGCAATGTCTGTCAAAATCCATTTCACACTCAATACTCTGTACAATCCCAAAAGCAGAAACAAAGTAAAAAAATTCAAGTTTCTTTTCCAAACAACAAAAGTTACACAACCAAGCTGCTGTTCAAGTCTATCGTTCATAACCAAGAATTGGCTAGCTAACTAATAGTCTAATATAATGACTAATTAATATGAGTGAATCTACTGTATTGACTTCACTGCAGCTCTCACTCCTTTACTTTTCCCATCCTTTCCAGCTTGTAAGTTGTTTGTTACTTCACCTACACAACATGAGAAATACCCACAAATAGGGCTTAGTCAGTAAACATGTTGTATGATACCATCTCACCCACCATTATATACCAAAGAGGCAAATTATGATCAAATCTAGACAGAACACTAAAATTGCAGAAAACTAGCTGCATAAAAGAATTACCTTACTTTTAAGAGTTTTCCAAATCACCCTACTTTGCTGTATATCTCCTAGTGCTAGTAAAATTAACTATTCTACTGAGATTGCAGATGCTCTCAAAGAGCATGCCCAAAAATGACTTGCTCAATATCATATCTATCTCTGCATCTGTGATACCCAGCTACAGAGAAAAACAAGGTCAAACTATTACATTTATGTCTCAAAAAACTAAGCAACTAGAACCAGAATATAAGAAAATTTTCTTACCCTGTGCTTAGCATCCATGGCGATATGCCAGCCAAGTTTTAGGAAATCGAGTATATTGCACCCTTTGTAGTTGGTGTGGTAATCTCTCACAAGATGTCTCAACCTTGACCCGTAATCTTGTAGCTCAAACGATGTCTTCCAGTTCAAGGTTAAAAGATCTTCACCGTGAGATGCATACACGTTCTCCAGCTCAATGGTCACCAACCTCAAGATATAACCTTGGGTGCAATTGACGAAATTATGGGTTTGAAAAAATTTCGCGTAACTCAAAATTTGTAAGCCAATCCGTTTTTTGGGCCTCAGAAGTGAAAGATGGCTAAGTAGATCTTCAAGGCACCCATAATAGAAAAAACAAAACATAACAATTGAATTATTTGTTGTAATTCTAATTAAATGTTAAATAAGAAAAGAAAAACATGAAAATTAAAATCAACTTACATAGGAAGTAGCGTCAAGTTATGTAGCGTTTCAAATTCAACTATTGTGCCCTTGTGACTCAGTTTGTCAATTACCTCTCGGATAACGCTTCTAAAACTCACTACCGGGTCAGTCCGTTTTGAAATAACACATCTAACTCTACTGACCACCAAATACAGTGAGTGCCAACCAAAGGATGTAGCTGGATAAGGCTTTTCTTTGAGATCACCCACCATCTCCATTGTATTTCTACCAATAAAGAAAAGAAAAATGAAAAAAAGGTAAAAAAACAACTAGTACAATGTATACAAATGAGAACACAAATAAAAAAAATATCACTCACCTCATTATCAACTTTAACTTCGATGTGAGTATTTCACTATCAATTTGTTTCAACTCAAGTGGACTATTCTTCACCAACTGAAATAGGGTGGAGCCCATCTCTATAAAGATGATCAAGACTTTGTCATCCACAAATTTGATCATATAACTTGGATATATATACGACTTTTTCCTATCAAATTTGTGAAATAAGTTCAAATTATCCAAGTTATATGATCAAATTTGTGGATGGCAAAGTCTTGATCATCTCTTCAGAGATGGACTCGACCAAATTTCAGTTGGTCAAGCATAGTTCACTTGAGTTGAAACAAATTGATAGTTGATATTGTGGTGAGCGATATTTTTTTTTTGTGTTTTCATTTGTATACATCGTACTAGTTGTTTTTTACTTTTTTTTTTTCATTCTTTCTTTTCTTTATTGATAGAAATACAGTGGAGATAGTGGGTGATCTCAAAGAAAAGCCTTATCCAGCAACATCATTTGGTTGGCACTCACTGTATTTGGTGGTCAGTAGAGTTAGATGTGTCATTTCAAAACGGACTGACCCGGTAGTGAGTTTTAGAAGCGTTATCCGAGAGGTAATTGACAAACTGAGTCATAAGGGCACAATAGTTGAATTTGAAACGCTACATAACTTGACGCTACTTTCTATGTAAGTTGATTTTAATTTTCATGTTTTTCTTTTTTTATTTAACATTTAATTAGAATTACAACAAATAATTCAATTGTTTTGTTTTTTCTATTATGGGTGCCTTGAAGATCTACTCAGTCATCTTTCACTTCTGAGGCCCAAAAAACGGATTGGCTTACAAATTTTGAGTTACGCGAAATTTTTTCAAACCCATAACTTCGTCAATTGCACCCAAGGTTATATCTTGAGGTTGGTGACTATTGAGCTGGAGAACGTGTATGCATCTCACAGTGAAGATCTTTTAACCTTGAACTGGAAGACATCGTTTGAGCTACAAGATTACGGGTCAAGGTTGAGACATCTTGTGAGAGATTACCACACCAACTACAAAGGGTGCAATATGCTCGATTTCCTAAAACTTGGCTGGCATATCGCCATGGATGCTAAGCACACGGTAAGAAAATTTTCTTATATTCTGGTTCTAGTTGCTTAGTTTTTTGAGACATAAATGTAATAGTTTGACCTTGTAACAAGTCATTTTTGGGCGTGCTCTTTAAGAGCATCTGCAATCTCAGTAGAAGAGTTAATTTTACTAGCACTTGGAGGTACAACAAAGTAGGGTGATTTGGGAAACTTTTAATGTAAGGTAATTATTTTATGACTAGTGTTCTGCCTAGATGTGATCATATTTTGGTAATAGTGGGTGAGATGATATTATACAACAACATGCCGAGCCTAGTTTGTGGGTATTTCTCATGTGGTTTAGTTGCAACTTAAAGCACCCAATATGCAGAGTGTCCATCTGAAATGGGAAAAAGGAGAAGTACCAAACAACTTACAAGCTAGTCAATACAATAGGTTCACCTATATTAGTTAGCCATGATATTAGACTATTAGTTAGCTATTCAGTTGTTGGTTTTGAACAACAGCTTGGTTGTGTAATTTGTTTTGTTTGGAAAACAAACTTGAATTTTTCTATTTTGTTTCTGCTTTTGGGATTGTATTGAGTGTGAAATGGATTTTGACAAAATTGCAAGATTCATAAGCTTCATGTGAATGTACACAGCTTCATCTACTTCTATACGTATTGTTCATTTTCTTGGAGGCAGATCGTTGATCACCATCAGTTCATTGTCACTGATATCAGTCGGCCATATTATACAAGAAAAGCTGAGTATTGTGTTGGGTTGTTTGGAAAATAAACTTTTTTGTTTCTGCTTTTGAGATTGTATTGAGTGTGAAGGGAATTTTGACAGACATTGCGTAAGGTTCATATGAATTTACACAACTTTTAAACTTCATTCTTCTCTCCATGGGAAGAAGAGAGCCAAGGAGAAGATATCCGTGAATATTTTGTGACTATATTCTTTTCGCATATTGGGTGAAGAAATAAGATTTCAAATAATTTCGTCCATGAAAGTCATATTCACACACATATATAAATTGTATCATTACTTTTCGTCCATGAAACTATCATCTTAAGCTACATCTTCAAAATAGACTCCACTATCACGATTCACGGGGCATAAAGTACAACAAGGATGCCAATGCATCAACAATCCTAACTATATACAAAAGCAACCCGAAAATCAAACACTGATAGGACAATCATCTTGACGAATGCCAAACTCTTCTCACTTTCAAGCAATAACCTCCATGGCATCACTCCAGGATCGCCCTGCAATTCGCCATTTTTTTAGGTTCCTCATCTGTCCAATAATTCACTCACTCAGTGCTTGGCTACCATTAATGAAGACCTCAGTGGAAATCAAATCAAAGGCCGGAGCTGCACAAAATTACTAGGTGTAAATCTTGGATACAATCAGACAATGGATACGTTTCCCTGCTATTCGAACAACGTTTCCCACTTGCGAGACCTTGTCCTCCAATCCGACTCTCCGTTGGCATTGGATGTCCACGGATACCAATGGCCAACGCTTCATATTATAGATGTATCTCACAACAATTTCAATGGCGAAATACCAGAAGAGGATTGTCGACAACATGGAAAGCTATGATGAATAACCATCAATGCCCGGTTTGATCGATAATTTGGTCAAGGATATGAAAATCATTTATGTTAAGTAATTTTCTGAAAATAATATTCATAACTTTTTTTTTTTTTTTAGACCTTGCAATCCTTAATTTCAAGGTGATTTGCATCAGCTTGGTTATCCATCAAAGCTTTCCATGCTGTCGACAATCCTCCTCTAGTATTTCACCATTGAATTCATCGAAAGCAACATGTTTACCAATGTGTCAAAAATATATTGTATTCTCAAAGAAAGGTTTAGCATAATCAACCGAAGCAATTTGACTTGAATTCGTCAAAGACAATGTCAACTTGATTAAAAGGCCAACAGTTGGACATTTACCTGCATATCGCGTGTGTTTCAGTGGTTGACTGCCGCATATTTACTAGGAACACCTACCTCTTCATCCCTTCTGTAGAAAAAATATATGGGCTAAAAGTATATATCATTGATATGTGAATGAGGAATATATACAATTACATTCCTTGCTCTACAAGGATATCATCCCTACAAGTTAGGAATTCCACTACAATTAGGATTACAATCATATCTAGATTCTAACTAGGATTTTATCGTCTAACACTCCCCCTCAAGTTGGAGAGTGAATGTCAAGAACACCCAACTTGCGTATCAAAGATGAAAACTTCTCCTTCCCAAGAGGCTTGGTGAACAAATCCGCCAACTGGTGTGCCGTACCAACGTACTTAGTTGCTATAGTGCCATCTGCAATCTTATCTCGTATAAAGTGACAATCCATCTCAATGTGACGAGTCCGCTCATGAAAAACAGGATTAGCAGCTATATGTAATGCCGCTTGATTATCACAAAACAAAACAGAAGGACCATCTAAAGGAATATTCAAATCCTTTAACAAAAATCGAAGCCAAACTAACTCACAACAAGCACCTGCCATAGCCCTATATTCTGCCTCAGCTGAAGAAAGTGATATAGTTTTCTGTCGTTTTGTTGCCATGAAATCAAAGCGTTTCCCAAGAATACACAATACCCAGTAGTCGAACGGCGAGTGATAGGACAACCGGCCCAATCAGAGTCACAAAATGCGGCTAACTTAGTCTGGTTGTCAGAACGAAACAACAAGCCTTGACCTGGAGTAGACTTCAAATAACGAACAACACGAAGCGCAGCATGCATATGAGTTGTACGTGGCTTGTGCATGAACCGGCTCAAAACGTGTACAGAATATGTAATATCTGGCCGAGTTATAGTGAGATAAATCAATCGTCCTACTAAGCGCCGATACTTTTCAGGATCCTTGAGAAGGTCTCCTTGATCAGATAATTTTGTATCATCCATAGGAAAAACAATAGGTCGTGCTCCCAGAAAACCATAATCCTTGAGAATCTCTAATGCATACTTTCGCCGAGAGATATAAATCCCACGTTGGGACCGAGAAACCTCAATACCCAAAAAATATTTTAAATCACCAAGGTCTTTTATCCGAAAGTGATCACGGAGAAAAGACTTCAGGGAATCAATGGCATTGACATCATTGCCTGTAATCACAATATCATTCACATAAATGAGTAAAGCTGTGCAGGAAGTACCCGATTTTCTGTGAATAGTGAATAGTCAGCCTTTGATTGTTGAAAACCAGCGGAAAGAATGGCAGTAGTGAATTTGGCAAACCATTGGCGAGAAGCCTGCTTGAGACCATAAAGAGATTTGTGGAGGCGACACACAAGATTCTCCCCCTGTCGCTGAAGACCAGGAGGAGGAGACATATAAATTTCCTCATGTAAATCACCGTGCAAAAAGGCATTATTAACATCGAGCTGATGAAGGGACCAAGATTGACTAGCAGCAAGAGCAAGAAGACAACGCACCGTAATCATCTTAGCAGTAGGAGAAAAAGTGTCATGATAATCAATATCTTCAGCTTGTGTGAAACCTTTAGCAACCAAGCCAGCTTTGTAACGCTCAATGGAACCATCAGAATTATACATCAATTTGTAGACCCACTTACAATCAATGGGAACTTTGCCAGGGGGCAAGGTAGTCACAGTCCAAGTACCATTGGCAATGAGTGCTTGAAGCTCCTCATTCATAGCACGACGCCAATTAGGGTCATTTGCAGCCTCGGCAAAAGATGAAGGCTCCACATTTCGACTCACAGAGTATACATATGAAAGATGTTTGGGAGAGTAACGGTGATAAGAAATAAAATTACAGAGTGGATATCGCGTACCTTTGGTAGAACTAGGTTGCGAAGGTGAAGAGTGGTGTGGTGGCATAATCACCTGCGAGCAAACGTAGTCTTTTAAATATGAGGGGGTTTATGGGAAAGAGAAGAGGTGCGGTGGGCATGTGAAATGTCAGAAGAAGGCGTGGGTGAGGGAAGGGTAGGGTCTGGGGATAAGTGGCCAGTGTCGGAGGGGAATGTAATGGGGGGGACAGGTGGGGCCGTAGGTGTATGGGTGGGATGAGGGACAGGTAATGTGGAATCAGGGGATGAGACCGTAAAGGGAGGGGTGTCAGTATGGGAAGGGGACGATATGGCAGGTGGTGGGGTATAGGTAAGGTCCATAGGGGACGGGATAGGCAAGGGTGGCGGGGGGGGATGACGCAGGTATAGGTTGAATGGCATAGGGAAATGAGGCTTTATGGAAGGTAACATCTCGACTAGTCAAAGTACGATGAGTGTCTAGGTCATATAATTTGTATGCTTTCTGACCGTGAGGATAACCAATGAAGATGCACCGATAGGCTCGAGGAGAGAATTTTGTGGATGGAATGACAGAGGTGGCATATGCGAGACAACCAAAGACGCGTAAGTGATTGTAAGTAGGTGGTTTGTTATAGAGGACTTCAAATGGAGATTTGATATGGAGAAGGCGGGTGGGGAGACGATTGATAAGGTAAGCAGCGGTAAGGACACAGTCGCCCCAAAATTTGAGAGGAAGATGAGACTGGAAGCGAAGGGCACGTGCGGTTTCTAGGAGGTGTCTATGTTTGCGTTCAACAACGCCATTTTGTTGAGGGGTATAAACACAAGAAGTTTGAAAATGGACCCCATGATCTGAGAAGAAATGGCGAAGAGAAATAAATTCACCGCCATTATCAGTACGAATGCATTGGATTTTAGTATGGAATTGGGTATTGACATAAGCAAAAAAATCCTTAATTAATTGTTGAGTATTGGATTTATGTTGCATAAGAAAGATCCACGTAAAACGAGAAAAATCATCCACAATGGTTAAAAAATAATGAGCCCCAGAAAGAGAAGATTGACAATTCGGACCCCAAATGTCACAATGAATTAAAGCAAAAAGAAAAGTTGTTGAAATTGAACTTAAACCAAAAGGTTGACGAGTCTGTTTTGCCAAAGGACAAACATTACAAACTTCGCTAGAATCAAAAGAGCAATGTAAAAAACTAGAAGCTAAGGCTTGCAAGCGAGGAAGGGAAGGATGACCAAGGCGCCTATGCCATAGGGAGGATGGGATGTTGACAACATTGCAGAGGGGGTGACGGGTTGGGATAGAGGAGGCAAGGGCCACAAGGTAATATAAGTCGCCACGTCGCTTACCCACACCAATCATTGCCTTTGAAACCAAATCCTGCAAAATACACCAAGAAGAGAAGAATGTTACGGAACACGATAAACCATATGTAAGCTTACCAACCGATAAAAGGTCCACTTTAAAATTAGGAACACACAAAACATCTTTCAAAGTAATTGAGGAATTGAAATGAAGAGAGCCAATTAAAGTAATTGGAGCAGTAGCACCACTAGGTAAAGAAACAGGTGGCAAGTGGGAAGCAAAAGAAGTAATATGGTCCGTAGCTCCACTGTCAAGGATCCATTCACCATGACTGGAAGCTATGGGTAACAAACCTTAGCCAAGTCATCATTAAAAACAGCATGGGCTTGAGGAGAGGAAGGGGCAGCCATGGTGTCGGTTAAAGCTGCAAGGACGCGGGACTGCTGATCAGCAAAGAGATGGGGCATCGCAATCTATACATCATGCAGAGTAGGCAAGGCTTGCACATGATGGGTTGATGGAGGGATGGAAGCAGTGCGGGCCGAGGAATTATGGTTGGGCCGAGAACCTGTGGTGGTGTTCCGGGTAGAATGAGCAGGTCCAAGGCTGCGTGAAGAACCAAAAAGGGTAGTGGAGGTGGATGAGCAACGGGGGGGCCATCATGGCTGTCCGTGGAGGGGATGACCAACGGGATAACAGTGGAGTTTGTGGCAATTCTCGCGGGTGTGATAATCATAGTTACAATAGGTGCAGTGGAGAGGAGGACGGTCGAAGGAACCATGGGAAGAACCACGGACCGTCATGGCTGGGGGCTGATCTGCAGAACGGAGAGCACCCAACGAGCATTGCTTTTCTGCTTGAGAAACCGAGGAACAAGCTTGGCGAACAGTGGGCAGAGGGTTCATCAAAATGCTTTGATCCCTAACAGCAGAGAAGGATTCATTAAGCCCCATAAGAAACTGCAGAAGGTGTTGGCGGTCAGTCTGTGTACCACAAGAACAGGTACAATGGTCGTTGTACGAAGCAAGTTCGTCCCAAAGGCCTTTTAGGCGAGTGAAATAAGCGGAGACAGATAAAGTGCCTTGGGAGATTGTGGCGAGGTCACGGTTAAGTTGAAAAATGCGGGGAGCGTTGCTTTGGGAGAAGCGTTCGCGAAGATAGTCCCAAACGGCTTTGGCAATGGTGGAAAATACGACAGACTTGGCAAGGTCAGGCTCCAAAGAATGGAGGAGCTAGGAAAGAATCATGTCATTGCAGCGTCGCCACGCCGCGTTCGTATCAGGATCCTCGTCGGGGGAAGGCGCCTGAATGTTGCCATTAATGAAACCAAGTTTGTTCTTGGCACTCAAAGAGATCTCCATGTCGCGCGCCCAGGTGGTGTAATTATCTCCATTTAATTTTTTGGAGACAAGAACAAGGTTAGGGTGATCAGAATGATGAATGAAAAAAAGGGTAGTGTTATCAGCGTCGCCCATGGTGGAAGAACAAGAACGGCAGGAGGCTGCTGGAAAAAAAAAATTAAAGAGGAGCTAGGGTTTTGAAACCTGCTCTGTATACCATGTAGAAAAAATATATGGGCTAAAAGTATATATCATTGATATGTGAATGAGGAATATATACAATTACATTCCTTGCTCTACAAGGATATCATCCCTACAAGTTAGGAATTCCACTACAATTAGGATTACAATCATATCTAGATTTTAACTAGGATTTTATCGTCTAACACCTTCTGGTTATGCAGGAATCCAAAACACTCCAAAATCCAGTTTCCGCAATTTCTTCAACGAAAGAAACATTGCTGATTGCCCCCTCTCTCCTAGTCGACTTCGCATCTTACATACGTCTGAAACTGTATCCCACCAAAGCTTCATTTTTATATCCCACCAAAGCTTCATTTAGGGCACAAATTCAACTTATGCTTCACAGTCTCTCTTTTACCCGCACCCATACAATTCAGTTTGTACGTGTACTGAACCTTCGTGTGTACCTTCCTCGCAGAGAATGCCAAAATTAATGTCTAGTACCAAAGAAAAGAAAATTGGATACCATTGGATCGTAGCTTTTCTCTTAATATCCTCTATCAACTGGTATGCTCTTGATACAAGATTTTCAGGCGATCTTCTAAACTTGACAAGTTCCTTGGATCTGAACAAGTTTTTTTTTTTTTTAACAAATCAGACATTGCTTCGGCCTTCAGTGAACTATAGACTTCCTCCCTGCACGAAATGCATCTTCATCTCTGACGTATGTATCCAGCAAGTTTATTGAATGAGGAACACAAGACATCATCTTGCACAGCTTACGCACCATCTCATTCATTCCTTGTTTCCTTAACAAATCATTCATTCTTTGGAAAGTAAAATACTGAGGAACTCAACCCCTCCATATCATGTCCTCAAACTCTTCAGAAGCCTCTTTAAATTTATGCATATTGTAAAGCAAATGAAGCAACATGTTGCTTGTAGCTCCCATCCCCTTGATCACATTTCCTTGCTAACTTGAATAGCCAAATTCAATCTCCCCTCCACGCTTAACATCTCCAACAAAGTTGGGAGAGTAAGCGGATCGGGGGTATATCCAGATTCAATCATTTTCGTATAAAGGTTCAATAAACCTCAATTTTCCCATACTTTGAACAGTACCTAAAGAAATAGTTTGGACTTTTCATCGTTTTAAGGATCTTACTAGCCTCTACAAGATCTCCAGCCTTGCAAGTTGCAGCTGCCCTTTACCAGACAATTGTATGTTGAAATAGTGGGGCCTAATTCCACGACCAAAAAGCGCTCCATCATCCCCAGAACCTGCTTGCACCTTCAGGGTTCCCCCAACACATCGATTATTGGATTATAATCATTGTACACAATTGCATTGGGCTCAACTCCTTCCCTCCTCATCTCGCTCACCAGCTCAACTCAGTTGCAATTTCAGGGCGACACTCCGACTCCGACAATCTCCTTCCACAAGTGTACCATACGTTGCTAGGTTTCACATTCTCCCTCCCTCCTCATTTCCACCCAAAGCCGCCCTGGCCTTTCAGCTTCCTTGATCGGAAACCATCCATTGAGCAGTATACCATGAGCCCGAACTGATGGAAGCCAATCTGGATGCAACTTCCTTTTGCTATCAAAATATTGTGAAGCCACCCTCCTAACAAGACCTTCATTACAAAGGGAATCCAACAATACTTGAAACAAACTCATTTCTGCTTTAGAGTTGAGAAATTAGTCTAAATTACTCGCAAACTGAAAAAGCCCGAATTGTTGATTCGGGCATGCATGCCTGCATAAAATGTACCAACCGCCAAAAAAAAGATGATGGATTTAAAATCAAATGAACATATCCCGATATCAGTACCAAAAACACGAATATAATTTCAGAACTCCAGTGTACCCCATTTAACAAATACGTGAAAGTTCATCTTTTTTTTTATAATCCGTTTCAGATTGTGCAGGGCCAAAACTTATCGTAAAATCGCAATTATTTGGAAGGGGGTAGGCTTAATGTGGTTCGAATTTGCTTTTGACGAGAGTCGAACCTAAAACCTCTCATTTACAACTGAAGAGGAATAACGCTAGACTGTAGTACCAAGTGATTTCAGTTTAGTTTTTATCATTGAATTTTACATGTTTAAGTTATAACAGTTAGTCTTGAGACATTTTTGTGGCCCGAAAGCACAAGGTGGCATGTCATGTTTGTATTATGATATAAGTGGCAGGCCGACAAAAATGTCTCATTTTAGGGTATATTTTTTAAAAAACTTACAACTCAACGAAATTTGAATTATAAAAACATAAAATGAAAAATGGTTGCACTTTAGCAACTTGTAATATTTGGCAATGTGATTTCAAAGTGGATAGAGATCAAACCGTGGTTGGACTTAAATAACTAACAAATCACATGTTAGACTAAAATATATTATCAATAGTGGTGGCAATGACGGTTATGGTTGTGGAGGCAGTGGTGATGGTGACGGTAGAAACAACGGTAGTGTAAGATTAGTGTTTATAATGGTGGTGGTACTTTTGTTCTGCAAGACAACAGGTCAAAATGTAATTTTAAAAAACTAACGAGGGAAGGATTAAAAATAATAATTAAAAGCCAAATTCCTCTTTTTATAAAAGCACATTTTATTTTATTTACGTTGGTATGATCATATTTTCATCATTTTGATAAGTTTGGCGTTTAGAGGATCTGTACCATAAGGAAACGTTAAACATTCATGTTTCAAATTATAATAGGAAAAAAAATTTAAAGGAAGAAAATATGAGAGCAATGAAATACATTGAAGAATAAAATTAGATAGGTAATGGGAGAAGAGACTGATTAAAAATAGACATTGCATAGGTAGAGTTATTCGTTCTAGCTTGTTTTGGGTTAACTTGTTTTTATATTTCTGGTTTAAACTGTCTAGTTTCATTGTCTCACTAAGAAGAAAAACACTGTATTTGTTTTAAAAGTATGCTTACTATAAAAGAATTATTAATGATTTTTTTGTTTGTAAAAATTGTTGGTGGTGTTTTTATTTTTTATTTATTTCTAAACAATAAACTAATTTATTAATGATCAAAGACGAACTGATACGTTAACATCAGCAGCTAGGATATTGAAAAATCAAATTGGTTCCCAATCATCCTACTAAAACAGACCCTTCTCGTTAAAGACATAAGCAACCACCATGTGAGACTTGTCTTTAAATTTTGATATGTATAGTAACTCACGATAAACTTTAGCGAAAATTTCCCACAATCTAGTGACAGAATCCCCAAAGTCTAATGTAAAAGTTACCAAATATGAGTAATACAAGTTATACTAGGATATACGAGAGTTTGAGATGGAAGGCAATATCTCATTGTTATCCCTCAACATAATCGAATACCGTAATTGCGATTTTATTTTTAGTATTTGCAAAAAATTAAACCAAATGAAACCGAACCACTCCTACACGGAGTAGGGGAGGAAAGGGGAATAAAGAGTAATGCTATTCATACCATATTTTTATATCACATTTCGATATCACCTTAGGTGTCATCTGATGTGTACAGCCACATCATTTGAAAAATTTGCAAAACCCAAGAAAATGAAAGAGAAAGACTCCTCATATACCATAATCATCATTTAATTAACTAGTTTTTCCTAATTATTAGTTTATTAAACAATGAATTAAATTTAAAAATCTAATTAATTCAAATGATATGGCTGTCCACATCAAATGTCATCTAAGGTGATATGAAAATGTGGTACAAAGACATAGTATGAAGAGCATTACTCGGGAATAAAATAAGAGGGAAGATAATTCTACTCCTTCCTACACTCAACAGTGCAATGAAGATTTATTTATTTTTATTTAAAAAATAGTTGTCATAAAGCCAAACGCAGCCCCATTTGAAAGTTTGCAGATCTAAAAGCCGTAGTGGTCCATTGTGGCCCTGTACGCTCTCCTACACGGTGGGCCAGTGGATTTTCATACCGTGAAAGTCCAAATCCAAAATTTCAATAAAATAATAATTTATTTAAATGACGAATTAAAAATGAGACCAACATTGACTTCAAAAGGTGGCAATAATAACGAAGAATTTGGATTTCATCGTATGTACAAAATGTGCAAATAAAATAAACCAAAATGTTACAACTTTACCAGAGCCAAATAAACTCTGCTTCTCTCTCTCTCTCTCCTATCTTATCATCTAGAAAAATTGTGTGACGTTATCTCGTTCACGTTCAAGTGACAGTATTAAGTAGTGCTGCAATTTAATTATAAGATAACATATGACAAATTTTGATGTTCAATTTTTGTTAGTTTTCTACGACTTTAATAATGTTGAGTTACGACAAGGCAAAATATGAAAGTGTAGAAAAAAAAAACATAAGATGTAACAGGAGTCAGATGGCATGTAATGGGTGGATTCTCCATATCTCTCTCTCTCTCATCTCTCACCATAAGTTACATGAAGAGTGAGATACAGAGAGAACAAAATATATATATCCATCACCCGGAAGTAAGCAAGTGTTTCTCCTCGTATGACTCACCCTAGTTATTGGTTTGTTGTATCGTGTTGCAACGTATGAGTAAAAGTCAGTAGAACAAATAACAATCTGGTCGTTTTGGAGAACTTCTCGGAGATGAACTCTTATGTCCTATTAACCATCTGCTATAAAGCGTTTCCAAGTGACTACCGTGAATTTGGTAAGGAAGCGTCATCGTAACTCTCGATTTGCTATATGTATTTATATTCATCAATGTAACAAGGCGCCGTTGCTCGATTGATTACTTTTTTCATTGGGAAATCCTCTGAACAACAACCTGCAGCAATCCAAAATCCGAAAGTTATCTACTAGAAAAAACAAAGAGAGTGTTTGAGTGCAGAATCGTTGTGCCATCTTAGTCTAAGTCGATACAACTTAATTTGGGTAGAGTTGGAAAAAATTCCCGAAAATCCCGAATCGAACAAAAAAAATTCCGATTCCAAGACAAAAAAGCCCCAAACCAAAATTCTCGATATTTCGACATGACATACTGAACCGCTCCCTAAATTTCGGTACGGGAATTGGTAATGTCTCCTCAATGTTTTGGTAATCCCATACCAAACTGAAAATCAATATATATGTGTGTGTGTGTGTGTGTGTATTATCATACATTTGAATTGTTGCTCACTATTAGTAGCAATATAATTGGTGTGGTCCACAAGTATTAACCATAGCCTTTTGCTCTATTTGTTCAATGCTGTCATTCAACTCTTGGATTTCCAGAATTTTAACTATGCCATTTGGTCCATAAGTAGTAACCACAACTCTTTATCGCCACATTTGACGATACGAACTTCCCACACACACTCATCCTGCATTGCTGCTTCTCAACCAAATGTGTCTATTTCTTCAACACGAAATCAAAAAATTGTATTATTAGTTTTCGAACATATTAATTTTGAACTTATATTTTCGCTTTTGAGTTTGTTATTTATTTTATTTTGGTTGCATGTTAATTTGAATTGGTATGAATGATTGGTATTTCAATTTGTACGAAATTTGAAAATACCGAACCATGCCGAAATACCAAAAATATTTTGAGAATTCTAAAAATTAAGAATACTTAAATTTCGGTTTATGATTTATCTTCAAATTCCTATCCCGAAAATTTCGGTTTGCAATTCGGGATCCCATTTTCGATTTGAAATCCTATGCCGAACCATCCCTAAACTTAGGCGTCTATATGACCTAATTTATGAATCCAAGACACAAGGAGTAACATTCTAAATCCATAAGTTAAGGGCATCGCATTTCCCAGCTTGTTTGAGAGTTAACTTGATGCAGCAAAACTACATGATGTCGGACAAAGCTTTATTATTATACGGGAGATTAAAACTCAAAGTCACATATAATATAAGAATGCTGGAAATGTAGGACGTGACCGAACTCCTTAGCCACCTTCCTTCTCAACGGGGATCATGCAAGTTGTGAATAACCAGTAGGATTACAATAGCGAGAGATTCAAACTCCATTCACAATTCGCGCGTAGTTTTGCGGATCTTCACTTAAGAACTGGTAGTTTCAGTTTTGGTAATGGAGGTCCTGCAATTTGCTTAATAATTCAAGAACGGAACTTGGTCAGCAGCAGCCCAATCACAGTTGAACACGTGTTCATGTAATTAATTTTTAGAAAAACTAATGAAAAGTCCAATAAAACTTTTCTTTTAACGAAAAACTATTTTTAAGGGTATATTGAATAATGTCAGGTAAAGGTAAAAATATAGTTTTTCGTTAAAAGTGAACAGTACCGAAAGTGTTTCGTTAAAACTCTTATTTTTTTAATCACAACTTAGACACATGTTTCTTTGTGATTGGTCATCAATAGAGATGGCTGCCGAATCTTTCAGCAGCAAGTTCTATCCATAATTCAATTAACGACATTTATTAAGTATGGACTTCAATGCGCAGGATGCAAAGGAAGCGGCAGACACTTGCATACGTGGCGAGAGCTCGATGTTGTTATCCGACCCGACATCCCTCAGCAGATTCTAAACCCCTCCTAAGTAAATGGTGGGGATCCTCATGGCTCACCAACAGAGGTCGTTGGATTTCGATCCAACGGCTACAATTATTATAACTTTAGAGGGACCTTCTATTTGTAACCGTTGGATCGAAATCCAACGGTCTCTGTTGGTGGGTCATGAGGATCTCCACCATTTGGTTAGGAGGGGATACAAATCCAAAGGGATAAGATTAGGTCTTGTGCCTGACCACACCTTTCACACCCTTTTCTTCGACCGACTCCACCGGGACCGAGAAAGAGACAGAACCGACAGCATTTTTCCATTTTCTCAACCCTCTTCGTTGTCGCCTCCCTCACCATGCATTGTGTTGGACGATGGTTTAGAAGGCTGCAGCTATTCAGTGGGGTCTCCAAGCCACCGACATTGGTAAGCTATATAGCTCATACACACACACATACACCTATAAATTGTGTGGTTTGCTCTTGTTTCCTTATAAAATTCAAGTTCAATCTGATTAAACGTATGAATAAACTTTGTACCATGATTTGGTCTCGATCTTGTGTGGGCATCGCAACTTATTGCACGATTTGTTAATTAGACACGAATTTTAAGTCAGACATGATAAATTATTGCACGATTCGTTAACCGATACGAGTTCTCGGTCAATTCGTTAACGAATCGGGTATATGATGCTATAATACGACAAACAAAACTCATTTACGAAATCTAATTCTCATGTGATGGATAATATTACATTAACTGAATCTAGGAGTAGTTATGAGTAGATAATTAGGAGACCTTAAGAGAGTTATAGTGTAGTTCCATTGCATACGCTTCATAATACTATTTTTTCTTAACGAACAATACTTAAATGCACCTTATTGTAAAGCTCACTATTAGAATATTAACCCATTTGTGACTTACCAATTTTCATGCTTTACATTTTAGTTAAAATCGGCATCATTCATTTACTAAATTTCCCACAAAAAAAAAAAATTAAATAAATGGATATTATTTAGTCATCTCCTCATGTATCGAGTAATTAAGTCAATGATTTTAGGTGATAATTAAGATTACCATGATGATTGTCCGTTTTAATTGATACATATAGAAAGTCAAACAATCTCCAATTTAATTGAGTTTTTTAATCTTTTTGTAAGCATGATCTTCAAACGGTGATTATATAAAAAAAATCATTGGTTTTGATTGTTACATGTGTACAATTTAATTTATTAGTTATTCGATTACAAATGAATGAAGAAAAAGGCACTCCCGAGTTTAAATCTAAGTATCTTTTATTTTTAATTAGTAATCTTGTTTAGCACGCACGTATCGGATGCACCAACTGGGCGTTAACATATGAATAACAAGCTAACCTTTTTTATGCCTGCAATTGCTTTGTATCAAATGTTTTAAGTTTAACTCTGTTTTTTCCAAGAGCTAAAACCAAACCTAATATTCATCAACTCTCTTCATCCAAATGGTAGAAAACAACCAAAAAAATTACAAATGCATCTTAATCACTGTAAACTTTAATTAAATTACCTCAAGGACAACTCACATGCTTGATTTTGATACAACTTTTAAAGGTAAATGGTAGATATGTGTAATTACATGCAACTTATGTGAATGTTGCCGTGTTTGATCACTTTGGTTGAAATTATGACGGTGATGTTTTTTTCACACTATTTTTAGCATTTCATGGGCTCTTCTTTCTCTCTCACCATAAGATTAAAAGATTAGACATGAGTGTTTATATAGGGTGTGCGAGTGTGTGTTGTTTGCTGTGTGTGTTAATCTCATTTTCCTATATACTCACTCACGTCCAATCTTTTACAACTCGATGTTTTTTTCCTTTGACAAGGAAGTATTCCAGAGCACTCCAATTTACAGAGGATATTTTGAACTTTATTGTATAACATGAGAAACACACTGACATACAACCAATGATATTGTTTGAAATTTTTTTTTGTTAACAACTAATTAACTGTAAAACTTCGCCCCACCCCCTCTATTGATTGGTAACATGCCGGATTCTTTTGTTTCTTGGATTCTTTTGTTTCTTAACATGTTGGATTCTTTTGTGCAGGGAACACTTCCTAACTTTTGTACAGATGGGACACCTAGTAGCCAGACACTACAAACAGTTGAGGTAACCATAACGTTGTTGTTGTTTTGCTATAATTCACATTTTCTACCCCTTGAGTTGTTTAGATTTCAATATTGTGGAGTAACTGATTTCACAATGATCAGTCAACCGTATGTTCAGTTTCTTTCTTTAGAGTGCAAGCATGACATTAGCTAAATGAAGATTGCCATGTGGTTATTAAGTCAGAAAGTGTCATATAATATCAGTTTATGCAATAAATGATTATTTTAAAAAAACAAATTTTGTTTTAAGTGATTCTACTAATTACACAACTATATACATATATCTCATGGTCGTACTAAACAAATCAGCATGTTGGTGGCTGTGGTGATTTTTATGGATGAGTTTTTACAATAATATTTCTATATGCATATTTGTAGTTCAAGTTTGAAGGTGTAAAAAGGCCGACCACAGAAAATTCTGCTCCTCCTTTGTTTCACGGACGACTAAATAAGTTTCCTGCTGCCTGTCATGTGTTTCAAAGTGGAGAGGTTCCTAGCATTTGGTATAAAATGGCAAAAGAAGATAGAGATGACGCTTTCATACATCCATACTTTAGGACTGACCAAGGTGATAAGGTGCTCATCATCTCTAAAGATGTTGATTACACCCTATCTAATTGGGTCAAAGCAAATCCAAGTTTAGCCCACGCGTATGACACTCGTGTCATGATTAGGTGAGTGCAACATCAAATGTTTTTATTTTGAATTTCTGTTTTTGTTGTTATATGTATAAATATATAAAAACTTGCCTTTTTGCGGTGATTTACAGGAAAATAATGCAAATAATGCGAGACTGCAGACAAAATTATGGCATTTGTGCCGCATTTACAGCTGATTCGATTTTTGTCGTCGGGCGTGATGTCCAAATGGGAATTCCTGTTGGGTGGTGTGATGGAGTAGAGGGTGATATAAGTAGTTTTGAGGCTCTCATCAACGACTTGTATCCTTTCCATTGCGGTAATGATTTTGAGCTTTACCACTTGGTTTCAAGCATGAAGCCTACTGTGCCTGAAATGGATATGGAGTAAGTTTTTCTATTTGCAATTACTTTTATTCTTTTTGTGATACTTGTGTTGGTATTGGAGTCTAAAATAGTAGTAAAATATTTGTCTTGTAGGCGTCGACTTACTAGATTGTTGAGCCATCCATGGTACCTAACTTCAGTGGATCAAAACGAAATCTGTGTCGAAGCATGGTACATGATTAGTAAGAATAATCTAAGATATAATGTTGGTAAGGAATTTCGTACAATATACAGAAAACACTTGGGACAATCGAAGTTGGATTGGAAACAAAACTTTCTGAAGCAACCCAATGGGCAAAGTTTGAAGACGTTTGTAGCAAATTTTGACAAGTTAGATAAATCGGATGGCATGGCATTTCTTCACTGTAGCCACATATGTATCAGCCAAGCTATACACAAGGTATTTTTTTAATCTATATTACATTTCTCGAATTGTATTTCTGAATGCTTTTTCATAATTTACTTATAGATTGGTATGAGTTCTATTTTTGAATATATTTTTTTTCATTATTTTCTTTTAGGTTGGTATGACTGAAACGGACGTTCGTGAGACACTCAAGAATTCTTTTCCCGAATTCATGGCTATTCTGTTTGAGACGCTTTGGGTTTGCAGTGGCAAGGAATGGGGTTTAAAGCTCATGCAGATATTTCACTCAGAAGATTGAGGTAATCTTTTATGCATCTAGTTTTGTGGAATTTTAGTGTTCTGTCTAGATGTGATCATATTTTGCCTCTTTGGTATGTAATGGTGGGTGAGATGGTATTATACAACAACATGTTTACTGACTGAGTCCTATTTGTGGGTATTTCTCATGTGGTGTAATTGCAGGCAAACTGTTGATCACCATCAATTCATTGTCACCGATATCAGTCGGCCATATTATGCAGGAAAAGATGAGTATTGTGTTGTGTTGGGTTGTTTTGAAAAGAAACTTGAATTTTCCTGTTTTGTTTCTACTTTTGAGATTGTACCGAGTATTGAATGTGAAGGGGATTTTGACAGACATTGTATAAGGTTCAAATGAAACGTACGCAGCTTCATCAGTTTTTAAACTTCATTCTTCTCTCCATGGGAAGGATCGATATCCGTTAATATTTGTGACTATATTCTTTTCGCCAATTTACCTGAGGATATTGGGTGAAGAAATAAGATTTCAAATATTTTTGTCCATGAAACAGTCACATTCACACACATATATTATAAATTGTATCATTACTTTTCATCCATGAAACTTGATAAATCTAGTCAGCAATTCAAGTCAAGGATTCTGCCAACTTGGCAATTCGTCTTCTCTCCATTTGAAATTCAAGCTCCCGCCATTTCCAGCCCTTTGAATATTAGTCAAAGCTTATCATATCCTCAGAAATCATAGCATATCTTTATCAATTGTAATCTAATATATGTTTTGTATTTTTGAATATTTGTATAGATAACAAATCTGCAACAACCTATTGTATTGAAACTCTATATAAATGAAGTCAAAGCTTCACTCATATGCATAGAGTTAAGCTTATGCAATCTGATTCGCAAACCCATACTTTGGATTCTTTCATGGTATCAGAGTATGTTGTCCCACATGTGCCCCACATCACCCCGTTGTGTTGTTCACGTGTTAGGCTCAAAAATTCGCCACACGTAAGGGGGCGTGTTGAGAATGAGTCTCATATTGATGGGAGGAGGGACCTTGCATGAGCTTATAAGAGGTTGGGTTATTCCTCATATTACCAATTTGTTTTATGGTGGAACCTCATAGTATCCAAGAGCTAAAGTCAAATGACAACCCAGTCCCTCTCTCACTCAAATGGCCTCTCAATCCCCCCTTCCCATCCTTCCCAATGCCTCTAATTTTCTGACGATCAAATTAGAGATGCTACCCCTGCTTAGAAGTAGGAATCTTGTTTCCTTTGTCGACGGAACAAGCAAGTGCTCACCAGCATTTTTAAATGATGCAAAAACTATCAAGCTTGAATTTGATATAGGATGCAATGGTGATGTCATGGATCAACTCTTCTGTTCATCCCACAGTGCTTGCATCCTTGATTGGGAAGCCTAGTTCCCACTCTTCCTGGACTACTCTCTGTGACCGATATGCCTCCCAATTCACGGGACGTCTCCTTTTAACTCCGTAATGAGTTAATGAATACTTACAGAGGTGATTCTACTATATCAGAATTTTTGGATAAAATAAATTGTATGGCTAATACCTTATCTCTATTTAGTGCTACTGTATCCAATTCGGATCTAGTTGCTATTATCCTTAACAATGTTGTCCCAGCCTACGAGAGTACCGTTGCCTCTGCTTAGACACGTGATGAAGCAATCAGCTATAGTGCTCTCGAAGCCCTTCTTTTGGGTGCTGAACGAAGGCAGAAGATGCATTGCTCCTTTGTTGCTGACATTGGACCAACAACCCTTGTGCAACACGCAGTGGTCGTGGAGGTCCTTATCATGGAGGTCGTGGTCCTCAGCCCCCTATGCGCAATCAGTATAGACCTGCAAATCCCAACCATCATCCTGGAGCTAACTTTCATGCTGTCAATGATGGCGTTCTCGGTACGCATCCATCTCAAGGTAACCCCCCTGAACGCATACCATACACTGTCAAATCTGCTCTTGACCTGGACATTCAGCGATTGATTGCTACAATCGCTTGAATATGGCTTATGAGGGTTGTGTCCCAGCTCCTAAACTTCAAGCTTTTGCGGCTACTGCACCATCTTCATCTATTGCAGCCCCTCAACTGCAAAATTGGTTATTTGATTCAGGTGCCAATGCACACATCACTAATGATCCTGCTCAAGTCACTAATCATCGTCCATACAATGGTGCTGATCAGGTTAACGACGTCGTGGGTGGAACAGGTTTGGACATTACATATATTGGTACTTTACTTTGCCCTAATGCCTCTACCAATGTCTTTTCCATCCATCAATTCACCAATGATAATAATTGTTAACTCACTCTTTACCCTAATTCATATCATGTTTAGGACTTACAAACGGGGAAGACCCTTTTCCAAGGGCGAGTAGAAATGGATTCTACCCTTTTCAAGTACCTCATCAAATAATACTGGTGTTCGTGTTTTTGTTGGAACAAGAGTGACTAATACCATTTGGCACTAGGTCATCCATCGTCTCATGTTTTTAAGTTTTTAATTAATAAAAGTAAATTACCAATTAGTGGGAATGTAACTAATGAATTTTGCCATTCATGTCCCATGGGCAAAAACCATAGGTTACCTTTCAATTTGTCACCGTGTGTTTCTTCTTTTCCATTCGAACTTATTCACTCAGATGTATGGACTTCTCCAACATATTCAATAAATAGATTTAAATATTATGTTGTTTTTATTGATGATTACTTGATCCCAGAAAGCAAAAGCTTCCACTCCGCTGGAAGACGGAAGGCCTTGAATCACTTTCCTCCCATGGCTTCCCATTCGAAACGCAGACCCTAGAGGTAAATTACCCTCTTCAAATTTTTTACTTTTACTTTTACGCTCTCTTGGATTTTTTACTTATGTAAGTTGGAACATTTTGCATTTTTCCAGCTGCTCTTTGGTTTTCCTCTTTCTAGAGCAGCCCAATTTGCTTTCTTTTGGTTTTGTATGAAGTTTAAACTTTGAAATTATTACTTGCAGAGTAAAAGTTCCAGAATTTACGATTTCTGGGCTAGTTGGAGAAGCATGAAGGGCCATGAACACAAGGTAAATTTTGTTAAAATGCTTTTACTTTTGCTGTCTTTGAAGTGCTTATGGTGATTTTGGCTTAATTTATAAGCACATTTTGTTGGTAATTTTAAATAGCTTTGAAATTTCTTAGCTTTGCGTTTTGCATGTTAGATTGAGTTACGAGGTAGCACATGAGATTGGGAATTTTGGAATTTGGATACTAACAGAGACCAATTATATTAAAAACCTTAGGTTGCATTTGTGCTGCATAAATTAGAAGAATTATGATGTGGGTTTCCATTTTATTACACAGCTGGCAAGAATGGAGGACATTCTTAACCTTCCGGTACAAGATCCTCCGCGTGCAGAGTTTTCTGCAGCTCATATCAAATGGGTGAAAGTAGAAGGCGGTCGCCATGGTGGTGATGATATCGCCCTGATCCCATTTGCTAGAGTGGGTGATTTTGTAAAAGGAGAATCTTCAAGTGCTGAATGCCCTGCTAGCTTCCGTGTCGAGTCAAGAAGGAAGATACCTGAGGGGAGTATCAGCAAGCCAAGGGTTGATGGATATCTTGAATATACACTGTATGTTGCCTCTGTACTTTATTATTGGTCGTGCATATGTTTGTGTGTTGGAGTTCATTGTTCCTTTAACCGTGTAGAAAATGTACTTTTTCTTCGTTTCGATTGATTAGGCCATCAAAATGGAGATGCTTGCATGCATGGGGGCTTTGAAGTTATGCACTTCGGTATGGCTCTGGTCAAGACTCGATGTACAGTTGAGGCTTTGCCTCAGTGAGCTTTGAAATCCTTTGGTATTTACGCTTCTCATTTCGGCTATCAGTTTTGTTCATTTGTCATCTGCTTTTTAAGATTAAGGACAAGGAAAACAGTTTTTTTTTTTTTTTTTTTTTTTTTTAATTTAGCTTCTCAAGTACTGAGCCTTTTTAACTGGAGTTTGATTTTTCAATTATTATTTAGATCATCTGTTGTTTTTTCCTTTCTCAGATGAAAATGAAGATTGGTGACTTTCTTCTGCCTGCAGCGAAGATGGAACAAAGATTCTACGGTTGCTTATTCCGATTTATGAATAGCGAAGCAGAGTAATGCAGAAGGTAATATTGAGACCTAACTTTTTCTAAAAATTTGTAAGCATTTTCAATCCAAAATCCATCATTGCATAATACATTTAGATCGGAATATAAGCAAAAGAAAGCTCAATATAACAGAATTATGAATCTAGAGATCTCTGTAATTACATTTCAAGTAGCCTAGAACTACTACATCTTCCAACTTATTATATACTTTAAAAAAAAAAAAAAAAAAGACAGTCCATCACAATGTGAAAATGTCAAATAAGAAGCAAAAAGAATAACCTTCCCAGTGCATGTCTCCCACTTCTCGTGTTCACCTTCACCATGTAACTTGATAATTGATGGCATTCTTTTGTGTTCTTTGGTTGCAGTGGTAGAGATAAAGAGTTGGCAATTATTTCAAAAGTGGAGTTGTGAGAGTGTACTCACTTTGGTGTATCAGTCGCTAAGCTGTCTGGAAGGTGGAGAAGAAAATGGAAGGAATCACTAATAATACGGTTGTGGTGAAGGTGAAGGGTAGGAGGTTTCTTTAATTGGTGGTACCGGGCCATCATATGCTGGAGTTGGTGCTGAAGGTGAAGGCAGAGGCGGAGAAGATGGCACACATGGTGGTGGGGATGGAGGTGAAGGAGGTGAAGGAAGGAGGTGGCGACAGAAGAGAATGTGGTGGTGGCGGGGAAGAATGTTGTGGTGGTGGGGGAGAAGGTAGTGGAGGTGGTGATGAATTCTGAAGAGGGCATGGTGGAGGGGGTGGTGGAGAGGGAAGGCAAGGAGGTGAGGATGGTGGAGGTGGAGGAAGAGGAGGAGGAGGCAGTGGTGGTGATGGTGATGGCGGCGGAAGTGATGGAGATGGTGGAGGCGGTGATGGAGATGGTGGAGGCGGTGGTGGTGATGGTGGATGCGGTGGTGGTGATGTTGGAGGTGGTGATGGTAATGGGGGCGGAGGTGATGGTAATGGCGGCGAAGGGGATGGAGATGGTGGAGGCGGCGATGGAGATGGCGGATGTGGTGATGGTGATGGTGGAGGTGGAGGTGATGGTAATGATGGTGAAGGGGATGGAGATGACGGAGGAGGCGATGAATATGGCGGATGCGGTGGTGTCGATGGTGGAGGTGGTGATGGTAATGGGGGGGATGGAGATGGCGGGTGAGGCACTGGAGATGGCAGATGCGGTGGCGGTGGTGGTGGATGCTGTGGTGGTAATGGTAATTTTGGTGAAGGGGAAAGAGATGGCGGGGGAGGCAATGGAGATGGCGGATGCGGTGGCGGCGATGGAGATGGTGATGGTGGAGGCGGAGGTGATAGAGATGGCAGAGGCAGTGGTGGTGATGGCCGATGCGGTGGTAGTGATGGTGTAGGCGGTGATGGTGATGGTGATGGTGGAGGCAGTGGTGGTGATGGTGGCGAAGGAGGAGCAAAAGGATGACACTTAAAAGAACTACAATCAACTTTTTTAGACAAAGCCAATTTGCATTGCAAAAAGGTTCTCTGCTTTGGCCTTTTCCGCAAGCAATTCTTGCTGTCATCAAACTCCTCCAACTTCAAACACATCAGTGGTTCGCTAGTGAAAAAGTTGTGTTCAAAGCTAATTTTCTTCAGATTCTGAAGTTCACACACCCCTTCTGGTATAGTCCCTCTGAGCATGTTATGAGCCACATTCAGCTGCTCCAAGCTTTCCATTTCAACTATTTCCTTCGGCAACTCTCCCACAATCCGATTATGGCTCACATCAAACAGTCTCACATTCTTCAGCATCCCTATCTCCTTAGGCAAACACGAGTGGAACCCATTGTTAGCGAGCACCAATTCATTTAAATTCTTGGACATGTTGCCGAGGCTGGCAGGTACACATCCGTGGAAGTTATTGTTAGCAAGAACAATGACCGAGACCGGCGATTTCCCAAAATTATCTGGCAATTGGAAAGAAAATCTGTTGTGGTTGATGAAGATTGCATCAAGGTCCTTATCAAACAGTTCCTTGGGGACTTTACCTTCAAACTCATTGAATCGCAGGTCCAGAAATTTTAGTGCTGGCAGCTGAAGAACAACATCAGGGAATTCCCCAGCAAAGCGGTTGTTGCTTAGATCAAGCTCGAAAAGCAGCTTCAACTTGTTGAAACTCTTCGGGACTTTGCCACAGAAACGATTTGAGTTGATGTGAAACAATGCAATATCCACGAGAAGACCAAGCTCTTCCGGGAGAAACCCTGCAATGTCAGCATGGTTTAGATCAATGCCAGCAACAGTTTTGACTGATGGGTCGTCTGGAGCTTGGGCGCAGAAGACTCCGGTGTATTTGCATACATCGGATCCAACCCAGTTGGATGTTTGATCCCGAGGATCCGAGACCATGGCTCGCTTCCATGCTTGGAGGGCAGTGTAGGCACTTCTGAGTCTAGGGTTTTCAAAAACAAGGGAGCCTGGGGATGTCACAGTCACTGGTTTGCCCCTTGAAACGCACTTCAAATCTCACTTAATCTCCTTAAACTCATTTTGTGCTTTTTCCTTTCTTTTATTCAATTATGTTCTTGGTTTGCTGAAGTCAAATTGCAAGACTTGATTCCAAGGTTTTATAGTTTTTTTTTCTTTCTTTCGGTTATAGGTTTTGTACGTGGTTTTATCATACAACTATTGCAATTGCAAGACATTGTCAACTTTCCATTTGGTACTTCCAAATGTGTTGGGACCTCCATGCTTAAAATTTTGATTAAAAAATGTGTAATTTTGTATTGGAATGCAAAATTAAACAAAATAAAAAGAAATTGTAAATGGGTTTTAACATGTGAAACGAGTGACCAATTAGTTTAACGGGTTGGGTAACTTAACGTGCTGGGTTGTGAGATACGATCCTAATCCAATAAATCCGACCCGTTTACAGGTCAACCACCAGCCATGGTTTCAGAGACAGAGGGTCGCCTCTTCCGAAGCTCTCCAAGTTCTCAGTGTACCAGAACTCATCCTTCTCCGCCGACCTCACCGCCAATAGTCTCCGGCCTTCCAAGCATTCATTCCTCTGCATCTTCTCTTCTCTCCTCCGACTCCGCTGTCGCTTTTATTGCCATGTTCTCCAGTACCCAGTCATCATCCTCTTCATAAAAAAATATAAAACCCAATTGCTTAGAATCCTAATCAATTGGGTTGGATGTTTAATAACAGGCTTTGGGCTAATCAGTTGAGAACTGACAAGAGGAAGGTGAAACCTGCCGTGATAAAAAAACTTCGTAAAGGCCCTCACACGCACAACTTATAAAATAACACTTCGGGAATAAGAAAGCAAACACATTTTTAGGGACGCTATGCGCCCGGACGCCTCTCGCCCATGCGGATAGGCTCGTATTTTATTAAGTGGCCGGTCCAACCACAACCCATTCATTAAACCATTTTCATACATAGGCATACGTACGTACATACATGAGGATTTCGAATTTCAAACAGCACACTAGTCTAGATGATAAAATAGTGCTATAAGTTGATCCAAGTATGTCTCACAAATTAAACCATTTAAGCTCTCCGATATTAGGAACTCTCGAGCAGGCTAGATAGAACACCTAGTACACTCGATTTCTTCCTAAACAAATCAATCACTTTGCTGTGACGACTTCACAGCAACACCCACTTTGCCACCTTCCGCAACTCCTCTGCCCTTCTTCTTACATTTGCTAACCTCCTTGTCAACTTTTTCAGATCCCTCCGGACTTCAAATGTAAAGTAGGCCAAATGAGAGAATTTAAATATAAGAAAATTGGGTTATGCGAATAGCTACAAAACGTATCATAAATAAGAAAAGGAGAAAAAAAGTAGTAATTGATCAAAATTAAAACACAGATGCATGCAAATATACATTACGTAACCCAGAAGAGACCTTACCCGTAGAGTTTCTCAAAAGTACTTTTCAATCCGGCCACATCAGCACCAATAATCCGAGATACACATACCCCATTTTGAAAGAAAGTAAATGTTGGCTGCAGAAAAATACACACACAAGCAAAGCAAATGTTTTGTTTCAGATAAGGGGTTAATTTCGGGTTAGTACCATGAAATTTCCCTTTTAAGGCATGTTACTCCCTGAACTTTTAAGGGTGAAAGTTCAAGTTACTAGATTGAATTAACCCTAAATTAACCCTAAACTATATGCACACACAATTTCTGTGCCAGTATAACTTATTCAGCATTTATAAACTATTGATTAGGATATGGAAACAATACATCTCAAGGCCAAACACGTTTAGGTTTCCTATTTGTGTTGGGATAGGAGAAAAGGAATGTGCACAGGTTAGGAATCCTATACTTGTAAGGCATGTAACCATCGGTCCATGTACCATAAACAGGCTTGTTGAGGGCTGTTTATTCACACGAACAACAAAGAGAATACAAGAGTAGAGAGCCAAGAGTGATGGAGAGATCTAAAGCAAGGTTTCAATAAGTTCTTGTAATCGAGTTGCTATTCTCATGATATTTGAAAGGGAGATCGCACGAGGAGTAGGCAAAGTTCGCCGAACCTCGCTAAATTCTTTGACTTTTTGTATGGCGTGTTTACTTTATCGTTCATATATTCGCATAGCATCATCTTATAAGTTTGCATAGCATCGGAAACTATTGATAAACAAGATCAACTAATGGGGATTAAAATCTACAATTACATCCCTGAAACTAAGCATGGACATGTACATGGAACCAAAAATAGAATGATCAAAGCACTTACCATAGCACGCCAACCGTACCTAATTACTGCAGAGTCAGTCTTCCCCTACAGATTGAATAAATACTGTTATGACTACTATTTTCCAAGCATAACAAAAAATAATATCATCACTTCTATATGCAGCTTCATATTGGACGATGATCAGAGTATGGAAAAATATAACTATGTTTGCAAGAAATTAATGGATAGCTATAAGATACACTTAAGCTATCAGGTACAGCATCTATTACCCAGAACAAATAACTCAGGCAAGTAATTCACCCGTAAAAAAAAAAAAAAAAAACAAACAAATGAAGGTCTAGGTTTGCTGGTCAGGATTCATGAGTCTTTGCACAGTTCAAGAAGTATTACATGGAATTATAAAGACAAAAGGAATAGGCCAAAGTCTATGGTCAAATTCTTACAGAATAACACTATACCCTGGTTGCACTAAGCACCTCTAAGATGAATGCTTGATTCTTATTAGGATCATTAACTGTTAATCAAGATGATCTAATGTAGTTGTACTTATCGGTGGCTAGTCTCGTGCAGGAGGGGAGGGAAAGAGAGAGGGGGGAGGGGGTTTGGAGACCATCGCCTCTTCAACCTAATGACTAGCTACAAATTGCAAGATTGGAGAGGTAACATGATATCACCCACCACATATAAAGGAAGTAAACCTACAGTGCAGAGCACAAAGAAACAGTCTAAATTTTGTTTGCATGCTTTTAAAATAATAGAACCATGTTTTACTTTCTCCATCACCAACCATAACATAAAAACCCCGTGAATCAAACAATTTAGTGTATAAGTGTGGTAAGTCATAAATTTATATATATTAACCTTAAAACCCATAACACCACCAAAGGAAGTCAAAACAGTTCACAAT
The DNA here is from genome assembly GCA_036320875.1 of Cotoneaster glaucophyllus. NCBI lineage: Eukaryota > Viridiplantae > Streptophyta > Magnoliopsida > Rosales > Rosaceae > Cotoneaster > Cotoneaster glaucophyllus. The sequence goes on along the minus strand of CM070073.1, from coordinate 7,092,163 downwards.
AAAAGCAGGAATGAGTGGGTTACAAGAAAGGATCGTTGGTCCAAGTTAAAGAAGATAAGGTTAGAGAGCCGCACCCGAACAATGTCAAACTTATATGTTGTTACATGTGGGAATTGCTCACTCAGATCTTTGAGGATTGGAGATACGATCTTACCTGCACAAGAAGAGTACACCAAGCAACAAGTAACTCGAAAAGAAGTCATTTGTTGAAAACATAACTTGTTTCATAGGGTATGTTTAGGGTGAGGGATTTTCATATTCCAAGGTATTTAGGCAAAGTAAGAAATGGGTCACAAAAAGTTATACATGAGCGATTAGAAATGCACCATATGAGCATTGCAAAGGTATGTAAATCTTTTTCTAAATGACTCATTCCAAGTAGTCATTTGCGGAACTCTCTGATATGCTTTTGTAATTCTAATGTCGTGCATTTCCAATCCCTCTTATTAAACCTTTTATGATCCATTTCTTCATCACTTAGCCTGGAATTTGGAAATCCCTCACTCCAAACATAACCTAAATACACAATTTGGGACTTACAAGCATCAGAGCTGGCTGTAGTGAAGAAGAAAACTACTGGTGCTTTGTTGTCTATCTCAATCAATAAAAAACAAATTATCCAATTGAATGAATACAAATTAAGATCGACAAGAAATTATAGATGTCTTCCCAAAACTAAAAGCAATTCTGAAAAGAAATTAAGTAATTATTACCGCTGATATTGCAGAGCGCCCGACCATATCCCGTCAAAGTCTTAACGGTGACAATGTTCGAAGGACCTTTTTTTCGTTTTTTCTTGATCTGAATGTCCGAGGGACCTGGAAAAAAAATCACAAAAATTAATAAAATACAATCTCAAAAACCCAAAATTGGCAGTGGAAAAAATACCTGAGGGTGAAGTGAGAGTTCGGTGCTGAAGAAACTGAAGGTCTGAGGAGTGCAGGGAATCGTATAATGGTTTCGGAGTGGAAGGAGCTGTGGGTGGTGAAGATGCTGCGGTTGGAATTGAAGTTAGGGTTTTTAGGGCTTTTAGGGTTTGGATAGAATGACAAGGAGGCTTAAGATGATGAAGAAGAACACCCGCGCAGGGCTTGTAGCCATTGCCTAGCACCTGTCGCACCAAAACCCCTAAATTCCTCGCCATTTTTTCGAAAACGGAAAATCCGACTGGAGGGGAGGTATTTGGGTCATGGGAACCGTATCCCCAAAAACTGAGCCGCTGATTAATCAATCCGTTGAAATTTGATTCAACGACTACAAATATGGTCTATCAAGTTATAATAATTGTAGCCGTTACATCAAATTTCAACGGCCCGGATTTTTTAATCGGGAGGTTCAATTTTTGGAGATCCGATTCCTTGGTCATTTATGTGACAACCCGTCCCGAATTCGTACATAATTGTTATCCTCGAAAATGTGAATGTACGTTTTACCCTTGAACGTTGGGTTATGTTTATGATTTTGGGTTTAAGTAAAGGCCCAAATTCTTGGAATTAGACAAATCCCCTCATTTCCTAAGTTTTGGGAACTTCTTAAGTAAGTTTTTAGTTAGGGTTGTAGTAGTAACCCTAGTTAGGACTAACTAGAACTAAGGTTAGAGTGTTGGTGTTTGATGACCACACACACATTGTGGATCTCTCTCTCCAGTTGACTCTCTCTCCTACACTCTCGAATTCACACTCTCACACTCTCTCTCTCTTTCCCCTTGAAGTTGTACGGACCAACCCCAAAACCCTTGCAAACATTACAGATCGAAGGTTTAAAGGGCATCATTGGATTCATGAGGTTCATACGAGTTGAACCGTACCCTTTTCAGGTAAGAAACCCTTCGAAAACCGCTGAAATCCGAACTTCATTTTCATGCACTGTTCATGCAATCGTTAAATCTTGTGTTTTAGGAAATTTCAAGCTTGTAGGAAGCTTTGGGACACTCCTACGAAGCTCGGGGAAGAAAAATCAGAGGATTTGAACGTAAGGAACCCCAAAATATCGAACCCCCGAGTTGGTCACTGTGTCACCAACATTTTAATGGGTGATTTTCTTTGATTTTCAGGACCATAGCAAGCTTAAGGAGGTCCTCACGATGCTCGGAGTGCATCGTTGGTAAATTTTAGACCACGAGAAGCTTAGAAACGACCAGTTGCAGGGGTCGTCGGAGATTCGAGCTTGCTTTGACGTGTTTTCGTGAAATTCACAGCCTAAAACAGGTATAACGTGATTCTAGGGATCATAAGCTTTGTTTTGGTTCAAGTTTCATGAAAAATGGTTGAGTTTTGAACGAGAATAAGAGATTGAAATTTTACCCAGTTTCCGGCGCCGGCGACGGTCGCCAGAGTTGGAGGTTGAAGATGGGGGAATATTCCGTCAAATCTGATGGAATATTCTCACGCCGTCAGTTAAATTTGACGGTTTCTGTTAGGATTAGACGGAATATTCCTAATGGCGCCACTGTTCTGTCCCGTGTGCCAAGCAAGTGCCGCGCGTGGGTGGCGCGTCTGACCGTGCCTTGGCCGGCGCGTGGGTGATCAGAAAATTATTCTAAAAATTTGGGGATAATCTTGAGGTTGTGTAGATCATTTTGGTATATTCACACACCTCATTTGAGCAATGTATGAGAAGTTTTTACTAAGTTTCGTTTATGTGCTTTAAAATAACGTATTTATAGTTATTTCTCACATAGGCGAGACCTATCTGGAGGACGAGCGTAGCCAGGCTAGGCACGGGGGCTACGACCTATCTACATATCATTGAGTGGGCTTTTGTTTTCCGTATATACCTATATACTATGTATTTTTCCCAGAATATGCATTTTTAAATGCTTGTATAAATGAATTGCCATGCCAATGCATATGTATACTTTGAATATGCATTTTGAATTGTATGCGCATGATTGTTGATGATGTGGACGCTAAAGTAAGTTCAGGTAAGATTATGTGTGGTTATTAAGAAGTTGAGTCATGAAAAGTACGATGAGATGCATTGAAAGCTCATAACCTGCACCCCGGTGTTAGTGCTCCCGCCCAGAGTTAGGGGGCTAGTCTTTCACGTGATGTTCACCTCCCGCACCACACACTCATCTTGGATCCAAGTTAGGTGTATAGTCTTGTCGTATAGACCACTTTTAGTGGGTTCGACTCGTAGGTGACCCGCGATTCATTCGCACAGTCTTCACGTGATTGTAGCACTAGAGCATATTATATTACACCCAGTCATGTCGTATAGACCACTATAAGTGGGTTCGACTCGTGTGCAAGCATGATTTATGAGCTACGGATCAGCTGACGAGCTGTTACAGTAGTTATTGCAGTTGCATTACTTACCTGATGAGTTAGTGGCATGGCATGGCATATTCTTGATTTGTTAGCATATATTTTGATGATGATGATTTCAGTTGAGGTTTAGTATATGTATATACTATTTTCTGAGAAAGTATACAGGTTTTACGGCGAGGGGATATAAATGTGTTTTTGAAATGGTTTTTCGAAAGACTTTGTTTTTGCCCACTCACACTTTTGTTTTGCGCCCCTCCAGGTTCTAGGTAGCGTTGTTGGTGGTATCCGAGGCAAGCAGCAGTGATTCTGACAGACCTTCACCCATGTAGGACCCTTGGGATGTTTTTATTTAAGTACTCCTTATGTTCAACTGCACCTAGACAATTATGCTCTGATTGTGTATTAACACTTCCTGAATTCGGTTTTTATTTATTTGTGTCTCTTTTTATTTTAATGCTTTCGCACTGTGCACATGGCTACGTCACCTTCCCGTGACGGCCAGCATGCCTCGATCTCGGTCGGGGTGTGTCAATTTAACAAGGAAAGGATTGATCCGAATCCTTTCCTAGGGATCCTAGGGTTCTCGCAATCGTGGTTCATAGTATATCGTGCAGTCAGAAATCATTTAAAATCTAAAATTTAAATATAAATAGTACCTAACGAAAACTGATCGCAATATGTACCATAAACGGACACGATTGCTGAATCCCATATGCCCCAAGAGGTTTTAACATAATCACGTGCTCTATTCAAGAGAAGTGATTTTTTTTTTTCCGGAAACATTCAAAAGAAGTGATAAAATCAAATCAAGGGGAAACTTGATATAAGTCCAATTTTTTGAGCCAATAGTAAGAATAGTCCAATTTATTAAAATAAGTCCAATTTGTTATATTTAATTACTTAATTATCAATAATTATCTGTTCAATAATAAGATTGATTATAAAAATCAAATTTCTTCCCAATTATCTCTTTGCTTATTTATTTTTATTTATCTTTTTGTTATTTCTCGTTCTTCCTTCTGCTTTAAACCTATTTATAGATTTTATTTTTAATTTTTTAATCAACCTATATCACAGGTTAATTATATTTATCTACCTATTTGAGAGATTTTTTATTTTTTTATTTTTTTTATAATCAACATGTCATAGATTAATGTGTCTTACTTGTAGGTATGTTATGTTTTTTGTACCTTTTAATTAGGTTTCATATCTCACATATAGGTATAATGTACATTCATATATTTGTTACTTGAGTTAGGGTATAATGTTTTGCAGACAAATTTATGTTAGTATATTAGTTTTTTTGTTATAAGATATTAATTATATTTTTTGGAGTTGGAAAATGCATAATATAGAATATTTTAATTGATTTTTAATATTTTTAGAAAATATAAAATGAGTATAAAAAAATAAAAACATATACTTAGATAAATGGACTCATCCTAAAAACACTCTACCTTTTTGGACCTAGATCTAAAAGCCCCTAAAATCAATAAGAAGTTACAAAACAGCTTCGGTTCTGCTGTCCTGTCTCCCATTTCCGTCTTTTCTCTATTATTTTGACACATATTTTTTATAAAATATAAAGTAAATTATAGCAATGGTTCATCTACTTTAATCAAATTAAAGCAATGATCCCTTAATTAAATATTCATTATCATTGGTCCTCAACTCATCAAAATGTGTAGCTATGGTCTTTTCCATCAACTTCGTTAGAATTTTATTAAAATAAGTTAAGTTGGAATGACCATTGCTACAATTGGGGTCCTTCAACTCATTAAAACATGTAGCTATTGTTTTTTTGTCAATTTCGTCAAAATGAGTTATGTTGGAAGAATCAATGCTATAATTGGGTTATAATTGAGAAACCATTGCTCCAATTGGGTTAAAGTTGAAGGACTATTTCTCCAGTTAGATTAACGTTGAGGGACCAATGGTAATGAATTTTTAGTTGAGAGATCATAGCTGCACTTTTTGATGAGTTAAGGGACCAATGGTAATGAATTTTTAGTTGATGGATCATTGCTCTAATTAAGTTAAAGTTAAGTAATCATTATTACAATTTACTAAATAAATTGAGTTAAAATTAAAGGATTATTCCTACAATTTACTATAAAATATAACTCTGTTAACTTTTTTGATAATATTTAAAAGTTAAAAAAATTAAGTAGACAAAAACACCAGACTGCCGCAAACAACAATTCACATCACCGGAGAAGATGGAGAAGTTTATGGTCAGCGATGAAGGCAGCGGCGTTCGGCGCCGACGCGATCCATCAAACGCCGTTCCAATGCCATCACACTTCAAAAGCCGTTGGTTCTCAGCTGGGATTGGTCACTTCAGAAATGGTGATTTTCCGGCGAGTTTTGTGTTGGGTTTTTGGTTAGTGTAAAATGTTCTAGTCGGCGCGATGGAGAACCGACAAGAACAAGATCAAGGAAGTCTTCAAAATAGCCGTTCCATGCAACTTAGGTTGGCCTAATCTCAATGTCGATTGAAATCCAAGCTTTGTGATTATTTATGTCAATTGGGTTTTGTTTGGTGGCTGAGAAAATGCAGGAAAATGAAACACGAACAGTATTCTATTTTAGTTTATTTGAATTTTAAAGGTTAAAAAATCCAAATACACAGGCTGTTGAGCTTATCCAAAATACAAATCCTCACTATTTTTCCCTGACTTGATCCCGTATATGCTCTGGTGCCGAACACTTTCTGATAAGGAGTGCCGAAGGTGATGGCATCGGAACGGCGTTTGATGGATCGCCTCGGGCGCCGAACACCGCTGCCTTCATCACTGCACCAGTACTTCAGTCGATCTTCACGAAAAAAACTAGCTGAACAAGGACGATCATCAAAGTAAAATTTAGGAAGTTTTAACAAAAAGTCGCGGTACTGTTTACTTTAACGAAAAATCATATTTTTACACTAAAAAATCAAACGTGGTACTATTTATTTTACCTTTTATTTTATCTTTATCGTTAAAACTCAAAATTTTCAAGTATTTTTCATTAGTTTTCCTTAAAATTTATCCAAATCTAAAGCATGACTATAGTCCCTGCATTTGTAACGAGACAATTGTGATATGGCAACATGTATTTGTTCAGCAGCACTATGCCGAAATGAGATTTTATCCTTTCGGGCTTGGTAACTGCCACAATTATTGGGCCCACGTGTTTTTTGGGCTGGACCTAATTGTCTAGCCCAACAAGCAAAAGAAATAGAGGTAGGAAAACTGAGGTCATTCTGGTAATTTAACAGCTTTGTCCTAGAAAGCAAAAGCTTCCACACCTCTGGATAAGGGTGGGCACTTGGAACCGAAAATCGAAACCGAAACACGAATCGAATCGAACCGCACCGAACGGTTTGGTTTTGCGGTTTTGAAACGGTTTCGGTTTCGAAACCGAACCGCGACAAAGAAAACGGTTTGGTTTCGGTTTTCAAAACCGCACCATATAATAAATAAATGTTATATTTAAATTAGTTCAACTAGGTTAAGTTTGGTTTTGCGGATTTGGCCGTTTGCACTTCGACTCCAGTCCTGACTAACTGCTTCTGCTTGCATCTCTGCCTCTGCCTTTGCGACCTCACCTCACCTGGCTGCTTCTCTGCTTGCATTGCATCTCTGCCTCTGCCTTTGCATGCTACCTGGTTGCTGCCTCTGCCTCTGCGACCTTGATGCTGCCTCTACATCTGCGACCTGGCTGCTGCCTCTGCCTCTGCAAGACTGCGACTGCGACTGCCTGCTTGCATGCATCCCCTGATTCCCTTGCATGCTACTGCGACCTCAGCGACTGCCTTGCATCCCCATATCCCCTTCATCTGCAAGCCCTAATCTCTGCAAGTATGGTAAGAACTTGTATTAGTTAGAACTTAGAACTTGTATCATTCATCAATTTAATTTGTTTTTATGTTGATCTATATATATAGCTAGTTTTGAGATATTAGATTAAGCAACTGTTTAGCGGAGGGCGTTGTATTTAGTATTACATTTGCATAATCTCCTTATGGTTTGCTGTGTTGATGTGTTTGAATTTGTTGTGGGAGCATTCGAGTAGTTAGAAACTGAAACCCCTTTCTTTCAATTCGTGTAAGCCGAATTTGTTAAATCAAAATCTATATCGTATCCCCATTTATTTCTTAGTTATTTGTCTCAAAAAGAAGTTTGGGTCTGCTCCCCAGCAAGCAAACCCTCCCTCTCACTCTGTTGTCTGTCACAATTTACAAGGGATCACGAATAGTCACAATTCCTGAGCCAACCTTTGTCCCATTTCTCTGAAGTGACCAGATGTTTTGTCTTCCTTTGCCTGTGACATTAGAAACTCTACCTTGGGATCTATCAATAGCCATTGATTTCGAATAAGCCATAAATCCAGGTGATGACCTTGTAGTGTGAGAACTGTAACAAGCATCCACTTATCTATCTTTAATAAAAATGCAGTACAAAGTACAAATAAATAGACTAATGTAGCTGTTCCATTCCATCAACTAAACTGGTATGAAGTTGTAAACTTGCAGCATAAAACATGAATGATCAACAAATGAATATTTTAACCCATAAATCACTAACGTTTAACTCCCTTTAAAAACCAAACATGCACCGACTAACACAACCAAAAAACCATAAATCACTATTCGTCATCCCTTGAAATATACTTTCTACTATCATCACACATGTTTGAAAGGTTGTTAGTATAATTTTTCATTGTTAACATATATTACTAGGTTGTTAGTATAATTTTTCATTGTTACTAAACTATTTGTGTTCCTTGTTTTGGTTTGTGACTTTAAGTTATAAGTGTTTTTTAAGTGTTATATGAGTTCCTTGAATGGAGAGTATTAGGAGAGGCTGTACTTTGAACGAGCACATTATAGAGGGTGGAACTGGAAGCCCCAAATATAGGGGGTTGCAACCCCCAAGTGTGCAACCATATCACCCAAGACTTTCCATCTTGTGCTAACTGCTAGCTAGGGTTTAAGAGAAGTTGAATTTCTTAGTTCATCAGTTGTTGGCACATGCCTTTTTATAAAAGCAAACAGAAAGATTTCAACAGCAACACACTGGCACTGCCTTTCTTTTTTCTTTTGGAATGAAGTACCCAATGGGGCATTGGGTACATTAGGAGGGTAACATGCATGGTAGCTCTAACACCCAAAGTTTTAGTTAACTACTCTACAAGTTTTAGTTACTGCATTGTTATTGCTGTTTTTGGTGCAATTTTGCTGCATATTCATTAATTAATATACAAGGAAAATAAGACCGTCTTATGCATAAATATGTGTATATTTTAAATTGTACATTTTTTTTTCTCAAAAACCAAACCGAAACCGTTTGAAACCGCACCGAACCGAACCAAATGGTTTGGTTTCATTTCGGTTTTGGCTTCAAAACCGCACCGCACCGCACCGCAAAATGTTTCAGTTTCAGTTGTGGTTTCACTCAAAACCGCACCGAACCGCACCGCGCCCACCCCTACCTCTGGAGGACTCGAAGACCTTGAGTCACTCTCCTCCCATGGCTTCCCATTCGAAATGCAGACCCTAGAGGTAAATTACCCTCTTCAAATTTACTACTTTTACTTTAGATTCAATTACTTTTATGCTCTCCTGGATTTTTTACTTATGTAAGCTGTAACTTTTTGCATTTTTCCAGCTGCTCTTTGGTTTTCCTCTTTGTAGAGTTGCCCAAGTTGCTTTCTTTTGATTGTATAAAGTTTAATGCAAGTAAAAGTTCCAGAATTTACGATTTCTGGGCTAGTTGGAGAAGCATGAAGGGCCATGAACACAAGGTAAATTTTGTTAAAATGCTATTGCTTTTGCTGTCTTTGCTTTGAAATTTCTTAGCTTTGCGTTTTGCATGTTAGATTGAGTTACGAGGTAGCACATGAGATTGGGAATTTTGGAATTTGGATACTAACAGAGACCAATTATATTAAAAACCTTAGGTTGAATTTGTGCTGCATAAATTAGAAGAATTATTATTTGGGTTTCCATTTTATTACACAGTTGGCAAGAATGGAGGACATTCTTAACCTCCCGGTACAAGATCCTCCGCGTGCAGAGTTTTCTGCAGCTCATATCAAATGGGTGAAAGTAGAAGGCGGTCGCCAAGGTGGTGATGATATCGCCCTGGTCCCATTTGCTAGAGTGGGTGATTTTGTAAAAGGAGAATCTTCAAGTGCTGAATGCCCTGCTAGCTTCCGTGCCCAGTCAAGAAGGAAGATACCTGAGGGGAGTATCAGCAAGCCAAGGGTTGATGGATATCTTGAATATACACTGTATGTTGCCTCTGTACTTTATTATTAGTCGTGCATATGTTTGTGTGTAGGAGTTCATTGTTCCTTTTGAAAATGTACTTTTTTCCTCGTTTCAATTGATTAGGCTATCAAAATGGAGATGCTCGCATGCATGGGGGCTTTGACGTTATGCACTTCGGTATGGCTCTGGTCAAGACTCGATGTACAGTTGAGGCTTTGCCTCAGTGAGCTTTGAAATCCTTTGGTATTCACGCTTCTCATTTCGGCTATCAGTTTTGTTCATTTGTCATCTGCTTTTTAATATTAAGAACAAGGAAAACAGTTTTTATAGTTTTTATTTTTTATAATTTAGCTTCTCAAGTACTGAGCCTTTTTCACTCGAGTTTGATTTTTCAATTATTATTTAGATCATCTGTTGTTTTTTCCTTTCTCAAATGAAAATGAAGATTGGTGACTTTCTTCTGCCTGCAGCGAAGATGGAACAAAGATTCTACGGTTGCTTATTCCGATTCACGAGTAGCGAAGCAGAGTAATGCAGAAGGTAATATTGAGACCTAACTTTTTCTAAATATTTGTAAGCATTTCAATCCAATATCCATCATTGCTTGCATAATACATTTGGATCGGAATATAAGCAAAAGAAAGCTTTATAACAGAATTATGAATCTAGAGATCTCTGTAATTACATTCCAAGTAGCCTAGAACTACATCTTCCAACTTATTATATACTTCAAAAAAAAAAAAAAAAAAAAAAAACAGTCCATAACAATGTGAAAATGTCAAATAAGAAGCAAAAAGAATAACCTTCCCTGTGCATGTCTCCCACTTCTCGTGTTCACCTTCACCATGTAACTTGATAATTGATGGCATTCTTTTGTGTTCTTTGGTTGCAGTGGTAGAGATAAAGAGTTGGCAATTATTTCAAAAGTGGAGTTGTGAGAGTGTACTCACTTTAGTGTATCAGTCGCTAAGCTGTCTGGAAGGTGGAGAAGAAAATGGAAGGAATCACTAATAATACGGTTGTGGTGAAGGTGAAGGGTAGGAGGTTTCTTTAATTGGTGGTAACGGGCTATCATATGCTGGAGTTGGTGCTGAAGGTGAAGGTGGAGGCGGAGAAGATGGCACACATGGTGGTGGGGATGGAGGTGAAGGAGGTGAAGGAAGTGGTGGAGGTGGCGACAGAAGAGAATGTGGTGGTGGTGGGGGAGAAGGTAGTGGAGGTGGTGGTGAATTCTGAAGAGGGCATGGTGGAGGGGGTGGTGGAGAGGGAAGGCAAGGAGGTGAGGATGGTGGAGGTGGAGGAAGAGGAGGAGGAGGCAATGGTGGTGATGGTGATGGCGGCGGAAGTGATGGAGATGGTGGAGGAGGCGATGGAGATGGTGGAGGCGGTGACGGAGATGACGGAGGCGGTGGAGGCGGTGACGGAGATGACGGAGGCGGTGGAGGCGGTGATGGAGATGGCGGAGGCAGTGGTGGTGATGGTGGATGCGGTGGTGGTGATGTTGGAGGCGGTGATGGTAATGGGGGGGATGGAGATGGTGGAGGTGGTGATGGTAATGGGGGGGATGGAGATGGTGGAGGCGGCGATGGAGATGGCGGATGCAGTGATGGTGATGGTGGAGGTGATGGTAATGATGGTGAAGGGGATGGAGATGGCGGAGGAGGCGATGAATATGGCGGATGCGGTGGTGTCGATGGTGGAGGTGGTGATGGTAATGGGGGGGATGGAGATGGCGGGGGAGGCAATGGAGATGGCAGATGCGGTGGTGGTGATGGTGGATGCTGTGGTGGTAATGGTAATTTTGGCGAAGGGGATAGAGATGGCGGGGGAGGCAATGGAGATGGTGGATGCGGTGGCGGTGATGGAGATGGTGATGGTGGAGGCGGTGGTGGCGATGGAGATGGTGGACGCGGTGGTGGTGACGGTGGAAGCGGAGGTGGTGATGGCGGATGCGGTGGTAGTGATGGTGTAGGCGGTGATGGTGATGGTGGAGGCAGTGGTGGTGATGGTGGCGAAGGAGGAGCAAAAGGATGACACTTAAAAGAACTACAATCAACTTTTTTAGACAAAGCCAATTTGCATTGCAAAAAGGTTCTCTGCTTTGGCCTTTTCCGCAAGCAATTCTTGCTGTCATCAAACTCCTCCAACTTCAAACACATCAGTGGTTCGCTAGTGAAAAAGTTGTGTTCAAAGCTAAATTTCTTCAGATTCTGAAGTTCACACACCCCTTCTGGTATAGTCCCTCTGTGCATGTTATGAGCCACATTCAGCTGCTCCAAGCTTTCCATTTCAACTATTTCCTTCGGCAACTCTCCCACAATCCGATTATGGCTCACATCAAACAGTCTCACATTCTTCAGCATCCCTATCTCCTTAGGCAAACACGAGTGGAACCCATTGTTAGCGAGCACCAATTCATTTAAATTCTTGGACATATTGCCGAGGCTGGCAGGTACACATCCGTGGAAGTTATTGTTAGCAAGAACAATGACCGAGACCGGCGATTTCCCAAAATTATCTGGCAATTGGAAAGAAAATCTGTTGTGGTTGATGAAGATTGCATCAAGGTCCTTATCAAACAGTTGCTTGGGGACTTTACCTTCAAACTCATTGAATCGCAGGTCCAGAAATTTTAGTGCTGGCAGCTGAAGAACAACATCAGGGAATTCCCCAGCAAAGCGGTTGTTGCTTAGATCAAGCTCGAAAAGCAGCTTCAACTTGTTGAAACTCTTCGGGACTTTGCCACAGAAACGATTTGAGTTGATGTGAAACAATGCAATATCCACGAGAAGACCAAGCTCTTCCGGGAGAAACCCTGCAATGTCAGCATGGTTTAGATCAATGCCAGCAACAGTTTTGACTGATGGGTCGTCTGGAGCTTGGGCGCAGAAGACTCCGGTGTATTTGCATACATCGGATCCAACCCAGTTGGATGTTTGATCCCGAGGATCCGAGACCATGGCTCGCTTCCATGCTTGGAGGGCAGTGTAGGCACTTCTGAGTCTGGGGTTTTCAAAAACAAGGGAGCCTGGGGATGTCACAGTCACACCTCGTGACCCATGGTGGTCAGTGTAATACAAGAGCTGCCTTTGCTTGTAATGCAAAGTGTGCGACGAGTCTCTCAGGCCGGCATTGTGCGAAATTGGAAGCTCTTCGCCAGTGGTGGCACCTAGGAAAAAGATCGGTACGAGGAAAATGGAGAGTAGAAAAATGTGAATGTTTCTTCTCTTCATCACATACAAGAGATCACATCTAATGGGTTCAATTTCTCTGTTCTAGCTTTCTCAGCATGTATCAGAGAAAAAGAGAGGATTTTGGAGATGGAAAACTGATCAAAACCTCGACGGTAAAACGAAAAAAAAGCTCAGTTAGAGGTAAATCCTCAATTTTCCACTGTACTTTAAATGTGTCGGAAGTAGTAGCAGTTAGAGGTAAAGAAATGAGATTTGCTGGAAGTGATGAGTGCATGCGTTTATTACATCTGTGTAAAACTGAATCAGTCAAAACATAAACACCCTTTTTTTGGGACGGTTTCCGATTGCTCTCTCATCTTGGACTTGATCAAGTTTTTGACACCAATATAGGGAGCTGTTCTGGGTATTAATAGTGAGGAAACATAATTAAGAGTTTGAGCTGAGCTAATGACAGTCTTCTATGATCGCGGATACCTTTTAACCGTTGATGCATACGAGTCTCATGATGAATGTGTTAATAGTTGATTACGCGTATTAGACCTAGATACATTAACACTTTACACGCGCATCACATCCGTATGCAACTTTCAACCGTAGATGCAAATAAGTCTCATAGACGTTAATGCTCGATTACATCCGGAAGATTTACATATACATTAATGGTTGACAATCTATGTGGAACTATAGAATCATGGATGCATTTGAGTCGTAACCACGTTATTAGTTTGGTTATGCATATTAAACCTATATACATTTGGCTGACAGTCATTCACATATACTTCAACATTAGGAAGAGAAATGCTAAGGAAACTTTTAAAAGTAGGACTTTTCATGGACTACATTGTGCCAAAAATATGAGATGCCGAGAGTGCATAGAGTTCATTTTCTCACATTAGGAATTAGAGGATTCATGCATGCAAATTGCAAAGACCAATACAACTGTCCAATCAAACTGCTTTTGAAAATTTAAAAAAAAGTGTTTTTACGTCGTAGAAGCAAAATTTAGGAAAGCAATCAGACTGATTGCCTGCCTAGTGTCCACTGTGTATTCAAGATACCAGGACACATGTATAACCTTCTATCTCAATTATTCTAATTGGCATACTACTTCACATCATAAGATGTGAGAGGCTTTTTGTACAAATCTTATCATTTTTTAGCATTCTTGAAATAGTAAAGGATTAGCACATCTTTCTCCGTTTTGTAATCTACGAGCAAAGAGCACATTGTTAAGGGTCAGACAAAGAAAAAATTAGTATAATATAATTGTTATGGATAGAACGTTAGGACATACATAAGCTAGGACCTGTATTTTAGTAACCGAGTCATACAAGTTAATTGATTTCAATCAATGCGAAAAAATTAACCGAATCATTGTTGAGATAATAAAAAACAAATGTAAGATCATTATTATCGAAAGAACGTTGAGTCAGACAAACTAAAAGCGTAATCTAAGACGATGGATAAGCATCGTCATATTAATTAATAGGAAATAATACTTATAAGTAATCGTTCAATGGATAACCATGAAATTTGAGAGAAATTAAGAAGTCAATTCCAAAAACTTAACGTATCCGCATTACAAGCCTATACGACAACAATATAATCATGCTTAATTAATTAATTAGATATTTAGTTATTTAATACCACCAAAATCATCCACGTCAAGTCACTTAATCTCGTCTGCAGACGTGGCAAGCAATTAAGCACCTTGGCCAAATTTAGTAATACGTGTCGCCAACCCAAATCCAAATCCAAATCCAAATTGCAAGCTGGAGGGCCATCACGCTGACTTGTCCGATTGGATCGTTACGTTAAACGTCGAACTTCGTCCACGAGAAGATCACCGACTTTTAATGGACAATGTTACTGTGCGGGCGGCTACATTGTAATTACTGTGGTTTCTCTGTTTTTCACCGTCGGGTAGATAGTTAAGACATGAGGACTGTTCGATTCGCATGTGCAGAATTATACAGTGAGCGAGACTGCAGAGGATTAAAACCAGATTGTTGAATGAGTAAAAGCGCGGGGATATTTTCAGACAATTTACTGCAGATAGCTGTCACCAGTGATCCTGACGCTTTCGACTTCGAGGCAACTTCGAAGGCTCGCGAAGCGATCATATCTTCGGTATAAATAGCAATCGCGTTCGAATTCTCTCTCATCATTCCGCATCCCTTTCTCTCTCTATCTTCTTCTTTGCGTTTCTATCTCTAGCTCGCTCTCTCTCTCTGTCAGTTTCAGTCGGAGCTCCGTTATCATCGGCGTTTGCTATTGGATTTGGATTGGCGACTGCATCGCTTTTGTGTCGCGGCGGATTGAAAGTTCGTTATTCTTTAAGAAGTTCATATAATTCGTAATTTGTTTTGTTTTGAATTGAATTGGCTTTGGTTTTGCGTTAATTGATTATAATTATAGGTAATTTGGTTCTGAAATTTCTGAATTCTGCAGATTGTGTTTAATCTTTAGCTTTATTTGGCGTGTTATTGCATGAATTCTGAATCTTTTGATCGTATTTGCAATGAATTGTGTGAATTTATGGTGCATTGCGTGGTCTCTGGTGGATTTGACTTGGTGAATTGTTGATTGGATTAAACCTGCTGTAGTTTTTAATTTTGTGATAATTTTTTAGCTGATTGACTCTGTAATTTGGTTGTTTTCGTTGCTGATGACGATGACAATAATGGCTATGTTTGGTTTAGCTCTAATTTCCGAGAGAAATGTGGTCCCAGCCTTAGATAGTTGTGTTTGTAGAAATTGTTAGCCCTGCCCCTGCGTGAAATGTTTGTAGAGTGATGACATGTGTGAGTGTGCGGATTTTACATTGGGAAGGAACCGATTCCGAGGCTAGCTTTTTGTTTCTAGTTTCCAATAAGAGGAGAAAAAGAGAATGAATTTCGAGTATGGACACCATTGCCGTTATGTAGGTGATCCTACTTAACAGGGCTTTCTTTTGCTTTAGTTTTACTCACAGCGGCCGTCATTTGACTGGGGGGGCAAAATCTCTTGTCTATTAATTGTTGCCTAAAGTCTAGACAAAGTTAAGCAAATAATAAGTGATTTAATTGGGTTTGTAAAAATGGAAACTTTATCGAGGTTGTGTATGTCTTTTTCGGGTTGGAGATTTATAATAGTTGGGTGGCAAAAGATTTAAACTTGTGATTGGAATCACTGTGAGAATTGTTGTTAGGCGCCATCCGCTCTTTATGGGCGGTGGATCCCGTATGTTGTAGCTCAACTTCTTGTTTCTGGAGCATTCCATAGTGGTCGTGTGCATTTTGTGCGTTTAGAAGCCATGGCCAGTGTCAGTCTTTGGTACTTTCTCTGAACCTTGGTTTCAGGTGTTGAGATGTGCGTCGTGCCTTTAACGTTCAGACTAAAATGTTATCGAGGTTGCATCTTGAAGCCGGTGGATGTGTATTAAAGTTTAAGGAGATTGGTTTACCAAAGTTAGACAAGATAACGGGATTACTTTCTTTTTCATTAGTTCATTGTACTGGAACATAGGGTAGCATGCAGCAGGGGCCTATCCCCTGCTTTTTGTATAATGAGTTGCTGGAGTTAAATACTGAATGTCCGTGAGTCATGTAGTATTTGACGGTTTTTCTGCAGCAGTATCTGCAGGGCTATTGCATCCGTATCAGAGGTGAAATTGGCAAGCGCAGAGCGTATATGCTTGTTTATCATGGTTCTGATAGAGGGGTTTAAATGTCTTAAAAATATTTCAAAGCTCTATCCCAATATATGGCTTCTTATTTTACAAGTTTGGTCTTTTCATCACTTCTTTGTTGTCACAGCATTGTGAGTTTGCCGTATGGCTCCTATCTGATATTGCTGGTGTTGGAACATTATTTTTTGGGTCGTCTTCGTTCCCCTCAATGCTAATCTGAGCATTGATTTACTCTTGGTATTATGAGTCTCAGTGCTCATACTCTAAGGTCATTATTCTTTTTATCTTTATATTTTTTCAACCCTGAAATCGTTTTTGAGACCTATAAATCTGCAACTAAGGTCAGTGAGACAAGGGTTTTGCTCCCATTCTTTTGGTTAGGGAGACTTATTCGTGAGGCCACCTCACTAGAAGAGGAATCAAGAGATAAAGTTGTGATTATTTTTATAGTTCACAATGTTGATAATGAGAGAACTCTATAAGGTTCAAGCAGAGCCACTCAAGTCTGATGGTATAGAGCTTTAAAATTTTGCCTGTTGGGTAAGTTCAGTACTCGAAGCAGAGATGGTGCGGTATTCCAATCGAGGTAGGCCTGTTCTGTATGGACAATCAACAAAACACATTTTTCCATCTCTAGCGTTCTTTCCCTATTTTGTTACGACTTTTTAAAACGCATTTGATTGTGTGATCTATTGCTTGTACCATAGGTTGGGGCGTCAAATCGTTGTGCCCAGTATAGTTGGATTTGGTTCTGAGACTTCTTCAAGGAATCAAGTGATGCAATGTTGTTGCTTACTTTCCAAAGATGGATCTCTGGAGTTCCCAAGCGCTGCATTGCAGTTATTGTTTATATATCTACTTGTTTTGATGAATCTTCCTCTTGGGGAAATGCTGATTGGAGCTGTTCAACCTTGCTTGGATTTGTTGTAGCTGATTTCAAATATCTGCAGCATTATAGAAGAAAGCAGTGTCATGGGGTGTTTGCCTGCCCTGATCGGGTGACCAAATGCCTCTGAGGTATAACAAGTGGTGTTAAACGTTTTTGTACATGCAGGTGCTTTAGGCTTATTTCCAGCTTCTGAGTATTCACATATCCGTTTGGAGATATGCAAGATATAATGGTTAGGCAGAACATAATGGGGGATGCCCACTGTAATCTGTCGAATGGCGAGTTTAAGCTCAAATTTGAATTGAAGGAGACTGGAGAGGCTGCTGAATTGCTGGAGAAAGGATACATGCAGTATGGGTAATTATTCTTACTCATTTCTTTGTCGATTTTCTTTTCTTCTTTGGTTGCCACGAAGTTAACATTATGATGGTTTTATTTTTCAGATGTCCACATTACCGGCGAAGGTGCCGTATTAGAGCTCCTTGCTGCAATGAGATTTTTGATTGTCGCCATTGTCATAACGAAGCTAAGGTGTGTATATGATTTTGAACTATTTCGGAGTATAAACCATTATAAACAATGCTGTCTTTGTGACGTATTTGTTGATAGTTCTTTGGCTTGTATTGACTTCTCAATTTTGTGTACAGAATGATATTAGTGTTGATCAGAAGCATAGACATGACATACCACGTCATCAAGTGAAACAGGTAAATCAGTTTGTGAGTTCATGCATCTCCTTATCTCTGTTTGCTTCTTAATAAGCTCACTTATACTGTTCTGCTTCATAAGCTGACAACATATGCATGATATCTCAGGTGATATGTTCACTTTGCAACACTGAGCAAGAGGTGAGTTTGTGTTGATTGACAGATCTATTTCTTTTGGATTTGTGTCGAGTTCTTAATCAAGATAGTTAGCATTGTGAAAATAAGCTGGTGTAGCAGATAAGAAAATTCTTTGCTGATGAGAATTTCGCTCGCATTTTTCTCAAGCGTCTTTGTTTGCTGCTTTGTTACCAGGTTCAACAAGTTTGTGTTAACTGTGGTGTGTGTATGGGGAAATACTTTTGTGAGACTTGCAAGCTCTTTGATGATGATGTAAGTGCCTCACTTTCTATTAAGCTGTTTTCGTTTTCGATGATGTATGATTAGAATATTGGTGTAGGCCTGGTATGGGAAATTATGATGCTTTGAAGTGACTAGTTCGTCGTGCAGGCAGATGATCCTTGTTTGCTTTTTTTGCAGGTATCTAAGAAACAATACCATTGCAATGGCTGTGGGATTTGCAGGTAGAATTCTCATGTCCTTGTTATTGCTGTCTTTTTGCAAAGCCTGGCGATTGAACTGCCATGAAAAAATCAAATGTGTTGAGATGTCTAGCTAACCACATAGTATGCGAGTCTCACTTTGGTATTATTTTTTGGCACCAGAGCGTGATAGGTCTTTTTATTCACTGTACTTTTTGAGGCATCAGTTCTTGCGACACTAGCTCATGCACTTTTTCTTGTCTGCATTTTCCGTTTTCTTTGTAGTTTTGCACATTGTCGAATTTTCAATTACTGTTGTGTTCACTCAATCGTGTGCTCTTTTGTGACAGAATTGGGGGCTCTGAGAATTTCTTTCACTGTAACAAGTGTGGTAAGCATTGCGTGCTTGTTATTTTCAAAGAGATCGAGCATCCTTTTTTATCATCTCGTTGCTGATGTAAATCCATCTTCTTGTCAGGTTGCTGCTACTCAATGCTGTTGAAGAACAGCCACCCCTGTGTGGAGGGAGCAATGCATCATGACTGCCCTGTTTGCTTTGAGGTAAGACTGGAGTTTTTCTCTTTACCCTCTTATGACGGCTAAGTATTTTGTTTTGGTATTGTTGATGCCTTACCGAGCATATATTGGTGTTTTGCAGTTCTTATTCGAAACAAGAAATGATGTTACCGTCATGCCATGTGGGCACACCATTCATAAGAACTGCTTAAAAGAGATGAGGGACCATTATCAGTGAGTATACGATGGATTTCTTCTTTTGGTTCCTTTTTCTTTTGACCTGATTGAGCATCGTAAGTAGAATTATCGAACTGACCTGGCCGTTCGTATTTGATGACAGATACGCATGCCCTCTTTGCTCCAAGTCAGTTTGCGATATGTCTAAGGTATGGGAGAAATATGATATGGAGATTGCAGCTACACCGATGCCTGAACTCTATCAAAACAAATTGGTACCGTCTCTCTCTTCGTCTCGCTCCAAGTTTTCCTAGTGTACAAGTTTTGTGCCGATAGAATTCATTACTATTCAATCCTCTTCGACAGGTTTCGATCCTCTGCAACGACTGCGGCAAAAGCTCACAAGTGCAGTACCATGTTGTGGCCCGGAAATGCCCTGAACTGTAAATCGTACAACACTCGACAAACCAGAGGCTGAGCCGGTGGCAGCGTGTTTGCAATCGAATTGGTTTGAGCATTGGCTATCAGTGTGCACCTGCCGCATGTGTGACGAGACTCGAAACAAAAGCCCCGTACTCTCTTGACCACCTAGCCATATTGGGGGAGGTGGTCGTGCGGGTTGTATTCTGTTGGAGATCTGTGGCTGGGGGTGCACCGTCATGTTTCATTTATTTGTATTTCTATGTATGGCTTTTTCCTGAAATCAAGGCAAGATGTATTTCTTGTCATGTATTTCATTTTTTTGCAGTCTGTCGTTAAGAGTTTACGTGTTATAATATAAGAGGATGACTGGCTAAGACTTGCTTAGTGTTGGAGCAGTTGCTTTGCAAGAATGTCGTGTCATGGAATTCGATGTTGGATGGGTTTTGCAGAAGTGGAGATGTTAGGAAGGCTAGACTCTCGTTCAATGAGATCCCTGAGAAGGATGTGGTCTCTTGGAACACCGTGATCAACTGCTGTTGTATATCTCATCGATTTGGGGAAGTGTTTTGAGTTGTTCCGTGAGATGCAGTGTTCAAAGGTACGACCCGACAAGGTCACGTTAGTCACTGTGCTAGTGTTGCATCCCTGAATCATGGCATTTGGGTGCATGTTTACATAAAAAAAGCAGAAGCTGGAATCAGCTTACCACAGTGAAAGACTGGCTGTTGCTTTTGCTTTGGTCTTACAAACATCAGCTTACCGATTCGAGTAGTGAATAATCTGCAGATTTGTAGAGATTGCCACTCAGCTATGAAACTGATATCACAGGCCTATCACAGAGAGATTGATGGCTGACCACAGATTCCATCGGTTCGTCGACGGAAACTGCACTTGTAAAGATTATTGGTGAATTCAGACCATAAACTAAGAAGAAAACTAATGAAAAGTTCAAAAAAACTTCGTTTCACCGAAAAGTCCCTTTTTAAAGGTATAATGAATAGTGTCAGGTAAAAGTAAAAATATGGTTTTTGTTAAAAATAAATAGTACCGGGAATGTTTCGTTAAAACTCCCTAAACTGAGTCTAAGCTCAAGAAATTTTCATTCCATCCACACTCCAAATGTATAAAATTTGCAAAAAAACTATAGCCTCAAACCAACATTTGAAGATGTAGAGAGAGAATTGTATGTAATACTACTACTTTATATATTCAGTCAAAAACTGGTTCAAGATTCCACAGCAACTCTGGCCACAAGAGAGACTTAAGGATGAAGAAGTAAAAACGGTGAGCCATAAAAGCCGGCTATCGCCCTTTTACATGTATTACAAGGAAACATAGGACTTCGATGGCATACATCAAATGTCTCGTTTTATGGAAAGCAAAACTAGTTAGAGTTTGAATCCTGTCATCCACCAAGACCATGAAAGCTGAAACACCATTAGCAAACGAGTGAATTTACAAAACGATCATCCATGGCTGCCGGGCGATGCACATGAACAGCTCCTTCTAAACAGATGATCAGCTGCGTCTGCGAGAGGCTCATCGATCATGGGCATGGTGGCTGAGGATGAGAGGCATCTCTTACTCATCTGCAAGCATGCCAGTCTCGAAAAGTTCCTCATCTGACTCGAGAGGCTTCTCGGAAGAGTGGTCATTGCATTTTTCCAACTCCTCATCGATCAAAATCTCCTCCGAACGGCAACTCAAACTGCAAAATGCTTTCTCACCCCTGCAAGAAATCATATACGCGACTATAAGCATACTGAAACCAAAACCATTTAGCAGACCCTTGCATATGATAAGAAACCGTGTAAATGTCCGTCTCGCAAAATGTACCTGTATATGTAAATATCTTTGCCCTCTTCCAATTTCTTGTTACAAGAGTAACAGAAGCTAAGGAAATTGTCTAAAGGGTAGTGACCAAAATTGTCCAAGCTCGAACCCGGGCGGGTGAATCCAATTTCCTTTTCCTCATTCTTACCAAAATTGTTCACATCCTCAGAATGACATTCCAAAATGCAGTCACCAAAGATGTGAGTTTTTTTGGGTTTGGCACCATGAGAGATTACACAAGTATAATCCTCAGAAAGCTCAATCTCACTTGCTGAGAGAGACCCAACAAACCCATTGCTAGACCCGATGGATCCAGTCTTCATTTGGGTGGCTAAATTGGGGCTTCCTCCAATAAACTGAAGGGTGGTTAAATTTTCCGGACAAAAATTTCCAGAAGTAGAGTTGGGGTTAAGGTTGCTCAACCCCGATAGAGTCGAAAATGCTCTACCGGAATCTAAGGAAGAGGACCGGATTTTCCCGAATGACTCAGGTTCTGATGGGGGTTCTCCGATTTCAAAAAGAACATCAGAACTACCCTTCTGTAAAGGAGATTTGGTTTTGGAATGAGGGAAAATTGCATAGTTCTTAGGCAGAGATTTTGGTGAAGCATCGAAAGGGTTGACATTGGACTGAGGCTCTGGGGTTTTATTAATCCTCATTCCAGGTCCAAAAAGAATGTTCTTACTCTCCGATGAACGAGCAACTCTCCCGGAAGATCTCACATCATCAAGAGAATCTATGATGCTTAATCCTACTTTACTGCTACCCCAGCTCCTCTGCTGTCCCCCATCATGGTTGGACCTTGGTGACCTATAAGGGTTACCCAGATTGGAAAAAACCCTAAAATCTAGAGGAGAAGTTGGGCTTCTAACTGCATCACAATCAGATAAACCCTTAGGACTCAACCCTACAAACAGACCAGGAACACTGAAAACAGAGCTGCTTTTAGGGTTGTGCCCCAAAACATCAGACCAAGCGGCAGCATCAGAAATTGGCAGATGACCCATTTGGTGCTGATCCTTCTGAACTGACCTGCTTCTCTTCCTCAGCATTCTCTCAAATTTCTCCCTTTTGGGAAACCAAAAGCCCCCTTTTCTGTACCAAAAAAATCAAACAGGTTTTCAAATCAATAAATACATTATTTCTACCATTTTCAGAAGCTAATTAATAAAGATTACTCAACAGCTAATAACCCATTAATCATCTGCTTAATCCATGAGCTGCATTGCAGAAATAAAAGGAAAAAATACATGAAAAATTATTAAATCTCACACATACACAAAAAACTTGATGGTTTTCAAAGATTATTGAGTTGGAAGAAACATTTGGGTTTTTGGATCACCCAAAGGATACAATATAAAGATTTTTATTTTCTTTTTCTTTATTGGGTGGATTGAGAGCATTAAAGGTATCTGAGATGACAGAGAAATGTCTAATCGAATTCAAGGCAGAGGAAAAAAATAGCTTTCTTGGTATTTGGTAAAAACTCAAATGTAGGGAGAAAAGGGGTTGAATCCCTGAAAAATCATTAATGCATTACCAAAAAATTAATTCAAATCGACTTAATTACATGCAACAGCGAAAACCCAGATAGAAAAAGCCCCCTTTAATCCGATCAAACATGCATTAGGAAGCGATTAATCCCCAAGAAAAACAAAAAGCTTGAATCTTTTAGCTCAATCAGCAAAACCCAGAAAAAAATTAATAGAATAAACGGATTAAACTCGAAGAACCCAGCATTGGATTCAAGAAAAAGAGCAACTGAGATGAACAATGAGTTAAAAGAAAGAAAAGGCCACCTGCGTTCTTTCTCTCTCTTGCTCTGGAAACCTCAGAGAGATTTGGCTCTGATGGTAGAAGGAGGCCCCAATGTGGTAAATATATGAAGCTTTTTGACAAGCGGTGTGTCTCTGTGTGAAACTTGTTCTCCACTCCTCTCTCTCTCTCTCCCCCACTCTATTTCGTGCCTCAAAATCAGCGAAGCAGTGAGCTTCTGAAATACTCCTCACTCTCTCTCTCTCTCTCTCTCAAATAAAATTAAAGATAATTTTAGTTTAATTAAAATTTTGGTCTTCAAATTAAAAATATTCTCGAGTATTGATTTTGAACTTGATACAATGCATAGTGGTTTTTTTTTTTTTTGCTAAGCTCTGTTAAAATTTTCATCTATTTTTTGTTCTTTTAAATTTTTATTTAGATAGAACATAGTGAGCCAAAAGAACAATTACTCTACATTATACAATACTTACAAACTTTTAATTCGGCGACCAAAATTCTAATTAGGCTAAAATTCATAACCATTACTCTAATTTTCTCGTAAAATTATGTCAATGTATGCAATAATGTACTTGTGCCCACATAAATGGCTTTGTACGTATTTTACCAGCTTCTGCCACTATATACAACCTTTCCTCCTCCCTTTGGTGCCACTTCAGCACCAAAGTGGCTTTTGGACCACTTTCTAGTTAATTTTTGGAAATTTGGAAAAAGCATGTACTAGTAACTGAGGTTAATTATTTAGAATAAAACCCTTTTATTTATAACAATCTCCCTTTCAAATCTCAATCTAGGTGATAATCAACTTACATTGAATTGTGTGCCAGTTGCAATGATTAAGAGCGTTTATTGTCACATATGAATCCCTAAGTCTGTATCTCTTCTTCGAGATCTTTTAATCGAAGTTATATGGATTCTTAATAAAACGTTAGGAATAAGATTATTTTTTAAAAGCTTAAGTTGTTTCTAGTATAACAGTTACTGCAGCATTCTCCGTAAAAGTTTAACTCTCGTCCTTCGACATTTTTTATGATATATTCTAGTTACACGTTAATCAATTTTCACTTGTGTTTTTTAGCTTAACAACTAGATGTAACAAAAATTAAAGATGTATTTTTGTTGAAGGTATGGAAGCGGTAAAAGTAAAAGTGGTGGGGGTAACTTGTTATAAATTATAATTGAGGTTTAGGGTAAAGTACGGAAGGGAGGGTGAAATGCGTCAAAGGGCAATTAAGAAAAGAGATCATGGTTCCGTACTTTCTTCCCTTTCTTGCTGAGTCATCACAAGACGACAAAAATGCCTGATGACTCATGGTTTCAATTATGACCGATTAACTGACTGACTGACTGACCCACACGGCTCTTAACGGGGGGCCGTTTGCTTGACTTGACGGGGTCATTTCAGTTTTTATAACACTTGATTTTTATTTTTATTTTTGGAAAATACCCTTGATATTTGATTTACTTTTATTTCAAGAAACACTTTATATTTGATACATTATAAGAGATTTCTTTTCACGAATGAGGATTTTTGGAATTCTCACATCGCATTCGTTTATATTGTGCGATTAGTTTTTATCAAGTACTGTTTGAGTTTAGTTTAGAATAAAAATATTTAAAATAATTTATGACCGCACAATATACGATGAACGGACACAATGTGAGAATCCTCTATTCTCTTTTCACAAACAAGATTTCTTTTCTCTAAATTCTCATTTATATGATTCATCTGCTTAATGTCTCAACATATTACTCATAATTGGCAGAAAATAATATGATTACAATTTTTTTAGTGTTAATTTATGAGTGAGGAAACATAGGCTATTTTGAATAAGTCAGTTTAGCGAATAAATATAATCCATGTATACCAATGGAGAAGTCAATTTACTGAGCTCTAATCAGATAAATGGTTCTTCATTAAAAGATAGCTCTAGTGTTAAAAAAAATAAGAATTTTAACTCTTCTGATTTAGCCCTTGTTTTGTACTGAGGTGATTCTGAAAAAAGCTGGTACCAAAAAAAAGCTCAGTTTTTTTGTGTTTGGTAAACATTCAGCTTCAGCTTTTTTTTCACAATTTTGGGTGAAAAAAGCCAAAAACAAGAAGCTGCAAAACCCAACTTTGAAAAACCAGCTTTTTTTCACATATGTTTTACATAAAAGTTTACCAAACACTATAATACTGCTTTTTTTCAAAAGCACTTTTACAAAAAAAATTATCAAACACTCTGCTGCTTATTCTCACATCACAGCAGAAGCAGCTTTTTTTCAAAGCACAGCAATACCAAACCAGCCCTAGTCGGTTAACAAATTATGCATAGTAACATTATTATATGTTGAAAATCGTCACGTTCTTGTAGTTCATTTCGTGTAGTTTCAATTAGCTTCAAACCAATTATGTTATAATTAATGGAAAGGGATCATCTCCGGATCCCTTCCTCCTAATCCATTAAGTCGGGGGATCCGGATGATTGAAATTTGATCAAACAGCTACAAACAGAGACTCACTTTAAAAGTTATAATAACTTGTAGCCGTTTAATCAAATTCCAATAACTTGGATTCCCGAACTTGATGAATTAGATGGGAGGGATCCGGATATGATCTATTTCCATAATTAATGGCCTCTTAACTTAGTGAGATGGGCAAACATTGAATGAATTAATAGTTATCTTTGTAATTTACTAATAATTTACTGCCTCTTGTATTATTGGAGTATTATTGTATGTAAATGTCTTGAAAATGACAAACACATTTATTTTTAGAACAAACACATTTATTTAATTTGAATTGTGGTGTGTACCAATTAAATGTATATATAACATCTCTCTTAGAGCAACTCCACCCATGGAGCCTTCCCCCCAGGCAACTCACTATGCAATCCACCCTAATGAATAGTAACTGCCTTAAATGAACAGTAATTACCATTTGCATCTCCACCCATGGAGCCCTTCCCCCAGGCAATAAGCAATTAAAATATTAATATTTTTTTCTCATCCAATTATAAAATATTAATATTTTTCTTTAATAATTTTAACTCTCTCTCTGCAACCCCCAACCCACCCCTACAAAGAAACCCAGAAAAATTCCCCACCCCCCCCCCCCGGCGACCCACATCCCTCTCCTCCCATCACCACCGCAGCCCTTTCCCGTCACTATCTCAGCCCCCACCCCATTCCACCTTCTCCCTCACTTCCCTCTTTCTCACTACAACTACAACTCCTCTTCTCTCTCTCTCGCTCCCGCTCCCTCCCGAACCCAGATCCATCATCCCAAAAACCAGACCCGCCGCGACGACACCCCCCAACCCCCCCCCCCCCCGCGACGACCCATCTGCGTTCCTCCCCCCGGCCGCGACGACGACCCACCCAGCTCCCTCCGGTCCCTCGCTCTCGCTCCCTCCGGTCCCTCGCTCTCGCTCCCTCTCTCCCTTTCTCCCTCGCTCTCGCTCTCTCTCTGTCTCTCTGACACAAAAAAAAAATATATATATATATATATATATATATATATATATATATATATATATTGCAAAGGGCTCGGGCAACAGGCCCGTCAGCTCCCCACCCCCTCCCTGCTCGGGCTCCCACCTCTGCTCGGGCTCCACACGGCTGGACTGTCCTCCACCGGCCCTCAGGCCCCTTAGTCTCCACTGTCCCCCGAGCAAGAGCAACGGGTGGACTTGCTCTTAGTCTTCTTCTCTAGTACTCCATTGGAAGTTAACAGCGGTTAAAAACTTTAGATGCAACAAATCAACCACAACAAAATACAAAGGAAAATTAAGTATGACCATCTCCATTCTATGAGATTATGACATTTCCTTATAACCTCAATTTTGTGTTTTGTCTCATAAAACCCATGAACGTGACGATTCCTTATTTGATTTTTTTTGGTAAGTTTTTGAATAACTTTTTTTGTTGATCAACGATGATGGTTTAATCCATGGAAATTTTGTTTTTTGACGTGTACAAATATGAGAAATAAAATTTCGTTGAATTAAATCTAAACTACATATTAATAAAATTTTATTTGTCATAGTTACGTGTATGACTAAGGTATATCTATCCTCGATTTAAATCATTGTCATCCATTCATGTTACATAGTTTCTTAATTTTATGTTAGATTGTGTAGTATTGAAGAATTAAGCATTTTATGTCATTCACAATTAAGTATTATTTTTTGGTTTATTTTAAAAAAACTTCCTTGTTCCGTTGAGGTTATTCAAAAAGCGTAAGTTGATGACGTATGAGAAAATAGTTCATCTCTCAATAACAAAATATTAAACTTAGCTAGCGACTTACCTTTACTGTGAAAGTGTGACTTAAAGGGTGTAACTAATTATTTTTTACCAAAAGCATAAGAGGGAAATTTCTTAAACACTACGTAACATCCATCTAGTGATAGAAAATGATTTTCCACATTTTTTTTAACTTCTTACGCAGCTTTTTATATTTTTAGTCATTCTAATTTGATAAATCAGACGAAATCAACGATCAAAATTAAACAATAATGTGTGTGAAGATAAAAACTATGTGTGTGACATGCAAAATAAAAAGCTCAATTTGAAAATAAAAGACATAAACAATCGTGAAAATTAAATTTAACGATTAAAATACACGTAGCATTGAAACAACATTGTAAAAGGAGTTGCTTAATACCTGTACAAGGTCTTTGTATTCAACTTTTCCTTGCCATGTTTATTTCATGTGCCAAATTTACCTCGTTTAAAATTAAAAGGCTTTTTAGCCAAAATGGTACCTTAGATTTTCATAACATATAACATTGGTCTTTGAGATTTAAAATCAATAGAAGTGGTCCCTAAGATTGTCCACCATCCATTATTTTGGTCATTCAATTAATAAACTTCGTTAAGTGGTCCCTGTGCTTTTTAATGGAATGTCCAAAATGATATATGGTGGACAATATCAAGGACCAAAGTTATGTGTTATGCAAATCTCATAAACTAAAATGATGTGTTATGCAAATCTCAGGGATCAAAGTTATGTGTTATACCCTCAACTTAAAGGAGTTTTTAACGGAATAACCAAAATAATGGATGGTGGACAATTTCAATAACTACTTATATTGGTTTTAAATCTCATGATCAAAATTATGCGTTATGCAAACTCAAATATCATTTTGATTAAAAAACCAAATTAAAATGAAGTTGGTGTTTTACTTTTTGTTCGCTGGGGGACATGTGGGGTATAATATTCATGTACTGATAAAGTTACAGTAATTATAACATGCATTTGGCCTTGTTTTTTCCCATGGCCTTTTTTTTCCATGGCCTTTATGATCAATTAATTAATGTTAATCCAGGGTCGAATCCAGTTTCTTCCTCGTTCTGTATTTGACTTGACTTTTTCAAGTACATTAATTTGACTGAAAAAAATAATTAAGATACGGAAGTACCCTTGTTACTACTATACTTAATGTAGAAACACGAGTTTGCCATTTCTGTTGATTTTTGGTAGTTGGCTTGATGGATTCAAATATTCAATCTGTTTGAAATTATAGATTTCTATTTTCTATTCTTCTTAGTTTTTATATTTTTTTATACATCATATTCTTAGAAATAGGTAAGAATAAACAGTTAATATCTTAGTAGACAAAAAATGACTCACTATTTAAAAGGCATCACATGAACATATTCATTAAGTATTTAATTTAAAAGAGTCATTGAAAAGAGTCAAGGGCCAAAACAAATAAACGTAGTTCAAACACATCGTTGAACGTTGAGTTCACTAAAAACTACAAATCTCAACGATCAATAGAATCGCTAATACTTAAGAACCAAGAATAATGTAAGGCGATCCCACAAAACGTCTTCAAATAACCTTACACTTTTCTTAAGGCTAGGTCAATGGTCATTAAACAAAATAATGACTCCATGCACTTTTGCTTAGTGTGTGTGTGTGTGTGTTTATATATATATATATATGCTGGAAGTGGACTTTAAATATAGGATAATTTTCAGTTAACTAACTTGAAATATTATGGTTTTCAAACTTTCATATATCAAGGTTTTTTCATCTTAGTCTCATACCTAAAGTTATGTTTTTCTCCTATATTCATAATTTTGTCAGGTATGAAATTATGATGAAAAAACTTGATGTATGAAAGTTTGAAAACCACAATACTTCAGAGTAGTAAAGTGAGAATGACCCTTTAATATATGTTTTGCTTTTCCACCTTCATATATTTGAGCGTCTAAAAATTCTATGTCATGATTAAAGGTGATGACTTTATAAAATGTAACATGGAATGACAATTGCTGATGTGTTTTATATTGAAGCTAAGCTTACAAGTCTTTCAAAAAAAAAAAAAAACTAAGCTTACAAGTGCTTTGGACAATGACATGTTTTTCAGGGTATTTTATTCAAATGAGTTGGATTCTTATTTCGTAATCGAATAATGTCAAAGTGGTCATATGAGCACATTCTAGCTTCTATGAGAAACATAACAAGATACACGGGACCACAACAAATGTAAGTACATATGCATGTTCAGGGTTTTGTGGAAACCCCCAAATTATTGTAAATTGCATTTATCACAACCCCATGAAAAAAACAAAAGGGATGGTTATATTAATACACCCATTTTTACCTCTTACACACATCTTTCAATTTTCGACTGTCAGATCGAATGAATAGAAGAAAATCAATAAAAAATAATTAATAAAGATGTTTGGAAGATAAAAGGGATGTGTGAATAGTACTAACCAACAAAAAAAGACAAAGCACCTTTGAGAGTCTGGTCCTATGGCACTTTACCTTCCTACTCATGCTATATTTCTGAGGAAATGATTTTCGTGCATTCTTTCTTTAATGTATTTACGTTCGATTTTGTCAGGCTTGTTCTTTTTATATTCATGTACAAAAAATAGTGTGTGAAAATCACTTATTTCTTGTTATGAAAATATCGTTAAACAATCGCAAATCAATCTATATCTCAATAAATAATGGTGAATTAAGTTAATCTAATACGCCACGACCGCGTTCATATGATAGAATAGTTCATCTTTTTTGCAAAGTATTTGTGATTCAGTTGATTAAAAACATTCACTATTACACAAAGGGGTGTGATATCCACATGTGAGAAGTAAAATGAAGTGTGTAGATAGCACATCCCTTGCACAAAATGTTTTTTGGCATCTCAGTAAGTTTCAAGATTAATTCCTTAGCTTTGCTAGATTTAAGCCCACAATATTAATGTTTCTAAATCCCAAAAATTCAAATACTTTTCCAAATGTCAATTTGTATACGTACAAAAATAAAATACGGTGGGAAAGCGTATCCCAACCGTATACCGACTCTTTGGGATTGATCATGGATTGGGATCTGTGTAATATCATGCGGGACCCATCTAAGTTAAGGAGCGCAGTGAATGTACGTTTCACCTACTGGTGGGGCTTTCCGCTGCTTCTTTTCCCCTTTTCCTTTTTTAACTTTTATCTTTATTTATTTTTTTAGTGGTGTCTGCTTAATTACCAACATTTCAAAAGAAAAAAAAATTAATTTACTATGTCAGTTAGGCCATCTCTACCCAATCTGGTCAAAGGATTATAAGACCAAAAATAGTTAAGAATGACACGAAAATCGTTTCTAACCGAGAGCTAGGCCAAAGGACTTGTGAGCCCTACCGAGCCAAAACCCCCATATCAGGCCAGCAGGCTAGCAATTTCCAGCTAGCCCTCTAGCGTCAGAATGTCAAACTTGACATTTTGCCAGCCCTCTAGCTCCAGAATATCAAGTTTGACATTTTGCCAACACTCCAGCTCAGCCCATTTGAATGCCAATGACTACTTGGCGTCAATATGACACCAGTTAGCAATGGCTAACTAGGTCGTGCTGCCGTCAAGTTACCGTTGAAATTTTAATTTTTTTAATTACAAATATACCCATGACAAT
The DNA here is from genome assembly GCA_036320875.1 of Cotoneaster glaucophyllus. Taxonomy (NCBI): domain Eukaryota; kingdom Viridiplantae; phylum Streptophyta; class Magnoliopsida; order Rosales; family Rosaceae; genus Cotoneaster; species Cotoneaster glaucophyllus. The sequence goes on along the minus strand of CM070073.1, from coordinate 7,061,005 downwards.
CAATAAAAAAAAGAAATTTCACTCTAAATTATTTAATTACAAATATACCCATGACAATCAATAAAGAAGAAATTTTACAAAAAAAAAAAAAAAAGAACATAACAATTTGTCCCCACCGACGGAGTCATCGGAACCACTTCTACTAGGAATCTGGTTTCAGGAGAGAGGGAGGGGCTGCTGGTGGTTGGGTTGTCGGCAAGAGTGGGGTTTCCGATAGGGTGTGGTTGTGTGATTTGTTTTATTTATTTATTTTTTTTAAGTTGTTCGGTTTTGAGAGGGTAAATTTGTCAAATAATGAGTAAAAAATGCTTTGGTGAGGTGAACTTAACGTGTAACGTGTGTTAATACATAATTTAATAGAAAAGAAAACATAATTTAATTAAAAAAATTCATAATTGTATGTATTTACAAGACCTTATATCCTGGAAGTTTCCTACTTACCCGAATAAAAAAAGAAAATATTTAAATTTTTTAAAGTAGTAGAAATATTATTTTATTTAAATTGTGATTATGCTTGCTACCTCCACAAGTTCCAAAAAATTCCTAGTGTAAGGAATAAACAAATAAAATGAGTTTTTAAATTGAGTTCAATAAACAAATTAAAGAGAGTTTTAACGAAAAGCCCACGGTACTGTTCACTTTAACGAAAAATCACATTTTTACACTAAAAAGTCAAACATGGTACTATTCACTTTACCCTTTTCATTAGTTTTCCTCAAATTAAATGGTTGGAAATTACCGTTTCATTTTTGGTCATCGGTAAACGGAAAACGCTTTGAGTAGATACGTCACGTGGACACAGTGTTGGCCTGTTGTTGGTATGTGCTCACTATTTCTTGATTTGGTATCCAATTGTTCAAATTCAATCAAATCCAAATTAAGTACTAATTTAACTATCTAGTTGCTTCTTCTCAAGAAAACTATCTAGTTGCTTCTTCTCTCACTGTCCCTCATCTAAAATAAAAAGTGAAAAGAATATAAACGCGTAATTAGAAGGGTCAAAATTTTCAATCAACTATTTTATGAGGTCTTTATCACACACTCGCAAAGAGGAGACATTTAAACGTGTAATTAAAGTATATTTTAATCTTATGCGTTTCGTGATTAAAATAACATAAAGCGTTTCTGCAGTATTTTGCTAAAGCATCAAATCCATCAAATCAGGCTTTGAAATTTAATTCAACGATTATAAAGAGGGGGTCCTTTTAAAAATTATAATAACTTTAGCCATTAGATTAAATTTTAAAGATCCGAATTAAATTATTGGATGGATTTGATGGAAGAGATCTGAAGATGATCCTTTTACGAGGAAGGGAGACTTTCTACATGTGGGCCTAGATTTCACAGTTTTGCTCCACACAAGAGCTTCTCAAAAGAAGCCCAATTTGTTGTTTTGAACCTGATCATGTATCCAAACAATTCATCATTAAAGATCACAAACTTTAATGATCAATATTGGGACATCAGCAAATCAATAATTTCGATTTGATTCCTGCTTACGTACATTATTTATATTTTCTATTGATTTTTTCAGTAAGTATCCTACACTCCAAAGGGTGTCTAATCTTCAATAGCGTCTGGAAAGACTAAAAAGCATTTTAGCCCATTTTTTGTCACAATCAAATGACGCACGCCATCTCAAAACTTTCAATCATAAAATAATTCGTATTTTGATAGCTCCGTGCCTCAAACCCAAAATAAAAAAAACAAACCTACTTAGGCTTATATGGTCTCTAGTCCAACCCAAATTCAGAAACTGTGCGTTGACGGTGGTTAAGAGAGGTTGAAATGTCTCTGTGAATTTTTTCGGTATTTGGAATGGTGGACTACCGTGCTGAAGCTACCAATTGGTCCCTTTTTTGAGAAAAAAAAAAAATCATACAATTGTTTGTTAGTTGTTTTGGTACGTCCATTTGTTCGGCTATAGTTGGTTTACTTTGTAAAAATTTCTAGGTACGAGTTTGTTGTGTTTTATAGTTTTATTATAAATGACGTGTCTTAAGTAAGTTTTTTTGCACAAACTACTGTTATGCCAAATTACGGCTGATATGTAATATGAGAATCTAATTTTTGTTAGTTGTGCATGATTCTTTCCACATCATGTTCGCTTTACGTTGGTACTCATATGAAAGATTATGTTTGAATTGATCATTGGAGAAGATTTACCCATATTTAATAAGGAAAACTAATGAAAAGTTCAAAAAAACTTTCATTTTAACGAAAAGTCATTTTTAAAGGTATAGTGAATAATGTCAGATAAAGGTAAAAATGTGGTTTTTCGTTAAAAGTGAACATGGAGTGTTTCGTTAAAACTCTTTATTTAATACCATCTTTGCTCTTGGTTAGTCAATAAATCATTTGTTTATTCAACTTGTATGGGTTGAAGACTGTAATTTTATCAAAACATAAGGAGAGAAACTAAAATTTAATAAGGTCGGCAATACACTATGAAATTCATGAAAATTATTTTGTATAAATATCCGTTTAAAAATTTAAAACCAGTTTACTCGTTTTTTTCAGTTTCCCTCCTTTTTCTGAGTACTTGGCGATTAGCGCCCCAAACACAACATTTCTTCCATTTCAGCTGCTGCTTTTGCCAAAAGCTCAAAATTACAAGCACACTCCAATGGCGGCTTCACCATCTCAGTCGGACCTTCTGCTCCAACTCCGATCGGAGACCGAGTCTCCGATGTCATCCATCGTCTACGGTCAGTTCAATTCTCTCTCGCGCAATTCAATGTCACTTTCATTTGTGATTCGATTCTGCGAATTCTTCTGTTCTAATTTGAGTTTTGAATTCCAACAAAATAAACTGTTTAAGTTTAAATTAAATCGCGCAGTGATTTCACAGCAAGTCCAGGGCGCGATGGAGAACATGTTAAAGATGATGAGGTGAGTTTCTATTTTTTTTTCTTCAGTTTTCTATTTAACTTTGATTTGATTTCGATTTCGATTTCAAGGAACTGTTTCCTGGAATTGCATCTTCTGAAGTTTCGATGACGATCTGGTTTTTCGACAGCGAGATTGATGAGAACTCGGCCGGAATTTCGGAGGAGATCGAGAAGTGCAAGGAATCTGTTATCGATAAGAAGAAAGGCCTAGAGGAGGCCAGAGAGCAAGTCGAAAAAGCTGCTTACGCCGTCTTGGAGTTGCTCAACAACCGAGCATAGAATGCACAGATGCTGTAAGTTCTTGAATCTTCATATTTTCCACGAATTACATTATAAAAGTTCGTTTAGAAGATGGCCGAAACCGATTGATTAGTCGTCATTCGTCCATTCATTCCTTCATACATAGTGTTTGTGTTTAAAAGATAAACAAGCGATCGTTATCTCTTAATGCGTTTAGCTCTTCGACCTGTGAGCCGTCTGCCATCACAACCGTGCTTCCTCTTTTTCCCAACTTTTTCTCTGCATTCACAGTAAAATAGTTAGTACGTTCCAATAATTTGTCAACTTGTGACGAAAGTGTGAGCGAAGTCGAAAATTTGTGTTCTATTTGGTATGAAACTGATTGGTAAATCAGTTAGTATTACTGAGAAGATTGTGATATTCTATATTGTTGGCCATATGTTGAATCATGAACTCTCCGGCCTTCTGTGGCGGATTTTAGCTCAATATTTGTATTAGCCACTTACTAGCTCATACCATTTATAGGGGAGTACCTGCTAATTTCAGAAGCTCTTCCATTGACTCGGGCAAATGAATGAGTTTTCCGTTCGTGTCACCTTCATCTGGACGATGTCCGTGAATTATGACTCTCATAGTAATTGGCCCTGGAGTGGAAGTTTCGCTTGTTTCTGTAAAATGATAGTAAAATTTTGAACTAAGATGACAAATATCCTGAAACTTTTTATGCATAGAATTAGTACGTAATGCTGTGTCCACTTTAACCTAAAATTCCTCATTTGAACAGTTTTAGTGTCTGGCTCTAGCCTACAAATTTTAATTCTACTAAGGGACGACTTTACCTTCCATGTTCGCTTCCCCTTGGTAATTCACTGGTTCATTTGGTTGTATATGCTGCAAAGAAAATGAAAGTATCATCATTAACATGAACGGAAACCGAAACCACTCAGTGTTGGCTTTCCTTAGCTCAATGCAGTTGAAGTTATTCTAAGTAGAATGTCTGGCAAAAATTCCGAACTCCTAGTAGTCTTTTACATTGGTGTGAATTCACAATGCTTTCTTCGATAAACAATAGAAGCTAAGGAAAAGCCGGATAAGTAGACTCAGATTTACGGTCAAGTTATTCTGTTTGAAATGGAGATGTGTACCTCTATATTCAGGTCATTGAGCAATTCTGTTAGAAATGGTATTTCTTCTCGCACCTCTTGTTTCAAGTCCTTCAAGTGCTGAAAAGGAAAGACTCAGCATAAACAACTGACTATGCATGATAGGGTTAATTTATATATCTTAAAAGAACGAAACGAGAGTAATGGAGAGAGGAAGGAGATAGATGTTGTTACCTCAATGAAGTTTTTGATTATTATCTTGCTGTCTTCATTCTGTGACTGTACGATTTGCTTGAAGGATTGATGGCCGATCCGAATAACCTGAGAAAGCTTTTTTGTTCTCACCGTAAAAGGACGGGGGATGTTGAAAAATACCCCAATCTCTCCTACCAAGTCTGCAGATCCTAGTTTTGACAAAAACTGAACATACAAGCAAGTTTAATCAGAACAACATACATAAGAGAAGGCTTCTCAGTGTCAACAAACATTGCTGTAATAGCTTGTTTCTGTGTTAGAATTCCGAGGGTTGATTCATAGGTCATCAGTTAGCTGGTTTAACATGTTAGCCATCTCCCGCTTAACGTTACTACAATATCCTTTCCGGGTTACGACTCAAAGCTGAATTTTTATGATCTTTGTTCATCTGCCTCTGCAGGTTGTTGGAAGCTTAAAGGACATAACTCAATGTGAGAAAGCTACGGGTGTCTTCCTCGAGGTTAGATGGATCAGTTTCGGTATAAAGAGATGCACAGTAGGATCCGTTAGCAGTTCATTCCATACACGCTTGTGTCATCTGACTATTGGTTTTCCTTAATTTGATTCTTGGTTTGACCATCCTACAATGCCAATAGGTGCACTGTTTTGTTTTCCTCAGTTCCTCAGTTAAAATAGCGCATACGAACACACTACTCTCTAAAAAAAAACCTTGGCAGATGCTCTCCTGTATGGAAGATGCAACTTACATCTCACCGTTCATCACTTGGGAACCTTGAGAGAGTACATTGCATATTCCATAGAGAAGAGGTTCTGAAACCCGAAACAATCAATGGAATGCTCACAATGAAGTGCTCAAAGGTACCTGTTCTGTGCCGTTCTTGTACTTCAGCAAGTCCTGCATTTCAAATACGCGGTGCAATTAGTTTATGTTTCTACTATATCTTATGTAGGATTGATATGTGAGAGAGAGATAGAGAGTGTGTGTGTGTGTACCAATGCTCCATTTACTAGAATGTAGAAATCTGTTGGGATTTCGTTTTGTAAGATGATGTCAACTTTGGGGGGAAAGTATTCTGCTTTCATCTCTGAAATCTGCAAACAACAACGTTCTTTGATGAATTTATACAACGACGAGATCATATTATGAATCTTGCATTTAGAGGGAAGAGAAGAGAGTAGGTAATAGCTATACCAATTGGACGGTTAGGTGTTCAGAGACTCCCTTGAACAGGTAGGTTTTCTCGACGGTTTTTCGGAAAAGATGGTGGGAAATGCTGGATCTGATTGCCTTGGGAAGGTCTTCAAGCACTTCTTCTTGCTGCAACTCTGCAGTCTTGAACTTGAGCTGCATGTGAGCCAGCATTTGCTCTTTCAAGCCTTCTGGAAGTCTGTTTTTGCTTGCATATCTGAATATCTCATTGATGGCATCCCTCTGTATATAAACACATTCAACTAAAAAAGTCACTTCAAATTAGTCTATTATATAAGTAATCGACCATTGCGTCGTGTTTTTATCAATGATTTTCATACACCATTTTTCTCACGCCCTCCACGAAGATAAATAAGAACGTGTGGAAAGGGGAAAATGTGTGTAAATGATTTCCCGAATTCAAATGCTAAGGTCCATTATCTACATATAGGTGATTTTTATGGTTTTGGCTTTTGAAGTGGGTTCTACATGCATTAAAGATGCTTGATTAATAAGAAAGTTATTTTTTATAAGACAACATGTTTATGGTGCAAGACTGTGATTAGGTATTACACATTCAGTAGGCATTCATGCAACAATTAGCTCGGTTAATGGCCAAACGACTCAAATTCACAGTCTAGTAACATGATTATGTTCGAAAAGTTGACAAGAGAACATGTTTCTTTAGTTATTTTAGGAACCGTTTAATAATTATTTTGTTTTTTTGTTTTTTTATTTTTTTATTTTTTTTTATAACTGAAAACAAAATCGTTATCAAACTTCTGATTGCAAAAGAGGAGAAAATCATATACCATGAATAAAGTTCGAACGGCGCTATGGACGACGAGATTGGTCATGTTTCCAACCAAGTAAGCAAAGAGGCCGATGTTGAAAAGCATATAGAAGATGCTAAAAATCTTCTCCCCAAAGTTGACCGCATGCAAGTCGCCATATCCAACGGTGGTGAGAGTGACAGTGGCCCAGTAGATGGAATACGTGTAACACAACCAGATGCTTCTGTGCTCGAAGTCGTTGATCTGGCTTCCAATCCATGTATCCTTTTCTTGTTTGTGATGGGTTGCCATCCAGAAGTAGAAGCAACCTGATGAGTGCACTGCAAACAGTGTAACCTGTGCTCCAAAACCCCACCGGAAAAACATAGGTTGATTAGTATTAGATATTGTTACGAGTTACGTTGTTAGACTGTGAATCGGGATCTATAATGCGGCAAAATATGTATGAAACAATCTAAATGTGCGGTCAACATAACATGCCGGATATGGGAATGTAACAAACAAAATAAAAGCTCAAAGAGAGGAAACTAGATTCTTACACAAATTAGTTTGACGTATCGAACCCAAAAGTAGCTAAAGCGTGTGTCCTTCTCTAGCCTGCGTGTGAATTAAACACTAGTCCTTTATTAGGATCTTAATCACATGTTAATTTTATGTGTAATTAGTGATTTAGTATGTAGTTAGAAGTTAAAGTACCTTTTGAAGAGTTCACTAACACGCCTGAGACGCCATAGACGAAGCATATTGATGAAGCCAAAGACTTGCTTATGGTCCATATTGCCAGTAAAAATTCTATATATCACTTGAAATGGTAGAGTTGACGCTACGTCCAGTGGAAAATATATTCTTGTAACATACCTATAATTGCCGACAAAATAAAAATAGATAATTTCAATTAGTATCAAGATTAATCATCATTCTTCACTTGATTCTTTTTGTAATTATCTTTGGTGGTGGTTAACTTTGACAATCAGTACGAATGTTTTTGTATAAAACTCGTTGTATGTAAGATAATTCACAATCTTGTAATACAAAACAAAGAACAAATTCAAGTGTGCGGGTAGATAAATTGATAAGAACCGATTTGACTATGCTAGTGCGATCAGAAGTAAGAAATGATTTCCACACAATAATGTGTTTTTTCATGCACTCTCATTTGTTTCCGTCTTTTAATTCTTTTTTTATTTTTCATTTTAAATAAAAGAAAATATGGTATAAAAAACACATCTTAAAAAGGACCTTATATAGCCTACTGTTGTAAAATTGTGAGGATGAATGAATGTCCACAGTAAGGTAGACTTGGGAATAGTAAAGGAATAGTAGTTGTGTGATGCTTTCAAAAAGTGTAATCATTTTGTTTGTTTGGTTGTCACGGATGTTGCTCTATATAAAGAGCACTCCGTGTCATCACAATACACACTGCAAAAGAAAAGAACTAAAAGTAATAATATCAGTATCCCTCCCTTCCTCTTTTTACTTGCAATCATTTTGTGTTATAGTTACGAAACTAAACAGTGTGATATTTCGCACCCGCTTCGCTCCTGTTCCTAGCAAAAATTACCTCTCTAACTTCTGCCTATTTATAACACCGACATGGTATGGTAGGAAATAGGCTAGGACAATTTTGACCTAGTTAAAAAAGCCATGGCAAAAATCGTCCTTTGGATTTGTGTGGGACTCCCTTGCTCATGTGACCACATGCTAACCGAATCTTAGCACAGGCTTATGTGATCATTTGTTATTGTGGATTCATAACCTATCATATTCAATTCTGCTCATCTCACATCTTAGCACGGACTCATGTGATCATTTGTTATTGTGAATTCATAACCTATCATATTCAATTCTACTATCTCATATTTTGACACTTACACCAACCAGCTCACCAAACAAACCTTACATCGTTTGGATCACGAAGTGTTAGATTATTGTAATAATGTTTCATTGATCCTCCTTCTCGTCTGACTTGGAACCTTGTTTATTCACAAAATATAAAATATTATCACATCAATTGGCATTTAAATTTGATTTAATAAGTTGGTGTTTCTAGCAATTCATCATCCATAACACATCCGGTAGTATAAAAAAGATTTTTGAAATTTTCGTTCAAATCTCTCATCAATTCATAATTATCTGTTTCCTATTAAATCCTAATTATTTTGGGACCCTTAATGAAACACTCATAGTAATATTCATTTAATGTTAAGGACATTTTAAAACTGAAAAGTCACTTTTGATATTATTCATTTACAACATTATTTTGTCATTTTGATTAAAACTAAAGTTTTTGAGAACTTTTGGTTAGTTTTCCTAATTATTAAATGGTATCAAATTAATTATATGTGGTTTATTTTTCACCTATGTCTCTCAAGTTTTGGCTTTCTTTCGAACAAATTGAAAGAGGATTAAATGATATAAATCATTTTATTTTAGTATTTAATTTGTGACACCATAAATCGCTCCTAAAAAGGGGCGGGAGTAGGGGAGTAAATCCAGGAGAGAAGAATATTACCTCAAAGCGATTTTCTTGTGATCAAGTACTAAGAGGTAGGTTGACTTGTCCAAGTAAGCCACAAAGAAAGTTAGGATGATATCAACGGCGAAGAATGCATCCACAACCAAATCGACGGGCAGGAGTGACCCAGTCGCAACCTTTTTGAAGGCCAGTTCGAACGGCGACGCCCATGCTGAGAATATCACCAGCACCACCAAGAACGCCTGCCACCACCTTCATCACATTTCAATGTCATACACAGCCATTAATCACACTAACATAGGTCATGGATACGGAAATACTTCATTAGACTATGAATCAAAACGAATATTTTGTACTCACGATTTGTTGCGTTAGTATGTAACGTTGCTAGATTGTGAATCGAAAGATATACATAATATGTTACGCTGTCTGATAAGAGAAAATATACGAGTGAGGCCATTATATTTTACCTGTATCTTCTATCATAGGGAGCGATAACAAACTTCTTGAGCTGCAAGTGGGCATCATCGACGACGGTTCCAAAAGCCGGTAAGATGCTGCTTGAAACCGAGGTCAAATTCCTAATCTCGCCGCTCGAGCGCCTCCGGAACAGCAAGGGCAGCGGCGAGGCTGTTGCCGACCACGACGACATTGTCAAGAAACAAGAGAGAGAGAGAGAAAGACAAAAGGAGGGTATTGCCTCTTGTTTATACAAAGTCTATGGATCTCATTAGAATATATACTTTAGGTAAGTGTGAGGGCTAAGTAAATATATAATAAGGGACAGAGAGGTGATAGAGAGCTTTCAAACAGGAAGAGGATCTTCTTCGGATCCACATTATAATCGTTCATCGTATATCGTGCGGTTAATTTTTGTTAGGTACTATTGTGTTTAATTTTAAATAAAAAAAGTTAAATAATTTCTGACCGCACGATGCACGATGAATGACTAAAATGTGAGGATCCCTAAAATCCCTTCAATTTGGATCCGGATAGAATCCAAATCGTTTCAAACAGTCTTATATAATTAATCAAATTTTTAATTAATCACAATAATACACGTAGAGATAACATAAATAATAGTTTTTTTTTATCTCTTTTGAGGAATTATTTGTATCACATCCGTTGTTTAAAGTCAAATCTACCCAAAAAAGTCAAATCATTCCAAAACAAGCATAAAACTAAATCTTTTTAAACGTCTTCTTATTATTTTCCTAATTAGCACCAGCTTTATAACTTCCCTTATCGTACAGTGGAATGGTATTTCATTAGGGGCGTTTTGATATAGACGCTTCGTTTTTAAATATCATAGACTAAACATCTATTCCTTTGAAAATTTTGATTAAACATTTTTCCTACAATTTGGTGTTTAATTTTATTTCATTTTATTTTATTAGAAGTCTATTCATGTTAGCATTCCTTATTTTCCTCCTATTTTTATGCATATATTATTATGATGATTTAAGATTTTTTTATTTTTTATTAAAATATTTATTTTAGTAAATTAAATAGAATGTAAAAAAGCTCGTTGTTAGGTACATTTGGTTAGATCGGTACGTTTGATTATATCGGTACATTTGGTTATATCGGTACGTTTGATTATATCGGTACGTTTGGTTACTTGGTACATTTGAATTTTTGGTACATTTGGCTTCTTGGTACATTTGAATTTTTGATACATTTGGTTTCTTGGTACATTTGAACTTTTTGGTACATTTAATTTTTGGCACATTTGAATTTTTGGTACATTTGTTTTCAAACTATAAGTTTTATTGCTTTTTTTTTTTTTACTAATAATCCGGAATTACCTTAATTAATTAAATTTTTTTGTATAGAAAGGGTCATTAACAATGTAGGAGTTTAAATTAATTTAATTAATTTTTTTTTTTTTTTTTTTTACAGAAAGAGGCATTAAAACGTGGGAGAAGGGCTGGGAAAATTGAACTCCCTAAATTGTAGGTAATTAGTTACAAGGTGAAGTGAAGATGCTTTTAAACAAATTATATGTAATTTAAAAAAGAGAAAAATGTTGATGTGGTAATTGTTCAAAGCCTCTTAATCAAATTTTAAAAAGGAACAAATGTTTCATCTAAAAAGTATAAAAAAAGTGTAGGGGATTCTAATTTTCCCATTTCATTAAGTAGAAGACGATTTAAATGGTATAATTTAAAGAGGAGATTCGAACTTGAAATTCTCTCAATAAGAATACGAAGAACGCGTATATTATGAAGAGTCTTCAAACCAACATCAACACTCTCCAATATTACTAGCATAGAAATCTGTCGTGGAGTACGTTATGCTCATCCGTTAACAAAGGCGGTCATGCTCAAGAAGAACATCTTGTCAATATATTGGACATTTTTATGTGTATTAATGCTAGACGAGAGGGTAATAATGAGCGTATTTATAAGGTTTTAAAATGATTGAAAGTGTTTTTAGAAAAAAATGTTTTTGAGTTTCAAAAGTACTTGAAGTGCTTCATACAAGAAGCACCAATTATGTGTTTCTTGCATAACTTTTAAGTGATTTTCCAGAATTTACTTATATTTTAACTAAGAATTGGTTTTAAAAATATTCTCACTAAAAACACGTTTAATCGTTTAAAAAAAAACTTCCAAACGAGTCATGTGGATGCAAATTTCCGTCATCTTCTCCTTTGACGAAGATGAACTTGCAAAATAATATCACATTCGATTAAGGCCAAAAGCCTTACGCGCCCAAAATGAATGGGGGGCTTTGGCCGAAGAATTTCGAATGCCAAAATTAGAATTCTAAAAAGAATATATTTAGGAATTTGTCGCTAGCAAATAGCTTAACATTCTAATGGGATAATAGGAGCATTTATAGAAGGGTGGCTGACCCTTTTGATGGAAAATAACCGACCATATATTATGTAATTGAATGAATAATTGCAAAATAATATGTGAAACGAAAGGATAACAAAAATTTGCATCCACAAGTCCAACATAGTGACGTACGCCGGTTCGCATCTGAATCCGTGAATCCCAATGTGCAACGCAAAGCGTGCTAAAGTGATGATATATAGATGTATATTATATAACTATTTTTAATCTTTGAAATAATGGATAATATAAAATTATAGGTTTTTTTTTCTTTTCAACGGATGGACGTCATATTATTGAACGTTGAACTGAGCTTAATCCCAAAATCCTCGTCTCATGTCATCAGTAATGAGCATCACATGTTTTGTCAACTGTTACCGATGGACTTTCCCTAATATTCCCCTATCAAAAATGCGGAGAAGCCTCTCTTAAAGTAGAATTCTTCATGAACACTCTGACATCTTGCAGTTTAAGATTAATTCTCGTGCTAACATTATAAAACATTATGTTGAAAACATGAAATGTCAGATAGTCTAAAGAGAATTCCTTTTAAGAGAGTCTTCTTAACATATTTTTCTTCGGTATTCATTAAAAGAAGGCCTTTTTTATTCTGATAGGTAAGAGTAAGACAAGGCCCAAGCCGCTAGGCCTCTTGACAATTTCCCTTGCTTCATCGAAACATTACTCAAAAGCCTCAAATTACTCACTTTTCTTTAACAAACAGTCTAAGTTCACAGATTAATGAATAAAAAACAAATAAAATCATTCGAACTTAAAACATCTTTAAACATTATAAGCGTTTGTATCCTATTATATTGTTTATAAAATTGTCAGGTACCGGTCAACTAGAGTCTCTGTAACCTTTCAAAGGATCCGCTTTTACACTCGTGTTGAAGCACACGAACCAACCTCAAACAAATTGAGCTAGTTTTAACTTTTAATCAAACACTCATTACAACGTCCGTTAGACATTAGTTTCGAGCGTCTAGTTTTAACCGTTCGTTGTTGGTGATAATATTAAGGGAGTTTTAACGAAAAGCCCGCGGTACTGTTCACTTTAACGAAAAACCACATTTTTACACTAAAAAGTCAAACTTGATACTATTCACTTTACTTTTTATTTTGTCCTTATCGTTAAAACTCAAAGTTTTCAAGCCCTTTTCATTAGTTTTCCTTAATATTAATAGGCCTAATGCAATGATTGTATGCACAATAAAACGATATTCTTAATACTGCCTCCTCAACATGAATTAACGATGTTTCATAAGGGTTCAACTACTATGCTACATTCATTCAGTGATACGGGTTGTATGCAAGAACTAACCGTTGCATCAATCCATTAGATTCTTACCTGCAAGATCTAACCGTTGATTTTCCAGACGGGAAGAAAAAATATGGCACAATTGTGAGAAAAAAGGGCAGTAGAATCACATTGTAGGGTACTAAGCAATTATGGCTCAAGTTGTTAAAATCGTTTACCCCCTTATAAAGAGAGAAAAAGAAATGTTTGCCACCGCACTCGAGGTCCAGTGTTTGAATCGCCGCACGACAAATACGCTTGTATCAATCAGTTTTTCTTACAGGAAAGGAAAAGTACGAACATGCGTTACCCCCCCAAAAAATACAAATATATACAAGAAATGCCTCTCTTTTTCTCTCTCTCATCTATACACATCCGCAAGCACTCCTAAATTAACTAAACTCTGAAGCCTAAATGCTAATATCCACTAACAAAAAATCATTGACGAAGCAAAGAAATGCAGTAACAAGGCACGTTCATACCGCACACGAGCAACGTGTTGTCTACTCGGTACTTGGAAGAATTATTATTGATTTCCGTTCGGCCTTCGTGACACGTTCCCTATGTATGTGTTGTCCAAAACTCGGGCAGAGTTTCAGAACATTCTGAATATAACAGAGCAAACTCAATGAGTCAAAAGCAGCTTCATCAATGGCAGCGGGAAGTCTTGACAATACGAAAACGGCACCTTGTCTTCAAAGTTCATGTACCACCAGGTATCGGCAACACGCCATTCCAGTAACAACTGGGTCCCCTAGCCGTGGTCAGGCCCCATCTGTTTCAAACTATCTGGGTGCAGCAAAGTTGCAGCAAAACAAACAAGGCCAACAGTAATTTGCTTGCACCGGCTGTAATTTCCTCAAGCAACCATATCACATGTACTGGGCCAACCACTGTTTACACATATCCAGCACAGGAAGTGCATTCGCATGTAATGCCTGCAAATAAGTTAGAATAAAGATATGAATATGGTATGTGGAACAAAAAGATATCATTGAGCAGCGTGTTGACAGCGCTAAAATCATAGAAGTATAAACCTGATGAAATTTTTATAGATTATTTTGAACAATTTAGATAGTGGCACGATTGTGTGTAATATGTTGGCCAAGCTATGTAACCTATCTGTAAACAGGAATAGTGTCCTTTTCCCATAGATTGTTTTTCGATGTGTGTACTTCAAAGTACTATGTAGTATGGGAGAGTTTCTGAGGAGGGAAGGGTAACCTGATGAGCTACATATTGGACATCAGCTACACTTCCACTACGAGAAGCAATTTGGAATGCACTTTTTAGACGACCACAAACCACACAAGCCAGAACCTTCCTGCATAGCCAAATCAAAAACATAAAAAAGCACAGAACAAGTTTCTTAGTACTAAAGTTCAATTAATCAAAGTTTAACAATTTCCCAACAGCATGAAACCACTACCTGTGGCTACTGGTCAACATGTCTATGAGACGGTCAGGGCGCTCTTTGTGTTTGTTAGCATATACATTAATTGCAGCTCCCAAGACCTACATGAGCCCAAAAATACATAAAAATTTACTAAATTCACAAAGAAAGAAATAGAATAAGTTTCAGACTTCCAGAAAGCGGAAAGGGAGACGCAGAAAACAGTTCTAAAACTAATTCCAGTTCGAAAGTATCAAAATATAAACCTTAAACTGAAAACAAGTTACCAGCTAAAATTGACTCTCCATAATCTTAATCGATCATCAGTATATTATAACTCGGTCAGTGATCATAACAAACTGGAGGTATTTAACTTAGCCTTGCATTGTTCCTCTTCTGTTAGTAAAAAGCTAGAAAGAATGGCGAGGATGATGAATTCTCACCCTTTTTTTTTCATTTGTTGTGAATTTAATAAAAAGAATGGGATACTTTGTGTGCTTTATCAGGTTATTGAGTGAGATGTAAATCACATTACCTGATCCCAGTCATCGTCATCAATTGTTCCTTTTATGTTTCTAAAGAATTCTGTCAGTTGACTACCCTTTTTTCTCTCAGCGAGTGATGCAGCGACACCAGCATATATATCCACAGCTGAAAGTTATGAGAGGATGGAATGTAAATAAAAACATGCACTAAATCCAGAACCTAATTCTGCGGAAAAAAAGGGTTTGAACATGAAATCATAGTGTAATGGATACCTGGAAGATTGAATTCATAAATCACTTGGAAAGCCAAATCAAAATTCTTTTCCACAAGAGATTCAGCTATTTTGCACCTTCTCCTGCAAAAAGAGCAAAAGGCATGAAATTCCTCACCATCATATCAAAATATTTCTCATGTAACGTGTACAATGGCAAGGAAAAAAGATAAACAGCATAACGCATGGTAATAAAACCACCGAAGAAACAAGTACCTTACAAAGAAAATCATTTTTTTCCATCAAATAAACCAGAAAATTATGGAATGTCCTTATAAATATCCTCATTCACAATATAATTATAATAGTAATGTGGTCAACCCTGGGACATATTCACATTATGGAAGACAAATTAAAAGAGGAATGCATGGAATGTACTGATCCCACACTGCTGAACATTTTCCTTTAACTCACTAATATGAATAGACTTTAACTAATAGCAGTAGCAAATTTTTTTTTCCTTTTATAACTTTGAATTCTAGTCATGCACGCTTGTTGTCTGAACAAGAAATACAAATATATGAAAAAACAAGGCAAAAGAAATTGCTTCGGGCAGTGAAGTAATTGGTTTCTTTAATATCATAAAAAACTAAAGACACTCATACTAAGCCCAGCACTGATAAGAACCACTCGGACCTGAATGTTTCATGGTCATTTGGATTTCCGAAAAGTGAATGTTTCCAATGTGGTCCATCCGCATCATTATACGATCTCACAACTTCAACCTGCCATATAATAATAAATCAACAGGAAATATGAGAGACTAATGCCAATGAAACTGTTTATTGAATTAAACGGATTGTTGATATCATTTTCCACCAAATAGAAGCATATTAATATGTCAGCTATTGATTTGGTCCATACAGATAGCCTACTAAATTACCATGGATTTAACATCTGCTAGCTTTTTTTGAGGATTAACGCCAGATAACTTAGGCAGAGCCGCAGAGCCGCAGAGCCAATTCCTCAATACACAAGGATAATATAAATGATTGACAATAATTCAAATGATAAAAGATGTTTCTTGAACTTTTTTAAGGATTTTTCGTACTGTCTTGGTCAAATGTTCATGTACGTGGCCCTCAAATCTTCACATTTAAATCATAATAAGTCTTCCAAGTTCCAACAATTTCTTTAAATTAATAACATAAAAGAATATAGGACTTCAGCGATGCAACTACCTGAATCGATACCCGTGCCGAAAACTTGACAAGTCCTTCTTCAGTGAGCTTTTCAGAGGCACTTTTTCCTCTAACACCCTTCGTCACAAGCTTAGTAGAATCCCCACCTTTGGATCGTGCTGATAACGCTTCATCAAAGTGCATCTACAACCACCAAAATTTGAACAACATGAAAGACATACAACCACTACAAATTCATAAATTTGAAACTATGGGGCTGAAATTCTCCCGGCTTTGCTGCAAACCCTAAACCTAATTCCCAAACTATAGGGCTGAGATTCCATGCCATTATACATCAAAATGTATAGGAGCCATCTTGGAAAATGTTTGATAATTAAGATGGTCCAAGGGCAATAAGCGAAAGAATACCTTGGCATTTTCCAAATGTTTTATAGCTTCCTCTTGCAAAGATGAGTTCATAAACAATTGGATGCAGCAAAGTCCAGCAGCAACATGGTCCTTCTTAATAACCTGAAAGATGAAGTAAATATCTGAATCCAACTAAAAGAAAATAAACATACAATATGATGAACATTAAAAAAGTGCAGCTTTCTAACAATACTCATTTCAGTTCCACATGAAACCCATCGAGTGAAGCCTTTACCTGAAACTTGTACAAATAATTGAAATGCCTGTGAGTTTCACAGTAGATGCAAATACGGGAAAGGGCCGCAGCTGTATACTGGCTTACTGCTAAATCTTGCGGATTTTCAGATGACATTCTTGTTGAAATTACTTCTTCTAAAACAGCCATTGCGCCATAACCAACACATAAATCACACAAATCGTCAATGGTCCCATAATCAGTTCCCAAAGGGTCTGGTCTTTGAGGGGATGAAGATGAGGATGATGCCCCCACCATTGATGGCTGAGAAGGTGGGGGAACAGCATTTGGAGGAAAGAACAGCATGCATGCATCATTATAATGACCATGCCTAAACATGAAATTGAGCAAATGCTGCCGTGCATACTGCAAAGGATTGAAAATAGTTATCAAGAACCTGACTGTATAAACAAAAGTATAAAAATGGTAACATAACAGGAAAGGGAAGTAGCGAGAATAACATCCTTAACTCGTACTCTAGATGTATGCGAGCATAAAAAAAATCGACATGCACAGTTTATAAATTCAGTTCCTTGTCGTTCAAAATCTGTAAATTGAGATACTAGGTCAATGCTAGCTTGAGCATAGAAGGAAGGTGAAACTTACTTCTTGTAAATAGTTGACACACTCAACATATCGTATGCTGTCTAAGTTGCTGCGAGGTCCATCTTCAAAGTCTGAAATATGAGTGGAATTACTATTTGCAGATTCATGAGAACGCCTGGATCGTTCTGATCGAGGAAATGTCGAAGGCATGTACAATACGTTGAGATATGCATCAGCAGAAAGAGAATCATCCAAGATTGTGGGTGCACTTTTAGCCAAATGTTCATACCTGCAGTATAAGTTGCATTTTCAGTTTATACACAATGACAGCTTCAGAAAAGTGTGTGTTCATTACATAAGCACAGATTTATTGATTCAGAATCTTCCAGTGCACATAATAGACTAAAGGTGCATGATACATGAGCAAAAGTGTTTTGAAATGCCATACCGTCGTGTTTAGAATAAACTCAATTAACATAACACATCAGCAACACTACAGTGCCTCTCATTCCAGCCCAGGGCACAATAAGAGATGTAAATCATAATGTATCTATATGTCATATATCATGCACTGAATAGCACGAGGTTTCATCACAGTATAACCATTACGGAAATGGACAATCTCAATTGTTCTTCAACATTGATAAAAAACCCAAATGGGTACAAAGATGACTCATCTCAAACTTAACAAACAGCTAATTTTTCTTCATATTGGCAAACAAGCTCAATGCTGAGAAAAGAAGAGGTTCCCTATTACTGTCAGTTCGGTTGACACTGAATGGAATTGAGTTTCTTCTAACTCAAGTTTATACAGAAACATAAAATTACCGTGGATCATCATGCTCATTATCAAGCTTCCTGTTTATTGAAAGAAAAATTCTAAAAGCCCCATTGGTCTCTGTTCCTATTATAAGTGATAAACGATTTTACAGTTGAAGAAAATAGAAGTATACAGTTCGCAAGCTTAAAAACTCCCATTAGGAAATAGAAAGAGCTTTAAAATTCCTGGCTTAGAACTTGGACAAAAATTGAACTCTAGATCACACAGCAACCTACAAAATATTTGACACAAGACAAACATAATTTTTTTTATTTCAAAGCTGTATGGCATCTTACATGGAACGAACAGCTGAAACATCAACAGGCGGACCTCCTTCGATTGTATTGATGATCTCGAGAATGACAGGAGCAGGATCAGCTTTGTACAGTTGGAGAGCTTGCCTAAAAATCAGAAGGGGGGAGATAACATTACTAAACACCTGTACCATACGTACCTCAGCAGGGAGACATAGAGATACAAAATGAAGAGGCGGGGGGAAGAGAGGATAAAGCGAGAGTAGAAAGGGGGAAAACACATTTTTATTGAAGGAAAAGGCTCCATAGCCTTTCCATGCCAAATCTAAACTCAACATACTTGAACTTGACACGAGCTTGGGAATAGTGCTCCATCCGAATCAAAGCATGTCCCCATGCATTCCAAACAGGGACAACATCAATCTGACAGAAGTCCCACGTATCCATAAGCATAACATGCTTCAAATAATCATTCCAAAGAAAAAACATACAATTAAAAAAAGCAGCAGACTTTAACTACAAAGTTCATCTATGATACTTACCTTGCACTTTTTGCATGTATATACAGCCATGCTGTACCGTTCATCTACAATCAGCCTGTCACGGAGACGGGCAGATGACTCTTTATCAGCAATATCATCTAGAGAAGCAGCTATTCCAGATCCCAGAAGGCTTTGGAGCAGCTCAGCGCGTCCTAGCCAAATGTCTGCCTGAGACAACACTTCAGATAACTCATCTGTGGACCGACTGCCCACACTAGAGCTACCAGCATCAGAGGATGCGTCATCAATGTCCCTACTTCTTTCAGAATTACTTGACAAATCACTACCACCCACAATCTTTCTCAGCAGGGATTTAGCGTAAAGTAGCCCCTGCAAAAGCATGCCATGAGAACTAAATTGCAATCCGCATCACAAACTACAATGCACATAAAGATGATTGCATAACAAAACCATAACCCTGCCTTTACAAGGTAAAGATGAATGCTCTTCCTTTGTTCATTATGGAATTTTAACCATGTTGTAAATGTTTCTGGAGGTATACCTGCACAAGTGTCTCTGTGGCATGATATGCTCGACCAATTATTTCCATAGATGCATTCTCAGGCAATTGTTGGGAGCTCAGCACATTCTTCATCTGTTTAACACACAAATCCAATGCACTTTTTGCAGAGACAGAATCATCAGAACATAGAGAAAGCAGTGCCTGCAAACAGAAAACCCAAACTGTCAGCCAGCAGTAGCAGCATGCCCAAACAAGACCATTGCATGCTGAAGAAACCACTAATTTAACTAATTATAAAGATAAAAATTTTACAAACCCATGCCAAAAAAACTTCATACAGGGAAAGTATACGATTAAGTGTAGATGGACTGATGAAATTAGAATTCCACAGAAGTTTGAACAGAGATTTAATATAAGCCATGGATGCTCCCATATGTTCTACTTCCACATATGAAATGGACAAATAGCAGTATGAAAATCATTATTTACAATGGCAGCATGAAACATATTTAGCTTTAAATGGAAGTTGGAACATATTTAGTTTTCCCATCTTTGTTATGCATCTAGGGGTGTTTATAAAAGAAAACTGATGCCTTGTAGACGCTCCTGCATCAAAAAACCAAAATGTACAAACTCATTTCACTAGCACACCTTGAAAAGGGTAATGTCAGGGGAACTTTCATAACGGTGAGATGCACGAACAGCTTCATCCTTCGTTGCATCACCAGTTAGCATCCATTCTTCAGAAATGGAAATAGCAGGAAGACGTTCTTGCCCATCAACAGAATATGTTGAAGCACGATCCTCTTGGATACCAGCCATGGCCTCCCAAGCTACTTTTTCTGATGGGGTCAAACCTGAACTCTTTCTTTTACGGTAAACATCTTTTGGGGCGGCCCTGTCTCCGGTATTTCGTGGAGCCCAAGAGAAAGCTCTGCGAGCCTCTTTTTGCAGGTTACTTAGACTGCTCGTGAAAGAAGACCTCACAGGTGCACCTGTTCTTGTTTTCTGCTTTGATCTTGTCCCTGAAACAGATACTCGATATTCTCTCGGGGGAGGGCTAATACTGATAGCAATAGCTTTAGCAGCATAGGCAATAATGACATTATTGTTTCTCAACAAAGGAAATTCTTTGAGAATCTGTCAAAGAAAAAAATGTGAATTAAGCAATAGCATCAAAGAACCACAGAGAGATCACAATCCAACTAGTATGCCTTTCATGCAGTATGTAGTTGAAAATGATCATATGGTATTCAAATCTGTCTTAACACAGAATATGTCAAGTATTGGTGTGTGACTGAAGGCATTTAAGAAGTGATATCTAACCAAAGCAGCCGACTGTAGCTGTTTCCTCATCAGAAGAACCTCAAGTATCAAGTGAGGGTGCTCATGCAAGGAAGAACATCTTTGCTGCCATGGCAATGGCAAGGCAGCCAGAACACGAAGACCTAAAGCCCATGAGTTAAGCCGAGAAACCTCAACATCTGAAAGATTTCCTTCTCTTCGCTTCAGGAAGAAATGAACCTTTATAAAAGTAAAAATAAATAAACAAAATAAACATTTTAATTCAACCAAAAGTATATGAATGTATAACACACAAATAGTATTCTTTATTAGATCAAAGAAATTTCCATGAGAAAATTAATTACAAGAAGCTGCTTTGACCGTAAATCAGGTAAAAGCTGCATTGCACCCATGGCAACTGGTAGGGCATCATCTGATTCACGTAGAGAAGATAGAAACCGCGAAGCTTCTGCTGGACCTCCACCACTGAGAGGATCTGCAGTCAAAAGTTTCACAAGCTGCCGGCCCTGCAATTCTCTCCGCAAATCTATGGATAATCCTGCACTTTCAGCCACTTCTAAAGCAGCGGAAACAGCTCCTTTTCCAGCTAATCTGAGTGCCAAGCCCTCAGGATCTTCCTTACACTCTGCTTCAACCTGATATTGAACCAAGCAGGACAAAAGAAGAGAATGAAACCCTACTTAATGTGACATGCATGCTACTATAATAAGTAAATAAACTAGAAGAGCTATCTTGTAATATTCCTATCGTATTTACTTTTCATTTTAGTCCATAGAGACCAGAATTATAACCTCTTGCCAGCTATTAAAGTGCTCATCTGCACTTAGAATGTGGCTGTACCTCTGCAGAGCTTGTCTCATATGCATGACCTAAGCATCCAAAAGAATTACATCAACAACAAAAAGACACAGTTCACCAAGTAAAATAATGCATCATATAAAACCTTTATCAAGCTTCAAGTAATCAAGACATCAATTTAGCATTAATAGAATATATGCAATTTATCAAATATTGAAGCACTACCTCCTTCCTAATGGAATCACTTTGAGGTAGGTGGCAGCTGCACATTGTGAGAGCATCCAAAGCAGCATCCAGTTCCCATCTATGCATATATCTGGAACAAAATTTGTAAGACTACGAGAAACTCTATGTAAATAAGAATATAATGATTCTCATATAATCATTAGTGCATGTGTAACACCATTAACCACACCCCTCAGTTAATTGGACTATAAACATACGAGAAGGATTTGGCTGATTCACAACATGTGATGCCAGGGAAAGCTAACAATACTATGAGACTCGGAGACAATCAGAGCAGAATTACTTCCAACTTACAGGAACAAGACATTTTCAAGGACCAAAAATAGATTCATACATTCCCGCAATATTTGAAATTAAAAAAGACCACATATATAAGTGTTTTTTTTTACGAGAAACAAGAACGACTTATATAAGTTGAAATATCAAATAGGAACATTTTCATTACTGGAACAAAAACTGCTCCGCAAATGCAACAAATCTGATCAAAGATGATGGGTACGATAGACAGATACTAGTATAATTCGTTTGAGCTAACATTCACAAGGTAAATTATACACCCATGACATTACATACTTGAGAGCAAGTCTAGCAGCCACTTGTTTATCCTTCAACCGCAGGCAATACTGCCAACTATTGCTCCATATGCTATTTCCTCCATAACCGTGAGATTGTACAGGGACTGACCGAGTTTCTTCCCCACTTTCAATGATTAGCTGAAGTAAATGATCTGAAGCTCCATTACGTAGATAGCGATCAGACAGTGCAAGAGCATCCATGAGTTTTCCTTCTTCTATCAATCTGTTAAATGACAGCAATGAGTGACTAGAAACGGTAATGTTACCTTCCTTTGTCAGCATGATGACAATATTATCCCAAAACCAATCAAAAGATAAATAGACTTGCCAACCCCTCCCTCCAAAGCAAAACGGAAAATTTTTGTTTAATATGCTCCCCAAAACCAGATAATTTATGCACTGAAACTTCAGAGATAGTAAAGATGCTTTCCAGCATACTAAACAAATATTGCTCATAATTTCCCTATCTTTGTAAAGAACTATAATACCTCTGTACAGCTTTCTCATACGGTTCTTCATTTTCCCAATCAAAAGAAAGGAAAACTGAAGTATCAAGCTCAGCAACATCAGATTTCGAAGAGTCATCCCAAGGTTCAGTAGCTGCACCACCTTGGTCATTGAGGTCTGGTAAAGCTGTTGAAACACTACTGCTACCAACAATGTCATCAGCTTCTGACTCAGTATCACTGTCAAGCTCGCGTAATCTCTTGATAGCTCTTGCTTCAGCCCTAGCCTCGCCACCATCGGCAATTTGCTTAATTGTTACAGCAAACTCCGAAACTCGATGAAGGTTAGTTTGCATTTGTATCCATCGGTTTAAAGTTGGAAACCTGTACGTCAAAATAACAAGTAAAGCTAGGCAACAATAAGGCAAATACATAAAGAGAAATTGATTTACAGTCATGAATATAACCTCTCCGACTGATCAAGAGCAAACTCATAAAACAACCGATCAACATCAGGTGCCTGCAGCGATCCACCATCCAAGGAGCTTGAGATCGAAGAATCACTGCCATTGTACAAAATTGTACTCCCAAAAACACATGCTAAGACTGCCCTCACTGGGGATAGCTTAACCAAATGTTTAATGACATCTAACTGAAGAGGGTATAGAGGGATTCCGGGCAAGGATGAGGACCGGCAGTAACTATTAGGCTTAGCATCTTTGAAAGAGGGGGATAAAACTTTATTTTCTGAGCCACTTTTAGGGAAGGTGGGAAAGACCGGAATGCAGGCCCATCCATGACCAGATCGTGGGGGATAAACTGGAGGTACACATGCTGAAATTACTTCATGGACAAAATCTGCACACATGATCTCAGCTACCTTAGCAGCTGCATCAGTGCTGCCTCGTTCAAAGACAAGACGAGTTAAAAGCTGCAAAATACAATAGCCACATAATTATATCAATAATCTATCATAAAAGGAAATATGCAAACTACTAACATAAGAACTTTTAGCTTTCAAATCTAAGACACACGATTAAGAACCAAGAAACATCAAACAAAAGGATTTCATATGTATCAAACTAAACAAAATAAACAGACTGGCAAGTTCTGCGTCAAACAAAGATGCTAATATCCCTTCATATATCATTCTTGCCTAACACTAACAATCCATCTAAACCATGCAATTTCTACGAATTAAATCTATTACATATGTTATCAGTTTTTCAAAAAATGAGAGTATCAGATTAAAATAGGTTCTAGAAGTGTATTAATTTGTTGTACAAATGCTAGCGACAGGAAAATAATTCATGTACTTGTCATGTGTAATGTATTTCTCCTTTTCATCAAGTACACATTTCTTCTCATTTTATAGGGGAGAAAAATTTTATTCAAGAAAGGAAATTAGAAAACAGGATGGACAAGAAGTCCACCAGGAACATAACAAGAAGAAACCAAACAAAGAAAAAGGAAAACCAAACAGGATCTTAGATCAAAATAGCAGACCATTCCAGATAAATCAAGCTAAAGGTGCAACCTTAAAATATTTTTGACAACCAAACAGCAGATTGGGGACAGGGTTAAACATTTTATCTCTAGAGTATGCATTTACTGCATGCAAGTGCAACATTACTGGTAAATAATGCATAAATTCTATGTACAAATACTCATCAGTTCCACATTTCTTGCCATCATATACATGCCTAAAAGTCACTGTACCATAGTACCTGAAGTTGCACCTAAACATATGTGATTCTACAGCCTTTTAAATTAAACCTATGATTTGATGAGGTTCCTGATATTAAAGTGCTTCCAAAAGTATTCCATTTTTTAACCAAATTCCAAAATGCCATCAATAAGAGAACATCAGAAAGCAAATACATATAATATAATGTACACACTTTACTGCAGATACTTCAAATAATCTTACATCCTTGGGCCACTCATACACGAGTGAAAAAAAGTTGAAGTCGTGAGTTGTATCCGTTCCGTCAACTATGTCTCCAATTGCAGCAATATGGAGAATAAATTGTGAAAGATATGTCATGGGTTTGGTACTTATTGGACCAAATAATCTCTTCCCATTGTCCTTTACATCATAGCCAACAGGCTGCACGCTAGTTTCTCCAACTGCGGAACTTGATGGTATCTGTTTGGAAACTCTTAGCCCAAGTCCAAGAACTCCGTCTTTGTCAAGATCATAAAGAACCTTCGGGTCACCAGATGGGCCTTCTCCTTTAAAAGAATTTAGCTCTGTTTCTTCATCAGCTATAGCTCTTGCAAGATTATGGAGCTTACCTGTGTGAATTAAAGACATGATGAAGCCATACGAAGCAGAGCATCCATAAAACATATTTCCCCAGCCCTCCACACTAAAAACAAAAAGGATAATCTTGTAAAATGTACCACTGAGAAACTGCCGCTTTCCCTTGTGAGCATCCTCAATCATATGATGTAGCATATCGAGAACACGCTCCCGTTGTCCTAGTCTCTGGAATTCCTTTGGTGAAGAAATGATATTCTCCCCAGACAAAGTGACCTGAAGGGCTGGGGAATTATCCTGGATGAGTAGATCAAGTGTCCAGGATAAATAATTAAGTAATCTCAAATATAATTCTTTAATCCAGTAATCATTCTGCCAGCTACTCGGGACAGAATGTAATCACCAAGAATTAAAGAATGGAAGAACAATAAGATAGCGAGGAATTAATTTGTTTATATCCTGGTTCAACAACTTCATAAAAAGACAGTGCAATCTTTTAATAAGAACTCTTTATCCTACATAGGAATATAAAGATCTGTACCTGATCCAAGAACTCATGTAAACGCTTCAGAATTCGTTTTAAAACAGAAATAACTGCCACTTCAAGGATCTGATCCCAGTACATGGAGCCTATCTTTGGAGAAACTCCTGGATAGATCTCAGACAGCATAACTTGAGCCTGCATATATGAAAAATCGAAGCTTGTTGTAAAACCAAACTACTGGAGTCTATTTGTCTGTTAACAACAAAAACACCTCATAACAAAGCGAACAAAAAGACAAAAAGAACACAGAAGAAAATATGGGGAAGATGAACGTTCTGGAATAAATCCAGAGACGGTTTCCAATAAAAATCCAATGATACCAATCGAGGCAAACTTTACTTTCTTCCAAGCTCATAATATTTCTGACACATGACATGAAGTCTTACAACTAATGCAAAGATCTTTGCCTATGAAGGCCGTGATAACACAAATGTTGGTCTGGTATTATTAAAGTATTTGCTGCCTACTGGGGGGGAGGGGGGGAAGAAAAAGCAAAACTGACGGTGAAACCTTCAGATTATCCTCTTCACATCAATTTCTCACAAAAGTTTCAGAACCAAGGTGATTTGGACCACTCAATATCAAAACATTAAAAAATCCAATGTTTTAAAGTAAATACTTCCTGTCATCTGGAAATTAGACAATTCGAGAATCACAAAATAATCTAAGACAAACATATATAAGGACAAAGAATCAATTTTTATGTGGTTCTGCCATAATTAGGATCTTAAAGTTCCAAGTTTATTTGAGCATTGCCTGATCCAAAAGCTGCTGGGACATCTTTGCAGACCGAGCAGAAGTAGCAGCAGCATCGACACAAAGAAGAATCTGACAGGAAATATATACAATATCAGCCCATTAATTAAATACTCAACCTCCCTGAAGATAGTGGGGAGTAGAGACTTAGTAGTCTAAGCACTTACTGCAGCCAAGGGACCTAACTGGGAGCGTAATGAAGAAAAATCCAGATCTTGTATTGTAGAAGTCCCACCATCAGTAGCACGAGAGACTACATCTTCTACCTAGAAAGTGGGCCATCCTATGAGACACTACAGATGAAGGCACCCCAAGGCAAAACAAAGCCAAAAGAAGTCTACATGGAACAAGTACAGATAGTCAAAGCAGACAAGCATAAAATAAGCAGTTACAAGACGTGATTTGAATCATACAGATTGTCTTCTGACAGCACTATCCACCCACTCAGCTAATTCAAGAGTAGCTTTATCTTCTGCAGACAATGAAAAGCGATGCACTGCTTCTTCGCCAATGTCATACTTTGCTCTTTGCATGCACCTGCAACATAAAAGAACAACTGCAATATTAATTCACCTTTGGAAAATTGGTGTCAGAAATCTCATATTAAGTTTAACTGATGACGTAGTATGATCTTCAAAATATCATCACTGCTTTCTATCTTGTTTTTTGGACAAGGTTTATTTCATTTAATGCAGTCATCTTTTTTTTTTTTGGGCGATCATCATAGTTCATAGTTGTCATAAACTACCATTTGAAAACCAGTGATTTATAACCAATATCCAAAAAGCAATTCACACTAAAGAACAGATTGAACACTACATAAGTTCCACAAATAAGAAAGAAATTTTTTTTATAGAACTCACAGGTTAAGTAGCTTAGATGGTGCGGCACGTAATACAGTTAATGCCTCCTTCCACCGCCACTGACGTTCAGATAATGGAAGAAGACGCTGCAAAATTGACAGCCGCCATTCCCACTCTTCAATGAAATGTTTGGCAATTGTTGTTCTCCACTCCAATGCTTGTCTTCCATCCCTACTAATGCCTTCACTTGGAGCATTATCTAGTTCAGCTACAGTTGACGGAAGACAGTGATTTAATATATCAAGTAGTTTCCCAGTAAAGGATATAACCAATTCATTTCCCCCTTCACATGTTTCATCAGTTTGTTCTGAAGCATAGTGGTGTGATCCAGAAGAGCTCCCCAGTGAAGCACAATGATCCAAATTGAGAGAAAGATCATCCATATGTAAAAGTGAAATTATGACATTTGCCATCATGATCTACACCACCATTGAAAAGAACCATTAGAAAATAATAGCATACAAAAATGGAAAATAAAAGCAGTGAACTAAAAAAACTGATGGCATTCCAAACAAATCAAGAGCATTTAGATTCAAAGAAAAACATGAAATTTCAAAATGAAGTTGAACATAATTCCCTTTTATGTGTTTATCCCCACATTGGTGTAGTTTGTGCAAAGCTAAGGAGGAGAGTGTAAATCACATCTTTCTTCATTGCTCCTACTCGATCCAACTGTGGTGGAAATTGTTTCAGGAGGTTTGGGTCATTCCTAAAGGGTGTTTCGAGCTACTAAGCACCAATTTTAAGGCACTTGGAAAAGGGAAAAAATCCAAAGCTTTGTGGGGTTGCCTGGTATCGGCAATTTTTTGGAATATATGGCTGGAACGCAACAAAAGGATTTTTGAAGTCTATACTGGAGTGGGGGCAGAAGTACTTTGGGGGAGAGTAAAATATTGGGCAGCTTTTTGGGCTTCGGTCACTAAAGAGTTTAATAATTGCTCTCTATCTCAAATACTGTGGGATTTGTTAGCAGCAGTTAAGTGAGCTAGGTCTAGAACTGGCTGCTGTAGCCAAATCCTATTGGGATTTTCCTTTCTAATTTAGTTGGTGGACTTCTTATCCACTTATGTGTTTTTCTCTATTCTTTAATAAAATTGTTTCTTCTCAAAAAAAAAAGAACATGATGGATAAACAACAGTTATGCATTTGTCCATGAATTTTATTTTATAGTTACACAAAGTTTCAAAGATGACATGCAGAGATCTGCTCAAGGAAACATGTGGCATAGACTCGCAAGTTGAACTTTCGAGATAAACATAAGAAAACAAACAGTTCTACAACCACAAAAAAGGAACTTTAAGTGAAATGTTACATTGCGAAAAAAGAAAACAATAAACAACTTTCAAGCATAACTTAAGAAACAAACAATTAAAGAAAAATGCACTAAAAATTGGATTACCTTGCGAGGGATGTCAGTCACAGCCTCCAAATGGTTCTGCAGATCTTTCAGATGGCTAAATGCAACTTGATAAAGACCGTCTCTTTCACCAGTAATACTCCTTTCCATCACGCCAACTGCAAGAACAGCTGAATCTAGAGCATAGCGCATGTGCATGAGTTCAATATCCTGCATCCTAAGAGAAAGGTGAAAACATCAATCATGATATGCAAGGGAAAGCAAGTGCACATTCAACAATAAACAGCACTGATATCTGCTGGAATGTCAGATCAACAACTTAGAAAAGAAAAGCAGTCACAGAACTAGCATGAGTGGAATTTTGGACACACTTCCTATTCACCCTTTCTTTGTATGTCTAGTAATACATGATACAAACTAAATCATGCATAACAGAGATTGACACCCAATAAGCTATGATACAAGAATGCTCACCTCTTCCAGGCTTCTAAAGTTGATGCAATTGGCTGCATGCTTATTAATTCAATGGCCTCCTGAAACTTTATGCCTGGAACAACATCAAACAATACCTACAGAGAATGAACCCATCACATATCACATTCTAACATTTGACGACTCAAAACTATTAAAAACGGTACCATTACAATGCTAACTGTATCTTTAAAGCACCTAAAGAACTTGTTCAGGGAACAAAAGACAACAGTATAACTTTATATCCAGAGAAAATCAACTGCAAGTGACAAGTTACGAACTTACGACACAGTATGACAGCGTTATTACATAATGCACCAAAATAAATAACCGAAAGTCTATGCATATGTACAAAAAAAAATGGTTAAAGAAAAACGCCAGAGTAGATGTTTCCATAAATCATCACCAAAGGCTTTCTCATGGTAAGGAGGATGTAGTGGATTTAATGTGGGGTAGAATAACATTAGATTTTTTGCTTTTCATGGGGGTGGTCTTTGCTAAAGAAATTATAAGTTACTATTTAGAGTAATTCATGTTGATTGGTGAGAGTCTGGGCTGAACGTAATCTGATTCTTATATGTCATCATTGTAGGTCTGATTTCGATGGGCATGTTGTCCATCCTTCCTGTAGTTTTTCTTGCTCTGTGTTTGATCAAATGTAAGTTTCCCTTTCAAAAATAACAACATAGTTATTTTGAGGACTTACCCGAAGAGGACTTTGAACAGAAAGCCTTTCCAGTATGAAATTCTCGACAAAAGGATCATTCTCAGCATCTTCATTACTGGATGCTAGTTGTTCTTTAGCAGACAACATCAATGATGATTTTGAATTCCAGGATTTACCAGAATTGACACAGGCAACAAAAGAGGAAAGATCAAGCCGATAACAAAGAGAATCACAGAGATATTCCACACAAGATACCTGACAAAGAATACCACATATAGTCACATTTTTCCTTTGTTAAAAATTGATATCATGCCAGAAAAATATCACACAAGAAAGACTTTAGGGGCACGTACCTCATCCGATTGATTACTATAAAGAGAAGATTCTTCCAGGCGTAAAACCTGTGACTTGCTTCTCCACAGCAGTTGCATTAATTTCCTTCGTGCTGCAGTCTTGCCAGATAATAAATCCCAACCCATGGCAGCTACCAGGGGCTGAAGTCGGGGAAACAGTAAAAGAATCTGCACATAGATGGACAAGAAAGGCTAGTCAAAATATTATCAATACAATATCAAACAAAAAATAAGTGATCGCACAGAATAATGATAATATCATTTCATACTCACATATTGAATTTAAACATAAAACTGGGCACATACATTGCTAGCTTCTTGAAGCTGCTCCCTCTTCACAGCAGACAAAGCAGTATCCATGACACATTCAAGGACATGTAAACCAGAAACACGGGCATAATGGTACATGTCTCTCATGCAAAATCCGGCTACGGTGTTGAAGGTACAAGTTTGATCAGAAACATCTGCCTCAGGATTCAACCCAGCAAGATATCTTTGAAGACGTTCAAGAGGTGGTGGAATCTGGTTGTTATCAAGAGATCTGTACTTCTCAATCTCTTCTGAGAGCAACTCATCTTGAAGAACCTGCAGGAAGCCACCTATAAAGTCACATTACCTCATGCATGGTTCAGAAGCAATAGTAATACATATTGAATGGCACCCAAAGGATGATAAAAGAAAATATAATGTATTTGATTAGTAATGTTCAAATACATCTCATAATTATGGTCAATGAATTAATTTCTAATAGGAAAAAATGCTATTGACCATGATATATATTTGAAAATATAAACTGCAATTATCGTACAGCATTAGCTTCTTACATTAGAATAACCATCATAATCAGATTTGAACTAGCCTACAGACTTTATGAAACTGGCTGAACTGATCTACCTACTTCAGGATTAACCAATTTATACACACATATATACATGAATTGATCTAGGTTTAAAGATACTTTGCACCAAACTTCAATAAAGAAAAGCTTTCCAAGTTCTACTTTGCACACACAGATAAATTTTAAAAAATAAATAAAAAGTCCTTTCCAACTGAGTATTGTAGCTTTCCAAGCATCCTGGCCAGTCAGCTTCACCACATAATGATATCCGTCGCATAACAAAATAACCAGAATCATTCAACGAATCATCTAACAAGAAATTAGTTGCAAGACTACTGGCCTAATAAAAAAAAATTCCAATAAAGAATTAACCATGCAGAACCGATTACAAGTAAAATTGAAAACATTACTTGTATCATTTCAACCAGATGTCCACTGCTTGATGCAAGAGCGGCACCATAAATCCCCAGTAACTTTTCTCGCATGTCACGCCAGGAATCTCCATATCCCTCCTTTCCTGATGACACCATCTTGAGAAGATCTTGCAGAACCATGCTGTAAGAAACATCAACAAATGCAAATAAATGTTTAGAAGGAAGTAAGTATTATATATCCTAAGTCCGCATTTGGGATTTCAAGGAGCAGATGCTCCGCTGCATCAACGATAACAACTACTTCTATTTCTGATATTTCATTCCCAAAATTCATCCGAGAGCAGTAAATCATACTCCTATTCCCCCATCTGAGAACCACCCCTCCTAAGATAGCACACAATTCATGAAGCATCTTCAAAGTATTATTCATAAAGATTTCTTAAAATGAACAATCCTCCTAACTTATCACATTTAAGACAAACCAAACAACTAGCAAAAACTCTGAAATATCTGTCAATCTTCATATTTGCCTAACAACTGGAAAGTTCAAGAACTTATTAACACAATTCACCCTCACATTGTGGTGTTCTTCGAATTGTTTTAAGGAAAATTTAAATTCAAACTCGTTAACGAAACAATTGTGCTAAGAATAACATTTATGGTACTAAAATAAGTACAAACCATAATCTATAAAAACACTTCACAAGTTGTACAAACAAATATTCATTCAAATTTTATAGACATACCGATACTTGTTCTCCTCCACTCCATAATCAAGTTGAAGAAAACGAATCCGCGAAACCACTCCATCGACGTCACCATTCTTCATGCCCTCTTTCATAGCATCCAAGTGAGCTAACTGAACACTCCTCTGTATCAAACCAAGAACTTTCAAATCCTCCTCGGAGGTTTCCCCTGCATTTTCGTCCCTCCTCACCGATAGAGCTAAACCCGAAGAATCATCTCCCTCCCACCCCCTCACTTGGCTCTGTATATTCCAACACAACGCCTCGAAAACATCACGGTACTCCCAAACTACACTCCTCAAACACATCAATTCGCCTTCCTCAATCGGTACAACGCTTGGCGCCTCATTTCCACTCCCATCATCAGCATCAGTAGACTCTACTGCCACAGAACCCGGCTTCAACCTCTTGACCCCCAATTCCAACACCCTATCCAACACTTTCACACAGCTATCTAATTCCCCACTGCCATCTCTCAAATCCTTGCTAGTATCCTCACTCTTCGCCAACGACTCCGCGCGCTCTTCGAAACTCTCGCTCTCGCCCAAACCCTCTTTCTCCTTCTCTTTCTCTATGCCCTCCAAATCGAAATCCTTCCGCAAACTCTCCGATACCCGGTCGATCAGTTGCTGCACTAGCAACAAGAACTCGGCTCGCAACCGCAGCGTTTCGGGATCGAAGCTCCACGCTGACGACGCATTATCGAATTGCAAGAGCTCGACGGTCGACAAGTAAGTGAGGAGAGCCGGCGACGGACATGATTGCGACCAGAGAACGTTCTCGAACCGGCCAGACTGCGCGACGATGGTCTGGAGCACGGCGAGAGCGAGCTCGGGGTTTCGGGCTCGGAGGGCGATGAGAACCGCCCGGAGCGGCTCGAATTGGGCGAGATAGAGGTGGTTCGCGGCCAGGCGGGAGAGGATTTCGGTTTCCTTGTCCATTGCAGCATAGAGCGGATATAATAATCCCTCGCCCTGTGGGTTTCTGGATTTCAATCCGGTGTATCCTGGCTTGTTGGAGTGTTTGTTTATCGGGAAAATGCTGCCTTTTTTGGATTGGATGAAGTGGACTGGACGGAGAGGGGGAGTTTTTATATTGCGTGTGGACAACGATATACCCGCATATGGAACTTTATGTTTGGTTCTCGGGAAAGTAGATCGGCGGAATGACGGAAAAGCGACGTCAGAGGTAATAATTTGACCGCACCGGAAGTTTCGAACTGAGGAACCGTGAAGAAAATTGGTCTGAGCGGGACAAACCGCCAGCCGGACAGTTTTGTGCTGTTATGTTACTGTGAGTGAAAATTTACAAATTTACTTGTTTAAATTGTTAGACCATCTCCTTAAAATTTAAACATAAATTTAATGTTTAATTGTCAATATGACACTTTGACATTTTTTTAAGTTTCGTCCTCAAATTAAGCTGTCCATTGTGTTGTTTTACCGAACCCTTCATTCTCTTAGTGTAAAAATATGGATATATTAAAAAACAAAACAGTCTTATACGTCATTGTCATATTTTTCCATTTCAATCCCAAAATCTTTTAGATGAATATGTGAAGACTCTAAACTTCCTAAATCAATTAAAACATGTAATGAGTTGTGAGTGCTATCATATTAACATGATCATCCATTAAGTGACAATAAAAATTACCTTGATCGTCCATTTTGCTGTTATTTGTGGGGCTGCTGGATTATCTAATGTCCATTGAAGCACTTAAGCCATTGAAACAGTGCATATGCTTATACAAAAGAAAACAGAATCAACAACTGTGGCATGCAGTTGTCATTTATTCGCTGCGATCAAATTAATTATAATTATAATTTTTTTTTTTTAAGAAGTAAGAGTTCTTGTGGTTAGCTTAGTGACACGTGGTTAAACATGCAATTGATGAGAATATGATTTTTTTTTTTTAAGGTAAGAGTTTTCAAAAGTTGAGTCGGTGAGATGGACTTACAAAAGCGAGACTTTACGTGAATTCTTGATATTTCATATTTTTGGCACAATTGTTGTGTCAATATTAATAAAAATATTAGGGCAAAAAAATGAGATCTAGTTTGAGATAATCTCATTAGCATTTTTTTTTTTGTGAATAAATTGTAGAAATTGTTCCTTAATTTTAACTCAATTGGAGCAATGATCCATAAATTCATCAAAACGTAAAACTATGGTCCTCAACTAAAAATATATTACCATTGATCCCTCAACTTTAATCAAACTGGAGAAATGATTCATCAACTTTAACCCAATTGGAGCACCGGTCCTTAACTTTAAC
The DNA here is from genome assembly GCA_036320875.1 of Cotoneaster glaucophyllus. NCBI lineage: Eukaryota > Viridiplantae > Streptophyta > Magnoliopsida > Rosales > Rosaceae > Cotoneaster > Cotoneaster glaucophyllus. The sequence continues at coordinate 7,026,516 of CM070073.1, read as the reverse complement.
CTAATTGTAGCAATGGTCATTTTAATATAACTTATTTTGACAAAATTCTGATGAAGTTGATAAAAATAACTATAGCTATACGTTTTGATAAGGCGAGGGATCTCAATTGTAGTAATTTTCTTTTCAATATAACTAATTTTAACAAAATTATGACGAATTGCTCCAATTTGACTAATGGGAATAAACAAACTTTCAATCTTCAAAAGAGAATACCATCTACGTTTTCCATTTACTTTTTGTGCCTCCCCAAACCTCAACCGTCCAGCTATCATCCAACGGTCCAAAGTAGACCACCCTTCCCACTATAAAAACCCGCACCCAGACGCACAGGTTCAAAGCTACTCCACACTCAAAGCCCTCTGGATTTCTTCCATACTTTTCCTTCTTTGAAATTTCCACACTCCGAATCCGAATCCGAATCCGATTCCGATTCCAATGTCGACACCGGAATCTCAACCCCCCGCCGGCTCCGAGCCATCCAACGAAGACTCCGCCTCCGTCAGCAAAAAAGCCGCTAAAAAAGAAGCCGCCAAGCAAGAGAAGTTGCGCCGCCGCCAGGAGCAGGAAGCCCTAGCGGCCGCGGCTCGTTCCCTCTCCGTCGACGAGCAGGACCCTCTCGCTGCGAACTACGGCGACGTCCCCCTGATCGAGCTCCAATCGAAGACGGCTGAGGACGTCAGTCACTGGACCGAGGTCGGAAGCCTAACCAATGCGTTGGAGAACCGGTCCGTGCTGATACGTGGCCGGGCGCAGACGATTCGTGCCGTCGGGAAGAATATGGCGTTTGTTGTCGTCAGAGAAAGGGGGTTTACGGTGCAGTGCGTGGCGACGGTGCAGCCTGACACCGTGAGCCGCCAGATGGTGAAGTACATCGCTGGGTTGAGCAGAGAGTCGATTATCGATATTGAAGGCGTCGTGTCTGTTCCTAGTGTCGAGATTAAAGGCACCACGCAGCAGGTTTTGTAATTCTCGTGATTTCTATTTTAATTTTGATTGTTTTGTGCTTACTTAAAATTTGAATGAACTGACTAATTAAGAAGTGATTATAATTGAGATTTTGGTTTTAAATAGGTGGAGGTTCAAGTGAGGAAGTTGTATTGTGTGAGTAAGGCTGCTGTTTTACCTATTAACATTGAGGATGCCGCTCGGAGTGATGTCGAAATTGAAAAGGCTTTGAAGGTACATTTAGATGTTTTATTTTGAATTGGATTATTGAAGTTTTGTTAAGCTTTTCGGGATTTTCTCTCTTATTATGTGTATATTCATTGGGTGGTATGATGGGTTTATAGGCCGGAGAAACACTTGTTCGAGTTAATCAGGATACCCGCTTGAATAACCGAGTTCTTGATTTGCGAACGCCTGCGAATCAGGGGATATTCCGCATTCAGAGTCAAGTTGGCAATGTAAGTAGTCTTTCCACCATTTGCAGCTATTTATCTTTTTAAAGCTAGAGAAAATCGTTAAAGAGTTTAGTTCTGTATGTCGGTTGCATTGTTGTGTAGATCTTTAGGCAGTTCTTGATATCCGAAGGCTTTTTTGAAATCCACTCGCCAAAGCTGATTGCCGGTTCAAGTGAAGGTGGAGCTGCTGTTTTTAGACTCAACTACAAGGGTCAAGATGCCTGCCTTGCCCAGTCACCTCAGCTTCATAAGCAGATGGCTATATGTGGTGACTTCGGCCGTATTTTTGAGATTGGTCCTGTTTTTAGAGCTGAGGACTCCTTTACCCATAGGCATTTGTGTGAGTTCACTGGCCTTGATATTGAGATGGAGATCAAGAGGCACTACTTTGAGGTAGAATTAGTAATTTTTTAGGCATTTGTTTACCTTTATCGCCCTATTTGGCGATGGGTGTTTACTTATGGTGCAATTATATGCTTGTTTGTTCAGGTCATGGATGTTGTTGGTCGCTTGTTTGTTGCGATGTTCGAGTCCTTGAACAAGAACTGTGCGAAAGAGCTTGAAGCTGTAGCGAGGCAGTATCCATTCCAACCTCTAAAGGTCTCACTTCTTATTTATTTTTTGTTGTCTTAATATTTAGATTGTGATATGTTGGGTGTTTAATGGTCAATGACACATCACCTAAACATTGCTTCTAATATCTATATATTCTGAATTATAGAAAAAATGTTGCCACAGACAGAGTTTTTGGATTCTGATTATTGTCATTTCTTAATTTTGCAGTATTTGCCAGAGACTCTATGTTTAACATTTGAAGAAGGTGTTCAAATGCTTAAGGTATTTCCACTTGTTCTTGTTTAGCCACTGCGTTGAGTAGCAAATAGTAATGCATGATTGTCGACTTTGGTAGAGTTTCTCATGCATCACATGGTCAGAGCCAGCATTAGTGAAAATCTTGAAGCTGAAGCATGCATGGCATGCTTTCGATTAAATAAATTTCTTCTTTTTAATTTATTCTAAGTTTCATGTTTTCCACAGGAATCTGGGGTTGAGGTGGATCCTTTTGGGGACTTAAACACCGAGATTGAGAGAAAATTGGGCCTACTAGTTCTGGAGAAGTAATTTATCTTGCTTGTTCAATGTCAGCTTATAATAAGGATAATTTTTAGTTCATTCTCATTTTGTTGAAGTTCTGTTGTCATCATAAATGCTTGAACTGATTTTTTACTTGATTACAGGTATGGCACCGAGTTCTACATATTGCACCGCTATCCTTTGGCTGTTAGGCCATTCTACACAATGCCTTGCCACGACAATCCTGCTTACAGTAATTCATTTGACGTTTTTATTCGAGGTACACCATCATTGTTTCTATCAATATTATTGTTGTATTTATGTCCTAAATCATTTTGCTAGTTTTAGTTTTGTTTTAAATCTCAGGACTTCAGATGTTAATAATTAATAAGTAACAGGATTAATAGGATCTCTTCTCAGAATAAAAAATACAAAAAAAAAAAAAAAGATTAATAGGATCAAAAAGATTTTTGTATGTTCAAATGACCAAGACTATGTTTAACACAGCTGTACAACTTTAGTTAATTAGAAATGTATATATGCAAATTGGATCGACATAGCTAAAAGGAAATTTAAAAGTATGCCATAGCTGTCATTTATTCGTTGACATGTTAGACAGCGTTTTCATATGTGCTAGTTATTCTCTTTATTCTAGGGGACAACATTATACATTCAACTATCCTTTGGAGTGAAAATACTCCAATCATTAACTTTATGTGAATCTAAATATATATTCTTTATCCCTTAGGCGAGGAGATAATTTCTGGAGCACAGCGTGTCCATGTTCCAGAGTTTTTGACTGAGCGTGCACAGGCGTGTGGAATTGATGTAAAGACAATACAAACATATATCGACTCTTTCAGGTATCCTTACCTTTTCGCTCCCTGTGTTATTGTTATTATTTATTTGAAAATGAAAGAGTATAACAGCTAAAACAGAGCGATTGGTTGAGATCGATATAGACGATCTAACAGCTAAAACTCCCGTAGCATTGAAGTTGGACCCTAGAATCTCTTTACAAATTGCCTTCTCAGTTCTGACCTGACTATACTTACGATGATTCTTGCAGATACGGTGCACCTCCCCACGGTGGATTTGGAGTAGGGCTGGAGCGTGTTGTCATGCTTTTTTGCGGTTTGAATAACATCCGCAAAACTTCTCTGTTTCCTCGTGATCCACTTAGGCTCGCCCCTTAGAGGCGCAACCCTTTACTGATATTTCCGCAGAATATGTCGTTTCAGTTTTACAGAATCATCTATTCTAACAACTGATGGCAAATGCATGCATGCCATAGACCAACTATATTTTTGTTATTCGCTCGAGTCGTTTTTCTTTGGTGTTCGTATGATTCAGGGTTGAATGAATGGATTATATTTTACGAACAATATTCTAATTTCCATGTGGAAAGTATAGCCATCTTCAGGATATTCTCGTCTCTGCTACAACGAAAGAAACTTCGCTTACAAGATTTGAACTCAGAATCTATTCCAAACGAACAAAATAGTAGAAACTAACTCCTTTGGACTTCACAAATCATAGGCCTTTCAAAACACCGAGTTTAGAATTCGAGGCAAAAATTTGCTCGAGATGAACGGTGACCAACGTTGTCGTGAAGATCTCTTTGCAAATGATACACGTACAAGTTTTTGGAAATGTTGCATTATTACTTATTAGACCATCTCTAATGGTGAGCTAAAAGTCAAATTACCCTCCAAAATTTCCTCCCAAACTCAATCCAACCCAAGAGAAAAATTTGGGCTAAATGCTAATTGTTAAACCAAGGCCAGATTCTCCTCAGAATTTAGCCCAGAAATCGGTGTGGGCTCCACCAAACTGAGTGAAAATATTTATCGGAATTTTAAATTTTTTTAGATTAAAATGTTCATAAAATTAATTTACGATAGTCTACATATTTTTTTTTTTAATTGAATTTAAGAAAAAAATAGCCTAAGTTATTTTTTAATAATCCCGGGCTAAAATTTTAGGCTAGAACGGTTAGAGCAGAAAAACTGTTTCTAGGCTAAAAGCTAAGGGCATGTTTGGTATCCTATTTAAAAAAATTTATAATTTTTCAAAACATTTCTTAAGAATTTTTCTTGAAAACAATTTTCTTTAAGACTCAAAAACTTGTTTGGTTTGCGATTTAAAAATTCTAAATCTTACAACTTAAACTGGACAAAGATCTAAAAAGAGGGGGTATGAGAGAGAAAGAGGATAGAGGAGGAAAGAAAGTAAGAGATAATTGGAGGAAAAAGAAAAAAGTGAGAGGATCGAAGGAGATAGAGAGGAAGAGAAGCGAGAAAAAGAACCGAGAGAATGAAGAGAGCAGATTGGAGGAGAGACGAAAAAGATAAGAAAAAGAAAGAGAAGGGTGAGAGAGATAGATTTGGAGTGAGAGGGGAGGAGGGAGAGAAAAGAAAAGAGTGACTTTAAGTTTAAAAACTCTAAAAACTTAACTTTTTCTGTTTTTAGAAAATAGACTATATTTTTGAGTTAGTCTTGAGTTCAGTTTTTGAAAATAGTCATACCAAACAAGTTTTTAAAGCCTAAAGCTTGAAAATTGTTTTTGAGTTTAAAAAGTCGGATTCAAATAGAGTACCAAACAAGCTCTAAATTTTTCGGGCTAAAATGTTTGGCTTTTAGCTTAACCATTGGAGATGGTCTTAGTAGAAGTTTTATACAATGTTACCTAATTACTTATTAGCACAGGGATCTCTTTGCGAGTTACATTGTTAGCGCGGAACACTCCTCTGTGAAAATCTCTTTGCAAATGATACATGTAAAAGTATTTTAAAATGTTACATTATTGGCACGAGATACCACTATGGTCTGTGTTGCCCTTTTAAGACTAGGTTTCACCGACTCAAAACACAATTGATCATAGAGACTGGCCATTTTTCTCATTGGAGAATGAATCATTGGAAGGAAACCCAAAGATATTAATCACACCATCTGGTCAAAAAATACTACTTCAAACATCAAAACCATTGCTCACAAAATCTTCATCCCCACTGCTGTACGATTCGAACCCCTGACTATCGTCGTCGTCGTCGTCCTCTCCGTCCGTTACAATCTCCAGCATTCCACCTCCTGCCTCAAAGTCATCCATGATGAAATCTCCATCGTCATCGTCACTCACGCCATCATCCTCATCGTCATTGCTCATATCATCCATATCACTATCATCCCCATCAAGATCCGGGCCCAGCATGGGGTCCACATCCACATCGTCGTCTTCTTCGGAATCCTCATCTTCTTCGTCACTCTCAGCGTCGTCGGGATCAGAATCATCATCGGTTGGCCTTCTGCGACCAATTTCATATACTCTAGCAGAAGCAAACATCTCATCTTGGTCATCCATTGTGATCAACCCAACAAAAGAATCAGTTGGTTCTGTTGCGAAGTCGAGGACGCAACGATCAACTGGAATAGTGGCAATGTCAAAGTAGTTAACTGCATCCACTGTGCGGAAAGCAGCAAAGAGTGGATGCTTTACACGTCGGGTGTGAACAGCTGACATTATATCGTCAAGATTTCTTCTGAGGATTGCATAAATTACATCACCACGCGCATTGAAAGTTATCGTTGTTTGGTCTAATGAAGGTACACTCCTGAGGAGTCTAAATTTCCGGAGATCCCAGACTTCGGAGTTTATAATCACCTGTTGGAAAATTACACTAATCAGAACAGAATTGATCGAGAAAGGGGAAGAATACAATCTTGCGAGCAAAAAAAAAAAGCAGACTGTTATGTTGGAAATAAGAAGAATCGGATAAAGTGAAATGGAAATGCAGTTGCACATACCTCATTGCCAGCAGGATGGAAGCCACCACCACCATAATCCGTAAACTGATCAAAACGATGAACAGGGGTAGAAACCCGGCTGTCCCACAGGACCCCATTCCAAAGCAGCATTGTGTCTGAAGGGTTGAAATGTACTTGAGAATAAACATGTCCACGACCTGTAGAGCTAGAAGATGTATCAGACAGTTTCGATTCCAACTGGCCAGTTTGGATGTCATACAGGAGAACCTCTTTCCTAGCCGGCTCAGTTGGTAGAGCAGCAAAAATATCCCCGTAATTGCTAAATCTTGCAGCCTTGCACCCTTCAAAGGAATGCATAGGCCCTGCAGAGACTGAAGATGCCTCCCACAACCTCACATCCTGGGAGCTTGACGAAAGCACAAGTTCGGTCTCACCAGAAAGACGTGACTGAACAAGCGTTACAGGAGACTGGTGGCTTGGACAACGCTCCAGTACATTGCTGCTATTGGAGTCAAAAATTTTGAGCTCTCCACCATGGCTGCCTACTGCGATATGAGAGGAATCACTAAGAAAAGAGATGCATGTCAAAGGGATACCCGAATCATCCCGACAAGTTCGCCATGGTCGGAATCTGCTGTAAACAAACTGACGATCCTTGCGATTACCATGAACCCCACCATATATGTTTCTGAACTCACGTGTACCAAGCCGGGCTGTTACATTCGATGGGGCATCGAGGCTTCGTTTTGGCTCAGGACAAACATGTGGGTGTAAAAGAGAGAGTGGCGGAAGAGTGGTTATAGGTGCAGGACACTGGCGATGCTGGTGCTTCAAATACTGAACAACCACAGAGTCTAGAGTTAATCGCTCTGAGTTGCTTGGTTGAGGGTCACTCTGAAGCCCAAACTGGGAGGCGGGTGTTGCAAGGCCACTACCCTGGTTATCATCTGGAAACTCTGATGGCAAAATAGCTGGTGTTGATCGACCATACTGATCTCTCAAGTTGGCAGTTGGGGTAGAGAATCCAACAGTATCAGGTAGTAGGCCACTCTTGCGCGCCGTAGAGGGTGTAAGACAAACGGGAGAGCGAAGTCCATGATCACCAGTGTGAAGGCGTTTCCCAGAAGATAACAAACACCCAGGATCCTTCAGCTCAGATGATTTTCGTTTCATTGGCAAGACGATGGGTGTCTTACAATGGGACTCTGTATCAGTAGTAGGTTTTGGCAGGGATACTGATGGAGTTTCTGATGCATTTGCAAAAGCAGATAACTGTTTTGCTGCACTAACAACTTTCCTGGATGATGCGGGGTGAGAGTCATGAGACTGAGACTGATTCTTTGACGGTAGACCTAAATTAGGAGAGAACATTAGAGGTTTTTTCTTCGAATACGAGAATGCAGAATCAAATTTGATACTTATTTCCTCATCCTTTGCAGTAATCTTTGATTTGTTTGTAAGAAACCCACTAGGGGTTCGACCAGAGGGCCACTGAAGTTGCCCTGAAGGGGCTTCTTGCGTGGCTTGCTGAACAAGGGATGAGGGGGCAGCCAAAGATGGCAAAGGCATCAACTGAGCCTCTTTTAGCAGAGAGGCAGCTGTTGCGGCCAACCCAGATGCTTGAAGGTGTTCATGTATTAATAGCAGTAGTTCCCTGAAATTTCAACCACAGTGCATGCATAGAGGGGAAAATTAATAAGCAGAAAATTCAAAAGCAATGAAACTCCAACAAATAATGGAATAATAAAAGAAATTGCTCCATACTTGGAATGGTAAGTGATAGGAGTGGCAGCAGCTATAGCTGCCCTTTCTAAACGCCTCAATGTTGGCATGGCAGCATCAGTGGCAGCCAATGCGCTAGCTCGTCCCGAATTTGTCACAATCTACAACAAAAAGATTATGACATGATTTTTTACTATGAACTAAAAGCCGGTGGGGCGAAGCGGAGGGGGCAAAAGAGTATGGAATAACAATATTTTCTATGGATACAATGTAAAGCCATCAACATGTTCACAACCCTATATCGTTCTAAAAACTGATTTTGATAGATATGCATTAAACAAACATTTGCAAGCAACTTTAATTGGAATACTAGTATATGAATAGAAATGCTTACTGCAATGAGCTCAATCGCTGCCTGTGAAAGTTCAGCTTGCCACCTGCCTTGTTCAGTTCCATTTGTCTGGCTCCCTGAGTCTCGAATTAGTTCTGATAGTTTCTTTCCAACCTAGAACATCACATTGCACTTATTAGCAAGAAAAATTGATTTATATTACATATGGTCCTAACTTAGGACGATGACACCACAAAACCATGATTGAGAATTTGAAGACGATAATTTGATGGATACAGCAAAGAATTAACGATAAAAGGCATAAATATGTTTGGAGTGAACTCTATAGTTGAAACTAGTCAGAGACAGTTATATCTGAGGTACAAGCCTAATCATGGCAAGAATGAGGATATAGTTTTTTTTTTTAAATAAAAAAAAAAATCCTTCAACTTGAACTAGTGAAGTGACAGAAAAATTGAAAAGTCATTTACCTGGAGCTTTGTCAATATATGCGCAATAGTATCATCTCTGGCTAGACCAAGAAGGACTCGGCAAGCAAGTGCACGGAGACAATCCAGTGCTGCAGGAGGAGAATATATGCGCGGTTGGAGGAGATGCAGAAGAACCTTTATACCATTGTTGGCGCGAACAGACTCCCTTGCTTGGCGATAGCCTTGCTCTAATTGTGCAGCCATGCCTGCACAACCTGCCCCAACTCCTAAAGATATTCGGCGATCCCCCACCAATCCTGAAGTTGCAGTGGCAGCAGGAGCTTGAGCGCTGCTACTATTGGACTGCATACCAAGGGCTACCGCACTGCCTCGGTCAGCTACAGCTGATTCCCCACACGGACCATTAGAGGGTTGGGCAGAAACCGACTGCTGTCCTTGTGCAAGTAAAGGTGCTTTATAACTGATTGATGGTGGAGGACAGACAAGATTGACCAACACATTAAGTGCCGGTTGAATGATCTGGAAAGATACAAATCAATAATAAGATTAAATGTATTGATATAAGAAAAGGAAGATGGACATCAAGGTAAGAAATCAAGTCATAAGCAGCACTTTACCTCAGGGTCCACATAGCTACCACCAACACTTGCTGCATCCAAAATGACAGCTATACCAACACGATTATTGCTTAATGTAGAATTCACGATCAACTTGCGGCTGCTAGGGACCAATGTAACAATATGTAGAACACCCAATGCATATTGAAGTAAATCATGTAAATAACGCTCAATGGGTGGAGCCTGCAGAAAGCAAAATCAGGTATAATCAGAGATGGAATAAAGTCAAAAGGCGAGAGGGCATATTGGAAGTTCATGTTGCAAGGGTGGGGAATTCAATAAAACCTTGACCTGAATCAAGAGAGAGAGAGAGATCGAGATCTTAAACATAATATATTATACCTGGCATAACTCCAACATAGTAATATGTCCATTAGAACCCAAAAACTTATCGACTGCAGACCAACGAGTTCTCACAAATGCAGGACCCAACTTTCGGTCCTTCTGTAGCTGCAGAAATACTGCATCCATAGCTTCATTACTGATGTCAAGTGGCTTGTAAGCAGCCCTTATACTGGGAAGATTCCGAGCTGCACTTCGAGTGTTCTTATTTGGACGAATAGAATCCACAAGCATAATAAGATGTGCTCTGAAGTACTGGCGCAAAGTAACACAAGCATGGTAAGCTATTTGTTTCTCTGATGAAGTCAGTACTTCTGCAGGTGACCTGTCATTCCGAAGTGTTCCTGAACTAGGGAGCCCTACTGCCCCAGAATTTACTCCAGACCTTACAGATGCAGCATCATTTAAAAGGCCCAGTAATTTCTGTAAGCCATCCTGAGCATCAAAAGCATCAAGAACTGCCCTGAAAACAAATGCAGCAGCAAAAAATAAGGCTGCATTTTTCCTGGCTTGATCCTGTGAGCACTCAAGAAGTTGAAGAGCTAATTCAACCACCTGGTAGACCACATCTGAAGGAAGAGCACAAACACGCTCCATAATTCCCTAAAAAAATTAATTGGTCATAAAAAAAAATGAACGGTAGTTGGATATAGTCACCCAAGTAAATGAGAGATTAGACCTCTTAACAGCTACACTTCAGCTACGTCAATACCTGGAGAGAGCCGATGGTAAATAGGCAAGAAGAAAGACCAAAGAAGGTTTGAGCAACCCTAGGAACAGCAAGCAGTTTCTGCATGCCACCCCTATCCACAAACATGGCAGCAAATTTACGATGAGCAGCCAAAGCACAGATGAGCTTCATTACATCAGGCAAAAGCATCGCAACTTTTGACGCCTCTCTATGTCTAGAATTTCGTTGCAACAGTGCAAGACATACATCCACCCCCTTTTCATGCAGTACAGGTCCAAGAACTTCGACATATTCTCCTAGAGTCTCAAGACATTGAATACAGTATTTTTCTCTCAGCTGTGCAAGGGACTCAGCATCCAGGATGAAGTATTCTTCGGCATCTACATGATTTTCTGGTTCTGTGCTGCTTGAAGTCATTGATTCGGCATTGATGCCACTAGAGCTCCTGCCAATCCATAGAAAATATTATTACCCAGATGAAAAGAAGGATATTCTAGAACATACAGTAGATGTCGCTCTCACAGAGGTTGTACCTACCTTGAAACTTCAACTGAATTAGCTGCATCAATGACAGTAGACGCTGCTCTTGAAGCAGCCAAAACTGCAGCTTCTTCATTATTTGTAGTTCTGAATTCCTGCATAATTAAGTGGCAAACAACTGAGAAGTGAAAAAAAGTGATAAAATGGTTACAGACAGTGAGAGTGACATTTTTTGTACCTCTAAAGCAGCACTTTTGACAACTTCAGCAGCAGCATCACCAGCAGCTTTGATTGCTTCTGCAGGTGCATTGGCTGCTCTAGCTTCAGCTTCTGCAGATCTCACTGCTTTCATAACTAGATCAGAGATATCTTTACATCCAACCCTGCAGTCCTGGAAACAGTCATCATTATCCGCCCTTTCCAGAAAGACAACATCCGCACACTTCCTAGAGTCTGTTATTTTTTTCACATCAGAATTTTTTAGTGAACTCCTATCTCTAGGGCTCCTCCCATGTCCCAACATACTACCAGATCCAGGAGAGGTCAAGAGCTGTTGATCCTCTACAGGTCCTTCATTGGTCCTTCCCTTCCCTCTAGATCTTGTCCATCCACGGTTGGGTCTGCGCCTTGCGGAGTCGTCTCTCCCATTTTCATCAAGATCTCCAGATTTCATCTTTCCATCAGCATCATTGATCTCAACCTCTTCAGCCAATCCATCAGGTGGTTCTCCACCATCAACCCATTGTTCTTCACCAAACGCTTGCCTACTGATACTCCTGACATGATCCCCTTCAACAATCCGGTCATCTAAACATCTCTCATCTGTTATCCTTGGACCATCAAAATGATTTGGTTCCAAAACCTGCCGAACCCTACCCCGACCTTCATCTCTACCTCTTATGCAAATAGCACCCAAGGTATTTTTGCTCTCCGTTAAATGAGCAACATCCTTCTGAGAAATACTCGTCTCCCCCAAAACCCGCATACGAAGATAACGCATAAGTTTGGCTGACAGCCCAGATGTCAACACATCTTCTACTACAGAACTGCCACTGGTTCCAATAAAAATTAAGATATGTCAACCAAACTAGTGAACAAGAATAAAACGAGGATGTGAAAATAAAAATATAGAGCAAGAACATACCCAGCCAAACATACAGCAAGAAGTCCAGTTGAATAGGTCTTCAGCATTTCAAAATCTGAGACCTCCTTTCCCCCCAAATCATGCTTCCAATTCTGGTATTCAACCGACGAGATCGAAGTCTCATCCATCACCCAATCTTTTATTCTCTCCAAAACAGCGTCTTCAAAAACATGAGGATGCTGTATCATATTTAGGCTTGTCAGATTGATAATAAGCCATATTATTTATTTTTTAAAAAAAACTAAGATTAAATGAAAATCAATCATTACAAAGAAAAAAGGGGTCTTACAATCCAGGTTAGTGAACAGGTTAAAAGCAGCCTTCCAGCAGCAGCTTGCACAGCAACGGAGTATCTTGCATCTGACAGGTACTTTGAAGATATTAATTCAAAGAAATCATCATGATCCTGGAAGAGAGAGAAAAATTAGAACAAAAAGCTTTTCTTTTTTTTCTTTTTTTTTCAAACAAGATACAATCCGCTCATATGAATATATTTAGCAACCATCCTGAAAAGATAAAAATTAAAAGTAATAACATGCCAAAACTAGTTACCCGGACTAGGTTCCCTAGCTGTCCAATGTTATGTGAAGCCCGACCATTGCTGAATGAATGACCATTCTCTTCCATGTATCTGTGTTAAACGAATTTTTTAACTCAATAATTAAGATTCAAAAAGAAATTAAAAAAAAATACACCATGTATGCTGTACATATTGGATATATAGAGTTGTGCAATGACCAAAACTGTGAAAAGTCACCAAATGGTGCGTATATGACCAGCCAGAGCATCCTAAGTAAACGAGAACAACCAAAATTACCACCAACATAATACTAGAACAACCATTTTTTTCAATGAAAAATCAATTTTCTTTTCAGGTCTCGAACTTAATTCCTTTCTGCATGAGTACATATACATAACCTACTAACATCAAATCAACCCAAAGATATTACGTAACTATTAACGGTTACCACCATTCTTAAAAAGTCCACATCGAACCACTCAATCACACCCCAGTGTAACATCCCAAGTGTACAGTTCATAGTCCAGTGACCTTAATTCAAATGTCTTTCCTTTGCTGAGAATAAAATTCCAAATCACCAGGAAAAGTTTAACTCATCACCTTCGCATCCCAAAGTCAGTTTCCTCAACTCACCCACCATTTTGTACTTTAAAAAACCCTAACCTCTAGGTACAATTACAATGCCATCCCATGACGTCCTTAAACCCTAACTTCGACTACAGAACTTCAAAGTACAACCGTCAATAAAAGTCTTCAAACAACGCTTATATCCTACCACCCGCAGGCCATGCATTACCATGTAAAGCTGTAGAAGTATTGCTTACTAAGAAATGAAACCTCCACTAAGTAAATAACAGTCTGAGGAATAACATTCTGAAAATTCACATTGTTCACCAATTTCAACAAAACAATAAGCACATATATAATCCCACTCAACGCCTATAAAACCCACAGCTTACAAGCTAATCTAAACGTCTTAAACTGCGATTTTATCGTCATTAACTCGAAAGCAAAAGCCCAATGTTTACAGGAAAGAATAAGAACAAGAAGAACAAGAAAATGCAAATGATGGCACAGAGCAAAGCATTAGGCATCAATTAGCACAATACAAACGGTTCTAACCGAGATTCTTGGGTTTCAAGAAGCGAGGCGAGGGCGTGAAGAACAGTAGGATTAGGGATATCAGGCGCGGCAGTGATCTTGTCCATAAGCTTCTGAGCCTTGGCAGCCAACTCGTCGTATTCATTCTTAACCTCCTCCTCTTCCTCCTCATCTTCTTCCTCCTCGCCTCCCTGAGATTGCGATTCTGGCGCTGCCACCGGTGGAGGCGGAGCTGGAGGCCCGGCTTCGCCTTCCTCCCCTTGGCCTTGCCCTAAGTTCTGCTGCTCGTCCATGGCCGCCTCCATATCAAATGACGGAGAGAAATCCAAGAGAGAGAAGGGATTAACAATTGGAAATTGAATTTATTATCTTTGCGTGTATGATTTATGTACGTTATTATGTTTTTTGAAATTGGAGGTTTTCAGGGTTTGTGTTATTTATAATTTGGAGTTTGCAGAGCGAGAGAGGAGAGAGAAAATGAGAGAAGCAACACCAGCGCCGTGATTGTTCGGTTTTTATAGGCGAGGAGAGAGAGAAACAGTGAGAAAGAAAGGTGGAGTCGGAAAGTTCCGGAAAGTGCCCGACCCGATTATTTGGAGCCCTACCCTACCGGCGTTTGTGGGAGAAACTTTACGTGTGGGCTTTTCTTTCCGGAGGACATTACTTTACCACATCACTAAAGGCCATGTATTTTGTTTTTTTTTAATATTTATGGCATGTTTATTAATCTGAAAAATTATTTAATGCTCTAAATATGAGAATGTAAGAGAAGTGCACAATATTGTATGTCTGAACAAAATATTTTTAATAATTATTATTAGTACTCCAACAATTCAACTGCATACTTTAGAGTTTTGTACCGTCAATAAAATTTTTTTTTTTTTAATTTTTGTGAAATAATATTAATTAATTTAGCTAAGAAGAAGAGATGAGTTAAATAAAAATAAAAAAAGTTAAAAAATAGAAGAGAGAGATGAGTAGAGTGACAAGGGTGACAGTAGACAAAGATTGATTTGTAGACCCAATATTCAGTCAAAAGAAGCCCAATATCTACCGGTGGGTTCGATTCTGAATGCCATGAGGCATGAACTGCGAAAAACGCAGCGTTTTGGTGAGAACAAACACCAGAAGACGTCAGTCCGGAGTTGTTATAAAGAGAGAGAGATAACATTTGCTAGAGATAAGAGCGAAGCGAGTGTAATGTATCACACTGTTTATTTTTTAAATTATAACACAAAATGATTGCGGGTAAATAGAGGGAGGAAGAGATATTAGTATTACTGTTTTCACTCTTTTCTTTTCTGTGTATTGTGATCATACACGGATTGCTCCTTATATAAAGTCATATCCGGAAAAAATCATAAAAGTGAAATGGGTGTATTTTGAAAAACATCCTAATATAACAACAACAATGTTACTATTCTTAAGTTTTCCTCACTTTTCATTTTTGGCTAAAACATGTGGACATTTAATCCAAATCTCCCACAACTTTTACAGGAAGAGTCTTTTTCTTCAGAAAAATAAAACCTCAACTAGCAGAGTGACATTCAAACATGAAATTCAAAACATTCGAAATTTGGAATTGGATATATATAAATATACATATATATATATATAAAGCTCTAAAATTTTCGAAATTCCAATGCAAAGTTCTAAACATAAAAGTCAAGTAAAATACTAAAATGTCAAAGTTAAGACAATAAGAAATAAGTACATAGTCATATTTACAAACCATATGACGAGTCACCAAATAAAAAATAATCACGTTAATTAATATTTAAGTATAATCTAATCATCAACGACCATATCATATAATTTACAAAATATAATTGAAGGGAGCTTTCCGCTTCCGGCGATGCTGTTTGAGAGCATCAAGCTGCATTTCCCAGTTCTCATCAACAATGTCATCATCATTATATATCCGACCTACAATTCTGTCGTGGTGGTGAGGGTGACAATAGAAGAAGGTTGAATTCTAATTCTGAATGCCACGAACCATTAAACGCATCGTTTAGTAGATGCAAAATTGCAAATTTACAAGTGCGAACAAGCCTCCCCTCACCAGGAGACATCACCTTGTTCTTCCTCAGAAGACCACAAACCAGGCAGAGAAAGAAACATTCAAATTCAACGTGAAACGTTATCAGCTACTCTTCAGTTTCGCTGCAACAACGTAGGCTAATTCAACGTGCAAGCGTGCGCGAACGAGGCCAAGCTACGGAACTGAACCAAGCAAACTATGATCATTTGCCAGTTGCTACAATATACAAGGAGAAGAGATTTCACTACCAGAAAAAACAGTTAAACGAACCGATGAGGATACAAGTATTGAGTATAATGCGGACTTGCAATACTTTTCATGGCGTTAAACAAATACCGAAACACGAATTTAAGGAAACTAGTACTCCATGACTTTGATTGGATTCGAAAAGTGTCTGAACCGCACTCGAGTTACAAAAACTACCATGGAGAAGTGCAGATAACAAATCAGGTAAGGTAAATCACAGCAAGTTTAGTCATAAGCTTTTACATCCGAATACTAGAGCACGAAGCGTGGCTAGGCTGGTCACTCACTCTCCACCTCCCTCCCTGCAAAGATTGGTAAAGGTATTCGAAAACAACAAGAAGCAACTGATCAGCATATCAGACACGAGAGAGTTCAGTAAGATAGCGCTGATAATCTTCCAAACTCCAAAAGCATTTTGACTCGGCTCTCCATCAAAGTTTGGAATATTGGATCCATCAAGAACAGCAAGCGTTTTCTTCAACTCCTTGCACTCATTCAAGGTCCGGTCGCTCTCCATAATTCTAAGGACATAGTAGACTCCGTTTACTGCTAAAGACCAGCCAATTGCGCATAGGAACATATAATAGCCGAGGAAGAACCAATAGTCGAAGCATCTCAAACCTTGGCCGCCATTGATGATCCAGAGAAAACGTCCATACAAGGCAACGAAAAGGATGAGAAGTTCTCCGCCGGCTGATTTTAGATAGCCGATTCTCTTTTGCTGATCTGCAATTGTAGCTTCCGTTTTCCGTATTTTGTTCCTCAGCTTTTCCTTCTCCACCTCAACAACAGCATCTCTTCCTTGGTTTGCAGCCATAGATACTCCTACAATGCAAGAAATTAATTGACTTACAATATGTCAAACAAATTAACTCATGGACATTTTTCAACACTTCTTGCTATCTAAACACTTCATCAACATCATACGAGTAGCACAAAATTTGGTTAACATCGATCTATCTGTCGGAACAAAATCAAAATGCAGACTTAAACTAGTACTTACTATCTAAATACAGGAATTTCAAATGTCGAATCGGGGTGATTTCAGACACACCCATTGAATTACTATGCACACCCAGCACTGAACATAATTTCATTTAACCAACCCCCTCAAAGAAAGTGTATCTTCTGCATCATGCAATATAATTTTGTTTCCAAAATTAAGTAAGAAGTTCAAGAATTTGACAATCAAAACCCAAGTAGATTTGCACAAGACCGAACAAAGAAATTTGTTTTCTTCGATACTTTTTCTCACAAACCAAGCAAAGGCAAACAAAATAAGAAACAAATACAAAGAAAAAAAGGGAAATTGAATCCAACCGCATTTTTTACCGAATCGAAAAACAAAACATCATAATAAACTAGAAAGAGATAAAGATAGTCAGCCACAGCTGAAATGCCAAAAGAAGAACAATAAATAAACCCCAACAAATTCAGAACGTCCAAGTTTTGCAACCCAAAAAACATTACCTTTTCTTTTCTTATGTAATGTTGATAACTTGAGGTCTGTAATAAGAAGGAAACAACTTTAACACTGGAGTAAAAATTATTGGAAAAATATCACAAATTTGAAATCTTCGGTAACCAAAAGCTAAAGTAAATACCTTGAGTAGGGTTTTGTGGTGTGGAAATGGAGAAAGTTGGAGCCTTTCAGAGAGAGAGAGAGAGAGTGTCTGAGATATTTTGAGAGGGATGGAGAGACATGAGCAAAATTTCACCAAAATAGGGGCTCTGTATTCTTCAGAGACTTTCACTCTGTCATGCATGCTAACCTCCTACTCTTTCCATTTCAAGCTGTGTTTTGCATGAAATGCCATAAATACCCTTAATGCACCTATTTGAATATATGGGTGTTATTACATTCGCTCAAGTTCGAATAAACTTTCTCGTAAATCAGATTATTTTTAGGGAGTTTTAACGAAACACTTCCGGTACTGTTCATTTTTAACGAAAAACCACTTATTTAACTTTTACCTGACACTATTCACTATACCTTTAAAAATGGTTTTTCGTTAAAAGAGAAGTTTTTTTGGACTTTTCTTTAGTTTTCCGTATTTTTAACTTTTGATATTGCTTTGTTAAAGGAGACTTGGGTTTAGTCAAGAAATTTAGGCCTAGTGGAGTTTTAGTGTGCAAAATTTTGATATTTGTTTATCTAAGTCTAGAAATCTCCATGACTATTGAGTAAGAAGTGACGTAAGTAAATTTGAATAAATGTTACATGAAATTTGCGCAATCTTAGAGCATAAAATGAATCAATTATGGATTCGGAACGCATATATTGGTAGATTAGTTGCTCACTCCATTGCAGCCGAGTTTGAATCTCCTCCTCGTAAATTAAAGTAGTTCTAATTATGATTTTGTCCCCTCTTTTTGTCTCTCTATTTTTTTATTTTTTTTTGTCAAACGATAGATTTGTTATATTAGAGAGTCGGCGGGGTTAGAACCCATGTTGTGGTGCAAAGACGACACTCATTTCAACTATTGTGATAGAGAGCTACTTATGTAAAGAATTTGGGTTTTGGGTAAAAAATTTGAGGCCCGTGACAGGTGTCGTCCCCAAATTCCACCAATGTTCCGATTTCCAGCGAACCCTAAACCATTAAACGCCGCATGCTGACGTAGGCAAATTCTGTAACAATGGAAAAGTTGTCACCTTCTGCCTTTACCACAGTGATGAAAATGAGTTAAAATTATTGCATGACAGTGTGGGTTTAAACCTCTGTGACTAATCTAACATCTAATTTGATAAAATATATTGTTTGACAAAAAAAAAAAAAAAAAGGGAGGCTGTCACCTTCATCTTCGTCAGTTGACCACAAAGCTTGGACAGAGTAAGCAGAAGAACTATAAACCCTTCAATCATCACAAATTCTCCACATTTCTCAAAATTTACATCCCAATTTTCTAACAAAAACCGAAACACCAGGGCCCAAGATTTGCTGAAGCAAAAATTGATTGCAGAAGATGATTTTATACATATCAATATAAGGATCAAGGTCAGAGAACTCTAGGGCTCAACTTCGAAGGCTCATCTAGGACCCCTAAATTCTTAGAGCCGGTCTTGAGACCCATACCCAAGAGTGATGCAATCAACACCAGGACAAGGAGGGATGACAAGTGGGAAAAAAAAAAGTGTAACGAAAAGTAAGGTAAAATGTGTAGATAGCGCCATCCTATTATATTCATCCACTGATCGTATTTTCCCACTTACTGTACAAATCAAATAACCAGTTTATGGCTACAAAACAAGAAGTTTTTTCGGTGTCACTAATTTATGTTTTATCAGATGTGAATCATCTATTAAATTTATGATATTTGGAACACGTGATAAGTATTTATTGGACTGTAACACCATTAAAATTAAATCTTACTGACCAAGAGAATCTCTCCTAAATAAAACAGGGCTTGGTATGTCCTGGCATTATTTAATCTATTAATTCATTGTAAATTGTTATTAGGATTAGGTGGCTAATTTGAGGATTCTAAACCAGAAAGTATGTAGTAGGTAGTATTTAGACTCTGTAACACATGACATTTTAGTCATTTTACGTCTATCTTTCCAAATAAATTCGCCTATTTGAAGGGTAAAATGGTCAATTTAGATCCTTTGGACGAAAATTATAGATGAAGATTGATTTGGTCAGGGTTTAGAGTTGATGATAGAAAAAAGAGAGTTCAATTTGTTTTGTATATTGACTGATTAATGCTCGGCAAATTGAGTTCATTACACCAATAATAAGAAGGAAACAACTTTAACACTGGACTAAAAATTATTGGAAAAATATCATAAATTTGAAATCTTCCGTAACCAAAAGCTAAAGTAAATACCTTGAGTAGGGTTTTGTCGTGTGGAAATGGAGAAAGTTGGAGCCTTTGAGAGAGAGAGAGTGTCTGAGATATTTTGAGAGGGATGGAGAGACATGAGCAAAATTTCACCAAAATAGGGGCTCTGTATTCTTCAGACTTTCACTCTGTCATGCATGCTAACCTCCTACTCTTTCCATTTCAAGCTGTGTTTTACATGAAATGCCATAAATACCCTTAATACACCTATTTGAATATATGGGTGTTATTACATTCACTCAAGTTCGAATAAACTTTCCCGTAAATTAGATTAGTTTAAGCTTTTGATATTGCTTTGTCAAAGGAGACTTGGGTTTAGTCAAGAAATTTAGGCTTAGTCGAGTTTTAGTATGCAAAATGTTGGTATTTGTTTATCTAAGTCTAGAAATATCCATGACTATTGAGTAAGAAGTGACGTAAGTAAATTTGAATAAATGTTACATGAAATTTGTGCAATCTTAGAGCATAACATGAATCAATTATGGATTCGGAACGCATATATTCGTAGATTAGTTGCTCCCTCCATTGCAGCCGAGTTTGAATCTCCTCCTCGTAAATTAAAGTAGTTCTAATTATGATTTTGTCCCCTCTTTTTTTCTCTCTAATCTTTTTGTCGGCGGGGTTAGAACCCATGCCGTGGTGCAAAAACGACACTCATTTCCGCTACTGTGATAGAGAACTACTTATGTAAAGAATTTGGGTTTTGGGTAAAGAATTTGAGGCCCGTGACAGGTGTCGGCCCAATTTATAAATTAGGTTCAAATACAAAAGTTACATTACCTCCACCCAGCCCAGTTCCCTCGTCGTCGTCCCCAAATTCCACCAATGTTCCAATTTCCAGTGAACCCTAAACCATTAAACGTCGCGTTCTGACGTGGGCAAATTCTGTAACAATGGAAAAGCTATCACCTTATGTGTTTACCACAGTGATGAAAATGTGTTAAATATATTGCATGACAGCGTGAGTTTAAACCTCCGTGACTAATCTAACATCTAATTTGATAAAATCTATTGTTTGATAAAAAAAAATAATAAAACAAAGGGGCTGTCACCTTCATCTTCGTCAGTTGACCACAAAGCTTGGACAAAGTAAACAGAAGAACTATAAACTCTTCAGTCATCACAAATTCTCCGCATATCTCAAAATTTACATCCCAATTTTCTAACAAAAACCGAAACACCAGGGCCCAAGATTTGCTGAAACAAAAATTGATTGCAGAAGACGATTTTATACATATCAATATAAGGATCAAGGTCAGAGAACTCTAGGGCTCAACTTCGAAGGCTCATCTAGGACCCCTAAATTCTTAGAGCCGGTCTTGAGACCCATACCCAAGAGTGGTGCAATCAACACCAGGACAAGGAGGGATGACAATTGGATTGGACGCAACAAAATTCAAACTACAACACAAATGCAATAACAGTAAATAAACTAGTCGAAATTAAGCTTTTACATCCAAATGTACTGAAGTGAAATACGACCCTCCATGGCTTAGTTACTCGTCAGTTTCCCTTGCACACATCGGCAAGGTTACACGAAAACGTCTCCAAGAAAAGGATGAACATGGTAAGCATGCAAGAGGCCACACAGAGCAGAGCCATAATTCCCCAGACGATGTGACACTGATGTCCATCATCAAAGTCCTGGACACTTGATGATCCCTTAAGAACAGCAAGCCTACCCTCCAAGTCTCTGCGTTCTCTCCAGCGCCGGTCACACTTCATAACGCTTTGGATATAGTAGCGTCCGCTCAGAAACAGTTGAAGCCAACCAAGAACACATAAGACCAGATAGCACCCAAGGAAGAGAAAGTAGTCGGAGCATCTCCAAACTCTGTTGCCGGTCACGATCCAAGTAAATTGTACTTGGAAGGCAAGGTAGAGGATGACATGTTTCAGCCAAGTTGACACTCCAGAAGTGATTCGCTTTTGGTGTTTTGAAATCTTATATTCTGCTTTCTGTATTTTCTTCATCAGCTTCTCCTTCTCCATCAGAACGATATCATTTCCTTGGTTTCCAGCCATACCTTTTCCTAATTTGCAAGAAATTGATTCACTCACAGTATGTAAAACACATTAACTCACGGATCAAAAAAGTTCATACTTTCTAAGGGATTTTTTTTTTCAAATCTTTTTAACACTTCATCAACATCATATGAGTAGCACAAAATTTCGTTAAAACATCGATTGATCTGTCAGAACAAAATTAAAATGCAGACTTTCGATACTTTCTAATACATCCATAGCTCTTCCAAATCCTAAAACAACATTAATATTTAGAATATGACTTAAGTGTATTTGGCCATATGTTTGAGTTCAAATTGATTTAGAAAAGTCTAAAAATGTAAGTCAGTCATTAAGTGTATATTGTCTTGATATACGGACATTATTAATATTTGGTTGATTTTGTTTGATGGATAATAAACCAGTTATGATCAAATTGCACGTAAAAATATTGTGGTTACTAATTTGAGTTTGATCGTAGAGATAACAAAGTGATTTTGGGTTTACATAAAGATTATGCATTATCATTAAGTTGTGCGATATCTTCCTATTTATGCTTAAGTGGGTGAATAAGTGTTCGAACGTGAGCACAAGTCTAAGAGTATATAGCATGGAGGGTCCAAAGTTTCAGGAGACCGAGGGCAAAATCTCAAACGATGCCCTTTAACGACAGATTAATTGACAAATTTCCTCTACAAACTAATTAATTTCATTCACAATAAACTAGAAACCAAGAAATTGAATCCAACCGCATTTTACAGATTCGAAAAAGAAAAACAATGAATAAACCCCAACAAATTCAGAAAGTGCAAGTTTTTCAACACAAAACGAAACTTGAAAAACCAAGATTACCTTTTTCTTTCTTCTGCAAAGTTGATAACTTCAGATCTGTAATAAGAAGGAAATAACCTTAATACTTGACAACAAACTTTTGGAAAAATATCACAAATTTGAAATCTTCCATAACCAAAATCGCTAAAGTAAATACCTTGAGTTGGGGTTTGCGGTGTGGAAATGGAGAGAGTTGAAGTCTTTCAGAGAGAGAGAGTGTGTGAGGTTTTTTGAGAGGGATGGAGAGAGAGGAGCAAAATTTCACCAAAATAGGGGCTCTGTTTTCTTCAGACTATCCTCTGTCATGCATGCTAACCATCCTACTCTTTCCATCTTTGGCTGTATTTTGCTTTAAATGCTAAAAATACCCTTAATAATCCTTTTTTTTTTTTTTAAACAAAAGATATTATATAGGGGAGGGATGTGGGCTAGCAATAATGATGTGGTTCAAATTTATCTTTGGCGATAATTGAACCCTCTTACTTACAAGTGATGAAAAATATCACTAGACCGTAGTACTAAGTGATAATAAACCCATTTGAATATGAGTGTTAATACATGGTGCTATCAACACAATCATTTTTACTTTCTAGACAACCTTTCTTAATTTTTGTTTTTTGATCTTCTTTAATTCATTTAATTTCACGATTGAAAATTAAAAAAAAAAAGTGTAACGAAAAGTAAGATGAAATGTGTGGATAGCACCACTATATTATATTCACCCATTGATCGTATTTTCCCACTTACTGTACAAATCAAAGAACCAGTTTATAGCTACAAAACAAGAAGTTTTTTCGGTGTCACTAATTTATGATTTATCACATGTGAATCATCTATTAAATTTATGGTATTTGGAATACGTGATAAGTATTTTTTTTCAAATCTTTTTAACACTTCATCAACATCATAGGGGCAAAATAGGGGCAAAAAGAGTGTCTGAGATATTTTGAGAGGGATGGAGAGAAAGGAGCAAAATTTCACCAAAATAGGGGCTCTGTATTCTTCAGACTTTCACTCTGTCATGCATGCTGCTAACCTCCTACTCTTTCCATTTGTAGCTGTATTTTTCTTGAAATGCCATAAATACCCTTAATACACCTATTTGAATATACGAGTGTTATTACATTCACTCAAGTTCGAATAAACTTTCTCGTAAATTAGATTAGTTTAAGCTTTTGATATTGTTTTGTCAAAGGAGAAATTTAGGCTTAGTCGAGTTTTAGTATGCAAAATTTTGATATTTGTTTATCTAAGTCTAGAAATCTCCATGACTATTGAATAAGAAGTGGTGTAAGTAAATTTGAATAAATGCTACATGAAATTTGCGCAATCTTAGAACATAACATGAATCAATTATGGATTTGGAACGCATATATTGGAAGATTAGTTGCTCGCTCCATTGCAGCCGAGTTCGAATCTCCTCCCAGTAAATTATAATATTTCTAATTATGATTTTGTCCCTTTTTTTGTCTCTCTAATCTTTTTTTTTTTTTTTTGTCAAACGATAAATTTGTTAGATTAGATGTTAGATTAGTGAGTCGGCGGGGTTCGAACTCATGTCGTGGTGCAAGGACAACACTCATTTCCACCACTGTGATAGAGGGTCACTTGCAAGTGTGTGAAGAATTTGTGTTTTGGGCAAAGAATTTGAGGCCCGTGACAAGTGTCGGCCCAATTTATAAATTAGGTTCAAATACAAAAGTTACGTTACCGCCACCCAGCCCAGTTCCCGCGCCATCGTCCCCAAATTCCACCAATGTTCCGATTTCCAACGAACCCTAAACCATTAAACGCCATGTTCTGACGTAGGCAAATTCTGAAACAACGGAAAAGCTATCACCTTCTGCCATTTTACTACAATGATAAAAAGGTGTTAAATCTTTGTATGATAGCGTGAGTTTAAACTCCATCAACGGTTAATCTAACATCTAATATGACAAAATCTATTGTTTGACCAAAAAAAAAAAAAAAAAGGCTGTCACCTTCTTCTTCGGTTGACCACAAAGCTTGGACAGAGTAAGCAGAAGAACTATAAACTCTTCGGTCATCACAAATTCTCCACATTTCTCAAATTTTACATCCCAATTTTCTAACAAAAACCGAAACACCAGGACCCAAGATTTGCTGAAGCAAAAATTGATTGCAGAAGATGATTTTATACATATACATATCAATTATAAAGGTCAAAAAACTCTAGGGCTCAACTTCGAAGGCTCGTTTAGGGCTTCTAAATTCTCAGAGCCGGTCCTGAGTCCCATACCCAAGAATGGTGCAATCAACATCGGGACAAGGAGGGAAGATAATTGGATTGGATGCAACAAAATTCAAACTATAACACAAATGCAATAACTAGTAAATAAACCAGTCGAAATTAAGCTTTTACATCCAAATGTACTGAAAGTGAAATATGGCCATCCATGGCTTAGTTACTCTTCAGTTTCCCCTGCACACATCGGCAAAGTTACCCGAAAACGCCTCCAAGAACAAGATGAGAATGGCTACCATGCAAGAGGCCACACAGATCAGAGCCATAATTCCCCAGACAATTTGACACTGATATCCATCATCGAAGTCCTGGATCCTTGATGATCCCTTAAGGGCAGCAAGCCTACCCTCCAAGTCTCCGCGTTCTCTCCAGCTCCGGTCACACTTCATAACGCTTTGGATATAGTAGCGTCCGCTCAGAAACAGTTGAAGCCAACCAAGCGTACATAAGACCAGATAGCACCCGAGGAAGAGACAGTAGTCGGAGCATCTCCAAACTCTGTTGCCGGTGACGATCCAAGTAAATTGTACTTGGAAGGCGAGGGAGAGGATGACATATTTCAGCCAAGTTGACACTCCAGAAGTGATTCGCTTTTGGTGTTTTGAAATCTTATATTCTGCTTTCTGTATTTTCTTCATCAGCTTCTCCTTCTCCATCAGAACGATATCATTTCCTTGGTTTCCAGCCATACCTTTTCCTAATTTGCAAGAAATTGATTCAATCACAATATGTAAAACACATTAATATTTGGTTGATTTTGTTTGATGGATAATGAACCAGTTATGATCAAATTGCATGTAAAAATATTGTGGTTACTAATTTGAGCCCGATCGTAGAGATAACAAAGTGATTTTGGGTTTATGCGAGATGAGTTTTTTTCGAATGGATAAACTGTAAACCAAGATATTGAATCCAACCGCATTTTTACCGAATCGAAAATGAAAAACAATAAATAAAACCCAACAAATTCAGAAAGTGCAAGTTTTTCAACAGAAAACGAAACTTGAAAAACCAAGATTACCTCTTTCTTTCTTCTGCAAAGTGGATAACTTCAGACCTTTAATAAGAAGGAAAGAACCTTAATACTTGATTACAAACTATTGGAAAAATATCACAAATTTGAAATCTTCCATAACCAAAATCGCTAAAGTAAATATCTTGAGTTGGGGTTTGCGGTGTGTAAATGGAGAAAGTTGAAGTCTTTCAGAGAGAGAGAGAGAGAGAGTCTGAGATTTTTTTAGAGGGATGGAGAGAAAGAAGCAAAATTTCACCAAAATAGGGGCTCTGTTTTCTTCAGACTTTCACTCTGTCATGCATGCTAACCTTCCTACTCTTTCCATCTGTGGCTGTATTTTGCTTTAAATGCCAAAAATACTCTTAATAAATATCTTTCTTAACAAAAGATATTGTCTATACTAAATATGAGGAAGGTGAACTTAACCTCACAATAAGCTAGCAATAATGTGTTTAAATTTGTCCTTGGCAAGAATTGAAGGGGAGGGGGTGGGCTTAGCCTCACAATGGGCTAGTAATAATGTGGTTCAAATTCGCCTTTGGCGAGAATCAAACATAAGACCTTACTTACAAGTGAAGAGGAATACCACTAGACCGTAGTATTAAGTGACAAAATTTCATTTGAATATGAGTGTTAGTACATGGTGGTGCTATCTACACAATTCTTTTTACTTTCTAGACATCCTTTCTTAATTTTTGTTCTCTAAATCTTCTTCAATTCATCCAATCCGACAACTGAAAATTTAAAAAAAAAAAAAGTGTAACGAAAAGTAAGATGAAATGTGGATACCACTCTATTATATTCACCCACTGATTGTATTTTCCCACTTACTGTACAAATTAAAGAACCAGTTTATGGCTACAAAACAAGAAGTTTTTTCAGTGTCACTAATTTTGATTTATCACATGTGAATCATCTATTAAATTTATGGTATTTGGAACACGTGATAAGTATTTATTGAACAGTAACACCAGTAAAATTAAATCTTGCTGACCAAGAGAATCTCTCCTAAATAAAACATGTCTTGGTATGTCCTGGCACTATTTAATCTATTAATTCATTGTAAATTGTTATTAGGATTAGGTGGCTAATTTGAGGATTCTAAACCAGAAAGTATGTAGTGGGGTAGTATTTAGACTCTGTAACACAAAGACATTTTAGTCATTTTCTGTCTATCTTTCCAAATAAATTCGCCTATTTGAAGGGTAAAATGGTCAATTTAGATTCTTTGGACGAAAATTATAGATGGAGTTTGATTTGGTCAGGGTTTAGAGTTGATGATAGAAAAAGTTTTGTATATTGACTGATTAATGCTCGGCAAATTGAGTTCATTACACCAATAATACACAATAAATACCTCCCAAAAAAATCACAGAATTGTATACAGGAACATAAACACAAACACCATTCCTAAACAACTAGGCTTTTCAAGAGAGCCAGCTCCGCCGTTCTCACTAGCCAAAGAAGATGCTCGGATCATGATCCTAAATTTGCAGTTTCCAGTAGATGGATCACCCGTGGCGACAGTCGAAAGGTTTGGAAACTTGCAGGCAGTGTCCAGCTGATTATTTATTTGATAGTAACTGTTAAATGCATACGAAATGTTTCCACGAGCATCCAAATCTCCACATGAAGTTCCATATCCGAGACTGGTGCAATCAGCATTTGAACATGCATAGCTCACGCTTAGCGCCACTTCTGGATCATCAAGACTCGCTGAGGGCGACATGACACACCATTTCTTTTCCAGATATTGTACGCCACTTGCTGCTACTAATCCATTCGAGCCTGTAGTGCCTAGACTGAGCTGATACTTAGGTGTTCCGTCCCAGTAAAACAGCCCCCAATGGCGTTCAAAGTTACCTGGCCGAATGCTCTTGGCATCTTCATCGACGAGGCTAAATAAGTAGGCGTCCACAGGGCCGGCTCTCATTGGAGTCCCTGCGTTATTCTTGATATGGGACATAAACCCTTGGTTGAACCGTTGCGCATTCTGTATATTTGCATTCAGGTTCCCATCTGTAGGCCAGCCGATCTCTCCAATAATTATGGACAAGTTTCCAAATCCGTTTTTCTGTAACGCCCATACAAGGGTGTCATGGTTTGCATCAAACACATTGTTGTAGATTCTTCCATTATCGTTAATAGCACTCGAGTATCCATTGAAGAAGGCGTAATCAGCTGGAAAATTGGCATCATTATAGAGGCTTATAAAGGGATATATATTGACAGTGAATGCAGCACCGTTGTCACTCAGGAACTTGACAATTTTCAACATGAGATCCCTGGTGTCTGGTCGAAAGTCTCCATTAGAAGGTAGGTCTGAGCCACCACTGTCGTAGACATCAGCGTTGATAGGAATCGTGACCTTAACCTGATTGCTCACACCGGCTTTTATGAGAGCTGACTGGATATTCTGAAGGGCAGGAAATATTGTTGGAAGAAAAGTTCCATTGTATGTTGACAACAATGGTTCGTTCCCCACTGCAGCATACCTTACAGAGTATGTATGAAACAGGTAAGATCTCGAGAGATAAATTAGACGTAAATTCTACATTCAGTTAGAACTGGAAAAGATGATTTGATAAAAACAGTAACTAAGAATGGAAAATGTTTGCCTCCCACCTTCCGAAACAGTTTTTTCTGATCATGAAATTCCGCTAATATTATTCTTCAGTTCAAGACAGCTAATTGAAAAAGAAAAAGAAAACAAAATAACTATAGCAACAATTTAACGCTGCAGGCATTGTTAGTCAAATTTCTTGAGCGGTACTTCCTTCCTGCAGCACAATAATACTTCGTGAGATGGATATGGATTTCTACTTGACAAGTCGACTAGCTATAAGGAAAGGATCCTTCATAATGGAGCACTATCATGCTGCAGGGCATATCTACAAAGCAATATCCACCGTATGATAAAACCGATTTTCAAATAAAAAAACGACCAAGGATTTCTGAAACAAACTTAAATGAAGGCAGAAGCATGAAGCATTATCACCCGCGATTAAAAAACTTCCAATAGAAATAACCTTGGGACAACAGTAAATACAGCGGAATGTGTGATTCTGTAGAGAGTTGCTCCAACTAGCTACGGCAAAGAGATATATCAGATCTCTAAAATGAAGGGGTTCTCTGTGGATGGTCAATGAGAAATTCCTAAACAGGTGAGTCGAAAACCAGAGAGAATGGTGACTCTAGCATTGCAGAATACTCTTCAACTAAATAGAAGTCTTTACTTTTCTACCTGTTGGTCATGACACTGAAGAGCACGAGATGAAGGTGAACCGAACCACATTACCGGAAATCCAAACTCAAACACCAAGGACAGGCAAGGTTCTACCTATATGAGAGGATGACTAATAGTACACACACAGTTCTAGCTTCCCCATATCATCTTTCGATCACGAAGACTGAATTACATAGTGGCTGATCAAGAATTTGATTTCCTAGAAGTAAAAAGATCACACACACATATTTTCCTAATGGATCCATTTGTATAGAGGCAAAAACCAAGGAAATTATCTTGTAAGCATACACAAACTAAGATTCAGGTACTAGCCCAAAAAGGAAACTACATGCCGTTTTTATAGGATTCCAACTGAAACAAAACCCAAATCTAAAAATATGAACAGAGGTAAAAGCGGAGAGAGACAATTTACCTAATATCTACACCATTGGAGACATGTGAGGAGACATTCTTGGAAACCCAATTCTCAGCTGCCTGCATACTGTTAGCCAAAGAATACAGCATCTCATTGGGGATTCCAACCATGACCTGAATCCCAGACTTGCTCAGAGCATTCAGAATACCCGAATCGGCATCGAAAAGCTTGACCTTTTGGATCCCGTTGTCCTTCAACATCTTCACAACAGTTGCTGGTGGGAGAGGGTGTGTTAACTGTGTTCCCCAGTTCGCTCCGATCCCAACCACAAACCCCACCAGCAGATTGAAGAACAATAAGGCAACACTTAGGCCTCTAAAGCCCACACCTTTCAGCAACCCCATCAAAACCCTTCACCAAAAAACTTGGAATTTGAGCAGAAAACTGGTTTTGGAAGCAAAGTGAGTGGATTTAAAGAGATGGGTTTGAATATTTGGAGCTAAAGTTTGCAACTTTGAGCTTCTGAAGCTTCAAAATTTTGAAAAACCCAGTTCAAAACTTGAAAGAAAAATATTGTTCCTACAAGCCAAAAAAAAAAAATTTCAAAACATGGAAATGATTAATTGAAGTAAAAAGGCAAACTTCCTAATCTATGCACCAAAGTTGAAGTGTGACACCTGCAAGAACACCAGAAGAAGAAAGCAAAGCATAAAGGGTCAGACCCAGAAGAGGAAATTAAGGCTAAAAACTGAACATTTTTCAATGGGAAGAGTACAGGATTTTGGATGTCTTAGAAACAAAGGAAGAGGAAGCAGGGAGAATAATAGAAGAATGTTTTCTTTATGTCCTGGTGAGTGTTTAACTTGATTGACTGGAGGATTATAAAAATGGATTCTGAATTAAATAATTATAATGATGATGAGAATAATTAAAGCAGTCTTGAATCTGTGTGCTTTTTAAAGGAAGAGTTTCAGACTCTCACTTCCATGCCAGTTACGGTGGTTACCCTTCTGTGACTAACTACTGCCGGTGTTCAAGTGATCATGTGTTAAAGTTCACTCAGCACAATGGCTGAGCTGTCAGCAAATTGAGAAGAACTCCCATGCATTTGAGATTCTTCGAGTTAGTATTTCAAATTAATTATACAATATCACGCATGTATTCTCTTTTTTTATATCATTATTTTTATTTCTTAACTAAGAAAGATATCGCATGTCAAACATATTCTTGAGATCACAATACTTAAAATTCTCGACATCTATACATAACAATGTATAAGTTTTAAATTTTTTACATTTTAAGTGTAGATGAATTCTCGACATAAAAAGAAATTGTGACGAACACAATTTTCTTTAAGCTGGCGAATAGCAAGATGAGGAATTTTCTTGCATAAGATGAAAAGGAATAGAGTGCATGACAAGAAAATACCCATACTTTTCTCTAAATTTATTATGGACACTGCTACAAGGATTAACCTTTTCTTTCGACTTTTCAGTTGGAGCCAATGTAAAAACAACATTTGCTACATCGTATGAAGATTAACCAAAACCATGGTTTTTGTTCAAAAGTTTATAACCATTGTTAAAACTTAATACAATAATAGCCAATCAATGCAAGGTGCTATATTATATTGAACAACAATTCTGTATGAGTTGTAACTCGTAGCTGGATTATAAGGTGATTGTAACGTAAGTGATTCCAAAAGTTTATAAATGCATCTGAAGTCTTAGATAGAAGAACGATTTATATGATAAGAGTACACTGTAATGTGGTGTTTTGTGTCAATGGAATAAGGACATTTAGACAATAAACTTACATATATCTATATTTGATTAGTATGAGACGTCACTATATTAGTATACATGTTCAATGTAAATTCTCCTCGTTAGTTGAATTGAATTTTTCCCTCCTCCTATATGACTTGTATGAATAGGAATTCATCATGCAAGTAAACCCAACTACCCAAGGCTTTGGGTTTCTATTATAATAGTCGATTATATGCTAAAAAGTTAAAACCATGAGTGGCTAGGCGTTTTGCCTTCGTGGAGGGCTTTAGAGCTTGATTGTGTTAATCATTTGTATTATCTTTTACTAAAACATACGACATTGCGTTTTGAACTTTTGACCAAAATATGAATTCTGGTTTTGCCAATTATAAAATGCATTGTTTGTGCTACATTTTTTTTTCTTTTTTCATTTGTTTAACATTTACAGCATCCCACATTCGCACGTTCGAGTGTGACCCACCCCTTTACTATTTCTTTTCTTGGTGGGTATACGTAACGTCCCAACCTTTAAATTGGGTGTCCCTCTTGATGCAGAGTCCAAATCTTCTGCACCCAAATCTTCCTGTGGCCCCTCTGTGTCTTTGCTTTTTGAACTAAACATAATTAATGTTAACTTGATAATAATTAAAATAATAAAAAATAAACCAAATCCTCAACCAAAAAACAAAGACACAGAGGGGCCACAGGGGGATTTGGGTGCAGAAGATCTGGACTCCTTGATGCAATGGTTTTAAGATTTGGTATAAAGCTTAATAAATGCGAGATTCAGATCTCTATGTCTGGAATTCAAATACTAGAAGATTTAGATCACTCATCTTAAATTATGCGATTTTTTTCACTCATATCACTGACACACCTCACAAACTATGAGTTTGGATCTCTCTCAATTCAACAGTCCAGATCTCCTTAATTTGGACTTCGAACACAGAGATTTATAAATGATTTGAATTCAATAAATGATATAATTAATATTGAATCTATCATCAAGAAAAGTTGATTTTAAGTCCTTGGCTTACAAGTAAATGGAGTACTAATAAACTGCAGTACTAGTGAGTAGTAATAAAAAATAACACTAAACTCCAAATACAAAATAAATTAGATGGATATAATGGTCAAACTTGTGTGGATCATCCTTTCTTCATGTAGTGCAGTGGTCACACTTATATGAGGGTCGTGAGTTATATATAGGTAAAATTGGAATGACATGTAGCGAGTAGCAAACATTTGAAACCGTAATACGACCTTGAGTGCAGAGGTAGGGCATTTTCAAATAAAATTTGAGTTATAATGAGTACTTTAACAATATTCTATGTTTTAAGAGTCAGAGATTAGAAGAAATTATTGATGATTTATCTTGAACAAATTTTAGAGCGATGGAGGCGTTCGTTCGAGAAATATCATTGCTTTCAACCTTGCTATGATAGCAGGGCGGACGCTTATTAAGGAACCTAAATCTCTTGTTGCTTGAGTTTTGAAGGCTAAGCATTATCCCAATTGCCCATTTAGGTGAAAAATGAGTATTATTTTGCTAGAAAATTTTCTGCAATGACAGGGGTTATTAAACACGAAGCTAGTTGTCAGATCAAGATTTGGAAACATGGAGCAGATCAAGATTTGTAAACGTGGAGCAGATCAGGATTTGGATCATTTCCTTTCATTTGGGAGAACGCATGGATTCTCTCCCACTTGTTTTCGGATCTTCCCTTCGAAACTCCTTGACTACAATCTCTCTCTAACGTCATTGATGCAAACCTTTCTTTACTACAGTCTCTCTCCGACCTTATTGATGCAAACCTTAGATGGGCTAATATTTTAAGATTTGTGATTTTATTTTTATTTTTTGAAAAAACGATATCCCCAAAGTTTATTTGTAGTACCAAGTGGCAAGATCTGTAAGAACTTCTCTTCGAAGTGAGAGCTCTTCTCTCCGAAGTGAGAGTCCTTCTCACTGCTTATGTGAGACTTTTAAATCTAATCATCTCTAGTGGCACCGGCCCTAGGGTCGGTTGGGGTCAGTTGTTGTCTCATATTTTCTCTCTTTTCCTTTTTTCTCCTTGCATCTACTGGTGGTTCTCCCAATTTTTCAATCCGACCTGTCCAATTCCTCAACCCCGCGGGTATACCTCTTCTCGGCTTTTCCTTACTTCGATCTTCAGCCATGTTTTTTGTTGAGTTCGTGTGTAGAGTTCAGGTGCTTTCACTGGCTCGGGTGTTTCCAATACTATCACGTTCTCTTTGTTGTCAGCCGTTTACGACAATGTCGCTTGGGAATTCCCAGAGCTTTATATAGGTGGTTGGCTTCTCTCTCTTGGTTGCCAACTATCTCTTGCTTATGGCTGTACGCATGTGGTGTATGAGGAGGGGTTGATCGATGGTGGATAGAGAATTGGATGGCTGGATGCTTCTCGGATCGGCGGTGGAGAAAGCAACAGATGCTTCTCGGAAGTTATATTGTTTTTGGGCATTACTGTTGTTGGGCTCACTTTCTGTTTTTTCTTTGTTTTTAGGCCCTCTTTTTGTTTGTTTATAGGTGTAAGTTGAGCCTTTATTTGTTTGTGTGTGTGTGGTGTTTAATAAAATCTTCCCCTTGACCAAAAAAAAATGGCAAGATTTGTGAATTTTGACTATTTACTTTCTAACATCCCCTCAAAGTTTATTTGTTAACATGTATCACAAAACTGTACCTTCAATCTTTTAATAAAGTGAATGTTTTTTCCCAAAATAAACATTGGGTGTATCTGAGAATTTAAGAGATTTTAATGGATTTATAAATCCATAGAATTTTATGGAATTTAATTGATTAGTAAATATTTCATGTAAAATTTTGATTCAATTCCGTCGAAATTGCATGAAGAAAGATGAAATTTGTGGATGTTTAAAATACACTACGAAATTTCTCTAATTCTCTCGAATTCCTCAACTTTTTCAAATTCTTTAAAATCAATTTCTAATTGAATACACCCAGAATGTTATAAACTGCTTTAAAATCCTAATTGAATAATCCGGATTTCTAAGGATTTTAATTAACTATCTTAAAATCCTAATGGAATACACCTTGAATTTCAGAGAATCACTTAAAAATTTTGTCACATCCCGGTCCGGGGTCCATCACATCCCGGGCCCGCTCCACCACCGTAGCACGATATTGTCCGTTTTGGGCCCCGACTACGCCCTCACGGTTTTGTTTCTGGGAACTCACACGAGAACTTCCCAGTGGGTCACCCATCATGGGATTGCTCTCGCGCGAACTTGCTTAACTTCGGAGTTCCTACGGAACCCTAAGCCAGTGAGCTCCCAAAAGGCCTCGCGCTAGGTAGGGATGAGAATATACATATAAGGATCACTCTCCTGGGCGATGTGGGATCTCACAATTTTGATTGAATACCCATAAATTCATTAAAATAATTAAAATCCTTAATACACTTTCCCTAAACCTCCTTTTACCCATTAATTAGTTTTAAACTTTTTTAATTGTGTACAATGACCATATAGTACATATTAAAAATTAAAATACTCAAGTACCCACTCACCGCCCATCGCCTCCGACTCCAACAACAATCCCTACTCCCTCTATCCAACCCCCGTGACTCATCCATTTCGACTTCAATAATTCATATAAATTCAAGGCTTCTTTCTTTGCTTTGCCTTGATAGTTTGCTTCATACCAAACATTTACTTGGTGTTGATTTTCTTTGTCGTTGGGTGGGATGGACAATGGAAGTGACTATGATAAAAATGGGTTTGATTGTTTCAGTTTTAACTACTCCCTTTGAGTAGTCATGCTTTTTGGAGTTCAGAATTTGAGATTCTCTTCGAATCTT
The DNA here is from genome assembly GCA_036320875.1 of Cotoneaster glaucophyllus. Lineage (NCBI taxonomy): Eukaryota > Viridiplantae > Streptophyta > Magnoliopsida > Rosales > Rosaceae > Cotoneaster > Cotoneaster glaucophyllus. The sequence continues at coordinate 6,991,418 of CM070073.1, read as the reverse complement.
TGTTGACGGACATGATGATTCGGACCACTCATTTTAAATCTTGTGATCCTCATTAGTTCATTCTACTAGCCCACCTTACACAATTCAAGCGTCTGAATTTTTCTCTTCAAGTGCACGAATCTTCGAGTCATTAGGCTCCGAACACATCTCGACCATGCTTTTTGAACCCTAACTAGGAAAAACTGCGGGTAATCACATCAAGTGACTGTAGATAATCACTTCAGTATATTTTTTTTTTCTGAAAATGAGAGTTTCCCCCTTAAAACTTATTTTCTCTCACTTAAAACTCATTCTCTTTATTTTTTCAGACTTAAACCCCATTTACTAAAGTCAAACTAAGCAAATTTCCTTAACAAGCTTGGTATGTCAGTTTTTATAATTCTCGTGTTCCTAAAATACCCTCCTAGAATGTAACGTGAGTTAAGTTTGACTTATAATTAATAATAAACTTTTCATTTTATTGTTTTCAATGCAATTAATGTCAATTAACCTATTGTTTAATTAGGCTTTCTTTTCTCAAATTTTTTTACCAACAATTGTTTTATCGTGAAACCAACTTACCTTATTAGCATGCAATATATAATATAAATAAAAATATTATGGTGTTTTATGTTGAAACATGGACAAATAATTTGTGTCAAAAAAATTATACAAAATAATTGTTGTATTTTTTTTTTCTTATCATAGAAAATAATTTACCTATCTATATGTTAGTATCCACTTAGATTAGAAATGCTGTAAAAATAATTTACCTACAAAAAAAAAACATTTGATTCAAATAGTGCACCAACTATTAAAATTTTAAAATGTTAGATTGCTTAAAAAAAATAATTTACCCAATATATGTAAAAGACATGAAAAATAATTTACCTACATAATAACAAACCCAATATATGCAAAATACAAGCAAAATAATTTACCTACATAATAAAATAATATTTATTTTATTTAATACTAATTTACCTATTATATATACATATAATAATAAAATGTGCCAAATATATATATATATATATATATATTTGATATTCATACATACAAAATAAAATACCTACATAACAAAAGAATGCGATTTGATTCAAAATTAATTTACTTACAAAATAAAGCAAGGTTATTTGATTCAAAGTTAATTTACCTATTATTTGTACATATATCTTATAATAATAAAATGTGTCAAATATATGTAATAATATATGAAAAATAAGTTACCTACAAAATAGAAGAATGTTATTTGATTCATTATTAATTTACCTCCAAAATAATGAATAATTTGCTAATCATAAATTTACATATAATATTTTTTTAACATATATGTTAGTACTATGCATATATATATTTGAACATATAGTAGTACATATTGCTAAATTATATATATATATATATATATATATATATATATATTTTGAACTTATAGTGGTACAATATACTTTTGACGTGTGTATGTGTATATATATGTATATACATGTTAAGGGTAATAGTATGTGCAATAATTATTTGTTCTTATAATTAAGGTGAGTAATAACATTTATTGATTTGATTTGAATATTGTGGCACAAGTTGTAAATAGTAAATATGTTGTAATAATAGGTCAATTTCTTTTTTATTTGGCAATCTTTTTCAATTTTGGGTTTTATTTGAATGTTTAGAATTAGGTGAGTTTTTATCTAAAGAATAAGAGTTACAAGGGTCTATATCTAAAGAACCTTTTTTTTTTTGGTAGCTCACTGCAGTAGATAATATTATCCACCGTTTGCATTTTTTTACTGGATAATACTTGGGTACTGCCTAATCAGTACCCAATTTACTCCCCATTTTATGTGGCCCAATCGAATTACAACACCTGTTTATTTATATTTTCTCAATCACTATAACCAAACACAAACTTTTCCTTTAAACCTGTGACCAAACGCGACCTTTCTTCTTCCTCCCTTCCTCCAAAAGCTGCAGACCTCACCCCAATCCATCTCTCTTCCGCCAAGCATGCACACATTTCTTCCAACCTTTCCATCGATTCTAACATGAATCTTTCCACCAACCTCTCTCCGCGACAAATCTCACACTCTCCCCAGTATTTTCTAGACTGATTCTCTGTTCAGTGCCCAATTTTAGTTTGAAAATCATGTTTAATCAAAGGTCAGGTGATGGCTTGGTGGGTTTGGATTTTCAGAGGAAGGGTGAAGAGGGAGAAGATAGGTCGGAGGGGACGAGGGTGGGTTCAAACAAAGGAGGAAGGTTGGAGAAGGAGGTGGGGATGGGATCGGAGGAAGGACTTCATATATGCAGATTTGCCATTGCTAGGATAAAGGTAGGAGAAGGTAGGTGTTTGGTTATCAACATAGCGAAGAGTTTTGAGTAAATATTAAATAGACAGATGTTGCAATTTTATTGGACCATATAATAGTGAGTAAATTGGGTACTGATTAGTCAGTACCCAAGTATTATCCTTTTTTACTTTTAAATTCTTATCAAATATCGTTTGGGTTTCTGTAGCCTGCAGCTGGTATCCCCATAAAGGGCCGGAATGGGTATTCATGCGCAAGTACCCGTCTGATCCAACGGTTGCATATGGATATCTGTCCTTCGCATTTCTTGTAGCATCTTCTTTTGCCGGATTCCTGTCTGTACTTGTACCCCCTACAATGGCAAATCAGTTCCATCCACTGCTTTTCTCCAAAGCACTTTATTTTTTACTTTCTTTAACATCACTCTGTAAGTCATTCACCAGTGCCACTCTCCTTTATCTTTTATACTAGTGAAACCATTGTCTGAAAGTGCTTTTAGGAAGGCCATAGTATAATTCTCGTGCTTGTTGATGTGGTGAAGTTTCACTTTAGTCATTGTAGTTAGGTTATTGTTGCAACTCCAAAACAATAAGCTTAATTCCATCATTTTTTTTCAACAATGCGAGTTCTGAAGATGTAAAAACGTCTTGCATTGCTTCTCGTAAATTATTTTTGTCTAAATGTGACGTGATTAATCATTTGTTCTTGAGTGCAACATTCATCGAATTTGAGCTAATGTTGTGATTATATAAACATAGGGGTGCGATCGAATTAGCAACAACATTATTGTTATGGCCAACGATTTCAGAGCAGCAGCACCACAACAACGTGTATCGAAATATCAGCAGCATAAGTGGTTACCTTACGGAGGAGCATTTTTATCTTTCATTTCGTCCCTACTGTGGTTGGCTTGCATGATGCTGACTAACAATGCAAGAGACGACTTTTTGTGTGTCGAAGAAACAACAATACTTTTGGCTTCGAGGTAATACTTTAGAAAAACATAGTCAAGAGTTGTAGTTGTGGATTTGATCTCATTTTCTTTAGTAGCAAGCAACTGTCCATGTTGATCAACATGCAGTTCTCTCAAATTCTCAATGGATAATATAAACTTTCTTCCTTAATTAATTAATTTCATTAGCCCTTTCTTGTGTTTTATTATTCTATAAATACCATAACACAAAAGGGTCAAATGTGTGATGCTAAAAAGCAGGAGGAAGCAATGCAAAGTCTTGAACTTGTCTTGGCCATCATTTGCTTTGATCAAGTCACTCAATTCTTGAGGAGATTTTTAGATCTCAATTATTGGGAAGTGCCCTTTATATGTAAAATCTAAGAATTAATTAAGAAATACAAAGTCTTAAACAAATGTCGTTGTACATGTGAGTGGTTGATCGGTGCATCTGGAGATCTTGATATACCTAATTCGTGAGAAATTCTATAGCGTATGTCAATCTTATCTCTCATTTGTTTTTTTTATTCGTTTTATCAATAGCATTTTCTAAGTTGATCGAGATTCGAACATTACTGCTGCATTTCTTTTAATAAACAATGGTGAACTTCTTTTGTGATTGAGTTGAAATTTTGGAACGTTTATGCTAAATTCTTTCATGATACGTAGCATCAAATGTTATGAGTATTGGACTACATGAATTGGTTTGGATTATATCGTCATGTGAATTCAGACAATTTAATCATTTTAGAATTTAATGTTACGTAGCATCATAGTGAAATTCCATATTTATTAGCATGTTTTTGGAGAACTTCGTGACTGCCAGTATTGTTTGTTTAGATGTTGTTTTATAAAATAATATTTTGTAGCACACTGTTTCTTTAGATGCAGTGTAAGATGTTGATATCATTCTTTTGTGCCGTGTTGGTTGGTGATTGCTAAAAGTTGCGATCCCTATTTCTTTATACATAGACTAGTTGTTTGTGATTATTTTCTAAAACAAATAAGGGATTTACGTAATTATTTTCACAATAAAATCATTCACGAACGGGAAACTTACACAATTACAATTGAACAACTAGTTTATTTTATTTTATTTTTATTTTTAAAAGAAATTAACGGGTGACTTCCTCGCAACAGTCCACCGTTTCGAAGACAAAAAAAACTCACAGGAGTATTGGATAGTCCGATTTTAACATCATACTTATCAACGATATTTAATGTTCATTACAACTTGCCAAATTGACATTCATGATTCAGCATCCCATACGCAATCTTGAAATATAAAAATATCAGACAATTCCAAAAATAACAAAATAAAAAGACTTCCCACAATTTCCGTGGCATTCTGACCGTCCGATCATCACCAACATCGTCAATCAATATTTCCAAAACTAACAGTCCGGGTCCCACAGGAGACTAAAACGGCCCACATACCGTCCAGATTCATCACGGTGACAGTTACTAGCAAGAAAGATAACGAGCGGGCCGAACGAGTAGAGTCGAAAACAAACTCGCTCTCCCAGCTGGCACCGGAGAGAAAGGAGGGATTCCAGGACCGGTTCGGTTGACTCTTAAGTCTTCCGCATAAATAGATAAGACACAATTGCAAAATCCCCATTGGGCCTTTTCTCTGGATTCCGATTCCCTCAGACGGAGAATCCCAAACCTACCAGTGTAAATCCGGTTCAGAATTCGATTCGATTCCCTCCGACCTCGTTTCTCTCAGGTAATTGTTTTGCTGGGTTCTGGTTCGATTTTGATTTGGGTGAATTTTTGTTGGGTTTTGTTGGAATTATGATTTCAATTTTGTTAAATTTGAATTGTTTTGGTTTCAGGGTAGTGGTGATTTTGCGGCTATGGAGGTGACCGTGAAGCAGATGTCTTTGACAGTGGCACTTTTTGGTGTGCTCTCATTCGTTTTCGGAGTTATTGCCGAAAACAAGAAGGTAATTGTGAATTTTGTGATATATTCCGTGATTATTCTGTGTATATTGTGTTCTAAAATTGTAGCCTCCCGTGGTAGTTTAGACTATTGACTGTACTAAAAGGAAATAATTGTGGCCTCTTGAACGGTTTGATAGGTGTGAAATTGGTGAATTTTGTATTGGAACACTGAACACTCAATGGTAAATATTGTAAAGAACTGTTTCCTTTGTTGTGTGTTTACCCGTCTACTCGGCAGGTGAATCTCCTGTAGACAAGAGTGAAACTTGTTCGACAGTTGAGTGTCCCTTGCTAATTTTGAGTAAAACAAAGACGAATTATTTGTGTATTCGTGGTTGGAATTCAAACCGCGAAGATTTTAGTTTTGACTTTCAAGTTACTGGTGGTGAAATAAATTCTGATTTGCACTTATATGATCGAGCGATTCTGGTTGATAACAAGAAACAAAAGGAAACATTTCTGTAGGATATTCATCCTAGTGTGTGGAAATTACAGCAGAAAAAAATATTACGAGTCCTATTCGTATATTCCCTTTCTTTAATTGTGAAGTAGTTGCATGTCTTCTTTGCTACTAATTAGATTCTTTGTTTTGATCTCTTGACAGCCAGCAGTTGGAACTCCTATCGCTGGGAAAGGTGGTAGTGTGATCTGCAAGTATCCTACAGATCTATCAGTTGTCTTCGGGTTTCTGTCTTTTGCCTTCCTCCTGGTGTCTACAGTCGCTGGATTCTTGTCGTTGTTTTACCCATACAAAGGGAAGTCCCTCCCACAAGCTGCTTTGTTCCGAAGCACTAGTTTCGTCATATTCTTCAACATTTCTCTGTGAGTGTTCTTTTCTGTACGTCGCATTTTTGTATATATCTATATTAGATTTTGAACTCTGACAAGTTCTATGATGCCGGCGAGTCATCTGCTTTTCATTGCCTATATAAATATATTTTGTCTACCATTTCTGGATCTGTTAGCTCTTATGTCACGTAGGATGCATCAAATAGTTTAGAGTAGCTGACCAAGATAAATTCCATTATGCCACCACTGTGACCGCAAAAGCTGCTCCACCCCTCTCTTTCTAATTGCTTTTCGTTGGTAACGGTTCTATTACGCAGGCTTACAGCAGGACTAGCTGCGGCTCTATTGCTATGGCCTACAATAACGGAGCAACTTCATCTCTCAAGAAACGTTCATCGCAATCTCAAAACAACCTGTCCAACTGCTAAGACCGGTCTCCTTGGTGGTGGTGCTTTCGTATCCCTTGATGCGTCGCTCTTTTGGTTGGTTGCCCTCATGTTAGCCGACAATGCTCGAGAGGACTATTTTGAGGAGACAGAAAAGGATGTTAAGGGTGAATATGGACAGGTTTCTGCAATCGATTTCGACGGACATGCCAATATTAAAGGGAGTGCTTGAAGTGTGCTAGCGTCGCGAGAAGCCGCTAGGATGTCTGTTTCATACGTACTCTTCTATTTCATATCTATGTTCGTAAGCTTGCGTGTCGAGCAACTTTATGTAGTGAAAATGCATGTAGATACGGTTGGAGATTGTTCGGTACTATCTATTTGTGGTTATGGATTTGGTAAAATGAAGCATGATGAACTTTTTAAATTGACCTCTCCTACTCTTCCTCAAATTTTCTTTCCACCAGTTAGTAGTTGCTATTTATTTCTTAGCAGACATTTAAAGAAAGGGATCTCATTTTTTCATTAAAAGGGAATTAGTATTTTTTTTTTTCTCTCCTTATGTGAGAGAACCTCTTTCCCTCTGTGAGAGTATCTTCCTTCCTGTGTTGGTGAGGGTTTCCGTGTACCCATTTTCTCCGGCGCCGACTCTGGCTTCAGCTGGAGTCGGTCGTCCTTTTCCCTTCCTCCTTCTGGTTTTCTCTTGCTTTTCCCTTCTCTGTATGTTCCTCTGTCTGTTGTTCCTCTATCTTTTCCTCTTCCTCTCCTTCTTCTGTCTTTCCTTTTTGCTTTCGCCTGTGTTTTTCCTTTCACCCCTGTTTCCCTTCCCGATCTGGCCATGCCCTCCTTCCCCCAGCGGCGATCATCCTCCTTCATCTTTGATTCGGCATGCAACTGCTTCCAAATCGCGTTTTGTTGCAGTATTTCGAGATGGTGCGTAGAGATCCGTTGTTCTCACCGGCTCAGGTGCTTCGCACCACCACCCTTTCACTGTCTCTGCCTGTTGTGGCAGCGTTGTTCGTGGGTCGCCGCGAACTTCCTCCTCTTCCTCAGCTGTGTGTGGATCGTTCTTCGTGATGAGATGCTGAACATCTTCTGGAGCTGCTTGGCCGTGGATGAGGTTTGGTCAGATCAAGATCGGCGGCGGCGGGTGTACCAGTTTCTGGCGTCTGTTCTCGTGTGTGTTTTGGGCTTCACCTTTTGGTTGGCCCGGGTACTGTGTTGTTTGGGCTTGTGTTTTGCTGGTTTTTGTATTTTGTTTGGGCCTTAAGTGTGCCTATGTGTATGTTTTTCTTTGTGTTAGTAACGAAGAAGCCTCTGTTAAAAAAAAAAGGGAATTAGTTGTGGGGCTTACACCACATCGAACTTCAATAATTCGAACTATCTATTTTTCAAGTTGCACTTTTTAGATCACCCTTACAAAATATTAACCAAATCGAAAATATTTGAGACATCTAACGAGTTTAAAGAAATTGCCGAACATTTTGTTCTATAAAAAACAATGAAATTTCATTGTGATAATTAAATATGAAATAGTTTCGGGTTGAATTGAATTTTTGCAAGGATAATTTATGAATCGAGACTTACAAAATAGACAATTCAGGTCATTAAAGTTCGATGTAGAGTGAGTTTCACAATTAATCTCCATTTAAAAAAAAAAATGAAAGGTTCTGTTATTTCTGATATCACAAGTTAAAGCTTATTTGTGCAAAAAATTGATCGAATTAGTGATCGTTTAGTACTAATTCATCTGTATCAAACAAACCAGCTATTTTGTTAACTATTATGATTTTCAAGATGAATCATCTAAAATTTTGCTCGTTAGTAATCCTAACGATTCTGATCGTTTAATAATTCATGTGATGGAAAGATACTCTATCTTAGGGGTGGGTTCGGTTTTTTGCCAAAACCGAAACCGAACCGAAATTTCGGTTCGGTTCATTTTTTTTTCGGTTCGGTTTTTTTTTCCGGTTCGGTTTCGGTTTTTTTTCAAAAAATGAAAAAAAATTGAAATCTTAAATTTTAACATCTCTAACACAATCATAACATAAATATTCCAACTAGAATCAAAGACAATTAAAGTAAACATTTAAAGTTCAACTAGAATTATAACATAAAGGTTTTTTTTTTATAAATATTTTGGGTTTAAAGTTTAATTGTAAATAGATTTTTTTTTAGAAAAGTAAAATTTTCTACGATTTTCTTCACACCTCAACTCTTAACTATGAATAATATAAAGAGCTAGTATAGATTGGTGGACGTGAGATGAATTATTTTATCATGATAGTATGTATAATGAGAGCATTAGGCTTACAAATTGGGTTTAAAAAATAATACCCAAAACAAATAATTAAATAAATAAAATTAAAAGATATTAATTTAATTAATTCGGTTCGGTTTCTAGACCACTAAAACCAAACCGAACCAAAAGAATTCGGTTCGGTTTTTTCGTTCGGTTAGGTTTTTTCGATTTCGGTTCGGTTCATTTTTCGGTTTTTTTCGGTTTTCGGTTTTTTGAACCCACCCCTACTCTATCTTCGTTAAGTGATTTATTAGACAATCGAAAACAAAGGATCTTGAAGACTATTCACAGAAGAGCTGCAAGAGAGGGTCCCTACACCAGCTTAAAAAAAGCCCAACAGGTTTGATTATGACATGCGTGCAATGAGAAATCGAATACAGAATTGGGCTTCGGTTCTTAGGGCTGGGCCGTATCAACCCAGGTTACCACTGGGCTTTTCATGCCACAAAATTCAAATTCAATCTTATCCGTTAAACTAATCCGGTCAAACCCGTCTACCCAAAAACCCTAGTCCTAAAGCTCCGCAAACCCTATTTAGACGCAGCTCATTTCCGTTGACATCAAATCAATCAAAAACCCCACCAAAACCCTACTCTACTTCCACGCTCTCCTCCTTCTGCTCTGCGTGGAGCAAAATGCCACTCGGGGAAAGAGCCGGCGACAAGAGCGAGTCTCGGTACTGCGGCGTGGAGACCGAGTTCAACGATGACATGCCCCACGTCCTCGCTTTCAATCTCTCCCATGGCTCCTTCGATTTCGTCCTCGCTCCTCTGGTCCGTACATTTCTCCTTTCTTTTTCCTAATTATTTTTCAAATTTCGTATTTCATTTGATTCTTCTGTTTATATTGAGGAATGAATGGAAAAGTTGATTGGAATTTGTGTTTTGTGATGCTCGTATGGTAATGGTGGTCAATTAGCCAGTCACGCAATCGGCTTTTCAGCTTCTCTTTTGATGTGAATGGTCAGTAAGCTCACCAATAGCAATGCCGCGTTGGTGGCTGTTGCTCGTGCAGCTGCTCGACTATGCAACTTCACTCTACGGCCACTAACTACATTAGTATCAAATTTGACTTAAAAATATTAGAAATGTTGATGATTCACTCGTCAATTGTTTGTTGGTATGACTTGCATTGTTGTTTATGTCGAGGAGTGATAGGAATAGTCAATTGAAACTTGTTTTTTGTAATTCTTGTATGGTGGCCAATTAGCCAGTCACATAATCGGCTTTTCAGCTGCGTTTTATGATGTGAATGGTCAGTAAGCTCACCGATAGCAATGCCATGTTGGTGGATGTTGCTTATGCAGCTGCTCGACAATAGAGCTTCACTCCACAGCCACTAACTACATTAGTATCAATTTCCATTTGAAATGATCGTAAATATTGATTATTTCCTTGTCAATTATTTGTGGGTATGAATTTCTTAGTTAATGTTTCTAAGTTGTCTGGCAGACTTGTTTTGTCGGCGTTTGGGAAATTTCTTTGCAAATTTGGCTAATTAGCCAGTCACATATAGCCAGGGATGGCTTCTGTTTTGTGTGAATGGTCAGTAAGCTCACCGAAAGTAAGGCTCTGTTGGTAGTCCTTAATGGTGAACTGTAGCCTCTGATTTCACCTTTAGGCTATTAATACATTGTTAAATTTGTGACACCTTCGTATTTCTTATCCTTGGTGGCTATGAGGACTTTCCTTTGAGCTACAAAGGTTTTTATCTTATTGCTTGTTTGGTATCGAGTGTCATGTATGTCAAATGCATTACATATTCGTGTGGTGTTAATTTTCTGACTTCTGTTTAGCAAATCGTTTGTACTGCTAAGTGTTTGTCTGTGTATGATCATTTTTTCCCCTTTTGCTTTCTTTGATCACTGATGCACAACTTGGACAAAGGGTAGTGATTCTTTTTCAACTTCATGATGTAGATGGATCCTGCTTATCGACCTAGCTTAATGCAAAAAGACAGTGGTGTTTCTGGTGTTCTTCCATTTGCTGGGTCAGACTTGGTTTTGAGTCCTTCCCAATGGAGCGGTCATGTCGTCGGTATGTACTTCTCTAGACTTTTCTTGCGTTACATTGTCTTCTCTTGGTAATTTAATGGACTTTACTCAACTTATGTTTTATGTTTACTAAGAACTTGGCTGGATAATAATGGATTTGATGGGATAAGCTTGTTTACTTTTCAACCACATTTTTCCTTGTCTCCTATGACTGCTCATGTGGTTTTTTGAAATTATTCAGGAAAGGTTAGCTCATGGATTGACTTAGATTCAGAAGATGAGATCCTCCGGTGCGATTCAGAAACTACTTTGAAGCAAGAGATAGCATGGGCTTCTCATTTGTCCCTGCAGGTTGATAGCATTGAAATTTGTTTATTTATTTATTGGAACTGCAGTGTTGTGAAATATTTGAATTGCTATCTCAGGCCACATGCTAAGCTGAATAATTTTCTGTGTGCTTCGCTAATAATTGATTCTGGAATATGGTTATTGAGTTTTACTGTCTTGCTGGCTTTTAATTGTCATCTATTGCTTGGTGCAGGCATGCCTTCTTCCAGCTCCAAAGGGGAAATCCTGTGCTAATTATGCTAGATGTGTAAATCAGCTTTTACAGGGCCTAAGCAGTACGCAGGTACCATTGTTAATCCAAATCAGTTTACATATTTCAACCTGTTTGTGTAATCTACTTTTGGAGCTCATTGGGTTTTCCGTTCTTGTTATGTTCTATTGTAGTTGTGGTTGCGGCTTCCATTGGTCAAGTCAGACAGTGAAACCATGGATGTGAACACTGATACCTCGGTGAGTGATGTCCCTTCTGATTAACTTTTCAAAATAGGTTTACCATTTTGATAATTATTTTCCTTCTTTTGGTGGAACTCGTAGTTTCCAGCGACTGGTTTTTCAACTTATATCATGACTCTTGGCCAATATATACTGCACTTTACATAGATTTTCAACCTCTGTTGCATATGGCTCTCGTTGACCCTACAAAATGATAGCTCTTGTGCTAAATCTACTAAGCATGACGAGTTGGGATGTGTAGTACTTGGTCCTCTTTTGTAGTCCGTGTAAAGGCTTTGTTGTTAGATGTTGTATACCAAAGAGGGAGGTCGGGTGTGGAGAGTTGCCTCTTTTTTATTGTGCATTCAGTTGGGTAGTCAAACTTATATGGGGTTTAAACCTTCTGCATAAACTTGGCCTTCTTTATGTGTGTAAAATAATGGCATGATGATTGACAATTTGACATACCAGATGATAAAACTCATTTTTCTTAACTTTTTTTTTTTTTTTTTTTTTTTTTTTTTTGCAGGATGATTCTTGGGAGATTTGGAATTCATTTCGTCTGCTATGTGAACATCACAGTCAGTTATCAGTTGCTCTTGATGTTTTGTAAGTGTTAACAATGACCATTTTCTTGTAACTTGTGCGATTTGTGTTTATGTGTTTTGATTGTGCCTGAAGTAATTTTCTTTTTATTTTAATCTGAACAACTTTCTTTTTTCCTCAGGAGTTCACTACCTTCTGTAAACTCTCTTGGACGCTGGTTTGGGGAATCTGTTAGAGCAGCCATATTCAGTACTGATGTAATTATATGCTAATTGGTGTATTAGGGAAGCCTTAAGTTGATTACTTGTTGGTTCCATTGTTGCTTAATTTTCTAATAGTGGTCTTGTTCATTGCCAGTGCTTTCTAACAAATGCCCGAGGCTATCCATGTCTGTCAAAGCGCCACCAGAATCTTGTTCATGGGCTTTTCAACCATTCTATGCAGGTATTTACGAAGAAGTTATCAACGGTATTTCTATGTTCTGTTGGAGTTTGTTTTCCATTTCTGTGCATTGCAGCATAAGCAACCCAAAGTTTAACATTTCTTTTTATGGTTTACCTTCTTTCCAAATTGTTTCTATGGTTATTGCTCAGAAGTTACTTACAATCTCAAGAAAGTTCCAATCTAAGTATGATTTTGTAGTTGCAAAATGTCTTCATAGACATCATTAGTTTGTTTTAGATTTTACGGTCACCTTCTTGCAATATTTTCTAATCTTCTTCATCATGGAAAATTTAATTGCAGATAGTTCTATCAGGAGAACCAGTGCATAGTCTTCCCAATATAAATTCACATATAGCTGCCAATGATAATGATAATAATGTTGATGGTAAGACCTACGTTCTGTATTCAAGTGCATTGTCTTGAATAATAGAAACTTGTATGGTAATTGAACTATTTGAGGCAGAAAAGCTAAGCCAATATATGTAACTTAGTTATTTTTCAAGTGCTTCAAGTTGTCTTTTAAAGTGCTACTTTTATTTCCTAAATGATTTTTGTTCGATTCTGAACCTCAGGATTCATATAGATCAAATACAAATATGAAGGAAACAATGTAAAGGGAAAACATTTATTTATTAATTTTGCTGACACAGAACAAAATCAAGAAGCAAGCTAGAAGATACCTAGACAAAGAAAACACTTTCAGTTTAACACAATGTATTTTCATAAAGCGATTACCCCAACCATATAAGTTGAGTTTCTTAATAGCATATGTCCTATTGTCTTATATTATTCTTGACATTCCAGGTGTCCAGAAACATCCGTTGAGGCCGTATTTGGATTATGTTGGCTATCTCTACCAGAGGATGGATCCCCTTCCGGAGCAAGAACGGCTTGAGGTGCCTCTCCCTCTCTCTTTCTTTCTCTGTGGGTGTGTATTTAGATTTTGGAAATTTTTTTCCCAGCTCTTAATTTTTTCTAACCCTTTAAGTCTCGTATGGCAGATTGGTTACAGGGATTACTTGCAGTCACCCTTACAGGTACGGTTATTTCCCAAGTGATTGTATTATTATCTTTTGGTTAGTACATACCTTAATCGCTCTTTTCCTACATTTTCATTTTTACATGTGATTTTCCATCCTCTTGTAATCAAATACAAGTTAGGCTAACTCTGCTATTCTAATGCAGCCTCTCATGGATAATCTAGAAGCTCAAACCTATGAGACATTTGAGAAGGACACAATGAAATATATTCAGGTATGCCTGCATTTGCAAATAACTGCATAATGGTCATTTCAGATATTTTTACACTGTTATTTTCTAATCTGCAATTTGCATGTCAACAATTTAATTAAGTTAAATCATAATCATATTTAAATACATCAACGAAACATTGGACTTTGTGTTTATTTTTCCTTTTTCTTTTTCTTCTTGGAGGGACCAAGGTTTCTTCTGAAAAGACTTAGTAATGCTTATCACTTTATATTGACCACAATTGTTATAGTTTGTTTTTATCTTTGTTAGTACCAAAGAGCAATTTGTAAAGCTTTAGAGGACAGGGTTCCAGATGACAAGGCATCTTCAGTAACTACTGTAAGCTGCTCACTTGTCACTTTGCTTTCCCAATTTCTCATGAATGGTGTTTTATTAAGTTTGATGACAAAATATCCTGACATTGCATATGTGATATTTGCATTTGTGTTAAGGTATTGATGGTTGTAGGAGCCGGACGTGGACCTCTTGTAAGGGCATCATTGCAGGTGCCTTCTCTTCCTTCTGCATACTTGTTTTTGGACTATGTTATTTATCTTCAGACTTGATATTACATGTAGCAGGTCATATTGATGTGGATCCAATTCCTCTTGTTTATATGTAGGCAGCTGAAGAAACTGGGTGCAAGCTTAAAGTCTACGCTGTCGAAAAAAATCCAAATGCAGTTGTTACACTTCATGTGAGTTGCAGATTCTCTCTTTATCATGTTTCTTTCTCTGCTAAGTTGTAAAATCATGTTTCTAGAATGTGCAACTCATCATGCTGTACATTAACACAAAAAAAGTGTTATTGTGGGTATTTGTTTGAAGTATACTTTCCTTGTTTTTTCATGGTCCACATTTTTTATTTTGACGTGTCTATATTTGTTGGAGCAGAGCTTGGTTAAACTGGAGGGGTGGGAAAACATTGTTTCCATAATATCATGTGATATGCGTTACTGGGATGCTCCAGAGAAAGCTGACATTTTGGTATGCAAGTAATCTTATGAATAATCATATTCTTATTTTTTGGTTTCCTTATTAACATTGCTTTTGATTCCGTTTTAGGTTAGTGAATTGTTGGGTTCTTTTGGTGATAACGAGCTGTCTCCTGAGTGCCTTGATGGAGCTCAGAGACTTTTGAAGGATGATGGAATCTCAATACCTTCATCGTACGTATGCTTTTCTTTAGTTTGTAGTTTTTTAATCAAAGGTGCTTCCCTGTTATGATCTGTCCAAAAGTCAGTATTGACATTGGGATATGTTGTCGTGATACTGTCCAGATTTCATGGTGTCTAAATGGTCAACATCAATACTTCCTTTTGAAAGCTATTTTTGGTGTTTTCTCCATTAGCATCCTCTCTAAGAAGCCTATGCGCCTGTTTTCAGGTACACGAGTTTTATCCAACCAGTGACTGCTTCAAAGCTTTACAATGATGTATGCCCGTGTCTTTGTGCCCAAAGATGTTCATTTCTATCTGTTTGAGGATTCCTTTTGTAAAGTTTTGTGGTTATCTTTCAGGTTAAGTCGCACAAAGATATTGCACACTTCGAAACTGCTTATGTTGTTAAATTGCACAACATTGCAAGACTTGCTCCTCCTCAACCTGTGAGTTTTTTCGCTGGACTGGTTTGATAATTACTTTTATGAACCTGATTGTATAGGGAGTCATTATTCAGCAATCATTTAGTCACAAACACTGGATTTTTTGTTAGGTGTTCACGTTTGATCATCCAAATCGCTCAACTGACAAAAGCAATAACCGGTACACGAAGTTGCAGTTTGGAATAACAAGTGATACTGGCTCAGCCATGATTCACGGTATGTGGCGGCATAGTTTTTCTTTAGGTGATTAATATTCTTGAATGAAAAAAAGTCAGTGTGATGCATTTTGTTAACATGACTAAATTCTACTTTAATTGTGCTGTTATTGACTCATTGGGCCTATTTTTTGTGTCGCTAAAATTTTACTCTTTTCTACACCTTCAGGATTTGCTGGCTATTTTGATGCAACACTATACAAAGAAGTTCATCTTGGTATTGAACCATCAACATCAACACCAAACATGTTTAGCTGGTAATGCAGCCACCCTATCCGTTTGCTTGTTAGGTTGCTGCTTGTCAACATTTGTGCTATGCTTTTTCTGTGCGTTTGTTAGTTCTCGAAGAACATATTCACATGATGGCTAAAACTTATACGGTAGTTGTATGGCTTACGTGCTGTTTATCGTTACCCTCAGGTTCCCAATATTTTTCCCGCTAAGGACACCAATTACGCTTAGTCCTGGTGCTTCTCTTGAAGTACATTTCTGGCGGTGTTGTCGTCCTACCAAGGTAATATTCTTTCTTATTTACAAGGAATTGAGGCTGTTATCCAAGGGATAATAATATTTGAGCAAAAGAATAGCGTGCTTCTGCATCTCTTTTATGTGTTTGCGGGTTTTGATGAAAAATAAGCCTCTGAACGAATTCATATGGATCGGTGATGGTGATGCAGGTTTGGTACGAATGGTGCGTGGCTTCGCCCTCCAGTTCGCCTATTCACAACAGCAACGGACGTTCATACTGGGTTGGGCTCTAGTAGCCCCGCGATTTTATTCATTACATACAGCTTTCAACATCTATGCAGATTGAAATTCATAGAGGTGTGAACTAGTTTTGGTGCCCCCGCCGCCGATCGGGGCAAAAATTTCACCTGAGTTCCTTTGTACGCAGAATATATATGTAAGACAATAGCAATGTATACCAACTGTTAACTGTTAAGATTGAACTTTTTGTTGTTTGTTTTCAGAAAAATAGTTTATTTGATTAGGAGAGAAAAACAGGATCTAAGCAGTGTTTATAGTTTATTTGAAATGATTAAAACTTGTCTTTTCAAGAGAGATGAGTTAAAGTTACCTACTTTTTATTATTTTTAACTTGCACATTCTCAACTGTGTGTGTCAAACATTTTTTATTCTAGATTTTAGTTGACGAATACAATTTTATTAATAATTAATAATAATAGTTAGTAGGGTATACCTTTTTAATACGGCAAGATAGCCTTTACCATATTAATAATCCAACGCCTTTTTTTTTTTTTTTTTTTTTGGTCAAAAAAGAGGACAACTGGTGACAAACCATGGTTATCATCCTTTCCGGGGGTCAGGAAGACTTGTAGAGGCATTTCAGCCTCTTCCTGGCCAAAGTATGGCTTCCACATCAACATCGAGTTTTGAACCAGAGACCTTCAATTTTTATTAATAATCCAAGACTTTTCCTCGTCGATACCTCATCCTCGGGAATGTCCGAATGTGACAAATGATCACGTTGTAAGTAAAGTGTTTATTGATCAAAGCGTAATGTCATAATATAAGTGGAAGAAGAAATATATTTTTAATCTGTCTTCACTTTCATTATGAAATGATGTATAAATCCATATTTCTGAGAACCTAGTTAGGATCTTAGGCAACTCGGATTTATGTCCCGAAAATACTGTTGATACGTCTCCACGATAGCTTGGAGAAACCGATGCACAGATACAACGTCAAATATTAACTAGAAACTCAGCACCAGTCATCTGTGATCGGAATCGGTGAGAGTCCCCAAACGCACCGAAGTGAATCGAGAATTCATGGCCTCAGCGACTGGCATAGAGGGCCAGGCATGGGTATATTGCACGTAAAGCTTTGAAATATCGTTTTATAAATGCACATTGTCAAAACACTGAATTTTGCAAGATAACACAGTTTTCACCATGCAATTTTATGTTAGAATACATATACTTTCAAACAATACAGGTTTCTTGCAACCTCAACTAATACTTCTAATACCGGCTTGATTCAAGCAGATCGTTTCATTCGAAGAGCTTTCCAATATCACTAAGGTAGTGCGATTTGTAAGGAATGTTGAATTTCATTGAATGAATAATAATGAAACAATATTGTTGTATATATACAATTCTCCATACTCTCACATAACTCACTCTTTTTTTTTTTTTTTTTTTGTATATATACAATTCTCCATACTCTCACATAACTCTAACCTTGTAACTAATTTGCCACCTATTACAACAAACTCAACAAATGAACCAACTCTAAGTTTTATCACCAACTGAGTCTTTTACAATACTATCCTTTACACAATTCGCATCCCATTTTACTTGTCACACATATTGATCTTCTTCGTTTCGGCGAATTGTGTGGTAAAAATGGGTGCCGCCCTACCATTATACCCGGAAAAAAGCACAAGGAATTTAACGACTCCTGCAATCGAAACCAGAAAAGAAACCATGTAAGAAAACCATCCAACACACAAGGAATTTACGCCTATTTCCACGAAACAAATTTACCGCTTTCAAATACTATAGGTTTCAATACAACTCGAAAAAGACAATCAAATACTATAGCTATAATTCAGAGTTATGTTTAGCCTTTGGTAGGTAGAGAGCAGAGACCAGAAAAAGACAATCAAAGAACAAAACCAGAAAACAACAAAAAAATCCTAAATTTGCCAAGCACAGATCAGAAAACAACAAAACCAAAGTGCAAAATCGAAACACGAAATCAAAGTAGAGAATCAAAACACAGAATCAGAGTACAAAATCAAAACTTGTTAAACACAGATTCTTCGAAAGCGAAAGAGATATGTACCGGTAGAACGGTACACAAATGTTTCTTAATTTCCTCCAACACATGCGAAGAACCTAACAAGCAAAACACGTGTCATGAATCCGCACGAAATCATCGCATATATAGTGGGTAGAAGCTTTCAGACAGTTCAATTAATTCACCTCAAGCGGCGGAAATCGGGGATCACTTCTGGGTCGTCCCTCAGTTCCTCGCCCGCTAGCCGGAAAGTGACCTTCCCGTGCTCAGCAAAATAGTTTGCACAAAATATCATTCTCGCTGTTTCTCCGCCGGCAAGCACGGCCGTGACATGAATGCTCCGGTGGATACGAGAAATCAAGCTTCGCTTGATGAACTTGCTTCCCTTGATATCTCTGCTCTCTCCAGGTCCGAGCCTCACAATCAGTCTCCCCTGCCTTTCGTCGCTCTCCACCTCCGTTATGTCAAGCTCCACCGCCGGATTCGTCGCGTTCACAACCTCCACAGTTCGACAAAGAAAGCCACCCATTAAAAGGTCTATTTTCCTACCCCACCCACTTGCAGCCGCCGCCGACAGGATATCCATATGCGTCCTTTCAACTCTTTTTTTATAGGGTTTGGGAAAGTGCGATGTCGGAAGAAGAAGCGAAAACCAAGAAAAGAACCGCCCGCCACGCGCTTACAGATCTTTTTGTTTTCTTCCCCTTTTGTCCGCTATTCGGATGTTGCCTGTTAGTTTCCGTAAGTAGTAACGCGGGCATTTTGGGAAATTGGCTCATTCACCTACCAATCAATTTATGGTATAGTCAAATTAGGATTTGATAGTATGTCAAGCTCCACCGCCGGATTCGTCTTCATGTGCCTGTGCGAAATTTGAATACTCAAAGAAATTTTGTTTAAACTGTTCAAGTTGACTTTAATTTTCACTGGTTGAGTTCTCCTTTTCTGATAATAATTCGATAGCTAATCGTGTAGATTGCACCCAAACTGATTCCGTGGTATTTGGACTCCATATGTTTATCAAAGATTCAAAACTGATATGGTCTTTTGCTGCTTCACCTTCAATTTCATGTCAAAATGATTATTCAGTTATTTTTCAGGCAAGATAATCTTTGCAATAAATATAAACGGCCAGGGCATTTTGCAAGAGATTGCCCGAATATGAGAGTCTGCAACAACTGCGGACTTCATGGATGAGTTATGCCGAACCTTTCATTTTCCATTTAAGGTTTCGAGCTATAGAAAACAGGCTTAATGGAGGACTGCAATATAAGAAAGAGAGACTTTGTATTATTTCTTTCTTAATAAGAAAGGAGTACAATTCAGTATATATATACAAATGTCTAATTTAGGCTTAGTCACTAACTAGACTTAACTTAATCTCTTAACACAGAGATTAGTTACAATACTGTTTTAACAGAAAAGACAGCTGTACAAGATATTAACTGTGAGATATCTCTTTACACCCCCTCAAGCTTATCGGGGAAGGACCCAGAGAAAGCTTGGACTGGATATACTGGAACCGTGCCTTGGACAAAGACTTAGTATGAATATCTGCAATCTGATGCTCAGTGTTGACATATAAAACTTTGATCAGATTTGCAAGAACAAGCTCTCGGATATAGTGGTAATCAATCTCAATGTGCTTTGTACGCGCATGAAACACAGGGTTGGAAACCAACGAAATGGCAGAGACATTATCACACCATAAGACAGGGGTGTGAGAGAGTGGAAACGTAAGATCCTTAAAAATTTTGCAGATCCATGTGATTTCAGCAGCATTAAGAGCAAGAGAGCGATATTCGGCCTCTGTGGAAGATCTGGCAACAGTTGGCTGCTTTTTAGCACTCCAACTAATAAGATTCGGACCCAAGTACACACAATAACCAGAAGTGGATCGTCTATCAAAGACACATCCTGCCCAGTCAGCATCCGAGAAAGCAGTAAGGTGCAGAGAACCCTTTTTAAACCAGATACCTTGATCCACAGAACCTTTGAGAAACCGTAGAATACGTTTGACGGCTTGGAAATGGGTATCTCGGGGACAATGGAGAAATTGACAGACTTGATTTACAGCAAAAGAAATGTCGGGCTGTGTCCAAGTAAGGTATTGAAGAGCACCAACTATAGACCTGTACTCCTTGGGATCAGACAGCAGAGTGCCGAGATGATCTAATTTGGCAGTGCCAAGAGGAGTGGCACATAGTTTGCAGCCCTTCATTTTTGTTTTAAGCAGAAGATCCATGATATATTTCCCTTGAGATAGGAAAATTCCCTCAGAAGAGCGATGAACTTCAAGGCCAAGAAAGTAGTGGAGTGGGCCGAGATCTTTTACAGGAAACAATAAACTGAGTTGATGAATGAAAGACTGACAAGAAGCAGCATTGGGTCCGGTGACAATAATGTCATCCACATACACGAGCACAATCACAAGATGAGAGGTATTCACAAATAAAGAACTGTCAGACTTGGAATTTGCAAAACCAAGTTGAAGGAGCGCATGACCAAGTCTTTCATACCAGGCTCGAGGGGCTTGTTTTAAGCCATAGAGGGACCTGTTGAGTTTGCAGACAGAGAAAGGTTGAGAGGCATCAACGAAACCAGGGGGTTGTTGCATGAACACCTCCTCTTTCAGTGAACTATGCAGAAACGCATTGCTAATATCCAGTTGATTGAGAAACCAATTATGTTGCATAGCAAGATATAATAAGATGCGAATGGTCACCGGTTTAGCTACCGGGCTAAATGTGTCTGTGAAGTCAATACCCTCTTGCTGGTGAAACCCTTTTGCCACAAGACGGGCCTTGTATCAGTCAACTGTGCCATCAGGCTTTCGTTTAATACGGAAAACCCATTTGCAACCAACAATATTCTGATGAGGAGAGGAAGGGACAAGAGTCCATGTGCCGGTTTGTTGAAGAGCTTGAAATTCTTCTAACATTGCCTGATTCCAGTGAGCATGTTTAGATGCTTGCAGATAAGTTGTAGGCACAAAAGTGGCTGGATCAATAGGATATTTGGTGGCAGAGAGTGCCTTAGGTTTGAAGATTCCTGCTTTTGAACGGGTAAGCATAAGATGAGAGTTAAGGGGAAGATCTGACTGGGTGGTTGATGAGGAATGAAGAGACTGATTGGTAAGGGACTGGTTGGGAGGAGAAGAATGAGAAGAAGTAGAAGGGTGGGATGAAGGCTGCGGAGATGGCATTGATGAGGAATCTGGGGCTGGTGATGGAGAATGCACTGCAGAGTGTGTTGGAGCAGGTGAGGAGATAGGAAAAGGAAGAGTGAATGGTGGTGGTGAAGAAGATTCAGTTGGCTGTGACTTGGAAGGATGTAGAGACTGTGCATCATGAAAAGGGAAGTGCCCTTCATTAAACAAAACATGCCGTGAAATATACAGGCGCTGAGTCTGAAGATCGAGACAGCGATATCCCTTGTGCTGAAGGCTATAACCAAGAAAAACATAGGGAGTGCTTTTACCTTCCAGTTTGGATGAAGTATAAGGTTTAAGCCACGGATAGCAGCTGCAGCCAAACACCTTTAGTCTGGAATAATCTGGAGATTGATGAAAGAGAAACTCCTAGGGAGATTTGTCCAGTTGAGAGATGGGTAATCTATTGATAAGATAGAGAGCAGTTGTAAAAGCCTCAACCCAGAACTTGTGTGGAACCCGAGAATAAGCCAAAAGAGTTCTTGCAGTCTTAGTAAGATGCCTGTGCTTTCGTTCGACACATCCGTTCTGTTCAGGAGTGTGAGGGCAGCTGTATTGATGAAAAATGCCAGTGCTGGAGAGAAAAAAATTAAACTGCTTGCTAACAAATTCACCCCCTGAATTAGATCTCAAGACTTTTATTCGATTGCCAGTTAGATTTTCGACATAAGCTTTGAAGGACACAAAAATAGAGAACACATCAGATTTAGCTTTCATTGGAAACAACCAAGTATATTTCGTATACTCATCAACAATTAACAAGTAGAACTTGAAGCCACTAACAGAAGGGGTTGGAGATGGACCCCAAACATCACAATGAAGCAGTTCTAGACTAGTAGATACAAAACTTGTACTGGAAGAAAATGACAACTTATGATTCTTGCCTATAGCACAATCTGTGCAAAAAAAAGATACAAGTTTGGCACCACTGTGAGAAAGACGATGCTTATTTAATATTCTTCGAAACATAGCAGAAGACGGATGATCGAGCCTGTTATGCCATGTTTGCAGCGGGGCTTTAGTGCTGATGAGTGCAGAATGAGAAGCAGAATGTGTGGCAGGAATAGTGGAGAGACGGTGAAAGGGATAGAAGCCTTATTCAACTGGACCGCGGAAAAACGTCCTCCCCGAAGAACGATCCTGGATTTCAGAACCATCAGAATCAAGGGTCAAGGAACAATAGTTATCTTTTAAGAATTGATAAGCAGAGAGTAAATTGAATTTCATCAGTGGAACATGGAGAATGTTACGCAATTGGAAATTAGCATGGGGTGTTGAAACTATAGAGTTACCAGTGTGATGAATAGCCATACCTTGGCCATCACCAATGTACACCTTGTCTTCACCATAGTACGGGTATGGAGATTGAATAGCAGAGATGTCATTAGTAACATGAGATGTGGCACCCGAGTCCATCAACCAGGTAGTAGGAGACTGGTTGGAACCACCAGAGCTAGTGTGAGCACACATAGCAGCTAACTTTGTAGGAGGAATTTTACCAGCAAAGGCAGGATTCATTCGCTCATAACAGTCGAGAGCTTCATGATCAGAGGAGTTGCAAATTTGACATGGAGATTTGCCACCAAAATGATTACGATTACCAATTGAATGATGACGATTGCCAGAGTTGGATCTGTAATTGCCATTAGAGCCCCCAGAGTTGAAGAATTGACCACGAGAAGTGGTGAAATGCCGTTGAGAATTACCACGGCGCTAAAATGAGCTCCGGCCATGGTTGTTATTGAAAAACTTGGGTGGAGGATTGGAGAAAGACGGATGAGCCGCATAAGCTTGATGAAATTGAGAGAACTGTGATGGTGTAGGAAGGAGTGGAGGTTGAGAGTGAGCAGCAAACGCCTGAAAAGGCTCAGAGGCAGAAGAATGCACACTCTTTTTCTTACGATGCATAAAAACCTCCTTGTTGATCAGTAAGCCATGAAGCTCATCTACGGTTGTAGTCGAGATGCGAAGCATGATAGAGTCAATGAAGGAGTCGAACTCATCTGGCAATCCATTGAGAGTAACAGCAATGAGATCATGATCAGATACAGGAGCTTCAGCAGCCATTAACGAATCAGCAAGACCTTTAATCTTCTGCAGGTAATCAGAGATAGAGAGATCTCCTTTTTGGACAGAATGAAGACGAGAGCGAAGTTGGTGAATGTGAGTAGCAGAAACTCCACCAAATCGATGCTAAAGATTGGACCACAGATCCCGAGCCGATGTGACTCCGACGGTGAACGGAATAATATCCTCAGAAAGCGTTGAATTAAACCAGATCAAGATGTTCTGATCCTTTTCATACCAGATCTCAAAAGTAGGATTCAGAATATTCTGACCAGATTCATCAAGAACATAAGGCGGTGGACAGACTTCAGAGCCGTCAATGATGCCAGTCAGCTTGAATCGTCGGAAAATCGGAGCGAATAGAGCCTTCCATACAAGATAGTTGTCACGCTTGAGCTTTGTAGGAACCATACAGCTAATACTCTGAACAGTAAGAGAAGAAATTGAGGAGATCGAAGAAGAATTGAGAGAATTAGGGTTCATCGCTGCAAAATTGAGGGAAAAATTTGAAGGATGAGGGGGAACAATTTCAGGCTCAACAGGAGAAGAAGTCGAAGACGCCATGACCAGAGAGCAAAGATCAGAGAAGAGAAAGCGGTGGTGATGGTGGCGGTGGCGGTGGCGCAGAGATCGAAGGATCGAGTTGCGATGAAGCAGATGGCGGTGATACCATATAAGGAAGAGAGACTTTGTATTATTTCTTTCTTAATAAGAAAGGAGTACAATTCAGTATATATATACAAATGTCTAATTTAGGCTTAGTCACTAACTAGACTTAACTTAATCTCTTAACACAGAGATTAGTTACAATACTGTTTTAACAGAAAAGACAGCTGTACAAGATATTAACAGCTGTACAAGATATTAACTGTGAGATATCTCTTTATGCAAATCCTGATTTTCTCCTGTGATAGTGTTTTTAATATTCAAATGCTATATCAGTGTTTTTTTTTGTTATTTTCTTAAATGAATCTATGTTTCATTGTTATTTGATTCTAGATTAGTGCGTGACCTTCTTACACTTTCTAAGCAGTAGACTCGTCAATTAGTATTTCTTGGTCTATTGTGGAGATTATGAGAATGAACTATCAGATAGAAATCCTATTTAGATTAGATGTCTCTCAGTCTATGATTAAGGGTAAAATCCTAAGAGTAAAAAATCCTAAGAAATGCTTGAAAAAAGTCCATATAAATCTTAAGAAATCCACAAAAGAAATCCATATAAATCTATATTAGAAATCCATATAAATTTGACGAAATCCATATAGAACTGAAAATATTTTAAAATCCTTTGAAATCTATCATTTAAAAAAAATCTATTAAAATCCGTGAAATCTAAATTGACTACACCCCTTAGACCTAAAACCCATAATTTCAGGAATATACACCATCGACAAAATATTTAAATAATAACATGATCGATTACAACCAAGGTCTAAAATATCGGTGATATGTAGTCCAAAAACACGGAAATATCGATGGAAATATCGGGATATTATTGATATCGATAAAAATTGAATAAAAACCACGGAAATTGTAAGAAAAACTTGGAAATTTTTATTGAAACTTTGCAGGATGTTTATTTAGTCAATTATCTATTAGTTTATCACAAAAAATTGGAAGGAAATGTATTGCATGATGGATTTAACTGATTTAAGTTGATTATATAGCGAGCTGGCAAACATTGTGAGTGTAGAAAATATGTAGTAATTAATGAAAGAAGTTTAAACACACCATAATCATTTATATATAATGAATTAGTACAATATTTTACACTTTATACATTGCATGATAAGATACATGAGTGACTTAGTACCACATAGAGTTCCTATGAGGTTCAAAATTTTCACTATCTTCATCATCTCTATGTGTAGAGTAAGTGTATTGTGAAGAGTAGTCATCAAATGATAAATCCCCAAAAGTTGTCAAAATTATTTGGATGTTTTGTTTTTTTTCTCTTGGATAACATACACACACATACACATTTTGTTTTTTTCTCTCGGACACACACACACACGCACAGATCTTTACATAACAGGTAGGCATGCCCAGTGCACGATCTACTGCCACAATTGCTCGGATAGGCACAAATGTCGACTTGGACATTTGTTTTAGATGAACCAACATGTCGAATAGGCACAAACGTTTGCAAGTGGAGCAGAAGCCACATTCAAAGGTTATGGACACGGGTCCGTTGAAAGCAGAACTCCAATCCTGTGAAACCCCACCCCCAGATTAATTTATATTTTCACTCTTTCCCTGAAATTATATAAATTGTGCAATTGAGTCCTTTATCCTAATCTAATCTGGACCCTCCATCTTGATTCTCACTCTCCGTCACGCTGCCACATGGCAGCCCATTAACCCTCACCCTATCTCTCTCTCTCTCTCTCTCTCTCTCTCTCTCTCTCTCTCTCTCTCTTTTCCCGAGTCTCTCTCGGACCTCTCACTCTCTCTCAATTCTCAACTCTATCTCTCTCTCTCGAACTCTCGTTCTCTCACTCCATTTCCCCGATCGCACCCACACCCAGGCACACCCAAATTCGTCCACCCCGATGCCAGCGCAGCATCTCCAACACCCTCCTGAACTCTCCCTCCCTCTCCTCCGTCTCTGGGAAGCACGGCGACGCGCAGAGGAACCCCGATGACCCCAAGGACACCCAACCTATATTCCGGCCACACCCAGGCACACCCAAATTCGTCTACCCCGATGCCAGCGCAGCATCTCCACCACCCTTATGAACTCTCCCTCCATCTCCTCCGTCTCTGGGAAGCACGGCGACGCGCAGAGGAACCCCGATGACCCCAAGGACACCCAACCCATATTCCGGCCACCTCCGGAGAAAAGGGATTGCTCATTTTGATGGGTCTGAGCGTGGATTGCAGAGAGAGGCGCAAATCTTGGCAGCTGCGACGACGGAGCCTCGGCGATATTATTGCTAATATCGAAAATATCGAGATATTTTTACGATAATTAAGTGTATTAGTCTGAAAATATCGCTATATCAAAAAAACGATATTATCGGCGATATTTCGCCGATAATATCGATATTTTGTTCCTTGATTACAACTTTAGAAAACCTGGAACATGTAAAAGTCAAGTAAGTACGCTAACTTTTAATTAAATGATAAACAAATACCAATTATACATTATATATACTAAAACTCAGTTGAGTTTGATTACCAAAAAATAAAAAGAAGCTCAATTGAGTTTTAGCACTGTTCAGAAATAGTGAAAGGGCGGAAATGCCCTTGATTTGTTTGGAGTTTAAGTGCTGCTGAATTGTTTTTGTACAGTTAAATGTTATTTTTGCCCCACTGGGTGTGCTGTCTTTCAGCTGCCCGAAAAGTCCTAAGCCTTTTTCCCACATGTTGGTGATCGTGTTGGGTACTTTTTGGGGTTTATTTTGCTTCCTTTTCCTTTTGGTTTATTTCTCTTGCCATTCTCATCACTTTTGCACCTACCTTAAACTGCTCTCTCATATTTTCATCTCTGTCCTAAATTATCTGTGCGAAATCAGCGAGTCTTTGGTTGCTCCAAATTTATTGCGTTCAAAATCCCTCAATCCCTACCAATTTTGATCCTTTTTTGGATTTATTAGAATCAATTTTTTGGGTCGTAGGTCTACCGTTACTGGGTGAGTTTTTTTTTTTTTTTTTTTTTTTTTTACTTCTTTGGTATCGTTGTTTTAATTTTTTTCTCGGTGCTTTTCGATGTTCAGATGCTTTTTGTATATGAATTGTGGATGATTTTTGTATATGAATTTTGTTTTTTATAATATTAGGTATTTTGTTTCTAACGGATCTCCCATTGTTCCCCTTTTATGCAAGCCCCATACCCCAACCTTGACTACTTGGTTAATTTTGTCCGACAATAGTGATATTTGGGTTTCGATTCCAGCGTGAATAGATGATAGAGAGATGAGTCGCATGAGCGGCGACGTGGGTTGGGGTGCTGGGTTCAGATCTGTGACATTCATCTTTTTTTTTCTTTTTTTTTCTCCAGTTTTTGTTTGCTCTGGATGGAGGCTTCTTAGATTTTAATCTTTTTGGGGTAAAATATTTAATTACATCATGTTATGGGTTTTTATGAGTTCAATTGCCAGTTTTGATTTTCTTTCTATTTTGTTTTCATTCCACTGCCGTCTCTCAATTTGTGTTGCCTCTCTGATTCTGGCTTTGTCTGTGTGTGTCAAAGGATAGAAACCAGCTGGAGTCAATTTTTTGAGGCTTAGTTCTGCTCCTTGGGTCGCCACCCTGGAGATTAAATTATCAAAATTCGGTGTTTCCATGTTTCAAATTCCATTTGGTTGTTGCTGAGAGGATCAAATTGGTGAGTTTCGAAACGAAAACATTTTTTTCCTAATTGATTTCCTTGCTTTTGCTGATTATTGTTGGCTTTAATGCATGTTGATTTTTTATTTTCAATAATTTTGCTCATGTGGTTTGTACGGTTATTTCCCAAGTGATTGTATTATTATCTTTTGGTTAGTACATACCTTAATCGCTCTTTTCCAACATTTTCATTTTTACATGTGATTTTCCATCCTCTTGTAATCAAATACAAGTTAGGCTAACTCTGCTATTCTAATGCAGCCTCTCATGGATAATCTAGAAGCTCAAACCTATGAGACATTTGAGAAGCAGATGACGGGGGCGTGGCAGAGGATGCAGAAGAGAAAGAAAAACATATTGTTAACTTTTTCAAGTCCCTGTTTAGTAGCAACGAAGAGGCATGTTGGCGCTTCGAAGGCATCAATTGGGCCTCAATAAGTGAATCTGAGGCAGCTTGGCTTGAGAGGCATTTTGAGGAATTGGAAGTTCAAAGAGCAGTTTTTGATTGTGGAAGGGATAAATCGCCAGGACCAGATGGTTATTCCTTGCAAATGTTTCAACATTGTTGGGAAATCTTGAAAGTGGATATTTTGAAGGTCATGGAGGATTTCTTTGAGACAGGGATAATAAATGCGGTGACAAATGAGACATTTATTTGTCTAATTCCGAAAAAGTCAGATTCTTTGAAAGTGGCGGACTACAGGCCTATAAGCCTAGTTACTGGTTTATACAAAATTGTGGCGAAAACCCTGGCTTCAAGATTAAGGGAGGTTATGGGCATCACAATCTCTCCACAAGGAGCTTTTGTTAAAGGTCGACAAATTTTAGATGCTGTCCTTATTGCAAATGAGGTGGTAGAAGAGGTGAGGCAGAAGAAAGAGGAGGGATTGGTGTTCAAAATCGATTTTGAAAAGGCTTATGATCATGTCGAGTGGAGATTTTTGGACAAAGTCTTACAAAGAAGAGGCTTTGGCAATAGATGGAGGAAATGGGTGCAGGGATGTCCAAGTTCTGCAAATTTCTCCGTTTTGATCAATGGGAGGCCTAGGGGAAAATTTCAAGCTTCAAGAAGTTTGAGACAAGGCGACCCACTGTCACCTTTTCTTTTTACCTTAGTAGTCGATGTCTTGAGTAGATTAATGGAGAAGGCTCAAGAAAATCATATGATCAAAGGTTTATGCATTGGGAAAGAAAGGGTGGAGATTTCTCATCTTCAATTTGCTGATGACACCATTTTCTTCTTGGGGGAAGATGAGGAAGTTTGGAACAATTTATTAGAGGTGCTCAATTTATTTTGTACTGTTTCAGGGTTGAAAATCAACAAAGCAAAGTGTTCTTTGGCTGTAATAAACTCATATTGTGAGAAATTAAAAAGGATGGCAGATTCTTTGGGGTTGTGAGGTGGGTAGTTGGCCAATAAAGTACTTGGGTCTCCCTCTTGGGGGTAGGCCAAGAGCACTTATGTTTTGAGATCCAGTGGTAGAAAAAATGGAAAAAAAACTTCAAAGTTGGAAGAAGGCCTTCTTATGCAGAGGAGGTAGATTAACTTTGATTCAATCTGTTTTGGGAAGCTTGCCAATCTACTACATGTCCTTGTTCAAAATTCCTTGCAGGGTGATTGGATGCCTAGAAAAACTAATGAAAGAGTTTCTTTGGGAAGGGGTGGAGGAAGGAAAGAAAAACCACCTGGTGAAATGGGAGATAGTTAGTAAAAGTAAGGAGGAAGGGGGTTTAGGTGTGGGGAATTTGAGGAAACGGAATGAAGCGTTACTGGCCAAGTGGTTGTGGAGATTCCCAAAGGAACCAAATTCTCTCTGGCACAGGGTGATAAGAAGCAAGTATGGGCTGTAGGATAATGGGTGGAATGCAACTCCTCCGCTGCGGGGTTCAAGTCGCAGCCGCTGGAAAGATATTTCGTGTGGTCTCCAATCGTTTCTACAATGATGCAAGTTTGAGGTGGGCAACGGGGAGAGGGTGAGGTTTTGGGAGGATGGTTGGTTGGAATGAGGACCATTGGAAGAGCAATATCCTAGATTATTCTTGCTATCGAGAATGCACAACCATAACATCTCAAGTTTTGTGGATCTTTCTATCAATTAAAGTCGAAAATGTTTGCTTGTCTCAATCAAGAGCAGATAACAGAAGGTGGAAACTGGACTTATCAGGATTGTTCACTTGCAAATCCTATCGCTCTTTCTTGAGCAACAATGGGATTGTGCAACAATTTCCACCTTCTTTTCTCCATTGTTCTTACACGATTCAACTGTGGTGGAAATTGTTTCAGGAGGTTAGAGTTAGTTGGGTCATTCCAAAGGGTTGTTTCGAGCTTCTACGCACCAATTTTGAGGCTCTAGGAATTGGGAGAAAAGCTAAAGCTTTGTGGGGTTGTCTGGTGTCGACAGTTTTTTGGAACATTTGGTTGGAGCGTAACAAAATAATTTTTGAGGATTATACTGGTGTGGGGGTAGGAAATCTATGGGGAAGAGTAAGATATTGGGCAGCCATCTGGGCTTCAGTTTCAAATGATTTTAAGAATTACTCTCTTTCTCACATACTGTGGGATATGTTAGCAGCCGTAAATTGATTTTGGTTTAGGTTTGGCTACTTGTAATTAGATCCTCTTGAGAGATTTTCTTGTTTTGTTCTTGGTGGATTTTTTATCCACTTCTGTGTAATTCCACTTTTCTATTTTATTAAAATGTTATAGTTTCTTCTCAAAAAAAAAAAAAAATGCCTGCATTTGCAATTAACTGCATAATGGTCATTTCAATATTTTTACATTGTTATTTTCTAATCTGCAATTTGCATGTCAACAATTTAATTTTGTTAAATCATAATCATATTT
Organism: Cotoneaster glaucophyllus; assembly: GCA_036320875.1. Classification (NCBI taxonomy): domain Eukaryota; kingdom Viridiplantae; phylum Streptophyta; class Magnoliopsida; order Rosales; family Rosaceae; genus Cotoneaster; species Cotoneaster glaucophyllus. The sequence continues at coordinate 6,960,705 of CM070073.1, read as the reverse complement.
AAATACATCAACAAAACATTGGACGTTGTTTGTGTTTATTTTTCCTTTTTCTTTTTCTTCTTGGAGGGACCAAGGTTTCTTCTGAAAAAGACATTGTAATGGTTATCACTTTATATTGATCACAATTGTTATAGTTTGTTTTTTATCTTTGTTAGTACCAAAGAGCAATTTGTAAAGCTTTAGAGGACAGGGTTCCAGATGACAAGGCATCTTCAGTAACTACTGTAAGCTGCTCACTTGTCACTTTGCTTTCCCAATTTCTCACGAATGGTGTTTTATTAAGTTTGATGACAAAATATCCTGACATTGCATATGTGATATTTGCATTTGTGTTAAGGTATTGATGGTTGTAGGAGCAGGACGTGGACCTCTTGTAAGGGCATCATTGCAGGTGCCTTCTCTTCCTTCTGCGTACTTGTTTTTGGACTATGTTATTTATCTTCAGACTTGATATTATGTGTAGCAGGTCATATTGATGTGGATCCAATTCCTCTTGTTCATATGTAGGCAGCTGAAGAAACGGGGTGCAAGCTTAAGGTCTACGCTGTCGAAAAAAATCCAAATGCAGTTGTTACACTTCATGTGAGTTGCAGATTCTCTCTTTATCTTGTTTCTTTCTCTGCTAAGTTGTAAAATCATGTTTCTAGGATGTGCAACTCATCATGCTGTACATTAACACAAAAAAAAGTGTTATTATGGGTGTTTGTTTGAAGTATACTTTCCTTGTTTTTTCGTGGTCCACATTTTTTATTTTGACGTGTCTATGTTTGTTGGAGCAGAGCTTGGTTAAATTGGAGGGGTGGGAAAACATTGTTTCCATAATATCATGTGATATGCGTTACTGGGATGCTCCAGAGAAAGCTGACAATTTGATATGCAAGTAATCTTATGAATGATCATATTCTTATTTTTAGGTTTCCTTATTAACATTGCCTTTGATTACGTTTTAGGTTAGTGAATTGTTGGGTTCTTTTGGTGATAACGAGCTGTCTCCTGAGTGCCTTGATGGAGCTCAGAGACTTTTGAAGGATGATGGAATCTCAATACCTTCATCGTACGTATACTTTTCTTTAGTTTGTAGTTTTTTAATCAAAGGTGCTTCCCTGTTATGATCTGTCCAAAAGTCAGTATTGACATTGGGATATGTTGTGATACTGTCCAGATTTCATGGTGTCTAAATGTTCAATATCAATTCCTCCTTTTGCAAGCTATTTTTTGGTGTTTTCTCCATTAGCGTCCTCTCTAAAAAGCCTATGCGCCTGTTTTCAGGTACACGAGTTTTATCCAACCAGTGACTGCTTCAAAGCTTTACAATGATGTATGCCCTTGTCTTTGTGCCCAAAGATGTTCATTTCTATCTGTTTGAGGATTCCTTTTGTAAAGTTTTGTGGTTATCTTTCAGGTTAAGTCGAACAAAGATATTGCACACTTCGAAACTGCTTATGTTGTTAAATTGCACAACATTGCAAGACTTGCTCCTCCTCAACCTGTGAGTTTTTTCGCTGGACTGGTTTGATAATTACTTTTATGAACCTGATTGTATCAAACTTGGATTTGAGAGGATTTTAAAAGACTTTAAAATTCTAGTGTAGTCAATTAAAAGATTTTAAAGGATTTTAGAATCCATTCAAATCTAGGGTGTAGTCAATTAAAAGATTTTAAAGGATTTTAGATCCAGGTGTAGTCAATTAAAAGATTTTAAATGATTTTAAAATCCATCAAAATCTAAATGTATTCAAAATTTGGAGGATTTCTATAAGTTGTGGATTTTGTAGGATTTATATATGTAACCAAGGCTAAAAAGAATCCAACCTCATCCCCTAGGATTTCAAATCATTCCACCACAATCCACCAAAATCTACAAACTATCCATTCAAATCCATATGAATTTTGTAGGAGTCTTAAATCCTCTTAAATCCTCTTAAATCTATCACTTTTAAAATCCTTTAAAATCTTTTAAAATCATAGTTTGACTACACCTCCTTAGTCACAAACACTGGATTTTTTGTTAGGTGTTCACGTTTGATCATCCAAATCGCTCAACTGACAAAAGCAATAACCGGTACACGAAGTTGCAGTTTGGAATAACAAGTGATACTGGTTCAGCCATGATTCACGGTATGTGGCGGCATAGTTTTTCTTTAGGTGATTAATAGTCTTGAATGAAAAAAAGTCAGTGCGATGCATTTTGTTAACATGACTAAATTCTACTTTGATTGTGCTGTTGTTGACTCATTGGGCCTATTTTTCGTGTCACTAAAATTTCACTCTTTTCTACACCTTCAGGATTTGCTGGCTATTTTGATGCAACGCTATACAAAGAAGTTCATCTTGGTATTGAACCATCAACATCAACACCAAACATGTTTAGCTGGTAATGCAGCCACCCTATCCGTTTTCTTGTTAGGTTGCTGCTTGTCAACATTTGTGCTTTGCTTTTTCTTTGCGATTGTTAGTTCTCGAAGAAAATATTCACTTGATGGCTAAAACTGTTGGATATATGTCAACAATCTGTGATAAACTTATATATGCTAACAAATAATAATATGCAAATAGTGTATGAACAATGAACAATATTAAACAGAAATATTGAAGATCGAGGCTTGCGTACCGCAATGTCTTTGAAACAGAAATTTCGCCCCTACTCAATGCTTGTAGTTCTACGGACGTCTGCTTCACCAGGATTCAACGATCAAGTCAAAAATTCCAGCACCGGAAAACTTGACTCTGGCGAATTTCTGTGTGGTTCTCTCATAAATGATGTTTGTGATTGTAGAAGAAGAATGTTAGTTTTCTGTATCCTATATGCCATGCAGATGGATGTATATATAGTAGATGGATGCCTGTTCGCAACAGGTATGAGAATGAGATGTGTCTGTTGGGAGACATCTTCTCCAAAGGGGTGCTTTGCTCTGCGTTTTTCTGAACTCTTCAGACTTCATCTGAAAAGATGAGTCTGTTGGTAAAAAATAATTAATTAATTAAATTCGAAATTAATTAAAATAATTAATTAAATCCGAAAATAATTAATTAAAGTATTTAATTATTAGAGCCCGTGCCCAAGAGCCCCAATGCCCAAGGCCCATCTTTTGATAATTAATTATTTATTAATTATCAATTAATTAGTGCAACCCCAAAGCCCAATCCTAAGGGTGAGCCCAATTTTATTCTCCAAGTCCATCACTCCAATCACTTTCTATAAGGGACAAAACCTTATAAAGTGATGAAACCTTTTGAGAATGACCAATGTGGGACAATGATGAAATTTCTACTAAAAAATTTCCAACAATACCCCACATTTGAGTTGAAATTTCATTCCCCACATTTGAGTTGAAATTTCATTCAAACTCCATCCAACAATGACCCCACATTTGAATGCAAATGTATTACTAGGCTGCCTAAAACTGAGAGAGAATAGACATGATATGCATCGGGTGAAGTGTCTTTTGGACTTGAACTTACCCTAGTGAAAACATATCGGGTTTACTTGGTGACGCAGTGGATGTGGAAGATCTTGAACTGTTCACCGTAGTAGTAAACCGAGACAATATGCTACACACATATCATGTATGCCACACGTCAATTCATACGGTTGTGTTCATTTTGGCCCTGAACAGATCCCGAATTTCGTAGGAGCTTTACACTATGTTTGGATGAGGGAAATAAACTTGGAATTTGGATAAAAGTCAGAACTTGTAAATTGATATGCACCAATTCCCTTGTTTGGATTCATAAACATAGAAATTTAGAATTTCCGCGTGGAAAAAAAATTTGGAATTTGAGACCTCCAATTCCCAAGTTTAAATTCCATGTAAATAGGTGTCATTTCCCAATTTCTATGATTGAGAGTTTAAAAATAACAAATTCGGTATTCAATTCCATTGTTCTTTTAGGGTTAACCAAACAAGAAAATTCACAAATTCTATAAAATAAAATCCCGTCATTTCAATTTCCGTCATTTTAAAATTCCTTATTAATCTTAAATTTCTTCATCCAAACATAGTGTTAGAGAATTTAGTCATTTCAATTCTCATAAATGCGGCCCCATTTACTCCTATATAGGTGACATTAATTAAGAATAGTCTGCCATATTCCTCTTGATAACAAGATATTAATGTCATTAAATGTATAAAACATAACCCCTCAAACTCAACAGACAACACACATTTTATCATAAGAATGGGTAAGTTGTGTGTTCAACTTTTGAATCAAACTCAACCAGTTTGCCTATTGAACCTAGACCATGGGATCTCCAATCAGCTAGGTTAGGTTTCCGCCCAGTCCGATTCATTGAATTGGCTTGAGACCCATTCCTCTCGATGTAAAAAATATTTGCTCTCTTGGTAGGCCTTTTGTCAAAGGATCAGCTATATTTTCCTTTGACTTCACATAATCAATGGATATTACTCCATTGGAGTAATACTTCTCAAGAGTATTATGCCGACGCCTGATGTGTCGCGACTTACCATTGTATACATGATTTTTGGCCCTTGATTGCGCGGCCATATTGTCACAATGTATACATATAGCAGTTACAGGTTTTGGCCACACTGGAATATCCTCCAGAAAAGTTTGAGCCACTCACCTTCTTCTCCAGCCAAGTCTAAAGCTATAAACTCCGACTCCATGGTGGAACGAGCTATACATTTCTGTTTAGAGGATTTCCAAGATATTGCTGCACCTCCCAAGGTAAAAACATATCCACTTGTCGACTTGGATTCTGTAGTGTCAGAAATCCAATTGGCATCACTGAAGCCTTCTACAACAGGTGGATACTTTGTATAGTGTAATCTGTAGTCAAGTGTATTTTTCAAATACCTTAACACTCTTACTAAAGCATCCTAATGCTCTTGTGCAGGATTACTTGTATATCTACTAAGCCTACTGACTGCATAAGCTGAGTCGGGCCTAGTTGAATTCATCAAGTACATTAGACTTCCAATGACTTGAGAATATTCAAGTTGAGATATGGCATGGCCTTTATTTTTCTCCAACTTGCATGCAGCATCAAAAGGAGTTGCAGCAGGTTTGCAGTCAAATTGACCAAACCTTTGTAATATTTTTTCTACATAATGGGATTGTGTAAGAACATATCCTTCACTATTTCTCTTAATTTGAATTCCTAAAATGACATCGGCTTGACCTAAATCTTTCATGTCAAAACTTGAATTCAACATTTTCTTTGTTTTGTTTATGACATCTTTATTGCTTCCCATTATGAGCATATCATCCACATACAAGCAGACAATAACGCAAGTTTTATCATTACTCTTAATGTAGACACATTTATCAGATTCATTTATTTTGAACCCATGTGTAAACAAAGTATGATCAAATTTCTCGTGCCATTGTTTTGGTGCTTGTTTAAGTCCATATAATGACTTAACTAATTTGCACACTTTGCTTTCTTGTCCTTTAAGCACGAACCTTTCAGGTTGTTCCATATATATTTCTTCATCAAGTTCTCCATTTAAGAATGCTGTTTTTACATCCATTTGATGTATATCAAAGTTGTACACAGCCGCAATCGTAATTAACGTCCTAATTGACGTTATGCGAGAAACTGGAGAATAAGTGTCGAAATAATCCAACCCTTCCTTTTGGCGATAACCTTTGGCTACTAAACGTGCCTTGAACTTGTCAATGGTTCCATCCGCCTTAAGTTTCTTCTTGAAAATCCATTTATGACCAATTGGTTTACTACCAGGAGGTAAATCAACCAATTCCCATGTGTTATTTTCCATAATGGATTCCATTTCACTTTTAATTGCTTCCTTCCATAAAGGAGCCTCGGAAGAAGACATTGCTTCTTTAAAAGTTCTAGGTTCATTCTCAGACAAGTAAGCAATGAAATCTGGTCCAACGTTTTTAGAAACTTTGGTTCTTTTTCCTCTTCTTGGTTCCATATCATTTTCTTGGACATCAGAAGAAGAGGCTTCTTCATGACTATGATCATGAACCCTCTTTGTATTAGAACCAGATTCCTTTTCTTTGTAAGGAAATATATCCTCAAAGAATTCTGCATCCGTTGATTTTAATCATAAGTGTGAAACATGTACTGAATCGAAATTTGCTAGGCAAACGAGAAAGTCAATTTTGCATCTCTTTTATGTGCTTACAATTTTTGATGAAAAATAACCTCTGAATGAGTTCATAGGGATCGGTGATGGTGATGCAGGTTTGGTACGAATGGTGCGTGGCTTCGCCCTCCAGTTCGCCTATTCACAACAGCAACGGACGTTCATACTGGGTTGGGCTCTAGTATCCCCGCGATTTTATTCATTACATACTAAGGCGGAAGCTAATACTGTTCCATTCGTAATACGAGTTGAGCGGTTGATCTGTCCTACAGCTTTCAACATCTATGCAGATTGAAATTCATAGAGGTGTGAACTAGTTTTGGTGCCCCCGCCGCCGATCGGGGCAAAAATTTCACCAGAGTTCCTTTGTACGCAGAATATATATGTAAGCCAATAGCAATGTATACCAACTGTTAACTGTTAAGCTTGAACTTTTTGTTGTTTGTTTTCAGAAAATAGTTTATTTGATTAGGAGAGAAAAACAGGATCTAAGCAGTGTTTTCCCATAAAAAAAAAAAAGTCAAGGTTACCTACTTTTTATTATTTTTAACTTGCACATTCCCTACTGTGTGTGTCAAACATTTTTAATTCTGGTTTTTGAAATGAAAGGGAGAGAAAACGTGAGTAGTGAGAGAGATTTTTATTTTTAAAGTTAGAGATATATTAGAATGATTTGTCAGTGAGGTTTGAAAAAAAAAAAAAAAATTAGTTTGCAAAATTACAATACAATCCATGTTTGTATCTTGTGACAGAAAATTAAATTGCCTTATTACTTTCTTTTAGTTAATTGACGAATAAATTTTTGTTAATAATTAATAATAATACTAAGTGAAGTTAGTAGGGTGAACCTTTTTAATACGGCAAGATAGCCTTTACCACATTAATAATCCTAAGACCCCCCTTTGTTTTTTATTTTTATTTTATTTTTTATTTTTTTTAAGAAGACAACTGGTGGCAAGTTACAGTTATCTATCCTTTCCGGGGCCCGGGAAGACTCACCAAAGCATTTCAGCCTCTCCCTGACCACAAGTCTAGCTTCCACATCAACATCGAGGTTCAAACCTCCAGTTTTTATTAATAATCCAAGACTTTTCCTCGTCGATACCTCATCCTTTGGAATGTCCGAATGTGACAAATGATCACGTTGCTAGTAAAGTATTTATTGATCAACGCGTATATGTCATAATATAAGTGAAAGAAGAAATATATTTTTTAATCTATCTTCACTTTTATTATGAAGTGATGTATCGACCTGTATTTCTGAGAACCTAGTTGGGATCTCAGGCAACCCGGATTTATGTCCGAAAATACTGTTGATACGTCTCCACAATAGCTTGGAGAAAATGATTCACAGATACAACGTCGAATATTGACTAGAAACTCAGCACCAGTCATGCTGTGATCGGAACCGGTGAGAGTCCTGAAAAATCAGTATCTGGACATCCTGACGCACCGAAGTGAATCGAGAATTCATGGCCTCTGTGACTGGCATAGAGGGCCAGACATGGGTATATTGCACATAAAGCTTTGAAATATAGTTTTATAAATGCACTGTCAAAACATTGAAATTTTTGCAATGCTTTATTTGCAGTCACAAATCCGCCGTAAAAAGGCTATTGCGGCACTTTGGACAGATTTTGCGCCACGTTTTTACGTCACAAAAGGCCTTTTTGTAGCGATTCTTTTGCAATTTAATAAACACAATGTCCTCTACAGTTACATCAACTTTCACTTCTTACGTTACCGGTCAATACAGAATCTAAGATAACGTTGCTGAACTTGCAGGAAATGGAATTCATATATGACATGAAAGGGCAGATGGAGCAACTGTATCGTGATATGTCGGAGCTATGAAAAGTAATCAAGGTAGACATGCAAGTGATAATGCAGCATTCCATAGCAGGAAGTTAATTCTGGTTCGTGTTGTACTTCTCATTAATTTCACTTAATTTAGAGTCTCTAATCAATATGAGCAGAGAAGTATACATATGAGGAAAAAACACTCTGAAGTGTCAATTAAAGTAGTTCAGAAATGCTGATTAGCATATATGTGTAAATAGTAGTGTAAATATAGTTGTATATATGTGTAAATAAAGTTGTAGACATTGTTGTAAATATGTGTAACTAGAGTTGTAAACCCGCATCATCGCTTAGACACTTTTGCTTGTATATGTATAACAATGATGTTAGTATTGTAGGACTCCAACCTCGCCGCAAAAGCTTCATCTGATAGTAAACTTCCCCACAAGAAAGTCTTCCAAGAGTTTTTTGACAGCATTCTGACACTTAAGAATACATAGAGTGGCGATTGCCACAATACATTAATGTAACAAAAAACTATAGGGTTAATGTTCCCTCAAATTTCCTACATCAAAAGGGTTGATTGGGTGAGGCAAACAATTATTATTATTATTTTTTTTTGGGGTCAACTTGTAAGGGGCAATATTTTTTTCTTTTGTTTTTTTGCAAGCAAGGGGCAATTCGTTCACAAGCAGTTTATTGAGAAACACTTTTGCTAATTAGACCAAAAAAAAAAAAAAAGGGAGAAACAATTTTGCTAAAATTTGTATCAGGTTTTATTTTATTTTGTTTAAAGTAAAATTTTAATTAGGCATTATTTTTTTTTTTTTTTTTGCACAATACATATAAATTTTTTACTGTTTAGCCAAAATGGTCCTTGAAATTTGCATAACTCATCACTTTGGTCCCTGAGATTTGAAATCAATAGAAGTGGTTCCTGAGTTTGTCCATCATCAATCATTTTGGTCATTCCTTGAAAAATTAAGGACCAAATGACAAAAATACCCTCAATTTAATAAACAATGGGCCAAATTGATTTGACAAAAATTGGGGGTGTTTTTAACATTTTATCTTTATTTAACGAAGATTTTTCAAGGAAGAACCAAAATGATTGATAGTGGACAAACTCAGGGACCCCTTCTATGATTTCAAATCTCAGTGATCAAAATAAGAAGTTATGCAGCATTTTGGCTAAAAAACCTAATTTTTTTTCTTCTCACTGCTTGTTCATCCGCTACAACATGTTTGCTGATTCTTTGTTCATGCAACAACAGGCTACTTTGAAGCTCGTCTACAGACAAAGTATCCAAGTCATTTGATTCCTCAATCGAACATACAATGTAGTCATATTTCAAAGTCATAGACCTCAAGATCTTCTCAATGATCACCACATCCTCCATTTTCTCTCAGTGAATCCTCATCTTATTAGCTACGATGAGAGTTCTTCCAAAGTAGTCGTTGATTGATTCCCCAACCTTCATGTGCAACACTTCAAACTATTTACAAAGAGCTTGCAATTGGGCACGTTTGACACGTGCTGTTCCTTGATATTTCTGCTTCAAAGAATCCCATATGTCTTTCGCAGTATCCTTCTTCAATATTGTCTCCAAGATTGAACGATTAATGGCTTGGAACAGGTAGTTCTTAGCCTTCAGGTCTTTCAACTTCTGATCTTCAATCACTTTCTTCTGCGATTCACTTGGATCAGCCCCTTCTGCTGCTGCAGTGATCTCGGTCTCCACCAAGTTCCAATACTCTTTGAAACGCAGAAAGTTCTCCATTAGCATACTCCAGTGATCATGATCATAGTGTCCATCAAACCTCGGAATGGAAGGTTGCACGAAACTGCTCTCAGATGCCATGTCTTTTTTTCCTTCACGCTAGTGACTGTGTTGCAGGCTTTGATCAAGCCCTGTGATGGGGCTCTGATACCAGATGTTAAAACCAAAAGAATGGCAAAGAGCTTTTGTGAACGCAAAATTTGATTACACTAGAAAACTAGGAGAATTCTCATTGAATTGAATAACACTTGTAGCTGTTAAATAACCTTACAATGAAATAGGAAAGGAAACAACAACCCACAATTTTAAAGGACCTAGAATCGTGGTGCATGACTAAATCAGAAACATAAAATACAATTTTGTCCCCCAAGTATAGGAGAGATTATTTGCACGACTTAAATTGAACCCTAAAAACAAGGAACCCTAACCCTAACGGCTAGGGAGTTCCAACAACTTTTACATACAATGCATATAAATTTTTGGCTTTTTAGCCAAAATGATCATTGAGATTTGTATAACTCGTCGCTTTGATCCATGAGATTTGAAATCAATATAATGGTTCTTGAGTTTGTCCATCATCAATCATTTTGGTATTTCCTTGAAAAATTAAGGACCAAATGACAAAAATACCATCAATTTAATAAACAATGGATCAAATTGATTTGACAAAAATTGAAGATGTTTTTATCATTTTATCTTTATTTAATGGAGATTTTTCAATGAATGACCAAAATAATTGATGGTGGACAAACTCAATGACTACTTCTATGATTTCAAATCTTAAGGACCAAAGTGAAAAATTATGCAAATCTCAAGACCATTTTGGATAAAAAGTCTAAAAAAATTTCTCACTGCTTTCTTTGTCTCTAAGAGAGAGAGGGGGGAGAGAGGAAGTGGAGGAAGTGAAACGGGGTTCGGGGTGGATCTGCCGATCTGGGATGATATAGATTATTAGTCGATTTTTAATCTTTTTATTTTAGTTCTTGAGTTTTATTGCAAATTGAATTCGGAAAATTTGAAAGGCTTAATCAAAAGAACGTACCGTATGTCTACAGAAGAGCAACTCTCTGACAGGGAATATATCGACATGCCGTTAAGACGACAATCGTGTACGCAACGAGAGCCAAAGAAACCAAACAGATGAACGCGCGTCTCTGATACATTTTCACAGGATCGCTCCTCGATATCTCCGGCTGCTGCTGCTCAAGCTGCTGATCGAGATCTGAGGAGGAGAAAATCACAATCTGGAGATGAACCAAATCTTGCTTTAGAAAATTGATCTCGTAATAACGTTGCGTGCGCTCCCATTTCGTGACGAAACTCTTGAAGGGGATGGCGAAGACGATGCAAATCAGACACGAGAGGCTGAACGGCGCCCACCAGAACTCGCACGACATGTGGCTAACAGAGTTGAATATGAGGCTTTGGAGGTAGATATAAGAGCCGACCAGCAGCATCGCCGTTGTTTCCAGACGCTTTACTGTTTGCTCTTGTTTTTCGCCGACGCCTTCCAGTTTCTTCCATTCGTTTTCCGCCTTGTCTAGTTCTTGACGCCGGATTATTCTTCTGTTTGATGTGATGAGTGACGAATCATGGCAGTCCATAGCTAAAACTGATGATTTATTCCAGCGAGGAGATCCTGCTGCCGGGGCAGGATAACCATATGTTTGTTCAGGAGAAGGTTCAACGCCTTGATCCCAAAATACAAGTCTTCTGTATCAAGACAAGTAAGGGTTCCAAGTGATAGAAAGCAATTTCCACGAAATCGACAGCCCGTGCGCTGTGCTCCGAAACAGTAACTTTGAATTTTTAATAAGGAAAAAATAAAAAGTAAAGTGAATAAGAACTTTTTTTTATTAAGCAATTTCCACAAAATCAACAGCCAGTGCACTGTGCTCCGAAAAAGTAACTTTGAATTTTTAATAAGAAAAAAAATATAAGGTAAAGTGAATAGTATCAGAATTGATTTTTTAATGTAAAAATATGATTTTTCGTTAAAATAAACAATACCAGTAATTTTTCGTTAAAGTTTTCTTAATACATAAAGAAACATCATTCTCTCGCCTCTTGATTTTTTTTTTGTCATTACTACTGATCTCCTTATGCGACCCAATAAAATGATTACACCTGTCATATTAAATTCTCACCCAAACTCATATTATCTTGCTACCCAAACAACAATTTTTTTTCCTTTCAACCTTAACAAAACATACTACTTCTTCTCCCAAGTCAAAGACACAGACAGACATACATCTTCACCACCATCATCTTTCAGCACCATCAGCCCCTGTCCTTCACCCCTCGTCCGTCGAACCCAGCCCAATCCCTCCTTCTTCAAACCCAGCCTCAGTCCCTCCTTCGTTGAATCCAGCCCAATACCTCCGTCGACCTCTCTCCTCTGTTTGATTCGTCGTCGACCCTACACCAATCACCATTGACAGCAGATATGACCATCGGTAATCCGATGAAATCATCCCCACTGATCTCGCTCTACTCTCGACCTCTCAATTTCCTGCTCCAAGTCTCGTGAGTTCGTCTGACTGGAACGTGACAAGGGTGGGATTTTCTGAGATGATTCGTGGGGTAGGCAGAGGAGAGTTCAGAGAAGGAAAGGGGTTACCCAGAATATCCATGGCAGAGGCAATGGAAGGAAGAAGATGGATGTTTGGATATGGGTTTAAAGTGAGCTAGCTGCTGTTTGGATATAAAGATCATATGATTTGGGTGAGAGTTAAGATGATAGCTGTAAGCATTTTATTAGGCCACATAGAAGAGCAGTAAACTGGGTATTGAATAAACAGTACCCAAGTATTTTTCCTTAATCAATCCAATTGTTAGACCATATCCTCCAATGGTGGGCTAAAAGCCAAATTACCTTTCAAAATTTCCCCCCAAACTCACTTCAACCTAAGGGTAAGGGGAAAATTTGGGCTAAATGCTAAATGCTAAACCAATGCCAGATTCCCTGTCACATCCCGACCCGGGGTCGACCACATCCCGGGCCCGCTCCACCACCGTAGCACGATATTGTCCGCTTTGGGCCCCGACTACGCCCTCACGGTTTTGTTTCTGGGAACTCAACCGAGAACTTCCCAGTAGGTCACTCATCATAGGAGTGCTCTCGCGCACTACTCGCTTAACTTTGGAGTTCCTATGGACCCCAAAGCCAGTGAGCTCCCAAAAGGCCTCGTGCTAGGTAGGGATGAGAATATACATATAAGGATCACTCCCCTGGGCGATGTGGGATCTCACATTCCCCCCATAATTTAGCCCAGAAATCGATGTGGGCTCCACCGAACCGAGTGAAAATATTTATCAGAATTTAAATTTTTTTAGATTAAAATGTTCATAAAATTAATTTACGATAGTCTACGTATTTATTTTTTTTAATTTAATTTAAGAAAAAAAATAGCCTAAGTTTATTCTTTAATAATGCCGGGCTAAAATTTTAGGCTATAACGGTTTGAGCAGAAAAACTGTTTCTGGGCTAAAAGCTAAATTTTTCGGGCTAAAATGTTTGGCTTTTAGCCCAACCATTAGAGATGGTCTTAGACTGAAATCTTGTTTATTTAAATATTTTGATCGATGTCCTTAGCATTATTTAAGAGATTTAACTCATACATTTATGCATTTAATATCCCACAAATTTAAATAATATTTTTAAAATATAATAAATACTTAAAAATCAATTTTTGAGTAATGTTGTTCTTCACAAAAATGGGTACAAATAAGTTTAAAAATATGGGTACAAATACAAATAAAATTTTAAAAAATATGAGCACAACAATAAATTAATATATGAGTTCAAATTAAAACTCAAAAGAAAATTGGTACAATTTTTTTTTTTTTGAGAAAAAATTGGTACAAATTAAAAGAAGAGTTGCAAATTAAAAATGGGTACAAACTAAAAATAAAAATATATGACAAAAAAATTAGCCATAATTATAAATATACCAAATGTAACATTTCTAACACTCATTGAATATATTTAGAAATAAAAAAATATTTTATTATTAAATAATTAATGACATTTATTAAAATCTAAGGACCTTTATCAAAAATTAAAAAAGAATAAGGTTTTAATCAATGGAGTATGAAAAATAGGGATGGGAACCTAATGTTTCCTCTTTTTTTTCCTTCCATCATCTTTTATTTAAGGGTTTATATCACAAATGGTCCCTGAAATTGACCCCATCAATCATGATGGTCCCTGAAATTGAAAATCGATCAATGTAGTCCCTGAATTTTAACCTCGTGAATCAATGTAGTCCTTCTGTTAGTGTTCCGTCCAAATTAACTTTAAAAAATGTTAGAGAACCAATTTTTCATGGTAAAATGACCAAAAATAACCCCGTTACTTATAATTTTACTTACTACCTCTCTTTTCCTTTTTCCATCTTCAATTTTCTCTCCATTTTTTCATGGATTTGGTGCTAAAACTAAAATAAAAACAAAAAAAGTGGGAAATTTTAATTTTTTTTAATATCAAGTAAAAAACGAATTCTAACTAGGTTAGCTCCATTCTTTTTTTTAAGAGAAAATCAAGTAAAATTATAAGTAACAGAGTTATTTTTGGTCATTTTACCATGAAAAATTGGTTCTCTAACCTTTTTTAAAGTTAATTTGGACGGAACACTAACAGAAGGACTACATTGATTCGCGGGGTTAAAATTCAGAGACTACATTGATCGATTTTCAATTTCAGGGACCATCTTGATTGATGGGGTCAATTTCAGGGACCATTTGTGATATAAACCCTTTATTTAAATGGTTACGATTAAATCACGTGAATGGTAATAGGAAATGAGAGAATCTTATTTCAAACTGGAATAGGATTCTCTCATCTTCTAATCTATCTTCCATTTCCTCCTCTCATATATAAACGGTTACGATTAAATTAGGTCAACATCTTGTTTTGAATTTTTTATATTGGAAGACAAAAAGAAAAATGTGAGTGGAGGAGAGAGAAGGGGATGATAATAAAAAGGGACAGAATCCTACTTAAACTTCTTTCCTCAACTTTATTCAGGTTTTCCTCGGGTGTCAGGGTCAGTTAACCAACATAGCTAAAAATAAAACTCGAGTTTTCCTCTGGTGTCAGGCAGTCAACCAACAGAGCTAAAAATAAAACTATGTCATTATAGATATCTTTGCTTTCTTTCTATTAACAGAATGGGAAACCTTATTTATCTTGATACAATCTCTGATTAAGTTAGCTCTTCCGCACTTGATTGGTTTTTTTCATTACACTTTTTTTTAACCATTTGAGCCGTTCGGGTCGATGCTTAATGAGATTAAATATTTGGATATTTGGACTCATTTCCATCGTGGGCTCATGGGTTTTTAAGTCGTAGGATGATTCAGATTTAGGATCATGAACAACGTTTTCAATTTTTATTTCAAAATTTGCAGCTCGAATTGAATCGGATTTTAAAACTTAAAAATAGGAGTATTGTCAAAATTTTGCAACATAACTCGGAATTAATATATTTTATGTTTTTTATATATTCTCAAACTTTTTCGTATATACAATCTATCCTTTTTTCTTGATATTTGTCATATGCCTGCGTATAAATTCAGTTAATTTGTATCGTACTAATAAGTTTATTATTTTTAATATAGAAATGTATGAGAGAATATAAAAATTAGAAATAAAATGTATCAAAAATTAACAAAAAATGACATGATAAAAATATAGAAGTTAGTTACAAACATACTTTCTGTAATTAAACAACAATACTAAGAATCCGAATGTTTTAGAATGTTTTTATCTGAATATGTTTGGAACATTTGATTGACACGACCTTGTTTCCAAGGCTAGATAACTCCATACGAGAATCTCAATTTTTTTGCAGTAATTGTTAGAAAAGAAATTCATGTCACGTACATACTAGAACGAAGTATACACTTAACCATTTTGCTACTTAAATTACATTTTAAATTTACAACCTACGAGTCACGTAAGTTTTGTAATTAGAATTAACATTTTTATTTGGATAATGAATTTTTTTTTTTCCTTCTTTCTTTTGTTTTTGTTTTTCTTTCAATAATCACTACGTTTTGAATAAGATATTTTTGATAGTTAACCATAACTTTCACACTCGGTTATGCGAAAGCCTACAATGAACTCGACTTTCAGTTTCAGTTGTGCCCAAGTCAAATATGTCGGCAACATTTTTCTGTTGTCCGATTGGACGACTGTACTGTTCCTAAGTCGTTTCCTTTTGGCACCTTCCACTTTCTCACATGAACAAATACAACCCTCTTGCGTTTGATATTGGCTAACCCTACACGCTAGACCATGTGCATGACAGCCTCACCGAAGACCTCTGTTTTTTATACGGTCAAAATCAGCGAAGACTAAAACTAATAATTTTATGAAGACTAAAGCTTCACTGTACATATCAGGGCTTGAGCTTTTGATTTAGGGATAGTCATTTGTTCTTTCTTTTAACAAAATGTAAATATTCAGTTTTCTGAGGTAAATAACAAGTAAGCTTATAGCTCGGTGAAGGTGAAAATCTTATGTATATGTGCCTCTATATATTAATTTTCAAATGAGACGATGACTCACTTGGGCATTGTCTGCACAGCTCTCTCTCTCTCTCTCTCACAAAGAATTTAGCCTTCAGCTACGGTCATAAGATTGCGCACAAACGCATACATCGTATCAAGCGAGGCTGTGCATATCATGTCTAACAACCACACAATTGGACAAGATTATTCAAAGGAACAGCTAGAGAAGAAAATAAAGGAGAAAGAAGCTGTAATTCGGGAACATGAGGCTCGTCTCAGCCATCTTCAATCAAGCGGCTTCCAACTTGGAAACTTCTACTTGGTCTTTCAGGGAGTTATTTTGACGGCAATTGCAAATAGTACCAAAGTCTTCACATGCAGTGACAGTTGGTTGCTCATCCCCCTTTCTGCATTAGCTGCCTGCCCTAACTTGGTTGCATTGTATTTGATTGGAGAGGAATATATTAGAACAATCTCCCAGCGAGACAAGTGCTTGCTTCGTTGCGATCAATTGAATGCTGAGCTATCCACTCGCTGCAACGCGGGTTCAGCAAAAATTCAACCTTCTCCCGCTGCTGGAACACCACCACCCGGGCAAACTCCGGCCTCTGGCGGAACACCACCACCGGGTTCTTCCGCTGGAACGCCGCCAATCGTGCAAAATTCTCGACCACCAATACTACCAGTGCAAGCTCCCGCTAGAATTCGCGGTGATTATTGGAGGAAGCTTAAACGTACGTTCTTCTTGTTTGGCTGTATGGCTTTTTTTTTGGGCGTTTCCGCCATCATGGTTTTGGCTTGTAGGAAGATTCTTTGCAGGGCAGCAGCCGATTGTAAGATCCCTTCCAATCTTATTGATAAATGCATCAGGCTTTGTGATCAGGGTTCCAAATGTATAACCATCTGCATTAGCTAGGGTCACCATTTTTTTTAATGAACTTAATATAATTCCAATTTTGTAAGTCATGGGTTTATTCCACTTTGTCGTGTTAAGTCCGTTTATTTATTCACCTCGGCTTTTTTTGGTTATGTTTTAAATAAATTATGATAAATGTCATCCTCATTTATCGATTTATCTTTTACTCAATTTAGGATTAAATATTGTTTTTCTTTTTATTTTTTTGCTCCTAATTCGTTTTTCAATTTTTCTTTTACCTCCATCACAGGTTAATTGAGTTAACTGGTCTATTTTGTTGGTACTATATATACATATATATAGTATGAATTTATAAATTTAAGAAGATGAAATTTCTTTGAACTATTTTCATATATGATAGGTAGATTAATTTTTATTTATTTCTTAGATACGTGTATCATATGTTAAATGTATTATCCACCACAGATATCATACATGAAAACATAAATTTTTCTTTTAACTATTCTTTACGAAAGTGGTTAAATTTTCATATTTAGATATTCAAATTAAAAAATTTAGTAAAGATGCATAAATCAAATATTTAATTAAAGTTGAAAAAAAAAAGGAAACTGGAATAAACTCAACAACAACCCAAATTTTTGGACCCGAATCAAAGTAACCTTTTTTTCTACTTTTCTTGGCTTGTTTATGCTTTTGTAATTAAGATCTTAATTTTTTTGTCTACCTATTTGTGAAATTAATTAGAAATTCCTAAGATGACTTTGTGTTCTCATCATTTGCGTACTACAATGACTATGGATCTCATCTTGTATGGAGACGGAGAGGGAGTAGAATTCTCTCCCCTCTAAATTTTTCTTCCCTCTTATTTGAACGGGTATTATTAAGCTACGTCAGTATCTTATGCTGACTTTCATATAGAGAGAGGGAGAAAAAAAAAGAGAAAAGTGAGAGATGAGAGAATTTGAAGGAGATAAAATCCTACTGTGAAGTAGAGAGGCTTATATCCATTTACACAAAGAAAATGTGGGAGGAAAGTAGGCGTGATTTGGAAGGAAAGGGCCAACAGGCGAGGCCGAAGTCTCATTGCTCGTTAGCAGAATATACACTTATTTGTATGCCTCCAATTGTAAATAGGAAAACCCCCATAACGAATTCAAGTTTGGTTCCAATTGTGGGTGTTGGAAGATATTGTAGTGGTGAAAGAAAAGCCTTCTAGACAATTAGACATGATAATTAACTATATTCTCAAGGTATGGTCCAAATTTTCGTGATAAATTGATCACTTAAGAATAAAAAGAATCATGATATCGCCAATATTGTCAATATTTCTGAAATATCTACGATGATACGGTGACAAACAATCCACAACTTGAAGGAAAAAAAAAACAAAAATATCTTCAACATTCAGGCCATGATGATAATCAAAATTACCACGATATGTGGTTTAGATATCGATAAATTTAATCATTCAAATGCTTATGTTCAGGGAAAATTGCTAATTTAGTCCCTCAATTATCACTTGAGTAAAAATTAGGTTCTTAAACTATTTTTTTCAAAAAAAATAGTCATTGAATTATAAAAATCTGCCAATTACATCCCTAATATTAGATTCGAAACTACTATATTCAATTTTCCGTCAATTTAAGCCACGTGACTTGTATGTAATACACATTAGAGGGTAGGTTGGTAATATTTCATAAAAAAATAATATATGTAGTTAACTTTGCAGGGTAAGATAGACGTTAGATTCGCAACCTATAAGAAATGTTAAGGGCTTGTAGGCTTGAAAAATGCTAGTATTACACTCAAAAGTGTGTCAAGCGACTTAAGTTAACAAAAAATTGGATAAAATAGCTTTGAATATAATAGTAGGGATGAAATTAGCAATTTTTAATGAATCTAAAAACTTATTTTACCAAAAAATAATAATTCAGAGACTCAATTTTCACTGAAGTGATAGTTCAGAGACTAAAGTGAAATTACCAAAATAACGTTCTTTTGAATGGAAAACTTACCGGAGTTAGGGTGAGATGATAAATTAATGATTTTCGAAAATTCATATGACAAATTGCTTAAAATTTTAGTTTATTTAGCAAATTAAAAAAAAAAAAAATATATATATATATATATATATATATAAGTTCATATGACATTTTAAAAATTCTCTCCAAAATAAACTAATTTCCAACAACATATGTGTATTAATTTTATATCCCATAAATTTATTACCAAAGTTCTACATGTAGTAAGTTTTACGAAGTTTTTGGCGATATTGATATTTCCATCAATATTGTAATATATGTGTGTCGACGTTAGT
Source organism: Cotoneaster glaucophyllus (assembly GCA_036320875.1). Classification (NCBI taxonomy): domain Eukaryota; kingdom Viridiplantae; phylum Streptophyta; class Magnoliopsida; order Rosales; family Rosaceae; genus Cotoneaster; species Cotoneaster glaucophyllus. The sequence goes on along the minus strand of CM070073.1, from coordinate 6,941,334 downwards.
AGAATTATCATTATTTTCATCCTTGACCGCGGCACATGGTAGTTAATTAACAACCGAAACTCTAGGTGAAATATTAAAGAGAGACCCAGCAGTATAAGGACTGAAGTAGACGTTTGCAATTTCATAAATAAGCCTGAAAACCCTCGACCACACAGGAAAGGTCAACCTTAAAAGTTAAGACCGAAGAAATATTTCACGCGGAAAGTTGGAATTTTCAGGCGCCAATGATTTTTTCTTCGTCCATTTGCACGAAAATGCCAAGAAAAATAGAAGTTTGATAGAAATTTGTTAGGAAAACAAGTCGGTTTTTAAGATGGAGATTTTTGTATTTTTGTTCTCTCCATGCCATAGTTCCTCTTGACATGCGAAATATTGAAATCGCCTGATTAGTGATGAAAGAGGACTTGACACTTGCCCTAAACCGCGTATATATATATGCAGGGCATGTTCCAATATTTAATATGGTGACAATTTACAAGGACATATATGGTCGCATGGCGGTGAACTTATTTCATATAAATCTCATTGTTGAGCTGATTTTAACCATGTCTGATCTGGCACGTTCAATCACTTGTCACCCCAATTCAATTTAGTTCTTCTGTATCCATCTTTGCACTTTCCTTTGGAGTGGACCTCATATTTCTCTTCGGAACTTTCTTCTCGGAATCTATCTAGACCAATCAATTCTGGCCATTCACAATAGATTGTGCGGGCAGCAATTAAAAGGACAATGAAATGGAGTTTCAAAGACAAAATGGTGATGAAAATTGAGTTTTAGAGGACAAAATGGTGCAAATTTTGTTCAAGGAATAAATGGAGAACGAAATGGAGTTTAAGAGAACATGGCAAAAATAACCCTTTTTGTTTTGAGATGATTGTGTTGTCTAGCATTCTAGGATTGCTGTCATAAACATATTAAGCTTTTGAATTGATCGAGTCATTCTTTCTTGGAACAAATGTCCGGAGAATCATTATCTTTGCGCTCAAATTTTTTAACATCATATTTGAGTGCAAAATATGTTTTAAAAAGTTTTTTTTATTAGAACTCCACGTACGGTTGAATACACCTCACATAGAAATTTAATATTAAATGACTAATGTGTAATGACAATTTCGACCTCATAAGGCTTTAAAAAAAATAGAAAGATTATAAATACACCCCCAAATCATTTTTAACATGTGTATCTCAAGATTATTTATTTTCTTCAACTCTCAAAGCTACTCTCACGCTTCATTGTAGAACAAAATCTTAACCAATGAACCTATAAACACGTTGATTGAAAGAAATTATTGTTGACGAATGAAACATGAAATCGACATTTTGAAAGCTTCACATGAGATAAGAATTCATATTTTTTATTATACCTATAAATGTGTTAAGAATGCTATCATATGATCATGTTGTGCCTGAGGGATGTAAGATCTCACATCGCCCATGGGTGTGGATCTTGTAAGCCTTATATGTATATTCTCATCTCTACCTAGCACGAGGACTTTTGGGAGCTCACTGGCTTCGGGTTTCGTAGGAACTCTGAAGTTAAGCGAGAATAGGCCAGAGCATTCCCAGGATGGGTGACCCACTGTGAAGTTCTACTCGCGTGAGTTCCCATAAACAAAACCGTGAGGGTGTGGTCGGGGCCCAAAGTGGACAATATCGTGCTACGGCGGAGTCAAGCCCAGGATATGGTGGGGGCCCAGCCGGGATGTGACAATTTGGTATCAGAACCAATCCCTGGCCAGAAGTGTGCCGACGAGGACGTCGGGCCCCTAAGGGGGGTGGATTGTAAGATCCCACATCGCCCATGGGTGTGGATCCTGTAAGCCTTATATATATATTCTCATCTCTACCTAGCACGAGGCCTTTTGGGAGCTCACTGGCTTGGGGTTCTGTAGGAACTCCGAAGTTAAGAGAGAATAGGCCAGAGTATTCCCAGGATGGGTGACCCACTGGGAAGTTCTGCTCGCGTGAGTTCTCAGAAACAAAACCGTAAGGGTGTGGTCGGGGCCCAAAGCGGACAATATCGTGCTACGGTGGAGTCGAGCCCGGGGTGTGGTGAGGGCCCGGGCCAAGATGTGACAGGGATATTTGTGATATGAGTGACTAGAACACCAAGAGATTTAACATGATCATTTTCGTGCCGATGCTGGATAGAAATACAAGGATTTACAATGTTCCGAAAAGAGGGGCAAACAGAGATTAATATTTATTTTATTTTATTTTTACATCTGGTGGATGTGAATTGCGCATTGGCTTTTTATATTACCACCTGTGTGGCATTGTTTCATTGACCTATACATAATTAATATAAATATTTCATTGATTATGCCCTAAAATAAAAATGACCATTGATATATGATTACTTAGTAAAGATTTTATTGACCTTTGGCCAAATAACCTAAAAACTAATATACTAACATAAATTCATGTACAGAACATATGACTTAACTCAAGAAATAAATACATGAATGGATAATATATGTATAAGCAACATATGTACCTAACTAAAAAGTACAAAAACATAATATACCTATACGCAAGACACATAAATCTCTAAAAATGCTGATTATAAGAAAAAAAATTGTCATATAGGTTGTTTATAAAAAATAAAATCTATAAGTCGGTCTAGAGCAGCAAGAATAAGAAGAAATAATAAAAAGTAAATGAAATAAGAAAAAATAGTTAAAGAGATAATTAGGAAGAGATTTAATTTCTATAGTAAATTTTATTATTAAAGAGATAGTTATTGTTAATAAAATAATCTTAAACTCAAGGGATCTAATCTATTTTAATAAAATAGACTATACCTAATATTAGCTAAAAAAAATTAAACTTATTTTAAGTTTTCTCTAAAAATTATGAGGCCAGTTGCTTTATCTTGTTTTCATAATTAAATTTTCCATATTGTATTTGTATGAGCAGCCATGTGAGGATAAATTTAGTGTACCTAAACACCGCAGCACAATATTATTATCTTCCAGATTATGATATAAATAAATGATATGATTGATATGTTCCGCAAGTGCTACAACTTTGACTAAAATCGTAATATTGTAGTGAGATTTTGGTATACTAAAGAATTTACTCCATGACGATTGTATAACAATGTGTTTCATAGTTTCGACTTGCTAGATATTTGTGTTTCTTCACCAACTATTGTTTATGAAATTTAGATTGAGTTTATTTGAACTTTAATTGGGTCAAATTTATATTCGAGATTCAACTTGCACCATTATATCTAGGCGTTTCTTGACTCTCATGGTGGATTTTTGTGGTAACATGGTTGAGTTGGGTGCTAGTCTATTGTGAGGCTAAGCCCTCCCCCTCCCCCTTAGTGTAGATAATATCATTTGTTAAAAAAAATCATTTGACAACTAATTTAATGTAATTTAATTACATTATTATCTGCGTGCGAAATATATATTTTTATAACGGGCATTACATGCCTTTTAAGATGTTTTGAACGTGTTTAAAAATAGAGAAAATAATATTTAATAAACAACTTATTGAATCACAATATTGCTAGCCCATTGTGAGGCTAAGCCCACCCTCTCCCCCTTAGTGTAAATAATATCGTTTGTTAAAAAAAAAAACAATCATTTGATAACTAATTTAATCACATTATTATCCGCGTGTGAAAGACTTTTTTTTATAACCGGCATTACACGCATCTTAAGATGTTTTGAACGTGTTTAAAAATAGAGAAAAAAATATTTAATAAACAACTAATTGAATCACATTATTGCTAACTCATTGTGAGGCTAAGCCCACCCCCTCCCCCTTAGTGTAAATAACATCGTTTGTTAAAAAAAAATCATTTGACAACTAATTTAATCACATTATTATCCGCGTGCGAATGACATTTTTTATAACCAGCATTATACGTCTCTTCAGATGTTTTGAACGTGTTTAAAAATAGAGAAATTGAATCATATTATTGCTAGCTTATTGTGAAGTGCTAATTAAAAAAAATACAAAAAATTTAATTATTAAAAAAATACTATTAAAATGACAAAAATGCCCATGTCTTATTTGATGCATTATTTTGGGATGCCTTTGAAGCTTTTTGTCTTTGGGGCATTTTTGTCCAAATATTTTGTTGAAGCTTGATGACACCAAAATCTCTATTCACCTTTTCCATTGGCTTTATATATAGGGAACTCTATCGAAAAGCTCTCAGTATTGTTCACTTTAACGAAAAACTACATTTTTACTCTAAAAAGTCAATCATAATACTATTATCTTACAACACATTTTTATCATTTTCGTTAAAACTCAAAGTTTTCAAGCCATTTTTATTAGTTTTCCTTTATATATAAGATTTTTAATAGTGTGAAGAATGTGGGGGTGTATGCAGGGAGTGTGAGGATGTATGTAGGGAGTGAAAGATGTGATGATATATTATGAAAAAGTATATGAGAGTATATTAAGATAAATTTTAATTAAAAAAGTAAATGTGGAGTTTATTAAGTATGTAAGATGTATTCAACAATATGTGGAGTGTTAAACAACAAGTCTTAAAAAGTTGACAGAATCCTTATCAAGGGTAATAATTGCTACTTAGTACTACTGTCAAGTGATATTTCTTTTCACTTGTAAGTGAGAGGTCTTAGGTTTTATTCTCGGCAAAGACCAATTTGAGCTACATTATTACTCATCCACTGTGAGACTTGATTCACTCATCTACTCTTCAGTGTAGATAATATCGTTGGTTAAAAAAACAAGGATAATAATTGACATAACCAATGCCAATTAAGAAAAGGATATTCTAGTATTTTACATTCGTTTTTTTTTTCTTTCTAATTAAAGGTGTACGGTATTTAGCATGTCACTGTCAAATGCACTTTTGGTATTTCAGTTGGTGGTGCAAGGGCTTTTATGGAAAATAACTTTTCTTGAGCCAGTATGCCATGATCAAGAGTTATTTTGGTGTTTTAATTTTTTAAATGGGTAAAATTTAAAATTGTAGAAGTTATTAGAACGGGGTAAAATTATAAAATTTTATTAGACCGGGTTACACTCATTGAACCGGTCTTTCATGTGTATAAAAAGAACGTGACTAAACAGACGTGTTAGCCGTCAAACTTTTTTCTCTCTGAAGTGAGAGTCTTCCTCGCTGCTTCTGTGAGACTTTCAGATCTAAGCATCTCAGGTTGCATTGGCCGTAGTTTCGACTGGGGTCAGTTGCTGTGTTCTTTTTTCTCAATTTTCCTTCTTTTTCTCCTTGCATCTACTAGTGGTTCTCCCAATTTTTCAAACCAAATTGTCCAATTCCTCAACCTCGCAGGGTATACCTCTTCCCAGCTCTTCCTTGCTTCGATCTTCAACCATGTTTTCTGTTGAGTTCGTGTGTAGAGTTCTGGTGCTTTCACCGGCTCTGGTGTTTCCGACACCACCATGTTCTCCTCGTTGTCTGCCGTTTCCGGCAGTGTTGCTCGAGGATTTTTCCTGAACTTCATACAGATGGTTGGCTTCTCTCTCTTGGTTGCCAATTATCTCTTACTTATAGCTGTGCACAGGTGGCGTCTGAGAAGGTGATGATCTACGGTGGACGAAGAATCGAATGGCTGGATGTTTATGGGATCGGCGGTGGAGAAATGAGTGGATGCTTCTAGGAAGTTGTGTTGTTTTTGGGCTTTATTGTTATTGGGCTCACTTTCTGTTTTTTCTTTGTTTTTAGGCACTTTTTTATTTGTTTACACACTGTAAGTTGGGCCTTTATTTGTTTGTAAGTGTGTGTTTGGTGTTTCGATAAAATCTTTCTCTTGACCAAAAATAAAAAAATAAAAAAGAACGTGACTAGCGTCACGTTGACGTCATATCCACTCAGGTGCAAAGACAAGCTATTCCTACCCAATTATCAGTCTAGTTATGCTGGGACAGTCTATAACCCGACTAATTGGGCTGAGGTGGAGAGAGTTTTTTGGGTTTTAGGGGACTGAATGGCCCAATTGCTTTAAGGTGGACTTGCTCTTAAAATCTTGCTTTGAGTTGGACTTGCTTTTAAAATCTAGAGTAAATTGTAGTAATGATCCCTTAACTTTAACTCAATTGAAGCAATAGTTCCTCAACTAAAAATTCATTATATTTGGTCTCTCAACTCATCAAAACGTGCAACTATGGTCCCTTAACTAAAAATCAATTACCATTCTATGGTCCCTTAACTAAAAATCAATTACCATTGGTCCCTCAACTCATCAAAACGTGTAACCATGGTCCCTTAACTAAAAATCAATTACCATTTGCCCCTCAACTTTAATCCAACTGGAGAAATAGTTCATCAACTTTAACTCAATTTGAGCAATGGTCCCTCAAACTTTAACCTAATTGTAGTAATGATTCTTCCAACATAACTCATTTTGACAAAATTCTGACGAAGTTGACGAAAATGATCATAACTATACGTTTTGATGAGTTGAGGAACCTAATTGTAGCAATGGTCCTTCCAACATAACTTATTTTGATAAAATTCAACTTATTTTGATAAAATTCCAACGAAGTTGACGAAAATGATCATAGCTACACATTTTGATAAGTTGAAAGAGCAATAATAATGAATTTTTAGTTAGTAGATAATTATTCCAATTTGATTAAAGATACGATTTACTTTAAAATCTATATCTTTCCCTCCGCTACGTAGTACGGATAGAGAGGGTGACGGTAACCAATCCAGGTTTCCGTATATTTTTTTTTTTTTTTTTGGTAAACGGTTTCCGTATGTTTCCCCCCAAATATCAATCGCTTGCAATTCTTCGTTCATCAGACACTTTCTTCTTCTATTTCTGTTTCTGCTCGATTTAGATCCGTTAAATTTCGAATTCTAGGGTTCTAAAGGGGGTGAGATGTACAACGGAATAGGGTTACAGACTCCGAGGGGGTCGGGGACCAATGGCTACATCCAGACCAACAAGTTCTTCATCAAATCGAGGACTGGGAAGGTCGCCGACTCCTCCCGCGGTTTCGACGATGACCAGGGCACCGGCGGCGTCACCAAGAAGCCTAACAGAGACATCCTCGAGCATGATCGCAAGCGCCATATTGAGCTCAAGCTCGTCGTGCTCGAAGATAAGCTCATCGATCAGGGTTTTACCGACGCTGAGATCGCCGAGAAGCTTGACGAGGCTCGGAAGACTCTCGAAGCCGCCGCGGCTTCGGAGGAGCGTGGTGGACCCGGCGCTGTTGTTGTTTCCGATAAGAAGTAAGTTTGCTCGCTCTTTTTGTTGTTGTTGAAAGTTTGAAAGTTGCAGAAAAATCTTGCATTTTTGAATGATACTCTCTTGTATTTCTATTTAATGTCGTATGGATTCGAATGCGGTTTTGCTAAGTAAGAATGTGCTTAAAAGTTGATTAGCGTTAACTGTAAATTCTGTTACTTAAATAGGGTTTCAGATACGCAGACCCACCAAATTGCCGCTAGGAAGGAGAAACAAATGGAAACATTAAGAGCTGCTCTCGGGCTCACTGCGCCCGAATCAGCTGACAAGAATACTGATGATATCGAAGATGGACTGAAAAGTAGTCGAAAGAATGGTCCAGAAGACGATGGCAAGTTTCAAGAGAGAAGTGAGCATGCATTTTTGGACAGGGACTATGGGCGGAAGAAACATGGGGAGGAAAAGCAGAAAGATGAGAAAGATGATAAGAAGAAGAGAGTTAAAGAATCTAAGTGAAACAAGAAGGAAGAAGGTAGGAAGAGAAGGCATAAATATGATTCTTCTGATACTGAAAGCAGTGGCAGTTCTCCTCCCAAGGTTGATAAAAAAAAGCGTCGTGGAAGTAGCCGCAGTGATGAAGATGATTCGGAAGTTGAACTTGACAAGAAGCAAAAGGTTGCAAAGAAGAATGAGAAAAGAAGTAAGAACTCCGATGATTATGATTCTGCGTCAAGTGATGATGATGCTAGGAGGGACGGTGCAAGAAAGAAAGTTGAGAAATTCAAAAAGCCTCAAAGGAGGCATGATTTAGATGATGATTCTGAAGCTGATGTGGGAAAGAGACAGAAGGTTGCAAAAAAGAATGAGAAAAGAAGAAATAAGAACTCTGATTCTGATTTTGCTTCGACTGATGATGATGCCAGGAGCAATGGTGCAAAAATGAAAGTTGTGAAATTAGAAATACCTCAAAGGAGGCACGATTCAGATGAAGATGATTCTGAAGTTGATGTTGGCAGGAGGCAGAAGGTTGTTAAGAAACATAATAGGAGCAGAAAGGATGAAACTGACGATTCCGATTCTGCTACCAGCGATGATGATGCTAGGAGGGACAGTTGGAAAAAGCAAGTTGAGAAATTCAAAAAAGCTTCTAGTGATGATGAAGCTATGAGGGACAGAACAAGAAAGGAAGTTGAGATATTCAAAAAACCTCAAAGGAGGCATGACTCAGATGAAGATGATTCTGAAGCTGATGTTGGAAAAAAGCAGAAGGTTGAAAAGAAGCATGGTAAAAGTAGAAAGGATGAGACTAATGATTCTGATTCCGCTAACAGTGATGATGGTGCTGAGAACAGATCCAGAAAGGAAGTAGAGAAATCCAAACAACCTCGTAGGAGGCATGATTCAGATGAAGATTCTGATCGTGAAGAGAAATGGTTAAGATCTAATGCAGTTGAAAGTAATGAAAAAAGTCATCCAATTGATGATGACAGGTATCGTCCAAACAGGGATGATCAGTATTCAGGATTGGTAAGGCATAGAGGAGGGCGTGATGACATGACTGTACAACTTGAGGACAAAACTTACAGCAAAGATATTGAACCACAACGGGGTAGTAGAAGAGTTACTCTGGGGGATCACGAATATAGAGGGAGAAAGCATGGAAGGTACGAAGGGGATGATGTAGGGCGTGGAAGGCAGAGCAAGGATGAAGAGCACAGGGGAAGGAAGCATGGAAGAGATGAAGAGGTTCATGGAGGGCGTAGAAGGCACGACAAGGATGAAGAATATAAGGGAAGGAAGCATGGAAGAGATGAAGAGGAAAATGAGAACAGAAAGGTGGAGGATAACAAAGAGGAGTTTGGAAATATAAAACCTGGGAAAATGGGGGAAGAATGGGGAAATAAGGATGTGGATAGAGATAAGGATTACAAGAGAGCAAAATATGATGATTCTAAATCAAATGAGAGGAGGCACGAAAGTGAAAAACGCAATGGAAGAGATGAAGAGGATCGTGGAGGGCGTGGAAGGTACTACAAGGATGAAGAGTATAAAGGAAGGAAGCATGAAAGAGTTGAAGAGGAAAATGAGTACAGAAAGGTGGAGGATAAAAAAGAGGAGCTTGGAAATAGAAAACCTGGAAAAATGGAGGAAGAACGGGGAAATAGGGATATGGATTGCAGGAGAGCAAAGTATGATGATTCTAGATCAAATGAGAGGAGGCGTGGAAGTGAAAAGCATAACGAAGATGATAAAAATTATAGAAAGCATGGAGAGGATGTTGAAGAGGAGCGTGGGAGTAGAAGGCACGGAAAAGTAGATGAAGAAAGAGGAAGTAGGGAGACCGAACGAGATAGACAGCTTGATTACAAGAGAGCAAGATATGATGATTCTAGATCAAGCGAGAGGAGGAGATATGAAAGTGACAGACATAATGATGGTCGTTCCAGGCATTGAGACTGATATTGTGGTAAGTTATATACTATCCTCCATTGAACATGCACTGTTTACTATAAACCTAATACATTTAGCTGTCATTATCTGGAAAACAAACTGGAAAGCTATTTGTTTTGTTACTGAATAACCGACTTTGTCATAGATTGCCATGCTTTTATCTCCATGTTTCTACTGTTGTAAATAAGCTTTTTGCAAAGCAGAAAAAATCCTGTAAAGAGAGTAGTAAACCTATCTGTTGAAACGAACTGGTTTATAACTTTATATGCATGAAAGTGTGGCTTTATGTTTATTATGACAACAGCAGTTGGGCTTGTAGTGTCCAAATGCTCTTTCTTTCAAGTCAATTTTGACCCTTGCAACTCATCTCCTACCCATGGTTTTCCAAATTAAGTGTTTTAACTATAAAATATAGATTTTCTAATGTCGGTAGTTCTAGTCCTAACGTTAATAATGTTGTAGGTTTTTATCGTGTCAAGGCCTGTCAAAGCTTGCTAAGCGTAATGGAGTCATCGACCACGGGGAGCTAACTGGTAATCGCGATGGAATCTCAGTTTGATGAGTGTACTGTATCGTCCTTTTGAGTTGTAGTGTTTTCGTTGGATCTGTCGGAAGATCACGCGACTTATCCTTTGCACGGTTTTGAAAAGCAGTTTATGTTATATGCCGTAATGTTTTAATATTTATGTTGGCCATCAGATCCAGCCCGGAATGGTGTGATTTTATTTTGATACTTTGGCAAAGTCTTATACTTGCCTCGTTAGCAGGATGCAACGGAGTACTTTGAAGGGTGAAGTGCCGATTTAGTCCCTGAATTATCACCTCATTGAAAATTAGGTCTCTAAATTATTTTTTCGGTAAAATAAGTCCCTAAATTCATTATAAATTGCTAATTTCATCCCTACTATTATATTCAAAGCTATTTTATCCAATTTTTCGTCAACTTAAGTCACTTGACACACTTTAGAGTATAATATCATCATTTTCTCGTCTATAAGTGCTTAACATTTCATATAGGATGTGAATTTAATGTCTAATTTACCTTCAAAAGTTAACTTACACTATTTCTTTATTAAAAGCTACCAATTTCTCCTCCAAAGTTAACTCCATACACTATTTCTTTATGAAAAAATACTAATCTACTCTCCAATGTGTATTACATGCAAGCAACATCACTTAAATTGACGGAAAATTGAATATAATAGTTTCGAATATAACATTAGGGATGTAATTGGTAGATTTTTATAATTCATGGACTAATTTTTCTGAAAAAAATTGTTTAGGGACCTAATTTTCACTAACGTGATAATTCAGGGACTAAATTGGCAGTTTACCCTACTTTGAATCTATTATTTGTAAGAAAACGAATTCGGGTGTTGGTGGTGTCACACAGGTTTTTAGGGGACGACGGTTCTATCCATCCTAAAACCAATTGGCGATGGGAGGGTGACTCAACTCCTTATAAAACCTTGTAATAAGGTTTGTTACACGCATGAAATGGTAAAATTTCCATCCGTCCGATCATTTACAGCTGAGTAGTGAAAGCTATAAATCAACATGTATACATAGTTTTAACGAAACAACACATGTAATATACCCGCTTTATTGTACCTGAGTATGACCCTCCCTCCTTTTGTTATTCTTTAATTTAACGAGATAACAAACCCTTCTTAGTACAATTTAAACTCACGTTCATAAAATTTAAACTGAGAAAATCTCATTGTGAAAATGGAGATTTATTCACGAACTCCCTGAGAAATTGTTTTTGTAAATGCAAGGAATCGATGAACTATCAAGGCCGTAAGATATTTCATATTTGTTGAATATTACATTTCCTAACAACAATTATATGTCTAATCTAAGCTCCAACTTGAATAAAATGCGAATCTAAAAAATTGGGAAAACGCCAGACACGGGTACATATTTCTGTAGAAATCTCCGAGTTCTAAGGCTTCAAACTTAATTTATCAAATGATTAAAGCTTCTGAATCACCCTAATCTTGGCACTTCTAGCTCGGCTGTTGAGGCTCTCTTCCGTTTCAGATGGTGTAATTGGTCTCTTAGTGAGAATTATTCCCCTCAAGCCCTGTACCGTTTGTTTGATCCATGCTTCGTTTTCATCAATGTCGCTCATGATCTTTCTCAAATCTTTCTTCCCCGCTGCTTCTTCAATCATGTCACCGTCAACATCTCTGTCTTTGACGTTGATGATGTCTAGAAACGTTTGTTTCACAATTCTGTCCTCCAAACTGTGGAAAGAGATGACTGCCAACCTACCACCCGGTGCAAGGCAGTCAAAAGAAGCATAAAGAGAATCCTCCAGAGTCTTCAGTTCATCGTTCACGGCTATCCTCAGAGCTTGAAACACCCTTGTAGCCGTTTTAATCCAACCTTGCCGTCCTTCTGTTGCAATTGAATTCAACCATAGTAATTAAAGTTTTTTTGCATATCCATGAGCGCAGACGGTTCTGATAGACATATACTATGCAAAGCCAAAGCACAAGCACAATAGAACAGAAAGAGGATGCCTACCTCGACTCAGCGGAGTTGCACTTTTTATAAGATCTACTAAATCGCCAGTGGTATGCAATCCACCCTGTGATCGGGCTCTAGCAATTCTATTTTGAAGAGAGTACCAGTTGCTTTCTTCCCCATAGTCTCGCAGGATGCGGCCTACCTCATTATCTGGCCAAGAGTTCAAAATGTCTTCAGCTTTCAGACTTGCCTGTCATAGCCCTACTCCAATCAATTAAATGAAACAAACATTTACAATGATGATGCAGCCGTAAAAAAGCATGAAATCATGCATGAAATATTTCCTCGAAAACTTTCATCCCCCTACAAACTATCACCTAGAACTTCAATGAATCAAAAGCAGTGCTGGCAGAGAACATTAATTTGGAAAAGGGAATTGATAACTGAGCTTTAGTTTCGAACACAGGAATCATGGGTGTAAATAACGAGGGAAACATAGTTGGGGCAATTCATATCTGTACGACCCTGCACGACCCCCATCCTAAACATGTATAGACCCAAATTGTGCCCTAATTAAACCCGCATTACGTTGATGGCATAACCAATAACCCACCCTGCTGGAAGCACGTATATGTAAATACGGTCACGACACCAATTTGCCACATGTTGCACACATGGGCGCAACTATAAGCTACCCCTTGGTATGCCGTTCATACACATGATAAAAAATGCCTTATAATAAGCATCACATTTGAGCTATCACATCAGCAACCCTCAAACTGGTCTTTGGACCTGGGAACACATGTACGAAGAAAATGGCATCAAAGCCTCCCCAATGAGTCTTCAGATAAAGATGTTTAACTATTACCATGAAAATTGCAAGAAACCGATTGAGTCAATAAGATCGCCCACAGTTCATAACAACATTCTACCAGCTCAAAGGCTCGAAACCACAAATGCACTCTTAAGGTTCTTAAATATATAATTAGAACATAAAAAAACGACTTTTTCCTAGTATCCATTTCACTCAACTAAATTAGATACAGAAATGCCAGAACAACTCTTACCTGAGGATCCATCCTCATATCAAGAGGTCCATTAGCAAGCACACTGAACCCTCTTTGAGGATCATTTACTTGCATCGACGACATTCCCAAATCCATTAATATCCCATCAATCCCTGTTTCAACAAGTGTCTCATCCACATCACAAAGCAGAGATTTTACATATCTAAAATTCTCCAAAAAGGTGTAAGCTTTGAGGGACGAAGGATTCGGGTCATGCAAAACAGAGTTGATCCGAGCTCGAGCCTTCTCAAGCGCCACAGGATCGACATCAAGCCCAACATACACTTCCATTTCCGGATGCCCTTCAATTATCTGCCAGTAATCAACAGTTAACCCAAAACCCAGCTCGTAATTACATCAAATTAAAGGCTTAAAATGCTTTCTGACAGCCAAAGAGCTTCAGACTGCGTTTGGCAGACAAACTTAGAAGTGCTTCTAGCTCGTCGAAGCAATTTTTTAAGAAGCACTTCTTCATGAATCACTAGCAAATGCTTCTCCCAAAAGCACTCTGATTGGATTTCTCATAAAAGTTTCAACTTGTTCATAATAGCACTTCAATCAAAAGCAGAAGTGCTTTCTGTGGAAGAATCCAAACAGGCTATAAGAACTTAAGAAGGTGGAAGAGTGATTACTGACCGCAGAGGAATGCCCGGCAGCTCCGACAGTGCAGTCGACGAAGTACCGGAGTTGTTTGGACGCCGGGAAAACATCCAGAACTTCGCCGAGCATGACCGGAATGTGGGTACCGGTACCTCCATAACGCTTAATTGTTTCCAATTGGAATTCCCTATCGGAACGCGTTCTCCTCTTCTCCTTTACCACCACTCTCTGCCTCAGCTCCTGGTTCTCCTTCCTCTTCTTGCTGGCGGCGCTGCAGTTGCTTCTGGCGCTGCGTGCGGTGGTTGTGAGGGTTCTCAGGCGGAATGATAGTGAGGAGAAAGAGAAGAGCCTTGAGGTTGATGACGATAGTGTTGATGCTATTGCCATTTCTTTTTCCTAAACAAATTGTGACCACATTGATTCTGTTTTAATTTTAATTTTGTAGCCCTAAAGTGGGATTGGGATGCATGCTGGATTTGGCCCAAAACCGAATTCCTAAAACCTCGATTTGATGTAAAATTCAATTTTTGGGGTTGGAATATGCATTTTTTACATTTTAGGTTTGGAAATTTGAGATTATAAGGATTGTAATGTAGATTTTGGTATTTTGTAACGGAGATTCTTTGTTATAACTAATTTATAGTTTCGGTTACTTTAGGGTGTTCATTAAGAACTTACTGATATCGTGACACAGCATTAGAATACCACTCAACCAAGGAAAGGGTTGAAAACTAAATGCTTTTTGCAGATAGAATTTGTTGAAAAATCCATCACACTTTGAATACGTCTAACCCAAGCTGGTATGTCAACCGTCAAACTAAACAGCCAAAAACACTTGTGACTTGAGAGATACAGAGAGAGGGCTTGTTTTGACTTGTAGCTGCATTAGGTAGTATAACTCATCCATCCTCTATCCATTACTAACATTCAATCAAACAACGCCAGAATTATCAGATTTCAATATCAAAATAAAGAGATTATCTTTTTACTACTTCGTGAAAAAATATTTTTTAAGTTACGTAATTTGAGTGTCCGACACAAAGTTTTTCAAAAGTGACATACAAATTAATTGATCAATAATATGAGGATGGATGGATGGATGGATGGATGTATGGATGGAAATAAGTGGTGTGGTTGTTGGCATGTTGGGCTGTCTGCTGCTCTGCTCATAATCCATTTTTTCTTCTTTTGACTTGACTACTTTACTTAAATATATATTAACTTGTTCACACCACCATACTCCCCCTTTTTATATAATAATCCCTCCTAAATTCATCACCTTCTTTTATAAGTAGTTTTAACGAAAAACTTCCGGTATTGTTCATTTTTAATAAAAAATCATATTTTTACCTTTTTTTTAGTACTATTCACTACAAAACTTCTGGTACTGTTCACTTTTAACAAAAAAAATCATATTTTTATCTTTTTCTTGTATTATTCACTGCATTTTTATTTGTCATTTTTCATTAAAACTACAGATTTTTTTGAATTTTTCCTTAGTTCCCTTTTTTATAATCTAATTCTTTTCTTATTTATTTTTGGTTTTTAATTCCATGTCCACCCCTCACTGTCTCTCTCAACAATATATCATTTCTAGGTCTAAAGGCAGAGAGAGAGAGAGAGATTTATGCTTTGGTTGGAATTTGTGAATGGATAGCCAAGTAGAAGAAGAAAACCCATCATCTTCTCCGGCAACAGGAAGAGGAGATGGTGGTGGTGGAGTAGGAGGAGGAGGAGGAGGAGGAGTGGCGCTGCTGCCTCTTCATTTCGAAGACAGAGCAAGAGCTGGCCAGTTTCCCACTTTCATTGGCAAGCACAAACTGGCTGCTTCCATTTCCCATCTCGAAAACCAAATCGACATCATCCAGGTCAGTATATTCTTCACAATGAATTCCATTTTTTTTACGAGACGATATTTTAAACTGCCCTCGAGACGAGATTTGGACTTGGTTCGCTGTCCTAACCAACTAACCTAACCAACGTCGACGGAAAAGGAACAATTTATGGAAACTGAAAAAAGTTGTGTGATTCATATGTAGAAAGAGCTGGATCACCTTGAGACAGTAGGTGAATCCTCCATTGTCTGCAAAGAGTAAGAAAATCAAATCCCAACTGTTCATCCTGTTTTTTTTTCACATTTCAATCCAACGGCTCCAACGGAGGAGGATTGTCTGCCCTCCCACTTCCCGTGTCATTTCGCGCATTCTGTTTGTGTGAATCATGTCAATATTTTACTATTTATTTTTGTGTTATTATTTCTATAAAAAGAATAATATAAAATATTAACATGGCTTAACCGTAAGCACACAAAACAAGAGGACACGGAAAGTAGAAGGGCAGACAATCCTCCTCCGGCTCCAACCCCTCATCTATCTTTTCCTTTCTTTTTAATAATATTTGCTTTTGTCAAATCTTATACAGTCTCATTGCAACCGTTGAATCCACTTCTGATCCATTGCTCCCATGGTAAGAGAGAACTCTCATCCTAACAGCCTTTTTTAAATATTATTGTAGCTCAGTTAGTTAAAAGCATTTGCTCAGCACCGCCATCCGTGTTCAACGGGTGATCTGATGCGCGCTGTTTTTTGGTGTACACAGGACTAAAGGACCAGGTGAAGTGGGGTGGGATAGGTGGTTCCGGGGAGCCCACAACTCCAAAAATCAGAGCCGCTGGATCTAAAAATTGATCCACTTTTTTCAATTATCACTGTTTTCCCTTTCTTTTTTGTCTGCATATATACTCTTGAAGCAGAGCAAAAAACAGAGGAGGTTTCATTTGCTGCATTTTCGTCTACCATGTTTTGAGGAAGAAAAATAATGTATGAAACTGGCCAAAATTATCGTTTTTCGAATTCTAATTGTTAAAATGATAAGTTTTAGGTATATAACTCATCGATATTTAATTTTGATCAATTCAGCAGTAGAAATTTGATTAACCAAGTTGCGTTTTGGGGTTGGTGATTGGAAAATTTAGACGAATAGAATGCGAATTCTTTTTCTTGCTGCTGCAATCCAAGAATATGAATGAGAGTGCATGATTCATGAGAGGAATGAACACAGAAGTTGTAACACATGAAACTCTTAATAATATACTTCATAAAACTTGTGCAGTGACTAACGGCGGGAAGCTATTAGCTATCGGATAAAACATCACAACCCCAAACACTCGAAAAAACATGTACATTCGACAATATACGCCATTGTTATCAGCACTGTTCAGCACACAAAAGAGGCACGGTAACATCCTTATCAACAGAAAAATGACCCACCACAGTGGTTAGGCCCGACCAGGAAACAGCGCGCACGCCACATCTCCTTTTCTCATGTGTCAGCGAGCAATGGCAGCATATTGCAGTTCCACTCCGCAGGCAAGGGGCAGGGGTGACCTAAATTATACATGCTATCGACAACTGCTTCTGCCAAAGAAGAGAGAACGTTCAATAATCAAAACTGAGTACCCAATTAATCGGGCAAATCACAGGGACCATTCATGCATACACAACTAACCTCAACAATGCAGGTCATCAAAATGCCGATTGAAAATTTAGAAAACTTCAAGTCACCTCCCCTCTATCAGTATCTACAAAAACATGGATACTACATTCAAATATTAACTAGCAAAAATCACGCTTCTAAACAACTTGGGATGAAACATTTGCTGTCAACAGCGTCCCACGAAAACCCTCTTCAGTGTGTTGCACATCCATTTTCTGGTCAGATAGCTCATCTGTGGAACAATTGTCAAAATTAATGTTTAAGGTTATTGAACTTGACCAATGCACACTTCCTATGACTTTTAAGCACCATATCAAAGAAATGCGAATAAATAACAGCATGAAATTACCAGCAATATCTCGGTTCTCATGGATTTCTGAATCGTTCACCCAAAGTCTATCCCCGGGGAATATATTCATGTCTGCAAGAGTAGCAGATTCATCCTCAATGACCCGAGTACCTTTGTGAAGTCCCTGGTTTTCCTTAACAATCTGCATAATTTAAAACTAATCAGATGGCATAGGAACAAAACATTTTTGATAAATAATTAACTCGTGCATTATGCTTGCATCTATGTGTTAGCTTCAAGAAGCGTACGCCAAAAGATTCCCATATCATCATTTTCAACTGGTATATGGTTGTGGAACCAGAGACTTTCAAACTTATTTGATCCCCAGTCTTTGTCTTCCGAGAGCGCTTGGAAACTCGGCGATCTGGATCAAAATTTGTTTCAGATGGTTTTAGAATTGACTTTGGAGCTTCCTTTCCATGTACAAAGTATACATATATGTCCTCATTGCAATAATCGAGCTTCCGCATTAATTCCCTGCTTTCTCTTTCTCCAATGCAGTCCTCACATATCTAGGAAAATTGAGACACCTAATCAGAAAATCTTGTAACTACGAATTCTAAATATGAGACTCGAAATTTATACAATTTTTGTGCAAATTCGATGTTGCTGGCACTTATAGTCATCATAAAAACAAAATTGATTACTAAAAGAGAGGCAGTGAGAGAGAACAAATATCAAGGCAACTTGAGGTTTTAAATAAGTTAACTAATGATCTGACCAGAAGACTACGCATCCAAAAGGTTCCAGATATTGGAGCATCTAGCATAGACATATTTAAAAAGAAGCAAGAGAAACATGATATATAACAAGTGTCCTCCACTATGCATGGCACGAAAACAAAACTAAAAATGGTAAGTTTTTACCTCAGGACAAGTCTTAATCACAAGTTGTCTAGACTCAACTTCACCGTTTATGTGATTTGGAGTACTAAGGCCCTCCTCGCACGTTGGCATCTCTTCACAGGACCCTGCCAAATCATTTCCTTCAGTACTACTTAACTCTATTTCAGCAGATATGCCTTTCTCTTCAATACCACCCCAATCCTCACAGAAGGACTTCCAGTCATTCTCAGTAATGAATATTAACCCATCCACCTATAATCCACAAATGAGAAAAAAGAAGCAAGCGTTCCCACATTAGAGCATTCTCACAAGTACGACTTTGATCAGCAAAATTCAGTGAAAATTAAAAAACAAGAAAAGTCTCTTCTTTTATAAGAAACAATTATTTTACCAATGATAAAAAGACAAAAAAGGACCAACAAGTTCAATCAATACGCATAGACAAACACGCATTTATTCATATACTTACAGAAGGAGACTTCTGGGAAATCAGACCACGTTTCTGGACCAGATCAACAGGCCTTTCTAGAAGTTGTGAATGCTGAAAAAAGGCATGAGGGAGGTTATAATAATCGCATAACAAAATAACTGAAGAAAAATAAGGCAGATTGGAACTGCATGGACCAGGATAGTTTTATTATTGAGAAGACACGGACCAGTAGTTCTTAAATGCACAACACAATTTCTAGTTCCAATTATTAGTACAGAACTTGGATCAATAGTAAAGTTTGTCCCACTCCCACCCAAAGTAAGGTTCTAAAAATCGCTAGGCGCTAGTCGGGCGGCGGGCAGGGGCCTAGCGCCTAGGCGCCTAGGCGGGGCCTAGGCGGATTTATGTAAATTTATTATATATCTTGTAAATAAGTGTCTATTTACACCTAAAAAATAAACTATACTTGTATGGATAATAAAAGAATGATAAAATGCAAAAATTGAAGTAGAAGAATACACAAATTATATACATCCAAAAAGTTCAACATTTAAAAAATAGTAAGCATATAATCATAATGAGGAGGATTTGGATGATACACTAAATTCTTCTTGTTCATGAATCATGATCTTTGTATTGGATTAGACATAGACTAAATTATTTAACCTTGTTGTATCTAGTTTATTTCTTTTCTTTGTATGTATCCCCTCAAAAATGCTCCAATTCGTTTCACTATTGGATGAACTTGTAGTAAATCCATCATTTGCAAATTAGGTACACCATTTCCATAAGAATACTACCATGAAACCAAAAAAAAAAACACTCAATTAATAAAAAATATATATATAAAATATGTAAAAAAACCGCCTAGGCCCCGCCTAGGCCCGCCTAGCCTGCCTAGGCGCCGCCTAGCTTCCAGCCGATTTTTCCCAGCGCCTTGCCCAAAATCGGGGCGGGGCACCACCGCCTAGGCCGATTTTTAGAACAGTAAACTAAATATGTATTCAGCTTTCAATTACATCAAGACTGCATTTATGAGACTGATGAACATGATTAAAGTCGAAAAGCATGCCAAAAAAATATTACAGTCTATTAGAGGTGCCGGATATTTAATAGAAGCACTTCTGGGAAACATCTAAGTTACCTTTTCACACTCGAGCAAATCCATGATGCCCTCTAATGTTTCAGGTTTCTCCACTGCGGAAACATTCTTGCCACTTGCAGTAATGTAGTTTCTCCACTTTGAAAGCCAAGAACTGGGTATTAAGTAATATTTGCAATGCAGAGAAAGTGGCACACTTTTCCCCGTGAGTAGTTTTTCATGATTCTGGCGCTGTTTGAGCCTCACCAATCTGCAGCAAAGATACTGGTCAACACAATTATACATGATTAACAGCTCTCCGCTACGAGTGAAAGTTTAAATTACCTTAAGGAATCCTCCATACATGCAACTTCAGATAGTTCATCATTGCATTGGGAACACTGTGCAGAGTCTGAAGGAAAAGGCAAACAACCCAAATGATCATCAGGCTTTACTGTTAAAGCATCTTTATAAAGGAAGAGCCAGAGATTCTCGGGAACAAGCAATCTCTTAGCACCAGTGGCTTGCTCAGGCATAAGTTGCCCATGAGGACACCTAATTGAAGTTGTTGGTCCCGCATCAGCTTCAGCTGGAGCATCAAGAATTTTTCTTTTAAGCCACTGCTGTAACCTACAAATAAAATTGAATTAGAAACATTAGAGAAAAAGAAATATTATGCAGCAGAAGCTATGAGAAGCACAAAAGTATTGAAACAAAGCATAGTAGCTTCCTCTGTAATGCACTATAATTAATAAATTATCCATCGGTTGTTCTTATGAGAAAATCCCTAGGAAAAAGTCATATAAAAAAGTCCCTAGCATAAGAATGAAGAGGTCTGGAGGAAGGATAAAAGGCAATAAAATAGTTTGCAATCATACCATGCTTTAGAAACATAATATATTCCATCTGAACACTTCCCTGCAAGTGCATCCTCGCCAACTTGCTTCATTACTATTCTTCTATCCCTATAGCTGTCAGCACAAACTACATTTCGAGCACCATCAATAAGGCAAACCATGCAGTAGTCATCATTGGCCAGTTCTGGCCCCCCTTTATACTGAACCAGCATTCAGTTAGAAAAGAAAAATCATCAGTAACTAGTATACATTTCATCGGAATAAAACTAAAAAGGGGAAAGAAAAGCCAAAATAAAATAAAAGCAAAAAGCAAAAAGAATAGAACATTTGATAATTCCAACACAAGAAAAACCAGAAAAAGATGAGTCAAAGTACAAATCTGGAGCCAGAACGTATGAAGTTGACAGTAAGTAGGGTTCATAACTTAAGCATCATGACGCAAATTTCTGGGTAAGTAATTATAAACAACAGATAAAGTTCACACAACATTAAACGAGTCCAATAACACATGCAAATACCTTAAAGAACAGCCTGGTCCATGCTTTAACTGACAACCGTTTCATGTAGCCAATCTTTGAAAGTGGAACTTTTCCATGCGAACATTGGATGGATGTGTTGTCAAGAGCACTGCAAGTGATTACTATGTAAGCCCAAAAAGAAAATGTGAACCAGAAACCCTGACATTGTAGTTCCAGCAGTAATCAAGTTAAGAACTAAAGCAAAGACACCAAGCATATGCTTACGGTGAAATCATGTTATCAGCCCATTGACGAAGCCAGTCTGTCGATATCCAAAAAAAGGTTTCCTCAAGTTGTTGAACAGGAGCTTCAGACAAAATTGAGCGCACTTCCTGTCTTCGTTCTGTGATATTTTTCATCTCTTCTTCTTTCTTAAATTTGTATTGCTCACAAGCATCAAGATATGATGCATTAAAGCTTTCAATCTCATCACAAAGATGAGATGGAAGAGAACTACAAACAGTATCACCTTCTATCTTCCTATCATTGCCATTACATTCCACATGCCCTTTCTCTTCATCCTCCGGGGTACGCCTAAGATTATACATCAGCATATATGCATCACCAGATGAAAATGTATCCACATGACTGGTAATAGATTTTGAAGGTTGTTGGTGAATGACATCCACATTATCACCATTCGAAATAGCATTCTTTTGTTCCGTGCAAGATGGATTAACAGGTTCAGGTTTAACAGGCTTGGTATTGGAACTTGAAGTCCCTTCTCCAAACGGATGAGAACCCAAGTTTGAGACTTGCTCATCGTCGAATTCCCACCATTGCCATGTCTTCTCGTCCTTGACATGCGCTACATAGTGGCCACTGTTAACTGCAGTTCCCTTGTGAATCAGCACAGCTGACAAGTCATACATTGATTCACCCTGAGAAGGTTCAGATAGCCTCTTCCTCATATCAAGTACTCCAGGAAAACTAAATGCAGAAGTAATTTTCTTCTTGGTTGTCGTCTACTGACACAAATCAATAGAGAATAAATTATTAAACAGAATAAAATAATTAATAATTATTAACCACAAATCAATGACAACGTCAACATTAAACCATATAACAAACAAAAGCACGACCTCTACTTTGCATCAAAATCAAGCATGCGTGGTATATAAAACTGAGCTTACATGACTTTTTTGCAATCATTCTTGATTTCGACCATTGATAATTATAATTACAAAATGAAAAGTACGCATTACCAATAATATCATAACTACCTTTGGAAGAAAAACACATCGCTTAAGTTGAAAGTTCAGAACATCAGGCAGCGTGCGCAACTTGATGCTTCGAGTAGCATCGACTCTTGCTTTACACGACTCACAAAAATATTGATTCTCTCCATGAAGCTCTTCAACACTAAGGTAATCATCTAAACTCTCATCCAAACTTTTCAAACCCTTCACATTCAACTCCAGCTCATAGAAGTCTTCCATGTTTGAAGAAGCTTCAGAGTCTTTCCCACATTGTGAGCACCTACGTTCATGCAATTGTAAATAACATGAGATTTCAGAAACAATACTAGCACAAAGTAAAAGGCCTTAATACGAAGAAGTATAATTCTACTCCAATCAGGTTCGGTCTTTACCTAGTAACATGTGATACACTTCCACGAAAAAGATCTTGAACAATAGATTTTGCCTTTGAAACTTTAGAGTTGCTCAGACACCGTTCAAGCAAAGAAAGAAGTAAGGTCAGAAACTCATGACTGTCCTGTTGGACTCCATTATCTAACTCCAGTGTTTTTACAAATGGAGAGGAGTCTATAAAAGCCAATTTACTGGCATGCAACTGTGCAAAAAGCCGAGAAAGTTGATTCAACACTGGCTGCTGTTCCAAAACCTCAGGTTCAACCAAGAAGATACCTTCCCGGAAGGACTTGTTCATGTACAAACATTGGAGTATGCTATTAGCATAGCATGTTGCACCAAGATTTGTGAGGCCTGCAGGAGAATCGGCAGAAGGACGAAGGTCCTGAGAAGGGTCCGGGCCAAGAGTTTGCAGAATCTCTGATGTCTTCTGCCATAAGCCTGATTTCCTACTTCCATTAGGAGGTGGAATTAGCCCACAAAAGCAATTTGGGTTATCTTTAGTATTCACACGGCAGCCCTGACAAACTGGCTTTGAAATTTTATACAGCATATACATATCCTCATTTGTAATTTCACCCGTTGCATGTATTTTCCTACACAATACCAACCAAAATATGAGCCACATAACAGTGGTGCATATCAAGCAACCGATAACTCTTGTTAACATAAAATGGAAAACGTTTCTACCTCAATATTTCGGAAGTGGTGTCAACATTATCTCCTTGTCTGTTTCTTTTATTTTTACCACGCGTACTTGGTCGGCTCATTTTAAAAACCGACCAACCCTGCAATGGACATTTACCCAGAACATGAATTCTTAGGGATACTAAAAAGTATATGCAGACGTGCATGATAATCTGGAATGAAGATCACAAATTATACTCTCTATAATCATTCTGCAATCATCTTTTTTGCAATAGGACGATGTAGTCAAAGTGTACAACACTACCCTTGCAAAACTGGCATTCACAAAAAGGGTGCCCGCGAAAGCTCACGTACTAAACCAACATGTTCTATATCTTCAATGTGGGATATTGGGATCCTAACACAGTTCAAAGGCCACCCGCAAAACTAATTTTCGAGCGGTAATGGCTTTATGTATATTTATCTTCTTTTTTTAAGCTTTTTTTTCAAATACACTTTTTGATACTCTCGTGTCCTTGTTGTCACAAACAGAAGCTTGCATTCTAATAAATTCCAGATGCAAAGACTTCCACAATGCATTCTCAAAGCATATGAAAATACAAAACGACTTCCTACCAATGATTTTCAGGCAGCAGTATCCATAAGAAATCAAAAAACAAGCAAAAAAAAATTAACAGAAAGAGAGAAAAAAACCTAGAAACCATAAGAACCACAACAAAATCATGATCGAACCCAAAAAAGGGTAATCAAATCAAAACTCAAGCATGTTAAAGCAGTAGAAAATAGAAAAAATTAAACACCAAAAAAGAAAATAGAGGGAAAAATCTCAAAAGGGTACCTGGGTTCTGAGGCTGAGGAGCAGAAGAAGAGGAAAGCTTGGACCTTTGGAGCTGAAATTTGAGGAGTTAATAATTTTTTCAAATTAACAAAAAAATAAACTGGGAATTTGGGGGTTTTTATTTAGGTCAGCGTGCGAGGGAGGAACGAATGTCTTCGATTTTTGGTAAATCAAACAGCTTGGTTACGTTTGTATTTTTGCTAATTTTTTAATTAAAAAATAAGGACTTATTTTTAGCTACATTTGATAGTCGATTTCGATCCCACTTTTATCTATTGAAATCTAATATTCACTCTCACTTTGACTTATTTCTGTGTATTCCATTAAATAACGTTTTAGGATTTTTTTTTTTTTTAGTTATGTTATTTCTGTGTATTCCGTTAAATAACATTTTAGACTTATTTTTTAGTTATGCTCTTTGAAACTTTATTTTAATCTCGCAGTACTTCCTTAAAATAAAAAATCTTCACTTACTAAAAAAAAAAGAACAGTGAAAGAGAAGGGATGAGACCCATGAATTATTTTTGCTATTTTTCTTACATTTTTTTATATTTTTAATATGTTATACAATGTTTGAATTTTTGTTTGTTTTCAATCTATGAGGCACTATTTGATTGGATATGTGAGTTTTGTATTTGTGCCACGTAATTCATAAGTGGGCCCTAATTATGTCATATATGTAAATTTAATGGAATACACATAAACAAATCGAAGTGGAACAAATATTAAGTTTTAAATAGTAAAATAGCAACTTTGAATTTCAGGAATAAAGAGGGATTGAAATCAAGTTTCAAAGAACATAACGAAAAATAAATCCTCTAAAAATGTATTTTTTTAATCCATAACATCATATTTGATTTTTTTTTATAATAAAAATAATATAAACAAGATAATATAAATAAAATACAATTTTTTCCGAGAGGTGGGGGAGAGAGCCTAGAGGCAGACAGGGAGACGAGTTTTTCACTCTTTGTTGTCAAATTCAAAAGTTTGGGTGGGGGGGGGGGGCCTTACATCAGTAAGGGGGGGGGCCTTACATCAGTAAAATTACAACTTTGGTACAAGTGTCATCAAGGGATGAGTGGGAATGGGATGAGCTAAGATTCTCTAGGTTAAAAAGTACAAAGTAAAAAGTAAAAGGTACAAATGTGAGGATGAAAATGAAAATAACTCTCCATCTCTATGTTTGTTCTAGAAAGATTAGGTTCCAACTTTTGTTTTGTTTTACTAAAGAGTAATGCTAGGAATATTAAATTTGTAGATAAAATTTACAAAATAAATTATATATCATTAATAGGATATGAGCACGTTTATCAACGTTTAAGTAATAATTTAATCATCAACTTTCATATCATTTGGTTTATAAAATTTAGTCTACAAATTTCATCTCTCCTAACATGACCTTTTTCTAAACTTATTTGGAATGAATACTTGGTTATGTTCCAATGATTGGACACGTATTTCTAGATGATGGTATTATTTATACTAAGAGGTGATGGATATGCATGAGCCACACAACGGTTTAGCAATAAAAAGTTACAATAGTCGAACTTAAAAATACTCACTTACAAGCAGCAGAAAAGAACATCACTAAACCGTAGTACTAAATGGTTGTGGTATGAACATTTTTTAGAATAGTGTTCATTTCAAGGAAGGACGGGTCGAGAAGGATATGAGATTATTTTTTTGTTTTGGGCAATTTATGAAATTATATTCCTATGAAAGCTTTTCATAATTAATGGTCGATTTGTAAGAACAAGGCTTATGAATGAATTTGGGAGTTTTAACGAAAAGCCCGCGGTACTGTTCACTTTAACGAAAAACCACATTTTTACACTAAAAAGTCAAACCTGGCACTATTCATTTTACCCTTTATTTTGTCCTTATCGTTAAAACTAAAAGTTTTCAAGCCCTTTTTATTAGTTTTCCTATATTTCCATGCTTGTTACATTCATTTTTTAGAAATAGATAACTTTATTCGGAAATGAGAAAATCATGAAGAGCTAAATTTAAAACCTATGTGCCCGTTGGACTTAGCATTCACATTTCTTGAAAATGCGTTAATTATATGACACATAAAGTTGCACCAATTCAAACACGGGACAGAATGTCACATTCCGATTCTGAGATACGCTCGGAATCGACATGTAACAGTAGGACGGTAGCGATACAATATATAATACATAGAGTCACTAAGACTCATATATATAATATACATCAAAGTTCAGCGGAAATAACTTACAACAAAGGGTGGTAATACATACTCTCGAGTGCACTGCCCACATAGCTACACTGCCTGCAAACCTCTTCTCTAACCGCTACCCATTACTCCGCAAAATAACCTACACCATGGGAATGGCACACCAGGCAAATCAAACCCCAGATAAGCTATGAAACTCGTGAGTGACAATAATACTATATATGTGAATATAAATAACATCAAATGATTAAATGTCAAAGTAGTGCTACGTCCACACAGGACACTTCTTCTGTATGCCGTATCCACTGTCAATGTGATCACCGTCAATATTTTTTTGTCATTCTCTTTGGATTGTGACTCACCACTCGCCTTTCATCATTTCCGAGTAATCACAAGGGTCCAATTGCCACATATTTCATAATATAACCACCATACGCCTCATTAATACGTATAGGAATAGTTGTTCAACTTTGAATCTCACCACACGTCTATCGAAATAACATTCAGTCATCACACAACCCAAAGTTGTGTAGGAATGACACGCCATCAATAATACTATCACGTGTAGGAATGAGATTGATATCTTTTTCATCATTGCATCTCTTCGTTATGAGTAGAAATGAGTCACATTCGAAATCATTCACTTTTAGTCAACACCATCATGTAAACTATTTGATTCAATCACCATTTTCTAGATTGAGCCACACAGGCCTTCAATCTCATCTTTCATAAATGTAATAAACAATAATCTAGGGCTATAGAGAGACACAGTTCGCCCGAAGCTTACAATAGGTAACTGATCAGGATGTGGTCCCCCATTGCGGATTAACCAAGCAGAACCACTCCTGAAAACACCATGTATGTAGTGACCCCCCTCCCTCCCATAGCGGATTAACCAAGCAGAGTCACTACTACGGATACTAATAGGTAGTGATCACCTATCGCGGATTAACGAAGCATGATCACCCCTAAATATGTATGTATGGCCATACCAAAGCAATAAGGATCGCCCATCACAGATTAACCAAACACGATCCCATAGTATGGTCGTCCCCCATTGTGGATTAACCAAGCAGAACCATCCATGTACCACTGCTACATGGTGCAGATTCCAATTATATCCCACATTACCCCATGTACTGGGTTAGCGGTCCTTTACTAGCCCTCACATATCATAATCTTTTCAAACATAGCATATACATATTTCTGATAGCACCATCAAGTAAACATAGCACAGTGGTACACATTTCCATATAATCATTTAGAAATCCATGTCATATCCGCATAGTATATAACAAGGAATTTCATAGGTAATAACCATATCACATAATATTAATGTCACTCACTTGGGTTATTTGCACTTTCGGATTCACCAACTCCGCTCCAAGGGACCTAATACAACACACAAATCCCACTTAGAAAACTTAATAAGATCGACACGTAAAACGAGACCAACTAAGCTCCATCAAGCCTCAACAACAAACTAAAGATAAAACAACACTCTAGAGTAAAACATGTTGACTAGAACGTAAACCGTCGATAAGGTACGTCCACTAAGGTCAACAATCTAAGATTATTCAATCCTAAAGACCCGCACATTGGATTTCTGATCCGTAAGTTTTCAAATGTCAAACAACTAATAACTAGGGTGCTCACAAAATTGCACAACGATTCAATAGTCGGATTGTCGTCAATTACAAAAATCGTACGGCTGTACAATTATCTGAAGAATTGAATAATTGAGCCACCGTATCTGTCACGCCCAGACCCGCGAATAAAGACTATTCACGAGCTAGGGTGTGAGCCATATCTTAGCTATAGAAATAAATTCTACAACCAAGATATGGTGGAAAATAAAATAAAATAATACAAATTTATTGAATACGCAGCGGAAATAAAATATTATTATACAAAATTAATTCATAATAAAAGTACCAACTAAAATGATAATTAAAATGAGTAGCTCTTACAAATACATAAAATGTATGCAATGAGATGCATGAATGTACTCACTCCCTTTTAATCCTGTTAACACATACCTAAGACACCCAAGCCTGCACGTCCCATACCATGCTTATACCACTTGGCTCCGGATACGTTAGAGTATGAGTTAACTCCCGGTCATCCCTTAAACCCAATTTTTTGTAATTAAGCTCTCAGTTTCCACTTTAATAAACAGGCACTTCCCCCCCCCCCCCCCCCCCCCACCGACGCCCAATTGTATATTCAAGCCCTGCACCCTACGCCTGACATATACCAGATTTATTATTTTATATTAAAGGCAAACTTCAACCCTTGAATATTCTCACAACACAAACACTTTACAAACTCAACACAACTCTTTTTCTTGCTTTGCAATGCATATGTATATGTACATCATGTAAGGACCATCTAACAGCTTTCTTCTCCTTCTGATTCATGCATGATTAATCTGCTTGCACAAGGTAACTATGGGTGGATTGATCATATATTTTTGGCAGCTTTTGCCATGAGAGAATATGTGGAGAATGGTATAAATCTCGTACTAAGACAATCTCACACCGAATTTAAGTGGTTCACCAATTCGGCTACGTCCACTGAGATGGGGTTTTTATTTATATTGCATTATATATGGAGGATTTACAATACATGATTATGGCTTAAGGTCCTGAACAACATGTAAAAGAAAGGTAGAAAGTAATTTGAATGAGAAGAAATGGCACTTCTTCTTGTTGGATCAAGTGTTGTTGCTGGTGTTTTCTTGCTCTCTCCCCTTTTTCCTTGGCTATTCTCGTTCACTTATATACTGGAACCCGATGAAGATTGCTGCTACTCATCTGCACTTCAGTCTCCAATCACTTGATATTCTCTCCTTCGAGCATTTGAAATGATGGATGAATATAATCCAATGATGGAACTTTCACTAGGCCAGTGAGTAAACACCTCTATAAGTCACAACACAATGCCACCTGCATGCTAATAGATCCACGTACATAGCCTATGACCCTATATAGACTTACACCTCTCCAAACTTGGGGGAATGAATCATCACACTACATTAACTCAACTTTACCAACTCACTCCTAATTGGTAAAAATATCAAATCAAACTCAACACTTAGCCACACATATAATCTATGGACTTCCCACCTCCACACCCTAAATATTACCTTCTATTAATTACCAACTCACACCTCACCCTTTGGAGAAAAATCAAGCCAAACTCATGCACTTAGACACATGCACGTATGCTATATAGACTTCCACTCCATCACTATAGAGTAGTTTTTGAAATAATTTGTAGCAAAAAAAGATTTTACATTGAGACTATTGTACATATCGAAAGTAGGTTCTTGCATAAAAGAAATATAATAAAATCATTACATAAAAATAATTACCCAACATACACACACACACACATATATATATATATATATATAACCATTTTTTTTTTAAAATACGGGGTATTACAGTATCAAATTTCAATAAACGGACTTTAGATATGGGCTCAGGACATCGAGAACATCTTGCTGCCCAAAATCCATAAATTTTGACTATTCCCCATGCGCCATCGCGCATGGTGGTTTTAGGCAACCGGAAACCCACTTTTTCGACTAACTCCAAATTCTACCAAAATTTAATGGAAGATATAGCTCAACAAGGGGAACAAGTTTTATACCTGCTACAAAGTCCAAAAGTGGACGAAAGAGGGTCAATTTTGCCGATAAAGCTGGCAAGTGCCTAAAGCTTCTTGGCGTAGATTCGCCGCCTATGATGGTCCAAAGGGGTCAAGTCTGGTCTGAATTTACTCCTAGGATGATGGGCTACAAGTTCCAAGTGGTGGCATCGGCCATCGCTTTGCTGATTCATTAGAAAAATGAAAAGGGTGGTCGGAGCACTGTTGGTTTTCGTCGGTTTTTATAGCCTCGCACCGCCACATACGGTGGTTAATCAATGTGGTTGTTGGGTGAGTTTTGTAGAGGGAAGTAAGAACTTTAATTTGGTGGTGATGGCGTCGAAAAATGACGTCGTAATTGACCGAAATCGTCGTCGGAAGTTCATGGGTCGCAGGGGTCAATTTGGGTGGGTTTCTGATTTTGGGTACAGTTTTCCGAAATAGAAACTTACCCATTTCTAGGTTTCCACAAATAGTCTTTGCTAACTATAGTATGTCCACATGTCTAAAAGGTCTCACTACTTCCGAGACTCGTAACTTCTTTATTATAACTAGGAATTGAGATCCGTTTGCTCCTTTGCGCATGTGGGTTCAAGCTCTACCTAAACGACTCAAGAGTTAACCGAAAAGGTCGAGTAAAATTCAAAATAAAAGAAATACCCTTCACTTAATTTTTCTCGAAACCAGAAAATTAACGAACTAACTTCAATTAAATCTCCATAATATGTCAAAAATAAAATAAAATACTAATTTTGGGAACAAGACGTCACACAGAAAGACAGTTAGAAATTGGAATAATGTCATTTCTCATTCCGAAGAAAAATGCATGTTAACCCTATAATTTATAGATTGAGCTATTATTGACTCTCCAAAGAAAAAGAGCATTCCCTTTACTTAACAAGGTTTTCATTTTTAACAGATAGCTTACAATGCATACGTTACGTATGGGCAACCAAATTAATTAGAACAAACGTGATGGCTCTATGCACCCGAGTGTAAGTCCTCTCACCTACATTTTATACTTTAAAGTAAAATATGACTTGAATTTACCTTTTTTTAAAGTATGAATGGTTCAAGTTTTCACCCTATTCAACAAGGAATATTTTGGTTAAAAATATATATAAAAAAAAAAAAGAAAAAAAGAAAAAAAAGAGAAACCTAGCGGTAAAAGTACTTTCTCATCCTCCCCTAAATAAAAAAAATAATAATAAACAAATAAAATGTAGCAAAACCTCACCACTCAAGCAAGACTCTTTTGTATTCACTTGCAGTACTACAGCACTAAAGTTTTAATTTGGTATGTATTTGAACCGTAACTGTATAGCAGCTCCAACAATCGAACAAGATAAGAAAATAACAAAATGAAAGCTCAAAGATGCACAAAATTACAATCAATCCGCGGTTCTACGATCATAAAGCCTCGAAGTTGCAATCAATCTGCGTATTCTATGACCTTAAAGCCCGGAAAGTTTCTCGGCAAGGCACCTCTGACCTTTTCTTGTACACGAGTAACACAACAATCATATATAAATCCACCAGCAGAAACCTACAACGGGAAAACAAGGCCAGATCGAAGAAAAGAACATCTTAACCCTACTCATGTTTTTCTAAACTAACTGTACCAGCCAATGCAGGCCTTTCGGTTACTTCCTCAATCTCTGAACCCGCTTTGACCGGGCTGGTACTTGTGAGTACACTGTCATCCAGAGAATCACTTGCTTGTTTTGTTGGCTCACTGCTGACCCCTGTTCCCAAATTACCCAAACTAGGCGTGTTAGAACCAGAAGTAGGCCCTTCCAGATGTTTTGGCTGATTTAAGGCGTGACAGTGCGGGCAAAAATAAGTGATGTAAGGGAAATCTTCCTTCTTAGCAAGCCCTGCAAAGAGAGAAACATATGACCGTTGTTAGATTCAACCAAAAGAATGAAAGAAAACAAACACTGAGGAGAGTACACGAGTCTGCACAATGTTTCGAACTTAACTTTCGGTTCTAATCATGACTTTACTTCACTTGCTTCAAAAAAACATAAAATAAGTAACAGTACTAGGATTCAGGTGTTGATAACTTACCATTGTGCATATGACAGTTGCCACATATGAGCGCATAAGACTGTGTTGGATCCTCACCCACAAGTAATGCTGCAATCCGAGCAATCCATCCTCCATCCTGTGGAGATGATCCTTGAGGATTATGATGACTAACAACTAGCTGATCATACTCAGAAGTCTGAGCACCGTCGGACCTTGCAGAACGAGGTGTCTCTTCTTCAAGAGGATTCAGTGGAACACTCCCTGTACTGTTAGATCTGGTGTGTACTGGTTTACGGTTTCGAAGTTCACCAGAGTGGACAAGTTCAACATCATGGCTTTTCCCTGTTGAGACATTACCCTTAGTTTCATCTCCCACATAAAACTTCAAGCCTGAATCTGTACCCAGCTTTGATGCCAGGACAGTTGCAGCAGCTGCCTTTGCTGCTGGGTCAGGATCATACCTCTGCATAAAAGAACATTACTTAAGCATAAACGAAGACAACAGATAAAGACAACCATGGTACATCTACCATTATTCAAACACAAACCACCGAGTTCCCTAAAAACATAGATAAGTTAAATAAAATTGAGCAAAGGGGTACAATAATTGATCTGAGGATGCCTTTGTCTCACAATTTTTCAATTAATGCACATGATCTCCTGAAATTCTTCCAAACAGTATTTGCAATAACATTTAAGAAACTCTATCCATTCAAACCATCAAATGAGATAATACGAGATGCAGGGGTAAACATGCATCATGACCTACCCAATTCGCCTGATAAAAATTCAACAAGTTAACAGAAAGTACCAAATAAATTGCAGTAATGAGACATAAATACGTACGATGAATGCAATATAGCAACAAAACTCTCTTCAAACCATTACCTGAATCAGTTGTTGCGTAGTGTAATAATTCGTCTTCTCTTTAAGTTCATCAATTTTTGCTTGCCTTTCAGCCCGAAGCCTTTCCAGGGTTTTGGTGTCCTTGCGATCTCCTATACATTGAAACATATGGATATCAAATTGCTGATGCATATCGGCGCATCAACATTAGACAAGTACCCTCCACTTAGTTGCAGCATCCTATTTAGAAAATGGAGTTATGGAAATAGATGGTTCATATACGAATGATCAAAATTATTCACCAGACATTTTAATCAACAGTAATAAACTAATGAGAACATCGTCCTTCTAGTTTCTAGCCTTCTGTCAATGATCCATTACAATACCAACATGGTGCTAAGCTCCTAAACCCAAACGTTTGATACTTCAATATGGACTTCATACGATACAGACATGAATGAAAGCTGATAAATAGACTCACAACATACATAATTTACAGAAGTAACATATCAAGAAAATCAAGACGGGCATGATATATGTACAAATTGAAACAGTATTGAACTTCGAACTCTGTGAATACATTTTCCCTGCTCTAAATGCCTTATGATGTGAAGCTACACACCATGTGCACTAAGAATATATGATGAGGCTTAAAAAACTCAATAAACAAAGTCGGAAACCACCAATGCAAGGATAAGTTCTAACTAATGCACAACCTGAAATTCTACCATAAGCATGGAAACCAGACACCTTTGCAAAACAAGTGTTCCAGATATGACCACATGAACATAAAAAAAGTAAGCAAGCGGAAAAGTTTTAGTTAGACACTCACGCATCTTTGTGAAGCTCATAAATGCTGAATACGTAACAGAAGATATAGCAGGCAAAAGAAACATGGGCAGAATACGAAATGTCCTCATCTTCCAATCTAAATCCGTCGCTCTCGTGGTTACTATAGCATAAGCAATTGCAATAACCTGAAATTGACAAAAGTAAGCAAAACCCAGCATTCTTCTCTGATACCATCACACTTGAAAAACTCTATATTCCAAGAAGAAACTTGACAATTGTTATGGTGCATTATCAAAACCTTTAATGGACACTGGCATGAAAAATAAGAATTTTTAACAAAGCCCTAATTAATGGGTTTTACTATAATAACACGATTAATTAAGCAAAGCAAGAGATTTTCAATTACCTCAAAGAAGACGGAGAAGAGAATGAGATTTCTGGCCATGCGCCTCCAAGTAATGGACCGCCTCTGCATTCTAGCGAGGACAGTGGCTTCCTCTTTCGAAATGTGCTGAAGCCGCTTCTCGAAATCGTCGCCGTGTAGTCGGAAGATCCCACTGAACATTCTGGACAAAATTCCCTGGCGATTCTTCTTCGCAACCGCGGGAGCTGCAGCCGCCGCCGCGGCGTCCTTCTTGTCGCCTTCTCCTCCGACGGCTTTATCCTCCGCCATTTCACCAATTTTCGGATTCTCTATCTCTTTCTATAATATAATAACAAATTGAAAGCGAATAGCAAATCAAACGTCGATTAAGCAAAATACAGATATGAACTCAGATCCAGAAGATTATGACAGTTGTGGGAGAGAGAGAGAGAGAGAGGACCTTGAAAATGGGGATGGCGGATCAGGAGAAGGTTGAATCGATGGAACTTCTTTCTGGGTGTTGGGGGTAATGATGGAAATCGACAAAAGAA
Organism: Cotoneaster glaucophyllus; assembly: GCA_036320875.1. Lineage (NCBI taxonomy): Eukaryota > Viridiplantae > Streptophyta > Magnoliopsida > Rosales > Rosaceae > Cotoneaster > Cotoneaster glaucophyllus. Next base: position 6,906,498 of record CM070073.1, on the reverse strand, counting down.
GAGAAGTCCGTGAGGGCTACGCAACGCAGAGCTCTGATCGATGAAGAGAGAGAGAGAGAGAGAGTATCGGCGATGGAGTGAGAGTGTCGAGGGAAAAAGGAGGAGAGAAAGGGCGTCTTCACAAATGGGGTTTTTTTTCCACGCACTATTCAATTAGACGCACCGCAAGAACGCATAGGCTGGGCCGGATAACACGGTGAGTCGGACCCACATCGGACCGTGGGGATCCTGTTCGTTGGATTTCACGATGATCCACCCCCTGGCCAGATCTCCAACCGCGCTGAGCTGGACCTTAATAAAATCATCCCCGCCAAAAAGTCTATTTTGCTTAACTACTCAACCACCTTTCCACATAATTAACTAATTTTTAAAGTCTTTGTTCTTTTTTTAGGGTAAAATTATTTGTCCATTTTTCAGGGAATCTTAATAACACTGTTTACTTTTAACGTTAAAAACATTTTTATCTTAAAAAGTCACTCCTGTACTATTCACTTCCACCTTTATTTTGTCATTTTGACTAAAACTAAAGTTTTTGAGGATTTTTCGTTAATTTTTTTTAATCAATTTTTTTATCCTTTTAAACCTACATTAATAATAGAGTATTGCGATTCTCACACTCATTTTTATTTCTCACACTCTTGTTAATTTTTGTCTACTGATCTTCTTCAATTCATTCAATTCGACGGCTGAAAAATGAGAGATGTGTGAAAAGTAAAAATAAGTATGTGAATAATACCACCCTAATATCGAACCACAGTATTGCTAACTTATTGTGAGGATATTCAAAATTTTCTTGTAATGGGAAATCATGAATATAAGTATAACACCTTCCGGTATAGGATAAATTTCATCTCCTAAGCCCTCGTTGATGGTATAACGTGAGAGAAGTTATTTTGCAAGTTAGACTCACTTTTGATTCATCATGTGTTAGTAAATGCAAGATATGGCTGGGCGAGATTGATACCCCTAACACTACCAACACTAAACATGTCTTGGTAACTTGTGAAGGAAGGAAAGGAAAAGAATCTTACTTTTGAGATCCTACAACAAATAAGCCAGGAAATCGTTTCCAAAAGAAAGCATTTCAGGTTCCTTTTCTTACCTTTGGAAGGACACAAAGCTTAGCATAAGGGGTTTGTTAAAAGTTTTGCCAAGGAATTAAGTTGACTATCACGGGAGCGACTGCCGATACCCATTTAGCCGATCCCATCGCCTCTTGGTTTTCTTCAGAATTATGCAAGGATGACTCAGAATCTCATGGTTATGAACACTTGAGATCAATATGTTACATTCTCTCTACTGTGAAGAGCGAAAAGTTTAAAGCAAAAATCTAGTAATCTGCGGTAATTTTCCAACCTGCAAAGTTTTTATTCCACAAGCAGAAAACTGCCAATTATCAGAAGGGATTATATGGAATCTATGTCCTCCCAAACTGGAAGAATTACAGGGTATTGAATAATGATGAATAAAAAAATGAAAGACGGGCGGACTGTGCATGTAGGTAATCAATCATGTATCCACCTCTTGTATATACGGTATATCATCTGTACGCGAAAATAAGGCATTCAAAAGAACGATCTTGTTCTCATTACATGTGTGAGTTCGGTCATGTTATCTTTAAGTTTTAAACACAAATAATTCTCAATAAAATTGCAGAGACTAATTCAGATAAGTTTTGGCTCAATAAAACTGGTCACTTATCCCTAGATAACATAAAATGCTTATGAAGCATTACAATAAGTATGACTATATAATAAGAAATCTGAAACTCATGCATCAGGCTAAGATGAATATATGTTGGTAGGAAATTGATTGAATGAACCAACCTGAACAACTATAGGTGAAGCATTCATGCCAAAGTCCGGTTGAATATACTCCATCGCATCAGGATTTGTCATTAATGGTGGTCAAAATTGTAGGATGTTGGGCCCATCCAATCTTCACAAGTATATTAAAGCATCCGCTTTCCATGAAAGGAAAGATCAGAGCTGGCCCCAAGTTTTAGGAGCAGGACTGTCAAGCAGAAGACTGCTTTGATCCTGTAAGATTTTTGCAAAGAACAGTCAGTGATGATTTAACTCGCAAAATTATAAAATGAAAAGTTTGACGCCCTGAGCTGACGACGACTAGACTTGACCAAGAACTTTCTTATCCATCCCAACATAAGCTATCAAGTTGTAACTCAACACCGAACTAGACATACGTCTTCGAATGTTAGTAGTCTAGTAAAAGTACACAAACTTCTTTGTCCAGCTTTCCATTGACCATAATTACCAATAAGTCTTAATTGATACACAAAAACCTACAAAAGTATCACTCAAATTGTAATGGAGCACTGGTAGAAACACATACCTTCTAGAAAAGCAAACAAAAGATTCCCATTTGCCACAAGCAGAAAACTGCCATTACCAGAATGGATTATATGGATTTAGATCCAAGTAATTTGACTTGCATGCCAAAACGGCAATGTTCCAACATGCTCGATGCACGGTCTGAGTTTAAGGAGGATAACTCACAACCCCTTCTCAGCCACTTCTGGTAAACACCAAATGCCATGTCAGGCTCCTTAATTTAGCAGTACTCCTTGAAAAGTATACGATATGGAACATAATTGATAGTTAAACCAGATTCCTGTATCTTCATAAAAAGCTCTTCTGCCTCCTTCATGTTACCTCTCACGCAGTGCCCTCTGATTAGTGCAGTGTAAGTAAATATATCTGGATCAAATCCTATTCTCAACATTTCATCATATAACCGGAATGCAAAAAGAATGTGCCCTAACTTACAAGCAGTACCTATCAACAAATTATAAGTGACCACATCAGGACAAAGACCAGACATAAGCATTTCCTTTTTGAAAGCAAGAGCACGATCAATGTTTCCTCCTTTTACTTGTGCGTGGATCAACGCATTGTAAGTATACACATTTGGTTGAACACCAGAAGCGAACATATGATCCTTGATAGAGAGTGCAGCACTAAGATCCCCATATCTTCCATAACAATTGATAATACAATTCCATAGTAGAGGCTCAGGCACCATTGACTTCTCTAGCATACGAAGAAGAAACTTGTTAGCTCTGAAAACTTCTCCTTTAATACACAGGCCCTGAACAATTATTTTGTATGAAACTTCATTTGGAGTAACTCCCATTTTTGACATACTTTCGTGGACATTGCAAGCCTCCTCTAGTTTTCCTTCTTTGCAAAGACCACTTATAAGTGTATTATTTAAAAGTAATAACATTAGGAAGCAATCCTCTTTTGATCATTTCACAAAGAGAATCATAAGCAAGGTTCATGTCTTGACTCAAACAAAATCCATTGATGAGAACATTATATGCAACGACATCTATTTGGGTATTCATTTGGACCATGTCATCCCAAATACGAAGTGCCTGAACCATATTTCCGTTTTTAAGATAACCATCCATAAGTGTAGTTGAGGTAATTAAATCTGATGCTGTCTTGTCATTATCATCATCTAATATCTTGTTAAGAAGCATCTTCGCATTCTCCATAAGACCTCTCTTGCACAATGCATGTACAAGTATGTTGCAGGTGACCCTATTCGGACTAATACCACTGTTACTCATCGTAGAGAAAAGATAAAGAGCTTTATCCACATCATCAAGAAGGCAATAACCCTTAATAAATGTGTTGTATGTGGCACAAATGGGAGGAGGGCCCATATCTAACATCTCTCTAATTAGCCAATCTGCCTTCTCCGAGTGACCAGTTTTACACAGTCCGTTTAAAAGATAATTGCGCGTCAAAACATCGGGAACAAAGGCCTTCTTAATGATTTTTCTCCGAAGCCAAAAGGCTGTTCCCAACTTACCATCCATGCATAAAACCCTTATGATGCCCATGTGATCCATGTGGTTAACTTTAGAAGCGCAACTTATAAAGCCTATCTCTGCCATTGATATGCTTTCCCTGCAATTTTTCACATAGTCAACAAAAGCATGTAATGGAATATGACCGTACAAAATATGTATCAATCCTTGAGCACTAGTCCCCTAGTTATCAAACAAGATTGTGAATTTGATCCTAAAGATTACAAAGACCGAAAACTGACCTCATTGTTTTCAGACGTTCCAAACTGTCCTTCAACATTGCATCCAACGCATTGAAAATTGTGTATGGATCTTGTTCATTATCGGAATCCTTCTTCTTTGAAAACCAACGTTGAGCACTCAAATGGTAATTCTCATCCCACTTTTTCATGAAATCTTCAAAAGTAGTTGGAAGTAGATCCTTACCCCTACATTTCCAACATTTGAGAGCACCATGAGGTTTCTAGTAATAACTAATACCCAGTGCATTAACTGCTTAGTTTTCATGTCCACTTTTCTACTCAGTTTTTTCTCAGCAACCAAACAGAAAATCAAGAATATAACTAGAAAATGGCAAGTAATAAAAGCATCTCCATCAAATCTTCAGGTTTTTTCTTCCTCTTTTCTACTCAATATTCTCAGCAACCAAACAGCCAACTATGAGTAAGACAAAAAACTGATGAGTTACCTGGCGTTGTTAGCTTGGCAGCACAAAATGTTGACAAAAATGCGAGCAATGTTGTGCTTGATGGAGTCGAGGGTTCGATTCAAGCAACTCAGAAGGGCAATGTGGGACGGCGACGATTCTCCGCACGCAATGACAAGCTGCAAAACCCAAACAAACAATCAAATAAACAATTGTCAATATAAAAACATATATGTAATATGTATATATATATATATATATAAATTAAATTAGTGAAATATTAGGGATTGTGGACTGACTGCCATTGGAGGCGTTCTGTGAAGAACTTGAAGGATTTTGAGGAAGAAGAAGAAGACGATGTGGGGAGTATTTTGTTCTGCAGCTTCTGCTGCTGCTTCTTCTTCTTCCTTGACTCCGTTACTGACGGTTTGAGACTGAGGCTGGCTCTGCCTCGGATTGGTTTTCCCCTGAGGGGCGTCAAGCTCCGGACGGCGTGAGTTTTCGGAAGCGGATCCAAATGGCACATGTTCTGCTGACGAGACCCCGAATGTACAGATCGGGGCGGGGCGGAGTGCAAACCAGGCTCGAACAATATGGGTCTCAAATCAGTATGGGGATGAGATGTCAAAGCCCAGATCTCATTGGAGCTTACTATTCTCCCCCATGTTTTTTACGCGATAAATCACAACTGCTCACTCGTAAAAATAAAAGCAAATAAACAAAGATTTTCCTAAATTAATAAGGAGTTTTAACAAAACACTCATGATACTATTTACTTTTAACACAAAACCATATTTTTACCTTTCTCTGATACTATTCACTGCACATTTATTTATTATTTTTAATTAAAACTAAAGTTTTTTAGGTTTTTTTGGACTTTTCGTTAGTTTTCCTAAATTAATACAAAGTAGAATATCGTTGTAAAGAAATTAGGACCGTACTGATGCCGAGAATCATGCTTTCGAATTCTCCTCTCCCAACCAATATAAGCTTATAAAAAATCGAATATCGTTTATGGAGAGGAAGAAAGTATTTCGAAGTTTGTGAGATAGAGAATTCTGAATTTTTCCTAAATTCTTTATTTCTAACTGGATAAAGTGTTACATAGTTTTTTTTTTTTTTCTTCTTCCCAGATTTATCTCCTTTGTCCCCGTGGCTGTCTTCCTCCAAAATTTGCGCCTCTAGCAGCCGAGCCCCTGTCCTGGTTTTGGTGCCTACTACTGGCATTTCCAAACTTGAGAGGTACAACCGGCTTGATATATGCCATTCCGGGAAAGTTCCGTTTTTCTTTCGGAAGTGATCGTAATTCCGGAAGCCAATATGCCACATACTCGCCATCAGGATCGTAATTCTGCGCCTACAAAAGGCAAAAAATACACATCTTCGGTACGATGCTTCCAAAACATAGTTGTTATTAAAATTTGTGAAGAACTTTGCACTGTGCAGTTTGTCATTCAAAGTTGGGTCTTGTTTTAAGAAATTAAAAGGAGACAATGGATTAATGTACTCACTTGTTTCGGAATACTGAAGTAACGATCTTCTCTGGGGTCATTTCCAACACCTTAACAGGATGAACCATCAACGAAAATTTGGTTAGTAAACCTTCATTTCCAAGGTTAAGAGAATCCTTTGTTACTAGCTTATATAATCCTCCTCAACATCGTCAAAATTCCAAATTCTTATTGAACAATCCCGAGTAAAAGTATTCTCCGTGACTTGCAGGTAAAGAAGAAAGTCGACATGGAGGCATACTTATGCTTTTCAGAGAAACATGCATACATTGAATTGAATAAAAAGATGAATGTGAAATCACCTGCTCCATAGGTCCAATTCCCATAATTGGAACAAGGGTCATAATCCAAAAGACATGTCTCAAACCATTCAGCTCCCATGCGCCAGTCAATGCCCATATCACGAACTAGAAAGGAACATACAATCTGTAGAATAGTAGATGAAGTATTAGTAAACCTTCTATGTCCCATATTCCCGGGAAATATGGCATCGAGATCAATACAAGAAGTTTTATTCCATTAATAGTGACAGTTTACTTTAGAATTACCTGCCTTCCTCGATTTGACATGAATCCAGTGGTCGACAGCTCTTTCATATTAGCGTCTATAAGTGGATACCTAGAAGTTTAACAAGTTCTGTATATCAACAACAGAGCGAGAACCAAACACCAGTGGAGAACAAGTTCTTGATTTAACATTTTTTAAGATTATAGAGGCTTAATTCTATAACTGTCGGGAAAAGTATTGTACCCCGTATGACCATCTCTCCAGGATTCAAATAAGGTCTTTTCCTGGCTCCATCTATGCTCCACCTTTCTCGGGCCACCTTTAAAGGGACCAAAGTTAAAAACACGACTACTAATGAAACAGAAGTAGCGAGAATTGAAATATTTGTTTGCACTGATACATCAAAATAAGTGGCTCCATGTGTGCTACACAGCAACAAACATATTTTTGGCCTTAAACTTTAGCATGATTGAATATTATACTTCGGCGTGGCTGAATATTAAAGTAATCAAATAAGAATTTAATCTTTACCCAAATGGAAAAGGGAATTCCCGCATTTTGCTGATAGAAACCTGAAGTAATCCCTCCATATCAGTTCAAACAATACCCTGTCATGTTAAACAAAGATTAAATCAACGGGGATAAACAAAAAGTGACGGTCCATTTCTCATCCAAATAACTGCATTCTAGTTCATGGAAACCGAGGGAGAGATTGAGAATTACCAGTACGTGGAATCATTTGCTTCCCTTTCTTTTTCATACCTCTTTACCTTAAGAAATCAATTGGATACCATGCAAAAATTAGTCTAAGTTCTCTCAATGTCATTTCGTCATGTAATGAACGTAAGAAAATAATCAAGAATTTCAACCTCTTCATATATGAAACGGGGAGAAAGGCTTCCTGAAGCAAGCCATGGAGAAAATTTTGTTGAATAATCAGGTCCTAACATTCCGTTTCTGGTGTGTTTATATATCTTTACCAAATCCTGCACGTGAACGTTCATGAGAATAAGATAGACGACCAAATTACTCTTACCAGTGTTCCGTTATATTATGGAATGTGTTAAAATAAAGAGAAACTACATGGAAGTTTTTTGGAGCATCAATATTCTTAACAAATGAATTTATCTTGCCTTCTTCCAGAAATACTCGTGCACTCTGCCCAATGCGGCACTTTCGCCCCCGACAAACTTCATTCCTTTACTTACCTACATCGAGATGGAGGGGGAAAAGAGGGCATTTTCAGTTCTCAGAGTCTATATCAGACTATATGTATCGCTGTAAGCATATATAGGAATAACTTACAATTGAAGATTGAAGTCCAAACTGATCTAATGTAGGAACACATCCCCAGTCTTCAACACTAGGGGGTGGACCAAAAGAAGCAGGAATTTTGATGCAGCCACGAACCGTGCATTTGGCTTCAACAGACTGCAAATTAGGTATCATCAACAAACATAATTAGTGGAGAAAACCTCCCCCAGATATTGATTGAACTGAAACCAGCCAGAAAGCAATCGCCATACCTTTCGAAATTGAGTATACACGTCCGGTAGGCTGCTGGTATCAAACGGGAGGTCGTCTATATGGTACATAGTGGTGCCCCAAATAAGTTGTAACTTAGGATTGTTGACAGAACCGGGCTTACAGGATTGCACTGAAGATGATGGCAACGCCACTCGTTGCAAACCCTTGCTGACCAATCTTTCGACATTTAGCTCCTCACAGCAAGTTTCTTTTTGGGCATATACCTAAAGAGGATTAGATTACATACCAACACACTACTGCTTTAATAAGTTGGAAAATCATAACAAGCTCATTATGCTGATCAAATAGTGTGGAAATCACTTAACTGTGTGAGCTTCAAAAGCTTTTGCAAGATCAGGGAGAATCTCCTCGGGCTTCCCATGTTGAATGAGCAAGTTAAGACCCCGCTTCATTAAATTCTTCTTCAAGTCGGCCAAACACTCGAACAGAAACTGTGCTCTCAACGCTGCCAAACAACAACAGTTTCCAAATTCTCAGTTAGCAACATTCTATGTCACATTTAGATTATACAACACCAAAATAATCTAGGAAATTTGGAGGTAGACAAAAATATACTGCCAAAACATCGAGAAAAAAATTCAAAGCCCACTGTAATTAACAAGCCAAAATTCTCTAAACACCAACAATTATGAAAAACCAAACTAAAATGTGGAGAGATTTTTGCATGTGACATTAACGCACATTGACACGTAATGTTACTAATCCACATGGTTAATATTCATCGACATAGACTATTATTAACTTTAAGAAACAGATGCACAATATATATAACATAAGTGGATTAGTAACAACACATGTCGGTGTGACGATCACTGGAATTACTGACGAAAAGCGTACGGATAATGTAAATTTCAACAAAACAAGATTGGTACCTCCAGTTTTGGGAAAACCAAAGTAATGGGTAGAGCCAAAAATCCTAGGATCAACACAATAGACAGCCAGAACCTCCTGGGACGAAACCCAAGCTTTGTAAAGAGCCTCATTGTCCAGCACTCTGAGGTCGTTCCTGAACCAAACGACGGCCACACCTCTGCCGTTTCTCTTGGCAGAGGAGGAGGCCGAGTACCTCTGCAGCGTTTGGTCAGCAACTCGCTCCATTTCTACCGGGTCCAGACCCGGAACCTCGGAGACCGGGGCGGGGGATTCAGGTTTGGAGCCGGAGGAGGAACTCATGGGTCGGAAAAGATTGAGTCTTTGGGTTGAAATCGTGGGTTTTGGATTTGGGAATAATGGGAGAATGATGAGCTTTTTCAGACAGTGGGGTGCTAGCGAGGAGTAAAGATATGCCATCTGCCACTGCCGAGTTTTGAGCTCGAGGGGAAGAGAGTTTTGAGCAGTGGGGTTGCTGACACGTGTGCAGAGAGTTGGATTTGAAACGTGGAGGTTTGGAGGCCAAAGGAGGGAGAGAGACGCTGACTTGATTTGCTTTCAAACCAACCGTTAGGTCCGTTATTTATGGCGGGAAACTAAATTCTACGGCTAAATCCAGTTTCTTTTTCACCGAGAGGTTTATCAGTGTGATCAAAACCCACATCATGTGTCATTATATAAATTGTGGAATATATATGTTAAAAAGTTAATAATATAAAAACTTCTGCTACAAAGCTAATTTATATGTTTATAGTTGTATTAATAAGGGATCGAAATCTAAATGGATTGTTATTACTTGAGTTATAGTTCAAAGAAAAACAAATTATAAAATAAATAAATACAAATAAAATTTAGAGCAAAGCCGGCAAAACCAAACTAAAAACATAAAAGTGCCTCTATGGAGGTTATATTTCTCTTTTTCACATGCAGATCTTGCAAATTTTCCGAATATGAAGTTTTTTTTTTTTTTTTTTTTTTTTTTTTACCACAATCCCAGTTGGTACATATGTAGAATTGTAGATGATATCATCCTTTAGGGGTCCTTTAGAATATCCAAAATATTCAACTTAAAATGATAATTAGATAATATAATACAAAATTAATTGGGTTTATGTACAAGTTTATACCAAATATGAAGAAAAAGCAATAAATTGCGCACACAAACAAATTTGAAATATCCAAAACCTTGTAAAATAAATGAATTTCCAAATTATGCCCTGAAAATTTAAAAATTTATCCGATTTCAAATATTCTAGATTTATTTTTTTTAACCCGATCCAAAATTTTTAGGAGGAAATTACAATCTGATCCAGGGGCGGAGTCGGCCAACGATCACTAGGGGCAGCTGCCCTCATTGAAGTTTTGTGGAGAGGAAAAAACCATGATGCTTATAGGAGGGGCTGAGAACATATTTGGCAAAGTATTCATACTCCAAATGAAAGATAAAGAAGAGTTAACGAGACTTGTTATCTAACGACCATCGAAGGAATGGTCGGGATTGGTTAGACGACCCTCGCTCAACTCCTTTACAACAATGGTGAAGTGAAACAGTAATTTGAACTTCGAGTTCGGGTCTATGTTTCTGAAGATTTCAATGCCACGAGGGTCACTAAAACCGTTGTTGAGTCAGTAACGAAACATTGAAGAACTTGACAACCAAACTGCAGTGCGTAGGTGCCATGGTTTGCATGTAATTGCAAAAGCACTTGGGGTCTCTTAAGGCACACTGTTTCTGAGGAATGGCATCACATATTAAATAGCAACTTTTGGGAGCTACCCTCGATTGCTCGTGATCTCCCAATTTGCCTACTACAATACTTGAGGCACAAGGGAAGAAAATCACACAACATTGGCCACTCTACTAGGACAAAGGTAATCCAAATTCACGAGTCAGCAGCCTTCGTTTTGCATTATTCTCTACGTATCTTAACTTGCTGACAAGATTCATCTGTAAAATCTTCCAAGATTTCTTGGAACTCTGTTCTTTGATTCATAGCATTCAACGGCAAGTTCTTATCATCATCGTATTATTTTTGGCATCTTTGTAACTTACAAAACTGGTCTTGCATTTCCTTCTGTTCTAGCACACTTAGAAGAGTGATTTCTACCCTCCCCCTTTTTTATTCCAAGCCATTAGATCGAATAAATCAGAGAAGAATCAAAGGGACATTAAGGAGAGGGTGAAGAAGGTGAAAAGGGGAGTGCAGAAATTACTCCCCTCACACTTACTATACATACACAAGGTTTGTTAACCCTATGTTTGGATGAGGGTCTTTCAAAGTACCCAAGAACTTTCGAGTCAATTGTTAGAAATGCCTTACAAGAGCATTAAAATGTACTCAAGCACTACAAATCGATTAACAAAACATCATAAATGCACTACAACACGAAATAAAGGACTTTCAAAATGTCTTTTTAACGTAATCTCAGATGTAATGCAACAAGTCATTGTCAAGTCCCTCTATCCAAATCATCAGTAGTATACGTTAAAAAAGGTAGTAATAAAAAAGAACAGGAATACCTGATGGTCACTGTTCAGACCAGTAAACGAAAGGTTACCGGTGATAGTTCTGTCCTTTCAGAATAGTCCATGACCTGAAGTCAACGGATAAGCATGCGTTATTTAATCAGTTGATGGTTTAAACCCATAGAAGCCAGCAGATCAAAGTATTCTTACCTATAGAGTTGTTCTACAAACACAACTAATGCAATTTGATGGTTTAAAACCATAGAAGACAACTTGATAGAAACATCAGCACGTTCTCGCAATCGTTTTCCATGGCCGTAAGGTCCACCAACGCAGAAGGATAGTCTTGAAGCTCCCTGCATAAAGGAAGAACAATAGTGTTACCTACAGTAAGAAGTTCCTAAGTTCTTATACTCAACTTACCTCTTCTTTTCAGCAACGTACATACACTAAGAATGGAAGAATTCGAAAAATCATTCTTGAAAATCACTAAATGAGAAATAATTCATACTGTATTCCCTGCATCCCCCACCAACTCTGCCATCTGCTCCGACCCTATGTCTTTCCCGCGCTCATCCAACAGCACGACCTACAAGATGAAAATATAGAAACAAGTATAACAGCTTTGAGCCTTTGATAATACAATTGAGTCCGTATAATGATTTAAGCAAAGGGTGCTCAGACTGTACCCAATCATCGGACCTTATAAGGTCCATGACAGCACTGTCTTCATGATCAACCTGAACCTTCGAATCACTACACAAAAGGTAACTAATTTGAGCTCTAAACATAAGATATGATCCGTAAACCCACAGTACGATCATTTCCTTCATGTGTCTGATGTCCATAATTGCAGGAAAAAGGCCTCTACATATCTTATAAAAACATATCTATTCAGGTTAAGTACAAAGATTATGATGATACAGATCAAATAAGAAGGCCAGTACTGTGCATTTTTAGGATTGTTCCGTATGTGAACATCATCAACGCTGCAGTAGAGCTTAAGCTTTTCAATGTACTCATCCACTACGAGTTGTACTCCTTGTGATCTCTTCTTCCCTACTGATATTATGCGTATAGGAAGTGCTCTCTGCCCAAAATAAAAAAACACTTAAAATCAGAATAGAATGGTAACTTGAGGTCCAACAGGTGTCATGATCTGTTGCCAATTTGTAATGCAAAACACAGAAGCCAATTTCTCAAAAGATTGACACAATCAAAATGATAGAGCAACTGATACTTCATTGCTAACACAATAAATGAGTTCAATGGAACACAAATGAAAACCAATTAACCAATTACTCAAAAGATTCGATAAAATCAAGATCATTGAGCAAACTGATAACCCTTGCTAAAACAATAGATGGATTGTGGGATCACAAAAGCAGACATAGATAGTTTCGTTCAGGAGAAAAAACCAACTGTTCGGCAAGGCAACAAACTATACTATGATATACCAATTCTCGATCTTTACATTTCTTCCTAGCTGCTTGGCCTGTAGTAGGTATCTGGTTCACCGCTTTATATGCAGAAATCAATACGTAAAATTACGGACATTGTAAAAAAGATTATAGTAAGAGCTGGGGAGAGCTTACCACTGCTTGACCTGTGTATTTACAATCTCTACCTGAAAAGTTTAAGCAAAATCAAGTTCACAAATTGACAAAGTTTGAGATAAGACAACGACTAACGAAGAATATAAATGGAGGTACAAGGCTTTCGAGATAACAATAACCTGAAGGAAGAGCAGAGGTAACGATGTGGAGACGGGCACCAAGCATGACAACCATTTCAACTGAAAGAAAGACAAAGAATACTACTTGTAGCTCCAAAAATTGTACAAAAACAACCCTGACAACGAAAACACGAAAAAGGGACGTTGAAATTGCATTACAAATTCTACAGAGAAATGTGAACATTTCCATTGTTTAGTCCATGCAACGATTCAAGACAAAAAGGAGAGATAAAATCATTGCATCCTGCATTCATGCACAGATTCTACCCATCTCAGGACCAAAATTTATCAAATAGCTGCAAGTAATTACTGTAGAATTCTTGGTAAAAAGTTAAAAACTAGCAATTGGGTATGGAAAATATCAAATTTTGACACCAAATTCTTAGATAAAATACCAACCTTGAACATGAAAAATCCAACTGGGCAGTGCCCACCAGAAAGGGTCACCAACGAAACTAAAACACGGAAACTCTCTCTTCTCTCTCTCTCCCTCTCCCTCTCTCTAGCAATTCACGACGGCTTTTGAAGCAGAAGACGCAGAATCGAGTTTCTGGGTTGCTGATAGAACGAGCAGGGGAGAAGAACCTCTTCTGTTTTTTTTTTCCTTTTGTTTTGTTTTTTTTTTTTTTTTGGATGGGTTGGGAGGAGAATCGAGTTTCTGAGTTGCTGATAAAACGAGCAGGGAATGAGCATAAGAAGTTAGGCCCATTAATACCAATAGGCCCAAACCAATTGATACAGGCCCATACCCGTTTTCTGTGCAGAGGCTCGGTTGGGGAAGACGAGAGAGAAATCGCGGAGTTTCTGGAACATACGGCCCTGCATATATTTGCCGCATTCCACAGAATTTCGACGACCAATTTGATCAAATCAAAATGTCTGCGTTCGATAACGTGGTTGTAGGGAAGCTGAAGCTGAAAGGCAAAGCCTTGGACGTCAAAGGCGGTGCGATTTCGAAGAAGAAGAAGAAGAAACAGAGCGCATTTTATCACCAATTGTCTGAGGCCTCCACAGGTTGGTTCTTGTCCTTCCATATTTTTTTATTTTAGTTTGTTATTATTGTTTCCTAAATCTAATGTGTAAAATATTCTGTAATCCAGAGAGCGGAAGTGTGACAAATCGATATTTTAAACTACTCTAATTTACGAAGCGGAATTTTATTTTATGTTTTTGAATACCATACAACCCCTCAACGAATTGGGATTTCAGAGGTTGTGATTTCTTAGGTTTTAAGAGGTTGTGACTCTGGTTTTGCTAATGGAGAATTGAATTTTTGTGTTTGGAGGGTGATAGGTGGAGAAGCAGTGACAGATGATGCTGAGAACGAAGGCGGCATTGGCACGACGCAGGCTGCTGCTTCTGCTTATGGCCATCTGACACCGGCGGAGAGGCGGTACCTCGAGCAGGCAGAGAGGATTCAACGCCAGAGGCTTTCCCAGATTGCTCGAAAATCGCACCGCGATCGGGTTCAGGAATTCAATCAGTATCTGGCTAATCTGAGTGAGCATTATGACATTCCTAAAGTAGGCCCTGGTTAACAACAGCATCGTGTTCTTCATTTTTGTCAATCAGGTGGATATAAAACTTTGTTATTCCTGGAATTGTGTTCTATTGTTTGGGCCTCAAGAAAGTGTTTAGTTTTTTTTTACCTATTGCTTTATGAGTTCAAACTCTTGCCACTTTCTGTCAATGCAGTATGTTCAACAGAGTTGAAACATCACACAGAGAAAAAAACTATGAACACTTGTAACATGGATAATCTTAGAAAGTTAAGATGATGAGATGCACAGTGCTGAAGCGTTACATTTTACAGGGAGGATGGTTCTTGCCTACTGATAGTCTTTTTAGGTGGAACTACCGCGTCTCTGGAAAACAAATAGAGAGCCTTTAGAGCCCTTCCCCAACCTGACCTTGTCATCTATGTATGTAATCTGGAGTTTAACCTCGCTTTCACCGCCGTATCTGAAATCCAAGGCTCCAACCTTCAGTTCTGGGGGCTCAAATATAACTTGGATCCACTTATCATCCAGAGCCTTCAACTTTCCTGCTCATGCAGATACGAGAAGTTAACGCATGATGCAAAAAAGAAAAGAACGGTGCGTGAATCAAAGTAGAATGTACGACAGTCTTACCAAAAGAGTAGCGTAGGAAACATGATAATGTGACGCAAAAATTCAAGAAAAACTTGAGACGTTTACGTATAGAACCTCAGCAGCCTACCTGTTAAAGAGACTTCTCCATCCAAGAACCCGAAAACGGAGAAGGAGACTTTGTTCTTGACAATGTCAGGAGCTTCAATAACTTGAATCATCTCCATTGTTTTTAAGAAAAGGCGCCCCAACGTACTTCTGTAGCCACCCCCGGGTGATGTTGGCACTGAACAGTACAACACATCCCAGTCTGTGAAAGCACTAGATTAACTCATCATACGAGTCTATGACCACCAACAACAATAACAGAGAAATGCATATCATGTTTTTGTTAGCACTGAACAAATGGTCGTACACGATTTCTGTAACGATTTGAGAGCTGGATAATCTGGTTTCGATGAAACTACGATGACTTAGGTGGAAGGCAATCCCTCGACGTGATGAAAAACATCAAGGCTTTATTCAAGGAATTGTGGTTAGTAAGAAAAGAAGGTATTCCTACGCAAAATTTAGGATGTGATGTACATCTCAAGAAATAAAGTTCACACCTTAACGGGATTTACCTCCGAAAATGAGAGGGCATTTCACTGGTTCGCTAACACAGTAGTTCTGCAATTCTTCAGCCTCCTTAGCTACCTCCTTTTGCTGTTCCTCTTTCAGCAGAACTCCTCTATCCGAATTCGTCACCTAATTATCATAATTCACATTTCATGAGCCAAGTATTCAAAAACTTTGCATAACTCCCCCTAATCAAACTGCAAATACTATCATATTAATCTACAAATATAAGCCTGAAAATTTTCCATAGCAAAAGCATGGAAACCGAAAAACTAATATCAATTTCAAAGCAAAGAAGCAATCGCAGAAGATAAAGTATGAAATTTTCTCAGCTAAGTTACTGTCCCAATATCGGAATCTGTGTAAACAACACATGTTCTCAGCTACCAAACAATAACTTACGAACCCAATATTACAAAAACAGAAAAAACTAAAATATGGGATCACATTTTCCCAGCTACCAAACAATAAATAACGAACCCAAAATCACAAAAACGGAAAAAAACACTAAAAGATGGGATCACATTTTCTCAGCAACCAAACAGAAAAATCACAAAAATATCAAAGTAAAAGATGGGATGGGTGAAGGCCGTACCTTGGAAAGAATAGACGCAGAGAGCTCTTCGGGACCGGTACGAACTCCAGGATCGGAGACGGAAACAGAGGCCAATATTCTCAAAGTGTTGCGCCGACAACTGTGAGATTGGGGTGAAACAGTCAAGGCCAAATTTGTGGGCTTTGAGTAAAGATTGAGGAATTTGGGTTTCGAGGGATCGGCGCCTCCTCGGAAGGTGAAGGATGACAGGGCTAGTGATGAGGCTACGGGAGCGGCCATGGAAGGTAAGCTGTGAGCTTCGAATAGGGAAAATGGGGGAAGTGATTGAACAGCTATCTCTTATCTGATGATGGGGGAGGTGGTGCCACGTAGGCAATGCGAATCGAGATGGGGCCGGTTTGGGTTTGGCTATTGGTGGGGGGTGATGCCACGTGTGAGGGTTTTATTTCTTTGCCTTATCTAATTGGTCAGCGTTCCAACAATTTTTTATTTTTTATTTTCTTGGATTTGTAATTTTGTAGTGTATATATATCCCGCCTTCTTACATTTTTTGTTTTTTCTTTACTGAAAAATAATCCGCCTTCATAATATTGTGTGCTTTTTTTACTATAGTCAGTCATATTCGTAGAACCGCCAATATAACGGCATATAGTATGGTCAAGTTGGTTTTATTTTCAATTTTATGAGTTGTTGGTTTGAGGAGACTTCGAAGTATTTAAAGTATGTTTTTCTTAAGGATTGTATGATTCTTTATTGATAAATAAAACCGCTATCCTTTATTATTAAAAAAAAAAATGATTCATCTTATGCTTGAGTTTGAGTTTTGGAATAAAATTTTCGTTCTTTTTGAAGAAAAAAAAACATGACATCTGATGAATTGGTTATATTTGGATGTCAATATCATCATAATTCTATTTAGTTTTAGTAATTGTTTAACTACGTTATAACATATATGATTTTGGTTTTTTTTTTTTTGGAACAAGCGATATTATTTATACTACGTAGGTGAGAGAGTGAGCTAAACCTCACAATGGGCGAGCCATAATAATGAGGTTCAAATTCAGTTTTGGCAAAAATCGAACTTAAGACCTCTTACTTACTAATTGTAAGATTGAAGGGATAATGAATTAATTACTCAATTATGCTAAACTTTTGATGGAATTAGCACATGTAACTCTCAAACTACAACAATGAGCATTACGTTCACCAACTACATGCACTAAAATCATACTATGGACTCTGGTGTGAGCATTCATCCATTTGAGTAGTATTACAAATCAACTTTTATTCCAATTGCTCGCTACTTATTAATATGACTCTCTACTTATTTATTTATGATACGTGGAGTACCTCACTTCTCGAGTCCTCTAAAAAAATTTCTACTAGAATTGGTGCCCCTAATTCGAGCATTTTCCAAAACATTGTGGTAAAGATTCTGATTGGTTTTGAGAGGGTAATGAAATGAAATTGACAATATCACCGTACACATTTTTGGATAATATTTGACAATTTTATAGATTTATGGAATGGACAGCTATAAGCTTTCCCTAATTTTACTTAACCCCTAATTAATAAAAGAAATCATTTAATATTACGTGGGAAAGTTGCCATAATTCACTGGCTGAAGTGTTCATCGCCCAAAAACCATCCAATTCCCTCAATTGTCCAGAACCAGAGATTCACACCCTCCCCCTTTTGCCATATACTCACAAAGCCTCACATCGCCATTTCCCATCGCCTCATACTTCTCCCCACGCCGAATCCGCTTCCTCTCTGACAAGCTGAAACATCACCTGCATCTGCATTTGAAACAATTTTGACTGATTGAAGCTAATTTCCTCACCACACCCAGGTTTTTATTTCTCTCACCCATCAAGATTCTTCCTTTTTTCTTCACCACCCCCACCATTTGTCGTTTCCAGAATGATCGTATGGGTTTGATCTTTGCGTTATGTTTTCAAAGTTTGTGGCTTTTCTCTGTTTTTCCACTCGCATCCAAATTTTGATGAATCAATGTTTGATGAAATGTGAAGCTTTTGGGGGTTTTTTCTCAAAAGAGTATTCGTTAAATTGTGAAAAGTTGTTTTCTTTTTTGTTGTTTGATCCAAAAATGCGTTCGAAATGATGTTATTTGTGTTGCAAGTTACAGCAGCCTCTTAGTTTACATTGAGCGCAAGTGGAAATAAGACGAAGAATGCGAAAAACGGACTGAATGAGAGGTTCTGCGTTGCCTTCGGTCCAGATGAAAAAGTCATTAGCATGGCGGCCGCAGCTGATGAGAGATATCATGATCATGTCTAAGTCAAGGCCGCGTCCAGCGTTGAGAAGACCAACATGGATTATTGCATTGGTTTCGTTCATCTGTGTTTTTCTGATCCTTGCCTACTTCTACCCTCCGAAAAACTCTGCCTCCTGCTATCTGTTTTCTTCTAGAGGTTGCAGTATGTTTGGAAGGACTCCTCCTGGCCCTGCGAGGGAGCTGACCGATGATGAGACTGCGTCGGAGGTTGTAGTTAGGGAAATTCTCAAGACGCCTCCTCTTCAATCGAAGAACCCGAAAATTGCTTTCATGTTTTTGACTCCCGGAACATTACCTTTCGAGGAGTTGTGGGAAAATTTCTTCCAAGTAAGGCTATTGCTCTATGCTTTTCTTTACTTTTTATTTCCCTTTTATTATCCATTTTGATTTCATCAGGTTTAGGTTTTTTTTTGTTCTTTCATGTATTTATCAAAGAATTGTATGGATAGATGTATTTGTTGAACTACATTCAGAAATTTGGTAGTCTAGTGCTACAATATTAGGCATTTCCTACGGCAGCCATGACTGAGAAGTACTAACAGCAGAGGTTTAGTAACCAAAATGCTTAAGTAATTTGGTGGAGTTAATGCTCGGCTCTGCAGTGTTATCTCATGTGACTATAGTTTCGGTTTATCCAGTTAGAATTACTGTCAAATTGGGACCAGTCTTTAGATCGCCTCAGGAAATGGTAGTTGCTTTTGATTTCTTAGTATGTTAAGGGATTTATAGAAAACGTATATATCTTAACAGATAGGATAAACATGTGCTTGGAGTTTTCAACACCTTGTTTCTGTGGAAACAAAACAACACCAAATCATCTTAATCTATTACGGCCTCTTGAATCTCCATTTATATAAGCTTGGTGTGAATATATCAGCTAACTTTAGTTGCTGAGATGTTTTGTTATGTATATCTGAATCTATACATGTGTGTATTTTTCTAAGGTATAGATACTTTATGCGTCTCTGCTAAACGTCCCGTATCATACTAGAAGTTGATGAAAGTTGAATTGTTTAACTAGTAGTGAGAACTGGAATTAAGACCTCAGGCCATGTTAAAGATAAGCCCAAAGTATATAAAGGATACATACGAAAGTTCAATGTCTAACAAAAATGACATGGTTTCTAGGGCCACGAAGACAAATTTACCGTTTATGTACATGCATCAAAGCAAAAGCCAGTACATGTGAGCCGGTATTTTGCTGACAGAGACATACATAGTGAACAGGTATGCAGAGCCTCTCGGAGAATGCTTACAGTTCAGTATTATTTTTTTTAACTGATCAATACACATGGTTTTCTTTAAAGATGCCATTAATAATAAATTCTCAGGTCGTTTGGGGAAAATTTTCGATGGTTGAGGCAGAGAAGAGACTTTTGGCAAATGCACTTTTAGACCCTGACAACCAACATTTTGTTTTGCTGTCTGATAGGTCATTGCATTGAAACAACTTTTACAATTGTGAACATTTTCAATGAGGTTCTTATGTTGGAAATTTGCTACTTCTTTCATTGATTTCGTTCTACGTTTTTGTTTCAGTTGCATACCACTGCATAACTTCGATTATGTATATAACTATCTCATGTACACCAACGTCAGCTTTATTGATTGGTAAGAAAAGTATATTTTAGGAAAAAAAAAAACTGATGTGATTCTCAAAATTCTTTCCCGCTACTTATTTTGAAGCTCTTATTCTGGTGTACTTATGATTGGGACTTTCTTATTCCATCTACTTTGCTCTCTGTCTAGTTTTGTGGATCCTGGTCCACATGGAACTGGCCGGTATTCAGAACATATGTTGCCTGAAGTTGAAAAAAGGGATTTCCGGAAGGGTTCACAGGTAATTCAGCATATACTTTCCAGAAGGTTTGGAACTTCTGCGTAAGATACATAGCTCTGGAAACAGTTTTAAATCTTCTGCGTAAATATGTCTCTTACAGTGAATTAGACTTCCGTAAGATCAGTTGCTATGATTATATTTCTGATTTATATAATCTTTTCACCTGTCCCTTCTAAGTCACCTGAGCTCCTCTCCCCTTTCTTTCTTGTCCTAAGTGTATGAATGATTGCAAAGTTTGGATTGGTTTGTTCTTGTTTATATTGACGAAACATTGGATCAACAAGAGGAGTTTTGGTATAAAACATGCTCCTCGATCAGATTTGAATTTGTGCAAACGCAGTTCATATAGGGTTGGATTTAACCGACATTTTTATTTCAGTGGTTCTCTATGAAGCGGCTACACGCAATTGTCATGATGGCGGACAGTCTATACTATACAAAGTTCAAGCTTTACTGCAGGGTAAATCTCTTCTTTGTTATGATGTGCTTTTGTTGACGTTCATGAGAAAAACTTCCTTCCAATCTCTTGCTGATGGTGTTTTTTGACTTTCTCAGCCAAACATGGACGGGCGTAACTGCTATTCGGATGAGCATTACTTGCCAACCTTCTTTAATGTTAGCACATCACACTTTCTTGTTTTGTCGCAGTTCAAACTGCATTTCAGCCTATTCGTAATTTCTTTGCTGCTACCAATTATCTTTTTCTTTTACCATTAATGCTTTTCAGATGAAAGATCCTGGTGGACTCGCGAACTGGTCTGTAACATATGTCGATTGGTCTGAAGGGAAGTGGCATCCGAGAGCGTTTAGAACTCAGGATGTTACTTATGACCTCCTTAGGAACATCACGGTATGGTCCATGGAAGTCCATTTTCTTTAACCCTCATTCATTTTCTTCATTTCACATCTCTCATGTATAGATATTTTCTCATCCATTTCAGTCCATTGCTGAGAGCACGCATATTACAAGCGAAGACAAGGTACAATCTCAAAGTACCCTTCCAGTCGTAACCATACATAGTCAGTAATGCTACGGTCACCAATTATAAAATGATATCATATCATATCACGTGCTACGTCATTTGGTGAATAAATTTGACGACCCTTCTACTATTGTTGACTGGTTCGCGTTTACTTGCTGCAGAAGCAAATGCTGACCACACCGTGCTTGTGGAACGGGATGAAGCGACCGTGTTTTCTATTTGCCCGAAAGTTTTATCCAGAAACACTGGGGAAACTGGTTCAGCTTTTCTCCAATTACACAAAAGTCTAAATCCTTTTTCTTTGTTTTTTGGCCATTCAGTTGCTTCCTCAAGAGCTCCAAGTTCTGGTATATATCTCTCTTGATTATACATTGCCATGTTTTGAGATATATGGCGTAGGTTGGTGGGTTGATAGGCTGCTGGCCGTTGTTCTTGTAGATTGTTTTTGCCTTTCTTTTTGTTATTTATGTATTTTAAATTACTGAATTTTGAATGAGCCATCCATTCAATTTCAGGTTTTTTGACTTTCTGTAAAGAAAAATGAATGGAAATTTGGAATAATTAACATCCAAAACCAAAGATCAACTTACCTCGTCGATAAAACATTACACCAGTAATTTGAAGTGAAATGTTTCGGTAAGAATCAGCGAGGTATTTCAAGAGGAATAAAATGTTATTGTGTGATTAATTTAAATTATCATTATTGCGTGTCCCGCTGTATATATGTAAATTCTTCTCCAGCAGCATCTAATGGAGAACACATTTCAATTTTGTTCGGTTTAGAAACAAAACTGTGTACTCGGTACTCGTATCATGTATATATGCAAATTCTTATCCGGCTGCATGTGGTGGAAAAAATTGCTTTTCCGTCCTAGATTTCCGACTTTAAAGCAAATTCCGAGTTTCTTTCACGTATCCAAGTAGAGTGCTAAGGACCGGTTGCTTTTTTTTTTTTGTGTGTGTCTGGTTATTTTCTTTGAATTTGATATAATAATATGTAATCGAACACCAGGTTTTTATTAAATTTAATCTTTTTCAAAGATTAAAGTTAAAAAACTTCTATAATAAAACAATATTAATATGATTCATTTCCTATTAGTGACACATCATTTAGTTTACACTAAAGTCTAAATTCTTTTTCATTTAGTTTGCAAATTTCATTGCTCGTTGTCTTGATTTATTCAGATTAATTATTTGTGTTATTTCTTTTGACAACCTTAATCCCACCCCAACGGTGGTTTTGCATTGCACCGATGCTAGGTTAGTACGTAGGTTAAGGTTATGAAACTAGTTAAGTAGTATGCAAAACCTAGCTTTTTGGGCTTTTATATCTGCTTTACCACCAAATGCAAAGGCGAAACAGCTCCACCCTCCGTTTGCAGCGCTGTGCTTGTTATTGTCAATGGTTCCGATGCTGGACCTTCACAAACACAACCCTAACAGCACAACTTGCCTCGGTTAATTATCATTTATTCTTCGTGCTTGGCTTTCCTTCGGTTCATCCGTGTGTTGGTCCGACGCGAGAAGATGCCATGCCGCCGGATGATGAAGAATCCACCCGAGCAGTAGTAGTACCCGCAAGTTGACTCGATCTTCATCGACTCAATAACTAGCTTTGTCATTAGTTTTAGAACTAAACAATAATTATTTACACATTTTGCTCCTAAATGTGACATATATGAATCATAGAGTTTAATGCGTGTGCATACCGTAACTTAATGTGTGTACTAGACCTTAGACTACGTTGTTTTTAAAGTCGCTTGGCAGAAAATTAATGCATTCCAAAATTTGCAAGATACAATCTTGCTCTATTGCACCTGACTACGAATCTCCCTCCTTTCAATATTCTTTAATTTAAGGAGACAACACACTCTCCTTCGTAAGATTTAAACTAGGAAAATCTCCTTGGGATAAATGGAGACTTCTTCACTAACTCCCCGAAAAGGAAACTTCCTTGAGAAAATGACGTCTAGATACCCTTAGCGTGAAAGAGATCGAAGTATGCTCTCGCTTGCATTTAGCGTATCATTTTTCTATCTAATATTGTGTTACTTGTGTATGTAAATGCAAGGAATCGATGAACTATCAAGGCCTAAAGATATTTCATATTATATCACCTGCTACGTTATTTGGTAAATAAATTTGGCGACCCTTCTACTATTGTTGATTGGTTCGTGTTTACGTGCTGCAGAAGCAAATGCTGACCACACCGTGCTTGTGGAACGGGATGAAGCGACCTTGTTTTCTATTCGCCCGAAAGTTTTATCCAGAACACTGGGGAAAATGGATCACCTTTTCTCCAATTACACAAAAGTCTAAATCCTTTTCTTCTTCCTCAAGAGCTCCGAGTTCTGGTATATATTATTGCCATGTTTTGAGTTATATGGCTTAGGTTGCTGGGTTGATAGGCTGCTGGCCGTTGTTATAGATTGTTTTGCCTTTCTTTTTGTTATTTATGTATTATAAATACTGAATTTTGAATGAGCCATCCATTCAATTTCAGATTTTTTGACTTTCTGTAAAGAAAAATGAATGAAAATTCTATATATAACTAAAAGAGTGAATACATTGAAATACTGTTTATAAGCACAGTATTCTACCGATTTTGCCCTCACATGTTTACTCTAATTCCTATTTTACCCTTCTGTACACGTGTTTGTCAGGATTTGTATGTATTTGTTTCCAGTTGTTTCCAATTGCTTCCATTTGTTTTCATCCGTTTCATCTCCCCTGCTATGAAAAAAAAACTTGCGATTATCCAACCCTAGAATCCCGAAACCAAAACCCACTCATCCAATTGCTTCATCTGCTTCCAGTTGCTTGATTCTCTCCCTAAAATACCCACTCATCGTTGCCTTCTGTCTGATGATTCAACGGCAAACACAAAACCAGATCCTTAAGCTCACTCTGTAGCGTGTGAAAAGCTGGGCATCCAGTTCTTTCACCAGGTAAAGCTTAAATTTCCATACAATCTTTGTTTTGTTCTTGATTAATTTTGGGTTTTTTTTTAATTTTTTTCAATTCTATCAGAGAGAGAGAGAGAATAAAATCCACTACCTCTCTCTCTCCTCTCCTTCTACTCCCTCTATCTCCTTGTGGGTCTCTCCTCTCTTCCATCCAAGGAAGATGCAAGAACTGTCAGCTTCCAACACAGACTATTCCTCACTGTGAACCATCAAAGCATTCTGATTTGCAATTTGACCGCCTGCAACCATCAGATGAAAATTTAGGTCAAGATAAAAAGTTAGAATTTGGACGGTTGTTTAATCTGATTGGGTTTTTTTGTTTCAGAAAAATTGGTGTGCGAATTCGAGGGTTGTACAACCTTGCAAACCCCTTCTGATTAAGGTCTCCGAATTTTTTCTTTCCAATCTTTTCTTCTTCTTTTTTCGATGATTTGTGTGTGGCTGTTCCATCTAATTCGATTTTTCTTTTTAGGAAATCTTGGTCTTCGAGGTTTAAAGTTTTCGTGTAGGTCGATTGCTCGATTGATGTAAAATTAAAGTTCTCTGTTTTTTTTTTCTCTCTAAAACTCTGTTTTACTGTGTTGTTTCTAGGGGTGGGTTCGGTACGGTTACCGTACCGAAACCCTCGTACCAATTACCGTACCAAATTTTCGGTTTGGTAAAATCTATTATCATTACCGTACCAAACTTTCGGTATTGCCAAAATTTCGGTTGGCATGGTATAGCAATGGTAATTGCCATTTTGTTTTGGGACAAAATATATTTTTGTTTTTTTAACCCAATTCAAGGGCAAATTTTTTTTTTTTGGTACATTTATCTCATACATTGTAACTTAAATTAATCTATTATTCATCGTTCATAATTCACACACACAATAATTCAAATGATGCATCAAGATTCATGATGAAAATTAAGCTTACAATCCAAATAAAAGTTACGAACCAAAACAAATAGAAGTTAACAATCCAAATAGAAATTAAAGTTTCAAATCAAATGAAAATTGGAACTAAACTTCAAAAAGTAGAATTTATTGATCAGTTATTCAAACTTGAGATGTCGAAACTTTTGGAGGAGACATTGAACTTGTAAAAGATTGAGCTTGTGTCAAGCTTACATTACAAACAAAGAAACATATTAATTAGTAGTAAGAAGAATTAAAGTTGAAATCCATTTAATAACAAATTTACTAAAAAAATTAAAGCATATCTTTCTTGTTTCCTCTTCTTCCATTTCCTTGTAAATTAAAGCATATCTTCTATTTGTTCTTTGTAGAAGTTTACTTCATATGCCCCAAGCCAACCACTAGTACACACTAGTGCCTCTACTATTTTAGGAGTCAATGATGCTCTAAAAGGGTCCACAACCCTCCTCCCTAGACTAAATACATTTTCACTAGCAACAGTAGACGTAGGGGTTACAAAGATATCTTGGCTATTTGTGAAAGAATTAGGAACTCTTTTGTGTTTGATTTCCACCATTTCAAGAGATCAAAGTCACAAACAACAATGTTAATATAAGTAGAGTTTTATTTTCAAATTATTGGAATATTATAAATATGTGTTATATAATTATCTATTATATAATTTATAAACTATATATTATATTGTATTTTCGGTACGGTATGGTAATACCGTGGTAATGGTATCCATTACCATTACCGTACCATGAAATTTCGGTACGGTACAATACCGTACCATTACCGATTGACACAAAAAATTTGGCACAAAATCGGTATGGCACGGTTGGCAATTCGGTTGGCATGGCAATTTGGCAAAAAAATCCACCCCTAGTTGTTTCTATTGCAGGTCTCTGTGTTTGCTTGGTTTTGTGCTCTGGTCTCAGAAATTGAATAGTTTTTTTTTGGTGGTTTCGTGCTATCTTCAACTCCAAGTGGAAAGTCCAGGGAGCAGAAAATGGACAATCACAATTATTATTGGTTTTTATATTTAATTTTTAACTCAGTTTAATTAATTAATTTTTTTCACCAATTAATTTGAATTATGTAGTGAAATGATCATATATAATTAAATTTATTAATTTGCTATTTTTTTAGGTACTTTCGAAGGTCATGATGCACCCGTGCATGCATTCTGTGTGCCCTCATAACAAGGAAAATGTCCATGTAAGAACTTCGCTTTATCATTTTTTTAATCCCTTGATTTGTCTCTCTTCATTTGTCATCTATGAATTATTTACTCTGTTTTGAAATTCAGCTTATGCCTTTGTGTTTCAGTTTTTCTTTTCAACATCAGTAAATGGAAAAATAAAAGCATGGCTATACGACAATGTGGGATACCGGGTGGATTACGATGCTCCTGGTCACTCAATCACAACAATGGCCTATGGTGCAGATGGTAAAAGGTTGGTATACCACTCCTTTCTAATGTTAATAGTCCAATTTTTGTTTTTAAATGATATTAATCTTATATGACACAATCTTTTGTATATTTGAAGCATTATTTTTCATACGATTTGTAATCCCGAAGCAACGCGCGGGTGCTATTTTCTAGTTGTTAACTAAACCTCATATACTAAACACATCCCACACTTACTTTTTAAAAGAAAAATTGTCTTAATACACCCATATTAACTTCCTAAAATACCCTCTTACTCCACTCCTACATAAATATGAAAAATAAAAAAACAAAAATTTTCTCTACGACGCCGCAACCTGCAGAACTGCCACAACCCTTTCTTCCACGACTCTGCTTCAAAACTATAGTAGTGGATACAGGTACATATCTATGATCATTCATATATAAGAGTAAAAGTTCTGGGAAAAGTCCGGCCCTATAAATCTGGCATGAATACATGTTATCTTTCTCCAATGAGCAGATATTTTGCAGTGGATGTGGCAAAACATTTACCCGATCAAACTTTCTATCGTTAATATTTACATGGTAGTAATTGGTAATCCTAGCACCAAGTTTAATGTTTCATGTCAAACTGTGAATCAGTTACGGTTTAAAAAAAAAAAGGAAGCCTGAGAGTGGGGTTAATTTGAGAGCTCCAAGAAAAATACTTTTGGGGTGTAAGTTTGATCTCACGTTGGATTTGTGGGGTTTATTAAGAAATCAAAGTCTTAAATTTTAGGCCTTAGTAGTCATTTCATTTTAACATTTTATTAATTCAGTATTAAAATTTTAAATTGGGTGTAATCAACAAGAGGTGTCAATAAAAAAACCCAAATCTAAAACTAATAGCAGAGTTGTAGAGTCCTTATTCTTCTTCATCCGTCACTGTGAAGGTGACCCAACATACACGACACAAGGAAAGAAGAACAACAATAATAAAAGGAACACGAATATATCATCATTCATGATAAAAAGAAAAAACAGCAACGATAAAAGGAACACAAAACATCTGGGATGTATAATCATTCATGATAACACAAAATCAATTAACTTGTTTCATCCACATTAAACTTCAATTCCTCTGCATACATAATCATTGATGATAAGAAAAAGGATCCCAACCAGTGGCTGAGTTAGGAATTATCAGGGGGAGGGGCAAATTTAAAATAGTGAACGGTTCAAAAAAATGTAGATAACAAAATCCATTTAGATAGTTGACAGTGGTAATGTCGCCCATAATGTATCAATACATACAAGTTACAATTGTTGTCGGCGATGTGTCATGTCATGAAAAAGTCGCAATAAGCTCATTATCAATACAAGCAAATACATGTCTTACGAAGAAGGACTACCTAGAATACTCGAAAGAGGACTACTCGAAAAATTTAAGGGAGAATTCAAGCACTGTTTTGTATAGTATCGTTTCATTACATAAACTTTACAATGAGAAAGAAAAAAAATCGTACTCTTAATCCTAAAGTCTACTACAACTAATAACTAATTAAACCAATAATTCAATTAAAGAATGGGCAATAATCATATAAGTTATCACTAATCAACTAATCAAAGTGCATGCAAGAAAGAAGTGAGGAATCCTCTTTTCGACTCTGACTGTCCCACTCCAGTTGTTGCTTTTCTTTATGTTACTTCGAAAGTAGCTGCTTCAGCTTCAGCCACTCAAAATTTTGATATTCCTTTTTATTTCTCATCAAATGAATGACATATTCTTCTGAAAATCCTAACTACTCTTAGCATGACATTGGGGAATCTCATTGCTATTACTCAAACAAGCATGAAAAGTATGCTTGCGTATTCGTCCATAGGTCAAATGAGATATGTAATTATTGGAATAATTGTTGGAGACTCAAAAGGTGGATATGCAAGCATGATAGAGGGATGTCCGAGTTTGGAGGTGCGGATGCATGTGGGACATCGTTGAGCTTCAATAATCTTTTGTTATTGCTCAAATTGATATCAGTTAGATCAAAGATAGGATGAATTTTGTTCAGCTTCAATAATCTTTCGTTATTGCTCAAATTGAACTATCAACTATGCTTTCACAAAGAAGCAAAAAAAGAAACTATGATCTATGACTTATGCACCCATCATCATTACTTAATTTGTATCCGAATGAGCACTACACGTTGATTCAAAATAAGACTAAATAATGAATCAAAATTTGGGATTATTTTTCACAGACACTAGGAAGTGGTTTTTGGGGAAATTATCAAGTAGGTTTTTGAAGGGTACTTTGGGATTTAAGAAAAATGCTGCCATAAATTGGTATGCATCAGACATCAGTGAAGAGTTCGAAACCCAAAACTGTAGACAAAAGTTCTCTCTTTCTCCATTTTCATCATTGTACCGGCTCAAATCAAGGTATCTCCTTTAGCACTGGGTTAAGCTATATTCAAAGTCATTCATCTTTTTTCTTGAAACTTTTCCTCTAGTATTAAAGATGTCATTTATAGGGGTTGGAAAAGTTTCTGGATTTGTTTAACGTTTTGTTTTCAATTTATTTTCTTTTTTTTTATTTAGTTGGATTGATTTATCTTGTACTTTTAAGCTTTGAATGAATTTGTGGTAGATGGAGATAGATATGCTACTGCAGCTGCGTATAGATCATGAAGTTGCCGACCTTAAGATGGAAAAGATTGAAAAAAGGCTCCAGTATCTCATGAATAAGCCTGAAAGGTTAGCTGCTTCAATGCAACACTCTTTAAATTTAGCGGTCATGGTGTGCGCCATTTATGTGGTCATCTTGGGATTTGTGTTAGCTTACGGTAACAACCCGGAAATGACAACATGCAGTCTCAGCCTTTGTATCCTTTGACTATGTCCTTGCATTGATGCTCCACACCTTGTATAAGATCCCACATCGCCTAAGGGTGTGGATCATGTAAGCCACGGCGTTGTTGAGCCCGGGATGTGACAATTTGGTATCAGTCGAGCCCGGGATGTGACAATTTGGTATAGAGCCAATCCCTGGCCGAAAGTGTGGATTGTAAGATCCCACATCGCTTAGGGGTGTGGATCCTGTAAGCCTTATATGTATATTCTCATCTCTACCTAGCACGAGGTCTTTTGGAAGCTCAATGGCTTAGGATTCCATCGGAACTTCGAAGTTAAGCGAGTTCGCGCGAGAGCAATCTCATTATGGGTGACCCATTGGGAAGTTCTCGTATGAGTTCCCTAGAAACAAAACCGTGAGGGTGTGGTCGAGGTCCAAAGCGTACAATATCGTGCTACGGCGGAGTCGAGCTTGGGATGTGTGGGGGCCCGGGCCGAGATGTGACACCTTGTATGTCAGTTATTTTAAAAACCACCAAAAGCTTTTTATTGTTAAGTTGAAGAAAAAAAGAGATTTGTGCTAAAGTTGGGCAAGAGGCAAGGAAAATTTCCAAACGACAATTCAAAATTCTACCTGATTGGGCAACTCTAAAAAATGGAGATAATCAGGCTTGCTGAGAGAAACATAGCTCAAGCAGACATATTTTGGAAGGTTTTCCTAGGTTTCCTCCTCGGAGTTTTTATTAGCTTTATTTTCATGTTCACAAATGATCCCTCCAAACTCATACAACCCACACGCATATGAGAGAAACACATCTCAAGCAGACAGATGGGATTCCAGATGCTTGTGGGATGTATGAGTTTTGGAGGTGCGGATTTACTGGGATCAATTGTGAACATGAAAATAAAGCTGATAAAAACTCTGAGGTGGAAACCTAGGAAAACCTTCCCAAATCTGTCTGCTTGAGCTGTGTTTCTCTTAGCAAGCTTGATTATCTCCATTTTTTAGAGTTGCCCAATCAGGTAGAATTTGGGATTGTCGTTTGGAAATTTCCTTGCATGTCGCCCAACTTTAGCAAATCTCTTTTGTTCTTCAACTTAACAATAAAAAGCTTTAGGTGGTTTTTAAAGTAACTGACATACAAGGGGTGGAGCATCAATGCAAGGACATAGCCACAGGATACAAAGGCAACACGTAAGTAAATGAGACTGCATTTTATCTTTTCTGGGTTGTTACCACAATTCCAAGATGGCCACATAAATGGCGCACGACGTGATCTCTAAATTTAAAGAGTGTTGCATTGAAACAGTTAACCTTTCACGCTTATTCATGAGATACTCTAACCTTTTTTCAATATTTTCCATCTTAAGGTCGGCAACTTCATAATTTATACGCGGCTGCGACAGCAGCATATCCATCTTCATCTACCACAAATTCATTCAAAGCTTAAAATACATGATAAATCAATCCAACTAAAAAAAAGGGAAAATAAATTGAAAACAAAACATTAACAAATCCAGAAACTTTTCCAACCTCTGAAAATGACATCTTTAATACTAGATGAAAAGTTTCAAGAAAAAAAGATGAATGACTTTGAATATAACTTAACCCAATGCTAAAGGATATACCTTGATTTGAGCCGATACACTGATGAAAATGGAGAAAGAGAGAGAACTTTTGTCTGCAGTTTGGGGTTTGGAACTCTTCACTGATGTCTGATGCATGCCAATTTATGGTAGCATTTTTCTTAAATCCCAAAAGTACCTTTCAAAAAGCTACTTGATAATTTCCCCAAAAACCACTTCCTAGTGCCTGTGAAAAATAATCCCAAATTTTGATACATTATTTAGTCTTATTTTGAATCAACGTGTAGTGCTCATTCGGATACAGATTAAGTAATGATGATGGGTGCATAGGTCATAGTTTTTTTTTTTGCTTTTTGGTGAAAGCATAGTTGATAGTTCAATTTGAGCAATAACGAAAGAGTATTAAAGCTGAGCGAAATCTATCCCATCTTTGATCTAATTGATATCAGTATAATTGAAATGTCACATTGTTTAAAAATTTTCCTTAGGTTTTAATTTCAAGTGTGAACTAATTAACTTTAGTTTTCTCTTACATCAAAATAAACACGTTAAAACTGATTTTGAGTACATTAAAGGTCACGTGAGTGATTGTTTGTAGTAAGACGGTGGCTTCTTTTGTCTCGCGAGAAGGTGACTTTCATACTTTGTTTTGAGCCAGAGTGACTGTTTAACATTTTAGCTTCTGATGTGAACATTGTTATTAGAATTTAATGAAATTTTATTTTCCCCTCATGCTAAAAGTTTTGCTTCTAAAGGTCATAATTTACTAGTCTAGTCCTAACCTCTCTCATCACACTTTGTTACATATCATTTTCAAACATGGTAAAAGTTCTTCTTTATCAAATGGTTTTTATTTTTTTTAGATAGATAATGATCGGTAGGCTTCTTTTGTACATCACGACATGCCATTCTCGGACCAATGGCTATAAGTAAAAAGTCATATGCAATATTTTATGACAATGTTGCAAGGAAAGGAAACTAAATCAACCTAAAACTATTAGCAAGAAAAAGGAGCCTAAAAGTATTCTAGGAAAGAGAAAACTAAACACTTGTATCGCATTTTTATATTTATTGCACTTATCTTATTAGGCTTAGGAAAACATAACATTGTCCAAAATATTTTTATTTTTTCATCAAATATGAACACCAAATGATGTGTCATGTACCATTTCATTAAAACTTCACTACTTAATTCCATCTTTGATTTAATTACTTTAGTTTAGGAAGAAAAAATGCAAAAGAAAACTTAAAACTTAATTATATTGAATGACAATTCAAAACTATAATTCAAGTCATGAAAGATTGTCAAATCAGGTCCAAATCAAGCTAGTTGAGCATCGAGCTTGATTTATAGAGTCCTTATTCTTCTTCATCCGTCACTAAGAAGGCGGTCCAATGACATAAAGGAAAGACAAACAACAACAATAAAAGGAGCACGAACATCTGGAAAACTTTTGTTGTAAGGATTGTGATCAGTAAAAGTAAAGTTCATTTCTGTTAACCAGTACACAAAACCTGGGTAAATATAAATATATATATATATATATATATATATATATATTCTAATATCTTGTATAGCTTTATATTCTATATTTAGCTTTCTAATTACTTTTTGCTGTTATGCAAAATGTGCAAAGTTTTATATGTATCCGGATACCAAAGTGTGGGTACGTAAACCCTATTTTGGAACCAAAAATAAATTGTTCATATGACATATTAGTAGTATCTTTTGATTTAAAGGGAAAGTCGTATGAACAACTAGCTTGAAAGATACTACTAATATCATATGAACAATTTATTTTTGGTTCCAAAATAGGGTTTACGTACCCACACTTTGGTATCCGGATACATATAAAACTTTGCACATTTTGCATAGCAGCAAAAAGTAATTAGAAAGTTAAATATAGAATATAAAGCTATACAAGATATTAGAATATATATATATATATATATATATATTTATATTTACCCAGGTTTTGTGTACTGGTTGACAGAAATGAACTTTACTTTTACTGATCACAATCCTTGCAACACAAGTTTTCCAGATGTTCGTGTTCCTTTTATTGTTATTGTTTGTCTTTCTTTTGTGTCATTGGACCGCCTTCTTAGTGACGGATGAAGAACAATAAGGACTCTATAAATTAAGCTCGATGCACAACTAGCTTGATTTGACAAACTTTCATGATTTGAATTATAGTTTTGAATTGTCATTCAATATAATTAAGTTTTCTTTTGCATTTTTTCTTCCTAAACTAAAGTAATTAAATCAAAGATGGAATTAAGTAGTGAAGTTTTAATGAAATGGTACATGCCACATCATTTGGTGTTCATATTTGATGAAAAAATAAAAATATTTTGGACAATGTTATGTTTTCCTAAGCCTAATAGGATAAGTGCAATAAATATAAAAATGTGGTACAACTAGTGTTTAGTTTTCTCTTTCCTACAATACTTTTAGGCTCCTTTTTCTTGCTAATAGTTTTAGGATGA
Organism: Cotoneaster glaucophyllus; assembly: GCA_036320875.1. NCBI lineage: Eukaryota > Viridiplantae > Streptophyta > Magnoliopsida > Rosales > Rosaceae > Cotoneaster > Cotoneaster glaucophyllus. Next base: position 6,872,803 of record CM070073.1, on the reverse strand, counting down.
TTTAGTTTCCTTTCCTTGCAATATTGCATATGACTTTTTACTTATAGCCATTGGTCCGAGAATAGCATGTCGTGATGTACAAAAGAAGCCTACCGATCATTATCTATCTAAAAAAAATAAAAACCATTTGATAAGAAGAACTTTTACCATGCTTGAAAATGATATGTAACAAAGTGTGATGAGATAGGTTAGGACTAGACTAGTAAATTATGATCTTTAGAAGCAAAACTTTTAGCGTGAGGGGAAAAGAAAATTTCATTAAATTCTAATAACAATGTTCACATCAGAAGCTAAAGTGTTAAACAGTCACTCTGGCTCAAAACAACGTATGAAAGTCACCTTCTCGCGAGACAAAAGAAGCCACCGTCTTACTACAAACAGTCACTTGGGCTACCACGTGACCTTTGGATTTAACATTTAAAAAAAATTATAAATTAAAGGTTGTCTATGTGGCACAATCTGGTGAATCTGATTTAAATATAATTTAGTAAATCAACAGCCTGAGTTAATTCAAATGTAAATAAATCTAAAATACTACTAGGGGTGGGTTCGGTTCTATTCGGTTCGGTTTTTTGCCAAAACCGGAACCGAACCGAAATTTCGGTTCGATTCAGGTTCGTTTTTTTTTGGTTCGGTTTTTTCCGGTTCGGTTTCGGTTTTTTTTTTTTTTTTCATTTTCCTTTCTTATTCTTCATTTCCTTCCCTAAAAAAAAATAGAAAATATGAAGCAATCATAACATAAGTTACTAATTAATCTAAAAACATAAAGTCTCAAAATAAACATTTAAAGTCCAATTAGAATCATCAATCAAGTTTAAACATCAAAATGTCCAAATTTAAACATCAAAGTTTAAGTCTTCAAAATGTCCAAATTTAAACATCACATAAGTCAAAATAAACCTTCAAGGTTTCATCACTTAATGTATTGCACAAGTAAAATCCTCCTCCAAGTCCTCAAGCTCAAGCTTAATGCTTAGGTGGCCTAGGAGGCAACATAACACCTTTCTTTGAGCTTCCACTTGCCATTTCTGCATACAAATAAATAAACAAAAGAACATGATGTAAAGTAAGCATGTAACATAACATCTAATTAAAATAGTCTAACAAAACCAAATGCAATAAGTAAAATTACCTTTCTCAACTTCTTCACAAAATTCAATCTCCTCAATAGTTGGCTCATGATGTAATGCTACGTGAATTGACCTAAGCCAATTTTGTGCTCATATCAAAGCTTCCACCATTTTTGGACTCAAAGAACTACGATATGGATCAATTATTCTTCCACTTGTGCTAAAAGAAGATTCCGAAGCAATTGTTGATACAGGAATAGCTAAAATATATTTTGTAACTCGTGCCAAAATAGGATACTTAGAAAGCCCATTCACCCTCCACCAATTCAAGATATCAAAGTTTGCCTCTTCTTCCCCTTCATTAGGATCCAAAAGATACCTATCCAAATCATTGTGCTCAATACGGGCTCTCTTTGCTTTTCTCATTTCGCTTTTCTCTTTCAACTTTCTTTCAATCTCTGTCAAGCTAGATAAAGGATATCCACTTGTAGTTGTCGATTGAGAACTACCACCACTATTTCTACTTTGTTGTGTATCAAAAGATGACTCTTCATGAATCTTGTAAAGATCTAACAACAAATCTTTCACCGCATTGGTTGCAATTTCAACTTTTTCCTCATTCTCCTCATCCTCGCCATATAATATCTCATAATAATCAACCACCTTCTCCAATTTATGGCGAGGATCAAGCACAAGTGCAACAAAAACATATTGATTCATATCTTCAATTGAACCCCAATATTTGTCATATTTTTCAAGCATCAACATCGAGATCATAGACAAGAATTCATTATCTTTGTTTTCAAGGAGGAGACTTTTGATCTTAAACAAATCACCAAAAGTAGTATGAATGGTTGGAGTATTAGAACAACACACTTTTAAAGTGACTTCATAGAAAGGTCTCAAAAATGATGCAAATATTCCCGCCTCACTCCAATCAAAAGTCGAAGGTGGCCCCTCCCTTATATTATCATGATTTTCTTTAGCAAAGTAAGGAAGGTAATGACCATCGTCTACTTTCAACCTATCAAAAGCCATCTTGAACTTCAAAGCCGATTCCAACATTAAAAATGTGGAATTCCACCTAGTAGGGACATCTAAAATCACAAGTCCTTTGCTTTCTATTCTCACTTTCTCCACACACCTTTTAAAGCTCTCCAACCTTTGAGGGGAAGATCTTACATACCTAACCGCATTACGAATGCTTTGTATAGCGGTATTTAACATCTTTATCCCATCATTCACCACCAAATTAAGAATATGAGCAACACACCTCATGTGCAAATATTTTCCTTTATGCAAAAGTGCATTAGGAATCCCCCACCCACTTATTTGGTGCACCAAATCCCTTAATCCGGCATCATTTGCCGAAGCATTGTCAACCGTAATAGTTAACACCTTCTCTATGCCCCACTCCACCAAACACTCCTCCAAAAGTTGAGCAATGGATTCTCCTGTATGATTTGGAATTACACAAAAGTTCAAAATCTTTTTATGTAACATCCAATCATCATCAATAAAATGAGCGGTGAGAACCATGTAATTTGTTTGTTGAATAGAAGTCCATGTATCTGTTGTTAGACACACCCTAAATGTCTTCAACTGACTTTTCAATTTCTCCTTTTCGAAGTAAAACAAGCCAAGTACATCTTTAGCTATTGTCTTACGACTAGGTACTCTCCACAAAGGACATGCATGCATGCAAAAATGACGAAAACCCTCTCCCTCAACGAAAGAAAAAGGTAACTTGTCTATAATTATCATCTCAACGCAAGCCTTAGTAACTTCCACTTGAGAAAAACCTATAGCTTCCAACTTATCTTTTGTGCCGGCAAAAGTTAAGATCTTTTGCCTATTTGCAGCAAATATTTCCTTATTAGGACCGTAGCTCCTACATCTAGCTAAGTGATTTCTTATACTAGTTGTACCATTTTTATCTGTGTCGGCCATATACGATTTGCTGCAATACTTGCACCCCTTTAACTCTACCTCCCTCAAGTGTCCTTTCAAAGTGCTCCCAAATTGCAGACCTTTCATGACTTTTTAGTGAATCTAAGAGAGTGTCTTCTTTACTTGATCACTTGAGCAACTTTCTTTTGGAGTTGCATCGGAGGATTTTTTGGATCCACCAAGAGTAGTTTGTTGAGTTGCCACCATGGGGAGTTGAGGTGGAGTTGATTCACCAACAATGTCCTTCAAAAATAATAGAAAGAATCATTAAAATTAATTATTAAATAAACTAAGACATAAGAACCATAGAGAAAATATAGAGATGACAACTTACTTGTGATGGAGTAGATGTAGATGTGTTTATTTTTTCATGGGAGCAATTTGATGATCTCATTGAGTTTGAGCTTGAGCTCGAGGCCTTTGATGCAGTTGACTTCATCTAATTAAGATACAAAACATAACATGGATTAGGGTGATGAAAATTATAATATGGGATGCATTTTTGCTTTGGTAGTTAGGTCATATATCATTAGGGTGATGAAAATTATAATATGGGATGCATTTTTGCCTTACAATGCAGTGACAATAACCTACCAACTAAAAAAAAACAGATTGTCTTATACTCAAAAAACAAATTGTCTTATGCATTTTAACGTGTCTTATACTCAACTAAAAAAAACAGATTGTCTTATTCTTATACTCAAAAAACAGATTGCATACCATAAAGGGTAGTGTATAAACGTTTCTAGTGAAGGGCAGCCTAATACTCAAAAAACAGATTGCATAAAGGGCAGCCTTATAAACGTGTGTGATGCTTTTTTAATATGTAAAATCAAATCATATAATTAAAGAAAAAGATAAAGACAATAGACAAAGCAAAACTAAAGGAAAAGTGAAATATTAATTTATTGAGTTCATCACATCAGCATCACAAATTGGAATTCGTTTAATTATGTGAGCTTGCTTTACACCTTATGAGCTTGCTTTACACCTTGCCCCTAGATATAATCCCAAATTGACCTAATCCCCCGAGGACTCCAAAGAAGAGCTCAGAGTTTTTTTGTGGGGAGCAAGTCACAAAATCCCCTTGTCCTGCAAGACAAAAGAAAAATACACACACTAATTAGTGCTTGGATGCAAAGTTACAAATTTGCATTAACTTTTAATCAAAAAATTATGCAGTAAGTTGTTCTTAAATTTGCATTAATTTTAAGTTAGACTTAATTTCGAACCCACCCCTGCCAGCAGCATCAACAAACAGAAGTGATGTATATCCAGTATTAATAGCTCTGTGCTTGTCCATTCCGTGAGATTATTAGCATGTGGAAACATTAGTGTGGCAGACATGGAATTCAATTGATTTCATCTCTATTTTTGGAAACATTATGCAATTTACGGAGCATACCAATCAAAACGCACACAACTTCTTACGATTTTTCACAGATTGTACTAAAACTAGCCAAGACAGAACAGCTAAAATCAGACTTCTTCCCGATTCCTAAGCATCCAATCAAATTTTAAACCAGGCTAAGATCAAACATTCAAATTCATACGAACAGTAGCTTCAAAGTTCTAAGAACCAGTTCCTAACTTCCTAAAGCAGCACAAACGAAGCAAAACCCTAGAAACAGATGTACAATCACAGAGCTATTAAAATTCACAGAGCTATTAAAATTCACTCACATGCAAATCAGGATAACAGACAGAACCAAATCAGCATAACAGACAGAACCAAATCCATGACAAACAGAGGATTGAACATGCAGCATCCGAAATGTTGAACATGCAGCATCGAGAAATGAAGGGGTAACAGAAGAAATCATTAAGCAGAATGAGAAGTGGTCTTAAACAAGTCCAAAGAGGATCGAGCGTCGAGCAAGAACAAACAGAACCAAATCCATTATCCAGCAGCATACCCAAAACAAATTAATCAAACCTCAAAACAAATTCGGCATACCCAAAACAAATTGCAAAACCATGAAATTGAAAAGCCACAGATCAGATTCATCAGAACCAGGGGGTGAGAGACTAACCTTGCAAATGAGGGACTTTGTGGGTCAAGACTCGAGACTCGAAACGGCGAGAGGAAGTCGTGGGTCGCGGGTCGCGGGTCGCGGGTCACCGGTCACGGACTCACGGGGAATGAAGAAGACAAAGTGGAAGAAGAGAGTGGAGCTGGGAACGAGATGAGATGGTCCATAGAGTGAGCGGCGGAGCTGGAGCGTTTTCTGTTCTGTTAGTGTTTAGGGTTTCAGAGTCGAGTGTGAAGGCAGGGAAGAGAAGGCGCCTAAGTGAAGCCACTGAACACGAGTCACACGACGCCGTTCCTGTCACATCCCGACCCGGGGCGGATCACTTCCCGGGCCCGCTCCACCACCGTAGCACGATATTGTCCGCTTTGGGCCCCGACTACGCCCTCACGGTTTTGTTTCTGGGAACTCACACGAGAACTTCCCAGTGGGTCACCCATCATAGGAATGCTCTCGCGCGCCACTCACTTAACTTCGGAGTTCCGATGGAACTCGAAGCCAGTGAGCTCCCAAAAGGCCTCGCGCTAGGTAGGGATGGGAATATACATATAAGGATCACTCCCCTGGGCGATGTGGGATATCACAATCCACCCCCCTTAAGGGCCCGACGTCCTCGTCGGCACACCACGGCCAGGGTTAGGCTCTGATACCAAATTGTCACATCCCGACCCGGGGCGGATCACTTCCCGGGCCCGCTCCACCACCGTAGCACGATATTGTCCGCTTTGGGCCCCGACTACGCCCTCACGGTTTTGTTTCTGGGAACTCACACGAGAACTTCCCAGTGGGTCACCCATCATAGGAATGCTCTCGCGCGCCACTCGCTTAACTTCGGAGTTCCGATGGAACCCGAAGCCAGTGAGCTCCCAAAAGGCCTCGCGCTAGGTAGGGATGGGAATATACATATAAGGATCACTCCCCTGGGCGATGTGGGATATCACAGTTCCAAGGGAAAAAAAAAATGTAATTATATTCGGTTCGGTCCGGTTTTCGAACCCCAGAAACCGAACCGAACTGAACCAGATTCGGTTTGGTCCGGTTTTACACTTTCGGTTCGGTTTTTTTTTCGGTTCGGTTTTTTTCGGCTTCGGTTCGGTTTGGTTTTCGGTTTTCGGTTTTTTGAACCCACCCCTAAATACTACAAGTGATTTTTTTTTCAACGTACTTAAAATTAAACACAGCTAACAAACTTACAAGGTTCAACCATCTTCTTCATTTGCCTTTTGTTTTTTATTAATTATATTTGTTTGTATTGCTATATTTTGTTTTGTACTTAAAAATTAAAACTAAATTATCGAAATTAAAAATAAGGTGTTTTATTTTCAGAGAACAAATTTACACTAAGTACACACTTACAAAAACATAAAGCATGAAAAAAAAAATCAATCAATTTATAGAGTCCTTATTCTTCTTCATCCATCACTAAGAAGGCGGTCCAATGACACAAAGGAAAGACAAACAACAACAATAAAAGGAACACGAACATCTGGAAAACTTGTGTTGCAAGGATTGTGATCAGTAAAAGTAAAGTTCATTTCTGTCAACCAGTACACAAAACCTGGGTAAATATATTATATATATATATATATATATATATATTCTAATATTTTGTATAGCTTTATATTCTATATTTAAATTTCTAATTACTTTTTGCTGTTATGCAAAATGTGCAAAGTTTTATATGTATCCGGATACCAAAGTGTGGGTACGTAAACCCTATTTTGGAACCAAAAATAAATTGTTCATATGATATTAGTTGTATCTTTTGATTTAAAGGGAAAGATTGTCAAATGCCCTTGACAAGTATGTTTATGTATGCGTGTATCTCTGTACTAGGCCTAAACCAAACTAGTTAGCTTTCACGTTAATTAAATACCAAACTAGTTAGCTTTCACATCAAATTATTGGTGTAATGTTTTATCGAGGTATGGGGTTTAGACTAGTTCAAAATTAAATATGTATAAAATGTGAACCTTTTTTTTCCTTTTTTATTTTTAAATCTGAGCTCACAATAAATAAAGGCTTTTTATATTAGCATCCCACAAAATGTTGAATGCACCCCACATTAAAATTTAATATTAAATAACTTATTTACCCCACTATGCAATGACAATTTTAACCATATTAGGTTTTAAAAAAAATATAAACATTTCTAAATATATCTCAAATCACTTTTAGCGTATTATTTATTTTCTCAACTATCAAAACCCTCACACCCTCCATTATTGAACAAAACCCTAACTATTGAAACTACAAACATGTTGATTGAGAATTATTTTTTTTGACAAATGGAACACTACCAGCATCTTGTTTTCGCCCTTCTCTTTCAGCTTCTGAAACATGGCACAATCAAATTCAATATGCCAAGGAACCTTACACATCGCGCAAAATTGTCTATTGCAATGAGGACTCACAGACTAACTGATATCCTCCGGTTCCTCATTAATCAACAGCGCCGAGCACAAGTTGTACGGACAGTATAAGTATTTCCTTCGAGGGTCCATAACCCCAGATTCACATAAGGCCTTTCCCCACCGATCAATGACGTCTTCCGGGATAATTGGACGGCAATACTTGATGTCTAACGCGCCGCTGCAATCCGGTACAGGGCACGTAATGCAAGTAACATTGTCTGGCAGCTTGAATGCTATGAATTTAACAATGCAGCCTTGACAGTAAAAATGGGTGCAACCCTTTATGTTAAATGAGTCTTTAAGCCGGTTATAAGAAGAATGTTATAAGATTTGAGAAATATAGGGTGTATAAAAAATGTGGGGTGTATGTACAAAATATAAGGTGTATATTGAGAATGTGGGGTGTGGGGGTATTATGGAAAAGTATGTGGGGTGTATTAAGATAATTTTTAGGTGAAAAAGTAAATGTGGGGTGTATTAAGTATGTGGGGTTTATTCAACAATTTGTGGGGTGTTAATATAATAAGCCTAAATAAATTTGATGAAAAAATTGGTGATTATAACACTATTTTCTTTTGAATGAACGTGGTTGAAACGTTTAATTTGATTTTGGGTCCTTGGCTTCGTTTTTGGAGTCGGATCATGAGGGTTCACTTAGCCACGAATGATCGTAGTATCATAATTACTGACACATTAGTAACGTAAGCATTTCACTTGGATGGTGTTTTTTGTTAATCCATTCCCCTCAATTTGTAGCTAACCACGCTTGTGACTTAGTTGATTAAGATCCGAGATTTTAACTTGTTGATTAAGAGAACTCCTTAATAGGAAAATTATGATTTACTTGATTAAGATCCGAGATTTTAACTTGTTGATTAAGAGAACTCCTTATTAGGAAAATTATGATTTCATTTCATAAAGGAATAAGATTAATTACATGTTGGTGTATATATAATTATTTACAATATTACCCAGTCCAGCAGAAGAATTAAAGGCTTGAATCGACGTCGAAGGAGAGGTTTTCTTACGATTATTCAATTGAAGTTCCTTGCTTAGAAAAAAACCATGAAGTTCATCAATGGTAGTGGAATCGAGCTGAAATTGAATCGCATCAATGAAAGATTCATACTTAGAGGGAAAACCATGTAAAGTGACAAAGATCAACTCAATTGCCTCAACTGGATCACCAACGCTCATTAGCAATTTCTTCAATTTGCTGAAGATAGACCATAGTCGTCGAGTCACCCTTAGTGATGTTGCGGAGACAAGAATGAAACTCATGAATGTGTGATCGCGAAGTAGTCGCAAGTTTTGATTCCAATTTTGACCATAGCTCACGAGCCGAATTGACTCCAAAAGTGTAGGGGATGAGAGAATCTGAGAGTGTAAAATTGATCCACATCAGAATGTTCTGATCATTCTCGAACTAGGTCACATAATGAGGATTCAGAGTAGAGATGCGATTTCCAGACGAATCAAGAAGAAATTTGGGAGGATCAGTCATTGTTCCATCAATTATTCCGGTGAGGTTGTATCGGTGGAACATTGGAGCGAACAAAGCACTCCATGTGAGATAATTTGTTGTGGTGAGCTTGATTGGAACCATAGATCCAATGTTATGGATCGTAATCGAAGAAATTGTCGAAAGATTGGAGGAATTAAGGCAAGAATTCATAGAAACAGGATAAATTTGAAAGGCATATTCAAAGGAAGGAGATCCAAAAGTCACCATTGCTGGATTTTTAGGGTTGTAGCTTCGAAGAAAAAGATGAGCGGGAAAAAGAAGGAGGATCAAAGATTGTTAGACACGGGTGAGAGATACCATAATAGGAAAATTATGATTTCATTTCATAAGGAATAAGATTACATGTTGGTGTATATATATAGGGACACTTTGGATGCGGTCCCTAACTATCAATATTCTTTAACTGAAACCTTGTCAGTTTTTAGTTTTTGATCGAAGTCCTTGACATTAATGTAATAATGTAAGTTACTATATTTTTTAAATTAAAAATTAAAAATTGTAATTTATAATTGTTTATATTAATGAGATTTTAAATAAAACCCATAATTTGTGAGATTAAAAATAATAAAATATAAATTATACTCTCTATTATATATTTTTTTGTGTGTGTGTGACACACACACACACACACACACACACACACACACATATATATATGGGTACATTCACCAAAATTAACAAAAAAAGTTATTGTACCAAAACACGGGTACATTCTTCAAAACCACATAAATAAAAGATATCAGGCTTAATAACATTAGTAAATTTCTTCGATCAAACTTGACATAGATACATTCTCAAATCAACGAAAAGGAATGTACTCATATAAGTTTAAAAATGGATTAAAAAATTTGAATGGATTTTATATTAAAAAAGTGTACATTTTACATATAACAAATTGGTATATTTAAGAACGAGTACATTTAAGATTAAAAAAATTAAAAAATTATATGAATGGGTACATTTAAGATTAAAAAAAAAGCTTTTTATATTAAACGGTTGTAAAAGTGCTTGCGTTCTCTGATTGGATAAGTTATTCTCTCTCACACATAAACACAGAGACACATTTTCATTGGATAATGGATAATACTTTGTCCCAATTTGTTAATCTTTTCACCCAAACTTTGATACGAGAAGATTTTGGATAATGTGACAATTATGTAAATTAGCTTAGGAAAAATATAGCTTTCATTAGCAAACTGTAAAAAATATGTTGAAAGTTCTAAATATATATACAATAGACAATACGAGTTACATACATGTGGAAATCTATTTACAACTCTATTTACAATAGGGAACAAAATATATGTCCAAGGGTGATAAATTTTGCAAGTTAAGAGCAATATTAACTGCTCATTGTTCAAAATTTATAAGTACTTATATACTAATTAGCGGTAGAACTTCCTTCTTCATTAAGAGGCGCTTCAAAACTTCCCTTCTTTTTTTTCCTCATATGTAGGCGTTTTCATTTCGCTGTTACAAATTGGAAAAATGGAAGTTGTTAAAAGTAAATAATAAATGACAATTTTAGTGGAAGTGAGAGAACAAAAAATCTATGTGATTTGAACTACTGATGATAACAATGAAAATAAGTTGAACAATATTGCGTCATCTAAACAAAAAAACCTAAACCTTTTTTTTTCAAAGAAACGATAGTAGATTCATTGATAAAGTCATTGCATTGGTTTGTTACAAGGCCATTCAAGGCTCCATACTCTCATCAATAATTAAATCCAAAATTAAAAGTTGGAGGGTGATCATCCCAATCACACGCATGACTCACCAAGAGACCAAAACGGGCAAGCCCTATGTGAGATATTGTTTGCTTGGCGATGGGTATGGGATATAGTAGCCTCAGTAATTGTTGAAAGTAGCGCCTTTATGTCCACCATGATTTGCCCGATCTAGGAAAAAATGCATGGAATGATTCTTTTGGGGGTGTAGTCAAACTCGAATTTGAGAGGATTTTAAAAAATTTAAAAGATTTTAAAGGATTTTAAAATTCAGGTGTAGTCAATTAAAAGATTTTTAAGGATTTTAAAATTCATCCAAATCTAAGTGTATTCAAATTTTGGAGGATTTCTATAAGTTGTGGATTTTGTGGAATTTGAGAGCAAAAAATATATGTAACCAAGGCTAAAAAGAATCCAACCTCACCCCCTAGGATTTCAAATCCTTCCACCACAATCCACCAAAATCTACGAACTATCCAATTCAAATCCATATAAATTTTGTAGGAGTCTTTAATCCTCTTAAATCCTATCAAATCTATCACTTTTAAAATCCTTTAAAATCTTAGTTTGACTACACGTTGCTTCAACAATCTGAAGCGAGTTGGTATATATGTAAAAAAAAGTTGTAACTGAATCATGTTAAATTCATAATTTTTTTAACATGTACGTCCGTCATAATATTAAGGGTAAATTACACAGAACCACCTCAACTATTGGGTCATTAATAGTTTCATACCTCGTCTTTAAAAAATTTCAATGTTATACCTTATCTTCGAATTTGTTGCAATTTCATACCTTCCGTCAGTTGTCAGTCAATTATTCTGTTAAATGATGACGTGGCATGTGACGTGGCACATTTTATATTAAAAATTAATAACAAAATATTAAAAACTTAAAAAATATTAAAAATATTAATTAAATATTAAAAAATTTAAAAAATTCTTTTTTTTCTCTCTTCTTCTCTCTCCCCCTCCCGCTTCTGCTTCTTCTTCTTCTTCGTCTTCGTCTGTCCTCCCCCCATCCCAATCCCTTGCAAAACCAGAAAGAAGGAGGAGGAAGAGGAAGAAGAAGAAAAAAAAAGAAAAAACCAGTTCGTTCGTCCCCTCCCCCCCCCCAACTGGCCGCCCGGCCGCCCGGCCCGCCCGAAAAAATCCAACCCTCTCTGCAAACCCAGAAAGAAGGAAGGGGAAAAAAAAATTCGGTCCCCCCCCGTGGCAACCTAGGAAGAAAGAAGAAGGAAAAGGAGAAGGAGAAGAAGAAGAAGGAAGAAGGAAGAAGAAGAAGAGAGAAAAAAAAAAAAAAAAAAAAAAACCCGACGCCTGGAACCCAGAAAGAAAGAAGGAGAAGGAGAAGGAGGAGGAGGAGGAGGAGGAGGAAGGAAGAAAGAGGAAGAAGAAGAAGAAAAAAAAAAAAAAAAGTCCCCCCTCCCCGCGGCAACCCAGGAAGAAAGAAGAAGGAGGAGAAGGAGAGGGAGAAGAAGGAAGAAGGAAAAAAAAAAAAGTTCGGCGCCTGGAGCACAGAAAGAAAGAAAGAGAGGAGGAGGAGGAGGAGGAGGAGGAGGAAGGAAGGAAGAAAGAGGAAGAAGAAGAAGAAGAAAAAAAAAAAAAAAAAAAAAGGTCCCCCTTCCCCGCGGCAACCAGGAAGAAAGAAGAAGGAGGAGAAGGAGAAGGAGAAGGAGAAGAAGAAAGAAGGAAGAAGAAGAAGAAGAAAGAAGAAAAAAGAAGAAGAAGAAAGAAAAAAAAAAAAAAAAAAAAAAAAAGAAGACCCTGTGCTTGGAACCCAGAAGGAAAGAAGGAGAAGGAGAAGGAGAAGGAGGAGGAAGAGGAAGAAAGAAGAAGAGAAAAAAAAAAAAAAGAAGAAGAAAGAGAAAAAAATATTAAATAATTATTTTTTTGTTTTTAATAATTTTTTAATATAAAATGTGCCACGTCAGCATTTAACAGAATAATTGACTGACAACTGACGGAAGGTATGAAATTGCAACAAATTCGAAGATAAGGTATGACATTGAAATTTTTTAAAGACGATGTATGAAATTGTTCACGACTAATAGTTGAGGTGGTTCTGTGTAATTTACCCTAATATTAATCATCACCACCAGATGATCATATAGTCACAGCCATTAAATCAAAATGAGACATTTAGATTCACTACTCAATTCAACTTAGCCACCAAATTAAACATACAAATCTGGACCTAATGAAGAAAAAAATAAAACGGAAAAATTGAAATTTATAAAGCATGTAAATCTCACATAGGTCACAATGAAGAACCAATAGGAATCAACATATTATCTATATCAACAAAATTATTCTAACTTAAAATCTCATTGGCCTGTATTAAGATGGTAATCCTTCAAACTAGGGGTGGGCATGGGCCAGGCCAGGTCCAAATTTGAAGGAACCGAACTCGGCCCATTTTAAAATGCAACAGGTCTGGCGGGGCTGGGTATATGAGTTCTGAGACTGAGAACCGAACCTAACTGGCCCGTTTGAAACGGTCCGGTTCGAATCGAGTCCATAGGTCCAAATTCCATTTTTTTGAAGAACAGGTTATTTGGATTCTGTATAAAAGTCTGCAGTAAAGACTGTTGAATTAAATTTTATCATCAACCAAACATCATCTAATTACATTAGATGGATTTACAGAAACGTTCCACTAATCAACCAAACATAATCTAAATAAAATTATCCAAATCTGAAACAAAAGATTCAAATATATACAAGTCTAAAACTATCACAGGACATACATATATTCAAATTCGATTCAACAAAAGATTTGAAATTTGAACATAACAGAGGTCGAGATTCAAGAACCCAACAAATCCCTAAATCTAGTGCACCATCAATCTCCCGTTCGAGCACAACAATTTTGGTTATGTTAATCATAGCATCAGCATGTCCGGCATATATCTAAGAAACCCTAAATCCCATATGTTTACAAAATGTAGTAACTCGGAGATTGCAGGTTTAGAGAGGGCATATATCTAAGAAACCCTAAATCCCCAAATATAAATAATTTAATCAGAGAGAATTAGAGATTGCAGAATGCAGAGACTCCAGAGTGTAAAGATTTAAGAAATTATACTATCTTAATTTGAGAGAAGATGAGATGAAGGTGGTATTCTAGACGGCAGTGATGGGGTAGCCGCGACTGGGAGAAGAAGGTGGTGATGATGGTTGGTGATGGTGGTCGCAAACCCGCAAGTCGCCAAAGAGAGGAAGACAAAGATAGATAATTGGCGATGGTGGCTGTCGAGGACTCGAGTGACTCGAGTTGTGAATGAATGGGAGAGGAAGACTAACCTGAGTGTCTGTCTAAGATGAGCCGCGGTGATAACAAAGATCCAATCTAACGGTGGAGAGTGAAGGTATGAATACTCCTTAAATTCACCCAATATCCTAGAAACGGTTCAGGCTGGGGGCTCGTTCCCCTTAATATTTGGATCCACCTTGCCCCATCAATTCCTCCGCTCCGCCCCGTCCCGTCCCGTTTCTTCTACAAAATATGTAGACCCACCCCGAACCTACCTAGAATCGCAAGGACCCTCCCCGACCCGTTTACCCACCCTTACTTCAAACTCCTTTTGCCATGCTTTTCTCAAAAGCCCTGATTCCTAGTCAACTATCCTTGGCCTTAATTTCTAAGGAAAACTAATGAAAAAGATTTGAAAACTTTGAGTTTTAACGAAAATGACAAAATAAAAAGGTAAAGTGAATAGTACTAAGATTAACTTTTTAGTGTAAAATATGATTTTTCGTTAAAATGAACAATACCAAAATTTTTTCGTTAAAGTTCTTTAATTTCTATTTAACCATATATGATAGCCTACTAGGACTAGAGGTCTCATGGCCCACAATGAAACTACGATGTGGCCGATATGGCTTATTCACAATGAATGTACATATAAGTGTTCATTAAAGAAAAACTACTAATAATTTGTGGTGAGAAAGAAAGAGATAATTACTTGGGGGAGACCGAGAAAGGCTGAGTGAGAGTCAGAGAGAGGTGTAGTTTAATTGGCATGGCTTTTGTGGCTAATAGTAAAAGGCAGCAATGATGATGTTTGTTAGCAATGATGACGCCTCTTTCTTGTTTTGGGGAAAAGGTGAAAGCTAGGGACATCATGATGATGCCTCTTCCTTGTTTTGGGGAATAGGTTACTTTCTGATTGAGGAAGCAGAGAAACGAAGGAGAGAGAGTGTAGCCTATTTTTGCTCAGTGCAGAGAGCAGAGGAGAGAGCGGCAACAGCTGAGAGAAATGGAGATGTCTGTTGACAGCTCCAATTTGTGAGCAGAGGAGAGAGCATTCGGTTCTCCCATTTGAAGAAAGAGCTGCTGCTCTCCTCCTTTGTTTGTAATCACTCAATTCAAAAGCTACGATTTGTGCTTTTGGGAAATAAGAGATTTGGTATATATTTTCATCTTCTTCATTTGTACTTTGCATGAGTGAGAGTTATTGGGTGTATGTGAGATTTAGGGTATGAGAGTTGAACTCTATTTGTAATTTTCATTTTGATATTAGTGGAATTTCCTCTTTGTTTTTAAATTGGATGTAGGCTTACGCCGATAATCCTTGTGTCATTTTAGATTATTTGTCTTGTCATATTTTACCAAATTAACTTATTGGTTTCATACTTGACGCTTCCGCACAAAATTTTGACCAATAGAGAACTTGAAAACTTGTAAATGAAAGATTATAAGTTCGATCCTCGTCAAAGACGAATTTGAATTACATTATTACTAGTTTATTGTGAGGCTAAACCCACACTCTCTCTCTTAGTGTAGATAATATCAATTTTTCAAAAGAGAAAAACAGGCTTTGACCAAACAAAAAGATAGACTAATAGGCTAAATGTGGTGACCTTTTTTTCCTTCCCATTTTCGTGAATGACCATGACGATTTTTTTCTTTATCTTTTTGTTTTTTCAAAAATGTAACGTTAGGAAGGTCAAAATTCTAAACTAAATTTTATAAACTAAATGATGTGATTGTTGATTGTTGATTGTTGATTATTGAATTATCACTTAAGTATTAATTAACGTGTTTATTTCTTATTAATGATACGAGTTGATTTCCTTAACATTATTCTTTTCAGAATGCATCAGACACCTTAAGTACATTTTTCACCTGATTTTCGAGGTTATGATTCGAAGTCATAATTCCAATAATCCAATTAGCCTTTGCACTTAAAAAAAAAAGAGACTGACTTCGACACACATTTTCTCTCCCTAGATTATCTCCACCCATAGTCCACGAAAAGACAAACTAAGATCATCTTTAAAGAAAATGTCAAATTATAAGAGTCAAATTACAATTGATGGTTGATGTGGCAATCTAAAACCTTATGTCAAATATTATTTTATTATTTAAATAAAGCTTTAAATGATTGTAATTATTAAAAAATATTGAAACAAAATTTTTATTGATTGAAATGTTAGTGGAATAAGGGATCCACTATTCAAATAAATTTAAAATAAATTTGACATCAAATCACTAAGCCTTTAAATTCAATTAGCAAATAACATTTCGATTGGAAAAACTTTTGATGTCAAATATGTACAATAGCATTCCACCGATTTTGACATATTCTCTAAAAGGCTAATAGTGGTGACTTTTTTTTTTTTGGGTTTGTAGTCGTTCTGTTTGTTGTAATGATTGAGCCTACTTACACCCTTGCAAGCAAAACGAATATCAAAAAATTCTCAAAAGCTTATAAAAAAAAAGGTTTATATCACAAATGGTCCCTGAAATTGACCTCATCAATTATGATGGTCCATGAAATTGAAAATCGATCAATATAGTCCCTGAATTTTAACTCGCGAATCAATGTCGTCCTTTTGTTAGTGTTCCGTCCAAATTAACTTTAAAAAAAGGTTAGAGAACCAATTTTTCATGGTAAAATGATAAAAAATAACTCTGTTACTTATAATTTTACTTACTACCTCTCTTTTCTTTTTTCCATCTTCACTTTTCTCTCCATTTTTTCATGGATTTGGTGCTAAAACTAAAATAAAAACAAAAAAAAGTGGTTCTCTAACCTTTTTTTGGTCATTTTACCATGAAAAATTGGTTCTCTAACCTTTTTTTAGTGTTAATTTGGACGGAACACTAACAGAAGGACCACATTGATTTGCGAGTTAAAATTCAGGGACTACATTGATTGATTTTCAATTTCAGGGACCATCATGATTGATGGGGTCAATTTCAAGGACTATTTGTGATATAAACCCTAAAAAAATGCCATACTGATGACTCGGATAAAAAGAACCAAAATGCAACAAATTTTAGGGAAAATAGCAACATAAACATATTTTGTCATTTGGTTTACAGAAATATCACTTTTAATAATGACAACATTTTTATCATGTATTGTCGATAAAAAATAGCATTAAACAAACACAACAATAATATAATAACGACATAATAAACATGAATTATTTATAAAAAAAATTAAAAATATGTATATTCTTGCTAATTATAACTTGTTTTAAGAAATACAATAATCTCTTAGTGAGCCGTGAGCATGTCCGTATTGTGCGAGGACAACCCCACTTAATTGAGAATTTTTTTATTGTGACGGTAACACGAGTGGTACACCACGTATTTTTACGTAAGTGGTGGGAACTTTTATTTTTTAAGTTATTAAAAAAATCTCTCCACTTAGGCCATCTCCAACTGAATGAGGTCAGACTATTTTTCTTACTATCTCCAACCAAAGGGCCAGAGGGCCATAGGCCAAACATAGCACTGTGACAAAAAATTATCTCCAACTGAAGGGATCAAAGGGCCATATGACAAAACATAATTTATTATTTAATTGAGTTACTATGGTTACTTAAATTAAATTACATCAATAATTTTACGTTATGGATTGTCAATAATTTTTCGAGATGGAATCTCAATAATTTTACATCTCTGATTTTGAGTGCCACGTCTCGGATTTTATGTTGTTTAATGTTATTTATTGTTGTTTAATATTGTTTAATGTTGTTTCATGTTAATTAATGTTGTTTAATGACTTAGGAAGTTATAGAAAATTTTTTTTTAATTTTTTGTAAAAAAAAAAATCAAATATAAGGGCTAGCTAAAGTCAGCAAGTGGCTTGGCTCGGTTGGAGACGATTTTCGTGCTATTTTAGGATATTTTCGACATTATGACTCTCTGGTCGAATCGGTTGAAGATGGCCTTAACTGTCTGGAAGAGCAAGGAATTGTGTACACGTGGTTGACCCGGAAAGGCCTTGTCAATTCCCATTACGAAGTCACAACCCAGTGCGACTCCGTACTCGCTCTTCAATCGACGACCCATACTCATCCATCGCCCCCATAAACACTTCCCCACCGTCTGTTAAAATCCACGATCAGCAAAAGCGCGGGAAACTGAAATATTATCTGCGAACCAAGAAGTACAAAACGGCACCAGTCTGAGCCAAAGCGATTCACTTAGTCAGTTTTCGCGTTTCGTTGCTTGTGCGAGAAGCTAAGACGCAGCGTTTCATCTCTCTCTCTCCCCTCCCCCCTCCCTCGTAGCTACGTTAGCGTGCTAGGGTTTCTGGATTTTGTAGGAATGGCGCCGAGGAAACGCAAGCTGACTGCGCAAGAGAAAGAGCAGGTGGCAAGGGTCGGCGCCCAGTTGGAGGCGCTGGTGGCTAGGGACACCGCTCGAGGGGGATCCGCTCAGCGAGGGACCCGGAGTTTGACTCAGACAGCTGCCAGTTGGAGCTCGGCTGAGCCCCGGCCAGTGGCGCCGGCGAGGAAGAAGGTCAAGGGAGCTCAGAAGAAGAAGGAGCCGGCCAAGAAAGTGAAGCCGGCGGTGGAAGAAGCGGAAGGGGAGGCTGTGAAGGAAGAGAAAGAGAACTCCGTCGAGAGCGAGGCAGAGGCCGAAGCGGAGAGCAAGAACGAGAAAGCGAAAGAGAAACTGGAGGACAAGAACGCGAAAGGGAAAGAGAAACTGGAGGACGACGGAGAAGCTACGAAGCATACTGGCAACGAGTGGGACAAGAGTACCCTTGTGATTGAGCACTGGTGAGCCAATTTTATCCCTCTATCTTTCTTTGATCCTGTTTGGTTGCCGAGAAACTTATGGGATATGCAAGAAAATATTGTTTCGCATAATTGTGCTTCTTGTTTTATTATTTATTATTTATTTTGTTCAGATTATGATATTGGCTTTGAGCCCTAGAGCATTTTGACTTTCTGTTATAATAGCTATTCGAGGGGCGAGTGGTTTAACTTAGTATCTAGAAAGCATGAACAGGTGTTGCAGGAGTGTAGTGGATTCTTTGTGATTGAATCAAACTGTAGTACATTCTTTTGAGAGAGGCTTTTGATTCTATCAGTTTCTGGAATAAGTGATTGTAGTTTTGAGAGAGGCTTTTGGTATATGTATCACAATCCAGCCGTTCCATTTTATATTGTTGGAGTAGTTTCATTGCTGGATAAAAGTTTATGGAACCTTAGCTCCCATTTGGAAAATGAAAACTATTTGTTGGTTATGAAGTGGCCCTAGCGACTTGTTAGTCGCAGTTTTGGATTGCGAAAACAGCCACTTTTAGAAACAGTGTTATAATCGGGCAAGTCTCGCTCTCCCAAATCCCACATTAGTTAAAGTCTTGTGCAATCCGCCGCCTTTTTTGTATTTTAAAATTGTGACGATTGTTTTTTAAGTGGTTATTAGCCCTTAGTTTTTATTGTGTACGCTTGGGTTCCCCATTCCCCCAACATTACCAAGATCTCTGTGTACTAGGCTGCCATATTGGTGTTTTTTTCTTTGTTTGGTAGTTTGGCTTTTGCTACGTACCTGCAGTTTCATCATATCATCCTTATTAACTGATTTGTTTCATTTCTCTAGCAGGCAATGCAAGTCATTCAAGACGAGCTGATGAGGTGAAAGATGGTTTGGAGAAAGGTGTTCCTGGCATCAAAGTTCTACTAAACCCTGATAAGGTATACTTATTGAAGGATATTAATGTTTTTCATGGATTCGAGCTTATTTGGATGGAAATATGATAGTAACGCTGAATTAGTAGAAAAACCAAGAACATTAGTTTTATGTATTTGAAATGAGTACGTGTACAAGTGATCATCGAAATCATAAAGTATCAGGGGATAAACATAGTTTGATAGTGTTTGACCTTAAAAACTACCAAGCCTACATGGTGCGTAGGCCTAATTAATAAGCTAATTACGTCATCATTTGGTTGTGTATGGAGCGTGCCAACTCGTCGGCCGAGTTCGATCAAGGAGTAAAATATGTTGATGTAGCGTTGGGCGTTGTTGATTTCTTGATCTTGCGACTGCAGTCGAGGAAGGAACACGTCTCGGCTTTTGGGTTCTAGAGCCTGAAGACAAGGCTGCTAGTTCTACGAAGTTCACAAATCGTCGACGCTGGGTTCGGTCACGGTGATTATATTCGTGAGAGTATAAGCACACCGAATTGGCACCAGACTATATGGACACAAATACTATGTATATCTTGATGGTAAATGTGGTTCGGCCATCGGAATGCCGAACTCTAAAGGGTACTTGTGAATATCCAATCATAAAACAACTCGACGTTCAACGTGCCGAGCCTAGTAACCTGTAACACCTCACTTTCGTCGAGAAGGCTAATGAGATGATCTCTACCAACAAGGACTTGAAAATCCTTGTAGACCGAGACTTGGATAAATAACCAGTTGGTCTTGAAGCAGTGCTGTTTATCGAAACTGAAGATGCTTATCAGTCGGCTAATTCTACGGTTCCAGTGCTGTTTATCTAAATTGAAGATGTGTTGGCGGGAAGAAAGGGGAAGAGGATAAAATCTCAAAAGTTGTTGAGAAATTTTGTGCAGGGCAATTTGTGTGTTGATTTGAAGGGGCCTTAAACGTTGATTGCGACTATGTATTTATAGCATCCATACTTTTTGCTTGGCATGACTTGATAATTTCATAGAAACCAAGTGAAACTCAAACTCGTAGAATGAAAAACTGATTCGTGACATAGGCTAAAGCCTATCTTCTAGATGGCTGACTTTTCAAACAAAATAATAGACTACCAAGCTTATCCCATCATGACCAAAGCCTAGCCTACCTAGGCTTCTTATCTCATCACCTTTAGTGGAATTATCACATCATGACCAAAGGCCTAGCCTACCTAGGCTTCCATCACCTTTAAACCCATCCATGCATGCATCCTGATCCCTTTTCTTGATTATCAGTTTGCAGCATATCCAATCCACACGTCTAGATCCCAACTCAATTTGAACTGTTCCGCTTGCTTAGGGATATAATTCACATCTTATTTATCCTGCTTAAGAATATGCCAAAATAATTCATATTAAAAGAAAATTATTATGATAAAAATCATAATATTATCCTTTAACAATAATAAAATTATCTTCACATTTCTATCCGACAGTTGGGAGATATGCTCACTTAACGGTTTAGATTGCACGGACCGATGATGTAATTTTGAGTCCAAACAGATACTTATCCATATTTGATTTTTTGTAGACTTGTAGTCCTCCTCCGGGATATTGAAAGTAACTATTTCCTTGTTATTTTAGGTACCGTTTGGTACGTGGGACGGGACGGAACGTAGTGAGACGAGGCGTTCTGTCTCACATTTGATGCATCTAAAAATTGTGGAACAGGTTGTCCCATGAGACGAAATTTAACTTATTTTTCGTTCCGCCTCCCCCCTGGAACAATTGGTTCCACATCCGTGGAACACAAATTTTTAACATTTTAAGACAAAATTGCCCCTTATCTTTTTCAATATTTACACCATCCGTGAAACATCTGTTCCGTCCTGTCCCGTCCCATCCCGTCCCGTCTGCGTACCAAACGGTACCTTATTGTGAATAACCAAGAAAAGGATGCTTTGAGATACGGGAGGAAGGCGGCGAGACATTCATCAGTCTTCTGGTACTTACAAGATTTAAATTGCAATAATGTTTTGTCAATATGTCTTTTCCATTCTGAAAGACATTTGATCTGAGAGCAAAATAGCTCACTGCTTTTCAAGAAAGGTAAGTTTCAGTTTGAAAAAAGGCTAAAAATGATTGATGATAATTGCTAAGGGAATTAGTTTAAATCCATATTGATGATGAATCTTAACAGGATGCTTACCTTTTCACAAAGGGAAACATCATATTCTGTAAGATTTTTCGATGATAATTTGAATAATTTATTCTGATGAAGAGAGGGTGACCTTCATTAGACGGGTTTGTTTTGGTGCAGAGATAAGATCACCAGTTTTAACATGTTATCAGCTTATTGAAAAGTAATCACTTTTTCCGAAGTTGTCATTTATGGGTTTTGTTTTGCAGGACATGGAACGACCATTTTCAGAAATGGAGGAGCTGAACATGGAGGAAGTCATTGCCGATATAATTGAGAAGATCAAATGAACAATGTAATACATGGCATGCCAGAGGGAATTTTTTGTTAGTAGGGTTAACTGTCTTTTTGGGGGGTAACCAAGTTCATTTGGTGTTTTACATTTGATCGTATAGTTGCACCTGGTGAGGCCAACGATCTGGATATATTTTGAAAAGGCACGAAAGATTAGACGTTGCATACAAGCGAATGTAGGTTACTGATGATAACATATTATTTTTGTTAATGCTTGAATTTAATCGAGTAGAACTTCTTTGACAGCATAATATTTCGATTTCAAATTTCTAATCTTCTGTGATTTTATGCTCCATTGTGCATTATTGAAAAGAGCTTTAGATCCTTTTATCATTTCACCCAAAATTAATAAAAGATAAATAAAGTCTTATTGTTTTACAAGTAATAAAATTTTCTACAAATCATTGCACAGCATTGTCTCCTGTCTTTCAGTTTTCGGGAATGAAGATGACCAACAACGTTGTAAGATCTTCTGCTTCCGTTAACGATTGATAATCATCCACGTACTTCCCTCTTCTCCGTTTCTCTCTATATGCTATAATACTAGTTTCTTTCTTTAAAAAGCCACGAAGAATGAGAGGGACCCCATTACCATCCCAAAGCACAGGAAGCTCGAAGCCAGCTGAGTCGAAGCAGAATCCTCAGGAGGTGGTAGTGCTGACTGATGCCCAGCAGCTTCAGGGGGCGGACCGCGCTTGAATATTTTCGTCAAGGCATCACCAGCCCCAGCGGCAGCACCACCAGGCCCTGGGGCAGACTTGAACATGTTGGTTATTGCTGAAGCATCTCCATTCTTCGCTGCATCTGCTGCTGGCGCTGGTCCATTTAATTGCTTAATCATTTTATCCATCTTGTCTTTACCACCAGGGGCCGGAGCAGAGTTGAAGGAATTGGCTAATGCACTAGGATCACCACTCTTTGGTGCATTTGCCTTTGTCCCTGCTTGTCCATTAATTTGATTAATGATATTGGATTGCAGACCTGCGGGGATGTCCAAGGCGTCTAAGACAGCGGAGCTGATGAAAACGAGGAGTAGACCGAAGACAGGGACAGGGATGTGGAGTGGGGAGGCTTTGTGAGTTGTCATGGTTTTCGATATGAAAATTGTGAAGGCTGTTTGATGGAGGTAAAACACCTTCTGAAGGGTTTTTTTATTTTTATAGCCAAAAGATGTCATAGAGATCGCAGAGGGATCATATTTGGAGAAGACAACCATGAGATACTAAGTTTGGAAGATCAGTTTTTGGGGTTTTAACTGTCTTTCTCCAACCCTCCTCTCTGTTTTTTTTGTTTTTTTTTTTCTAAAACCCCCTTCTGTTTATATTGTAACAAAACAACTGTTTGATTTAGGCTTCAACTCTCAAACCCCAAATAACAACTCAAAACTCTCTCTTAAATAGTATGTTTATTTTTTAATGTATTCTAACCTAATGCTACATGTGCCACATTTACGATCCTTTCAAATCAACTGAATGTCTTTGAAAACAAATACAAGCATAATTTTTAAAAAGTTGATTGCTTCTTTCTTAACTTAGGCGAATGTCAATCCGCACGTGATTCGCTCGTGATTCTGTGTATACATTTTTCTTCTATCATTAATGCATTTTAAGAGTAAACGAATGCCATGTTATGCGGGTGATTTCCACGTGATCGTTTGATACCTTTTATTCTATCCTTTCTATTTTTTTCATAATATTTTGTTGAATATGCCTAATTAACCAGTCAAAACTTTGGCTTTTTTTTTTGTGGTATGGCAAAGAGAAATTCACTCCCACCCTTTAAGCTCCACCATCCAAATTTTCTGTCTAATTATCCAATAAATCTCTGTATATAAAGCTCCCAAATCCCCACTTCACAAACCAGGGCTTGAAAATAAAAATAAAACATTGCTTCCAAAGCAAGAAATAAGGCAAAGCAAGATAAACAATAAAGATGGAGAGCACAAAGGACTCCGTCATCCTCTGCCTTGCCTTCTTCCTTGTCTTCTCTTCGGCTTCGGCCTTTGACATTGTCAAGCTTCTCGAGAAGCAGTCGGATTTCAGCAGCTTCACCAACTACCTCAAGGAGACCAACCTCGGAGACGAGATCAACAAGCGCAGCACCATCACAGTGTTGGCAGTGGACAATGGGGGAATCTCAAGCATCTCCGGAAAATCCCAAGATGTGATCAAGAAGATCCTGAGCGCACACGTGGTTTTGGATTACTATGACCAGAAGAAACTGACCAATTTAGTTACTTCCAGCAAGGTGTCAACCCTAACCACAATGCTCCAGTCCACTGGCCAGGCCAAGGACCAGCAAGGGTTCATCAACCTCGGTAAGATCGACGAAGGAGGGCTCGCTTTCGGGTCTGCTGTCAAGGGCAGCAAGCTCAACGCCAAGTTCGTGAAATCCGTTGTCTCTCAGCCCTTCAACATTTCAGTTCTTCAAATCTCAAATGTGATTGAAATTCCTGACATTTCTGCTGCCTCGAGCCCTGCCAGTTCACCAAAGTCCTCTGCCTCACCAGCTCCTTCTCCATCAAAGAAATCATCCTCTGATGCTCCCAGTCCTTCCTCTGAGGTTTCATCCCCACCTGTTTCTGGTGATGCTTCATCTGCATCCTCACCATCTGCTGATGCACCAGCTGGATCATCAAGCTCTACCACTGGTTCACACCGTGAGATGGCTGTTGGCGCCGGAGTGGTGATCATGAGCTTGGCTTCCCTTTTGTTTGCTTAGTAGTCTTCAATCAATGAGGAAATGAAAAAACAAGAGAATGTAGGATCGGAAAAGATTTATCTTGAAGAGTTCGCATTAGTGGTTTTGTGTGGCAAATGTATGGAACGTACATTCATGTAAGAAGCTGTTTTTTTTTTTTTAATGCATCAAATACAGTTAAGTACATCTTTTCATGTGATATTTTCGAATCTCGGTTTCGGTATTCACAAAACCAATATACAAAATAATGAGGAATAACAAACATACTACTAAAAATATGAGTCTTCACAATAACACAAGAGCTTCTGTCCAACTAATTGGATGGGGATGGCGATGGCGATGGGGATTGGGATTAGGGTGTGGCTCCACAGGGATTAATGAAATGAATAAAGGGAGTAGAGCACAAATACGAGGAAGCAAAGTACGGCAACAGTCACAATTGTACGTAGTCAGAGCGTTCTTTCTCTCAGCAAGCCTGGATATTTCCATATATGTCTGAGAGCTGCCCAACCAAGTAGAACTTAAGGTTGCTGCCGTTTGGAATTTGCTTTTGCCGCTTACCCAACTTTATCAAGTCTCTTTTCTGTTGGAAATTATGAAGTTTGAGTGCAAATTTCATTTGTCCCACATTGGTCATTCCCAAAATACTTCAACACTTTATAAGGCTTTGTCCTTATTAGAAAGTAATTGGAGTATTGGACTTGGAGAATGAATTTGGGCTCACCTTTGGGGTTGGGCTTTGATGTGTGCTAATTAAATGGTAATTAATATATATAATTAATATATATATTTAATTATCAAAAGATGGGCATTGGGCTGTTGGATACTGGTGCTACCAAGCACATATGCGCTGACAGAAATCTGTTCACCGAATACCATCCTGCTGCCCCTGGAGAAAAGCTGTATATGGGCAATTCTGCCTCATCTGCGGTGGTGGGCAAAGGCAAAGTGATACTCAAATTCACATCTGGAAAGAGTCTCACCTTGCTAAATGTGCTGCATGTTCCTGAAATAAGGAGGAACTTGGTTTCTGGACCTATTCTGATTACTAAGGGCTTTAAACTTGTAATGGAATCCAACAAATTTGTACTTACCAAGGGTGGGATGTTTGTTGGAAAGGGATATGTGGCTGATGGCCTTGTAAAACTCAATGTAATTGCCATTGATGATGCTAATAAAATAAATGCTTCTACTTATATTGTTGAGTCGTCTAATATTTGGCATGCTAGATTAGGACATGTTAATTTTCGTTCCATGCAAAGAATGGTTAAATTAGAATTATTACCTAAATTCGAAATTGATTTTAATCATAAGTGTGAAACATGTACTGAATCGAAATTTGCTAGGCAAACGAGAAAGTCAATTTTGGAAAGATCAAATGAATTACTTGGATTAATTCATAGTGATCTTTGTGACTTTAAATCCACACCAACTCGTGGAGGAAAGAATTATTATGTCACTTTTATTGATGATTGTAGTAAGTATTGCTATGTTTATTTGATTCATAGCAAGGACGAAGCTTTGAATATGTTTAAGACATATAAAGCCGAAGTTGAAAATCAACTTGAGAGAAAAATCAAAGCACTTAGATCCGATAGAGGAGGAGAGTATGAGTCTACTGCCTTCTCAGATTTTTGTGCACAACATGGAATTATACATCAAACAACGGCTCCATATACACCACAACAAAATGGTGTTGCCGAAAGGAAAAATAGAACTTTCAAAGATATGATTAATTCCATGTTAAATAGTTCTGGACTTCCACACAGTTTGTGGGGTGAAGCTTTACTTACTGCAAATACTATATTAAATAAGGTTCCTCTAAAAAAGATTGACGAGTCACCTTATGAATTATGGAAAGGACATAAACCCACTTATAAAACCCTCAAAGTGTGGGGTTGCTTAGCAAAAGTGCAAGTTCCGTTACCAAAAAGAACGAAACTAGGACCTAAAACTATAGATTGCGTATTTATTGGTTATGCAAATAATAGTGCTGCATATAGATTTCTAGTTATAAAATCTTCGATTTCTGATATACATGTTAACACTATATTAGAATCCGCGGATGCAGAATTCTTTGAGGATATATTTCCTTACAAAGAAAAGGAATCTGGTTCTAATACAAAGAGGGTTCATGATCATAGTCATGATGACGCCTCTTCCTCTGGTGTCCAAGAAAATGATATGGAACCAAGAAGAGGAAAAAGAACCAAAGTTTCTAAAACTTTTGGACCAGATTTCATTGCTTATTTGTCCGAGAATGAACCTAGAACTTTTAAATAAGCAATGTCTTCTTCTGAGGCTCCTTTATGGAAGGAAGCAATTAAAAGTGAAATGGAATCCATTATGGAAAATAACACATGGGAATTGGTTGATTTACCTCCTGGTAGTAAACCAATTGGTCATAAATGGATTTTCAAGAAGAAACTTAAGGCGGATGGAACCATTGACAAGTTCAAGGCACGTTTAGTAGCCAAAGGTTATCGCCAAAAGGAAGGGTTGGATTATTTCGACACTTATTCTCCAGTTTCTCGCATAACGTCAATTAGGACGTTAATAACGATTGCGGCTGTGTACAACTTTGATATACATCAAATGGATGTAAAAACAGCATTCTTAAATGGAGAACTTGATGAAGAAATATATATGGAACAACCTGAAGGGTTCGTGCTTAAAGGACAAGAAAGCAAAGTGTGCAAACTAGTTAAGTCATTATATGGACTTAAACAAGCACCAAAGCAATGGCACGAGAAATTTGATCATACTTTGTTGACACATGGGTTCAAAATTAATGAATCTGATAAATGTGTCTACATTAAGAGTAATGATAAAACTTGTGTTATTGTTTGCTTGTATGTGGATGATATGCTCATAATGGGAAGCGATAAAGATGTTATAAACCAAACAAAGAAAATGTTGAATTCAAGTTTTGACATGAAAGACTTAGGTCAAGCCGATGTCATTTTAGGAATTCAAATTAAGAGAAATAGTGAAGGGTATGTCCTTACACAGTCCCATTATGCAGAAAAAATAATACGAAGGTTTGGTCAATTTGACTGCAAACCTGCTGCAACTCCTTTTGATGCTGCTTGCAAGTTGGAGAAAAATAAAGGCTCTGCCATATCTCAACTTGAATATTCTCAAGTAATTGGAAGTCTAATGTACTTGATGAATTCTACTAGGCCCGACTTAGCTTATGCAGTAAGTAGGCTTAGTAGATATACAAGTAATCCGGCACAAGAGCATTGGGATGCTTTAGTAAGAGTGTTAAGGTATTTGAAAAATACACTTGACTACGGATTACACTACACAAAGTATCCACCTGTTGTAGAAGGCTTCAGTGATGCCAATTGGATTTCTGACACTACAGAATCCAAGTCGACAAGTGGATATGTTTTTACCTTGGGAGGTGCCGCAATATCTTGGAAATCCTCTAAACAAAAATGTATAGCTCGTTCCACTATGGAGTCGGAGTTTATAGCTTTAGACTTGGCTGGCGAAGAAGCCGAGTGGCTTAAACATTTTTTGGAGGATATTCCAATGTGGCCAAAACCTGTAACTGCTATATGTATACATTGTGACAATATGGCTGCGCAAGCAAGGGCCAAAAGTCATGTATACAATGGTAAGTCGCGACACATCAGGCGTCGGCATAATACTCTTAAGAAGTTGCTCTCCAATGGAGTAATATCCATTGATTATGTGAAGTCAAAGGAAAATATAGCTGATCCTTTGACAAAAGGCCTACCAAGAGAGCAAATATTATTTACATCGAGGGGAATCGGTCTTAAGCCAATTCAATGAATCGAACTGGGCGGAAACCTAACCTAGCTGATTGGAGATCCCATGGTCTAGGTTCAATAGGCCAACTGGTTGAGTTTGATTCACAAGTTGAACACACAACTTGCCCTTTCTTATAAATGTGTGTTGTCTGTTGAGTTTGAGGGGTTATGTTTTATACATTTAATGACATTAATATCTTGTTATCAAGAGGAATATGGCAGACTATTCTTAATTAATGTCACCTATATAGGAGTAAATGGGGCCACATTTATGAGAATTGAAATGGCTAAATTCTCTAAAGCTCCTACGAAATCCGGGATCTGTTCAGGGCCAAAATGAACACAACCGTATGAATTGACGTGTGGCAGACATGATATGTGTGTAGCATATTGTCTCGGTTTACTACTGCGGTGAACAGTTCAAGATCTTCCACATCCATTGCGTCACCAAGTAAACCCGATATGCTTTCACTAGGGTAAGTTCAAGTCCAAAAGACACTTCACCCGATGCATATCATGTCTATTCTCTCTCAGTTTTAGGAAGCCTAGTTATACATTTGCATTTTACATTTGCATTCAAATGTGGGGTGATTGTTGAAGTTTGAATGAAATTTCAACTCAAATGTGGGGTATTGTTGGAAATTATGAAGTTTGAGTGCAAATTTCATTTGTCCCACATTGGTCATTCCCAAAATACTTCAACACTTTATAAGACTTTGTCCTTATTAGAAAGTAATTGGAGTATTGGACTTGGAGAATGAATTTGGGCTCACCTTTGGAGTTGGGCTTTGATGTGTGCTAATTAAATGGTAATTAATATATATATTTAATTATCAAAAGATGGGCCTTTCGGAATTAATTAATTATTATTTTTTAATTAAATTCGAAATTAATTATTTAAATATTTAAATTATTTTATTCCAACAGACTCATCTTTTCAGATGAAGTCTGAAGAAGAGCAAGTACACAGAAACCAAAAACACCTCTCTGAAGAGGTGTCTTCCAACAGATACATCATTTCGTCATACCTGTTACGAACAGGTATTCATCTATTATAAATATATGCATTTGCATATCATTTAGAATACTGAAAATCATCAAACCTTGATTACCAAGCATACTGAGAGTACCACAAACAAATTCGCCAGAAGTCTAGTTTTTCCGGTGCTGGAATTCTAAACTTAGATCGTTGAATCCTGGTGAGGCAGACGTCCGAAGAACTACAAGCACTGAGTAGGGGCGAATTTCTGTTTCAAGGACATTGCGGTACGCAAGCCTCGATCTTTAAAGTTGTCTGTGTTTAATTTTTATTCTAGTTCTTCCTGTGTTAAATTTCTGTTCGCATTTAGTTTTTATTAGCATACATAATATATCACAGATTGTAGACATATCTCCAACATTTTCTTCTTCAAATTTCTTCTCCTCAACTGAACAATAAAACGTTGCTTTTGCTTCTTAAAGGCATCAGACAAGGGCGAGAGGATGAGTCCAAGGACAAAGACACCGATCAAAAAGGTACAAACAATATACGAGACACTGCTTGCAGCTCTTTTCAGATTGTTTCCATACGTTACCACTCTTGTTTCTTAATATGATTAATTCATATGAAATATGTTATAGGATTGTTTATTCTTTATGTCCTAATTAATTAGGTGTAACTTATATTTTTCCATGTCAATTAAATTTTTTCGTACCCCCTAAATTAAAAAAAAAAGCATGAAAATAATAAGGAATGAGGAGGAGGAGAAGGGAGAACCAACGTTAGTAAGGTCTTGGTGTTGCGCAGATTAAGTTACGTGATAAGTATACATATTCCTCCTTATTTTGGTAGGATGAAGCACATAAATTGAGTGCGTTTTTGCTCAAAACCTCCCCTAACCCTCAATCGGTACCTCCCTCCAAAATCGTGTCACATGTTTATTTAACTAACCATAACTACTTTATGCATTTAATTAATATTTATAAAAAAGAAACAATTAAATGATTTATATAATAAAATTACCATTTCTTCCTTCCTCGATATCCTATCAATTAACAATTAATTGATTGATTTTTTTTTTTTAACAAACGATATTATTTACACTAACTGGTATGAGCTTAGCCTCACAATGAGTTAGTAATAATGTAATTCAAATTCGCTTTTGGCGAGAATCGAACCTAAGACCTCTCACTTACAAATGAAGAGGAATACCACTATACCTAGTACTAAGTGGCTAATTATCCTATTTTTATTCCTCTCTTCTCGACTATAGCCACTGTTTTAAAAATCTCTGCCTAACTCCGCCTAGGAGCTAGACAGAGGCCACCGCCCAGATTAATCCCTAGGCTTTTTGAAAATTAAGAAAGAGTGCTTAGACCCGCTTAAGCGTCCGCCTAGCCCGCCTAAACCTACCTAAGTCACAACTCCCACTTAGATAGAAAATCGATAACTTTCATTTTACATTTTATTTTTCAATAAAATATAATAAACTTGTTGGATACTTTGTTGAACACTCATTGTATGCTTGTTCCCTGTGTTTTTAATATGTTCTAATACTTTACAATGTATATGTCATTTTGTATGCCATATATGTATATGTTTGGACCCAAATTTACACCATCGGCCCGTGTAATCAAGGCTGTTGAGTGAGCATAGTTCTCAACCGTCAGATGAAAAGTGGAGATAGTTTTTGTTGAAAGATAATATTATGATTTTTATCATAATAATTATCTTTTAATAAGAATTATCTTAGCATCTAATAGGATGCGAATTACATCCCAAATAAACAGTACAGTTCAAATTAATTTGGGATGTCTGACTGCACTTGGAAGCTAGGAATGAATTTGAAATTCATTTAGATAGGGTCAGGATGCATGCGACAATAAAGATGATGGCTTTGGGTGATGGGAGACCTAAGTGGGCTAGGATGTTTATGGATGTTGTCAGATAGATTGGTGATGACTTGGCCTGCATGCCGTGTGAAAAGCTACCAGCTATATATATATATATATATAGCCTGCATGCCGTGTGAATGGCTACCTATATATATATATATATATATATAATTGGTGGTTGTTTATTATTTCTTTAAATCCAAGCATGCAGATTATCTTGGGATTCGATGGGATAAGACTAAACAAAAGGATCGAATTTGGTTGCATTTTTGACTAAGTTCAGAGTTTTGGGAGTAGTAAGGCTTATCCAAGGTTTAAGTCAGTGGTAGAGTTCTAATAGCATGGCAGAGTCTTTATTATCTTATCAACCAACGTGGACTCGTCCCTATAAATACAAGACACCATGCAGCATTTCAAGGATCTCCAACTCAACACACAAAACTGCCCTGCGCAAATTCTCGCTCTACACAAAACCTCTCAACTTTGAGATTTTTATTTTCTTCGCCAACACATCTTCAGTTTGGATAAACAACACTGTGAAGGCAACCAGTGGTATCTTCAGTTTGGATAAACAGCACTATCGCCGTAGAACCAGCCGATCGCGGAGCACCTTCAGTTTGGATAAACAACACTGCGTCGAGGCCGACTGGTTACCTATCCAAGTCTCGGTCGAGAAGGGCTTTCAAGTTCTTATCGACAGAGGTCATCTCATCAGTCTTCTCGGCGAAGTGAGGTGTTACGAATTACCGAGCTCGGCACATCGAGCGCCGAGTTGTTTTATGATTGGATACTCACAGGCAATGTCTTAAAAATCGATATTATCGGCGATATTTCGCCGATAATATCTTTTTTTTTACCGGACGATATTTTTTTAAGTTAAATTAAAATATCTTTAAAATATCGCGATAATATCGCTAATATCGATAATATCGCGATATTAGAGATATTATCGCCGGGGAGGTGAGAAATTGAGAACGGTGATGGTGCTCGGATCTGATGGTGCAGTGGTCGCCGCCGTCGGGAGGTGAGAATGGTGATGGTGCACGGCGGAGTTGTAGAGAAGAGCTGGGGGGGAGAACCGGAGAAGGATCGAGATTCAAGAGTAGACTGAGGAAGAACTTCTCCGGCTCGATGGTGCTGAATCGATGGTGGGGAGAGTAGACTGTGGGGAGAAGGATCCACAGGTGGTGAATCGATGGTGCTCAGCGGAGTTGCAGAGAAGAGATGGGGGGGGCGGAAAGCCGGAGAAGGGTCGAGAGACTGAGGGAGAACTCTGCTACCCACGGGTGCACCGGAAAATGAGACTACCTTTATGGACGGAGAGAACGAGGAGAGAAGAATCCAGATTCCAGAGAGGGTTCGCGTGTGTGTGGTGGTCTGCGTGCGTGTGTGTGGTCTGCGTGTTGAGGGAGAAGGATGGAGATGGACGGAGGGTTTGCGTGTTGAGGAGGGAGAAGGATGGAGATGGACGGAAAGAACGAGGAGAGAACGAGGATGGAGATGGATGGAGATGGACGGAGAGAACGAGGAGAGTTGAGATCTGAGAGAGTGATGAGAGAGTTGAGATCTGAGAGAGAGTGAGGGGTCCGAGAGAGACTCGGGAAAAGAGAGAGAGAGAGAGAGAGAGAGATAGGGTGAGGGTTAGTGGCTGCCACGTGGCAGCGTGATGGAGAGTGAGAATCAAGATGGAGGGTCCAGATTAGATTAGGATAAAGGACTCAATTGCACAATTTATATAATTTCAGGGAAAGAGTGAAAATATAAATTAATCTGGGGGTGGGGTTTCACTTCTTTCATTAATTACTACATATTTTCTACACTCACAATGTTTGCCAGCTCGCTATATAATCAACTTAAATCAGTTAAATCCATCATGCAATGCATTTCCTTCCAATTTTTTGTGATAAACTAATAGATAATTGACTAAATAAACATCCTGCAAAGTTTCAATAAAAATTTCCAAGTTTTTCTTACAATTTCCGTGGTTTTTATTCAATTTTTATCGATATCGATAATATCCCGATATTTCCATCGATATTTCCGTGTTTTTGGACTACCGATATTTCCGATATCATCGATATTTAATACCTTGCTCACAGGTTAGCTTCAGAGTTCGGCATTCCGACGGCCGAACCACTTTCATCGTCAAGACGTATATCTGTTTTGAGTATCTGTGCCCCTATACTTTGATGTCGATTCGGCGTGCTTATACCTTTACGAATATAATCACTGTGACCGAATCCGGCGCCGATGATTCGTGAACTTCGCAAGACTAGCAGCCTTGTCTTCAGGCTCTAGAACCCAAAGGCCGAGGAGTGTTCCTTCCTCGGCCGCAGTCGCAAGATTAAGAAGTCAGCCGCGCACACAACGCAACATCAACATTTTACTCACCGGCCGAGTTCGGCCGTCGAGTTGGCATGCCCCGCATTCAACCGAATGACGTAGTTAGCTTATTAGTTACTCGGCCTGCGCGCCACGTAGGCTTAATAGTTTTTAGAGTCAACAGTATCCCAATACAATTATGTGTTTTTTAAGTAAAATAGGCACTTATTGATACAAATATATAATAAATTTACTTAAATCCGTCTAGTCCGCCTAGGCCCCCGCTTAGTACCCGCTTAGACGCTGGGTCCCAGCTCACCACCCGACTAGCGCCTAACGTCTTTTAGAACCTTGGCTATAGCACAACTCCACCTTTTATCAAAGAGAATAAATCTCCTTCTACACTAAGGGAGAAGGAAGTAAAATAATAACTGATCAACAAAGAAAGGAAGAAAAATAAGAACTGATCAACAGAGAAATAAGAAAAATAAGAACTGATCAACAGAGAAAAAATAAATATATTGAAAGTGAAACTTGTGCGTCCAAAATTTAAAGGAAGATAAACTGATGCCATTGCATCAACGACCCAACAGCTTTACCAACAGAAAGGAAGAAAAATAAGAACTGATCGAACAGCAGAAAAAAAAAAGGTAAGTTTTGCTGTAGCCGAGAAGAGACGAAGAGGAATAGGATAATAATTCAATCTATTGTTCAATTGATTGGAAATGGTAAGTTTTTTTTTAATTGTTATTCTTTTTCATAAAGATTAAATCAAATGCATCTAAAAGCGAATTTGAACCACATTATTATTAATCCTTTATGAGGCTAAGCTCATCTCCATTATTGTTAATCATTTATGAGGCTAAACTTACCTCTTTTTCTTTTTTTTTTGTTGTTGTTGTTAAAAAATAGACTTTATTAAATTCTAATAGCAATATTTAGGGCTCATAAATAAGAACCACCATGCAAAATAGCAAATAGACACGTCACATGATTTTAAAGGAGAGGTAAATAAATTTGGCCATGGTGGCGCCGTCACTTGTATGGGTACACCACATTACATAAGATATATGGTAATTTACTCTTAATAACTATATGAATGAAATTTACGGCTTACGTACTCATCTTGCATTGAGAATTGTTCGAATTTGATATAATATATTAAAAAGACTCCATGGAGAATTTGAGGGTGCATGTATGGCTAAAGAAAATGAGTTAAAAATAAAAAACTAATGACAGAGCTATAGAGTACTTGAAGAGTCATCTTGCAAAACAAGAAACCCTATTTCGCCTTTGCATTTGACTTGGTAAAAAATAGATATAAATAAGTATACATTTTTTCATGCGATTTTTTTTAAGCTCGGTTTCGGCATCACCAGGGGCGGAGCACACAAACTCGGTTCCCCACCACCCCAACCCCCGAAAAACACCACCGCCACCCTCCCATTCAATTTGACCGCTCGCTCGCTGCCTCTCTCTCCCTCCTCGATGTTGCACCGCTCTGAACCAGCAACAAGATTAAAAGGTTGGATAACGGTGATAGGATCGATGTCTCAAGGTGACTAAAGGTGGTGAAAAAGAATGTAATATCATTTATCAATCCTAGCCAAAATTGCGATTTTTATTCAAAAGCTATTTAAATATGGGGTTTTTGAACATTAGTCATTGTAAAAGATTAATTTTTTTTTAAAAAACTTGGTGCTAGATTACATATTTAATTTAATCCCTTGAAGTGTACTTTTATCAAAATTTACATTCAATTTTTGTTATTTAATGTGTAATTTTATTCTATCTCTTCACATTAAATTTTAATTTTATTAATATGCACATATTTAGTTTTTTTAATTATAAATGAATGTAAATGAGAAAATATTAAAAGAAATTTGTGACACAAAAATATATAAATACATAAGTGTACATAAATTTCTTAAGGGGGGTAGATTGTGACAGCCCGTCTCTGATTTTACAATTTTATAAATTTTTAATAAAGGATTTTACAAAAATGCCCTTAGAGGCGAGGGTATTAACTTTGTTGATCAACGTTTAGTGAAGTGTATGAATTATTCTTTTAGCGTATTCCGGAAATACTTGTTATTACAGACTTGTAGGTGCAAGCAGAAGAGGTTTTGGAGTTATGGTTAAAGTTCTATTGAATTACGAACCCGAAAGTATTTGGAATGAAATACTATTTTAATTAACTTACATTACATTTATTTATTGTATTTTTATTATTTTTGTGTGTGAGGTTACATGTGTGTGTGTGCGTGGCTGGTGGAAAAAGAAAAGAGGAAGAGAGGAGAAACGGATTGGGCAAAGCTGCCCATCCAGAAGAAGAAAGAAGAAGCTCCGGGAGAGAAAATGAGAGAGTTGGGCGAATGGGGAGAGGAGAGAGGAGTGGCTGACCAACCAGAAAAGGGGAAAGAAGGGAAAGGAGGAAGAAGAAGAGGAAAAAAAGGAAGAATTGCAACCCGCGGCCAATTTCCTTCATATTCGACGGATTTCCGTCCAATTTTCCGGCATTTTACAACCTTCCACCTCTACCAATCAACTCCTTAGCCTTTCCTCTACCTATTACAACCCAAATTTGGAGAGATTTGAGCTTGAAATCAAGAAAATCGCACCGGTGGGTGCGGTGGGTGTGTGTCTTCGATTCTCTCATTTTTGAAACAATTCCTTCCAATTGCCACCACCCATAGCACCCCCTTAG
The DNA here is from genome assembly GCA_036320875.1 of Cotoneaster glaucophyllus. Lineage (NCBI taxonomy): Eukaryota > Viridiplantae > Streptophyta > Magnoliopsida > Rosales > Rosaceae > Cotoneaster > Cotoneaster glaucophyllus. The sequence continues at coordinate 6,836,301 of CM070073.1, read as the reverse complement.
GACCTGGAACAAATCCCAAACAGTGGTAGAGGCGTTGAAACAAGTTTGGAGGTCGAATTGAAGTTCACCCATTTCTAGGGTTCATACGGATTTTGGCGAAATTGAGGTGTTTCCAAGCCAAATTGGCCTTGGCCGAAGGTATGAAAGTTGTTCCTCTCTTTGAGATATTCAATTTTGAAATTTTTTAGAATTTTTGAAAATAGTTGAATTTTCCGGCGAGTCGGGGCGGCCCGTGCGGCGGCTCGTGGCCAGTGGGCCGCCAATGTCATTCTTAGGCTATGTTTAACGTTCTAGGTTCAGTTTTGATAGTTGATTGTCGTAGATTGGTCATTTGAAATTAAGTTCGTTACGATTCGTGGTTAGGTGAAAATATGAACCGACGATCCGACCGTTGGATCGTCACCAAACTTTTGTACGTGGTAGTACGTAATATTTGAAGAATGTTGGAACTTACGGATTGGAAATCCATGTACGGATCTTCCCGAATTGAGTTTGTAAGTTCATAAAATAAAATATGAACCGTCACTTGGTTTGGCAATTGGCGGAGGTCCGACCGTTGGATCGTAACGAAATTTTAGTATGTTGCTCTAGGAGCATTTTATGCATCTTGGGAAGTTACGGATCGAAGATTTGAGTTACGGATCTTCCGGATCAAGTATGTGGGGCTGTGGACCCTACCGTCGATTGTTGATCGACGGTTGGCTTTTGATTAAGGGTCTTAAATGATTCTATAATATCCTTGAGGATATTTTTTACGTGAATTGTGAATTCTATGGTTAAGAGTTCTAAGTTGTAGTTTGATAATTGTTTTAGGCGCCGAACGTTTTGGGATGCCTCGATGTTTACGTCAGGGAGCCGTAGCGCGGACTCCAGGGCTTTTGTTTTCCGTATATACCTATATACAACGTGTTTTTCCCAGAAGGTGCATTTTAAATGCTTTTATAAATGAAATGCCATGCCAATACATATATACCTCTGAATATGCATCATGAAATGTATATGCATTATGAATTGTATGCGCATGATTGTTGGTGCTGTGGCGCTCAAGTAAGTTTCAGGTAAGTTCATGTGTGGTTATTAAGAAGTTAAGTTATGAAAAGTATGATGAGATGCATCGAGAGCTCATTAACCTGCACCCCAATGTTAGTGCTCCCGCCCAGAGTTAGGGGCCAGTCTTTCACGTGATGTTCACCTCCCGCACCACACGCTCATCTTGGATCCAAGTTAGGTGCACAGTCCTGTCGTATAGACCACTTTCAGTGGGTTCGACTCGTAGGTGACCCGCGATTATTCGCACAGTCTTCACGTGATTGTAGCACTAGAGCGTATTGTATACACCCAGTCCTGTCGTATAGACCACTATAAGTGGGTTCGACTCGTGTGCAGGCATGATTTATGAGCTAGAGTTCAGTTGACGAGCTGTTACAGTTATCATGCATTTGGATTACTTACCTGATGATTGGATTGACATGGCATGGCATATTCATGATTTATTGCATATTAGTATGATGATGATTTCAGATGAGGTTTATTATATGTATATACTATTTTCTGGGAAAGTATACAGGTTTTACGACGAGGGGATAGAAATGCTGTTTATGAAATGATTTTCAAAAAGCTTTGTTTTTGCCCACTCACGCTTTTGTTTTGCGCCCCTCCAGGTATTAGGTAGCTTTGTTGGTGGCATCCGAGGTTGCAGCTGCGATTCTGACAGACTATCACTCAAGTAGGACCCCCTATGGGTGTTTAGAATTTAAGTACTCCTTATGTTCGACTGCACCTAGACAATTACGCTCTGATTGTGTATTAACACTTCTTGAATTTGGTTTTTTTATTCATTCGTAGTTCTTCTTATATTAATGCTTCCGCATTGTGCACATGCCTCGATCTCGGTCGGGATGTGTCACGAAATGTCAATACCGAAATGTACGTACCTAAATGTATGTATCGAAATATAATATATTGAATTAATGTACCTAAAAGTCAATACTCAAATGTGTGTACCAAAATGTACGTAACAAAATGCATTATATTGACCGAAATGCATTATATTGAACTAATGTAACTATATGTTTGTGCCGATGGATACACCAAAATATTGAAATGTATTAATGTACCTAAATGAAGAACATACAAAATTGTTATCGGAATATATATTATAACAAAATTAGTTCCCTAAATGTAGACATTAAAATATATTATGATGAATGAAATCAAAATTAAATTTAAATGTAATTAATACCTTAAAATAAAAATAAAAAGATAAATAAAACATTAAAATATAACTAATAAATGATATGATTAAATGTACTAGGGACTAAAATTGAATTTTAATCTTACACAAGGTTATAATCTAAAACTCATCTTTTTTAAGAATTAAAATGAAGTTTTCTATTTAAATATTGCATGTGACTCCCCCAAGAAAGAGCAAAATATTCAAAAGGAACCATGCATGGAGACCATCGATATATATATGAGCTCATATGCAACTTTAGAACGGAAATCTAGTTTTTCACCTAAGAAGGTATGAAAGATTCATGTTTTCAACATAGATCTCCTTGAGACATCTTAATAAGTCTATATCTATATGTATATGAAGGGAGAAAAAAAGAGAGGCTGAAACCTTCATAATATCCAAATTATCATTTTCTCATTAGGATTTAAAAAAGAAAGAAAAAGATTCACACAAAAAAATAAAAACCACGAGACTGAGTGATTAGTAATAGTAAGTTCATTATTTTCAAAATATATTTTAATAAAAAAACAATAATAAATAAATAAATAATAAATTATAAAAAATGAAAAATATAAAAGAGTTAATTGCTGCACACGTGTGGCAAGTGGCTGCTATTTTGGTAAAGCAATTTTTTTTTTCTTTTCTGGAAACTGAAAATGTATTACCAGGGCAAAAATATCAAAGAAAGTACAAAGATAGCCTACAACAAGACCAACAAGCAAGAAAGCAACAAAATCCGAAGCAGTGAGGGGATATAGAGAAAGACACTAGAACCAAATTCAAGTGTCTCCCGTACAACTACCAATCATTGATCAATGGGGACAAGGTAAGCCATCTTTATTTAGTACATGAACCAACGAAGATGGAGGTCGGTTGACTCAAGTGATGTTGCACATCTCCGTACTATTGCGCGACGCTAAGGTATTCGCCGCCATATTGGCTGACCTTGGAACCCAAGACCACCGACAGTCCTGAAAAGACTCCCCTACCCGTTTAACAATTGATAGAGTAGGATAGGCCTCCTAGCTACCAATTTCCAAGGAATTTGATAAAGATGAAATCATCTCCTTTCGAATCCATCGATAGCCCAAATCTGTAGCCAATTCACACCCGCACAAAATAGGTAAAGCTTCAGCCGTGGCCGCAGTAGGAGCATGAACCTCAGACCTTACCGTAGCCAAAAACTCACCCCGCTGAGCCCGAATATCAACCCCTACAAAATCATGCCGAGAAAAAGCAAACTAACTAGCATCAACATTCACTTTAAGGAAGGGAAATGAAGGGGGAGACCAATGAGCCTCCGGAACTACCACCATGGATCTTGCCGGCATAGAAAGAAAGAGAGCACCAGTGACATCGAGGAACACATCAACTGAAATGGAAATGGCATGATGAACTTGTGTAGGATTAATAGGAGATTGATTGAACAGAAATTGGCACCTGGCTTTCCAAATATGCCAACAAGTAAATGCAACTTGAGAAACTAAAATAGCATGCTCTTCCTTAGACCCAAACTGCCTAGAAGCAATGGAATGAAACCAATCCATCCAAGAAAAGATCGCTTGTCGATCAACTTTATAATTTAGAACGCCACCAAACCAAATGGGTTCCACCCAAGGGCATAACAAGAAAAGATGCTCAATAGATTCCACATCATCATTACATATCGGGCAGATTTGGGAAAAATAAATTCTCCAATGTACAAGTCTCCACATAAAATTACGAAGTTTAGGCGGAGTTTGCAACTTCCAAATAAATTTCCAAACTTGTGTGGATATAGAGCTAGAAGATAAGGGTCAACTGTGCATCTGGGATCTCTACAATGATCGTGCCAAGTGATACCCAAACTTGACCATATACAACCCATTCTTAGTAGAATCCCAGACGAGGTGATCAATGCTTCGAGAATCCCCAATGGGTGTGACCAAGATAACATTATGATCCTCCGCCGACAAAAATGGTTGAAGAAAACCAATATCCCAATAATGGGATTAGGACTGATGATCGAAGCAACTCGAGTATCTCTAGTCACAGGCACCGCCCCGAGCATAGGATGGCCCAACGGAATGGATGGCAGCCAGCTATCCAACCACAAATGAACAGTACATATATCCATAATTTGCCAGTCGACCCTTTCATCAACAAATCTCTACCCACCAAAAGACTACTCCAAGCCCAAGAAGCCCTACTCCCACGTTGAGCATCAAAGAAAGAACAATGCGGAAAGTACCTAGCTTAGAAAACCGACGCCCACAAAGAGTTCGATGGTTGAATTAGTCGCCAACACTGTTTCGTAAGGCATGCAACATTAAAATTATTAAAGTTTCGAAAGCCCATACCCCCTTCTTTCTTTGGAAGACCCAAAGTGTTCTGAGACACCCAGTAAAGTTTCCGCTTCTCACCCATGGTCCCCCACCAGAATCCAGAGATCAGAGAATCCAACTCATTGCATAGCATTATCGGGAACTTAAACAGATTCATAGTGTAAGCATGAATGTAGATCACTGAAGATTCATAGTGTAAGCAGGAATGTAGATCACTGACATCATATAATAATGTTACACGTGGAAACAAAATTTATTGGTCATCAGAAGAAAATAAGTCAAAACTATGACCATATATCGATGTAGACTCATTGAGGGAAATGCTATACCATTAGAGCCACAAGCCCGAACATTACGAGAGTATGTTGGAGTGTGTTAAGAATAATGCAGTGTCATGCTCTAAATTTGGATTGCTTCTCGTGAGTAAATAAAAAAAAGTTGAGCAAATTTTTTAGGTGCGACTTAGAACTAATCCAAAACGTAATTCGGGCAAATGAGAAATTCACTCCCAACCTTTTGAGTTCTAACATCCCACTTTGTTATTTGTCTAATTATAGCAATCAAACTCTGTCCCCATATAAATCCCACAAACTCCCTCCCCACAACAAACCAAGCTTTCAACTGAAGCATCGAAGAGAGAAAGAAAAGCAAAGAAGAAAGATGGAACATGGCATCCTCTTCTCCTCCTTCTTCCTTGCCCTCTTCCTCCTCTTCTCCACCTCGTCAGCCTTCAACATCACCAAGATCTTAGAGAAGCAGTCGGACTTCTCCAACTTCAACAGCCTCCTCTCCGAGACAAAGCTAGCTAACGAGATCAACAAACGTAAAACCATCACCGTCCTCGCCGTGGACAATGGCGGCGTTGGAGGCCTCTCCGGAGGATCCTCTGACCTAACCAAGAAAATCCTGAGCGTCCACGTTGTCTTGGATTACTACGACACGGACAAGCTTAAAAAGCTCTTCAAATCAAACAAGTCTGTAACTCTCACCACAATGTTCCAATCAACCGGTCAGGCTCGCCACCAACAAGGTTTCATCACCGTTTCGGTGAAAGACAACCATATCTCATTTGCATCCGCATACAAGGGCAACAATAATGGCGGCAATCACGTCAACCTTGTTAAGTCGGTTGTTTCCCAACCCTACAACATTTCAGTTCTCCAAGTGGGGTCCATCATCGACGTGCCTGACATCGAGAACACCGATTCTGCCCCCGCCCAATCACCAAAGTCTGCCAAGGCTCCCAGCCCCTCGAAGTCCAAGAAAGGAGGTGATGACGGGGCTCCCAGTCCGTCGGAAGACGATGAGTCATCATCTGACAAGGCTCCAGCCCCAGCAAAGAAAAAGCATGACAAAGACGACAAAGACGACAAAGACGAAAAATCCTCGCCACCAAAGCCATCTGATGATGACTCGTCGTCAGATAGTGCTCCTTCGCCTGCACCCTCGTCACCTGCTCCATCTGCTGCCTCACGCACTCGTGGGATCGTGGCTGTTGGTGCCGCGGTTCTGATCATGGGGTTGGCTTCACTTTTGGCAGCTTAAATTTAAAGGTTGTTTAGAGATAAGCGCTTATTTCCTTGACAAAAATTCATCTCGTTTTAAACATTCAAATTAAATTCAAATTTCAAATAGATGGTCAAAATCCAAATATTTATAATTGTGACACAACACCTAATTATGTTAATGAATTTAATTACCCACCATAATTTTGGTAAATAAGTGCCTTATTATTACAAAAGTATTCACTTTATACTTCTCTTATGATCATCTGTTTTTGTTCTATTTCTTTTATTTGTTTGACAATCTTTGTAAGTAAATTATTTTGCATGTATGTATAAGATATATTTTGTTATTACTATACATACGTGTGCGAATAATTTACCTATATTTTTATGTAAAATATAGGTAATTAATTAATTTTGAATCAAATGGTAACATTCCTTTAGTTTGTAGGTAACTTATTTTGCATGTGTTATTATGTATGCTAGGCACGTTTTGTTATTATATAGTAAATTATTTTGCATGTATTATTACATATATTAGGCACGTTTTGGTATTATTATATATGTGTGTGTGCATGTAGTTTACTTATATTTTCTTTTTGCAAAATATAGGAAATTAAGTAATTTTGAACAAACAATATTTATTTATTGTGTATATATGTATACTTACATATATTTACTAGGAAATTTTATTGTTATTATATATATGTTGTGCAAAATAATTTACTTATATTTATATGTAAAATATTTGAAATTTTGAATGAAATAATTTTTTTTTATATTTGTAGAATATACTAATTTATTTGTTATCATCGTTTGAAAAGAAACCAAAAAATGCTTAATTTTACACAAATATGAAAACAAATATATATAAGGAATTAAAACTCTAATATCATGTAATTTTTGTTATTAGTATGCATTGGAATCATGACATTTAAATATTTTCTTTTGCAAATCCACATAAGCTTTTTTTTTTTGGTAAACTGGATTTATAACCAGGGTAAAGCCAAAAAACAAGAAGGAAGTCCACACCAAGGAACAACCAACAAACATAATACAAATAAACTACTTCATAGTGATATAGGGAGCAAAGACCCGACACAAAACACAACTTTGTGTCACCCTAAATCACTCGAACCTAAACAAGACTAAAGGTAGACATGGTAAACCATCCTTGCTCAATATATAAACTATAGAAGATGGAGGTCTATCGACCCAAGTATAATCGCTCATCTCCGAGTTCTTGGAAGAAGTTAGTCGATCAACAACCATATTGACTGATCTAGGCACCCAAGACCAACGACACATCTGGAAAAATTCCTTCACACGCAGAATTTTTCTTAAGACTGGAACTGTGTCCCACCTGCCATTGAATATTGAATTACTTAAGTTAAAAATTACTTCCTTAGAATCTGATTCCATAATGATTTTGTCTAGCTCTAAGTTCTTGGCAAGCATACACCCCTCCAAAATCGCCTTTGCCTCCGCCACTTGAACACTTGACGTCGAGATACATGATTTCCTTGCAGCTACAGACTTACCATTGCAACATTTCCTTTCTTCGTTATAGCATTCCAGCTAGCATCCACATTAACTTTAAACAACAACTGATCAGGTGGAGACCAAGCATGAATGGGTTGAAAATTATCATGTCGATTTTCATGGTTGTCAGAGCTTGCCCGCATCCCACTTGTAGCCCTTTGATTTCTCTTAGTAGCCTCCATAAAAGCGGCATAGGCAGATTTAGTCTTGTGAATAACCTGCAAATGACACATTCTTTTGATTGAAAATAACATTGCATCTCTCTTTCCAAATATTCCAACAAGTGAACGCAACTTGTGACAAAAGCCAAGTTTTATCTTGCTTACTGCCCATATTATCCATAAGTAGAGAATGTAACCAATTACTAAAAGTATCAATTTCATTTTTATTCACCTTGTAGTTAAGCTGGCATCCGAATCAGACAAGTTCAACCCATGGGCATAGAAAAAACATATGCACCACAGACTCATCTTTCTCATCACAAATGGGGCATATTGGTGAGGTAGCAACATGTCTCTTAAAAAGATCCAACCTTGTGGCAAGAGCTCAATGAAGGACTCTCCACATAAAAGTTTGAATTTTAGGAGAGGTTTCCAACTTCCAAATACCTTTCCAGACTTGGCTACTGATTGATACCATCGAGGAGAAATGCCGGTTTCAATTAGAAGACTCCTTACCATGTAACCAATGATAACCCGATTTCACCGTATAAGCACCCTTTTTCTCCCAAGGCCAAATAAATCTATCATTACAGGAAGGGTCCCCAATTTGTATATCTTTTATCTCATTAAACTCCCTCTGAGAGATGCAGGAACTAATGGGTTAAAGATCCCATTATTGAGAGGAAGGCCGAATTATAGAGGCAACATTTTGACCCAGGTTAATATTGCAATCCACACAAGGGTTGGGATGCCCATTTGGTAATGAAGGAATCCACCGATCCACCCATAACCTTCTAGTAAACTTGCCCAAGCCCACGAAGCACTGCTTCCTTTTTTAGCTTCCAAAAATGATGAATTTGGAAAGTATCTTGCCTTCATTACTTTCACCTATAAGGATTTCGGTTCCATCACCATTCTCCAACATTGTTTAGCCAACAAAGCCACATTAAACTCTTGCAAATTCCTGAAACCTAAACCTCCCTCTTGTTTTGGCAAGCCTAAGACGAGATCAAATCATCTGCACCCAAAATGGGTGTGGCCTCCCTGTGGCCCCAATAAGTGTTCGACACATATTAAATTTATGACAACAAAATTAAGCAAAGTTAAGATAATGAATATGTGTCAAACACTGATTGGGGCAACAGAGAGGCCACACCCATTTTGGGTGCAGAAGATTTGATCTCGCCTAAGACATCCCAACTCACCTAGTAGATCTTTTTATCATCACCATTTTGTCCCCACCAAAACCCAGCCACAAGAGAGTCAAATTCCTTGCAAATACTTGCAGGAAATTTTAAAATATTCATTGGGTAAACTGGTACAGCTTGGGCAACAACTTTAATAAGTACCTCATTTCCAGCATATGATAGCAACTTCTGTTTCCAACTCTGAATTTTCCTTATTGAACGATCCTTGATATACCTCAAAGCCCGGCGTTTCGACCTACCCCAAATTGTTGGCAGACCAAGATAAGTACCAAGGTTATCAATAACTGACATTCCCAAGATAGCACCCAACTCCTCCCTAACATTTCTTGGGGTACTAGCACTGAAATACACACTTGATTTATTGAGACTAACTTGTTGGCCCGAAGCAACACAATAGGCGTTCAAAACCTGAACAATGTTCCTGCAATTTTGTTGATTGGCCTGGAGAAAAATCAAGGTATCATCCACATAAGTTATTTGAAAACATTTAAATGAATGAAATAATTAAAATAAATGTAGATAACAAGTAACAGACTACCACTTAGTACTACGGTATAGTGGTATTCCTTTTCACAAGTTACAGAATAAAGTCAATGTTATTAGGGTAATTTAGGCATTCAAAAATACAATTTTGTAAACTTAAACTCAATTATGGGTATTTTAGTTGGAGCCTAGTCATTTAGCTTTTGTTAACTACTGATGATGAGGTACCAATCACAATTCATTAAGCTGCCTCCAACGAGAGGATGGGAAACAAAAAAAAACCCAAATTTTGGGTCCAAATCCTCTCTAAGCATGTATTTTGGGGGGGGGGGGGGGGGGGGGGGGGGGGGGGGGGGGGTGGGAAAAATAGAATTTCGAGTTTGGGGTGGATATTTGGATAGGAATGGGTTCGGTTCCGTTCAATTCGGTTTTTTGCCAAAATTGAAAACCGAATCGAAATTACTGTTCGGTTCAGTTTTCTGTCGGTTTGTGTTCGGTTCGATTTTTTTCGGCTTAGTTTCAGCCCGGTTCAGTTTTTTTTTTTTCAATAGCAAAAAAAATTCCTTAAAAAACAAAGCTTGCAGCCATTTTTGTAATACATCTTCCAAAGGAGTATAAATAAATTCAAAGTCTCATTTTAACATAATCGATAAAATAAGCATTCCAATAGAATCAAAGACAATGAAAATAAAAATTTAAAGTCTCATTTCAACATAATCAATAAAATAATCATTCCAAATTTCCAATAGAATCAAAGACAATGAAAATAAACATTCAAAGTTCAATTACAATCAAGTCTTCTGAAGTCCAAAGTTAAATAAACATAAAGTTCATATCTTCCAAAAGTCCAAAGTTAAATAAACATCAAAGTTCAAATCTTCCAAAAGTCCAAACTTAAAATAAACATCAAAGTTCAAGTCTTCCACACCTAAAATAAACATTCCAAAGTCCAAACTTTAAATAAATATTAGACTTAAAATAAACATTACAACTAAGATCATAAATTCAAGTAAACATCCAAAGTTCCATGCCTTGCACATACTTCTTCAAGTTCTCAAGATCAACGCTCAACCATTTCAAGTTTTGAATGACAATTTGCTAGCTAACGCGTGAGCAAAATACTAAAACCCTCCCAGAAAAATCTAAAATTACAATATATTGAAATATCTCAAATCCTTCTCTAATCTGTAAAGGCCACTATTTGTTGTAGAAAGAAACCCAGAAAATCAGATTAATAGAAAATGCAAAGTATGAATCCTTCTCTAATCTTTATCGACAGAAAATGCAAATTAAAAATTGAAAATCTGTAAAGGTACTATTTGTCCAATCAGAACCAATTTGAACTGATAAACAGAACAGAAAATTAAACACAAAGAGACTAACCTTTTGCTGTCGAGACTCGAAACTGTTAATCTAGATGTTTGTATGATTAAAACACAAGATACATAAAACATATATATATATATATATATATATATATGAGCTTATATAAGACTCTTACTTGTTGAAGATGCAGCAGCCATGCAAGCAGGACGTGATTAGGGTAAACCTCCAACTCCGATATGTATGCCGAGACTAAGAGAAAACACCAACTCTTCTGTAAACTCCTAGCTTGATGACAATGCTTTATGGGAAGCCTTAGTTGTCGTATCTAGGGTTAGCAGGGACCGGTGTTTATATACTAGCCAAAAGCCTTAGATTCCGTCCATAAAGGAAATACTAAAACTCTCTTTTCTTGGCTCTCAAGTAAATTATCATAATCATATATTATTAAGTATTCCATCAATCATATTTCCAATATAAGACACCTTATATAGGATTGATATCTTTAAGAGATCAAATCACAATCAACATTATTCTCCAATATTACATTCCTATTACATGTAGTAGACCACTTAAAGGTTGATTTATATTGGATAAATCCAACATTCTCCCACTTGGTCTACAAAATGTAATATTCACGTTTATACTTGAGATTAGAGACTAATGTCACTTTAGTGGCCATGTAACAGTGATTAGATCTCGTCCTTAATGCAGCTTTTGTCAAATGCATTTCTTAACATGGAACTAACAAGGTTGTAGAGTTGACACAACCCAGAACCTTCATAATCACACATGCTAAGATCCTCATTCACATGAAACACAAATTATGATCAATAGATGAAACTTTAAATTAACCAGAATGTCTTACTTTATATCATCTGAGGTCCACCTTATTGTAACACACAAGTTACACTTTTACGCTTCTTTGAAGCCTTAAATCTGCCAATGCAGAAATTCTTCATCTAATGAAACCACCATAACCTGCAGGTGTGAATACATCTCCAAAACAATCATGCATCAGTTTCATTAGACCAATAACAATACAAACAATGTTTGTAGCCAATGGACACAACTGAAAATACCAAATAGGCACATGTCCAAGTAAAATATCCCAAAAACTTCATAAAACAAATTAATTCAACACTTGTGAGCAAGATGAATTAATATGTTTTTGACACTGATCTATGCACCATACCAGTTACTTTCATAGTGATTTCCAACACATGCGGGCAAGATGGAAATCCTCACAACTGAGACAGTGCACAAACCATGCCATGCCATTTAACATGCAATTCGATAACAACTTGTATCTGATATATATTTCATCAGATAGAATGACTAGCACACGAAAAATGTGACTTAATGAATCCAACTGGAGATTAAATTGAATACATGAATTCTATACATACCTTATAGGTCATCTGCAAATGTAAGGCATTACTAACACGAAACTCAAACTGCCACTGATCTGCAACATCGTTACTTAATTTGCAAATCAATACTTAAATCATATTTTTGAAAATATGCCTTTGGGAATAGCCTTACTCAGTCAATGAATGCATATTACCTCAATGAAAGGTACAACTAAGCACGAAAGCAATCACCACAGTTACACAAAACATGCATCCAACAACCATCTTATATGTATCAATAAGTCCACATTTATGCTAAGTCCTTATGAGCCTCAAAACTAATGATCAACCAAGAAATCCAATTGATTGCAAATAACAGAAAAATGTACGCATATACCAAATATCCATTCGTGCAACTTAAACATATTATAGATATTCAAGTAATACAAATTCATGGAAGATAGAATAACGCTTTAATAGATTCATGCAAGTCTACTTAATGTTCAAAATTTTAGAACAACTCCCACTAAGTTTTCAGAGTTTATACTTGCAAATAAATAAATGAGTGTGAAGCCCAATTTTCATTCACTAATTCTCCCACTTGGGCAAACACTCTTTCAAAGATGTACCTAAATAAAATTGCTTTATATTTTAGACATAATAAAATAGACATTACAATCAACATAAAGTTGTCAAACATAATTTTCATCTACGAGTTACACTTAATTTAGAATTAATCATAATTGATTTATAAGAATGATTGCTACCAAATTTATTCGGATCAAAATAGACATACTAATCTTCACAAAACAAAAATACAGAGCTGTTTTGGGTCAAAATAGTAGTCTAAAGTGACGTCTCAAATAGACCAACACAATCTGCCAGTAAAACTGTCTATATGAGCATGGGTTACTAGTAAATTCACCATAATTAAAATACATGGAAAAAAATTACGAAAATTTGTAGACACATATTAGACATCTATATGTTGAACATATCCAAAATTCAGGTCATTTGGTGACTATTAGATGTGTTATTCACCCGATTTAAATCAAGACACGCAATCTGCCAGAAATAATTATGTGCATCTATCATGAATTTATACATCCAAAACAAATTCAATTTCATATCATTTCAATTTTGATGTCCAAAGGAAACTTTAGTAGTCAAATTTCATCCTCTAAACCGACATCATAGTTCAAATTGAAAAGATTTACAAGCATAAGACTTAAACAATGCGTACCTTAGCAATCCTTGATTAACCTTCATGGGTCCAATATTTTGCATCAGCAAGTCTCATGAAGAGACACAAAAATACGTCATGATGCAATCGATTTCCATGCCTTCAAACCACAACCTTTTATAGGGCTCATTGTGGAAATATTTGTTACTAATGGCATGGAATTTTATCCCAATAAACCTCATGAAACTAAATTAATTTACACATGTAGGCAAGAAAATCAACCAGTTTCTAGTACTAGATTTTATGTCACAAAAGTACCTTCATGAAAAACTTCAACACAAGTAGGCAAGATGAAGCTTTTCACAACTTCTGTGAAATAAAACCTATACTATGCCATCTTCATTAAACTAAAAGAAGTAATCCACACCTGTAGGCAAGAAGATTATCCCCTTTATTCTAATTAAGATGCAAAGTTGACCGAAGTAACTCAAAAACATAGTCCCATCGTCAACTAAGGCGTTGTGGCTTGCTTAGTTGAAAAGGCATTGGTCAACTCCGTCCTGAAACAATACAAGAAGTCATATGGATTAACTAACTGTAAGTGACAAAATTATAATAACCTGATTCGAGCTTTGAGTCTTGCCAACAAATGGCACTAATTCCTTCATGACTCCCTTTGACATCAAATTAATCTCCAAAAGCCTGACAACATACTTGAAAGAGATTAATCACATATAGAACAAGTTTTACTCCACCACAAGAATGTCAAAACTTATCATTATGGAGTCAATTACTCAATAGAAATACTTTATGTAATGGGAAAGAACAATACATTCCTCTAATTTAAAAGCTTAATCACTCAAATGCTTTCTTAAGTCAAACGTGCTCTTTTCCTTTTATATATTTCTTTCCGTAGTACAAAACTACTAAACAGAGCATTATAATCATGCATTAGCTTTGTAAATACCAAATTAAACAAATGAACAACCAAAGTTATTTTCTTCCATAGAAAACATCTCCAATATATGCCCTACATTAGCTTTGAATAGTTTCTTTTCTTCTCCCCTTATGACACATAAAAATTTACTAATCAAAGCACTGTTTAAATTCTTTAGGCATAGGAATAACCACAAACAATAATACATGTTTGAAATTCATGCTTATCAATTAAGTTGCATACTTTGAATGGATAACATACCTCATGCCTTCATATGTTCACCACTTCTTTGTAAACATATATATAATCACATGACCAACCATAATTCTACAAATAATAATTGTCACATAATTACGATAAACATTATTCATTTGTATAATACCCTTGTTCTTGTCACTGGATGTTTTCGGTCATTCTCAGTCAATCCACAAATTATACATCAATTTTTCATAGTTAATTAGTCATGTATAATTTAAATGACTATTGAGATAGGAAAGCAAATTATAGAAAACCCGATTGATTAGTCATGTAGGTTTCTTATACTGTTGCCAAAATTTATATTGACCTGCTTTCAAATATAGACACACATAAACTTAGCATATGCATTCTTGCAACACAACTTTAACATATGTTATCACAATCATAGGCATAACATATCCCAATAGTATTGATAAATTATAGGATATGACTAATTCCGTCTCCTACAATCAGAAAGATGTCACAACATGGTTGGATTTTGCGGGAACAATATAACACTTTATGAATCCAACACAACCATTCCTTATATAATTTATCATTAAGACCAAAAGAAAAGATCATACCAGAATTTCATATACTGATGTAATACGAACCTCTTCATTAGGCTTGTTCGACTGAGGGATCTTAAGAAATTCTCCAATGCAACGTTAGAACAAATGTAAATACATACACATGCTTATAAAAACTCGAGACTACAAATGTATATAACCTATACTTTTGCCGAGTTCTGTCTCGTGAACTTGTGAATTTAGGCATTGACCTGTATTAATTTATTTTGCCGATTCAAATGGAAATCAGAGGCAATAAAGATTTACGGTTTAAGAAGTATTTCCAAAAACTGTCCGTGAGGGATTTGAGGGGTGCTTAGTGTCCCCTTGTCGCCTTTCCACCCTAGAAGCAGCGACTAGAGCTGCTGGGGCCAGTCAATAGGCTCACTCATGCACATTACTAACGAAAAGCCACGAACAAACAAAATATATATGCACTTTTATATGCATGCATCTTGGCATGTCTTGAAAAATTCTACTTTTCTTTCGTTCTGTACGCCACTTATATGCATATAAGAATTAATCATGTTCAAAACATATATTTTCTCTTTGTTTTGATAACCAAGTTTAAAACTTAATAGTCAAAACTAACCATGTATATGCATGATCAACTAATTAATTCGTAATTGACACATATTATGATCAATATTGTTTGCTTTGATAGGAGACTTTACCGATCTTGCTTATTTGAGATGCTTCATAGTCTTCCTTGGCAAGATTAGTACAGAAGTACATATTTGTATATGCAGTTTATATGTAATATATATGAGAGCAGAATATGTGATTTCAGGGAGATGAGAGCAGAATATTTGAGGTAGGCACGCACCGACCAAAGGAGGCAGGCACAATCGTAAGCGCCGTCGGCCTCTGCTCATTAACCGACCTCCATCTTTGATTTTTAATATTTAATTGACATTTGAATTTAGGATCAAAAGGAATTAATCATAGAATATGTCTGCACATATCATATTAGTACGCCAAGGATATGGAATCACACTTGAATTTAAGACGAAAATTCAGTTTATGTATTTTGTAAAACGACTATATGTATCGTAGAACTTAATAGGTTTTAATCATATAACCAGTGGCTCTGATATCAATTGTTAATCTAGATGTTTGTATGATTAAAACACAAGATACAAAAAACATATATATATATATATATATATATATGAGCTTATATAAGACTCTTACTTGTTGAAGATGCAGCAGCCATGCAAGCAGGACGTGATTAGGGTAAACCTCCAACTCCGATATGTATGCCCAGACTAAGAGAAAACACCAACTCTTTTGTAAACTCCTAGCTTGATGACAATGCTTTATGGGAAGCCTTAGTTGTCGTATCTAGGGTTAGCAGGGACCGGTGTTTATATACTAGCCAAAAGCCTTAGATTCCGTCCATAAAGGAAATACTAAAACTCTCCTTTCTTGGCTCTCAAGTAAATTATCATAATCATATATTATTAAGGATTCCATCAATCCTATTTCCAATATAAGACACCTTATATAGGATTGATATCTTTAAGAGATCAAATCACAATCAACATTATTCTCCAATATTACATTCCTATTACATGTAGTAGACCACTTAAAGGTTGATTTATATTGGATAAATCCAACAGAAACAACAAGAAGAAGCTGATAGCGAGATGAGAGACTGACAGCCAGGTGTGAGATATTAAGAGAGAAGGGTCGCGGGTCGCCGCTGGGAATGAGAGACAGATAGTTTGAGAGAGTGATTGAAGACCGAGAGAAAGAGAAGGCTCAGGCTGCGCGAAAAGGGAAAATGTGAGAGAGGAATACGCGTGGAGGCCTTAAGGTTACACTTGGGGTAGAACGATGCCGTTTCTAGAATGTGACAGGTTGATTATAAAAAATAAAAAATAAAAAAAGAATCTGTCATATAGGTAGATAAATATAATTAACCTGTGATATATGATGATTAAAAAAATTAAAATCTATAAATAGGTTTAAAGCAGAAGGAAGAACGAGAAATAACAAAAAGATAAATAAAAAGAAATAAGCAAACAGATAATTAGGAAGAAATTTGATTTTTATAATAAATCTTATTATTGAACAGATAACTATTGATAATTAAATAATTAAATCTAACAAATTGGACTTATTTTAATAAATTGGACTATTCCTACTGTTGGCTCAAAAAATTGGACTTATATCAAGTTTTCCCATAAATATATCACCCTAATAATTTTTGGTGCCCCCAATTATTTTGAGCCCCAGACGGTCACCCTGCCCGCACTGGGCCTGGGCCAGCCCTGATGACATATATGGCGTATGTGCCCGTGTTCCAAACACACGTAAAAATCTCTACTTAAATTGGTTGAAGTTGTAAATTAAACCCCATGATGCAGGATTTTTTTTATATTAATCGATCCTTCTTTTAATTAATAACTGTTTCACATATATTGTCATGGATTAATTTCTCACAAGTCGTAAGTCATCACAAAGACATGGTAAATAACTTTCATGACTCATAACTCGGTACTACGGTTTGGTGATATTCATATTCGCTTAGAAGTGAGAGGTCTTAGGTTCGAATCTCATGAATGATGAATTCGCAGCCAAATTGAGCTGCCCATTGTGCAACATTGCCGAACTCCCCCTCCTCTAGTGTAAAAATATCGATGTACTCAAAAGAAAACTTTCATGACTCCATATTACTGACTACTATGGGGTAACTAGGTGGAAGATGTTAAGAATTTGGCTTTTTGAGTGATTTCACTTCATATTCAACACAACGTCATAACCTAATTTCTGCATATTAAACACTTTTACATATTATACACTACAAGGCAAAAGCCAAAGTTAATAAATCCTCACTATATACACATTGGATCATTAGATATTGATTTTTTTTTATCAGATCTGTTTTTGTTCTACATGTTCTTCATGACTAGATTCGTGGTTATAATTATGATTTAGGATTGTGAATTAAATCTAGAGTTATGGTTATATTGGGCCATTTGGGCCATGTGGATTAATTTAGGGTTATGGACAAAACAATGACCCTTGAGTTTTTTTTTTTTTTGTTTTTTTTTTTGGAAACTCGACCCTTGAGTTTATTGTAGAATTAAACTTGCTAATCTACCAGCATGCATGCAATTGCAAAAGGTACTTGCCATTGTAAGTTCTAGTAAAACAGTTATATACACTCATATACATACGTATGTATGTTAAATTTCTTATATTATACAGTCGATATAATTGCTTTTAATTAAGCATCAACTTAAAGGGATTGGCTATAAATTGAATAAGGATGTTAGCAAGTTAGCAACTTTCTCACTCATATGTTCTTGTTTTACCTCTCGACTATCATTTTCATCATGTAATGTTGTTTGATGATGGAACTGTATAATTTCAAGACCACCCTTAAAAGATCAGCTTTGCAAAAAAGTAACCAAATTAGAAATCGTTTTACCATTTGATTATCATCAATGTCAAATTCAAATTTTATATTTTATATTTTTTTTTACAAACAATAGCGTTAGTGTGTTAAAGTTATGGGATAAAGGTATCGGTGGGGATCGAACATGCACCAGAATGTATAGGCATGATTACTTTTCGCCACTAGGATAAAACGTCATATGCAACATAGTTAATTTATATAGACCGTTAAATTATGTTTTTCAAATGATCTTTAAAAAGTGATCTAAAAAATAGAAGGTTCAAATCATTAGGCAACATTGTATGATGGAAAAGGGTCAAAGAAGTAGAATAAGAGAATATAAGTGAGAATTAAGTTGCCAGAATTGTTACCAAAATCCAACTTTAATTAAAACACAAATTTGATTAATGCCAAATCGATCATTTGGTGCACAAATTTGATACCTAAGTGCCTAGTATTTTCCTTAAATTAGATAATGATCTTGATACGTTCACTTTGGTGACATCGCACTAAATTATCATCTACACGTTGGGTTAGTAGGTGCCCCATCCACTACACGAAGTTTTGGCTCATATTCGATTTAATGCGTACCATACACTGTTTCTCTTAAATATTATCATTGGAAGTTTAATTATTATAAATTAAAAGTAAAACTATTGAAAAAGGCTTGAAAACTTTGAGTTTTAACGATAATGACAAAATAAAGGGTAAAGTGAATAGTATCAGGTTTGACTTTTTAGTGTAAAAATGTGGTTTTTCGTTATAAAGTGAACAGTACCGCGGGCTTTTCGTTAAAACTCCCTAAATTAAATTCTCTATTACTATTGAATTAGTATCTAATTTATTCTCATTGCAATCAATTTGCTCTTTTAGACGGGAATTAGTATCTGATTTCTAGAAAAAGACAAGCTTTATTTGAAGATCGCAAACTCGATTATCCTCCTAATTATAATAAGTTTTAGCTTTCGAGGTGTGTGTGTGTGTGTGTGTGTGTGTGTGTGTGTTATATCACCATTAGGAATATAAGTTCTGCCATTAGGGTTGTGGAAAGTAAGTACTGCTTCGTCAAATATTATTCTAGTTCACGAATTATGTTATAGGCTTGTGGGGTTCAAATCCCGCAAGAAAGGACGAACCAATAAATCCCCATAAAGCCAAAAAAAATAAAAAATTTCTTGCGCAACTCATAAATGGGTAATGACAGAAAAAGCAGAACAAAATGGTTATATATAATGAGAGTATTAATTTTACATTAGAGAAAGAATGGACATTGCATGTGCCTATACGTAATTGGATTACTTTCTATACTGCCAATTAGTTTTGTAGTGGAACCTCAACATTTTCATGGTATCAGAGCAAGTTGTCTCATGTGTGAAGCCCAACGTCCACACGTGCTCTACGTCATCCGATTTGTATAGTGTTCACGTGCTAAACTTGAAAATTTGACAGGGGACATGTTGAGAGTATTAAACTCATAATGATAAAAGAAGAGACCTTACATACGATAATAAGTAATTGGGTCACTCCCAATACATATTACGAATTAACTTTTATGGTAAAATCTCAACTTTCTTCAATATCAAACATGCCTTGACAAGTTTCTGTTAAGCTAATTAAACCAAACGTCATTCAACACTGTTCTATAGCTTGAACGATGAAACTTTGGCCAATTAAATGTAGAAATGGTTTTAAGATTAGGCTTATTATATTAACACCCCACAAATTGTTGAATAAACCCCACATACTTAATACACCCCACATTTGCTTTTTTAATTAAAATTATCTTAATACACCCCACTTACTTTCCCATAATACTCTCACACCCCACATTCTTAATATACACCTTACATTTTCTACATGCACCCCATATTTTCAATTCCATCATTTCACAAATCTTATAAAGCTTTTAATTTGGACAAAAAATGCCGACTGAAATTTTGACAAAAGATGCTGCCTAGGATTTAAAGCATATGTGGGTTGTTTTCATTTCCACCATTAAACTCATCTTGTCAATTTTTAATATTTGGTGGTAATTTTAGGTGTTTAATTCTTCATGTAATCCCTATGATCCCTAAAAGATGACTACGAACATAGAAGCTTGAATAACGCATCAAAAGCAAGATTAAATAATTATCGATGTTGTCAAAATCACTAAAACAATAAAAAAATATGAAGTTTTACCTCATGTGAAGCTTCGGAAACATCGATTTCGTGTTTCATTCGTCAAAAATATTTTTTCTCAATCAACATGTTTGTAGTTTCACTGGTTAGGATTTTATTCAACAATGAAGGGTTGGAGGATTTTTGATAGTGGAAGAAAATAAATAATACGTTAAAAGTGATTTGGGGTGTATATAGAATTTTTTTTTATTTCTTTTAAACCTAATAAGGTCAAAATTGTCATTGCATAGTCGGGTAAATAAATCATTTAATACTAAATTTTAATGTGGGGTGCATTTAACATTTTGTGGGGTGCTAATATAAAAAGCCTTAAGATTATTACAATCCACAAAATTTTGGAGTGCTAATTATTCTTGAGTGCATATATCTTTCTGAATATATTGGCATCCTCCTTTCATAGAAGCAATATACAAATCTCATCCCTAGCAAACAATGTATTTTCACCGTATAACTTTTATAATCAAAGTTGTTTAATTTTTTAATCATCATTTGAAAATCTTCCCAACAACAACAATCATTTGAATTAGAGATCGTTTAGTTTTCAAATATATTAAATAAATCGACAATTTATCATGAATGTGTTACTTGGTACTCACACCGTCTATTTATTTCATGCATTTAGTTGACTAAATGATCTTTGGTTCAAATAATTTTTAGGAATGATCTTCAAATGAACATTATGAAATTAAAAGGTTCAGATTATAAAAGTGGTACGGTGAGTATATAAGTAGGATATGTGCATTCCCCCTCTCACGGATGCAAGTGTTATCCTATTTTTCTCTTTTATTTCGATATAAAAAGGTAGTGATGAGTGTGGAAGCTACCTTTCCCTTGATTCTCACTTCAAATGAGATATGTATGAAAAGCTAAGCATGTTGCATAAAGTTTGTGGTGTACATATGTTATGGAATCTTCGGCGCCCCCACCAAAAACCTAATCTTTGTACGCAAAGAAATGTGAACAAATATTATGTATGGAAAAGTCGAAAGAATGACAAAAAGAATATGGAATATATGGAAATCATGGTGTGCTACTGCTACAGTTGTTCTCCAAGAGCCAAACACTTCTTTGCTAAATCGCTAATGTATGAAAACGACCACTAATTGGCATCCAAAACATCTTTACTTCATATACACGTAGGGCAAGGATTCTCTTTTCTGGTTCCAAACACTTATTAAAAAGACCTTGAGGTGTTCAAGTGCCATTGGGTTCTTTATTATACTCATGTCCTCATGTATTAGGTAGGCTACCAACTTTGCAATCACATATTTTATACTTTTACAAAACTATGAAAGAGGTGGTAGTCGTTTTTTTATCACCAATTCTTTGTTTTTTTTTTTCGTTAGAATGAGGCAAAGCCAAAGGAAAACTACACAGGAATCATCCGGTTTATCATAAAACCAATTAGTAATATAAGGAGTAATTCAACTTCTTATAAGCCCTTGCACTGTTTCTCATTTCACCGATGTGAGACTCATGTGAACAACATAAATGGGGTGAGATAGAGCATGCGTGGTCGTTGGGCTTCACAATTGGGCAAACCTGCTCTGATTTTATGAAGAAAGTTAAGGTTTCACCATAAAGCTAATTGGTAATATGAGAAGTAACCAAACCTCTTATAAGTTCTTGCAAAGTTTCTCGTTTCACTGATGTGAGACTCTTTTACCTTCACATCCTCACAACTAGAGAATATGTATATAATAGGAGATACCAAAGGTTGAAATTCTACAGACTTTGATATATAACAAATTAGTAAATTCTTGGTTGTATTTTTAGTAATTAAGTTTTAATTGAATACAATTAAACAAGATATAGGGCAGCCTCGTTGAAATGTACATGAAGATTTCCTCAACTTGCACATTTTTCACTACTATATATTGTACTTAGGAGCTAGGATAAAATGAAGTTTAAGGTTGATAATTCAAAGTGTATATATATTATAGAGTGTGGTGACACCAAACAATATAGTTTTGAACTTTTGACCAAAAGCACAACACAAATATTATCTTTGGACAAATGGAAAAAAATAACTATAATTTGGAGCTTAAAATTAATTTCAATTTCATTTCATATTAATTATGTCCTTTCGTGACTGCATGCCTTTGAAAGAAATAGTAACTGTCGGAGCTTGAAACAAAGAAATTGAAGTAATTAGCAAATACATTATAAAGTCTGCAGGTCGTGCGATACAACTTAAAGCCCGGATGCAATCCACTTGACATGGGGACGAACTTTCTACACAAACAAATTTCTGTGTTGAGACCTCGATTTTTGAATTAAAAAAAACAAAAAGAATATATGTATGTATGTATGTATGTATGTATGTATATATTATAAATAGATCAAGAGAAACTTCAGTGTATCGATAATACGAAAAATGAAATGGTAACAAAGATGTAAATGACCGGAATCGAAGGAATTGGGTACCACTTGAGATTTTTCAGAAGTATTGGGGTTAGGAGGGTCTATATCACTAGGACCTTGGGGATGTAAAAGGTGGAACAAAACAGAAGCAAAGGTGACATTGCGCTTGAGGGGCTTGGAGGCCTAAAGGCATACAAAAATCCAGCATGCAATGCTCTGTACATGCACGAGGGGGAACATGAGAATATAAACTTTCAGACTCAAAAGTTGATCGATGACCACTGTTAATTTGACCTTTGTCATCTAATTATGTGGATTAGTTATTAAATTTTAACACCTTATTAAATATGTTAAATAACTTTTTTTTTTAATTTAAAAATTGTCGCTTATGAAATATGAACTTAATACGTACTCCTAGAAAATAAAAATTAAGTGTCACTAGACTAAAATTGATCAACTACTGAAATATACATGCATCCTTAACCAAATGCACCCACATAAATTAGGATTGTTTGTGTATGTATATATGGTCGATCAAGTTTATCAGATTCGTCATGTATCAATTAATCACGTGAAGTTTTGATCCTAGATTCAACATCAACCACTTGACAAAGATTTTTGGTTAATTTCAAAGAAAGAAAACAGAAAAGGAAGGAAACAATAGACAATGACAGCCCTATTCTATGTCTTTTAAGTTACCTAATCAACAAGAAACTCGATATTGACAAATCAAACAAAATTTTCCTTTTTAGCCAATTCGCAAACAGTAAGAAACAGATAACATAAAGTCCATCATTATGATAGCAGAAGCCAACATTCGCACTGAAATTGATTTCTTGTCGCATGGTTCTTGACTTGTTATTAAGTTCACATTGAAGAACATCAAATTTACTGTGTGGTCATATTTTTCGCAGGTCCTTTTGAACGTGTCAAGAAACTCTACCTCCAAAATATCCTACGTATAACACTAATCATGGATTTGACAAGACGGCAGCGCAACGGCCCTCCTTTCTCCTCTCCGGCTACAGAACCATGTAAGCCCATGTGATGACATGTGGGCAACATGGGGGCATTCTTTCAACTGTTTGATTATTCAGACATTCTGGAAAAACGATGAATCTTTGACGATGATAATTGAGACTTGGAGAAGTAGTGGTCCTTTTGAATGACAAAGTACATCACATTAGGGCTCAATTATACATGAATTGACTTCGACGGACATATGTATGTCGAGTCTGTGATTAGATTTGAGTGGTATATAGAATTTGGGAGAAATCTTAATAATAAAAATGATTAGGGAAAATAATCAACTGTCTAATCTCAATAATAAAAGTACTTAATGTATGAATAAAACTAAACCTAGTTGGATCGAACTTTGATGTTTTCAGTTAGTTATTAACCATTAAGGAATGTTTTTGGATTATGTACTCAAGCTCAGCCTTGGTCCTTTACTTTTGTTTTTAAACTATAGGTCATATCAACAGACTACAAATTTAGGAATCCGGATCATTTCTGTAAGAATTATGGATATTCATGAATTATGTCCGTTCATCGTACATTGTGCGGTCAGAAATCATTTTAATCTGACCATACGATGTATGATAAACGAACACGATTCACGGATTTCTGGAATCCTCACAAAGAGGATCCAGAGAAGATCCTGTTGGCAAATTTAGTACATAATTTTTTAGTACATGAACTCTTTGGTACAAAAGAAGCCAAAGATTGGGGAGGGGGTCGTAAGAGTCAAACCCTAGTGTGAAAGTAAAGGGCGATCAGGGAGATCAACTATTTAGATCAAATTTTGTAAACTGTATGACGTGATGGTTGATGATTGAATTATTAAGTGTTGATTAAAATGTTAATTTTCTATTGGTGACACATCACATAATTTTCAAATTTGATCTACTTAGCATTACCCGGATTATATATATACACTCTACCAATTTAGTTTCAAGCACCACATTGAAGACGTATTTAATAAAATATGCATGCAATTAGATGTGTGTTTGATCCGTTTGAGAAGAACTCAAGGCGTGCACCTCTACCATCTATGACTATACCTTAAAACAAATAGAAAAAAAAAAATATTTTGATTAAAATTAAAACAGTATCGAGGAAGACCAAATCACATTTGAATTATCATGCACTTCTGGGATCCGATACTCTTGAAGAATCTTTTCCATTCTTTGGTAATGTATAGAAAGATAGAAATAAAATGACTACAATTTTGGGTATTCACTTAATCTATTCAAAGGCTCATTAAAATTGAATATTGATTATATCAACTTGTCCCCTTTTAAAAAAAATAAAATAAAATAAAATAAAAACTTAGGATGACAATGGTAACATTGGTTATCTAATTTATAATTTGTATCAAACTGTTCAATGATCAATAATTAAATTGTACATCAAAATAAAAACGTCGACCACAGTACTAATACTTTTCTTTCCGAGTTGGAAATTCGAAAATCACACAGCAAAGAATCACAAAATACAACAAACCGGATTTGACAAGACAACTTAACTAGGGCAAAGCTTTTAAGGTTAAAAGCAATTATAAATGACTACGTTTTTCCAACAACAATAATCCCAAACAGCAGCTTTCAGTCGGAAAACCCACCAACATCCCAAGATCCACACAAGAAATAACAGCCCCTAGTCACTCCCACCCCCTTCACGTGGACATCTCGTGATATAAGTGAGTGCAGCTTCTTTCCATCATTGACTTTCCTTTTTGAATCTTTTCTTAATTAATGAACAGTGGCATGCATTTGTATACAAAGATTCCCCATCACCAAAAAATAAAAAGAGAAAAAGGAGAAAAAAAGTAGCATTTGCAATTAAGCTACACAAAGATTCTTCCAAACCCCAACCCCACGGAATTGGATGTTGATGGTGATGATTTGTGCCCTAAATCAAAAAACCCTACGCGCATCCATCCACCCTCTTGTTTTTAATCCCATTACGTCCCACAATATCTAGATTCTCTTCCAAAGCCAAACACGCGAGAAATTTTTCATTGTAATCGGAACACTGATGGTACATCAAGTGTTTTTATGTAAGTGGTGGAAAATTGTATTTTTTAAGTTATTAACTTTTTAACACACATCCTACCATTTGTATAGTAACACATGATGTATCATCCCGTGTTCTAGTCACATTGAAAAATCCCTCTAAACACGCCCACAATCACCATCCTTTTCAGTTTCTCACTCCCACTCATAGAGTATTCCCTCTTGTTTTTATTTGTCCCTTTGACACACATATATATACCCCCTCCGACCACCTGTTTTCTCACAGCAACCCACTCCATTTCCTTCTCCTCCTCTTTCTCCAAAGAAACAGCAACACATTACAACCAATACTGCCCACCAGAGAAAACCCTAGTTCTAGCAACCAGAAATAAAAAATGTCTGGGGTTTGGGTTTTCAATAATAATGGGGTGATTCGCCAGGCCGAGACATCGACTTCTAGGAGGAAGGCTTTGGTGCACTTGCCGAGTGGGCAGGTGGTGTCGTCCTACTCGACGCTAGAGGAAATATTGACGGGGTTAGGGTGGGAGAGGTACTATGGAGGTGATCCCGATCTCTTCCAATTCCACAAGCGATCTTCGATCGATCTAATCTCTCTCCCCAGAGACTTCTCCAAGTTCAACTCTGTTTACATGTACGATATTGTCATTAAAAACCCCAACGTCTTCCACGTTCGGGACGTGTAGACATATGTATGACATCAGTTGGTACCTTACGTTGTGTGTGAGTCTCGTTGATATATGGTTGATTTCTTTTTCTTTTTTCTTCATATCACTAGCTTACTTTGTTCTTTTAGTGATTGATATGCTTTTGTGTTTGTTGGTATACATCGGTTGTAATAAAGTGTACATCTACATGCATGGTGATTGTGTTATTTGGGATATATTGGGTTGCTTTGTAAAATATTTTGGCTTTGTACCATCTGATAATGTTAGTGTATATCATTGAAAGAAGCAAATGGATAGACTCTATTTACTTTTTGTTAACTACAATACTTAAGCACAGGTCGCAGCTATATATGATCGATGGCAGTTTGGTAACTACAATACTTATATGATTGTGTGAAAAAGAAGGGAATAGAGCTAAATATATAAACGCTGAATTTATAAAAGGACCGATTGGTAGTTACTCAAAACAAACCTGAATTCAAGATTAAAGTTCTGGGAAGTTAATTAGTTACAAAGCACGTCGCATCCCGCTTCAACGTTTGCTCATCTTCATGCCTACAAAAAGCCCCAGGAAAGTTCTAACACCTCTTCCTTTCATTGTTCTTGATTGCTTTTGTTTTCTTCGTTTTCAACATCGCGGACAATGTTTGATTCAAGTTTTGGGGCTGGATTATCATTTTGAATGATTAAAAGCTTGGAAAATCGATTAAAAAAGATATACACAATTTTCTTATTAGTTGCAATTATGTTAAGTACATAACTGGCTAATTGATACTCTAATCCAACCAAAGTTGTACTCTAAAAGAAAAGCTATATTTTTCCTGAATTAAGTTACATAATTTTCACATTATCCAAAATCTTCTCTTATCAAAGTTTGGGTAAAAGATTAATAAATGGGGACAAAGCAATATCCATTATCCACTCATAAGCCACGAGCACTTTTACAATATTTTTTGATTGGGTGGATTCTATACAAGTGACATGGTGAGGTCCCCAACGTGGAGGAAGATCAAAATTTCAACATGTGAGGGGCTTCACGTGAACATGGCACAGTAAGATATCACGAGCCTGGTGTCACATTCCACGTGTCATACCGGGATTGTGGGTTCACTTGAGCTTTTCGTTTGACAGACTGTGTGTGCACGTGGCACAGCCTTTTAATCAAGAAACGAAGTTGATGTTTGTGTTGTTTTCTGGGAAATTAAAAGAAAAGAGAATTAAAACCTGTCCAAAGATTTAGCAGCGTGACCACACTGCCTTTTTCAGAGACTATGAATGTGACCAAATAAATTTAAAGAAACAAGATAATATATGACGTTTTCCCAGCACGCAACAACAAATGATGAGATCAAACTTACTATGTATAGTAAGGTTATTAATTTGTTGGAAAATTATAAAGTAAAATGCATTTTGCTAAGGAGATTAAAATTTTAAATCAGATGTGCAAACCAAATGTGTCACTAATAAAAAATAAGCATGTTAATCGACATTACCACATCATTTAGTTTGCAGAATTTGGTTTAAAAATTGGTCTCCTGCATTACCTAAGTAAGATTAATTTTCCCAGCACAATTTCCTTACAAGGAGGTATTACTGGACCTGTAAACGGGTCGGCTTTATTAGGTTTGGGAGTCGAGTTCAATCCGACCTGTTAAGTTAACGGATCACCCGAACCCGACCCGTTAACAATTATTTTTTTTTTTTTTCATAGAGTTTATTTTTTGTTGTTAAAACTTTTCTGAAATTAATAAAATATCCTCAACTAATGGGAGCTAACGGGTTGACCCAAAGTGACCCGTTATTTAACGGGTTGTTAACGGGTTCACCCGTTAACGACCCGACCCATTAAGCATCCATCCAAATACTAATATTGACGGGTTGGGTCGGGTTAACGGGTCGAGTCCAAAATGCCAGGTCTAGGTATTACCAGATACTGGAGTGAATTCTCTTATTTAATTAAGTTAAATATCGGTTGTTTATCAACTAAGTCACAAGCATGGCTAGCTACAAATTAAGCATAATGGATTAACAAAAAAACACTATCAAAGTGAAATGCTTACAATTACCTAGGGGTGGGCACGGGCCGGGCCGGGCCCATTTTTGAAGGAACCGGACCGGACCCGGAATCAAAGAAGACGGGGCGGGCCGGGCCGGGCATTACAATTCTTAAAATAGGAACCGGACCTTACCCGGCCCAGTTGAAACGGGCCGGTTCGTTCCGGGTCCACGGGTCCTTTTTTTTTTTTTTTTTTGGCTGTTTAAAAATATTTGCACAGTTTGAAAAAAAATTGCACATAACAGATTGCATTCGATTCATTTTGGAGCATATAAGATATGTGCTAGAATATTAACATTAGCCAAGCATGTATACGAAAGCTAGTAAGCAATTGGTGATCTGGAACAATCCTTAGTTATTAATTAAAACTTGGTTTACCAGTACTTCTCCTACATTTCAGATTGCCATTTTTAACAGAAACACAGAAAACCTTACATTTCAGATTGCCATTTTTAATAGAAACACAAAACATTGATATACTTCACACTCAACAAAACAAGCTCGTCAGCCTGAATTTTTACTGGTGTACTAACAATGCTTAATAACAACATTGGGTTCTTCCAAGATACCATTAAAAAACAGGTAAGCAATTAGTTGGCATTGATAAGAAATTAAGGAATTAAAAACAACACAGATTCCTAATTAGAAATCCATCTGTTTTATGGAATGCAATAATTCCATTAAAGTCTATGAGAACTGAGAAGCAAAAACTCGTCGACCTTATTGACTAATACAAATACAATCTAAGGATTGGCTTCCGTATATGGATCCCAAATGTCCGCGTAGCAAAAACTCTTCTTCTGGGTAGCTGCACATATACGGAACACACAGACTGAAAAACGCAGTAAACACAAATCTAAAAAACGCAGTAAACACACAGATTGAAATCCCGATCCCGATCCCAATCCCAATCCCAAATTCCAATCAATAACCAAATCGCAACACAAATCCCAAATCTCAAATCCCAAATCTCACTCCCATCCAATCCTTCACCCAAATGTTCATGCATTCATCAAATTACTCCCACCTAAAGATTTAGTCTCTAATAAAATCCTATTATTCATGCTACAGTTTCTATTGCTACTGATCCTTCGCATCCACAAAAATAAAATTCGGAGAAGTAGACTTACGGTAGCTGCGAAGTAACGGATGTCGTCAAGGTCGGAGGATGGCTGGATGGGTGGTGGTGGTGTCGATGTGTTGGTTGCAGCGGCGGTGATGGGCGTTCTCTGTCGTCGGAGTCGAGTCGAGTCGAGGGATGGTGGGAGCGAGAAAGTGAAAGTCTGAAACTGAAACTGACTTTGGAAGTGGAACCCTAGGTTAGAAATTAACGATTCAGATTGCATGATAGGTTATCATTCAATCTCAACCATTGATTATAATTAGAAACGGGCCGGTCCGGGGCCCCCTTTTTCTAAGGTTTAGGAACCGGCCCGCCCCGTAAATAACAATGGCCCGGCCCGGCCCGTTTGTTCCCAAAATAAACAAGACCCGGCCCGTACCCGCCCCGAACCTACATTACCCGCCCCGACCCGCGGTTCCTCTACCCGTTTGCCCACCCCTACAATTACCAGTGTGTCAGTAAGTATGATTTTAATTTAGGGGAGGGGTGTTTCGTACCCGAGACGCAAGGTTAGAAACCCAATATTCTATCTACTAGAATATTAGATCAGATGCATGATATTAAGATCATTCCTAGCTTCGGACCCAAAATCAAATTGGCCACCATATTCACTTCCACATTGGTTATTCTCCATCTGCTTTGGCAACTCTAATATGACCATCATAATCCTCAGTATCTATGGCATTGTTCGAACTGTTTACATCAACCCCACTCAGCTTTGCAAACTCACAGTCCAGAATTTTGCAAAAATCTTCATCGTTGTCAAAATCCATCGTAAAATATTGGGAATTTTCTACCTCTTCTGTTTTTGTTCTTGATGATCAGTCAACTAAAATTACCATTGCTGACCAAGTTAGCATTTGTGGGCTGTACTCCTACCCCTACATTAGGGTTAGGGTTTTCGTCCTTTTGCTGTTGTAGAGTGAAAGTTATGCCCCTGTTGTCCCTTCTGCCTGGCCAGAAATCTGGGGCCTGATCAGGGGTAATGAGATTGTTGCCATTTGATCTGGAATTATTGAATGGTGGCAGGTCTTGCTCGCAGATGTGATATTACTTTTGACACTCTCCTCCCATTACAAAGTGAATGGGATTTTAAACTTTCTAAAGTATTGAGTTTAATGTTTTTATTTTTTATTTTTTTTACAA
Organism: Cotoneaster glaucophyllus; assembly: GCA_036320875.1. Classification (NCBI taxonomy): domain Eukaryota; kingdom Viridiplantae; phylum Streptophyta; class Magnoliopsida; order Rosales; family Rosaceae; genus Cotoneaster; species Cotoneaster glaucophyllus. The sequence goes on along the minus strand of CM070073.1, from coordinate 6,805,262 downwards.
ACAATAGAAATAAACATTAAATTCTTCTAAACTACCGATAAATTTGTGTGTAAAAGAAAGAACAGGTTGCTTTAATCAACTTTTATTTTCTGCAATCAGAATGTCATATTTGATTGGATTTGTTATTGGCTTCTGCACTTTATTTGTTTTTGTATGGGTTTTTCATCTGCTTCTGCAGTTGTACTTTCTTTGTTTTTGTAGAACGTCTGAGCGATCGAATTAAACATTTCAACCACATTCATTCAAAAGATAATAGTGTTACAGTCACCAATTTTTTCATCAAATTTATTATGTGTGAGCTCAGACTTACATAAAATGTAAAAAGAGGCCATATTTAATTTTGAAATAGTCTAAACTCCATGCGTGAAATTCAAACTTGGATGCATCCGCGTCGGATGCAAACATATGTTCTAACCAATGTGGCCATCTGCTGACATTGAGCCTTTCACTAGTGATTAAAATTTGTTTTCAACAAACTTGAGAAATCTGATAAAATGAGGATTTTAAAACTCTTAATTACTCAAATGATTGATCAAATAATGACTACATTATTGATCAAATATTGGAAAAATTCTTCCATGCTACAAGTATTCGATGACCTAAATTGGTTTGAATTATTGCTCCAATCTAGCAATCATTTTGAGCAGAAACAACACATGATTAAGTCACTTTCTTCCTGCTATTTTGCTAATTAGATATAAGATTAATATTGAAAAGTAAGACCTGTCCATTTACATCATGTAGTGCAATCTGCCTCGTAATTTTTCAGCAACAACGGATGATAAGGTAGCGTTTGGTACGTAGACGGGACGGGACGGAACGGAACAAAGATTTCATGTCATGTTTGGTACTGGCAAGATGGAATAGAACGAAACTGGATTAAATGATTAACTTACCCTTTTTATTTGACTCTCTCTCTCTCCCGTTTCTCTGCTTTCTCTTCTTCCATGTGTTTCTTGTTCTTCTCATGCTCAGATTGATCCCAGTAAAAATCAAACTCAGTAAATCAAACCCATACTTTCTCTTCATTTCATTATCTTTCTCTTCAATTCAAACCCATATTTCTCTTCTTTTAATTTCTTTCTCTTCAAACCAAACACAGAAAAATCCCAAATTGTTTTTTTTTTCAATTTACAGAGGCTTCGTCAGAGCGTCGGAGAAGAAGGTGGAGCGCGGAGGGACTAAACCGGCAGTCGTGGTCTCATCTCTGCTATGTGACAAAACCGGGTTTGGTGTTTGTTTGTTTGGAGGTTTTGGTGGAAATTGATTCAGAGATCGATCGATCGATCATCGATGGCAGAAGTTTTGAGCAAAACCAGTCTGTTGTCGTCCTGGCATCATCATCATCAAAACAAAAAAAAGCAGCATCTCCGTTTTCCCAAAGAGTTTAATTACAATAAATCAGGGTCTTTCTCTTGCTCTTTCAAACTAAATCCAAACATTTCATCACTATCCTTGTCCACAAAGAGTGATTTTCTCGGAAAAAGAATTGCATTTAGGTTGCTGGGTTTGTGGTGGAGGAGGAGGCTACAGGAGAGAGGGATGGTAACGAAGCTACGGGAGAAGGAGGCTGCGGGAGAGAGAGGGAGGGTAGACAGTGGAATTAATGAAAAAGAGGAGGTGCAGAGGATGAGGAGGAAGGTTGCGAAGGGGAGATGCAGAGGAGAGGAATGAAGATAGCAGCAGAGAGAAGAGAGATTGTTTTTAGGGTTGGTGAATGATTTAGATGGTGTAATTTTTGAAAAAGACATGGGGTATATTTGTCTTAAAATGGTAAAATATTGTGTTCCACAGACGTGGAACAATCCGTTCCAGGAGGGGGAGGCGGGACGCAAAAACACCCAAAATCTGTCCCGTGGAACAGCGCGTTCCACCCATTTTTGGCGTATCAAACGCGGGACGGAACGCCTCGTCCCGTTCCGTCCCGTCCCATACCATGCCACTTACCAAACGCACCCTAAAGGAAAGGAATGAGAGGTAGAAATGGAGGGGGGGGGGGGGGGGGGGGAGTGAAGAAAACCAAAATGCAAGAGAGGAAAAGGATCTTCGGAGTCGGGGGATGCTCGTTGTTAAAGAGTGTCATCACGTTAGGTGTCAATTCACGAAGTGCTTGATTTTTTTTGTCAGGAATGGAGTTCATTTGGCTATAGTGTCATCTCAGTCTTCAAAGTTTAGGCGCAGATGACTTCAATACTTAGATTTGTTCCCTTTAGAGTGCAATTGGAATGAAGTGTGTGATAGCCGTATCTGATATGCTACAAACTCAGGAGTCACTGGCCACATCTTGATTGTATGCATTATCACATAAGAGAGTATAAGAATGTGGTATTAATATGTGGTTCCCAGCATTACTCTTATTTTTTATCACAAAACTGCATGCAGTGTTAGACTGCTAGAAATTAGACTACTAGAAATTAAATGTTATTTTTCTTACTCTCCAATTGGACTTAATAAATCAAATGACTCACGGATTAATTAATTGTAATTAACAGAAAATGTTGGAAAGATTGATTTTGATTAGGACAATCAAGCCCTCGGACACCGCTGAGTCTGCCTCCGCCTCCTGAGCTAGTAGGATTTTGGGGGGATTTTGGGACAAGCCCATATTTGGTGCAACTGGTTCATCCATTTAGGCTTTGAAGAGTGTGAGAATCAACAGTCGGAAAGAAAGTATTGCTACAGAGTCCACGTCCTGTTTGATTTCAAGACCTTGATCACTATAGTGAACTACTGAACTTATCAGGACAGCTATTTGAAATCAGTGAACGACTGAACTTGTTATCTCACAAATAACATTTTATGATCAACCAAAATAGCAAGGGCGGTTAAATGAACTTTAATACTGAACCCACCCACAAGATCCTGGGATAAATATTAGATATGGAAAGAGAAGTGTACAGTACAGCACACTCATATATAAGTACTTGCAATCCCAAAGACGGTTAAATTCGTGACGAATATTAACCATATGCTGCTGACTTGTAGTGAAACTCATCGATCGTGGAATATATTAAGCCTTCCTCCTCAAGAGACCTGATAGCTTCCCTGGAATAGCAAAGTGAAATTCAGCGTAAGAACAAAAAGATAAAAGTAAATCCAGGAGAGAGAGAGAGAGGGAGTACAAGATCTTTCCCACAGGAACTTTCAGGTGCTGGGAAAGTTCGTCTCTGTGTATCCCCTTTTCTTTTCCACTGCAATAAAAAAAACAGTCCCAAAATTGAACACAGTAAAAAGTTGAAATTAAGCACCCGCGGCCAATGCATCTTACACGAAAAGAGGTGACACTAAGAAAATCAAAATGAGGAAAGAACTTCATAGTGAAATTGTGACTCACATGCTTGATGGCTGCTGCAGATAGTCAAGGACCAACTGATCACAGCTCTTTAGCCCATCAACGCTAACTTGCCCAGAGAACTACAGAATTGAACATTAATTGCTTGCTAAACAAGTAAAGACAGTTTGAGATGTAATTTTTCATAATCAGAGAACATACTTGGTTTGACGGGGCTGTCTGATATCCAGTTGATCCACTCCGCACAGGAGTGTTCAGAGATGAGTCCATAGGCTGCGCTTGAGTGGCAGCATTCCCTTGCAGCTTTAATGAATGTAAATACACCGTAAGTAAATTAACAAATTATGAGGTACAGTCTATCCAAATTCCTCTTAAATCTAGTGAATGCACAACACAAAGTAATTCTTCCATCAATTCAAAATAGTAATGATACCTGTAACTTGGATGTCAGCAGGTGGGTATGTATGCACTCAATGAAGTGGAAAGCAACTTCATCAAAGTTTTTCACAGGCCTGGAACAAATTCAAGGCATATACTATTGATTTTAGTATGAGTGATCATTAGGCAGTATGAACAAAGCATCATACACAACAATCATACATTCATAAAAAATATGATAAACAAAAGCATCCAAAAAGAGTACTATTAGTCTGCATCAATCACGCAGTAAATCAACAATAACAGAATGCTTGCCTTACAGAAAAATTACAACCAAAAATGATGAATGAAAAAACATTTGACAAAAACTTTTACTCAGTTATCCAAAATTAAATTCAATACATTTTCCTAGAACAGTTGTCCAAAATCTAGCATCTTTGATTACGCACAAAGGCCTTGTGTGTTAAAATTGGCATGGATAGGACTATTCACTACATTGAAGGCATTTTGAAGGAAGAAATGGATGACAACTTCCAATATTTTGCAGTTACTCATGAAGAAAAGTTCTCCCTTCTAATCCTACCATTTTTGTGGGAATAAGTAGGGATATCTTTTCTTCATGAGTAACCTTCAACTTAGATAAAAATATGAAAGTTGTCATCCATTTCTTCCTTCAGATTAGTGAACCTCACTTACAAACGCGGCCAAAGACTTCAACATAGACAAGGGGAATCTCCCAAAAAGTTAAGAAATTTTAGAACCAGATCAAAATCTCTGTAGTTACAAGACATCTCCACTATTACAAGTCCATCAGTATCTTGCTTCAAACATATAAGATGCAATGTTTGTGTGTGTTCACATGCACAGTGCACCTGTGTGCATACGATGTACAAATACTAATATTTGACAAGTCCTCCCGTCATCTTACTACTACAATTGAAAATCCAAAATTAGCCATATGATCATTGGCGCAACGAGATCTACAGGCACTAAGAATTATACAAAAAAGAAAGTTTTCTATAACCATACCTCACAGAGAAGGCAACTATCTGTCGAACACCTTGAAAGACTTTCAAGTGTCCATTAACACGAACATACATTCCATCTCTGTTGCAAAATAAATCAAGACATAATATTATAAGAATGTCACAATGTTTTGGTCACTCAACAATCCCGATATCTATATAAGGTGTCAAAATTTCAATGAAGAACTCACTGATGATAGGGAGAGAAACTTACTCTATTTCCTGCATTTCTCTGGAGTCAAAATTCTCATTCACCCTGTTAAGAAACAGAGAGATCCAAAACTTAAAACATTTCGGGTCTATCCATATATTCATTTTTAGCTTAAGTTGCTAGATCGTGCATTGCATTGAACACCAAAACGCAATAATCTCTTCAAAACAGTTAACAATGTGATAATATAAACTCAATCAAACAGGGCAACGCAAAAATTACCATCTTCGGCACTTGATTCGCCCTGTTCCGTCATCCACAGTGAAATCAACATCAGTGTTCCTTTCGGCTTTGTCAAAAACCATCCCAACCACCGATACCTAAACCAACCAAATATCATATTAACTGAAACATTCCAAATATCTCTCTTTTCCATTCAATTGATTGTTATGAGAAACAAACAATAAAATCCTGATGAAACTAAAAACGGTGCATACATACATTAGCAACATCTGCCCCGCTGATCACAAAGTTCGATTTTTCGTCACCGGACTGATGGGCTTCGCTAATCTGCTTCACCGTCACCGGAACCAATCCGTGAGTTTCGCGCCTCTGAAAGAACAATTACAACAAAAATACTTCCAATATCAATCAAACAACAAAAATCAACGACGACAATTGAGAGGAAAGTGAGCAAACACCGACTTCGCCGAAACCCTAAATCGGATTTTAACAAAAATCCAGCAAAACAACCTTCAAACATAAAATTAATTAAATATATACACTTATTTTTTCATTTTTTTCACAGTTATTGAAGGGAAGCGTTACCTTGGCCGGAGAGGGAGTGGAATCGCCGAATTGAGTGGACTGAGAAGCCATGAAACCGCCGCCGGAGAAGGCGTTGGAGGCGTCGAATTGGGAGCTTGAGAACATCTTGAAACCCTTGGAGAGAGAAACCGATCTGGGAAATGAAAGAGAGAGGAAGTGAAAGTGGATGTATGAGATGAACTGATGCTATTTATATGAGAATTTTAGGAAGGCAAATATTCTTCCCGCCAATCTTGTTTAACTTTTTTATTTTCCCGCTAAATCTTCATCTTCTTCGTATGAAAAAAAAAAAAGACCCGCTTTCACTGGTCAAATCGAATCCGACTTTATTATTGATTTATATTTTTTCTCATATTGTTATTTACGAGTCGAGCTTTAATGCTAACAAATGTTTTAGTGGTTAAATTTTATGCTGCAGATATTTTATGTTTAATATTAATGATTTATTTTTCATATTATTCAATGTTAGGTAACATTATATGGAAAAAAAATGTTAGGCAACACTAAAAGAATTGATTATTTACAGACAGTTGTCATTATGCACCCATCAATTGTTTATTTTCTACCCTAGCAAAAAAATGTATAAAATTTTCATTTTTAAGATTATCACCAACGCTAATGTTTGTAAAAAATAAAAAAATAATAATCATCCATAAGTGTAACTTTATATGCAACAAATTAGTCAATTTTAAACAAATGCTAATAAAATGTAGCCCTATAACATGTGAAATGGAGAAACAAATTCATGTGGAGAAATGGTATTTAAATTAGAAATTTGTTGTTTGTTATTTAGATTTAGAAGAAATGGTATATAAATTAGAAATTTATGTTTCACTTGGAAAAATGTCTTTACTTAGATATGTCACTCACTCTGAGTTCGAAAACATGATTCCATGGCCATTGTTGCATGAAGTCGTTAGTCTCTAATTAATCCACATAATTTTGGTCAAGCAATCGTCTTATTTCTCAGAAAAACCAAGAACGAACCACATAACGGACAACACACATCGTATATATTTTTCTAAGAAAGTGAAAATGTTAGTGAGTTAGATAATTAGTTGTTGCAGAAGAAAATTAATGAAAATTGAACTTGCATAAATATAATTATTTTCTACAGCTATATTAAAGCATAAATAATAAAGGAAAACTAATGAAAAGTTCAAAAAAAATTCCCTTTTAACGAAAAGCCCTTTGTAAATGTATTAAGGGCAAAAGACAGTTTACTACCCTCATGTTTCGTGGTTTTCAACATTTAGTACATCAAGTTTTTTTTGTCCTAGAGTCATACCTAAAGTGTAAATTTTGAGACAGTCTCATACATCCGTTAGTCAAACTGTTAAGTCTTCAGTTAACTGTGACGTGGCGCTCATGTGGACAATGACTGGGCGCCACGTGGGTCCATGTGGAAATTTTTTTTTTTTTTTTTTTTTTTTATAGAGAAAAGGGTTTTAGTTTTTTTTTTTTTTTTTTAGGGGTTAAAAAAAAAACTTTCCCGCCCAAATTTTTTTTCCCATAACCATGTACCTTGTTGAAAAATGAAAATCACTGAACTTCAATCCCATAACCAAAATTTTTTTCCTGCCAAATTTTTTTGAAAAATGAAAATCAAATTAAATAGGGAAAAAACCACAACTTTCTATTTCAAACCTGCAAATTCAATTCCAAACAAACTTTGAATTCTAAATCTGCAAATTCATCATTTCTACTACCAACAAAGTTCAATTGTCAACAACTTTCAATCACAACAAAGTTCCCAAGTTCAATATACACTCTCCAATTCACACAAAAGTATCGAAAGACCACAACTTTTACAACTAATGGGTCAAGGTGTTCTTTCGAAAAACACTAAAGATCTGTCCAAAAAACTATCCAACCCTTAAACAACCTAAAGCATTAAAGCAGCATCAAGGAACATTCCTCATTTTCTGACCTCTTGCAGTAGACTTTGAAGTCGTTTGAGAGGCTTGACTTGGCTGAGATGAAGGTTGTGGAGCTTCCTGAGTGCATGGCTGCGATGACTGAGAGGGTTGTGATGCCTTAGATGTTGAGGCCTAAGTACCCATATAGCATTAGCACTAACATATACTACACTTCACAAATAACAAATTCACTTAAGAAATGAAAAATCAACAAAAAATATCAAAAATTATACCTCATTTTTCTTGCTTTTTCTTCATTTTCTAGCAGCTGAAGGAGGATGAATGGTAGGGCATCTGGCCTTGTTGTGTCCCGAGGCTTTGCAAACACTACACTTCACACTTTTTTGCCCTCTCTTGCTTAACTTGAATTCATCTTCATCACCCTCCCTATGTCTCCTCTTTTTTGGTCTCCCCGGCTGCCTTTTAAAAGTTTGAGGAAGAATGCTTTTGTTTTCAGATGGCTCCCAAAATCTCATGCCTTGGATGGGTTGAATCAAGTTGTTGTAAGCTTCAAAGTACTTTTCCTACTTGTACCAGGAGGAAACAAATTCCTCAGGCTGTCTCCTTGCATAATAGATGGCCGAGCAACCATGTATGCAAGGAAAGCCTGTCAAATCCCATCTTCTGCATGAGCAAGTGCACCCATTCAAATCCACCACAAATATATTGCCTTTGCCTTCATCCACTTCAAATTTTTCTCCTCGAGACCATGTAGCTATAGTGTGTGAGCTTTTCAGTTTGTACTCATCCAACTTCTTCTGGATTTTTGGGCAGATAGCTCCTTTATCCTTCCTTATTGCATCTCTTCTCAACCATATCCTCTTCATCAATAAAGCTCTTATAGTTTCCAGCATGGTAATAATAGGCTTGTCCCTAAACCTTAGGATAAAAGAATTGAAGCTCTCACAAAGGTTGTTTAAGAAAATGTCACACTGAATGTGTGTCTCAAAGTGTGACCTACTCCAATGCAAGGCTGGTCTCTTCTCCAGCCATTTATAAGCTTGTCCATTCAGCCTATTCACCTCAGCCATACTCTCTCTAAAATCAGCGATGGTTGTTGCCTTGGCAGCATACCACAAGGCATCCTTTAATCCTTTCCCTTTAAACCCATATGCCTTGTAGTTGGTGTATAAGTGCCTAACACAGAACCGTTGATTACAATTAGGCAGCACTTTCTCAAAAGCTGGTATTAAACCCTTTTGTTTGTCAGAAATGAAAGTCCAAGCACGCTGGTTCACAATTCCCAAGTCAGCAGCTAGCAGTTCCATAAACCAAACCCAACTGTCCTTGTTCTCGAGCTCTACTATAGCATATGCAATAACCCAAGTTTGGTTATTTGCATCAATTCCCACTGCAGACAGTAATTGGGCCTTCATCACTCCCTTCAAGTGACAACCATCCAACCCTACAAGCTGCCTACATCTATTCTTAAATCCATTTTTGCAAGCCCCCAAACAAATATAAATCCTCTGAAATATCACATGAGCATCATCATAGGGCAGCACCTTCATCTGAACTGTACTACCTGGGTTTGTCCTCCTAAGCTCATTGCAGTACTCCCACAACTTTGTGTACTGATCAATGTTACTCCCCCTAAAGGATTTTCAAACACTTAGCTCTCACTCTGTAGGCTGTCTTGATGTGGATCTCAACCATTCTTTCCTCATTCACTGTCTCTATAAATGTAGTGATTGGCATGCTTGGGTTGAGTCAGAACTTGTCCACATACCTCTTCACAAGCCATGCCACTTTGCAGTTACGATTTTCCCTCCAAATCCTCGAACATTCATGTTTCCCAACATAGGTTTTCACTTACATTGAATCTTCATTGTACATCCTGAAAGCATACAATCTCCATGGACAGTTATTCTCACACCTTGCACTAATCTTCCATTTCTCATTCCTTTTTAGCTTAATAGAAGGTGCACCATGCTTAATGGAGTGAGACCACACTGCCTCTCTCAATTGTGCATCATCTCTGAACTTCAATCCCTTTTCAAACTTTGGATCATCCATATCGGCTTCTTCATTAAACTCAGGGTAGATGACCTTCTCATCACATTCTGAACCTGAATCGTCAACACTGTGCAGGCCATCTGAGTCTTGTCTCTCATCATCAAGGGGAACGTCTTCTACATCCCTTGCATCAATAACGTCTTCTGGATGTACCAACCCCCTCACCCCTTTCAGCATCTCCAACACTTTGTACAGCCGTATCATATACTGCACGACTATCATCATCTTCCAAACTGTAGTCACTATCCACAAACTCACTATTTGTAGTGTCATCCTCTGCATTTACTGCCACAAACAATGCATATTTGTTAAAAACCTAAACTTTGCAAAAATAATTGAATACTGAAATTAAAATTGTAAAAATAAACGTTTCAAAAATTTTACCTTCATTAGCTTATACTTCGGTCCCTTCATTCACTTCTTCAGCTTCTTGACCTCCTTCAGTTTCATCACTTTCATCACCTTTATTATCAGCATTGAGATGAACATCTTCAGCCTCATCTCCACTTCCTTGTCCTCCATCAGTTGCTTCAGCCTCATGTTCATCATCACCATTGTAGGCTATGTCATTCAAAAGACATAGCCGTTTTTCTAAGTCATCCGCACCCCCTGTTGCTCTACCCTTCTTCAGTTTTGATCCACTTCCCTTTGTAATCGAAACCGCCACCCTCGATTCCTCAATATCTTCTATAATGACACCTTTTTTTAATATGGCACTCTCATCTAGATTCATCAAAAGCTTATGTTTCAAGGCAGCTTGTTTCGGACTTAGATGTTCTATGTACATTTCTATTTCCGTAACCCCTGGAACATACTTGCACATTTCAGCCACATCTTGGTCCCGTTCAATAAGCCTTAATCCCTCCCCATAAGACTTCCCAGGAATCCTCTAGTGATACAACATAAACCCATCATATCCTAACTCCTTAACCATTTCATCAATCTCGAAAAAAGACATGAAGTCTTTGTCTACGTAATCAAACCAAGCCTCAAACCCTCCCCGTATATGCACTTTCAGACCACTTCCCACCGTGGTTAATTTTAAGGCTAAATAATTCGGGCATGCCTGCAAAGTCAAGGAGAAAGTTGAAAACAACATAAAATCTTGGAGGCACATGGGGAAAAAGGTGAAAACACTAGTAGGACCATGAGGAAAAAAGGTGAAAACAAAACCATGGGGACCATGAATACAGTTCCACCTTTTTTCCTGAAACCATAGAAAAAAGGTGAAAACAAGACCATGGGGACCACGATTGAAGACAAAACCACATGCACAACCCACTACAAAACACAATTCCATAAACCATAGAAAAAAAAATTGGGATTGGAACTCACAGATTAGGCTAAAACCATAGAAAAAAATTGAAAACAAAACCATGGGGACCATGATTGAAGACAAAACCACATGCACAACCCACTACAAAACACAATTTCAGAAACCATAGAAAAAAATTGGGATTGGAACTCACAGATCCCTAATCCCTAAAATTCAAAATTGAAAAATAGGAAAACCTAAACCCATATTATCTACACTTCGAAAAAGGTAGGTTACTTACAATAAAGTGGTGTTTCACCCACTTCGATCTTCCTTTTTTCCCACCCCATTGCCAGCGATGGCTTGACGACAATCTTTCCCAGAAACGTGTGCGCAACGTACGACGGCGTGCGAGGTGGAGCGACAGCGAGGTGGAGCGATGGAGAGGTAGAGTGATGGCGAGGTCGAGTGACGGCTATTGGTAGGGTTTCAGACGGAGATGGTGGGTCTCGATTTTCTGGGGGAGTGAAAAGTGTTTTCACTTTTTCACTTTTTCTGGGGTTCGAATTTTGAAATTTGAATTTTTTTCACTAAAACCCTAAAAAAAATTAAAAAAAAAAAAAATTCCACATGGCGCCCAGTCATTATCCACATGGGCGCCACGTCACAGTTTGACTAACGGATGTATGAGACTGTCTCAAAATTTACACTTTAGGTATGACTCTGGAACAAAAAAAACTTGATGTACTAAATGTTGAAAACCACGAAACATGAGGGTAGTAAACTGTCTTTTGCCCATGTATTAAATAGTGTCAGATAAAGGTAAAAATGTAATTTTTCGTTAAAAGTAAACAACACCAGAGTGTTTCGTTAAAACTCCTAAATAATAATTGAATTCGCACCGAAAATGCACCGACATTATTTTACACAATTATAGTAAGGCGTGTCATTTGCACTAAAAACGTATTTTCCATAGAAGCGCTAAGATAATTCCCTTATGGTGTAATTACTGAAAATATGTAAGATATTTATAAAAGGGGAAAAACAAAAATGACCACAAGTTCATAACCAATGGAAGAAGAGAACACTTTTCCAATAGGATTCTCATTGTCAGGATCCAGGAGATCTGTAATGATGTCCGTTCATCATACATCGTACGGTTAATTTTTATCAGATACTATTTATGTTTAATTTTAAATAAAAATTAAAATAATATATAACAACATAATATATGATAAAGGAACACGATTTACGAATTCTGGAAATACTCACAAATTGTTGCGGAGAGGATCCGGATTCATCTCTTTCAGAGAGCTACTTTCCCACACGTATGAACTTAATCCATAACATTTTCCGTACAAAATTGTATGTGGATTCCCATCCATCACACAAAGAAATTATACTAATATCTTTTAAGTTTTCCAACTGATTTTTGAAGTCGTTATTACTCACTTGCTCTCTTCTTCCTCCACCCCCTGACCATCAAAGTTCATCCCATTCCCATTTCAGTCTCTGAATCTCTCAGCCTCCACTCCCAGAGCAGAATCCATGAATTTGCTCTGCGTAAGTTGCGTAACCGCAGCTCCGTTCCCTGCCAATCAGCATCTGAGCTCGCGAGCTCACACTGTGCCGAGCCGAAGAAATGCGCCGTCCAAGGCTCCGGCGTCGTTTGATTACAGGCTCCGAATGCGAGGAGGCAAGAAACCGTTGCGATTCCGAGTTTCTAATGCCGCAATCGAAACGCGGAGGAGCTTGGCGGCGTCTGCGGGCGAAGGGCAATTGACCAAACCTAGCGCCGCCATGGAGCAGCTCGACTTCGAACGCGGCGTTTGCGTGCCGTTTCGCAAGTACAGTCCAGAAACTGTATGAAACTGAACTCTAGCTCGGTGAACTTATCTCTCATACTTTATTAATTTCTTGTAAATTTTAGTGAAGTTTTATGTTAATCTTGTGATAATATGCAAATGATCAAGCCTGGTTGGAATTCAATTTATCTGTTAGGTTTCTGAACTGAATTTGAGTTTGATTTCGGATGATCCTCTAGTTAAAAATTGGATGTGTTTTTTTGTTTGTGTGAATTTGTTAGGCACTTGTACTCAATCTGGCATGAATTTCTTGATGTTATTTTTAATTAGGTGAGAAATACGGTGTTGAAATCCAGAGGAGCAATTGTGTCGTTACTTTCGAGGGGCGTGGAGATTGTGTGGAGTTTGGGATTCTACTGGTCTACCTTGGCGTATGACCACTTCGTAGGAAGGGACGAAGAAGTTGTTTCAGATCGTGCTCGGCAGCTTAGAAACCTCCTATGTGATTTGGGGCCTTCTTTCATTAAAGCCGGCCAGGTTTGAACATCACTCATACGAGTTATATCCTTGGGTCTTTGCTTAAATATGTCAGTTTACTTTCATTGGATTAACTGCAAAACTGAACTTTGTCATAGCAAAGCAAAATAACCGAAAATAATGCATCAACTGTAGGTTTACTATCAGGTTTTAATAAGAATAAGATGGATCATGCAATGAAGATGTAATATGTTGAGATCTAAAAATTTAGATGTAACGCTACATATATTAAAAAGATTGAAAGACGAGAATTCATTGTGGTCGATTTTATGCATTTGGGATTACGATTTTTAGGTTAATTCTAATATTTAGGTAATAATTCTTGATGAACAGATCTTTAAATTCATATTCTTGTGTTAAACACATGCCTGATTTTACCCATGTATTGAAAGGTTCTCGCAAACAGACCTGATATTATCAGAGAAGATTATATGAACGAACTGTGCATTCTTCAAGATGACGTTCCTCCCTTCCCCAATCAGGTAAAATCTCAATTAACCAAAAAGTTATTGGTTCCAGTTGCTTGCATTTGTGATAAGACACTTCTACCGTGTGGGGTTTGCTTAACTTATTCTAGCATATGGCATGCATTGCTTCAGGTTGCCTTTGACATAATAGAAGAAGAAATGGGGCGACCCCTCGAAGCTGTTTTCAGTAAAATTTCTTCTCAGACGATAGCAGCTGCCAGTTTAGGTCAAGTATACCGAGCTACGTTACGTGACTCTGGCAAGGAAGTTGCTATTAAGGTTTACCAAAGGGCCTTTTCTTAGGTCATTAACAGCTCTACAGTTAATGTGTTGTGACAATGCTGAAAACATTAATGCGGCAAAAATGTTGAAAAAAAATTCTAATTTTTGTTTTTTTCACTTACAGGTTCAAAGGCCGCAGATAGAACCTATAATTTATCGGGATCTTTTTCTGTTCCGAACTCTTGCTTCATTCTTAAATGGCATCAGTCTGCAGAAACTGGGGTGCAATGCTGAGCTGATTGTTGATGAATTTGGTGAGAAGCTTTTGGAGGAGCTTGATTACACTTTGGTACCTTTCAGACCTGTGCTATAGAAGGACAAAAATTGGACTTTGGCGCCATTATATTATGCCTATGGCCTCATTAACATCGTCATTTCAATGCAATTTAAACCGCCTTTTTTTCTTTTAACCTTTCTAATTAGTACTCCAACTCTCTTTCCTCTAAACAGGAAGCCCGTAATATTGAAGATTTTCTTCTGAACTTTGAAGGTGATCCTACTGTCAAAATTCCTCTAGTTTACAAAGAGCTTTGTAGTTCACGTGTTCTAGTGATGGAGTGGATTGATGGCATTCGGTGCACTAACCCACGGGTATGATTGCCAAGATAAAAGACGGTATTTTAAAGCAATGAGATATCATATCTATATCAATAATAACCTGCCCCGCATTTCAGGCTGTTAAAGAAGCTGGTATTGATGTGAATGGGTTCTTAACAGTTGGAGTCAGTGCTGCATTGCGGCAATTACTGGAATTTGGGTTGTTCCATGGGGATCCACATCCTGGAAATGTTTTTGCCATGCGTGATGGGCGTATTGCATATGTGGACTTTGGGAATGTTGCTGTGCTTAGTCAGGTGAAATATATACTTCCATGGCATTCAGTAATTAATGAATGAGAGAGTAGTAAAGCCCCTTTTTTTTTATCTTTAGTACATCAGCATCTGACACTATGTTGATTATTGAGGTCAATGAGAGAAATCAATATAAAAGGGTATCTCTTTCCATTGCATACACGGCCAAGATACAAAGATGTATCACTTTCCCTTAGTTCAGAGTCTTGTAATATACTCTTTTAAAATTTGAAATCTTCAATTCTCCTTATGGCCACGAGGGTTAACATAACATTGTAACTATGCATACATGGACCATGACAGCCCAGCCACCAAAACTATTGCATTTCTATTGTCTTTATGAAAATAGAATGTTTTATATCTGCTATTTTTTATTATGGGTTAGTAACGTTAGTTTATCTTAATTTACATGTCCTACATATTGACCTATATTTTAATTTTTTTTCAGCAAAATAAACAAATTTTGATTGACGCTGTTGTCCATGCTGTAAACGAGGACTATTTTGAGATGGCAAATGATTTCACCAGACTTGGCTTCTTGGCTCCTGGGACCGATGTCTCTCCTATTGTTCCAGCTTTAGAATCGATATGGCAGAACTCTGTTGGAAAAGGACTGTCTGACTTTAATTTTCGAAGCGTTACCGGTAATTTCATGTCCTAAAGTCTTTACTTTTACTTCTGTTTTTAGTTTTCTTTCCATGGAAAATCTACGTTGTTTTAGAACCCTCGGAACTTGGGAATGCATCTCCCTTGTCTACATTATATAATATACATTGTGGTTAAGAATCATTAGATGTTCATTTGGGACACTCATAATATTTGAAGCACATTTGCTTGGGGATGTAAGAATTATAATTGTATAAAGATGACATTTAGCATAATTTGTAAGGTTCCTTGGCATCATACTACATCGGTCCGGCTTCCCACGATTAAGGGTTTATAGATTTACAGAGAGCCACCTCTTACTATGTTTTGTAATAAAAGAATACAAAGTATTATTGCTGTTATAATATTTTCACTGTCAAAAAATTGACAAGAGTATCCTATAGAACACCTCACTGTTGTCAGCTAACAGTAAGGGTGTCTACTGAAAGCGAGAGTTAGGCAAGGTTGATTTTAGTTCTCTAATATTAAGATTTTAACTGGAAATTGTATGATGCCTTTGCTCTAGCTTACTTGTCAAATTTATAAATTTTATGTCGGGGTTCCTGGTAATGTTGGGAGTTACCTGATTCTTATAATAGAACATTACATTCAAATTCATTGTGCATGCATGTGCGTGTGCGTGTGCAGACTGCTGATATGTTTTCTATTACGATTTAGTTGCCTGCAGGGTTTTCTGATGCTTTGAGGGAAATGAATAATTGTATTTTGATTTCCTTTTATTTATCTTTTCTAGTGTAGTTTTTGACATGCACTATGCTTTTTGCTGGCTCTGCTGCAGGGAAGTTTAACCAATTAGTCTACAACTATCCCATCCGTATCCCGGAGAGGTTTTCCCTTGTCATCCGTTCTTTATTGACTCAAGAGGGCATCTGTTTTACTTTGCAGCCAGACTTCAAGTTTCTTGAGGTAAGGGCAGATCTTTTTTCGTACTTTTTGTGGGTATCATATCTTTTAATTGATGTTATTCGGCATGTAAAAGTTTTCTGTAATTGATTCAACCCAGTGGTATATGTTGTTGAATTTTTTATTTAAACATTGCTTTAAGTTATTTATATGCTATGACGGAGTGCCTGCCATGTTTTACATTTAGAAACCTCATATCTCGTATGCAAATTTTGTTATTGCGATGATAGCCATCTGTGTTGTACATGCTTTCCTTCCCCATACTATTATTGACATTATTCAGTCAAACAGGTTGCCTATCCATATGTGGCAAAGCGCCTCCTGACAGATCCAAACCCAGCTCTCCGTGAACGCCTCATACAGGTGAGTTCAAAGCTAGCTATTATGTATGTGATGTACTTGGAAGTCTGTTAGTTGAATAACTTGAATTTAAATCACATCCAATCCAAATACATTCAAGAACCCTTCGTACTCCTTAACTTGCTCTGCAGTTGAAAAAATGAAGAAAAATAAAAAGTTGCTGCGAATGAAACGTGCAGTATTACCCATAGGAACAGCTATATTGATTTAGAGGAATTTTCTGATTAACTATTTTAAAGCTATTTTTGTTGAAATAGAGATCCTTTGACAATAATCTGCTTCTGGTTTTAGGTACTATTTAAAGATGGTGTTTTCCAATGGAAGCGGCTAGAAAACCTTATTGTTCTGGCCAAAGAAAACGTGACCAAGATGAGCAGCAATCCTGCATTTCAAGCCGTAGACACGTCAGTATCTACTCATGGGCCTGCTTGCCTATTTGTTTGTTCTTCTGCTTAGGAGTTTAAAACCCTATATTTTCTTGGGCTGTTTTTTGCAGGCAACGGTCAAAAGAATTGCAAGTTAGTAGGAAACTGGACCTCACTGACACCATCAAAGATGGAGCTCGCCTTTTCATTTTTGATGAAGGAATTCGTAGAAAGCTTATTCTTGCTTTGACGGAAGATTCAAGGCTTCACATTGAAGAGGTACGAAAATCTGACAAAACTATTATTTTCGTAAAAAATGAAAGATAACGACCCAAGAATTGAGTTTTGATAAGATATGTTGTCAATGTGTCTTCTCTCTAGCTTGTGGATGTGTATAGACTCGTTGAAGACCAGATAGACATACCGTCAGTTGCAGTGGAAGTAGCACGAGGTAAAAAACTTCATCTTGCCCATTTTAAACTCAAGTTTTAGTCTACGAATTAGAGTATTTGCAATCGTATGTTTTACAAAAGCCGAATCTCAAGTAGATTCACTTATATCAGTGGGTTTCACTTTTGCGAGAAACGTGGTAAGCAATGTGGTACAAACCTACAAGTAGCATTACTTGCCAGATTGTTTATAACATGGCACAAGGAAACTGATTTTTTTTTTTTCTCCGAACTTTTGTGTTTATATCTCAAAATCCTGTGCTCGGACTTGCAGATTTCCCAACCGTTATACGAGATCTGATGCTTTCGTGGACTGATTCGGTGTTATCTGATAGATAGATCAAGTTTTGGAGTTGAGCTTCAAAAACGTAATCCAACTTACGAGTATTATACGACACAGAATCTTTAGTCTTATCGGACGAGAACCTGTTACCTCAAAGTTGTAAATTGCCTTGCAAATGTTGTAAATGAGAAACATTCACTGTATCTGTATACGAACGGTTATATGGTATAGCATAAAGTATCTGCAAACCAATTGCAGTTTTTGGGGCAAATCACAAAATATTATCCTTTTGGGGCAAATTGAAGTGGTAGTGATATAATTACCAAATATTTGTAATTACAGTTTGATGAGCGCATTATATTAGAGTAAGCACACGCATTAAACTCTATGATTCATACGTCACGTTTCGGAGCAAAATGTGTAATTAATTATTGTTTAATTCTAGAACCAGTGACAGAGATAGTTATAGAGTCGTTGAAGATCAAGTCATCTTGTGGGTACTATTACTAGGACCTTTTTTCGAGTTATAAGTTCTAACACCATTCATATCATCCTCGAAAAAAATTAGACAAATTCAAAATTATTAAGAAATTCATTTGTAGTGATTTTTTATAGACATGAACTCTAAGAGAAGGCATAAAAGATAAAAAGTTCGGATCGTTGAATTACATTATGAAGTGAATACCACAATTTCCAAGTTCTCTCTTTCTCTCCCTCTCGTTCCTTCTCATTTTAAAAATAAAAATTAAAAATTAGGCACATACACAAGAGTGCATTTTTGTTTACCAAAGTAGTAGTAATGCTCATCACCTTATTTATCACCGTTAAATGAGTTTGAATTTGAAGCAAAATATGTGGACATATGCTAGTTACATTAAATACATGTAGGTATTATATCCGAGTCCAAATCTTCTGCACCCAAATCTCCCTGTGGCCCCTCTGTGTCTTTGCTTTTTGAACTAAACATAATTAATGTTAACTTGATAATAATTAAAATAATAAAAAATAAACCAAATCCTCAACCAAAAAACAAAGACACAAAGGGGCCACAGGGGGATTTGGGTGCAGAAGATCTGGACTTATTATATCCAATATCAATTTCTTTTCCCCAAAATTCCGGTTTTCTCAATTCATCCAACCAAAAGAAAAGAAAAAAAGTTTTTTTATTTTATTGGAAAGATTTTTATTTATTTTTGGTCGAAAATTTTAGTAGTAGGAGCCTAGGAGGTGTTCAGGAAACCTCTTTCCTTCAGTTTCCTCCCTAACATCCAGTCCCAGCATTAACCCCACAGGAAACGAACAAGAAGAAGAAGAAAAGGGAAAAAGTACCATCTTCTCCCTTTGCTCCTCACTACTCCTGCTCCCACCAGGTAAACCCTAATTCTCCTCTTCAAGCATTCCAATTCATCCAATTTCAATGTGCGCCACTGCGTCTCTTGGAATTTCTTCATCGGATTTTACTTTGGGGTATAAATTCATCGAATTTTACTGAATTTTCCCCCAAATTTCTCATTCGGCATAAATGCGTAATTAACAAGCTGTTCCAAACTTGTTTGGTTGCTGAGAAAGCTGTTGATTTGAATTTGCTTTTTTATCTTCTCCCAGTTGCTTCAAGTTTTGATTTTTCAGATTTTCTTCTTTTTAGAAAGCAGTGCATTTCAATTTTGTAATAGGCAACTGATTGTTTTCGGGTTTGCGTGTGATTGGGTGCAGCTTCATTCATGTGGCAGAGAGATAGAGCAATTCATTGCGCAGCTGGAATTCAAACTCGTGCGATAGTTTTCGGCATTGAATAAGCATTGTTGTGGTTTCGATTAAGGCACGTTTAGTAAATCAACCCGTCTTAAGGGCTGCGGTGGTGTATGCACTGGCTATGTTGCTGATTTTGTTTTGTGGTTACTGACTTTTTATATGTATGTATATTTGTTTTTAATTGAGCCAGTTCTTTCCATAGGACCATGCCTCGTAAAGTAAACTACGGAATTGATTATGATGACGAGTACGATGCTTATGAAGATTATGATTATGGTTATGATGATGATGATGATGAGTCCGGAATAGAAAAGAATGGTCAGTGATCGTTTTACTTGAATTTATTTTCATTCTTCACCCAAAGTTGTCCTTGAATCTGCATGGTAGTTTACAGCTTTGAAGTAATTCTTAGTTTGCTTCTTTCCATTTTTGGTAGTTTATATTTGGTTTGATGGATCTATTTTGTTGGTTCACTCTTCAAAAATATGCAAAGATTTAATTCACTTTCATCTTGAAATATACTTTTGCAATCTAGAAGTAGAAGATGTTTGTTTGTCCAGTATTTGAGATTTCACATAATGACATACTACCTTGCAATCTGAAAAGTGCTAAGTTTGTCAAATGCCAAGCCTCTGTCAAAAAATTCCTTATTTATCTCTTTACCTTGTTCGTCTACTAATTACACCCATTACATATATACATCTTAACTGTTATATCCGCTGCTGAATGTGTAATTGCAGTAACAGGCAAAGCAGTTGAGTCAAAGCGGGAAACTGAAAGGCCTAAGGTCTGGAGTTGTTCCATTTGCACGTATGATAATGAAGAGAATATGTCTGCATGTGACATTTGTGGGGTTCTTCGCAACCCTTTGTCTAAAAGCAATGGAGATAATAAAACAGGTATTAAGTGTATCCTAAACCTTTGTGAGCTACTCTCTGAGTTTCTTATTTTTTATTTCCTGGGAGTTCTGTGTGACAAGGACATTCCTTTGCCTAAACCCTCCTCTCATTTTTTTATATAAGAAGATTTTGCATGTATTTGTTGGTTTGGGAAAGGATACCGTGCTTAATCTTATATTATATGACATTGCCCTTTGGGTAGATCTCATCTTTTTTAAGGAACAGTTTGTATGTTAGTCTTTGTTACTCAGGTAGGTTTCATTTCAATTTACTGCCTTTTAAAAAACAAAATAAAAGTCAAGTTCATTGCCCTTTTTAGAAATCTCTTTCATGCAGTTGAAGGCAGATGCAAAGATTCTGGAGTATCCATAATGGCCAAGTCTATTTTTGCATCATTGCCGCGCCAGAAGCCAAAACAGGCTGTACTATTTCATCAGCAGAAAGATGATTCTATGATAGAAGAGGGCAATAACTTCCACAGTCTTGGGGATTTCAAAGGACCTATTCATGAATTCCATAACACTTTTAATGTTCATAACAAACACCGTATTGATATAGGTCTGCACTCTTTTTCCTAAAGATGATTTGATTTAGAGTAGAGTTAGAACATCACCATTTTCACAGTTGAGAGATACTTTTTAATCCAAGCATCTACCATCTTTTACTGCCTAAAGAATGTCATTATATATATTTGTGGCATATATGTTCTGAGTTCTAACTTTGCTTGCTTTGATGATACAGCTCCTTTCAAGTTTGATGTTCCATCCCCAGATGACGTGGTTTCTAATGGATTGTGGTCCTCCAAAAAAGGTTCAAAAGGTATGCTTTTCTTATATTATTAAAATTCCATTGTGGGTATAGAAGAAAGCTATCTTAAAATTTGAGGTTTTTGATAACATAATATATGTAATCCAGACTTTCAATATAAGTGATCTAAAAGTCCTTGCCAAAACCTGGACAGAACTTTGCATTGTTTGAATTTGTTTGGGGGTCTTCAACAATGGGTTTCCTTCAGACTCTTAATTTTTTTTCTTTGGTTGGTTTTGGACTGAGAAGAAGTCTGCTATGGTAACTGACATATAATGCCTTCCTAGTGCACTAAGTGATTAGAAGTGTCTATTTTTCAGAAAACAAGCTATATTGGTCAGTTTTCTAAATGTACTTTTATTAGTCTTTTTGTGGGATAAAATTGTTTGATATGATTCTCTAATATGTTTTATTTGCAGCTGGTGTTATTGACTTGAAATCTTCAAAAGCTTCCCCAAATGTTGCGAAGAAGAGTAGTGCAGTTAGCGTACAATCAAGTGCTGAATGGTCAGGTAGCTCATCTACAATGGTACAAAAAAGGGAACAAGGTAGATTAGATAAGGAAAAGCAGTTGGAGAATCAGACAATTAGTTATCACCATGGAAGTAGTGGGGCGATTACTATACAAGAAAATGGTAAATTTTCAGAGAGTTCATCTGCTTCGCAGCCAACAAGCAGACGTGACAGTGGGGTTGAGAGCACTTCTGAAATTAGGGGCAAGTCACAGAGTGTTACCAGTGGCTTGAAAAACATGACTTTGGATGCTCGATCTGGATATTCTAATAGTGTTAGTGTTAGAGAATCTCGTTCACAAGCGGACTATAAACCCGAGAAGTGGATGCTTCCTGACCAAGCTGTAGATTCACTGACTCAACTGAATCTTGCAATAGTAAGCCCCGCTAGATTATGGTCTTACAATCCTACTCATTGTCCTCGTCCTACTGCCAGTTGATAGGAAATGGAGCCAATTTTTGTTTCACTTGTTATTGTAGGTTGGTCATGTTGATTCTGGAAAATCAACACTCTCAGGTAGGTTGCTTCACCTTTTGGGAAGGATATCTCAGAAAGAAATGCACAAATATGAGAAAGAGGCAAACTTGCAGGTAATCTATTTGCAATTTTTTATTTGAGTACTTTTGAAGCTTGAATCTCGTGTTCAAGTTGGGTTCATGATTTAATCAGGGAAAGGGGTCCTTCGCATATGCTTGGGCATTGGATGAGAGTACCGAAGAAAGGGAAAGAGGAATAACTATGACAGTGGCTGTTGCATACTTTGATTCCAGAAAATATCATGTTGTTGTGCTCGACTCTCCTGGCCATAAAGATTTTGTTCCTAACATGATATCTGGGGCAACACAAGCTGATGCTGCGATACTTCTCATAGATGCCTCTGTTGGTGCATTCGAAGCTGGTATGGATGTTGGCAAGGGACAGACAAGGGAGCATGCACAACTCATTAGAAGTTTTGGTGTTGATCAAATTATAGTTGCTATTAACAAGATGGATGTTGTTGAGTACTCCAAGGATCGATTTGATTTGATCAGGCAGACACTTGGAACATTTCTCCATTCCTGTGGTTTCAGAGATTCTTTGGTGTCTTGGATTCCATTGAGTGCCATGGAAAATCAGAATTTGGTAGCAGCTCCTTCTGATGTCCGCTTATTGTCTTGGTGAGTGCACTGGTTTTTCATCTCTTTAAAATCACTGCTGATGATGGATAAAAGATGAAATGTTGTCTTTATTTGAAATGTAGGTGCGAACTCATTTTTATTTTACATATTATAATTATAATTTTGTGTATTAGCTAAATTCTGGGCTTCATTATGAAGTTTTTGGTCTACTTGTTTCTCTTCATGTTACTCACCCTCCTCCCTCACTCCCCCTTCTCTCACTCTCCTATTCTATCTCAAACTCTGCCTCTCAAAGCAAGCTTTGTTCTGCATCAAATACATTTTCACCCTCTTGAAGGATCTTCATCTTTTTATTTATGAAAACTTTTCATATCATTCAGAAGCCACTGTAAGGAGAATAACAGGATAGTAACTTGTTTTATGTGAGGTTCATTTTCAGTAGGGCCCCATGTAATAAAATCAAAAGTTCATGTTGATAGTAGCTCGCCTTAAGAAGTAAACAATCGTGGCATTCTTAATGAAAACTTTGGAGAACTTTTCCTTTTTGCTGCTGATATTGTGAGTGAAAATAGTTTGAGGTAACCGAACTGCAGGTACCGTGGACCTTACCTGTTGGATGCAATTGATTCCCTCAAACCTCCTACAAGAGAGTTTTCAAAGCCATTGCTGATGCCTATATGTGATGTCATCAAATCTTCTTCACAAGGACAGGTGTCTGCTTGTGGTAAATTGGAAGCGGGAGCTCTTCGAAGTGGATTCAAGGTATGTTGGTGGATAGTATTAGAAGTTTCCATAAGTAAGCTGACTACACATCTGTCATTTCTCATATGGATAGTTCATTGAATCGGTTAAGATCATAGATATTTCCTCTGTTCAAGAATTTTCACACACATGTACAGCTTACATGCATGCATATGGAAAATTGTCCCTTTATCGGACTCGTATATATTAATATGCTGAAAAGTGACATTGTCATACAACTTTTACGCGTGAACACAGTTAAGGAAAGTTGATGTAGTTCAAGATTTAAGTGATACATTCACTCGATTGGATTGCTTTGGAATTTCTATACTTATATACCACAGTTTGTAGTTCAAGATTAAGTGATACATTCATGCAACTGGTTGCATTGGAATTTATTGTACTTATATACCACAGTTTATTGCTCATTGGGTTTGGTGGACATGAGCTATTGAACTGGCTGTCTGTTTCTCTTTTAATGTTACCTGGATAAAGCTGTCCGTATGATTAGATGACAGGCTCATGCATATTCTAATGCAAGTAATCAATTTAATTAAATTCAAGTACATCTAAATCTAATATAAGCCAACAGTTCGTTTGCTTTACCACTCCTATATCTTTCCTTGTACCATAGCCATAATCTGGTGAATTGTGTAGGTTCTGGTTATGCCTTCGGGAGAATCAGGGACTGTACGCTCGTTAGAACGTGACTCTCAGGCTTGTGCAATTGCAAGGGCTGGAGACAATGTGGCTGTTACTCTGCAAGGCATTGATGGAGGTCGTGTGATGGCAGGAGGTGTGCTCTGTCACCCTAGTTTTCCAGTTGCAGTTGCAAAACATTTGGAATTGAAGGTGCTTGTTTTGGATGTTACAACCCCGGTTTTAATTGGCTCTCAGGTGTGTATTTCATTTGCATAAAAATTTTACTTTTCTTTTTGCGCCACTTTTTGTGTGGAAATCAAATATAATACGTCTGGAATGAGCAGTTGGAATTCCACATACACCACTCGAAGGAGGCTGCGAGAGTCGTAAAGATTTCATCATTGCTTGATCCAAAGACTGGAAAAGTGACAAGAAAGGCTCCTCGCTGTCTTACTGCAAAGCAGAGCGCGGTCGTAGAGGTGAATAAAATCAAAACCATTGCCGCTGTTTCAGTTTACAGCTTACAGGTTAACCTCACTGTACTTTTGGTAGTAACAGTAACATTATTCCGATCCTTTCCTGCCCGTATTTCAGGTCATTCTTCATGCACCGGTTTGTGTTGAAGAGTTCTCTAACTCCAGAGCCCTTGGGAGGGCCTTTTTAAGGGCGTTAGGAAGCACTATTGCTGTCGGCGTTGTAACCCGGATTATAGAGGAGCAGAAGTAGTTCGCGCGGAGTTTCGATTGTGTGCTACGAGAATTGGATCGCTTGGTCATACACTCATACCAACCCGCAATGGGGTTCCGGGGATTAGGTCAGTTTTTGGTTGTGGTGGATAATTTTGGGGTTTGATAGGAATTTCGAGGTTCGGTTGTTGTATGTGCATTCAGCAGTCTCGGCTCATAAACTATACATACACATGCACACACCAAGTGGTTTGTACCTTGTAGAGGACCTATAGGTAATTTGCAAAACAATTTGGTTCTTTCAAATAATTACTTGAAATTAAAATTAATCAGGGTTTCGTGTATAATTTTTGTTGAACTGCGTTTATTCCTGCATCCGACGTCATTTCAAATCCTCCATTCTTACAGTAAATTGGTTTCTGAATTTGGCCTAAGTATTGGTTTCCGAATTAAAAGTCCGAGAGTATTGGTCCTTAACCTTGTCACAGACTGAACTTAGTTAAAAGAATCGTTTCTCCACGTAGTGATAAATTAATTAATAATGTCGGTTGACTATCGTTTGTTCCTCGTAAAACATTTTTATTTCATTAATTAATTAATTGATTATATAAATTTTCTCAACTCTTTCGCTTGCACGAGATGAAATCCATGATACCGTAGGATCTTCTATAAAATTCTACTGATGTCATATTAATGAAAAAGAAAATTGAATAATTGAGCAAATGAATAAATAAAATCGACTTGGTTTCTTCCTTCACATTCGTTTATTGTAATTAAAATATTAGATATTGGAGTCGGCCACTGCCGTGTTATTTGAATTGATCTCTAATTAAACAATGGGACTAAAATCATGAAAATCATTATCATTTAACACTCGCACGTCTTATTCCTCCAAACATAACTATTTTTATATTTAAGCACTAAAAACCAGCAATCTCACTTTCTTGTATGCATTTTTTCTTGAGGTTGTTGCGGTTTTGAACAATTATCACAGAATAACTGAACACTGGAATCTAACATGAGTACACTGTCATTGTGACTGAACTGTAAAAGAAGTTTGTCACATCTAATTCGACAATATTTGTCCGCTTTTAAGATGCCAGGTGTTCTCATACAACATCATGTGAATAAAGTTCACACACGCGTCTCATTGATATACGATATCAAGATTGTGTGCACGTATTGTGAAAGTCCTTTTTATGTCCTACATGTCACGCACGTAAATTTTCTTGACCTAAAATTAAAATAGTAAATTGTAGTAATGGTCCTTTAACTTTAACTCAATTGGAGCAATGATCCCTCAACTAAAAATCAATTACCATTGGTCCCTCAACTTTAATCCAATTGGAGAAATAGTCCATCAACTTTAACTTAATTGTAGAAATGGTCCTTCCAACATAACTCATTTTCACCAAATTCTGACGAAGTTTTACGAAAATGACCATAGCTACACGTTTTGATGAGTTGAGAGACCTCAATTGTAACATAACTCATTTTGACGAAGTTGATGAAAAAGATCATAGCTACACATTTTGATGAGTTAAGAAACCAATGATAATGAATTTTTAGTTGAGGGACCATCGCTCCAATTTGATTAAAGTTAAGGGACAATTGCTACAATTTACTCAAATTAAAAATTAAAAGTCATATCCTACATTTTTTAATTTTCCTTTCGCGATGAATGATCTGTAAAATTAATAATTAGATCTTACATACAAGAGTTTGATGAATTTTTATAACAATTAAATCTTATATAAAACTCGTACTATTAAATGTTACGCACCATTATGAGAATGTCGTTTTAACGTAAATATTTTAGTCGGTGCTTTTACGCCAAAGAAAAGGATGAAGGACAAAAGAGTAGCTTTTGACTTTGGAGAAGGTGCGACAGTGCGAGGAGGATGCTTGACTTTATGCAATGCAAATGCAGTACCGCCGACCGAGTGGGCACAACCCGTCGCCTCACAAATCACAATTTCACACGCCCATAATTTGAAAGTCAATCCATTCTTTTCGTTTTTTGTCAACTTCCATTCATGTTTTTTTTTTTCTTCCATTTTTAGTACATCGTTATAGTTTTATACTAAAAAGAGAGAGTTTGGTTAAGTCATATAATAGGAAACCTAATTTGGTATTGAATTCGTCATTCACGATATTTGAATATGAAACCTCTCACTTCTAAATGAAAATGAATATCATCATATTGTAGTACTTCATGACAACTCCAATTCATGTTTGATCAACCATATAACATAATATATTTTTTTCCTTTCAAAATATGATCTTTTACTTTTCTTTTTTAACCTGAAAAAGAAAAACGTTATTAAAACAAATCATGTTGGGTATTAAATTCACACGTACCAAATTTCAGTAAAGCAAAACTATTTTTTACTTAGTCGTCGATGACTGTTAACTCCTTCCGTCAATGACTGTTAACTCATTCTGCTTTTTTCATTCCCTTTCTCTTCGTGCCTCTTCTCATAACCTTGAAAAAAAATTTATAAACCATCATACTATGTAGGTGTCGGCGTCGACATATCCATATTAAACTACTGTGAAATTCTAGTGACAAATTGTCCATAATTTTGCTGAATTAAGCAAAACTCTCCATCACTCCCCACATCACAAAGTGTGAATGCTAATGGATTCTGTCACTCTCACGTAAGCTTTGGTCAAAGCAGAAGGGCATAACAGTCATTTACTCGAAAAATTGACGTGTCACTTTATCTTTGTATATATAAATATTTATGATATACGTAAACATTTTCTTGATCACCTGATTAATAAAGAATGTATAGTCACTCACTGTTAAATAGATATCAAAATTAAAGTGAACGTGCTTTGAATGTTTATATCTTTACCCTCCTAACAAATTTATGAATGAATGATCATGAATTTTTTGATTACTAGATGAAGACCAAAAGAACGCAACTCATGCGATAATGATATATATATGAGAGTTTTAACGAAAAACTTCTGGTAATATTCACTTTTAACGAAAATGATATTTTTACACTAAAAAGTCACTCCTAGTACTATTCACTTACAACACTTTTTTATTCTTTTGATTAAAACTCAAAAATTTTAAACCCTTTTCATTAATTTTCCTTATATATATCCATCTTTTTCCTTATATATATCCTTCTTTTGGAAAAGAAGAATACATAGAAAAAAAAGTAGAAAAGAGAAAGAGAGACCCTACCAACCTGCTCCTCCCAAAGCTGACCCCTCCCAATCACACACACACACAACATAAACAGAGGGGAGAGACCAAGAAAGAATGCTATCTGTACTCTCATAGAACTTTAAACGAAGACCAAAAAAAATAAAATAAAATCTCCATCATTCCTGAGGCCCTCTGTCTCCTCCTCTTTGGTCTCAATCTCCACTTTGGGTTTTCCCCCATTTTTCAATCGAAGATTCTCATATATTAGGTGACACCCAGGTTCCCAATTCTCTCTCTATTTTCTGGGTTTCTTTTGCCCTTTCTGATGGATACTTTGGTTGTGAATTTGGGTTGATATTTTGGTTTTTGTTGATTTTACTGGATACCCATTAGAGTAAAGTTTTCATCTTTTAACTTTTCGCCACTGATTTTGCTGCCTTGGGTCGTTTTGTTGGATCATTTCTCAGTTGACTGAATAACCCATGTTTTGGTTTGATCAGTTTTTGTGATTACTTACCGGTTCTGATTCATATTTTGTCCGAACAACTGTGATTCTTTGTTGTTTATGCTGGATGTTAATCAATTTGTTTAATTTGAATGATTTTGGGCTGATTAATTTATTTTTAATATCCATACAGCTTAATCGATGTTTTCTAACTCGATATGGTTACTTCATACTTGAGTTTGCTTGTTCTAATGTATAGAGATGTTTGGTTGTTGAATTTGATTGGATGATATATTATTGGTTTAGTAGGCTGAAGGAGTCGCTTGTTGAAATTTGATTTTCTGCGATGGCTGTTTGCTTCTGTTGACTTTTCTTAAGGGTTGAACTAATCAACATTCAACCTGGAAAATTGGACAAGCAGACAGCGTAACCAATAGGCTACTGAAACCAACTCAGAAGAAGGAAACAAATGAATTGAGATTATATATATATAGTGTGTTCTATGTTGTTTGGTTACTCTGCTTAGCTAAATCCATACAGTTGACCTGGTTCCTTTCGATTCAAAGGAATACTGAACATACTTTACTTTCCTTAGTGACCTTGCTGCGCATTTGGATCTTAAAAAAAAAAACTTGGTAATATGCTAATTTAACAGAAAGTTTTTATGATGGGTTGTACTGGTTTCAGTATATATTTTTGAAAACTGGTCTTACTTGGCTCATTACAACTGATCTTTGTTAGAGTAATGTCTACAAACTCATCCTTCTCATAACCCCCGTGCGCGGTCCCTCTTTCTCAATGCATATCATTTATATTGTTCCTCTAATGTGCTTTAATAGCCATAGTCATTGGAAATTTTGTTTTTAATTCTAGGTTATTGATGTTTTTTTTTTCCAAAGAGTGTAGAATATGGTGAGTAATTTAGCATTTCTTCATCTTCCTAGCTTTGCCGTACTCTATTCATTCATACTTACTGTGATCCTTTACTATGCTGAGCCTCATGTAGGATGCTATCATATTGGATCAGTGGCTTTTAACCTGGAAGATTGGTTAGTCTATGCTCAGAGTTTCCATTGTTTAAGTGGTGCTTCTGATCCAATTGTGCGGCGCATGCCATGTGCTTGTGTTAACTCTAAGCAATATCCCCCGTCATGGCCTTTGAAGCTAATCAAAGAGGGCTTCAACCCTGTTTAATCAATATGGATGATGTTGAGTTAAATGTAAACTGGGAAGACGTGAATTGTCCTATATGTTTGGACTTTCCTCACAACAGTGTACTACTTCAGTGCTCATCTTATGAGAAAGGGTGCCGTCCTTTTGTTTGTGACACAGACCACTTACACTCCAATTGTTTAGACCGCTTCAAAAGTGCATATGGTATGTCATCTCCTTCAAAACCAGTTGTGAATCCTGTGGAAAATACTGAGCCAAAGGCATCAGAAGACGATTGCAAGCCTACTTGTCCTTTGTGTAGGGGGGAAGTTACTGGGTGGGTTGTTGTTGACAAGGCTCGTGTACATCTCGATGTGAAGAAGCGTTGTTGTGAGGAGCATCGATGTACATTTATGGGTTCATATTTGGAATTACAAAAACATGCTCAGCTGGAGCACCCTCATTCTCGTCCTTCAAAGATTGATCCTGCTCGGCAGCTTGATTGGGAAAATTTCCAGCAGTCCTCCGAGATCATAGATGTTTTGAGCACTATACATTCAGAAGTCCCTCGCGGGGTGGTTTTAGGAGACTATGTGATTGAATATGGTGATGATGAGACTGGGGATGAATTTGAGGACTTCCATGGGGATGAACGCAACTGGTGGACCTCCTGCATCTTATATCAGGTTTTCGATAACTTAAGGAATTCTAGAAACAGAAGAAGGTCAAGAGTTGGTGACACAAGAAGAGGAAGTCGCCGAGCAAGCTATGATAATTCAAATTCTGATGAAGGTTCTGTGACATCTGTTGAATTCCCAGAGTATAGGGCAGATGAGATGGATGATGAGTTTATGAGTACAACTGGCCCCTCCAGAGGTGGCTCTAGTTATCGCAGGTCTGTAATGTTTCTTTTTCATTTCCTGTATGGGATTTCTTTAGATTTTAATTGTTGACATCATTTATCTGTATGATGGTATCTTTCCGTTTCTACTTCATTTTTTTAAAATCAAAATGGAATCTGTTAACTTATCATGTTATGCTATGTATACCCAAGCAATCCTCGTTCTTGCATGGATAGTTAAAGTCATGACTATTACACTACTGCGAGAAGTCTAATCCACCATCTTTTCTGAAATTCCCTTAAACAAATGCACCATTTGATTCATTTCCTTGTTGGACTGATTGTGCCGGTAGGAATCTCTTAAGTGCAAGCTTGGAGAGCTCAATACTGGCACATGTACATACCGCTGAGCATACGGCTCTTGTTTAACTTCCGTAAAAGATTGTAGAATTCATTTGTTTCATGTCTTTACCTAACATTTATGCATATCTCTCTTTTGTTTGCAGTTCCCGTAGACGTCGTTCTCGCTTCTATGACAATTAGGTATGCTTATACATTCGTGCACTCTCAAGCTTTCACAGAATATAAAGTTGTTTAACAAACTAATCTGGGGCTTAATATCTAAAAGACCGACTCATTTTCTGTGTGGCATTAGGTTTCGTAGCCCTCAAGCTCTCGTCTTTCATATAATAAACCGAACTTACAGTACATCTATCAATTTCATACGACGTGTATTGTATCCTCTGGCAGGGCGTAACTAGAATAGAAGAGTGAAGGAAGGAAAGAAAGAACGAGATCCATCGGAAGACACAGGAAGTGGATTGGCACCGGGATGGGATGCTTGCTGTGGATCTCATCTCTTGAGTGGTTTTACATGTAAAAGATAAGCTACATCTGGATTGTACATTGTTGAATCTGTTATGAGATGTGCTGATTGCTTCAAATCTTGTTAGTTTTTCATTCGACCTTCGCTACATAATCGTGAAAATAACCTATACCCGCCATGGCCCTCATTCTTTCTTTCTTGCCTAGGTAGACGAGGACATGATTATTATTTTTCCCTCTATGTTCCTTGTCTGCAATCTTGATCAATTTCTCACTAATGATGTTTTTGGACGGTAATTTAGTATGTAATTACCTTTTGTTTTTTGGCAACTTGGTGCAAAGCCACAACGCCGTTGAAGAACTGCTTGGTATTAAAAGTTAAAACAACATAAGGAAAAGCTTACGCGCACATTTTAAAATCAAATTTGTCTGCGAAGAAATGAAACACTGGTGGAATTTTGGTTTCAAACCACAGCTGGAGATAAATGTAATCCGATAAAATATTCATAAGCGGTTGTTAATAGAGTTGAAGCTACCAAATTTTGAGGATCAATTTATGCTTAATTTACGAATAATTTTTCAAATGATTCATATCGTCGCGGTAGCCATTCCAAATTTTATTCCGATCAAAACGGGCGGTTTT
Source organism: Cotoneaster glaucophyllus (assembly GCA_036320875.1). Classification (NCBI taxonomy): domain Eukaryota; kingdom Viridiplantae; phylum Streptophyta; class Magnoliopsida; order Rosales; family Rosaceae; genus Cotoneaster; species Cotoneaster glaucophyllus. The sequence continues at coordinate 6,773,200 of CM070073.1, read as the reverse complement.
CCCAATCGGAGATCTCTGGATCACTGGCCGTTCGCCTCTGAAAGCAGGCGAAGAGAGTCGATATTTGAGTCACATCTTCGAATTAGACATTGAATTTCTACTTCACATCACATTTAAAAGAAATGAATACTGCAAGGGGAAGCAGCAGGAGGACTTCCAATAAAATACGCATATCCATTTTCACGCCGTAATAGTTTGCATAACATTGCTATTTGGTAAAATTGTAGTTCATGCAAACAAAATATTGCCACTTGCTAGCTATGAATACTCAAACAAATACACAAGATACTGCTACTTCACCAAAAACTTCAGGCTCACATATCGATACTCGTTCAACTCCAGAGATACGGGGTGTTGAGGACTAGTATGTGCAATTCTTGGGTAGGTTCCGGATGACGTTGCTTTTCATTCCCAACTTACTGCGCATTGCCTCCACTCCCGATCTTCTCATTTCCTTCAGTACCTTCATCCTGACCATTCCTTCTTTTGACTGCACCGTTGCCAACCCCATGCTCCTGTACCTGAAAATCAGAACACAATTCTGTTGTCAAATGATTTGTTCTCTTTGTATACTGTTTATGCGAATACCGGGGAAGCATGAATCGCCTCAATCCAAATTCTTTTGTAAAAACCACAGAGAAGACCCAGCATTAGGGATATAAACAAACCTTGAAGCTAATGCAGCTGTAATAGCGGCACCATTTGCAGGTGATGGGCGCAGTTTTTGGCGATAATAGCGCAAATACTCCCGGGAACCAAGTGTTTTGGATGATATACCATCATCGGATCTTCTAGTAATGATGAGCTCAGAGCCACCACTCCCAAGTTCTACGCTGTTGGCCATATCACCGGATACAACCAGTTGTTTGCCAGCCTCATCCACATAACTGAAAACCGAGAGAGAAGCAGTTCAGCTAAGACATACCAACATGTATAGAAGCAAAGTAACACCTAGAACAAATTAACGTGACCAAAAAGCTATAAACAGAATTAAATAAACGCAACGTATGGGAAGGACAAAACCTGCTGCTGTAATCATAGAACTCTTCCAACTCAGCTTCTTCTTCATCGTCGTCATCGCCATAATGTACCTTGCAGTGGCTTTTGGCCACCATATGCTTCCTAACTGCTTCCAAACTGTTGAAAGGATGGCGCCTATCATTGCAGTACAGACACATGAAATCCCTTTTAACCTGAAAAGTAATAGAGGAACAGCCAACGAATTACTAAAGAGAGAAATCCAAAACAGGAAAAAGTTTATCCAGGAAAGGAACGTAGAACATGTTTCGGTACCTTAAGACCAAGATAAGTAAGGAGGCCTTTTGGATCCTTTAGATACTCAATATCAGGAATGAAGAATCCATGGTGTTTGTGCATGTGAACCATGCAGCTCTCTATGGTACCGTGCTCTAGATCACACATAAAGCAACAAGTTGGATCCAACTCCTCAAAGTCATCATCTTCATCCATATCCTCTTCAGATGCATGCTCATCCACATTCATATCAGTCAAAGATTTTGCCAAGTCTTCATCAGGATCAACCTCCACCCACTCGTCTTCACTTTCATCAGTTTCCCCATCATTTGCCTCTCTTTTCGGGGGAGCTTTGTTAACAACACGAGGCGGAAGCGGCCTAATTATTGCCTTCTCTTCTTGTTCACTGGCCCCCTGGGAGGCCCGCAGAATGTGACTTCGTGACTTGAGATGCTCAGCATGAGCCTTAGAGCTTCTATACCCTTTGCCACAAAGACCACAACTGTAGAGCATCGGGGTTTCACTCAAACCCTCTTTCTCCTGAGCAAGTGCAGCTTGTCTCGCTATAAATAACGCTTCTGTCACTCCAGGAACCCCAGCTACCTGATTGTTTTCAAGAAAATTTCATAACATATTAAAGCTCATCAAAATATGTCCGTCATTGAATAGGCCGGTAAACCACAATGCAACAATAACACATCACAACATATCAAGCGAAAACATTTCGCCAACCGAGTACTAACAAAACAACATAATACATAATCAATTAAAATTTAACTCAATAAAAACACAAAATACAAGCATATTGCTACATAGTGGCAAGAATCGAGACCAAGAAACGACTAATTACGCAGAATCTATCATCGTATATGAACATGATAATAGCTAAACGGAAATAGTGAATTTAAATACATATTCAGCTCAGTTGCATCAGAAATGCATACATAAACTAATAACTGCTCATAAAACAACATATTACAACATCAGCAGGTCTAGAATTCAATCAGCAATCAAAATTTTCAAACATCTGTTTGGAATCAAAGATACGAACAAACAAACACGAACTTTATATTTGTCCAGAAGATTGGAATTCGTTTCCTCAAACCAGCGCTGGGGAATTTCCAATCCTTCGGATTTCCCATCTCAAAAAGGCAATATATCGAATAAAAAACATCAAAAGCAAAGCAAAACCCTAGAAATTAAGCTGTAAGGAGAGAGGAGAAAGAGAGGGGACCTTGCGCTTGAGATTGTAGCGGTGCCATTCTGACTTGTAATGGAGCTTCTGCTCTGAGTCGTCCAGAAACTCCTTGTTGCAAGAGTTGCATGTTAGCCCTGACATTCTCTCTCTCTCTCTGTGGTTTGGGATACGACGGGGGACGAAGGAGGCGGCGGGTGGGTTTTATGGGATCAAAGAAAAACGTGCGACGGCTCGCAGTTGGTGAAAATTGTAACGGTGTTAGAAAGAGAAGAGCGTCGTCCGCCAGCAGCCAGGTGTTTGATTGCTTCAGCTTCAGGGAAGGTGTGTCCCAAATCCAATCACCATGGGCCTGAGTTTTGGCCCATTAGTCGTATTTGGGTTCATGTGTTTGAGGATCAGTACCTTAAACGTGATAAATGTTTCTTCTCGTTATTTTTCTAATAACGAAAAGAAAATTCGAACTTAAGATATTTTTCAATGTGAAACGGAATATCTAATCACTCAATAACTAGTTCGTAGCTGGATTCCCGTTATTCAAGAATACACGTGTAGATGCTCGAGTTGAGGGACAAGGAAATATCCTCACAACACTGGGTTCTTACCTTATTGAATATTGTTGCTTTAATAAGAAAGAGTCATAGAATGTCTAAAGCATGACTAGATTTTGTATGTCACACTCTGCAGCACAAATTCTCCAAACTATCAAGGTTTCTCATTTTATAAATTTCAAGTCGAACTCGTTTCCAGATTCTCCAAACTATCAAGGCTATTTATTTTATAAATTTTAAGTCGAACTCGTTTCCGATTGAATGATACATTGTTATGATCAATTAATCTAATTTGTATGTATCATATGCCATTTTAACTCAAAATCCAAAATGATACCCGAATTTATATTTATTGTTCTTTAAAAATTCTTCAATAATCTGAAAAATTTCACATTTACAAATCACTGACAGACCAATTTGCATAACAGCCCTCACCCACATGTCATAACGAAAACGACATCTCCAATTCCTCTATGTAACAATAATATTCCCCGAATTCTTTGCCCCAAAAAAAAAAAATCTCCGAATTCAAATGAAAAACGACATGGGAATCCAAAGAACGACGACATTCATCATCACGAATCTATCCGAGAAGCACTCCTCCAAAATCCGGCACCGTGAAACCGGTCCCATATCTCCTTCTCCAACGAATCAGCGGCATCCGATTCATCCTCGCTCCCCTTCCCGTCGTCAACGTCGCTGTAACTGCTCGCTCTCCTGAAGAATTCGTCGTCGTCGCTATAAAGCCCGCCGCCGGCGAGCCCATTGGGCCTGGGCTGCAACAGTGCCTTCTTCTGGGCCGCCAAGAACAGCCGCTTATTCTTCCTGTGGGCCAAGGCCTTCCTGCAAATCCCTTTCGGGACCTTGTACACCGTCAGTATCAGCAAATTCATCACGCTGCATGGGCAGCAGCAGCACACCGCCGCACACTCAGCCGCGCCGCCGCCTGCCACCTCGCCGACCCTGCGCCTCTCGCGAGGCGGAGGCCGGGTTAGCGGTGGCGATTGAAGCAAAGCATCCCGCGTCATCCCCGAGTCGAATGGAAGAGGATATTCTAGATTGATCGGGAATTGAAATTGTTGGAAGAAGGGGTCAATGGAGAAGTGGAGGCGATTGGGAATTTTGCGGATTCATTGTGTTTCAGGGGGAAAGATAAATTTCCCCAGAAAGCTAGAGAATCCAAAACCCAAAATTCAGAGAGAGAGAGGGGACGACAAATGCGAATGGATGGAGAGAGAGAGACAAAGAGGGAAAGAGAGAGAGAGAGAGAGAGAGAGAGAGAGGGAGAGAGCGAAACGGACGGGAGACAGATCAGGAGAAGAGAGCGAACAGATGGGACCCAGGGAGCGAATCTTTAGGCAAAATCGTAATTTTCTTGAAGAATCACTAGTATAACTTTTATTTTTAATTTAATTTTTCCACCCTTTTATTGATGAGAAAAATGTTACTTTTTTTAAACTTATCCGAAACCAATAAAAAAAAAAGAAAACTAATGAAAAATAAAAAAAAACTTTCCTTTTAACGAAAAGTCATTTTTAAAGGTATAGTGAATAGTGTAAGGTAAAGATAAAAATGTGATTTTTCGGTAAAAATGAACAGTACCGGAAGTGTTTCGTTAAAACTTCTTAAAAAAAATGAAAGAAATGAATGAAACCCATCAAAGGGTTATAATATATCTAAACTATATATATTAATGGAATTTTTTTTTGTAACAAAATAGAATGAAAAAATTATTTAGTTTCTTATCATACAAAAAAATAATGGATATTAATAGAATAATAATAATAATAATAATAATAACTAACTAACTAATCCACTAATACTATCACTTTGCTAAAAGACAAGTCATTTATTTGAGATATATGAATGAGCAAACGATATAAAAAAATAAACGGTTCTGATTGATTAATTGGTTGATTAGATGAGTACAACAACAATTACCTCAAAAATTGAAAATCCAAAAGAATAAAAAATAGTAGGTCCGAATAAAAGAGAGTAATAACGGTCACAAACCTCAACGAATGGAATTTTCTGAAGAGACAGATTTTGACCAAAACGCACACAACCTCCCAACTCCCATTTTTAACCTCCACAACGGACTACTATCTATTTTCCATTCCCTCCCTTTTTGCCTCCCCGCACATGAGAGAGCGACCATGGCCACCACCGCCACCGCCACCGCTACCGCTTCCAGATCTCGCCGAGCCCTAGACTCCCGATCTGGCGGGAAAATTGTCCGTCCTCGACGGTCCGCCGGTGCCAGGACTCCCTACGACCGCCCTAGGTTGGTCAATCCCGCACCACCCGAAAACCCTAATTGGTTCTCCAGGCTCATTTACTCGCCTACTCGTAAGATTGCCAGCGGTGCCGGGAAGATTATTTCCTCCGTCTTTGGTCCTGACTCTTCCTCATCTTCCTCTTCCTCTTCAGGTAATCTAATTTTGCATTTTTATGTGTTTACAGTGATTGCATGAAGCTTAATTTGTTTATGTTTTGGTAATTTCAGAGTAGGAATGCCTGAAATCGATACTGTACTCTGTTCCGATAGTTACAATGTGGCATGTGTAGGCGTATTAGGTTTTGGTGCTAAGAAAATTAGAGATTGTTTACTGCTCCAATTGTGTGCTACATGCTTCGAATTTTGGAGCACATTAAAATATAGTGGCAATTTTTTTCGAATTCATAATCGTTATAATATTTACAAAGCAAAGTTTTTGCAGATTTCGGTTTATTTGATATATGAATTGTATGGAAGTTTTGTGCTTTAATGAAGAAAAAAGAATGCTGGACTGTTGGTTTTCGTGGCCTTTTACTAGAGTTTTTGTCTATTTTTTTCAGAGGATGGGGCTGATGATGATGATGAAGATATCTCGACTCAGGAAGATGATGGATTGAATAAGGTAATAGTTCTACATGTTGTATTGTTCTGTTGTGTTGAAGGCATCATTATGCTTATAGTTTTGCAATTCTTTTCAGCACTTGAAAGAACTTGTACAGTTGTACTAGATGTTTTAAACAGTAATTTCATGCCCATGGATAAATGCACGAATTTCGGAAGCATGCGAATTGAGTACTTGGGAATTAGCGTTTTTTCACTCGTGTAGTGGGATCTAGCAGACTGGATCATGAATTATGGTTCAAAACAGAGGTTGTAGAAAATTGGTTTAGAATTTGTATACTCGGGGTGCAAAAGTTTAGGGTTGTGGGGCTGATAAAGAATATAAAGGTGGTTGTGGTAATTTCTTATAGCAGTGCAGGCAGAACTTTAAGGATGCTTCCAATAGGTTAATTAAAGTTATGGAAAAGATTGTGGTAAGCGATTTAGTTGAGTAAGAAAAGGATAGAATAATGATATGGGCCTACCAAGAATTTTGAGAGGGATAAATTTCAGGGCTGTCCTGGGACTATGAACTGTAACAAAGTAACTGGAGTTAAACCACTTTTTCTTAGATTTGGGAGTCTCATTTTGTTGTATTAGACATGCAATATTGATTTTTGTTGTTGAATTAGAGGAATGGGACTTCAGAAGAGATCAAGTTCTTTGGGAAGGAGCCCCCATCAACACTAGGGAAGAGCGACAACAAGCATGTAATTGAACAACTGCTTATCCAGGAGACCTTCTCGAGGTAATGCTGCAGCTCCTTGATATTCAAGATGAAACATTATACTTTTATATTTCACATTTGGGTTTTCATTGGTTATTGCTCGCTTCATTCTTCTTCCACTTCTTTTATTAGACTTGTAATGTTTGTTAGACATTTGTTTGTGTCTTTATAATATCCTAATTTATTTCCTGCATTGAGCTCTATAAGTTCTTATTCTACTTCAATGAATCTCAGGTTATTGAACCTTGATTTCTAGAATATTTTCTTAAGTATTTATGCTTAGCTGTGGTTGTTCACACTTTAAGTTTAGGACCTGCATTGAGTCATTGACCTTGTCATCAATTTAAGCACCTTACCATGAGTATAATGTTTGTATGATTTATGTACTGTTTTGGTTTGAAATCTGTGTACAAGAGAGGTTTCCATAAAATGTTGTGTATCATGCAACCTTTCTGCTGATTATTCTTTATTCTTATTAATCAGTTATTTGACTTCAACGTTGCCTTTGACCAGGGGAGAATGTGATAGATTAATACAGATTATTAAATCAAGAGTCGTAGGTTTTACAAATGCTGAAGATGCAGAGATTACAAGACCAGGTGAGACACCTAACAAAACAGTTGCCAGTGAAAGTGGTTACAGTTACAGGTCTAGAAATTTTGCCAATTTTCGACATTTGAATTTTGGTGTTAATTGCATTGCAGATGTAGAGTCTCCTGTTATGGAGGCAAAAAAATGGTTGAGTGAGAAGAGATTGGGATCAACTTCAAAGCCAGTTTTGGATCATGGAACCCACACCTTGAGCTCTCTCATGTTTCCTCAAGTTAGTGCTCTTTCCTCTGGTATTAAATCATGGCTATCAGTGCTACTTCCTCTGGTATTATATCATGGTTGTCATGTGCTCTCTGTCTCTTCCTCACGTCTGGCATTTTGTCTTTGGGATGAAATCTTCTATAAGTTGTCGTTTTATGTCAAATAAGAAATTGTAAGCTTTCTAATCTTTTGATGAAAGAAAACTACACTGAAGATATATGATATACCTTCTCCTTGAGCTTATGTTAGCAATTTGTTGAGATACCAAAGTCTGATGTATTACAATTTAGTACTTTCAGTATACCAGTATGTTTTCTAAGAAAGAAAAGGAGAATACTACCTTGTTCCCATTTTCAATTTGTTTTTGTTGGTGCAGGGTGGTGAAGACGAAGGTGGTTCACCAGTGGATGTGGCCAAAGTGTATATGCGGGCACGTCCTTCATGGGCATCTCCTTGTATTAAGCATGGAGAACTGAGATCTCCGTCATCAATAGGGATGCAACATTTCGACGAAGAAACCCCATATTCAACTGGTGGCAATTCTGCGCCTACATCCAAGGTACCATTTCGAAATTTTCTGGGCATATCTTTTTCGCTTTTGGGTTTGTGACAGGTAGGATTTAGATTCTAGACTCGAACATTATTGAAAAAGTTAGAATAACAAGCCAAACATTAACCTAGAAAGATGGAGTAGGGTGGATATCCACGTGTCAAGACAACTTGTTGGGTCCAATGACAGCATTGTCACTCACATCTGGGAACATGTTGAAGCATGACAGAATTTTTTTCTCATTTATTTTTTTAAGAAACTACAGAATTTTACTAAAACAATGGAAGGAATTACAACAAGTGGATAAGAAATCCACCAACTAGAAAAACTAGCTAAGACCTTTCAAGTAGGACCACTTTACTACTAACTAAGCTGAACCAAATTCACTTTACGGCTGCTTACACATCCGTCAGTATATAAGAAAGAGAATAATCCATGAAATCATTTGAAACTGATGCCCAGTATCTAACTCTACCCCATAGTTCCTCTACTTCCACTCCCTTATAATCCTTAAAAATTCTTCTATTACTCTCCTACCAAATGTTCCAAAAAACTGCCAACGCCAAACAGCTCCGCAAAGCTTTAGCTTTCTTCCCTTTTCCTAAAGCCTCGAACTTGGTGTTTAGAAGCTCAAAACATTCCTTTGGAATAACCCTCTTGCTCTAACTTCCTTGAACAATTTCCACCACATCTGTATCGAGTGAGAACATTGGAGAAAAACATGATTAACACTCTTCTCCTCTGATTTAACAAACTGCACCGCTGAGGAGAAATGCAAATGAAATGCCTTCACTTTGAACTTGATCACAGGTGTTGACCTTCCCAATAGCCACTAACCACGCAAGCACTTTGACTTTTGGAGGAGCTTTTGATTTTCAAATCTGAGTAGGGTGGAAAATGTTACACAGTTCCATGTTGCACAATAGGGAGCTATAGGATTTGCATGTGAATGATCCTGACCCGTAAATGCGTAGTGGCCGTTTATTAAGAAAAATGCAACTTAATAAGTAAAACCTTGGATGTTAATGTTGAACCTCACATGTTTCTTTCTTTCTGTTTTCTGTGTTTTAAGTGAGTGAAACAGAAATTAGGGAATGTCTCTGGTTATTGATATGATTGTGCTAATTGATTTTAATGCACAGCTGAAAAGGGACGCCCCGGCTACTGGGTCCTGGAATATTCAGGAGGAAATACGAAGAGTGCGATCTAAGGCAACTGAAGAATTGCTGAGGTCCCTACCTTCTACCAGAATTGATTGGTCCGCATCTGCTTTAGAAAAAAGAAGTGTCTTGGGCTCTTTGCCAGGTGACTATTTTTGAGAGCCAATAACACTCCCCTTTGATTTTTAGAGTATAAGGAAATTAAATTATAGGAAATCTAACTTGTGGAACTCATCTTCTGCTCTCAGTTTCGGAGAAGACACAATATGGATTGCAGAAAGAAGATTTGCCACTTCCGGTAATTATCAGTTCTGAAGAAATTCATCACAACTGTTTATGCATATATATATATATATATATATATATATATATATATATATATCATTTTGTTGCAATTTGACTACTAACATATGGTTTGCTTAATTTTTCTTTAAACTCAATTTAAGTCTGATAAGGGTTGAGCTCCCAGTTGTCTTTTTATAACCTTTTCTTTTCTTTTTGTGCAGGATTCAGATGCCGCTTCTATGGATGGCAAGGGTGATGCTTCTTGTAATTTTCACTTTTATCTTCTTCCGGTGGATGACGATCCTGCTTATTGTGCATGTTACTGCATATGTATGGGTATATTATACCATCTATTTCATCTTTTACTCACTAAGTTTATCCATCGAATAGGTACTCAGAATGGCTTAGAAGAGATGTTAAGCTCTGGACAACAACTCGAGGCATCTGAAGATATCAAGACCGCTCCCAGGTTAGCTCCTTCACACAATTGTAGCTTAATTAACCAAGTAAAACTTCCATCAACTAATTCTGTACTGCGACTAGTTTGGGTTGGTGATTTTGATCTTTCCCCTGGGCCCCCTCCTCTTTTATTTTGCCTTTTGAACCCGATAAGGTGGATAATTGTTTTGGCTTATAATATTCTTATCACCTTGTATGTCACAGTGATGCTGGTGCTGGTGATTTTGATGGACATAAGGACACAAGTGGGGCTGAACAACAAAATCCAGTGGTCGGAGGAACCATACGAGGTGAACTTTTTCGACCCTGTTGTTGTTTGGGTTATTTAAGCGGACACATTTGTGTTGTTATCGTACAGGTTATATGTTTAATGTTGTGCTGACCATTTCGGCATTCACATGTCTTTAATACGTATATGTAGCAGAGGAATTTTGTTTCTCTGGCTGAATAACTAGTGTGAACTGTGTATTTACTGTTTGGTCTTCATTTCCGATGGAACAGTATGAGCTATTACCTACAACTATTTTACTTGACGTGCCATGCATGATACTCTCACCATTTTGTGTCAGCTAGTATTATAATTCCAATATGTCATTGTTTTATTGGGATAGAGGACTATGTATGAAGCTTGGATGACATAGTCTATTTAGTACTGAATAATTCCTGTCTGAAAGTTGCCATTCGTAAATCTTTGAACTTCGGTTGTTGAATGGCAGCTGACATTGGACTAGGCATTTTGGTTGTGCATCAGGTGTTCGTATTTACATTCAATTTACTTTTCAGTTTCAGATTCAAAATTACACGATGTAACATACTCGACAACAGAAGCGACTGCATCAAGAAGTGCTTATACCGCAAATGGTTTCCCTTCTTCAGTTGCTGTGTAAGCGGTTGTTGACGTCATTGTTTTGGTGGATTATCTGCATAATCTTATTGCATTGACTTTTCCTTGTTTCAGTTTGTCTGCACAGTTGAATGCAGCAGAAAACGCCGTGCTCAACTGGGAAAGTAATCCAGTCAGCTCAAGTCATGAGATCGCTGCTACAGATCTCACTTTAGATGACATCCGTGAGTTTTTGAATGAACCTACTGTCGAGGTCACCAACAAAAATGAAAATGATATCGGTGGCACAAAAGAAAACGATGGCTCGTATTTGAATGTAGCTACTGTTGAGGTCCAAGAACTGACTGAAAATTATATTGATGTCACGAAGGACAATGATTTCGTTGCCAGTGGCTCCCAAAACAGTTATAGCATGCCCGATGACTTATCACAGGAGCTGACCCAGCCAAGCCCGGTTGCCAAGACTGACACTGTTGTGGAGAAGCAGAAGGGAAAGAGACCGACCAGATACAACAGGAGAGGCCGGTCGCGGGGCAAATAACACTGAATTGTACCTTACAGTGTAATTTATTTTGTACTAACCCATGTAATTTGGCAAGTGTGTTTCGTTTTGTTCAGGTTCCAGGTCAACAGGATAGGAATTACGCCACGGGTTTTAGCCCACGTTTAGCTAGACTTAAGAGTTAAGAGTGTTCCTAGTTGATTGTAAGTGTGAAAACCACCTGTTTGAGTATGCACAATGTGTTGTAACAGCTCTCCGAATTTTCTCATGTCGCGTGAACCTTGCATGGCTCTCCAATTGTAATGATTTTCCTGTTTATGAACTGACTAATTCGAGCTTATCGTTCGATCTCGGTTGAATCTCTTCCGAGCATCATCCTCCTTGTAGGCAATTGTTAAGTGTCTGAAACTGCTGGGACCTCTCGACCTTCGTATGATTTACACTAATTGGCTTTGAGCCCCTTTGTTAACTAAAAAGGCGATTGCAAGTGCAAAGAATTAATTAAAAGGAAAACTAATGAAAATGTCTTGGAAACTTTGAGTTTTAACAATAAAGACAAAATAAAGGGTAAAGTGAATAGTACCAGGTTTGACTTTTTAGTGTAAAAATGTGGTTTTTCGTTAAAGTGAACAGTATCGCAGGCTTTTCGTTAAAACTCCCTTAATTAAAAGAAGTTCTAGGCTAGTATGCTACATTGAATTGTAATAAACAAAACAATTCATAACAATCTTTTGCTCCAACAAACATAGGCGTAGCTGCATTGGTTAGAACGGAAGTGCAACTCCTTGAACACCAAAGTCCAAATCTCTACTTTGTAAATTAGTTTAAACATTTTAAGTAACATGTCGTTCTTTAGAAGTGGTCCAAATCTCTACTTTGTAAATTAGTTTAAACATTTTATCTCGAATGGTCTGAAAGTGGTCTAAGTAATCACTTTATGCTGCTGATTCGATTCCACGGATCCCTTCTCTTTAACAAATTTTTTTTTTATTTACAAAATATATTATCTACACTAAAGATGGAAAGTGTGTCTCTTTAACAATTTAAACCCTTTGTTCAAAAAAAATAAAAAATAAATAAATAAACCCTTGAAACTTGCCCAAAAAATTACAGTCACCGTCGTATACGCATCAAAGATCAGAGAAACGCGGTAGAGTCTCTCAGATACATTTTCACAAACACCATGGATGCGCAATTAGCCCAGCAGACATGGGAGCTCGAGAACAACATAACCCCCATGGACACGCCGCCGAGCGTTGCGAAGCCGAAGGCGGACCCGACGGCCGACGCCATATTCTACTACGACGAGGCAGCGCAGGCCAAGTTCCAGCAAGAGAAGCCCTGGGCCAACGACCCCCACTACTTCAAGCGCGTTAAGATCTCCGCCCTCGCGCTCTTGAAGATGGTGGTGCACGCCCGTTCTGGCGGGACCATCGAGGTCATGGGCCTCATGCAGGGCAAGACCGACGGCGACGCCATTATCGTCATGGATGCTTTTGCTTTGCCGGTTGAAGGGACTGAGACTAGGGTTAATGCTCAGGCCGATGCGTATGAGTATATGGTGGAGTTCTCCCAGACCAACAAGCAGGTCTTTGATTTTTTAGATAAATTTTTCGAATTTATTAGTATTTTTCAATGTTTAGGGCTTGAACTTTTGGGATTTCAGAAACCCTAATTACTGTTTTTGTTGGGCTATTGCGTCATTGAATTGCTGCTTTGGTGAAAATTGTTCAATGTGGTATCGAAAAACCCTAGTGCTACTCTAAAATCCTAAATTCTAGAGCTGGCTTCTGAGCAAACTATTGTATTGAATACATGTCTATATAGCCCTCTTTTATACAAAGTTGCTGGGAAAATGAATTGCTAGAATTCTTACTAAGGTTTTTGTGATACATATGGTTCTCAATTTTTTTATTGTAATTTGTGGAGTTGAATTCTTGTATTGGAGTCCATGTATTAGTTCTATTTGTGCTAGGTTAATGCGCATACTGAGCGTTTTATTGTGCAGGCGGGGCGGTTGGAGAATGTGGTTGGGTGGTACCATTCTCATCCGGGTTATGGATGCTGGCTTTCGGGTATTGATGTTTCAACACAGATGCTGAACCAGCAATATCAGGAGCCCTTTTTGGCCGTTGTTATTGATCCAACTCGGACAGTGTCTGCTGGAAAGGTTGACATTGGTGCATTCAGGACGTACCCAAAAGGATATATCCCTCCAGATGAACCCGTCTCTGAGTATCAGACCATTCCACTCAACAAAATTGAGGACTTTGGTGTTCACTGTAAACAGGTTATAATGTTATTATTCTAGAGTTCTTATGCGGAACTTTGGTTTGTAGTGGGTCTAAAACTTAATTTGTATTTGTTTATGCAGTATTATTCTCTGGATATCACTTATTTCAAGTCTTCTCTTGACACCCACCTCTTGGATCTGCTTTGGAACAAGTATTGGGTGAATACTCTTTCTTCCTCACCTTTGTTGGGTAATGGAGACTATGTCGCTGGACAAATTTCTGATCTAGGTACTTTCTTACCCGTCTCAGATTACCTATTCAAGTATTTTCCATACATGTTTGATAGATTATTTACTGAATATTAAGTTGTGTCCTTTGCATCATGCCAGCTGAAAAGCTAGAGCAAGCAGAGAATCATTTGGCTCATTCTCGCTTTGGGCCATTAATTACACCCCCACAAAGAAAGAGAGAAGTAAGTCTCTCTTCCCATTTCCCTGTATCTCGCTCATTTGATATAGAACTGTCTTTTATATGGACTTTGACCCATACAATTATAACTGTTACTCACACCCACACACACACGCACACGCACACGCACACTTAGAGAAGGTTAGGGAAGGAAGATGGTCTGGATTCAGCGCCACTCCTTATATTCATGTAGTCTATACAAATACACACCTTTACCATTTGCGTCATTCTATGTGACTATGCTTGTAGATGTACATGCAAATGTGATGTGTGAACATGATATCATTATCCCTTTTTGTTGAGTTTTATTCTTTCTTTATTTTATGAAACCAAAAACTAATAAATAGATGTTACTGATATCTGTAGATATTAAGAAGAATGCCAAAAAGATAAAGAATCATTTGGACTTACCTCTGTGTTGTTTCTTGTATTCTTGATTATTGTTCTCAGCTTAGAAACAGTCTTTAGTAAGTTTTATTATTTTATTATATTTCCAAAAGAAACCAGGAAGCAAAAATACAGCACTTTTGAATCTTCTCTGCAACATTGATTTCTGTTTTAAAACTTAGCAGCCATGGATTTCTGTTTGCCTGCCACTCAAAGAGAACTTTTTTGTTCAACAAATTCAATTGTTTAGAATTATAGCCCCCATAGTTTTTCTTCTGCTATCCTTTTTATGTGGGTCCCGCTTGCCCCCATATAGAGGCCTTTTGGATCCAGATAATGTAACAATGCATGCCTGGGTGATTTCATTCCTGTGCAGGACAGATTTGGGATTGAGAGAAGAATGTTACATGATGAGAATCTTGTTATTGTTTAACCACCATTCGAGTTGCGGATTACCTATATAGCCGGTATTTGAATTTGAATGGCTTCATGAATTTGCAGGAAGAATCCCAACTTGCCAAAATTACTCGTGACAGCGCAAAGATAACTGTCGAGCAGGTGCATGGTCTGATGTCACAGGTAACCCCTGGCCATGCCAATCTTCACATATCCTCTGTTTGCTTTGTGCAGTGGGTAACGTCCATTTTGTCCTTAATTAACAGAGTTGCTCTTATTTCTTTTTGCTCAGGTTATCAAGGACATTCTATTCAATTCTGTACGTCAATCCAACAGATCTCTCCTACAACCATCTCTCACAGAACCATCATCCGCCCCCGAACCAATGGTTGAAAGTTGATTTTGGCATTCTGGCGGCAAAACTGATGGCGGAGATGCTTCACTGCCTGAAGGAAAACTTGATGGAGTCCGGATCACTGTTTATAATCCCGATATTTTGAGTCCTTTGTTGCTGAAATTCTTTTACTTGCCACACATTTGTTAATCCTCGAGGGGTTGACGCGTAATTTTTTAATTTTTTCTTCCGGAATTCCCATTTTGCTAATCCTAGATCTATATACTGTATTTCGTGGATGGTTTGACAGAATTAATCATTATACTAGAAGTAGCCTTTGGGGCTCAAATGGTGAATCATGTTACCTTTGGCATTTGCTTTCGTTTTGTTCAACTCTTACTCGGGCAACAAGTCAATAACCAACAGCTAGTCTTGCAATTTGAAATTGCCAACATTTTTCTGAGCCCCCTACTGCCACATGGAAATATATGAATTTAAGAAATGGTTTGGTGTTGTAAGCTTGAATTTTTATTCAAAATCTTTGCATAACCAAAATTTGCCCCCTATTTTTCGGGTATGATTAACTCATATAACCTAGCTCGGCGACGTTTTTCTTTTTAACACTGTTTGGCTCCTTACATGTAATGAGTCGCTCAAACTCTGATGTCTCTAAGGAAGAATAACTACTTACATTTTTCAACATTGTTTGACTCCTTACATGTAACGAGTCACTCAAATTCTGATTTCCTACAATTTCAAACTAATACGCCATACTCTAACTTGGTCACAAATCATCAAACAAAAACAAAACTAGGTCACAAACAAAAAAAGTTATAAAACTCTTAATTGGGTTAAATTAGGTATCATCTTTAAAAATCAACGTACACAAAAAATTCCCCTCGCATACAAATTTTGACCTGAGATGGTCAAGTGGATCACTATTTGCTCTGGTCCACTGCAAATTGTGTAGGAAATTCTAACAGATGGAGCACCATAACATCAGCATGCATGCTACAAAAGATTTAAGGAAAAAAGTTCCAAAAAATACCTAAAATTATAGGTACAAAAGAAATGGGCGGTGGGCAAGAAAGTTGGAAGGATGAGGAAGGCAAAGGCAAATGCAATTGCTATTTATACAAGTATCCAATAAGATTGGAGGAAATAAATGAAACGACTCTTGAGGGAAATAACAGACACCCCACCTTATGTTTATACACATATGCGCGAGCGCGCACACACACTATTATATATATATACACTAGTGGCTTTCACATGCAAAGAAAACAGAAGGCTCGTGGGTCTTTTTCCCACTTTGTGTAGGTTTAGTTGCAGGAGATTATAATTATGCAGACGATGCTGTTGCTGCTGCAAAGTTGGGACCTCAAAACCATCTTATTCACAATCACCATCCCACTATGGAGAGAGAGAAAAACTCCATGAGCTAAAAGCCTGAACAAATCCTCCACTTTTTATCTCTTTAGTGGGTTTCTTTTGTGGACTCTCCCCAAGCAAATCATGGATTTCATGACTTTCCCCCCACCTCCTCCTCTCTCTCTCTCTCCCCCCACCATTTTTTGGGTAGGATTAGATTCTTAGAAGATAACAAAAAGGTCGGTTCACAGGCAATGGTCCTAAATCTTTCAATGTAGCCAGCCTTGTGTTTTTGTGTACAACTTTCTCTGCACTTGTGACAACTTCACATGCCAAAAACCCTCCACCACTAACTTGCTAGGGTTAGGTGTATGCCCTTGTGTGCTCTAATCTTTGTACCCTAATAGTTGGAAACATTTCATGAGCTTAGGCCTTTACCAAATACAAAAATCTAATGCTTTATATTTGTACACTTTCCCACCACCAAGTGTGGTTTGCTACCTACATTAGGCTAAGGACATCTTTCACTGGTGTCTCCCATTCATCCATGTGATCCCATCAAATATTTGCCCAACTTCTTATCATCTATACATCTCCTTTCATGTCCCATGATTGAATTGTTCATCTCTCTACCTACATTCAATTTTCATGGTGTGTAGTGTTTTCCATATTCATATAATTGCATATAGATAGGGAGATGCTTTGGGACCAATCCATTCATTTTCTTGTCTTCTTTTTGCTCCTAAATCTAAATGCAGCAATGGTTTAATCAAGTGATCTTTTGAAAGTGAAATCTAACATGTTTCAACATCTATATGTACTATATGATTAGGGTTTAAGAACATAGTTATTTACAAGTGGTGGGTTGTCTTGGTGATTCGGACCTTCTTCTTCAACACACTGCATTCCTAATTAATTCTCATTCCTTTCCCTTAGTGTAGATTAGCGTTGAATATTGTTTGTACTTAAAAAAAAAAAAGTTTTAATATAGTTTTTAGCAAGTGGTGGATTACCTTAGTGGTTATGATCTTCTTCTTCAACACACTGCATTTCAAATTAATTATTCTCTCTTCCCCTTAGTGTAGATTAGTGCTGAATATGGTATGTAAAAATGGTAGTTGTGTAAAATTCTCAATTAGATCAAGGTCCTATTACAAAGTCAACTTCAAGAGGGTCACACTGTCTTCAAAAGAGGACCCGAATTTGGAATTTGCTACTTCTTACTCTTCACGTGTCCTAGGAAGAGGGTCACTAAGTCTTCATTGGAACATAAGTTTCCAACCAGACAACCACAGAAAAATTATACTAACCAATGATCAAGCTCAAAATCTATTAGTTTTATACAAAATTTTGAATCACGATAATATTAGAGTCATCAAATTTGCTCACTAAATAATATGTTAGTATACGCGTTCAGTATATTATTCATTGGATACAAATAAAGTTTTGAAAACATCAGTTTATTAAAGGTTAGGAACACTAATAAGTCTTAATAACTTAAGTTCGAATCGACCAAAAACATCATTTGATGAACAAATTTAGTGTTTGCTAACCGTACTCATTTCAACTTCATGTGAATTTCCAGGGGAGGGTTGTAACCAAGGAAGCTCCAAATAACCTTCTTAAAAGTGGAGGTAGCTAGGGAGAGGTAGTCAGAAGGAATACTCATGAAATGCTCATCCCACTTAGTGAGTGGGTTGCCCAATCCCTATCAACTCTGCAAAATAGGTACAAGTAAGGACTTCACAGTTATCACACCAAGAACATTTCTTATTTCCTGGTGAAACATTTTGCAGTTTAGGGTAAAAAAGAGTTTCTTCCGAGAGCAACTTACATGGTACATGTACACTCTTACTGTAATGTTCCGTATTAATAGTATACACTACGTATGAAAAAAAACACATACATACAGTTTTATTATTGATACGGAACGTTACAGTAACAGTGTATTCATACTATAAAAGTTGTTCGATGTAAGATTGGGACTAGGGCCATGCCTACTTCTGAGAATCATCTTCCTAGTGATGTGGAAAAAAGCACTGTGAGGCCTTCATATCTTGAGCAGGAGCGGCAGAGCCAATTATTCTCGTGGCATCTTTGCTCTCTACCTTTCTTTTCTCCCAGTATTGTCTGCTTTTGCATTTCCATGTCAATAATCTCTTGTTATTTGGTCGTAAAGGTTTCCATTTGGAGGGACGTAAACGAAGGAGGTGGTGGACCCTGCAGGAACCAAAACCCTGGACCAGTGTACTACGTTATGTTGATATGCATTTTGCAGAATAATATTGAACTATGTATATAGGTATAGCTAGCTAGGGTTTGAACTTTTGAGTGGCAAAGCAAAAAGATGCTGCTGAGTAATTATCATTCAATAAAAAACCATGTATATGCATAGTTTTTCTTGGCATGTGATAGTAGACGGTGACAAAATCACTCTGTAAATTATAAATAAAAAACAAATCATAAACTTTGAACGCATCATGTTTTAGTTTTTCAGCTATTACCTTTACCATCTGACAAGCACAATTCTACGTTATTTTTTTCTCTACAAGACGAGGATGGTTTTGAATCATGTGAGTTTTTAAGGCTACAGTAATTTGTAGGTGGTACATAGGGATGACAATGTGTCACATCCCGACCCGGGGTCCACCACATCCCGGGCCCGCTCCACCACCGTAGCACGATATTGTCCGCTTTGGGCCCCGACTACGCCCTCACGGACACGAGAACTTCCCAATGGGTCACCCATCATGGGAATGCTCTCGCGCGCTACTCGCTTAACTTCGGAGTTCCCATGGAACCCGAAGCCAGTGAGCTCCCAAAAGGCCTCACGCTAGGTAGGGATGGGAATATACATATAAGGATCATTCCCCTGGGCGATGTGGGATCTCACAATCCACCCCCCTTAGGGGCCCGATGTCCTCGTCGGCACACCACGGCCAGGGTTAGGCTCTGATACCAAATTGTCACATCCCGACCCGGGGTCCACCACATCCCGGGCCCGCTCCACCACCGTAGCACGATATTGTCCGCTTTTGGGCCCCGACTACGCCCTCACGGTTTTTGTTTCTGGGAACTCACACGAGAACTTCCCAGTGGGTCACCCATCATGGGAATGCTCTCGCGCGCTACTCGCTTAACTTCGGAGTTCCCATGGAACCCGAAGCCAGTGAGCTCCCAAAAGGCCTCGCGCTAGGTAGGGATGGGAATATACATATAAGGATCATTCCCCTGAGCGATGTGGGATCTCACACAATGGGACGGAGCGGGCTGAGGTTGGCAGGGACACCTCCATCCCCCACCTCTATTGGTATTTTAATTTGCCCCATAATCGCATCCATTTTTAAACGGGAATTCCCCGCCCCCGCCTCCGCAGGAGAAGGTACCTCCAAATTCGCACCCGTGAACCAACCTATGGAGATAATTTTATTTGGGGGATAAGATTAGGGTTAGTCTTAAAGCATTCTATGGAGAAAATTTTATGTGGGGGATAAGATTAGGGTTAGTCTTAAAATTTTCTCCATAGTTGTTGTAGTAGAAACTGTAGATGTGGATGTCGAAAGACTAACCCTTATCTATTCTATGGAGAAAATTTTATGCGGGTGCGAATTTAGAGAAAATTTTATGACGTTAGATATGAGATCCTATGATGCTTTGAACAGATAAAAGTTAGTCTTAAAGCATTCTATGGAGAAAATTTTATGTGGGGGATAAGATTAGGGTTAGTCTTAAAGACCAAAACCCTATACACAAAAGTGAAACCGCATACTTTTCTGTGTTTATTAATACTAATTCGTATAATTATATAAATATATACTAATTCGTAAAATTATATAAATATATGTATAATCGGGTTAGGTTTGAGTTTAAGAATGAAAAAATCATCACCGCTTCATATTTGACTCAGATTTAAACAAAAAAAACTCTAAACCCACCTCATACTCATTTTATGTCTTCCATACCTAACTCCGTAGAGTTTTTTTGTCATCTATCGTGGTACGGGCTGCAACTAAATATCCATATAAACAAAAGAGTTTTAACGAAAAGTTCGCAGTACTATTCACTTTAACGAAAAACTATATTTTTACCCTAAAAAGTCAAACCTGATACTATTTATTTTACCCTTTATTTTGTCCTTATCGTTAAAACTCAAAGTTTTCAAACCTTTTTCATTAGTTTTCCTTATAAAGAATCAAATTAGAGAATAAAAAAATAAATTAGTCCTAATCAATTGAACTGTAAACTGACTTTTGCAGGTGGAAAGTTCATTGCTTTACGGTCCACGTTCTTTCGATGCATCGTACAGCCTTCAAGTACAATGTTCCAGAATTCTTTTTATTTTTTTATTTATATTTTTTTTTGCTTGATTTACGCTCTAATGAAATGACTAATTGCTGGATTGAAAATTAAGCAACGCTAATTTTTGCTAAGATAATAAGTAAAATTCTATTTCCATCGATCCATGTGTCCGCAACTGAATGTAAATTGGGGTGGGGATAAAGATTTTGCCAATTAGATACCGACAGAAAAGCAGGTGATGAAAGTCATTTGGAGGCTTCTTCTTGACGGAAAATCAGAGGTTGTTTTTCTTTGTTTTAATAAAGTCACTCACTCCCAATTAGCATTATCCATCATCATTTTAAGAGAGATCGCCCCTTTGATTATGGGGTACGGAGGTATCGTACTATTCGAGTCTCTCGTTTTCATGCTTTTTTTTAAAGTTTCGAGAAAGTTGTAATTAATGGGATTTTTTTAATCCTCCGTTCCTGAAGAGAAAATCGTAAAATTCTTTTTCTTTTCTGTTGGGATCAAGAAATTGGATGTAGTTGTAAGAATAATGCTTTGACCAATAAATAATCCACTCCTTGGTCTTTGACCCCCTCAATCACTATGAACGCCCCTGATCAGTGCAATGAAATGTGTTTATTTTAACTTTCAATTAAGCAAGTCAATCAATGAGTTTATCTGATTAATATTAGCCATTTAGCGAGTTTTTAAATTATGGAGATACATATTCGAACATGAGTGAAGGAGTATACTGTCTTAAAAAACTTAGCTACGCCAAGATCCGCTTAATTTCTTGTTATTAGTGTGAGTGTAAAGTGTTATATCACTGAACATAAACATATAGAAGCCCTCACTCTAAAATTAAGAGTAATGCTAGCGAAACTAAATTTGTAGACTAAATTTTGTAAACTAAATGATATGGAAGTTGGTGATTTGATTATTACTTCATCGTTGATAAACATGCTCATTTTTTATTGATGATACCTAATTTGATTTGCTAATTTAGTTTACAAATTTAATCTCCCTATCATTACTCTAAAATTAAAGTGTTACCCTAATTCTTTTTTCAATTAAGTTTGAAGGATCCAACAAGTCCAAAAAGCAAAAAAGTTTTCAAGGATGCTTCTCTATGATTAATGTCCAAAGTGTGTGAAATCTATATAGTCCAAACCTCCACAAGTACGGTGGTTGTACAATTTTGACTAATATTCTTTGTGCTACTAAACCTAAACCGTTGGATATTACTTAAGATCCAATACCCTCTTTCTTCTTTTAAGTATGCTTTTCCTTTTATTATGTTACTGGAAGTGTTCGATTTCATATTGTTTAGACCAATGATTTTTTTTTTGGCATACAAATATGGAATATGGCTATAAAGTCCTTGATTTTAAAGAAGAACAATTCAATATCAATATCCTTCTTTTGGGTGATAAAACTTTAGGACCCATTTGCTAAGTATTTCGTTTTTAGTTTTTACTTCTTTATGCTTGAGATATGACGAAAATGTATGAGAGAATTGGAGGCTCAAAAGGGTGGTGTAGAGAGTAGAAGAACTAAAGAAGAATTAATAAAACAAAATCATGAAAGTAAAAATTTAGTTTTTATTATGTGTCTTGTGTTATAGTATACATCTATCTCACAATTCTTCTCTATTTTATGTATTTTCCTCTATTTTTGACACAAAAATAAAAAGTAAAAATCGAAATGGTTATCCACTACAAAAAAAAATAAAAAAAGTTGCTTTGGCGAAAAAACTTCTGAAAACTAAAAAACCGAAATGATTATCCACTACGAAATTTGACCTTTCCCGACAAATTTTTTTGACAGCATCGTTGTCGGGAAAGCATGGAAAGGCCCCTTTTTTTTTTTTTTTTTTTTGTAGTGAAGCATCATCTGCCATATTTGTGTTTGGTTTAGTGGCACCAAGTTATTACATGTTTAAAGTACCTGAGTTTAAAATTTAAATCCCAATCCAATAGAATCTCCTTCTCTCTGACTATTAACATCAGTAATCACAAATGTTTTCACCAACCCTAAACACTAAACAGATATGCTAAAGACTAAGACGTTTCAGCTCCCTAAGTTTTCAACCCCCTCCCCAAATAAGAGGAAACTGGTGTAGGGTCCTTGTCCTTCAAAATTAAGGGGTCAATTAGCCTTTGAAATCTTTGATCACCACACAAAAACAAATTAATTTAAATAAGAAAATGCACACCAATTACTCGAGAAAAATTCCTGTTACGGCAATATTATATTATGGTCCTGCCTCGTACAATTAATTAGTACTGCAATTTCAATTCAAAAACCATCACATTTTCTTCTTCACAACTCCAATCTCTCCATCAGTTAAGGTCGTTTTCTAATATGGAGGCTTTACTACTAATTTGACCTTCAAAAAGATTAATTAAACACAAACATGAGTGGGTTAGAAGAAACAAAGATAATAATTGCATCTTAAAAAACCATTGAAACTAATCCATTTGCAGTCAAGCTTTGTTTAGGAGCAAGAGAAGAATTTGGCTTTCTTGTTCACAATAATAGTAGAAGCATATCAAAGGGAGCCTTGTTGGTTTGGAGTCGTCTTGTTCACAATAGGTCTCCTTGACCCTCGCAAAGCAGGAAGCTTTGTTAGGTTGCGGTCGCCTTTTTTTATAGTAGAAGCATATCTATGCAAAGAAAAACCAAACAGATGTTTCATAATTGGTATTAAACAACCATAATAAAATGGAAAAAACTACAATTAGAGTATAGTACTAAGTGACGATAATCTGGACCTTTAGGATACATAATTTTGTGAATTAACCTTCAAATAATGCTCAAGTTTTGTATGGTCAAATTGGCTAGAGTATTATTTTTATCTAGAAAATAGCCGAATAACTCTGAAACGCCTACTTTATAACACACATAATGCAAGGGTATTCGTACACCATTTTTACCTTTCACACACACTTGTTAATTTTTCTTCATTAATCTTCTTCAATCAATTCGATCTGACAAAAAAAAAATTGAGAGGGGATGTGTAAAAGATAAAAATGGGTGTCTAGATAGTACTACCCAAAATTAAATTGTTAAAAAAAAAATACACATATAAATTAATAAACTAATATGAAAAATATTTTGTGATTGTCTTTGGAGGACCGTAAGATAAATTTTTCATTGTGATCAGAACACGATATGAGTGGTACACCACGTGATAAGTAGTGAAATTTTTTATTTTTTAAGTTATTACTTTTTTAACACACATATCTCATCATTTGTATAGTAACACATGATGTATTATCTCGTATCTCAGTCATATTGAAAAATCTCTCAACCGGGAGGGAATGGATGCTTCCAGCCTTGAGCAACCACGGTTTGACAAGTAATCCCACTAAAAAGGCCGGATCAGAGGATTAATTGACGGATTACGATGGAGATAGATTTCTGTTAGGCGCAACATATGTCACCCACGCGGGCAGGTTGGGCGCGTCCTACTCACGATCCAGTCCGAGTCAAACATTGGTGTGCAGGTCCTAATTTCTTTTATGACAAAAAAAATATAACACTATGTTTGAATGAACAAATTTAAAATTACTAAGGAATTTTAAAATGATGGAAATTGAAATGACGAAATTTTATTTTCTAGAATTTGTGAATTTTCTTGTTTGGTTAACCTAAAAGAACAATGGAATTGAATACGGAATTTGTTATTTTTAAACTCTCAATCATAGAAATTAGGAAATAACACCTATTTACATGGAATTTAAACTTGAGAATTGGATGTCCCAATTTCCAAGTTTTTTTCTACCCGGAAATTCTAAATTTCTATGTTTATGAATCCAAACAAAGGAATTGATGCATGTCAATTTATAAATTCTGACTTTTACCCAAATTCCAAGTTTATTTCCCTCATCCAAAAATAGTGTAAGAGAAAATTGCCCAAATACTTCCTGAATTTGGTATTTAACTTCCCAATTTTTATTGTAAATTAATGACTCGAACTTCTTTTTTTTTTTTTTTATAGAAAATTTATCTTTAACTGTCCATTAATTTTATATTTTTGTCCAATATAGTTACGTGCATAACATAATTTTATTTATTTATAATTAATCATTAATATACGTGTTTTCATAATATAAGTGTAGTTGTAACACTTTTATGTATTAAAAAAAAAGTGTACTTGTAACACCTATTAACATTCTACATATGTACACCTATATTATGATAATACGTATACTATGTAAGATCCCACATCATCCAGGTGTGTGGATCCTATAAGCCTTATATGTATATTCTCATCTCTACCTAGCACGAGGTTTTTTGGGAGCTCACTGGCTTCAGGTTCCGTAGGAACTCCGAAGTTAAGCGACTTCGCGCGAGAGCAATCTCATGATGGGTGACCCACTAGAAAGTTCTTGTGTGAGTTCCTATAAACAAAACCGTGAAGGTGTGGTCGGGGTCCAAAGTGAACAATATCGTGCTACGGTGGAGTCGAGCTCTGGATATGGTGTGGGCATTTTTTTTTCATTTTTTTTGCTTTTCTATTCAATATAGTTGGTGTTTAGAAGGTGGAAAGAGAGTTAAAATCTCTTGTTTTTAGACAATGCTGATACATTCTAAGCTTCATTGAGAGGAGGGTTTCAACCAGAGACGAATGAGATCAACAAGAAAGTTCTCCCCACCAAGAGAATGCATCACTCACAGAAGAGTAGCATAGAAGAAGTTTAGATGTCAATTTTCACACTTTTTTCGTTTTCTCTACTCGCTCTCGTATTTCTAAATTTCGGCAGTTGAACGGGTCAAATGAGCATGAAGACATAAAAACAATGTAAATACACAAAATAAGAGTGAAAAATAAGTTTCCAATTAAGGAGGGGGTGTTCAATTGAGAATTTGAGAGATTTGAATGGATTTATAAATCCATGGATTTTTACAGAGTTTAACTAATTTGCTGATTTGCAGAGATTCTATGTAAAATTTTGATTCAATTCCCTTGAAATCTCATAGGAAGATGTGAGATTTGTTGATGCTTAAAATACACTACAAAATCTCTCAAATTCCCTCTAATTCCTCATCATTTTCAAATTCTCTGAATTCTAATTCTAATTGAATACAGCTGAAATGTTATAAAATTCTTTAAAATTCTAATTGAATACACCCGGATTTCTAAGGATTTTAATAAACTATCTTAAAATCCTGATTGAATACACATTGAATTTCAGATAATCACTTAAAATCCTGATTGAATACCTCTAGATTCATTAAAAGAATTAAAATCTCTCAAAATCTCAATTGAATACACCCATTTGGTAAGCAAAGAAATAAATGTTCAAAAGCTTCTTAACATGATTGCAATTGGATCTCTATATATCTTGGTTTAATTAAAAGAAAAGTAAATTGTATAAGAGTTTTGTGATGACTGTGTCACCTAACGCTCGGAAGCTGCGCCCTTCATAGTGGAACACTAGAACCACAAATGGATGATGATGCGGTTTTTCGATTTGGATTTTGTGATATTTTAATTGTCCATTGGTAGTACAATATGAGTCAATTTCCAAATGAAAGACCAATTTATTTTGTGATAGCAATTTATAACATATTGGATGACCTAAAAAATGAAAAATTATTTTGTGGTACTGGAATATTATTTTGTGTATAGTCCATTCATGTTATAAACTTATAATATGGATAAATTACGATTTAAAAAAGGCGATCAACTATCATCTCTCCCTAACTTATCTTAAAAATAAAAAGAAAAAGTTGGGTTGAAAAAACCAGAACAAAAATTGGGACATGTTTCTGCTTGACTATTTTCAGCATGGAGATGGCATGCAATAAGCTCGTAACGAGCACCATAAGCTGACATGATGGAAAACCTTCAACATGTTGGCATTATGTTTGCAAATTAACTTTGAGCATATTATCACCACAAATTGTTGGCATCCATCGATCAATGTTTGTTCCCCCAATGCATGGGGAAAAAAAATCAAAACGCATTTTTACTTTAGGATTAAGCAGTGAATTTTTTTTTTTTTGCAAACATGACTGTTGAGACCAGGGGCGGAGCCACATGGACGCCACAATAGCCATGGCTCATATGGAATTTCACCCATTTATGTATATTGTACGCTAATGTTTACAATAAAGAGTATATGGTATCAACAGTGATGTTAGCATCTCTAAAGTAGGAAATTAAATTTCTAAGATCGTGTGAGTTTTATCTCTAATAAAGAGTATAGATAACAATGTATCGCTTACTGATAAGGTTATGGAGACTAAATTTTTTAAATCAAATTTACAAACCAAATGATGTGGTTGTAGATGATTGGATTATTAATTAAATATCGATTAACGTGTTTATTTCTTATAATGACACAACATTTAATTTAAAATTTTGATCTCACTAGTATTATAACCGCTCAGAAAATAAAAATAGAGCAAAACAAAAACAGAAGAAAAATGACCGTCACGGACTCCCCACACTATTCCTCCACGCGCCGCATTGCGCAAAAGGGTGGCAGGTCAAAGACGCCCGCATATGGGCCCACTCGTGGATACCCAGCTGCTCCCAAACTCAGGTGTATATAAACCATGCCAGTGTGGACTCCCTAACTCTCCTTCATTCATTCATTCACTCCCACCATTTCACCCGCCCCCGCCGCGGGCTCCGAGACCCGAAAACCCGATTCCTCCATTCCCTCCTCCCCTCATCATCTCTAAACTTTTCATGGTGGGTGGCCTTTCGTCTTCTCTCACTAGGACTCCCTCTCTCTCTCTCTCTCTCTCTCTCTCTCTAGACTCCAGGGCTTTTTTTTTTTTGTTAAGACTACATATACTTCTTCTCCTTTCTCCGATTTTTGCTAAAAAAACTAATCAAGTCCTCTCTCACTGCAGCTCCAAGCTCCTCCGAGCTCCCCCGCGACTCCTCCACCATGGGCAGCGATAAGGCCATCAGCCTCGAAGAGATCAAAAACGAGTCCGTCGATCTGGTATATACATATATCCATATCTATATCATGTCCTTTGCTCTCTTGAACTCTGCTGCATGTGTTTGGTTTCCGGGAAAAAAACCTAAAAGGAAAGCAAAATTCCGATCTAATTGAATTCTTGTTTTCTCTGTATCAGTGTCGTGAGTTCATCTCACTCGCGTCGAAGATTTTTTTTTTATAACTTTTTCCGCTTTCTTTCTCAATTTTTCTCGGCATTTTGTTTTTATTTATTTATTTCGCTAATTTTCTCGCCTGCCAAACGGTTGTTGATATTTTATTATCAGAGTTTGGGTAGCAGGAGATTTCGCATCGTCCTCTCAATTCTTCGAAAATAAAATATTTATATTATAAAAATTAATAGATTATCTCTTATTTTTCGTGGTTAAATCGGCTGCGTGACTTATCTGGTTTTTTAGTCCGTAATTTCGGCGATGATCTTAGAGAGACGACACACCAAACTTTCAGGCCATCTGAGTCGTTGGGGCCGTTTGGACTCCCCTTCCGGTGGGACCAGACCAGACCAGAGCCCAGAACGAACGGCTCAGATCACAAGCACTTTTTATTTGTTTATAATTTTTAAAAAGACTTTTTCGGTTTTTGCTTTCGGAAAATGTTGTTAAAATATTTATATGGTCGGCTGCGCTTTTTGGAGGAGTGTGTGTGAGATACGCACCGTAAATCACATGAAATCAGCGGCTTGACAACGCAACGCTGATGTACCAGAGAACATGGCTGACAACCGAATATTAAATTACCCTCACGGGCTCTATTTGACGCGTGTTTGATACGCACCTCTTTTTTTGGTGATGCTTAAATAGTTTTATATAAAGAAAAGAATAATTTTTGATTTGTTTGATTCAACAATTCCATATGAAGACCTGTGCTGATTTTATTCTATACTTGGGTGTATTTTATTTTATTTGCTTTTTTGATTTGGGATTTGGGCGTTTTGACTGCCTCCCTTGTACATATATTTGATATTTGCTTGGATCTTTCATTTATAATTTAATGTGTTTCTTTAATTTTTGTTTTTGTTTGGTCAAACGTTAAATTTCTATTGAGGAATAGCTAAATTGTTTAGCAAATAATAATCTCACACTATTTTTTTATTCTAGTCGGTGAATAAATAAAGGGTAGTGTTATCTGTCACTTAGTATTATGATCTAGTGGTATTCCTCTTCACTTGTAAGTGAGAGGGTTCGATTCTTACCACATTCCAATTTGAACCACATTATTACTATTCCCTTATGAAGCTAAGCACATCCCATGCCTTTTAGTGTAGATAATATCCTTTAAAAAAAGTAGTGCTATCCACGCATAACCATTTTTATTTCTTATACAACCCATTGAATTGAATAAACTGAAAAAGATTAATGACAGAAAATTAACACAATGGTGTGTGAGAAGTATAAACGAGCGTGTGAATAGCATTGCCCTAAATATAAAAACAAGTGACATAAACATGGGTGCGCGTGCGTAGAGCAAAAAGAGCGTGTTGTTAGTATTCATGATTGTATTTGTACCCGTGTTCTTGTTTGGTTTAAGCTATAAAAGGTCAAAAGTGTGTTCATAAGCAGTTGAAATATCATTGTTAACTGTTTTAATTATATTAATTTACTATGCCTTCAAGTCAACAAGGGAAGACAGAAGTGTTTGACTTTTTGTCCTTGAAACAGTTTGCTTTTTTTCTTCGTGGAACCTGCGTTTTTTTTAAGGTTCACATGAGGCAGTGAGCTAAAGCAGATCCCATCTGTCCACACATGTATTTCGTGAATCTATTGACTATTAATCTGTGAATCCTAGCTGTTGAGGTTTTTGTTGACTGAAGAAAAATCTTAAAATATCATCAACTGCTTTTTTTTGCTAATTACAAGTAAACCATGGTCCATTGGTGAATTCTTACAGTAAGTTTTTTGTTTGAAATAATTGTATGTGTGTAGCACCGAACGTATCATGACAGATGCGATATTTAAATATCGGTGCTGCATTCAAACGATTCAGATAAATTTTGAAATGGAAATGTTTCTGTTATAGGAATCATCTGAAAATTTCATGTAAAGAAAATAGGTATTGTTTGAATATCATATTGCAGAAAGCAGTTGGTTGCATGCAGTTACCCCTATGAAGTGAGCTGTTGATTCATGTGTATCTGTTCATTTTGTTCACAGGAACGGATTCCGATAGAGGAAGTCTTTGAGCAGCTGAAATGTACAAGAGAAGGTCTGACTGCAGACGAAGGAGCCAACAGGCTTCAAGTCTTTGGACCAAACAAATTAGAAGAGAAAAAGGTTTGTTACAGTTTCTGACATATTGAAATCTTTTGTTCCAAGTATTTTTTTTGGTATGACATGTGATGATTTTGTCTTCTGTAAACAGGAGAGCAAACTGCTCAAGTTCTGGGATTTATGTGGAATCCTTTGTCATGGGTTATGGAAGCTGCTGCTTTGATGGCTATCGTCTTGGCAAATGGTGATGGAAGGCCTCCTGATTGGCAGGACTTTGTTGGCATTGTTGTTCTTTTGGTCATTAACTCTACTATCAGTTTCATCGAAGAAAACAATGCTGGTAATGCTGCCGCAGCCCTTATGGCCGGTCTAGCTCCCAAGACTAAGGTAAAGAAATAAAATTGTTGAACAATGCTTATATTGGTACTGCCAATATTCTTATGAATAGTTTCCTGATTTTTTATGGTCACCTGATGTAGGTTCTTAGAGATGGTCGATGGACTGAGCAAGATGCTTCAATTTTGGTGCCTGGAGACATAATCAGTATCAAATTGGGAGATATTGTTCCTGCTGATGCCCGCCTTCTCGAGGGTGATCCTCTGAAAATTGATCAATCTGCCCTTACTGGCGAGTCCCTTCCTGTTACTAAGAATCCTTCAGATGAAGTGTTTTCTGGCTCAACATGTAAACAGGGTGAAATTGAAGCAGTTGTTATTGCTACTGGTGTGCACACCTTCTTCGGTAAGGCTGCACATCTGGTGGACAGCACCAATCAAGTTGGGCACTTCCAGAAAGTTCTCACTGCCATAGGGAACTTCTGCATTTGTTCAATTGCCCTGGGGATACTAATTGAGATAATAGTAATGTACCCAATACAGAGGCGCAAGTACAGGCAAGGGATTGATAATTTGCTGGTTCTCTTGATCGGAGGAATCCCAATTGCCATGCCAACTGTTTTATCTGTCACTATGGCTATTGGCTCCCACAGGCTTTCTCAGCAAGGAGCTATCACCAAGAGAATGACTGCCATTGAGGAAATGGCTGGCATGGACGTCCTCTGCAGTGATAAGACTGGGACTTTGACCCTGAACAAGCTCACAGTTGATAGAAATCTGATTGAAGTGTTTGCCAAGGGTGTGGAGAAAGAGCATGTTATGCTTCTTGCAGCAAGGGCTTCTAGGACTGAAAATCAGGATGCTATTGATGCTGCAATTGTAGGAATGCTTGCTGATCCTAAGGAGGTAATTGGTCTCTCGCTTTTCTTTATCATTAATTTATGGTCCAAGCTTTCATAATCTAATCTTCTGTGTCGTATAATAAATTCGGCAGGCACGAGCTGGTATAAGAGAAATCCATTTCCTACCATTCAACCCCGTAGACAAGAGAACTGCTCTGACCTACATCGATTCTGATGGAAATTGGCATCGGGCTAGCAAAGGTGCCCCCTGAGCAGGTAACCTTGTCTTAACTCAATTCTAGCCATTGATTTGGGGAAGAATATCCCTCTTCGGACATAACAAATGCAGATATTTCTTATCCTCAGATATTAACCCTTTGCAACTGCAAGGAAGATTTCAAGAAAAGGGTGCATGCGGTGATTGATAAGTTTGCTGAACGTGGACTTCGTTCTCTAGCTGTTGCAAGACAGGTTTGAAAGGCAAACCTTTATCATATGCTTATTGTTGTGTCAACTGAATTCCTGATATCATTTCTGTCATTAATTTATCTCCAGCAAGTACCAGAGAAAACAAAAGAGAGTCAAGGGGCACCATGGCAGTTTGTTGGTTTATTGCCGTTATTTGATCCTCCTAGGCATGACAGTGCAGAAACAATTCGCAGAGCTCTCAATCTCGGTGTGAATGTGAAAATGATTACAGGTAAGCTTCATTGCCCCTTTAAACTGTGTATTAAACTATGACTACATGAAGTCCCTCCTCCCATTTTTCTCCTGCCTGGGGAATTTCGATGCTTTATTCATTCTGTATAATTTGTCTTCCTATTGTGTAGGGGACCAGCTTGCCATTGGCAAGGAAACTGGAAGGAGGCTTGGTATGGGAACAAACATGTACCCGTCTTCCGCATTACTTGGCCAAGACAAAGATGCAGCCATAGCTTCCCTCCCTGTGGACGAGTTGATTGAGAAGGCTGATGGATTTGCTGGAGTGTTTCCTGGTGGGTTCTACCGGAACTTCTTTGTTCTTTCTGCTTTCTAATTAAACATGCAATCTGTTTAATGAGAAGCTTTCTTGGTAGTAGTTTGCATTTCCAAAGCACTTGTTATTGGTTTAAATTCAGCCTAGACTCATGATGGTTCATAGCATTCATAATGATTTATAATTTAAACCAATACCAAGTGCTTTGGAAATACTCCAGTACTGAGGATAATTGTGAGTGTCGCCAACAAGTACCGAGGACAGAGCGACATTTAATTCAGTACTTGTTGGCGACACAGACACAATTATCCACTATTTTTTTTTCATTATTAATTAAACGTGCCAGTCTATGAATGTTCTGAACTTGATATTGACCCTTGTTCTAACACATCTTTTTAATATTATAGAACACAAATATGAAATTGTAAAGAGGCTGCAAGAGAGGAAGCACATCTGTGGAATGACTGGAGATGGTGTCAATGACGCTCCTGCTTTGAAAAAAGCAGATATTGGTATTGCTGTAGCTGATGCTACTGATGCTGCAAGAAGTGCTTCAGATATTGTTCTCACTGAACCAGGATTAAGTGTGATCATAAGCGCAGTACTGACAAGCAGAGCAATATTCCAGAGGATGAAGAACTATACTGTAAGTTACATTTATGTTTATTGAGTGGATATAGTGGTAAATCTCATGATATACGTATAGTGGTAAATCTAGTGTTTTATAAATCTTCCCAGGCCATTCTAATTAAGTTGTTCCATTTGCAGATCTATGCTGTTTCAATTACCATACGTATAGTGGTAAGTGAAGCAATGATCGGTATTTAGATGTTAGTGTTTTCCTATTTTAGGCTGTGTGTGTTGGTTCTCACATTGCTAGGATTTGTGCAGTTTGGATTTATGTTCATTGCTTTGATATGGAAGTTTGACTTTGCACCCTTCATGGTATTGATCATTGCCATCCTAAATGATGGTAAGATCATCCACCTATCTGTTTGTAAAGGTTACGATTAGAACACTATAGCTCTAAATGAGTCTGCCTTTGTTTCTGCTAGGAACTATCATGACAATATCAAAGGATCGAGTGAAGCCATCTCCACTGCCAGACAGCTGGAAACTGAGGGAGATCTTTGCTACTGGCATTGTCCTCGGAGGTTACATGGCACTAATGACTGTAGTCTTCTTCTGGCTTATGAAAGATACCGACTTCTTTTCGGTAGGAATATAATCTTTATATTTTCCATTAATAAATAAGGTAATCAGGTCACAGTTGTTTTGGCAAGTGTGTTCATTCTTCTGATTTTATTTACTTTTTTTCATAATGCAGGATAAGTTTCATGTGAGATCTTTGAGCGATAGGCCTGAGCAAATGATGGCAGCATTGTACTTACAAGTGAGTATTGTGAGCCAAGCCCTTATTTTCGTCACAAGGTCTCGCAGCTGGTCGTTTGTTGAACGCCCTGGACTTCTCTTACTTGGAGCTTTCATGATTGCTCAACTGGTAAGCATTTTTGCCAACCAATTACGTTTATAATATTTCCTAATTGCGCTACCGGATGCAAAGGTTTTATAATCGTAGTAATTTCCAATAATGTAAAGGCCATATGACAAAAAAGAATTTTTCCTTTTCTTATAATAGCTCATTCTGCAAAATGGCAGGTTGCAACTCTCATAGCAGTGTATGCAAACTGGGCTTTTGCACGGATAGAGGGAGCTGGCTGGGGGTGGGCTGGTGTCATCTGGCTTTACAGTATAGTGACATATATCCCTCTTGACTTGCTTAAATTTGCAATCCGATACATTCAAAGCGGGAAAGCGTGGAATAATCTTTTGGAGAACAAGGTATGTTGCATTCCGCTACATTGTAAGCGCTACTCTACATTATATACGTTAGATTCGTGTTTCTTTCCACAATTTACCTTATTGTGCCTTCCCAACAGACTGCCTTCACTACAAAGAAGGATTATGGAAAAGAGGAAAGAGAAGCACAGTGGGCTGCAGGCACAGAGGACCCTTCATGGTCTTCAGCCACCTGAGACGAACAACCTTTTCAATGAGAAGAACAGTTACAGGGAACTTTCCGAGATTGCAGAACAAGCCAAGCGGAGGGCTGAGGTTGCAAGGTAAGGACCAGTTGTACTCGTACATAGATAAAGAAGCGCACGTGTCTGGAATGGATAATGATATCTGCCGGTTCTGTGTCTTGTTTCCGGGGAAATGCTTCATCTTGCATCATTTCCCTTTGCTGGTTTGACTCCTTTATTGAAATCGAGTTCTAAGAGAGTTTTCCACTTTTCTTGCAGGCTTCGGGAGCTGCATACTCTGAAGGGTCACGTCGAGTCAGTTGTGAAGCTCAAAGGACTCGACATCGATACAATCCAACAACATTATACAGTTTGATGAGCCTTCCAAAAGGGAAACACAGAGAGGCTTAAGCTTCTACCTTGGAAGAGCGAGAAGCGAAAATGAATGACGATGATGATGAAGCGCATAGCAATAACCTTGTGTCTTTAGATTAGGTTGCAACTAGTTTACTTTTGATGTTAAATATTGGGCAGAGGATTCTCCTCTTTCGTAGCCTAAAAACATGAATTTTACAGCTTCGTTGCTTTTAATCGAATATCGGCCTTTTCATGTGACTGCTGCTTGCTTTTGCATTATTACTGTACAGAGTTGGAGCCTGCAAGGCAAGTAATAAGGAAGGATCCAATATTTTATGGGTAGGACATAAATCTTAGCTTTCACTCTTTTGATGGTCGATATGAAATTTGCAAAATCCGTGTTGGAATTTTACGAGTTTGATACTAAATTATTACAGCTGGTGTATCGTGACTTACCCAAAAATTGCATATTTCATCTCTTGGAAGCTTTTCTCAAAGCTGTAGAAGAAAATTGTGTGTTTTAGAGTCAGTATTATCTAATTGGGCAAAGCATGATTTTGGTCCATGTAGTTTAGTGAAGTTTTACTTTGTTCAATTGTTGCACAGCTTAATTCATGTTGTTTACTAAATTTTGCAATCCAAGGACAATAATTTCAACTTCACGTCGTTTTTAATGGAATTAGCAAGAGAGAGGCATGCGCGTAACACTTATGCTATGCAAAGGTTAATTGATTAACGTAATAATTATGTTA
This sequence comes from Cotoneaster glaucophyllus, assembly GCA_036320875.1. NCBI lineage: Eukaryota > Viridiplantae > Streptophyta > Magnoliopsida > Rosales > Rosaceae > Cotoneaster > Cotoneaster glaucophyllus. The sequence goes on along the minus strand of CM070073.1, from coordinate 6,738,026 downwards.
TAAATAAAGCGATGCTATGCAAAGGTGAGTATTAAAGGTCTCGAGTTCAAATACTTTGTCCTCGATATTGCTTGTATTAAAGAAAACAAAAACAAGGGAACGCTATAGTTTATGACAGCCAATGAAAGGGTGCAGCTTTTTCATGGGTTTTACTAATTTGAAAATCTACGTTAACCCCAAATCACTATCATTTTGACATTATTGTCTTTGTCCCATTTGTGGCATGATATAGCATGTAATACATGTGAAAATTTTGGACAAGGTTTTCGTGCCACGTCATTCGTCCGATCAAAACAACATAAGGAGAATCTTCGTAATTAAGTCTAGTAGTGGATGGAGGCGGGTGACCTGACACGAAACTCCCTAACAAAGAATCTCTTATTTAACAGAGGCAAAGAATGAAAGATAATTTTGTCGTAAATTATTTATATGATTTTTTCATGACAAGGAAAGGGACACAAAAAAAGGAGAGAAATTTGAACCTAGTAGACGTCGGATAAATGCTCTCTCCCACTAGAGATACAATCACGGGTAAACCTATAACGATGATTATTATGATAAGCAACTAGTACTTATGGAACTCAGTGGATTAGCCTAGCAAAGAAAAATTTTGCAAACAAAACCATAAATATACGGAATAATCTAGTTCACAGCAGCGCAATTATGCCTAATCTCACCCTGCTTTCCAGTCTTGATCCCTACTCGTCCAAGCTTTGTCATAGCTGCCACAAAAGCTCGTTCAAAGGCGGCGGCATCCGCTGCGAATTTGTTGACAATTTTTCTTGATTTGGTGTCAATGAACAAGGACTGATCAGAAGTGAACAACCCTTTTCCTTGCTGAAGGTTCTTGTAGTACACATTGTCGAATCTCTGCGGTGTGGTTGGGTCCATAGTAACTGCAATTCTCGGGTCTACATTTTTGGGACACTCTTTTCTAAGCTCCCTTGCATATGCGATGTTCATCGTTGGATCGATTCTGTTCGTGCTCTTGAAGTTGTGGATCCGGTGAGTGAATCTGTTGCAATGTGAGAATCCAATTGTATGTGCTCCTGTTACACATAGATGTTTTATTTTAACTACGCTCTGGACACGAAAAAATGAAGTGAAAATACTTTTTTCGGAATCAGGGCGTGACAACTTTTCTTTATGTACCTGAGAGCGCGACGAGATCGGTTAGAGAGAGACCGTGTTTGGCGAACAATGAATCAAGCTCTTCTACCTTAAAATCAGGATGGGGAAGATGTTGTCTCACACTTGCTTTTGTAGAAGTCCTCCCATCAAGTCTTCCCAATTCAACTTTGTAGAATGGTCCCCCAGTCTGCACCCAAAGAATATATGCTAAACTTTCTCTAATTCTCTACTTAGTATGATCTGATTAGTAAAAACACGCATAGCTTTTGACTTTAATCAGTGACTTTTAGGAAAAAGATATTCCTTTTTCAAGCAGTAAAAAGGAACAAATTGCTTTTGAACTCGATTAGCATAGAGGCTAAACGTCATAAAAAAGAGGCGACTCTAGACCAACAAGGCTCTCCGCTTTGCAAGAGTCAGGAGGGGGAGGGTGGGAGAGAACATCTATCGTACGTAGCCTTACCCTTGCTTTGCAAAGATGATGTTTCCACGACTCGAACATATGACCTTTTAGTCACAAATGAGCAACACTTCTGTTGCGCCAAGGTTCACCCTCTAGAGGTTAAAAGTTCATAATCCACAAAAACAAACCCCACATTGAGGTGAAAATGGATTGTGCACCTGAGCAGCAATAGTTGTGGATTTTTACAGTGTATGAAAAGTCATCATTTTTCTCAGTAAAACTGTAAAATTGTGAAAAGAAAAAAACCCCACATTGAGGTGAAAATGGATTATTGCACTGAACAGCAGTTGTTGTGGATTTTTACAGTGTATGAAAAGTTCTCATTTTTCTCAGTAAAACTGTAAAATTGTGAAGCTTTAAAGCGTTGAAGAGACAATATTGTGCTTGTTTTACCAGTCTTATGACATCCCTTGTGGCCAAGGCCAGAATGTCAGCACAAGAAACCTTGTTCCTGCAATTAGGCACTCTATCAACAGGCAGCCTTGGCTTTGATCACCGTGTCAAACCCGTCTCCGGCGAGTGAAAGGTTATCCGAATTATCCTTCTCCGCTGAGTTGTTCCGAAACGCTAGCATTATTGAAGCATCACAACCCTATCCAAAAAACAAATTACTTCACACACATTGCACATACATCTTTGACAGCACGAAAGAACTTCGAAGCAACGAAAAAATGTAAGTTTTATGTATGAAAGATCAAGGTTACCTGAACGAAACAATCGTGGAAGAAGAGCCGGAGAGTGGCTGGGGCTGTCACAAAAGTCTGCTCAAACTTCTGCTTGACTGCAGCATGAACAATTGATTCAACATTAGGGCATGATTCTCTGTAGTGCTCTACATGAAGTTGAGCAAAAGTGCTTTTGAGGAGGAGGAGAAGAAAGAGTAAAGGAAGATAGAAAGTGCTTTTAGAATTCATTTGAAAATTTGAATACAGTAGGTTCTTGATTGCGTTAGTGTTATGCATGTGAAGCATGTCTATATAAAGGTTAATTAACGTGAGGTGGCTTTGTCTGTGAAGAATATTCAAAGAAAATAATGAGAAATTAAGTTTAAAGAATAATAAGACACAAAATTTAAATAAATAAATAATCATAAAGGAGTGCTCGGACAGAAAGAGTTGGATTTGAAAAAATGATGTGACAAAATGGCAAGCATGCTGGCATGCTGATAAAGATGTTTGGATTTTTGGATGTTTAGGGTTTCCAATTTTAGATTCTTCCATACAATCGTACATATTGTTCTATATTTTATATTGTAATTTTCTTATGGTCCTCATGAAGATCAAGTGGTGATGAGTGCTATAAGTTTATAGGATGATCATGTAACTGAGTGCTATAGGAAGAGAGAAAATATCTCTCGAAACAATTGTCTTTCTTGTTTCATAAAAGCTTTGATGGTGGGATAATGAGTATGTCAGTCACTTCTACAAATAAAGAGTTCATGCACATTGAAAGTTGTACTTACGTGTGTTGGGATGGTACCCAAATGAAGTAAAACCCATTCTTTTGTGAGATTATATGACCATTTAAATAATCAGACTGTCTTATTAAAGTTTTTGTTCCAGAAAGTGTCGTATTATGAAATATTAAAGTAAGGTAATTGGGTATTGTGGGAGTGTCATTGTCCAATCTATGTGCTATTTGGCACATGACAAGCAGATAGTACTCAGAAAAATGCATATAAGAACATAACTGCTCTAAAGAATATATGCTAGATCCAAATTTGCTTTCTCTCATTCCTGTTGCCATGTGCCTTTGAGGAACAACAAATGATGTGTATAAAGATTATAAAAATAAAGCTTTAATGTTATAAAGAATGGTTTATAACTGGTGTAATTCTATAAACTAGAAGGATTTCTATCGGATTTAGAATTTTTTTTTTTTTTGGAATTACGTTTAGGTAAGTAAAATTCATCATAATTAATATAAATAAACATACAAAACATAAACAATTACACACAAAATTCCTCAAGCCGTTTTCTCTCTCTCCTCTCTAGCCGACCACCCTCTCTCTCTCTCCGAGTAGTTAGTTTTTTTTTTTTTTTTTTTTTGGAAACACTCCGAGTAGTTAGTTTTACAAGAAGATTTGCCCATCAAATCTCTCTTCAATAGCCGGCGACTCTCTCTCTCTCTCTTTCTCTCTCAATAGTTAGTTTTACAACAAGATTTACCCAACAATTAAAATCGTAGTGAGAAATGTTGTACTGCCTTTTGGTAGAGTGAAATTGTTTATGGGTATAAGAATATAAGTCACATAGTATATTATTTCATGTGTTATAATAAAAATGGACGACAATGTTGATATGTCATACTTCTGAAGTATATTAATAAAAAAAAAATTATGTGTTATAATTTAGGTGAGACAATAAAACTACGTCATCTTATGAATACAACAAAAATTCCTGGTTTCTACAATAGCAACCTTCAAACAATGCCCCGTGGATAACCCAGAAAATAAAATATTAGTAATATTATCTTTGTTTGAATATAGGGCAGCCCACATGGTTCAATACTTAATATTGTTGAATCAAAGCAAAAAAGCAACCTTCCATGTCTTGCCAAATGCTATTTGCTGGCAATTCCATCATGGGCACATCATATGTAATAAATTTCTCATATTTCTTACATAGAAAGGGAAAAAAAAACTTGTCATAGTTTCAAAAAGAGGAGAGGAGATGTCAAAATAAATATAGGCAAAGCTTTAATAGGTATATCGAAACAATTTATTTCTTGTCCATACATTAATGCCTCATATTTGAATTGATACTGATTTCTCACTTATATTTAAAGTTACAAGCATACAACACTTTTGAGAATTCAAACATGAAACATAAGCTTGTAGAATCTCTTAATACCCTAAAAGAAGTAATCATGTCCAGAATTAGGTCAAAAATTGGAAAAGAAAATTTATGAAAATAGGAGTCGAACGAAGCTAAAGCGAAACTTTGACCCTAAAATATGACGAGTCGGTTGATCGGCCATGGAAGTTTAGAGGTGAGACCACCATGAGCTGAGCTATAGCTATATAGATCCGGGCTCATTCATAATATGTTAATCACCCATCTAATTTTAGCCCTAATCTGACTTTGGGACCCTCAAAGCGGCGTGTCGTTTGTATCAGTTAAGATAACGACAACCAGTGACAGTGAATCAGTTTCCTTCGGTCGGCAGCACACAGCCTAGAAATTAGAAAGCGAGGGGAAAATGGCAGCGGCGTCGTTTAGGTGGCTACTGCAGCTGCACAAGGACGTGCCAAAAGCCGCTCGGTTCTACGCCGAAGGGTTGGACTTCACCGTCAATGTCTGCACTCTTCGATGGGCGGAGCTCCAGTCCGGCCCACTCAAGCTTTCCCTCATGCAATCCCCCAAGTAAATTCTCTCTGTCCCTTCTCCGAGACTGGGTGCTCGATGCACACCAGGTGTTTGATGATTTGTCTAAACCAGATGCTTACACGTTCTTTGCCGCAAATGTTACAGTTCGTTCGTGTTTTTCGTAAAAAGGGTATAGTTGAAAGAGACCCAACTCAAGTTTGTGTCGATTGAAAGCGTAAAACATCAAAATTTCTTGGTTTTTTTTTGTTTTTTGTTTTATTTATTTAATTTATGGTTCTTGCTAGTTTTGGTAATGTGGCAAAGTAATTGGGTTTGAGCTTTGCGTTTGGAATGAAATGGCATCCGCTAATGATTAATGTTTGACAGGGATCATGTGATGCAGAGCGGAAACTCTTCACTGTTGTCCTTCACAGTGCCAGACATTAATCAAACAGTGACCAAGTTGATGGCGTTGGGAGCCGAACTCGATGGCCCTATCAAATATGAAGTTCACGGCAAGGTGATGACTAAATTTCTGAACGAAACCATTGCGATCATTTATTCATCTATCGTCGCTAGTCGGTACTCTGGATGCGGAGATTTTAATACGATTACATTACAGGTTGCAGCCATGCGATGTATTGACGGGCACATGCTAGGCCTCTATGAACCTGCTTAGGAGTTTCAGAAGCAAACCCCTTGGAAAAGTGCCACAAGCTGAAGACCAAAATAGGGTGCTTGGAGTTTTCGTTAGCGAATCATGAAAACAAACTACCGCAGGAACTGCTGTTCCTTTTTCTCTGTCACTCTTTTTGGTAGAAATCTATAAGAATATGAAAGATGCTATCAATTGATTCAAGTAAAATAAATAGCCTTCGACTAAACAAGCTACCTGAAGGGGATGTGAGAAATCTCGGGCCAATCTTCCCCTCTCTCTGTAATCGTCCTTTTGCCAGAGGAGATTGCTCCAACTCTACGAGGCACCGGGCAAACATTTCAATGAAGCACCGGTGTCTCAGGACTGGCACTGTTCAGCAGTTCATGAGAATGCGACGGGTGGTGAGATGACGAGGATATTATAGGGAAAACGGAAGTCAATTAGAATGTAAGAAGCTATCAAAGTCTAAAATGGCCTCAATTAAAATGATGACACAATTTAGATAGATCAAGGCAGCAAGATACAGAATTCCAGTGGGAATGAGCAGGTGAAACTCAAATATACAAATTGCCGAAATTCAATCTGTTCCTATTGGTACTCTACTGCTAGACAACCAGAGCCATTCCTGCACCACTTTTGGCTATGGCTTTGTACAAATCCAGATGTTCCGACTGGTGTAGCATTACGAAGAGTTCCCCTCGCATATTTCCCGAAGAGTTTGGGGCAAATTCAGCACTATTTCAGCGTATGCTGGAGTGGTATCACAAAACAAATACAAAAAAGTAACAATCAATCAGAAAATGTAGATGCTCACAAAGCATACACATGAACTGTTCAGTAAACTGTCTACGATCCATAAATCTTGTTTATAAGTTTCCATAGAAAATTAGCACCTTACTGACATTAGCAATAAAGTTGCAGCGGGTTTGTTTTTTATATTTTCAAATGTAATCCTAGACCAAAAACTTTATCAGAGCTTGCCAAGTATCATCACGTAGGGCTGAGGGAAATGTTCATCGAAATTTTAAATATCATTTATACTGGCAGAGCAGTAAGCAAGTGAAAAAGTCATCAACCAGAAAGAATACCTGCTGGTAAGCTCATAGTTCGCAAGGCATCCTCTGCATAGAAGAGGGTGGTTGGACCTTCCAATGTTCCGTTTTCCTTTTTGTTCATGGATGATATATTTAGACTGCTTTTTCTGGGTTGACACACTGGCCATGCTACCACACTGACGTGAGTTGGAAGCACAGAAACAAGCTCTGCATATTTAAGCTTCACAACCACCTTGCTGCAAACAGAAAATCACATTCTTCAGGATGATGGAAACACATTTACTCATGATGATGTATACATAACCATGCCTGCTACCAAGATGGCACTCAACCACACGTAAACTAATAATTGATTCGATTATATCATGGGATAATGGATATAAAAAGCAAAAGCTACCATCAACTACTTTTGTCTTGTCAAAAGAATACATAGAAGTGAACAAATTTATCATTGTCCTACTCAAGACAAAGCTATATTAAGTACCAGACAGACCAAGATATGTTAACTCAGATGTGTCAGTAACAAATTACCGAGCTCATACAAGTACTCTAAAAGGAACTGGCAAGGAATATGAATACGCTGACATATCATTACAAATGTGTTTAGCACATCAAGATATTATTCCATTGATGCTTAAAAATCCAAATACACAGTATAATGGGGGGAACAAAGCACCAACCAATCAAAATCAAGTATTGAAAAGACGATTAAGCTGTAAGGAAGGGTAAAATGAATTTCTTTGATCTGATTCCCATATAACTCCTTGACAAGCCTAACCTGCATGACAAGCGAAGTTAGAGTAGTAACCAATTAAATAAATAGGTGTAATGGAACAAAGCTATAGTATCCAACCCACCCACCCCTCAATCCCACGTCTCTAATTTGCACATCTCATCCAGCATATGTTTAGCTCTTCAATATTTGGCAACAAGGCAGGTAACCCACCCTTCACCCTCCTCTAACTAACTATTTTTGCATATTCTAATAATTATAAATTCATTTTAGTTTACATAAGCCAACAGCATACCTGTTCCCTTCTGTCCACATAAGCCTGTAACATCTCTCCAATGTAATCTATAAATTTCTGAAAGCACATCATCAATGACAAATAATCAGACCAGGGGCACAATATTGAGTCAGCAAGGCTAATGCACAAACCCAATCATACCATAGCATTGGAGGAAAGAAGATCATTTTCTGCTTCTCGTATTGGCAAGAAGTACGGAATGGTGTGTTCAAGGACTGTCATCTTCTCAAGAAATGACTTGCTCTCAAGCACACAATGGTATAGGTCACAAGGTTCTCCTGCGTCATTGCAGATGCAGATGAGTCAGCATCCCCACCGCTAAAGGCCCAAGTGATGAATGTGTTACAACCTTATAGCACATATTTTTATCCCAAAATTAGAGTAATTTTCTATAACCATCTTGATGAATGTGTTAAAACCTTATTGGAGGCTGATCCAACTGTTACACCAATCTTTTATCAACTATTACCTTCAGTTTGCTTATGGAATATTTTACACCGCAGAACAACAGATAGAAAAATGACATTTTTTGTGCTTAGATAGAAAAATGACATGATAACATACTAGACACTGAAAATACTAACTAATTGAAAATAAATTACTTCGCAGCATACCTGCATAAGATGTCTCATACAGTATGCCAATTCTAGCCCCTTCCAAACAGCAAATCACCTGTCCACAGATTAAACCCATATTCAGGAAACTTCTCACAACAAAAACAATACTCAATAAGTTTATGAAATAAAGATTACCGTATGTGTATGCTATGTCTAATATATAAACTCTACAACTAGGTTGTAACTTATAACCAAATAACCTTGAATCCTGGCATTAATGTTTGTATTTATGTTCACTCCCAATTAGAAATTACATCTACAATTATTAAATTATCAGGCACCAGGTGACAACAATGCACAGTTATTCTACAACCAGAAAGGCTTCTTTGCTGGCATAGGGACAATCCTCCTGTTACTGATGGAACAAACTTCTCAAAATTACCTTATTTCCGATTTTATACGTAATTTTTTCTTGACCAGGCGACATGTTTATGTCTCCCGCCACTGCCTTTCTTTCAGCCTCCATGTGAACCTGATTAAAGTCTAGACCAATTAGATTAGGCAATTTTTCACATTTATTATGAAAAATGAAACACAGGAAAACGAGATATCAATTCCATCACCAAATTCTAACATCAAAAGTCTAAGGAAGCCACAGTAAATCTCAATCACTTTTAAAGTATTGAATGGAACTGTACCCGCTCTCTTATTGTTGCTAGTAGTCCATCGTTCCATTGTTCACCATCCAAATAAGTCTCTGCAAAAAAGGATATATTTCAATTCTTACTCAAACCAAAGTTTTCACACAAGTCAACCCAAACACTACACAACTCCTTAATGAATAGGAAAACTTGGTAAAAAAAATTCCAAAAATTCGATGAGTTATATTGTTTAAATCAAGCTTACTATCACATTGGTTATGTATACATTCAGCTTAAGTTACCTATAAGAACCATAACTTTGAGCAATACAATAATTCCAAAACAGGTGAGCCATCAAGACAGCACACTAATTTGTCCCTCGTGGGACTGGGGCCATAATAGTCTTCCCCTTCAGTCGCTGGTATCCTCATCAAGAGAAGGTTCAATCACACAACCATACAATCACACACTTCGCCACGACGGGCTTTTGGTCAACTAAAATACCCACCCAATAGTGGTTGGGTTCCTTAGACCTGTATATACCAAAGATGACCACAGTGCACAAATGATGTGGGACTTGAGGTATCACACCACATTTGTGCTCTCCTCCAACAGCATTTAGGAACATGCGAAGGAAAGAAAGAGTAACTTGACATAATGCAAAGCTAGATTCTACTGATTCCAATTACATTTGAAATGAAGCATTAAACATAACACTTTTTAAAAGATACCTTGAGTTTGTGAAGCCCGTGCAGCTTCAAATTCCTTCTGTAGACGCTCATAAATTATCTTGTCGGCATCCCTGTTAAAACAATAGAATCATGAATAAATTAGTAGTAGTAATATACAAGCCCACCAATAATTATGATTCTATCTCTAACTGGAATAATGATGAACAAGGGCGCCTTTTTCTTTGGAGTCAGTCAGGCACACAAGTAGAATTGTCTTAAAATTCTTCGCCTATTTTATTAAGGCGTATATCCACACTTCATAAAGAAATAAACAAAGGCAGGTGCATGTGCCAAGTATTTTTTTCACTGGTGTATTTAATATGTAAGCATGTACATACGCATGTGTGTCTGCAATATATGTATGTACAATTGCACATATATGCTTACACATACAAGATAAATAATACTAAAGTTACTTTCAAACAGATTAGAGAACTCTTTGCTACAAAGTCACTAAGTCATCTTTAACATTTAATCACAAGAAGCCCGACAACCACAGTGCGGGTTTATTTTATTATAATTAAATTTCTTTTGGATATTTCATGAACATAAAATTGCATTACCGATTCCAGAATCCCGAAGTAGCTCATTGCCCCAAATTCACAAAAATCACAGGAGACTATCAGGTTATTCAAAAACTTGTTAGTCTTTTTCGAAAGATATCTGGAATTTCAAAGACCCACGAATCATAATCAAATTCATACTCAAAATAAAAAGATATGAAGAAACAATGCTACCCACATTTTTTAGATAATCAAAGGAACAACTGGACTTCATTTGGGTGAGGCCATAGAATCTAAAATGCCTGCAGTTATAAACATAGGCATACAATAAGAATTCTTAGTAGATTTGTTACTTCCTTCTTCCACTCTTCGACGATATTCTTTTCTCCTATTTCGTCGCACAAGTAATCTCTAAATAGATTTAGTAAGTGAAACTCTAGTATGAGAAAGAAAATGAAAACAAAGGAAACAAAGTATACAAAAAGCATATATCCTTGCGCCTAGAGGAAGCAACGCCAGAAAGGCCTTAAGTATTTGAAGTCACTCAAAAGAATTTTATACGAACACTGCATAATATTTGAAAGCAATGACAGTTCCATAAAAATACACTACGATCTCAGAATAACCAAAAACGACATGGTGAATGAAGACTTAACAATTGCTCCACGAATACTTTACCTAGAAAGACGCTCCGCTAACTCACTATGCCTTTTGAGAACATTTGTCCCTGTCAAATACAAGAAAAGCTTCAATGGCTTTCACAACAAGCAAGAATTCTTGTAAACGTTTGTGATAAAGAACAAAGACAATAAAATACGAATACAAAAAGGGTTGCTCACATCTAGCTCGTATAGCGTCTAACGAAATATCTTCGTCTTGCATATAACCCTGTTACAAAAACACAAAAGTATAATCTTTGTGACAAAAACATAGAGAGTTCCAGAGCAATAATAAGTAACAACAATTTGACTGTGACCATCACCAAAAACACACTTCAATTCACTCAAAAATTAAAACTTGAAAATTGAAAATTCTACACTGCAAAATAACATAAATTGAGTAATAAATGATAATTAATACCATTTCATAGGAACGTCCGCTCGGCGATTCAAATTGCTGCATTATTTAACAGATATTGCGAAGCAATTCATATAAAATATGAAGAAAAAATCGAAAAATCCAATCAATTTCTCAGCAAAAATAACAATTTACAGTAAAAATAAACGGAGAATTGCAAACGAAAGAAAAAAAAACTGACCCTGCGAGATGGATCTCCGAGATACGCCATCTTCCTCGGTCTCCGCCTGAAATGCTCTTCTGCGTCGTCGCTGTAATCCATTCCTCACAGAAGAGAGAGAGAGAGAGAGAAGTAGAAGAAGAAGAAGATGCTCAGAATGGGTCGGACTAACCCGGAATCACAAAAATTAGGGATTTTGTTGAAAGTCGGATAAAATTACTTGACCCGAACCCGAGAATAAAGTCAGGTGACGAACTGGGCCGCCAGGTTAAAACTTCCATGTCCTTCGCTCGCAGACGGGCCGCCAAGAAATTCACCTTATTTTCTTACCTCAGTTATAAATATATTTTTTTTGTTGAAAAATAAGTTTTCTTTTCAGAAAAAAAAAAAAACATATTTTGTTGACCTAACCAAGAAAAACAGAGAATTCTTTTTTTTTTTAGACAACAACAAGAAATAGGTACAAGATTTGGACAAATTCACAAATATTGTAAGATTAAGCTTTCGAATAACATCATGTAATTTAGAAAATTTTGGTTGCATTCTAATTTTTATTTATTTTTGTTTCAATAATTATATGTCACTCATTTTAAAAGATAAGTAGCGATCATCAATTTACATTCCTAAATTACAAATAGTTCATATCGTATGTACATTTTCTTATATAATTATTTTGTTTTCAAATTTTTTAAGAATTAAAAGTTTAAATTTATACTAAAAACAAAATTATTATCAAACAGATCTTTATGTAACTAAGAGCGATACGTGGACCTAATTTTTTTTGTTAATACAAATGAGAATGCTACTCTAAGCTACACTGAAGAGAGAGAATGATTTGAACTCGAGATGCATTAATTTTTGTTTTGACAAACTATAGCGTTAGTGGGTTAAATAGTTAATTGTTAGAAGAGGAAAATCAGTGAAGATCGACACTGTATCATGATGCATAAGCATAATTAATTTCCACTACTACAGCAAAACGTCATTGCCACAAAAACAATTTACCACTCCATAGACTTAATTCTTAAAAAATAAGATTTCAAATTTAATGTAAAAAAACTTCCTAAGACACAACAAATATGGTAAGTATTTTTTTTAAATAAAACTAAAAATCCAGAAATAAGAAAAGAAAAAAACATCGAGAAAGAAGAGAAGGAAGAGAGAGAAAATCAAAAGAGGGAGAGGGAGAGGGAGAGAGAGAGAGAGAGTATCAGCAGAAGCGATCGAGCAACACAGAAGCGGAAGTTCGCATATAAATCAGCAAACACCAAAAAAATAAAAATAAATAAATAAAAAAGCAGTGAAGAAATTTCAAAAATAAAAAAGCCCAAGAGAGATAGAAAGCGAAAGGCAAAGTTCCGAAGTCACTGAGGTTCGATTTTTCTCTGCAATTCGTCGAAGCTCGATAAGGTCAGAGTTCAATCAATCTCCCAAAACCCCTCGCTCACAAACACTCTTCCAGCTTTTCACTATTTGATTTGTCTGTTTTTTTTTGGCGCTTCATTGCGCTTTCTCCTTTTGTTCGAATTCGATTCTCCTGCAATTCGAGCTCTGTTTCTTCAACTTCAATACGCCGAAGTCACTGATCTCGTTCCCCCGACTTCAAATTTCGCGTCTTGAAGTTGAAAGCTTGCGAATTAGGGGGAAATTAAATTCTGGGTTCGGATTGGCGGGGTGGTGTAATTCAAGTTTGCGAGGAGTTCGAACCCGAATTTTGGTGATTCGAAGTTAGGGTTTTTTATTTGTAATGGTTTTTTTTTTTATTAATTAAGCTTGATTGTGTATAGTTTTGTTGGGATTTAGCGAGCTTTGTTACTTTGGTTGATCTCTAGGGTTTTGGGATTGAGAAGATGGGATTTGGGTTTGCATTGTATGGCTCGTGGGTGGGGCAATTTTGGGTCTTTTGGATACAGGGTTAACCGAATTCCGGTTCAAGATTGGGGGTTTTGGGTTTTGTTTTTATATGGTAGATGGTTTGCCTCTGTTTGTGGGTATATGCAGAGTTTTGAGGATTGATTTGCAATGAAGGATATGGAGGAGTGCAAATTCTGGGTTTTCTGGAAACAGTAATAACGGTAGTTTTGGCTTCTGGTGCGGTTTCGGGGGGAATAGTTGTTTCTTGTGGATGGTGTATGAATCTGTTTCTTGAGAAATGCAAACTCAGCAGTTCTCTAGAATTGATTTGGGTGATCTGAAGGCACAGATAGTGAAAAGGATTGGGGCCGAGAGGTCAAAGCAGTATTTTTATTACTTGAACAGGTTGTTGAGTCAGAAGCTGAGCAAGAAAGACTTTGACAAGTTGTGTCACCGGGTGCTCGGGAGTGAGAACTTGCCACTGCACAATCATTTCATACGGTCAGTCTTGAAGAATGCATGCCAAGCCGAGACCCCACCACCAGTCCATTCACCAGTTCCTGCGAAACCTGGGATACAAGCTGCAAACAGTTCTCCAAGTAGAGAAGATGGGCAGGAACAAAGCCTCTTTTTGCATCAAAATCAAAATGCCCCCGCTTGGTCGAATGGGGCGTTGCCAGTGTCCCCACGAAAGGGTAGGTCGGGGATACGCGAATGGAAGCTAAGGGATAGGCCAAGCCCACTTGGACCAAATGGGAAGGTAGATAGTGTATCACATCATTCCACTGGTGCCGATGATAATGGCGGTAAGTTTATTGTGGAAAACGGGGATGTGCATGTGCATGCATTTGATTATCAGAGACTAATGCAACGTTTCCAACCAGTTGCTGAGCTACCTGGCAGTGAAAGAGATGGTGCAGTTCGGCGGCCCATAGAAAAACCGCGGATACACAGCAAAGACCAGACTGACTTAGCTGTTATTGATCAAGAGGAAGAGGGAGAACAATCAAACCGCGTGAGTTTCTCAAGAAGTCCTCTACTTGCGCCACTGGGGATCCCGTTCTACCCAGCCAGCGTAGGTGGGGCCCGCAAAGCTTTTCCAGTTGGTAGCAGCTGTGATTTTGTTAGTTATATTGACAGTGGGGGATTGTCCGATACGGAGACACTTAGAAGGCGCATGGAGCAGATTGCTGCAGCACAGGGTCTTGGAGGTGTTTCTACAGAATGTGCCAATATGCTGAATAATGTGTTGGATGTGTACTTAAAGCGATTGATTAGATCCTGCGTTGAGTTGGTGGGAGCAAGGTCTACATCAGAGCCAAAAAAGAATGCTGCACCAAAGCAGCAGCAGCAGCAGCAGCAGATTCAAGGAAAGATTATCAATGGCATGTGGCCAAGCAATCACATGCATATGCAGAGCAGCAGTGGGCCCGTGGAAGAGCAAGGATCTCGGTGCTCAATATCTTTGCTTGATTTTAAGGTTGCAATGGAGCTAAATCCACAGCAACTTGGAGAGGATTGGCCATTGCTGCTGGAGAAGATTTGTATGCAAGCGTTTGAGGAATGAAAGATCCTTGTGAAGATAAGTCCATCCCAAAGTTGTGGTTGGGTCGGTCCGTTCTGGTTCAAAGGTCCTGAGATCACCAATTGTTGGAGATCATTGGTTCAAATAATTGTAATCCCATTGCCAGGACGCACCAGATGGTTCCTGGGTGGGTAAAGTTCCGGGTATTGCACGGTGAAATCATCTGTTTGAGCATCAAATGTCTGTATTTTCTTGCCACCGAGCCAGGATCCATCCAGAATTATCTAACTGCAGCCATTCAAGGGTGTTTTCAAACCGAATCCCCATGTTTGGTTGTTCTGTTGTATGTTTAACATAGATGCTGCTGTATTTGCTACCGCTCCAGATCTCACGCTTTCGTGTAATTGCAGCCAATGGAAGAAATATAAGAAAATTTTGCAGGGACTGTGTTCTGTAGCTCGGTGAGAGGTACAATTGCTTGTGTAAGAGCTGCAGTATGCTCTGTATGTATTTTAGAATCTTAGAATTGATTTAAATTTCAATATCAATAACACATCGACATCAATTGAGCTGTCCTCGACGGCATTAGTTTAACTTTAGTGTTCATAAATGACACTCAAAATATTTAACTGCCAAATTATCGTTCACTGCTCATGTGTTCTAGTTGACATCTGTGAATGCATATTTAACCTTTGATCATGCATAACAGTTATTGATATATTTCTGCAAGTACGCACAGAACCACAATCATTCACATTTCTGAATCTTAATTACTGTCAAATTGATTTTAATTACCAAGCTGTTTTATATTTCCTGTTGATGAAACGAAACATGTTTACATATGTCCCATGAGTTCTCGTTCTTTTCCATTTCATCAGTTATATAATCCTTGCTTACCAACAGGCACTGTTTCTGTCCTCTTTTCTCTTCCTCTTCTTTTTCAAGCTTCAACTTTGATCATCCTTTTTGTGTTAATTTCTCGTGGTAATTCTGATCAATCGCTGTAAATTAATTTTGGTATTTCCATTTTTATTTTTTATTTCAGTTGCATCTATTGTTTTCTGTAATCATCTTGTAATAAAACCTGCTGACCAATAACAGGACGTTTGAGGCATAGTTTTCTGCATCTTCATTGTTCTGCAACTTCTGGGAAGCTTCAGATTCATAAGTAGCACAACCTTGGTTTTAACCGTTAAATCTTGGTTATTGTATTTTTTTACCAATGACGTGACGGTTAAACTGTTTTCACTTTTCAGTTACAAACAATGAAGCAAAAGCAGAATTTCGGTTCGGTTTTCGAACCCCAGAAACCGAAACCGAACCAACCATATTCGGTTCGGTTCGGTTTTTTTTTTTCGGTTCGGTTTTTTTCGGCCTCAGTTTGGTTTTCGGTCCGGTTTTTTTCGGTTTTCGGTTTTTCCAACCCACCCCTATTTGATGTGGGTGTTGGGATCATTTTCATAGGTTTCACTTGTTTTTGGAACCCTTGTCATTGGTTGTTTTTTATGGGTCCCGACACATCCTAGGACTTACGTCCCTGCTGCTGTTAGGTTTGCAGTGGAAAGAAAAAGACCAGTCTGAGATTATGTGGCTTCATTTGACGACACCCATGTTTACCTGAGAAAGTAGCAGCTTATGGAAACCCCTCAGCTATTGCTGTTCCACAGTGGATAAAAAGGCTCTGGATATTTTCCTGAAATAGCTTCATGGGATTTTGTAAACTGCTTTTGACTTTTGGGCTGTTTCCTGGTTTTGCACCATATTTGCATTATTCATCTTATGTTGCTTTCTCTTATGTAACATGTGTCGCACATTCTCTTTGTTTCTGGTCACATGACTATAAATAGTCTAAGATGCTCCGGAGAAATGGACACTTTGAGTTTTTTAACCGCTAGATTTTAGTTTTTGTGTTTTTTAACAAAGATCTAACAATTAAAAATTCAAAGTACATAAATACTCCAGAGCATCATAGAAAATCTTCACTTGACTGACCATGAGATGAAAGAGACTTAAGAGTGTACAACTGCGACTTGAGTTTTCTTTTCCTTTTTATTTATTGGTTATAATTAACTTATATGAGTCATAGGGTAAAAATTCGAAAATTCTAGAGTATAATGTACTTTCGAGTTCTACTATTGGACGTGTGCTCAAGAATTCGAGAAAATGTAAGTTATGTAACGGGTCGATATGAGCTGCTTAAAAAGACAAGCTCATGAGCATGTGATTGAACATACAAACGCACAAGCACAAGTACAATACAGGACCAGAGAACTGTTGCCATCTCTTGGAGTTTGGAACATCGAATGTTGGCCTTACATGTGACCATTCTGGGCAGTACCAAAGTTGCCTGATCCTTTCCAAGGGAGACCGAATCGTAGGATCTGACTTTTTCCCATGTCACTTGAACAAACACATGACAGCATCAAAATTGTTTTGTCGGACAATGTCATCAAATGACTTAATTCGAATCGGAATTTTTAATCACTTTACAACCCCCTTTCAAAATTTGTCCAAGATCAGATTCCGGTGACATTCGAATGCCATGAGTAACAGACGGCAACCATCTCATCTGAGAATACGCGTCGGTTTAGTAGAATGAAAACTGAAAAGGAAACACGTCTGAAAAACGAATGGTAAATTATCATCTTGAGCATCAAAACGATGCCTTCTAAACTGAAAACCGAAAAGGAAACATGTCTGAAGAAACAGCACCACTTTGTATAATTGTATGTATTCACAGTTCCACAAGTGAATGCGGATTCCGGCTGTAAGCCCAACAGCTTGGATTTATTAGTTGAATGAGATGAGACGGAAGAGAATCAATATGTACATGGAAAGGGTAAACTTTATAATATAAAGAAGAAATATACAATGAGGAAGTCTTTCCTCCAAATGATTTAATGACTGAATTATGTGGAGGGTGCTGTTGCTGGTGCTGCCGCTGCTTTGCATATTGGGCACCAATTCTTAAGCCGCAGCCACTGGTTTACGCAGACAATGTGAAAGCTATGCGCGCAGCGCAATCTTCCAACTTCATCTCCAGCCACATACTCTTCCTATGAAAAGATAGACTGATAAGTATTACTCTATATATAGAGAATTAGATTCAACTAGTACGACCCGAAACAAATCTAAGATTCTAAAGTATATCTGATTGGATCCACACTGAATTTTATGACTTGTTAAACAACATTTGGAAGCATGCTGAGCTAGTTATAACTTCTAACTTATCCGAGGAACTGCCTTGCACTAGTGTAGGTTCAGGGTGAAAACTTCAGGAGGCAACCCCTCTACGATAGCATTAAATAATCATCAGGTGCCCAATTTTCTTGAACTTAGAGGTGCTGCTACATAATTACACTTGGTTTTAAAAGAAAAAAAGATCAGAGCTATTGGAAAAGGACCTGGCAGATACTGCATTTGACATCCTCCTTCTTCCCATCGCAGCTTACGGATGCATCTTCTTCGGGTGTAGACTGATAGATACTTTTCTTAAGGCAATCGGACAATGCTTCTTCTGGCAATGCTGTGCTGACAGTACCCATCCTCTCTTCTAGAGCTAATAATTCCTGACATCCAAGTAGGTGAATACCGTAAATGAAACAGATGAAGATAAAAAAGTTACACCTATTATAGTATTTTAAACCGAGCATTAGTTGATTATTCGAAGTGATTCATTACAGAGGCACTGATCATAACAAAAGGTTCAGATGCACCCTGACCAGGTCAGAATATTATTCAAACATAAATGAACAATGAGACATAATACGGATTATTTCTCTGTGAAATGAATTGCAATGCACAACAATAGCAAACCTCATATGTCATGTTGTCGATATCCAGTCTCATGTCTCTGTGATGATCGTAGATGTTTAGGCCATTCAGGAACAAATTGGTCTCGAGAACAAGTATTTGCTGAAATATGAAAAAAGATCAGTTAAAGAACAAAAATTCAATCATGCGAACACAAAAATTTATAATAAGTTAATAACTACCTCAAATGATAGCTCTTCATCGTGTTCAATTCTCTCAAGTGCTAGCAATACCTGCACAATTGTTTGAAATAAACAGATTAAGAAATGAAGGCACAACTACGTAAATTCTTTAGTGCTCTTTCCTATACAAGGCAACACGTTGTAAGACCACACAAATGTTCATCAAAATTTCATATAATACCTCCGCTATCCCATCCATGTTGTAGCGTCGCAGTCCATCCTGATTCATTAGAGAGCGGGAAAACCCAACATCTGAAGCACCAGCTCGCAGAATACCATGTAAAGTACCACTGCTACTACCTGGCCGGCTATAAGAATTCGGCCGAATTAAAGGAACTTCAGCAGATAACTGTTGTGATGAAATAGAAGCATTTGAGTTGATAGACATTTCAGGTTGAGATGTATGTGGGCCAACTGCAGAGAATCCATTGGACGACGAGTTGTTTCCACTTCCTTGATTAGGAAGCAGCCTTCCCCTCGAGTGACCAGTGACAGTTCTCCGGGCCCTAACTGATGCAACACCATTGTTATCCCTGTTAGAAGGCATATTTCTAGCTCTTCTTGAATCAGAAATTGAGATGCCATGGCTAGAATTGGAATTTTGTGCTGACGATGACCCATTCATCTTCTTCCCCTTAGCAGCAGAACTACTTTCTCCTTCGGAAGTTCTTTTCTTTATGGTCTCTCTCCGACCAAGGCTTGAATCTGATGATGAACAACTGGACGGGACAACGTCAGATACTGAACTGCATCTTAGACTTCTTAAACCATTCCTGGCTGTGCTAGCCCGTGTCTGGATGGTGCTTTTAGGTCCCGTAGAAACATTGGAACCCACTATGGAATCTTGGCTGCGCAATCCAGATCTCTGATTAAAACTCCTTCGAGACCTTGTATTTGATGCTACACCGGAGCTTCCAACTTCCATCAAGGTGATTTCACTAGACACAGAATTTTTAGATTCAAGGTGCAACCCTCTTTGAATTTTTCCAGGTGGCGGAGTGATTTCTGAAACTTCTGGATCATCCTGAACACTACTGGTTTCAGATGAATCAGTATCCAAATTAGAAGATAGCTTTTTATAAGGTTCTGCAATGGAGTTTCTTGTGTTGCCAACACCAACGCAAGACCTCGAGGAACTTCCAATTATCTCTTTCCCACTTGACGAAGAGCGAAATGCTGGCCTTGAAGGTTTGGCTTTTTCAACTTGAGCACTTTTCACAGAGTTCATTCTTCCACTACATCCCAGTCGGCTACAGAGCTGAGCATTGCGGTCTCTATTGGGGGTTTCCCTCAAAACAAGACCAGATCCCTTTTTAGAGATGAGCCCATTCACAGCTCTTTTACCCGAAAACTCATCCATGTATGTTGGTCGTATGTTTCAATTCTGTAACAACAGTAACAAAAAAATTTAAGATCATTGATGCCATTTTACTAGTAAAATTACATCAATTTCCAAGTTCCATGAAGAATGTTGGTGATAGACAATCTAGATCTAGATGGTGAAGTATCATATGGTAGTCAAAGAAACTTTGGTGCTCAAAATTGACAATTTTTTTGGTAGGGGGAAAAACAAGGAAACAAGATTGCAGACATTTCAAAACTAATAATCCTAAGAAAACTGTAACGGACAGGTATAAACAAAACAAAATATGTGTCATATGTTACATGCGCAAACACTATGTCACATATGTAGGCAAAACTACACACAAAAATGTTAACGGAGAAATGAGTCACTCATTCGTTGCGGAAAGTAACAAGAATCCAATGTAAACCAAAAAGTTACGAAGAATCCAACAAACCTTCGTGGCTCCGAAACTTGGAATCTGATTAAGGTTCTAACTTCAACTATCTCATTAAGGTTTAAATTTCCAGATCTTTTGATGACAAAGTAAGCTGGAGGCCAGAAATACTGATGCATTTCCTCTGCTGGAAGTAATAGTCCCCACAGACAAGTTTCCTAGTCAGAGGCATGGAATCCTTATTCTACCATAAAGGATAACCCTTTCTTTCACCTTAAAAAATTCGACAGCGGCCGAGATGTCATTGACATTATAAGAGAATTTTCTTACTTTACCATAACCGTTTCGTTGATTATTCCATCATACACGATTAAAACTGTACTCGACAAACTATTTTGGAATTCATTATCTGTACTCATGTCTACTCTATAAAAATGCACAAACGTCAGAACCATTATCAACAATTTTGCATCCTAACTCCAAACTACATCACAACAATTCCAGAACTCAGAGCACTAGCAATACACGAAACATCGAAACAAGCATAATTTCTACGCAGAAAACAGAATAATAATTAGACAAAGAAAATACATATAGCATGCAACAAGACAGATGATTAGAAGGCCAAACATGCAGGATTAAGCATTAAAAAGCAACAATAAGCAAATCAAGACCTCTGTTGGGATTAGCTATGTCATTGATGATACAAAGAGAAACCCAATATTTTTTGTTTTCCTCTGAAAGAGAACCGAAAAACCCAGAATTTTGATTGTGTCAAAACATAAAAAGGAAGAAAAGCAAGGAGTAAAAAAAGGACTCCAGATGGCCACATGCCCCATAATATCATCCCAAAAAAGTGGCCACAAACCCCTTTTTTTTCTTGAATTATTCTCCACACGATGATCCTATTTTCTATTTTGATCAAAGACTCCCTCCCCGTGATTTCAGGACTTGAAAAAAGAGAGGAAAAAGCTGAATTTTTTAGAAAATAAAAACCAGTAAAACGGAGGGGAAAGTTTATCATCATTTCTCCTCCATATATATTCCAACAAACCCAACAGAAATTTTCACTTTTGGACTTGAAAAGTGCTTATTTTTATTGGTAAGAATATAACCCAGCTGAAAAAAATGATCAGAATTCAGAATTCCTCACCAAAAATTATATATTTAAAAAAAATGAAAAAGTTTGGAGAAAAAAGGAAGAAGATGATGATGAAGAAGCAAACGCAGCAGCTGCCCAAACCAGAAACGATAACCAGAGATAAAAACCCAGACGGAATTTTTTTTTTTAAGTTGAAGAAAACCCAATACAATTCAACAATCATTGAATTTAGATAGGAGTTAAAAAAAAAACTAAAATTGATTATCCTTTGTTCTAATTTACCTATTTCTTTCTCCTCCTTATTCTCCTTCTTCTATTTCTTCCTCCTTCCAATACCCCGAAGCCAAAAGTTGAAGCTTTTTAAAACTCTAGAGAGAGAAAGGAAAAAAGGCTTTTCCTTTTAGAGATAGAGAGAGAGAGAGAGAGAGAGAGAGAGAGGCAAAAAGGCCCGTGTGAAGTGAATCATTCAAGGCTTAGAGAGAAGTCCCTGGAAATATTGGACTTTCATTTATTTATTTATTTATTTTTTAACAATTTTGGAGTTTATTTCTTGCCTGCTTTGGAAGCTTAATTCGAACAAACAAACAACAGCCAAAGTGCTGTGCCGTCCTAATGAGGAAATGAGTTCGGAGAATTGTGAGCCGTTGGATCAGATAGAGAGTCGACGATCGACGGCTGTGGAAGCATGTGATGACATGGTCAAATATTGGTTTACAATGTCACCCCCCACCGGCCCCCGCACCAACTTCGCCGCCTCAGCCGCCGTCCAACCTCAAATTATCTTTTCTCCTGTGGGATTTTTTTTTTTAATTATTAAAATTAGGACTGTTTTTTATTTAATTAATTTTTTTTTAGGTCCAAGTAAATTACAATCCACCTTGAGATTGAAGACTTCAAGTGGGTCTCTTTCACTTCGCTTATCAGATTCAGATAGATGGATTTTGATGTGTGTGAATAAGTGAGTCAACTTTATGTGGATGAAAACTATATATTCTTAGAAAAATACACTATTTATCCATACATATCTAATACGCATGCATAAATCTATATTCTAATAGTAAAGAATACTAACTCGTCATCGATTGAACGGCAGTGAATATATAACTTCATGTTATGTCAAAACAAACTAAATACAAAGTTATCTGTGGAAAGTTATTTGAAAATCTAACATTTCTTTTTGCATAAAAAGTATTCTTACGGGTCGAAGTAAGAGCGCAATCAAAAATAAGTATAAGCGGTTTGGATTAAATTTGCACTAAGAATAGAAACACCATAAACGAACTATTGATAACAAGTTTTAAGTCTTAGTTAGAACTCGTTTGGAACTGCTTTTAAAATGGCTGAAATAGTTTTTTTGTGAAAATATTTTTGGAAACAATCGTTAGTAAAAATGCAGAAGTGAATCCTGAAAAAGCACTTGAAATGCTTCCTATAAGAAACACATAACTGGTGCTTCTTGTAGGAAGCACTTTAAGTACTTTTGGAACCTATAAACATTTTTATCTAAAATACATAGTAATCAAAGAGATTAAACATTTTTCCTAGTAAATAAAATATTTTAACTCAGAGTATTACTCAAATATATTAACATATAAATAAAAAATTATACGCAAGTTACTTTTTATATTACAGAAGATGTTACTATTTTAAGCTATAGTAATGGGCTACTTAGATTCATCTTCACTTCTAAATGTGAGGTTATGTTTGAATCTCGTTAACGGCGAGTTCAATATCAAACTATATTTCATGTTCATTGAGTGACTTAATTCAAACTCTCACATCTTAATGTAAATATATTGTTGTACATAACTTACACTAAAAAGTAAAGAAAATGCCTCAACACAAAACATAATGAATTGATGGAAAAACTCTAACCACTAATTTCATTCAGAAAAATTGGATTGGAAGTGTTGTGCATTTTTATTTGCTACTCAACTCATTCATTAGAAATTATTTTTGAGAAGAAGAGGAGGATAATCAAAATTCATCAAAATTAAAAAATAAATAAAAAGAAAAGAGGATTTGAGTACACGAGTTTTTTATCCACAAAAACAAAAACGTGATTTGGCAAGGATCGAATCCACAGAACCTTGAAACTTGAAAGGGAAGGAATTTGGTGATCACGACGTCGTTTATATTTGTGGATCCACACACATCACTTTTTCGACCCCCAATTATATATTTCTTTACTCTTTTTTTCTCTACATTTTAAAGGATATTTGGCAATTCCATGAAAATACTTTTTCAAAGAAACTCTTTTTCATGCAATTTTAAAATTTTATTCTGACGAAAGAAAGATAAATTGAATAATGTACACTAAATTCATTTGAATTATGATTATAGGAATTCAAACTTGACAACTTGGCTCAGCGTAAGTTCAAATGCAATTTCAAATTTTCATTTCAAATCTTTTGGTTATTTTGGAGAGATTTTTCTGTGATCATGCATCATAGTTTAAGTGAAATAGTGACATTATGTGATTTTGTTCTCAATATATTGAAAGACTGCTCCAAAATGAGACATATAAATCATGTCATTCACTCATATTATAACACGTGCAATGATACATCATGTGACAAGTGTTCATGTTCTTACATGTAAAAACTTCTTGTTATTTTGAAAAATCAGAGCACATAAATTGAAGCAAGTTGTTTGTAAACTCATTGTGTATATGATTGTGATGTTTTGCTTGCACATCTTTCGTGTTGTTTAATTTCTCTTCGTATTTTTCTTTCATCCATCGCAATAATAATAATCAATTACGCAATGAAGAAGATGAAGTTAGGTTGCCCTAATTAAATAAATACACGTCTTGTGTCTCCATCCTAATTTGTTATACAAGCAGATCTGTTTAACTTGCGTCTTTGTTGCAACATTATGCTTGTAACTTGGTTTCTTATGGATATTTTGTGCATGGCCTGCATGAAATGACTTAAATTAACAAACCCTTTTTTTAAAATTTATTTTAAAAGAAGAATTTAAATAAAGGTAGATTTACGTGACATTGCAGTCAGTAACTTTGAAAATCTGTTAACTTGTTATTAAATCTGAAATTGTCTTCTTTATTTTATTGAGACTCTCGTATTTAAGATATATATTGGTTTGGAAGATTATAACTTGTTCGTAAACTTCAATCTTTTATGTAGTTTGTAGGATATTAATGGCCTGCAGAAGAAAAGCAGGATGTGCTACAAATGGACGAGTCCAGATCTTCTGCACCCAAAATTCTCTGTGGCCCCTCTGTGCCTTTGCTTTTTGGTTGAGTATTTGGTTTATTTTTTATTATTTTAATTATTATCAAGTTAACATTAATTATGTTTGGTTCAAAAAGTAAAGGCATAGAGGGGCCACAGAGAGTTTTGGGTGCAGAAGATCTGGACTCCAAATGGACTACATGAGAGCAATTGCGATATATTATATTTTAAATAATAAAAAAAAGCATTAGGGTTTAGACTTTAAAACATAATGAACACAGCAGGGATTAAAGCTTTATTCCACAACACAATATAGGGCCACATCAATATTTTTTATATGTTGCTTTTTCTTGTTGGGGTTTTATTTTTATTTTATTTACATTTTGCTAGGTGGTGATCTGATTAATTATTTAATGGACCTAATATTCTTTGGTTTTTATAATATTTGTGCACGTACGTAATAAACTTTGTTTAGGTTTGGAACCGATAATGATCCAACAGCACACTCTGGTCCAAATTATAAGCAGAGCAAAATTAAATTTATGGAAACCACTTTTCTACGTTCTAACTACTTCGACTTCCCATCCAACCCACACACAAACAACTGATATACTAACAACTTACACAATTATATAATTGTAATCAAAATTAGATGAAAATTGCTCCTCGGTTAATGTATCATATGATGAGGTTTTAGGGTTTTTTGTAGCATGAGATGGATTTTGTGAGAGAGTTGCGCGGTTTGAGTGAACATTCGATCATAATAATATAGCAGGTTGACGTGACACTCACATCTCACAACTATATATTACACAAGATTTGTCTCATAATTGGAAAATCTCTTATTAATAGAGATAAGATAAATTGATTTTAAAGATCAACCATCGAAAATGAACCACTAACTATCTCCCATGTTCATTGTCAGGCTAATGATTTGGTCCATCACCTTGCAAAAAATTTGCTCTACGATACTGTCACTCGGTCTTGTTTCGAGGAACCTCCTGACTTTCTGGCGAATCTCTTTGTAATAGATTATTAAGGTTGAGTTGTGGGGGCTACTTCCGCCCTTTTGTGCCTGTATTGTGATCTCAAACCTTATTCATTTTGATGAAATCTATCGTTGTTTTTCCGACAAAAAAGGGGGGTTATTTTGACAAAAAGAAAACTATTGATTTAGTTACAAATTTTCTTTCAACGTACAAAGGTCCCAAGTTTGATTTTTCATCTAAACTACATATTAATAAAACACTATTTATCAACCAAAAACTAATAAAATTAATATTATTTTATTACAAAACTGAAAGAATATATTAGAAAAGAAAACAATGTGGGCATTAAAGTAATTTTGTACAAATAAGTTTTTACTGTTTTTTAAAACCTCAACTGCCAACCCCTATTTTTCTTGGGATGTCTGCCAACCTGTTAAAAATAAATAACTCCTCTCATGAAAAAATTAAAAAACAAATATTGAAAAATATATATTTTTCAACACAGTGAGTGTGGGACGTTTGCTTGTTCTCAATTAAGAAATCCATTGAAAGGGCGATCCAAATTAAAAATGTTGTTGTACATTAGATGAAAATAAATATTAATGACCTTTCCTTTTTTTCAGAAACAATAATGTATTGCACGAACTGTATTCAATTTGATGTCATCCATCGATGATGAAGCTGGCCTTTCCACATGTTTTATGTACGAATTGGTGGAGATATCATTAGTGCCATTCTTGCACACGTTTAGATTTTGGTTGATCACTTCTTTACAGCATCCACTCATTATTTCAGACTATGAGCAAAATAATGCGGGCACATAGATCGTTCTGACATTGTTTTTATCTTTCCCTGTGATTTTTAAATCACAATTTATGTAATTGTTTAAGGATCTCATTTAAGATATTCTCTTCGAGGAAGGATTGTAAGTTTGATTGTTCATTTGAGGATACGTTTTCTGTTGTGCGGGACACTCTTTTCCTTCGATCAGGTTGAAATCTCCGACAAGATTTTTATCAAGGCCTATTAAGCACACTATCCTCAGTTTGTACGAATTATGATTTGCTTAATGAATATCGTACTTTGCTTCAAAAAAATAAAAAATAAAAATCTTTAATTTTAACTTTATACTCAACAGAAAATTAGAAGTCGATTGATTGTAAATTGAAATTATTTTGATTGATTTTGGCCATGACTTTTTAACTTAATTTGACCTGATACTGACTCATCAACGTTTTTATATATTTGACAGTATTGTGCATATAATGTATACAAATTTCGCATTCAAAAGTTCTGATTATTAGGATATGAGCATCGAACTCAATATCAATATATATATTAATACAAACCCGCGTTTAATATTGGGTTTAAGAACTAACATATGGTTGATCCACATTATGGATACCCAACTAGATATGGATACTTTATTTTTCTTCGTTATCAATGGGGAATATTTGAGAGAGAGATTTGAACTTGAAATTTTATAACTTAACTAAGAGCTAACTGGTAAATCAAAGGGGTTTAGAAAACCTTGACGGTACGAGGAAAATTTTATTGATATTGAAAAAAAGGTACACCTAGTTAGGGGCAAGGTATTAAATATCGATGATATCGGAAATATCGGTAGTCTAAAAACACGGAAATATCGGGATATTATCGATATCGATAAAAATTGAATAAAAACCACGGAAATTGTAAGAAAAACTTGGAAATTTTTATTGAAACTTTGTAGGATGTTTATTTAGTCAATTATCTATTAGTTTATCACAAAAAATTGGAAGGAAATGCATTGCATGATGGATTTAACTGATTTAAGTTGATTATATAGCGAGCTGGCAAACATTGTGAGTGTAGAAAATATGTAGTAATTAATGAAAGAAGTTTAAATACACCATAATCATTTATATATAATGAATTATATAATCATTTATATATAATGAATTGGCTGTAAATAAATAAAATTAAGATATTTTCCTTTGTAGGCTTATGCTAAAATAAGAATATTATTAATTATTTATAGTATTATACTATTATTACAGAAGAAAAAGAGCTGGAGATCACGACCACGTGGACCAAATCGGGCTCATCCATCACCAATCTCAACCTCATCCAACGGTCCACTATAACATCTCTTCTCTGCTTGTTTCTCGACCACACACACGCACAGATCTCCCCGAATCTCGATCACACACACGCACATACCACACACACGCACAGATCTCTCGATCATTCTCCCTCCTTCTCCTTGTTTCTTCTCCGGTTCTCCCCCCATCTCTTTTCTGCAACACACGCAGACCACACACGCACACACGCACAGACCACACACGCAGACCACCCACACGCACAGACCCTCTCTCGATCCTTCTCCCTTATTCTCCTTGTTTCTTCTTCTCCCCCCATCTCTGCAAGATTCTTTCCCGGAACACAGACACACCACACCCACCCTACCGTGACCTCCACCACAGTGGCGCACACTCCGGCGAGCACCATCACTACTTGTGGACCGTTCCTCATCCCTTTCTCACCTCTCGACGGCGGCCTGAGACGAGGATCTTGGCAGATCTTGGCCTGCGACCATTACCACCGGCGCAGATCTTGGCAGAGAGAGGAGAGAGTCGCGATATTATCCATAGCAGATCTTGGCCTGCGACCAGGATCTTGGCAGATCTTGGCCTGCGACCATCAATAGCGGCGCAGATCTTGGCAGAGAGCGGAGAGAGTCGCGATATTATCGCTAATATCGTGATATTATCGATAATATCGCGATATTAGTACGATAATCAATTGGAATACTCTGAAAATATCGTTGTTGCCAAAAAACGATAATATCGGCGATATTTCGTCGATATTATCGATATTTAATACCTTGGTTAAACCTAATCTCTCATAATACAAGAAAAACGATATAAAAAAAACACATGAAAAGAAGAGGGATATAAACCTTACCCTTCTAGAAACAAAAAAATCAAAGATACAAGGAAAAGAGGGGGGGCATGAAACTTAACTCCTCTAAAGCTGAATCTAAAAATCTAAACCTGCAAAACAAAACAAGTACCATCACAAGGCTAAGAAAGAAAAAAAAAGTGAGATAAACATGTACGTCGAGATGCACATTAATTTGAAAAGCAGAAGCAAGAAAAGTCAACATAGTTTGAAAATAAAGCAGTACGAACCGCTACCATAGGAGAATCACGAACATACTTTCACCAACGAAAGTTAAACTCATGACCTTTACTAACAAAGTAAAAACTAAACGCTATTAAGACGAAATGATAGTTTACAAAGCGGGGTTTTGTATGGCCGGATAGTTTATTTTGAGATAGAAACCCTACTATAGTTTTCTTTATATAGAGACACTAAACTAGATTAACGTCCACATTTAACATCTTCCGTTACGTTAATACCAAGAAAATCATATTGTAATTATCAATTAAATTATTAGTTATGAAACAAAGAAAAGGTCAACTTCTGCCACGTCTCTAATGATATTATTCGATCTAATAAAAACAAAAATTAAATGTTTAGATGGTTTATTTCATGGCCTCCAACTAACCCTGATTAGCACCACCACCCAGTTTTGAGTTATGCGCACGTAATTTTCGCTTCTTTTTATTTCTCTTCCAACCAATCTCTTTCTCTTCCTTCATATATTCATCACCTTCCACACCATTTTCTCATTTTCTGTGATTTTCTTATAAATTACGTACCTTTGGATTGGTTTACTCTTCCTTCAACTTTGGATTCAATCAAGGTACGTTATTCTTTTTGTTCCTACAAATTTACTCTTTCCGATCATGATCGTATATTCCTTACGCCATATGCTTTCCTTTTGTTTTTGCTTGCAATCTTGGTTTTTAGATAGTGGAAGAATTTTTGTGAATGTTGACTCTATAATATGTTTTCAATTGTCAATGTTGTATTTGTTTGGTAACTAGGGTTGAGCATGGTTTGGGTTGGCCAGATTCGGACGGTGCGTCCATTTTATCGATAAGCCAACTTGTTTGGTAATTAGGGTTGAGCACAATTCGTATTTGTTTGATGGATGTTATGTGTTTGTATTAGTGTCTGGCGCAATATTTTCAATTGGTTTGCCATTTATACAATCTGAGGTCTTAAAACAAACCAACCAAAAACCATATGAGATTTGTTTAGGAAATCAGATTAGGTAGCCTTCCTAAACGAAATGGTAATACATGCACCGGTTACAGAAAACATGTGGTTCCTTTAACAAAACAAATTAAAGAAGGAAAAGAAGTGGTTCATAAGAAAAGAGTATCACCGTGATATCTTATCACACAAGTATATTACCGCCGTGATATTTCATGGTGGCATACACTGTGAAGAAAAACTTATATACAAACGATGACAATGTATACATGATGACAGTGTATCCGTGCTAAAAATTAATGTTATCAAACCAAATATGAGAGTGGGACCCATCTGAATTCAGCCCCAGTGGTAACGTTTATATCTGGACGCGGATTAATCATACGTTCTTCCCCATGAAAGGTCCAGCGCTTAGATTCATATCTGATGCAGCAGGATTTGGTCCAGGCTTAGGTGAGCCTGAAATGCATGCCTATTTGCTATGTGGATCAGAACAGTAAATGACATTAAACATCTAAGGGGGGTGATGGGCCATTCAGGCCCACTTCTATTATTTATTGAGATACAAGTATTTAATCACGATAATGAGTAATACGATATAGCGTTAAACATTGAGTTAAGTGTTACATATTCAAAGATGTTAAAAATTTGATACCTATTAGCTCTATTTTCTCCTCCTTCTGATGAGGATCTCTTGTGCTGTTTGAAGACTTTATGATGTTAAATCGAAAGACATTATATTGTGAATTAAGTTTTCTTAATAACATAATCGATTTTTCTTAAACCCTTATGAGAATGGTAAATGTTTGGAAATACTTATAATCAGTTTTGTGTTTAATTTAAAAAAAATTCTGCTGTTGTTCGTGGATTACAATTTAATATGTATGATTTTAAGATCCGACATGGTTCTTCTTTGTAATGTTTTTCAGTTTTTACTTTTGAAATACGTCTTAATACTCATTTCTAATTTTTGTTTTCTTTAGATAATGCAGGCAGGTAGTAGTAGCATCTGAAACTTCTCATCTCGATATATCCGTAAATTGAATTGTCGATCTTTAAAACCTTGTATATATGGCAACAAGATCTAAAGATAGTAGCCCTACTCCAGGGAGGGAGAAGAAGAGCACATCATCCCCATCAACCACCAAAAGGCTCACCAAGTCCCAAACTGCAGTCACTGAAAAATCCTTGTCAACCTCATCAGCAAAACAAGTCCCAAACTATCTCAGGCCGACATTAAGCGCCTCGAGGCACGAAAACTTGCTGAGGTCATCATCCGCCGGTGCCAAGAAACATGGCCCTGAAGATCATGCAGCATCGCAAAGCCCTACATTGAATAGAAGAAGATCTTTTGACAAGCCACCATCAGCTTCTAGGATTCAGAAGGCATTGATCTCCCCGGGAAGGGACGCGCCACTGCGATCTTCGTCATTTTCAGCGAAAATCTCCTCTAATGCTCCGAGACCAAGAATAGAGAGGACGAAATCGAGCACTTTTGGGTCTGGAAAGCCGCAGCTTTTGCCTGCAAAGAGTGTGAAGAAGAGCAGCACAAGCAGTTCGGTTAAGAAGGAGAGTTCATCGGGTTCAACGAGAGCTCCGAAGAGCAAGGACATAACGCATACACTTAATCTCGAAGCGAACTTAGATGCTATAGTGTCTTTGGAACATCATGAGGTTGAAGAGGTAGGTAAGATTTCGACTGAGGAGCATGATAAAGTGATTCTTCCGGATCCAAAAGGCGAAGAGAGTGAGCACGTTGGTGATCATGATGCTGGTGTTTCTGAGGCTGAAGCAAATAGCGGCGAGGATGAGAAGGTGAAGGCTAGTGAGGGTTCAAATGGTAATACGGAGGAATTGAAGGAAAATGTGGAGGAAAGAAACGAAGAAAGCGGAAGTGTATTGACCGAAAAAGAAGAGAAGCCGGGGGATAATGATCAACAAGACGGGGAAGAGAATGCAAAAAAAATAGATGAGAGCGGCGAGACAAAGGCGGAAGAGGGTGTGGCAAGTGAAGATCAGGAAACAAAAGTTGAGATGAAAGAAGAACAGGAAAAAGAGAGTGATAGTAAAGAGGAAAATGAAGGGGAGGAAAGCAAAAATGTTGAGGAAAAGGCATTGGATGAGAAGGAAAGAGAAGTGGTTGTGGATGGTGGAGTTGAGGAAGCAAAGCCAGCGGAGGCAGGAGAGGCGGCTGTTGAGGTGGCAGAGGAAACACCAAAGCCGCGACAAGCGGGTGGGGGATCTTCACAAGGAGGAGGGAAGAAAGACTCAGCTCCTGCATACAATGATGTGATTGAGGAGACTACAAACAAGTTGATGGAGAAAAGGAAGAACAAGGTGAAGGCATTGGTTGGGGCCTTTGAGACTGTCATAGATTATGAATCCAAATGAAAAACCCTAAATTCATAATATGATGCTGTAAAATCTCTGTAGATTTGACAAATAGTTTGACATGCTGTGGTGAAGTGAGGTCAAAAGAATTGAGAAGAGAAAAAAAGTTGGACTGGATTGAAATGCAAGAAAGATGGGGAGGGTGTAATTGGGACTTTCATATTTTCTCTGCATGAATTTGTTCATATTTACCTGTATTATGATAAACCAGACATTTGTACATTAGTTATTTTTTTATTTTTAGTTTTTAGCTCAAGTTTATTGACTCCACTTTTCCTCACTTTCTTAACTCTGATGTAACCTTACCTCCATTATTTGATGTGAAACTTACAAAATTATTGTACAAAACATTTTGAAATAACTAGTGAGTGTCAGTCACGTGTCATTCGAAAATTGAAATGTGTGCCATGGTTATTCGAAGCACACAAAATTCTTTTCTCCATCAACAAAAATGTAAGAAAGAATCTGCAAAATATTCATAGATGAGTAATTGTATGTATATTTGTAAAATATATGATATATCAAATACAGAACTGAATTATTGTATACAATAACCACCAACAATTTTATTATTCAAGTTTGGAATAAAAAAAATTGAATCCCAACAAGAACAAATAAATAAATGAATTTTTCTATATATAAGATATTTTCTTGGTGCCTAAATATAGGCCTCCGTCTCAAGCTAGCTAATATCCTCTAAAAAGTATCCCCACTGCAGTACCTTAGCTGCAAAGAAACTTGTCTCTCAAACATCAGCTGCCGGTGAAAATTCGCTATGAAAACATCAGCCCTGCGATTGACATCACCATCATCACCATCGTGATCATCCAAAGACTGATCCTTGGGAGGATCACGGGTCCTTGTGCTTTGAACCCTTCTCAAACTGCGTTGATTCCCATCAGTACTAGTATTTTCATCTTCAATGCAGCTGTACAGCCCCAACCGGTCATTGAAGCTCAAACAATGCCTCGTAGAAGCTCGAGAAGAGCAGCAACCGAGGATCGAAGCCAAGCGCAATCGGTTTAATTTGAAGCTGAGTAGAATGAGGTTGATTTTGTTCACCGCCCTCTTGAGGCTGCGGCTTACGAGTGTCAAGGTTTCCCTAGCCATTGCTAGCTAATGGTGTTGAAGTGAGAAAGTGATGGAAAATGTGAGCTTGGTTTTATAGACAAGTGAGAGAGAAGATTGTTGAGCAAGCTAACTGCTAATGTGGTCACTTGAAAGCGTGTTGGGAAACTATTTGGGCGTGTTTGAACGCGAAGGCTGCAGTTTACAGCTATTTTTAATGGATTTTTGGTGAGGAATTACAACTATGTGATTTGTGTTTTTTTTACATGGGAAGTGTGACAGAGCTTGTGTGTTTCTTCTGTTCTTTTTGGTTGTTTGCCAATCAAGAAGAAGAAAGGTTGTCGTGGGGCCCACCAGTTTGCTAATTGAGTCTTGCACTGCAAGAAATTGAAAGGTTTATGTTGGCTAAGGCCTAACTGGTGGTCGCTTAACTGCTTTAAATTTTGAAGTTACTACAGGAGGATTGAATTGCAATTGATTTGAAATAGTAACTCTTCAAAGGCTACGAGGGGTATAAAATTAAACAAAATAGCCAGGCTAGATGAGTTCGTTTTTGCTCACCGCTTTAATATGGTGTACCTTTTATTTTTTTCACTATTGTCTACATATAACATTTTTTATGTTTACACACACAAAATTGACATGCTTGTTGACACAAAATTGACATGCTTGCTGATACTATCTAATAGGTGAGTTCCACACATAATAATAGGGTCCACATGTATTAGAGAGCATTAAAGTTTTCGGACTAGGATTCTCTCCCCTCCTATTTTCATCCCCTTCCATCCCCTCCTCTCACATTCTCTATTTTGTCTCTCTTGCTATAAAAAATCAATATAAGATGTTGATGTGGCTTAACCGTGACCGTTCAAATAGAAGAGGAGAAAATCCTACTCCGAAGTTTTATGTGTCTAATTAACATTTAATCGGACCACCCCCCAACTCCACCTCTCGTAAGTTTTGTGCATATCCCCTTAAAGACTCGTGCTTTAGAGGTTTGTTAAAAAGGCATTCGTGTCCTGTTTTTCTTAAAAGTCATGTTACTTTTTGAATTGGCGTTTCTTGTGTTCAACGTCAACCAAATAAAGAAAAACAGAACATGAGCACTACCTTGAGCTGAAAGAAACACGAAAACATGAGGACATAAAAAACAGAACAGACGAGAGACGAGTTCTAAAGTGCATCATGGTTTAATTTAATTTTCCTTAATTTAATGATAAAACAGGGGGGGCTCGATCGAAAGCAGATTACAGAAATTATTTCGTGCAAAACTGTATATGAAACCAACACGAATGTCATATGAATTTCCATGATCAGAAAACATGAACAAGCTCGGCTGCTGCTAGAATTTCTCTCTAAAAAACCTGAAGAGAAACAAAACTCTGAAAAACGGGGAGTAGCTGACCAAAACCGAGAACATCCCAAAAGCTGGTTTAACACTTCTAAACTCAGGAGTTTGCGACCAACTGCTCAGGAACATCAACATGAGAGCTTCCTACCTCGACCTTTGCGTCTACGACATCAGCTACTTGTTTGTCCGCTCCGTCCTCGATCTGTTTTAGTTTCTTCGACCAACCATACATTTGTCTCTTGACTTCCCTGTCGTCTATTTTTAGGTTTTTGAATCCCTGTTCCAAGTTGGCTTCGGCTTCAGCTTCAGGTTTAATAAACGCAACCTGCCTGTGCCCAACATCTTCATATAGCTTTTCAATTCTGGCTTTCCAGACAAGGCCCATTTCTGTATCCATCTTCTGGTAAGGAGTTTTCAGAAAATACTCATCAATCCCACCTGCCTTGTCTATGCAACGGAGAGCATGGGTGGTGACTTTGACTCGAATGTGGCGGTCTAAGATGTAACTAAAGAGCCGCTTCTCCTGCACATTTGGTTTCCATGTCCTCCTCGACCTGTCACCACCAACAAAGGAAAGTTCTGGTGGTTAATATAACCCATTCCAACAACTCAATTAAAAGATTACACAACCAGATGATTCAAAATTGCAGTCACATAAGTCACCCCTGTTCTATAAGTTGCACGTTATATACTCAGTTCTGGTGGTTAATAACTTAACATAACCAGTTTCCATCAACACATTAAAAGATAACAGAACCAAATCATTCCAAACCTACAGTGATCTAAGTCGGCCCTGGTTTATAAATTCGAATACACTCGGAGAATCTGCATGCTATGCCAAATTCTTAAAGGAAACCCAACCCATAACTTTTGAAGCAGCTCAGGCCTCTGCTGAAATACCTCTGAGAATACAATTAACACCGCGAAAACGGTTCAAATGGTAACACAAACCCATAGCTATCATAATTTCAACTTCAAAGAAAATGTTAGAAAGTACACAATGTAAGACATCCAAAAGAGAAACAACCCAGCTAACTAAAACGAAGTTAAATCAAAGTCACTGATCAAGCCCAGATCAAGCCCAGAATTATACACATTTCATATAATTTTTACAATTTTCTTTGTCATTGTCAAAAATTAGAGAACAAATTTATTTCTAAAGCTCAAACCTTTGGCATTAAATTGAAAAACGAAAGAGAAACTGAGGAAATAAACACGTACTTGTTGCCGCCGTCTTCGCTGATTTGGTTGCCGAACTGGATGTGGCGGCCGGCGTAGATGCCGCGCTTGGCCCGACCCATGATGATATTCGAATCGGGTATGCCTTTCTTCTTCAGCTCCTCTCTCAATCGGGTGGGTAGAGTTTTGCTTCCCATGGTGCCTTTCTTCTTCAGCTCCTCCTTCAGCCGCGGCGTCAGGGTTTTGTCGCCGAACTTCTTCATCACGCTCTTGATCGTCTCCTTCCCCCTCACCGACGCCATTTCTGATCCACTGTGTGTTCGATTCCTAATTCCTAGGGTTTTGCAGTAGCGATTGAGGGTTCAGTTCATTTCCTATGTTTTCTGATACATCCAACGCGCTGCGTTTTGGGAAGCAATAAGCACTGCAGGTGCAACTTTAATCTACGTGTGTGTTGGTTTCCAATTTTCCATCAACGGCTCTGATGATTTGAGTATTTGAGAACGAATAACACTTGATTGAATTAATTCCACGACAAAGGGATTCCTCAAAACACTTCCACAGAGCTTTATATTTATAATTAGATCCGTTTATATTAATTTTTAACATTAATAACACTGAATTTTGTATATCTAAGTCTCGCAATGTGCTAGTATTAATGTAGTTCAAATTCGCATTTGGAGAAAATCAAACCTAAGACTTCTCTTTTATGAATAAAGAGAAATATTACTATACCGTAGTAATAAGTAACAATAAAAATAAAAAATCTTTTGAACAACTTATCTGTTTCTAAATACTTGATTATGATGAATTCCAAAAGATGTGGTTAGTTTAATTCTGTTCTGGGCTTTTACAGCTACAATTCCCACTTCGGCCTACCATGTCCCAATAACTTTTCACAAAAGCCCTAAAAGTTTATTTCGAAGATCAAAGAAAACCAATGTAGGAAGCTTGAATGTATGGAATTCCAGTCAAATTCTGAGTGGTAAGTTTTACGATTCAAACAAAGTTTCAATCCTAAACTAGTTAGGACAACTTAAAACTATTCAAACAGACTTTCCCATACCAATTTGATACACAATAGTCAGTCTCTAGCACTCACAATAATACTCATACACTAACGTGTTTAAATACTTGTTGTATATATATAATATATATAGGCACAAAGAATTACATATTCATGTACTTAAGAAATCGTTAGCTTTCTGGACTAGGTTTGTATGTTTTGTTCTTTCTTTAGCAAACTCTTTAGCCTTTTTCCATCAGCAAAGCTTGAACAAAGGGTTAGGGTTCTACTAAAAGTAAGATATTCCGTACGTTTTTTATTATTCTGCACTTTATGTTGCTATTTGCAGGTGATTCAAAGCTAGTGCAATGGCTATCTGCCCTAACATAGTGAAGCGGATTGTGCGAATATTGGCTCTGGTTTCAACTTTATTGGGAATAGTTTCTGGCGTTGCTTCAATTCACAGGGTACGTACGTACGTAGATCGCATAATTTTGGTCCATGTTTGTATTTGCATACTAATTTGAAAGCCTTGAACTCCAATTTTTACTTTTCATCTTTTTGTCGAAAATCTTATGGTAATCTGCTTATTAAGTGCTTTTTGGTCCCTTTTTTTCCTTCTGAAATTGAACTCAATTGAATTTGGTTGCTTTTTTTCTTTTATTGAAGTTGAACTGAATTGAATTTGGTTATCGTAGCCTTCTGTTATCCCCATCGCAAAAGATGCGAGATGCGAAAGGCGTAGTCGTCACTTGCAAGTACCGGTGTAATCCTCGGATTGTTGTTCCTGGGTACCTATCCATCGGATTCCTCGTCGTGTTTTCTTTGATTGCGTTCCCGTTTCTGTTTTACCGACGCGTTATGTGGAGTCGTAAAACATTCCTGGCTCTGTAAGTATCTCATGCATGCATGTCCATATTACCGTGCGTACGTATTTCGATCTTGAAAAGCACAATCGAGTTTGCAGAAATAACTGAAAGTTTCTTCTTCTTTTTTAACGTAGGGTCCCAATACTATTTGCATCATTTGGAGCGTGGCAGTTGATTTCGTCAATGCTGTACCGCAACAAAACCGAAGCGTATGTCGATGTAAACCCTACCAGTGGCATCCCCAGTTGCCTTAGTATTGCTGTTCCTCGTTTTTTCGGTTCCACGTTTTCCCTGGTTTCATCCTTCACGTGGAGCTTCGCAATCAAAGTCTTTGAAGAAGACGATTCGAGTCATAATAAATTCAGCAGCAAAGTAGCACCTACATCAGATGTAACTTAATCTACATACTCTAGTGGGATGGATAATTTGACCTTTTTAATGCTTATTTTACCCCTACCCCATTATTTTTTATCGAGCAATGTTGTAATCTAGTCTAAGTCATAAAAGGAGATTCGAATTCAAATATAAAGACAGTATTTTATTTATTTAAAAACGCTTTTAGAAGAATTGAAGTTGATTGTGTTAGAAAAGCATCTCTGGATTACGCTTCTAGTAACATCGATAATAGTTAAGCAGAAGCTATTCTAGTAAAATAAAATGAAAGCTTAACTATTTAAACCGTGAATGTTTCTCTTATTAGACTGTATGATATATTGTTTTGTAAGTATTATTAATCTAAAGCTATAAGGTAAGCATGCATGTCTTCGTTTTTTTTCATTGCTGAAGTGATATTCTCAACTACGCCCTTAATCCTTTTCTCACATTGTTTCCATTTCTATCACAAATGGTCCTTTATATTTCATACACTCATTAGTTTAGTCTTTTATGTTTTAAACTCATCAATTTATTCCCTTATTTCTTACTTTGATTATCAATATTGTCCTTAATGTCTAACTTCGTTAAAAAATCCGTTAGTGTGTTGGTGTGGAACCCATGTAGGACCGACAAAACCAATAAAAAACCATTTGTGAAAAAAAAAAAAAAAAAAACAAACAACTACCTTGTTTCCATTGATAGGCATCATCCAAATCTTTGTTTATAGTACATGCCTAGAAAAAAAACCACACATCATAATCTACTTTTTTGAGTTTCCTGTCCGTCCCTCCCATTCAAGGGTAAAAGCAACTTTTCCACTTCCACACTATAAAGAGCAACATGAACTGGGCGGTGTTGGACGATCCTTCATTCGAAAACGACTTATCGTGACATTTTAGACTAATAATACGGTGTCATCTGTTTTAATTTATCTAAACATTGTCTTGTTGATTTGGGATGTTGCGGTAGCGTAATGGGAGTATAATAAGTCTCTCAATCTACCATTCGTTGTTGCCATTTCGAATAACTAAAGGTTGTTTGGGTTTTTATTATAAATAGTCCATGAAATTGACCCACTTCATCAAGATGGTCCCTGAAATTGAAAATCAATCAATGTTGTCCCTGAAATTTACCACAAAACATCAACGTCATCCTTGCCGTTTAATTCTGTCAATTTTTCTGTTAGTATGCTGACTTGGCATACATGTAAGC
This sequence comes from Cotoneaster glaucophyllus, assembly GCA_036320875.1. Taxonomy (NCBI): domain Eukaryota; kingdom Viridiplantae; phylum Streptophyta; class Magnoliopsida; order Rosales; family Rosaceae; genus Cotoneaster; species Cotoneaster glaucophyllus. Next base: position 6,698,758 of record CM070073.1, on the reverse strand, counting down.
TCACCATCCAATGATATGATGCCATATGGATTTAACAAACAAATTCATTAAAAAACCAGCCAAAAAGAATGAACCCAGCCGCATTTCCCCAACCCCAAGCAGCCATCTCCATTTTTGCACTTTGAAAGCATTTGTGTTGCTTCTTACTTTGTCATCTTCACTTTCCCTCTAATCATTTATTGTCATCTTCACTTTTACTTTAATCTTTTGCTTCTAAGGAAGAACCCAGCCGCATAAAATTGTCAAAACCCCAGCCCATAATCTTTCATTTTCTTTTCATCTCTCTCTGCGATTTTCTCTCCATGGGATTAGAGGTAGGTGATTTTGAAATCAGATTCGCCACCAGAGCTTGCACAACTTCCATGATTTCTAATCGACTTCCTATTTGTGCAAACCCATATGCGAAGACCAGAGATAAAGCTTACGGCTTTTGATTTTTTGTCTCCATATACGAGTCACTATAAAACATCTGAAACGCGAGATTGATTCGTCCATCTCGATTGTTTTTATATAATAAAAAACTTAAAAATAAAAAATGGAAAAAAAAGAACAAGAAGATGAACACTTGGGCTGGGAGGAGTGTAGCGATTGCTGGGGTGGGAGGGCAAGAACAAGATGAACAGTTCATATTCTTTATATATTTTTTTTGCGTTTTTAGTTTTTAATTATACAAAAAAGAAAATTGGTTTTAATTCTTATAATAATATTTAACAAAAAGAAAATTTCTTTTGATAAATTCACGTGGCATCGTATCATTGGATGGTGAGCTTACACGTGTGCCAAATCAGCACACTAACAAAAAAATTGACATAATTAAACAACAAGGACGAAATTGATGTTTGATGGTAAATTTCAGGAATTACATTGATTAATGTTTAATTTCAATGATCTTCTTAATAAGGTAGATTAATTTTAAAGATCATTTATAATAAAAACCCATGATGTTTTTAAGGTGCTCAAATTGGCCCAAATAACCGGCAGAAACAGCTCATGGAAACCTGGAAAAGATAAGCCCATATGTTCTTTGAAAACAAGAAAACGACATTATACTTTCTCTTTTGGTTTAAGACGTTTTATTTTAGGGAGTTTTAACGAAAAGCTCACGGTAATGTTCATTTTAACGAAAAATCATATTTTTACACTAAAAAGTCAAACTTGATACTATTCACTTTACTCTTTATTTTGTCCTTATCGTTAAAACTCAAAGTTTTCAAACTCTTTTCGTTAGTTTTCCTTTTATTTTACGATGGACGACAAATTCTTGACTTTATCTGCAGATTAATGTACAATTTTCAATTCTGTGTTCGCATCTTTCTATGAAAACTCGCAATCAGAAAAGTTTTAGACTTTACATAGATTGAATACTGTTTTGTTTTTTATATACTATGAATGCGCATAAAATCATTCCAGAAAATAAGTGGGTCAGGGCTTAAATTATGAATAATGAAGTATTCAAAATTAGTTGGAACAGAGTGTCGTTGGAGATTTTGATACAAATCACTTGTTAGTATAACAAAATTTTAAAGCTTCTCTTAGAGATGATGTTAGTATTGAGGAAGAACTTCTTACTTGTAAGAGGCAGAGTATTTTACACTAACAATACATTTAGACGAGGGAAGCAAACTTGATATTTGAATAAAAGTTATATTTTATAAATTGACATAGACCAATTCTCTTCTTTGTATTAATAAACATAGAAATTTAAAATTTTCATGTGGAAAAAAAACTTGGAATTTGGGACTCCAATTCCCAAGTTTAAATTCTATGTAAATATGTGTTAATTCTCAATTTCTATAATTGAGAGCTTAAAAATAACAAATTATGTATTCAATTTTAATTTTTTTTAGGTTAACCCAAACAAGAAAATTCACAAATGCTAGAAAATAAATTATGTCGTTTCAATTTCTGTTATTTTAAAATTCCTTAGTAAACTTAAATTTCTTTATCCAAACATAGTGTAAGAGAATTCGGTAATATATTGATTGTGAACTTATCATTTTGTAAATGAAGATTTCTTACTTACAAATAAAAAAAAAATATTATTAATCCGTAGTATTAGAAGAGAAATACATAATACTGCAATTACACCAATTACAACTAATCAGGATTACACTTGAAAACCCTATATTACAAGTATTTCACAAAAGCCAACAGTACTAAATAGCGATAATGAAATTGAGGACACGTATTAGTGTGAGCATGAAGTTTAGGGCTTAGTGCTAGTGACATTTGGGATCTGTCCGAAAGGAGGACCCTTCGGCAGTTTTAGGCCACAAACTCTATGTGTGGTTAAAACATGTATATGGATGAATCCAAATGCTTTGGCAATTAAAGCACCGAAATATTTGACTAATGAGAATTCTATTCGGATTCTCTTTGTGAGGATCTTGAAAATCTTCTAATTGTATTCATTTATTATATATCGTGCAATGAAAAATTATTTAAAATTTTTATTTAAAATTAAATACAAATAATACTTAATGAAAACTGATCGCACGATTTACGATGAATAAATACAATTAAAGAATCATCTAGATCCTCACAAAGAGAGGATCTTGAAAATCTTCTAATTGTATTCATTTATTATATATCGTGCAATGAAAAATTATTTAAAATTTTTATTTAAAATTAAATACAAATAATACTTAATGAAAACTGATCGCACGATTTACGATGAATAAATACAATTAAAGAATCATCTAGATTCTCACAAAGAGGATCCAGAAAAGATCATCATTCATGCTTTGACAATGCTTTTAAAACAGTCTAAAACTTTTTTAAATAACTAAAAACATTTTATACCGAGTTAGCACAAAAATAACTTCTGAGTTTGTGCTTTATGAAGACCTTTCGAGAAGTACTTTCACATGTTTTGTAAGGAGGGAGATTCTCTGCCATGCCAATATCATACCCTTCTCATCCTCTCTTATTTGTGCCGTTACGGTTAGAAGTGATCAGTAACATAACAGATTTCAACGGAAAAAAAAAAACCATTTCTCATGAAATGCTTATACGCCAAACCGAAATATCACGACATTAAGGTATCTAATCAAAACCACAAAGAGGAGGCCCTACTACAATTGTCATAGTCAATTAGTCATTAAAGTAATGGGATCATTTGTCTCTCCATAAGTTCATATTCACACCTAAACACATACCCCAAAAGTTGATTTTTTTTTTTATATTCCGATCAATCATCATGCACCACAATGTACAACCCAACTCAACGTCTTTATACATCCTCTTCCTCATTTCTTTATTCTTTAAAACCCCCCGAAAATTTCAATTATTTTCAAGAAACCAACCACTCCTCTATTCCTCTTGGCTCTGAGATCCGTTTTGGTCACTGTGTTTATATTCAAACCCGCAATTCTTCTTCGGATTAAAAATCTTTTTGGTCACTCTCTTTGCGCCCGATTTTACTCAAAGTTTCGTTTCATTGCTCATTTCTTTAATCCCACACAAGTCTCTTTCGGATCTGCCGCTCTCTGTGTTCTCAAGTTTTGTGGCGTCACTCTTTGCCGTGTATTCCGGTTTCTAGGTGCACACCCACAAAACAACAAACGAAACCCAATCACAGCCCCTAAACACTTTTAACCAAAATTAATCCGATTTAATTAAGCCTCCCTTTTGACCAACCAATAATTCTTCCACAAATGTGAATCTTTGCTTCGTCATCACACCTCTTAATTTGATCTCCATGATCTCTTTTTCCTCACTATAAATACCCATACATAGAATATGCTCTGCAAGTTGCAACTACCACAATCCTTCAGCTAGACCAAGTTTCGAACACCTTGCAAACTCACTTTTTCGATTCATGAATTCTTCAAGAAACTCGAAGTTTTCGATCATTTATTCATCTGGGTAGTTTTGTTTTACGTGTTTGTATGCGAATTTCGGCAATGGCGGCTCCGAGAACATCGTCTGGATCAAACCCAGGATCTGATCAGTGTTCTAAACAAGAAATCAGCATGAGGAAATCTGAGCCGTTGATTCCCGGATTGCCGGATGAGGTTGCTGAGCTCTGCCTGCTTTATCTTCCATATCCGTACCAGGCTCTGGTGCGTTCGGTCTCTGCTTCATGGAAAAGAGCCATTACAGACCCTGGCTTTGTTCTTTGCAGGAAGTCTTTGTGTTTGCCTTTGCCTTATCTTTTCGTTTTCGCCTTCAACAAATCAACGGCTAGGATGCAGTGGCAAGCGTTGGATCCGCGATCTGGCCGTTGGTTTGTTTTGCCTCCGATGCCGTGTCCCAAGGCCGCATGCCCGCCGGCGTTTGCATGCGCTTCCCTGCCACGTGAGGGGATGCTCGTTGTAATGGGCGGCGTGCGGGCAGACTCAGAGTATTCTTTGAAGACAACCATCGTGTATCGTACATCTACCAATCAATGGTCAACAGCTACTCCAATGTCGACCCCGCGGTCATTTTTCGACGCGGGAAATATCAATGGAAAGATCTTGGCCGTTGGAGGCGACAAGGCTCGCTATGGGAGTTCAATCAGGGCCGTAGACTGTTACGACCCGGTGAAAGACACGTGGGCGCCATGTGCCACCCTGCCAGCTGGATTGGCCAAGTATGACTCCAATGTGCTGGGCAACAAGATGTACGTGACCGAGGGGTGGACGTGGCCGTTCACGCACTCGCCGCGTGGTGTGGTCTACGACCCTGACGATGACACGTGGCAGGAGATGAGGCCGGGAATGAGGGACGGGTGGACGGGCGTGAGTGTGGTCGTGGGCGGCAGGCTCTTGGTGATATCGGAGTATGGGGACTGTCCGATTAAGGCGTACGACCCAGATAAGGACACGTGGCAGTACGTGGGCGGGGACAGATTCCCATGTGAGGCACTGAGACGTCCCTTTGCTGCGAGCGGGGTGGAAGGGAACATATATCTGGTGGCATGTGGGTTGAATGTGGGAATTGGAAGGCTGTCCGAGTGTGAAGCAGAGCTAAAAGTTGAGTGGCAGCTTGTGCCAGCTCCAAGTGCTTTTAGGGGATTTTCTCCTTCTACTTGTCAACTTCTTTTCGCCTAAATTATTGATTTGTTCAATTATATAGGCAATTTCTAAGTTATAACTTATGGGCAAATCCAACATTTCCATATTTGTTTGGTTATAATATTGTTCTACAGCTACCTAGGCCTAGTATTTGCTTTGCTCTTCAGCAGACATGGAAGCACTTTTGTAGCTTTGTAAGAACACAATTGACCCAAATTACTATAATCTGACCTGTAATTAACTCATTAACCCTCTTGGTGGGCTATGAAATCAGTCATATCTTATCCAAATTTGTGCGATATTTTGCATTGGTTCAAATTAAAGTTTCTGAACTGATGCCATAATTTTTAGTTAAAAAAAGAAAAAAAAATAATGAATGACAATCCTTTTTTGATAAAGATAAAAATTTCGACTACAATCAACTAATAAAAGGGACTTATAATTTAGGTGGTTGTGATCGTTTAACCCAAACTGAGATTTTGTGCTTGAATCTCCTATCTCTAATATCGCTGGTTTGAAAGATGAAAAGTAAAATCAACTAATTATTTAGGTTGGTTTTCTGTGTTTTGAGTCGATTCAGATCGATTTTCTTACTATTAAAAGTTGAATTACTTATTTGAGGGGGGTTGAGAGTTGCAACATCTTTTTCATGCTTTCAATTATTGGATAGAAAATTTAAAGCAATCCAATTAGAGCCAAAGATCTTTAAATAAGATTGTGAAGCACCCACTTGAATTGATTTATATTGACAGGCATCATGATGTTTTGAAAAAGCAGAGCGTGACAACAATATCTCGTGACTTAGTGCACGAGAATATTAGCGGGATAGACGAAAATGATGAGGTATATGATTCGTTTTTCTTTAAATACCATTCATTTCACATTACAACGCCGTAAAGTTTTGCACTGAATTTCATGAAAGTTTTCATCAATAGAGCAAAGCGTGAGTGCTACGATCGATCTAGCATCAACATGGACTCGGCACATGCACGACGGATTCTAGCATTTTCCAAAGTCGCTTGCGTCTAAAAAGAGAAGTCACAGATGTTGACACGCATTTGAGGAAAATAAGGAACACAGAAAATAGAATCAACGAGGATATATATCTAGATAAGATTGATTAAACATAAAGTTGTTATCTTACGTAAATTGTACTTGTCACCTTTGGGGGTTGGAATCTTCTACATACGCGGTTTTTACATAAACCAATGGACCTGCCTTCCAAGCTTCCAGATTAAGCTACGTTTTTCTGGAAGTTCCCTCTCTGTTTGTATAAAATCGGAATTGCCTTGCACCTTGGAAGCCAGCAAACGGTTTCAGTTCCCGATCACTTGGAGCAAATCTCGAAGCAGCAACCCGAGACAGGAACGAAAGGCAGACAGGCGGAGGAGCAAGCGAAGCCGGAAACCCTAGAAAGGCTCGAGGTCAAAGGAAGAAGGGTATTCGATCATGTGTTTGGTGTTCGTGTGTGATGAAGAGGAGAGGGTGCTGTCGAGGCAACCGGCACCGGGGGCATGCCCTTACTGTGGAGGAATGGTGCAAGCCATGGACGTCGAGAGCAACTGGAGGTTTTGCTTCCTGCCGCTGTATTGGAGGACCAAGCGCAAGTTATATTGCAGCTTGTGTACTAGAAAATTGGTAGCGCAGTGATGAACTCACATGATATGTAGCGAGCTTGCAGTTTTTGCTTTTGTATATGTAGCAGAATATATACCTTGAATTATAATTGTGGCTGAAAAACAAAATGACAGACTCTATAAACATGTACTTGCAATCGTTTTCGATTTCTTTCTAAATTTCGTTTGATTGCTCCCGTTCTTACTGAAAAACAATATGAATGAATTTTCCGACTGAATCGAACCGCCTTCCGGATTTTACTTCTTAACCAATTAGGATTGCTATTTCTCCAACTGTGTTCTAACACCTTCAACATAAACTGAAAAAATCCTATGAACCTATTCATAAACGAACAAGTTATCCTTGAAACTCGTACACAATTCATGGCTGTGGACTAATGAGGATGACAATAACTTCACTTACAGAGTTTCAACTTTTTAAAATACGCCGATACCGCGGATTTGGGGTTGCTCAATCTACAGCTTGTGCGCTATGCCACCTGCTTTGAGCTTCTCTGACAAATTCAATATCTCGGGTTCTCCCTTCACCTCAAGAGTAACCTGCAGCAAAGGTTAAATAAGAACACTATATGCAAAACAAAAACCAGCAGTAATCCAAGTAATTCTCAAACCCAATTAACCGATTAACAAGAAAATTCTCAGCATAAATCTCAATTAGCCAATTGAACGAACAATAACTTTAAGCTATGCAACCTCATTATATTTACCTCTGTAAAGACTCTAACATGATAAGTACTAAGAACCACACTTTCATTCCACATTGTAACCAAAACCCAGAAATCCAAACTGATAAACACTACAAAAATCCAATCTTTTTTCCTTCACAATTTAAAGCTTTTGGATTTACCTTATGCATAGAATCGATGTTTTCCGGGCCGCAGTACTGAAGGGTGACGGGGTCGTCTTTGTGGGACCAAATGGCGGACACGGAGGCATGGCAACCCTGTGTGACCACGCTGCCCATCGGCCACTTGTCGATTAGGTCTCGCCGGAGCACGACGTACTGAACCACGAAGTCCGTGGTGTCGGACTTTGGGACGTCCGGATTGCCTTCGGCGGCGGGTTGACTCATCGAGTTGTGAATGAATCGACTCGGGGCGGGGGCCGCTTTGGATGGAGGTTTGGCCCCAAATCTGGTTCGAGGGATTGAGAGTGAGGGCGAGGTGGGACGAAGTGGCGCGAGTAGACACGCCATGGTTTAGTTACAAGTTGGAGCATCCACACTCTGTCCTACATCTCAATCAGTATAGGAACGACCCATTTGTGAAGGGCCTAAACTTGATCTTTTTGTATTTAGCCCAACTTGAGGCCCAACCCAAGCTCGATATCCCTTTTTGGCAAGATGATGTTCTAATTTATGGGAATATAGATTTCTACTTTGAGTGTAAAGGGACGGACACATTCTTATTAGCCAACTGTAGATGAACCCACATTTACAGCTCAATGTCACTTTTAGAAATCTAGAAGTACAATGAATGTAGCATTTGGAAAATGCTAAACATAGTACTTGTTTGCTAGCCTGTAAGAATTCTAGTTCGGCCAACGTAGGCCTCTTTCAATGGTCATCCACGAGTTCAAAGATGCTTCGGCTCGTGGACGTGACCTAAGTCGATTGAGCTTAAATTTTTCAAAACTATCTTGATCACATTTACAGCATAATGTCTTCGAATAGGCATGTCAGGTAATGAGACCGGCCATGCCCAACATAATAGTCAAAAGAAAACAGAATTATAAAGCAAGTAGTGGAAAACGTACTCTTACCTAAAAACAATGTGGGAATTGACTCCAACCAAGTTGTAGCAAACTGGTTGGAAGTTAGGTAGGTGAGATGTGAAGCAAAATAAAGGAAGCACATCATGTTGCTTAGCTTGCAAGAATATGACAAATTGAGTTCTTCGTCTCTTAGTGGGATGGGATTGGATGAATTTGCTTTTCCATCCTCACTCCAGCAGAAGATTATAGTGACATCCAAATTTAGGTTTCATGGCTAATGCTTTCACTATTTTTAGGTTTGATTAATTCCATCACCTTCTGTTTCATGTGTTTTCTTGTTTGCTCGTTTTCCACCTTTCCATTCAAAGATGATATTGATGGATAAGCTTTTTGATTTCTTGAGATTCCATATAATTTCCGCAATCTCTAATTTTCTGTATAATCAAATCATTTCCTTTATGTATTTCTTGTATAGCAATTACACCTGTAAGTTGTAAGTCAGGCTATTGTACTCGTATATAATTCAATGATAATTCACCCTCAAGACTATCGAGGGAATTATCATTGAAGTATTAAGTTTTGACGTTAGTCTGATATTAAACGGTAAGTCGTAACGTCAAAATATTTTTTTTCCCGATCCTTTCCCTCCGTTTCTCACGCTATTAATATCAGGCTTGACTCTTCCAACTATCTTCTCGGGTTGGCTCCAGCTGCTTCCGGTTCTCAAGAGCCTCCTGTTGACGGCTTTCGTTGACTTGATGGTTCTTTGGAATGTCCCTCGCAATTTCTGTACAACAACGGCGCCAAGGTGACTTCCAAGTACCAAGTCCAACCCGACGTATGCCGAATGGGCCGAGCAAAATCTCCGAAGACTTTTAATGTGCGCGTATTTTTTTCGTTTCTCGGTCTGACGAGTAATTCTACTAAACATTAAGGCCTCGTTTGGCACACCGTATAAGACCACCGGATAGTACTAATAATACGGAGCAGATGTTTGGCGAGCGTCGTATTAAATAAGCACCGGATTATTTAATCCGGCCCCACTTGTTTTATCCCCTTCACACCCGCTTGTTTATCCCGTCTCAAACCTCCGTATAATTTAGTCGGGTGCATCTCTGCGCTCGCATTGGCTCGCTCCATCCCTCTCTCACGCACTCTCCTTCAACTCTCTTGCATCGCCTGCTATCTGGGCTCCGACGAGGGTGGGATTGATGCGTCGCCGCTACTCCTCTGCAATCGACGAGGAATGGAGGCTCCGACTCGACCCTGTCCGCTACTCCTCTGCAATCGACGAGGAAGGGAGGCTCCGACTCGACTGCAACTCCCATCGCCGTCTGCAACTCCCCCATCGCCGTCTGCATCTGCAACTCCCATCGCCGTCTGCATCGGCGTCGTCGTCTGCAACTCCCATCCCCGTCTGCATCGGCGTCGTCGTCTGCAACTCCCATCGCCGTCTGCCATAGTCGTCTGCGTCGAGGAAGAAGAAGAAGAAAGAGAGTGAGGGTGTTTGGGGGTGCGGCGGAGAGATCTGAGAACAATTATTTGGGATTGTTCTGTGGCCGAGGAAGAAGAAGGGAGAGAGAGGGAGGGAGTTTGGGTGGTGCGGTGCGGAGAGATCTGGGAACCTGATGCATAAAGTTTTTTTTTTATTTTTTTTTATTTTAGTTTAAGTTTAATTTAGTTTTATGTTTTCATCCTATCCGATACAATACCAAACACTGTATAAATAATACGATCATTAATCCGATATTGCACCAAACGCCCGACTAATTTAGTCAGTACTATCCGATGACTATTTATCCTATCGACAGAAATAGTCAGTACAGTCCGAGCTGCCAAACGAGGCCTAACTGTTTAATAGCTCATATTCATCCGTTAAATTTCCTTTAATTCTTCTATGCTCGTACTACAGTTAGATTCAGCAATGTATGTCGAACGTTGAAGCGCATACCAAATTCTAATGGATGTCCAGCTCAACACAGCAGAAATTCAGTCCAGTTTTTCTAAGAAAAAAAGTACTCTCCGTTTTCAATTTTCCCTTTTTTATGGATAGGAAAAAGGGTAAAAGATTTAAAGTCAATCTTCCATACCAGGAATTGACCTAAATAATTGATTTGAGGGGCAAACATGTCTTTGTACCTCACACATCCGATCCAGCAGATCACCATCCATATCCGATTAACACTAAAAATAAATCAAAAAAAAAAAACGATAATCCACCACTAACGGAATCATACCGCTCAAATATTATGCGAGGAGACCTGAATTTATGGTGAAAAGTTGTTAATCATAATTCCGTGTCAAATATTAACAATTACCGTTGTTCTTATATCCGCCAAGATGTAGGGGCAAAAATGTCTTTTTAACCTCATTAGTCGTCTCAATAGTCGTCACTTGGTTGTTACTGTTAATTTCATTCTCTACTAATTTTCTTAAAATTTGACCACAATGACTTTTTTGCCCCCAAGTCATGGTAGGAGGATACGAGGAGTTTCGGTGATTCGAACCAAAAATCTCTTACTGTTTCACGACTCTCCAGCAAGAAACAAAGTTAGCTATATATATTTATATATTTATATTTTTTTTTTCTGACTGCCCACGTACAAACAACACAAACCCCTCCATCCATCCAGCAACCCTAAAACTAAATAAAAATAAAAATTATTAAAAAAATACCCCCAGTTGTTACTGTTCATCGTGTTCCTGCAGATCTGAGAGGCAGTAGCAACTCTTTGACTTGAAGCTCTTCAGCCTCCTGTCGAGCAGTTTCCGTGGGGCGCCCCTCCTCTCCTGATCCTCCTTCTCGTCCGATGAAGATTGCTCCGACGACGCGTTCTCTCCCTCGCCTTCTCGATCGCGGTCGTGTTCGTCGTCATCTTCTTCTCCGTCTTCGGCTAGGGCCAGCAGCGGCATGGACTTAGGGTTTGGCCAGTTGTAAAGGGAGGAGGAAGACGAAGATCGTCTCGACCACTTGGAGGCGATCAGAACCCGCCGCCGCTTGTTGAATGGGTTGTCCTGCTTCTCCATCTCCTTCACTGAACTCACAGTGCTGCTCACTTCTGACAGGCTGGCAAATGACTTTGATTTTCCTGAAAAATAGTTGGATAATCCCCTCCTGAACAAATTAAAACAAAAATTAATTAACTATGGGACGGATCAAAAACTGAAAATTCAGTAAAACTGATCGGTATGGGATTAATATTTGCAGATCTGGAAGGGTTTACTTGATTGGGAGAGAATCTTCGAGTGATCCAAATGAACCCAGAGAACCCAACCTTCCTCCTCCGCCGCCGTTAAACTTGCTCTGCACCTCATCGCCGTTATCGCCTTTGGAGTCTTCCTCTTCCTCGCTGTCATCCGGAACACCGATAGACGACGAGCTGTCCGACGATGCCTCCTCCGCCACCGCGGCGCCGCGGTCCTGATTCAGGTACAGACCGCCGCGGTTGCGGTTGTCCAGCGTCGGAGCGAGGCCGTAGGACGACACGTCGATGGATAAGGTGGGGCCCACGAGGACGTCCATTCGAAGCAACGGAAAAGAACGAACTGGGAGTTTCCGAGACGGCGATCGGGGGAATTACGGATTTACCCTTCTCCGATTCGTCGGCGTCGTCGTTTGAGCTTCCAGATAACGGGGCTTGTAGTCATCAATTGAAAGGAAGAAGAAGAGGAAGACGGAGAGTCACATGATCCAGGGGGTGCGCAGGTTAAGGAAGCGGTGGAGGATAAGAGAGGCCAAAAAAACAGGTTCAGAAGGAGAGTAAAGGTGGAGAGGCATATATATAGGCAACAGTGAGTCGCATGAGCTTTGAGGGGGGAAGGAAAAGGCTAACGTCCACCGGCGGCGAATAGGGACGCATGCGCACGCGATTGGACACGTTCGCGATTACGTGGCGACGACAGTGACCAGAAAAATCCACTTCTTGAAAGTCTTATTATCTTATTTATCTCAATACAATATCTTTACGCTCTTCCTATTTCCTATGCTTTTCTAAGAGAAGATAATACGTATTTATACGCATTACAAATCCTTTATTTTTGGTATTTTATTTATCTTTTATTGGTCAAAACAAGCATTTAATCGTTTACCGACCAACGATTATTTATTAAATAAATAAACGGTTAAACAATTTTTAAATTAGTTGATATTTTCATAATAAATTGGTTATGATGACTAAGCAACTTAGAATGAAAATGAGAGTCGAGAAGATAAAACAATGAGATTCAAGTGAGACTGTTGTTAGCAAGCGGAAGTGCTAATATTTTTGTACTAATTACTAATTATCCGGCCACTCAGTACTACAATTAGTGGTGTTCCTCTTCACTTATAAGTGATAGGTCTTAGGCATGATTCTAGCATTTGAACCACATTATTGTTAGTCTATTATGAGATTAAGCCCACTCTCCCTCTCCTTTAGTATAGATAATATCTTTTGTTCAACAAAAATTACTAATTATTCTATTTCCATTTTTATTGATAATAAATAAATTGTTAAATAGCAACCCATGGTTTATGGTCCTCAATCCAAATTACACTATGATATCACATGGAGAATGTGTCCCTCTTGCCATCTCTTTTGTGATAACGTATCTTTAATTGTATCATCAATGTCAAAATCTTAGCAAACATTTTAGTGTTTTCCTTCTACTTTGTGTTGGATATTGCAAATCAGAATATCATGATTGTACACACACAAAATTATCCTTAATTAAGAACCTCCTAGTCTAAGAACAAAATCGGGGAACCTCCTAGTCTAAGTGGGATAACTATAACATAACGTCCACGTGATACATAATATTTTGATTGGTCGCTTCCGAACTAACTTTTTAATTGGTAACTTCCGACCACACTTTCTAATTGGCTAATTTTTGACCAATAAGAGAACGTTATCTGGTGATTGGCGTTTGCAAAAACGATTAATCAATCACGAATAGACAAAAAGTTTAAGGTTCGATCAAATGTAACGATACGTCTGTTGAGATAGGTACCTCCTGATTGGTTACTTCCCACCTTATAGAAGAGTAGTCCTGTTATTTGACAAATGTATCTTCTGCATTATCTTTCGTGTAAATAAATAAGTTATGAGTAGACAATGGCCGGAATTTTTCTTTTTTATGGCCAACTTTAGGGTTTATAAACTCTAGGTAGAATGTCAATAGCTCATAAATATGCACATTTTTTTCGTTTAGGTTAAATCCTTCACCTCATAGTATAAATACTTCGTTATGTTTAAAAAAAAATAATAAGTGAGGTTTGTAGATATAGAGCATTTCTACTATATACACACTCGAGCGAGTTTTAATCCTCTTTTCCTCCTATGTGAGTTTGTAACCTTAAAGAAAAATAATAATGATGTTTAATATTATAACCAAAAAATGAATACATAAATTATGTCAATCAACTACAACAAAGTGCATATATCCTCTCTTATACGTAAGTCGAATCCTCTTATTTTCTCGTGAATAATAATAGTTCAAATCATCTCTAAATAATAATAAAAGAGTTTGCATAAGAATAACATAAAATAAGTTTTCTTTAAGTTTATTGTGAAACTGTGTGGTGCTTCTTTTGGCGTGTGTGACCTTGTGATCGTGTCTTGATAAATTCTTACTACCTCCAAAACAAAAAAAGAAATAGTGTCGTCTTATTGAAGAGAGAAATTATATGTTTTACCAAACAAATACAACATTATTCAAAGTACAGTATTCCATTTAGAGAAGAACAAATATCTATTTGGTACAATAAAGCTATTAACGTGTTAAATAGTTCATTGTTAGGGAGAAGAAAATTGACAAAGATTGAATCCGTATTATAGTATGTAAGATTACTTCTAGTCTTCTAGATACAGCATATTTAATCAATTAAAATTAAAATTAAATTATCAAACAATAAAAAAGTCAAATAAAAAAAAAAGGTAATAGAAAATCCTATCTAATATATTGTGAATACATCAGCAACTGAGGCGTTTAGTGTGGATTAAATGCATCCCTATCCATTTTGCCTGAAGAATGATTATATCATAATATCTCTTTCATTCTTTTCTGCCGACCAAACCACATACATTAACACCATACACTAGCAGAGCAAATTTTGTGTGTGTGAACAACTGTTCACCTCCTCCCACGTTCTCCTCAAGCGCAACCGTTTCAGCTCATTCAAACTATTCAAAAAACATCATGATTTCACTTACCTGTATGAAAAAATGATGATGAGACAATTTCTCTTAATTAGCGCATATTTTTATCTTATGTAAATATTTTGATACAAAATTACTATTTTGCCCTATTATGTAAATATTGTGTATCAAAAGTGTGGGCAAAATAGGAAAAAAAGGATATGATTATCATTTTGTCAAAAGGTACAAAATTACTATTTTGTCTTCCTCATCTCAACATTGTGTATTCAAAAGTGAGAGGCAAAATTAAAAAAAATGGGCAAAAAAGTTGACAAGATGTGTTCTCTTAATATATAGTATTATATAGTGTAGATTTGTATTTAGACACAAAACTTTCTTGTGTCAAAATATTATAATTAAACAAATTAACCTTTTATTGCCACTTACGTATATACAATAATTGTCGTCGCGGATATTTCTTCTTATATTTTTATTTTTCTTCCTGATTTAGTCCTCTAATAAATAAATCATTAGAAATATTTACTGATTAAATTTTTTTTATTGATTTAAACAGTTTTGCTCTCATCGATGCATGGAAATATATTTGTTAATATTCTGATTGGTAGATGAATACTGAATCTTTGTGGATAAGATTACATTTTGCAAAACATAGAATTTGGACCACTTATGCATTTTTTTATATAAATAAATATATTTACGTAAGACCTACTCCAACTCTTTAGGTAAAACTCAAATTTTAGGTTCGAAACCTTGTCCAACTTGCTCCAACCCTTAGGTAAACATGAGTTTTTTAAAACTCATATATGGGGCAAATTTAGCCCCAAGATTCCCCATGGGTTAGTGGGCTGGCCCACCATATTCATGAATTTTTTTTAGTTTTATATTTACAAATTTATTAAATTCAGCGAGTAAGATCTAATATGATCAAATTTAATAGTAAAAAAGAAGATCTAACGGTTTAAATTTAAATCTAACGGCTAAAGTAATTAAAAAAAAAAATTCATGTGTTTCATATTCTTTTATAATATTCCACGAGTTTCATGGTGTCGGTTAAGTGATTTTTCAATATTTATCGAAATCTAAATATTTATAGGTTAAAATGTTCATAAAATTAAATTATGATAGTCTACATAATTTTTTTTCTTAAAACAAGTTACTTTAAGAAAAAAAATTATCCTAAATTTATTATTTAATAATCTTGAGCCAAAAATTTAACCCATAAGGGTTTGAGCAAAAAATGTATTTTTAGATTAAAACCTAAATTTTTTGGGTTAAAAAATTTAGGTTTTAACCCAGGAGTTCGAGATAGTCTTAGGGTTGAAGTTCCATATTAAGTTACGCAATATAATAAATTGTATCAAACACGTTATTTAAGAGAATCGAATTTAAAATCTTTCACTTACAAATGAAGAGTAACATTACTAAACTATGTATTACGTGAGATTATACATTTATGACACTAGTTCTAAATTTGCTAGTGACCTCGTTCGGGAAAACCTTAACCTCTTGCCCCCGATTTTCCAATTGACGTGATGTGTGAAATAAGCAAAAATAAAAAAACAAAGCATAAATATTTTACACCGAAAATTTGTATCCTTCCGTTGCGATTTTGCCCACCACCTCAAAAGTCATATCAATATCTCGGATGGTGTCCCAATAATTGTACAACTAGATCGAGTCGCCACTCTAACATAAAACATAAAACTAGTACGTTGGGAGCAGAGCACCACCCATTGGTTAGTTTTTGGATTAGCTTAAAATAATGCCGGGGAGGGAATATTTAAAGCAAGATAAGATTTTGAGAAACCCAAGGGATTTGGGTCCATATAAACTAGTCCCAAATCTTAAATAACAATAATGAACAATGACTTATATGTCTAAGAGTTTGATTAGGACGTTGGTAAATACGTTTAAGTTGCAAGTGATTAAAAAAAAAGCACATGAATTCAGTTTATTTTGGTTAGCGTCAGTAATGGTTGCTTTAAAAAACAAAAAAAACACTTCGAGGATCCATAACTCTTTTTGAATTTTTATGCTCAACATTGTTATAAACATTTTATAATGTCGTAAAATTTTAACCCTTCAAAAAGTAATCTCAAACACGCCAGTTATGGATGGTCAACATTGATGATAAGGTAGTTAGCAATGTTATCAACATAATCATTTCACTCAAATCTTGTCAAATTTTGGATGAACCAATAAGGCACACGCAATACATTTTGTTCCAAGTAACTATTGGAAAAAGTAGAATTTGATTTAAGGGTAAAAAAAATTGAATTTAAAGTTAGGAGGGCCATATTTTATCAAAAAAATCAGTACGGTCCGAATATTTGAGAAAACTTTGATTAAGCAGAGATTATTGACAGGACACACCAGCTATACTTTAATTGGGAAGGGGTCACGACCCAACTGTCCATTTTATGGTTGTTGGAGTTTTATAATTTTTGCTTTTATCGTTACGAAAAGAATAATGTTTAACTCGCTTTCTAATATAGGTGAATTTTATGTACAGTAATCGGGTAATGTTTGTTAGAAAGGGTGAGAGCAATATGATTAATTTTGTGTTTCTAATAGTGTTATTGGTAGGAAAATTGTCACTTCGGAGGTTAATATGTAGATGTCATCATTAGCTATATCATGATCAATACAAGATCGATCAACTTTAGGGCATGTTTAGAAGTGATTGTGTAAAACAACACTTATGTTCATTAGCTTTTGTTGCTATAAATGATTTTTTTTAAAACACGTCGAGAGCTTTAAAAAGTTCAAATGCTTCCTGTAAAATAGTTACATGAGAAAGGATTGGAGCAAAAATAATTACCAATAAAAAGAGCCCCATCACTAGTTATTTTGGACCAGCCATGCATGCTAAATAGAATAATATATAGCTTTTTTTTTTTTGGGTAAATTGAATAATATATAGGTTGTTGGTATACAGATGCAGTTGCAAAATTTGGAAACTTAATTATTTATTTGAATAATATATAGGTAGAGAGATCTGGATTTTTCAAAAGCATATAAGATTTTATTTATTTGTTTAAGCAAATAAAGAAATTGGTTATTAAGGTGGACTTTGCCTTATTGGCAGACAGATATTCCAACCTAATCTTCCATAAACACATCTATTAATCTAATACTAGTATATGGGCACACATAAAGTGTGTGAGAAAATTTTATTACATTTATGCTCCATATTTCTTATTCATGTTCTGTTTTAATTAGAGGGTTAAACTCGTAATTTCATAGAGTTTTGATTGACAATAAGTGTTTTATTAATTAGTAGAGATATGAAAAATTATTTTCAATTCGAAAAATTATTTGATTGGGTACGAGGTCAAGGTGAGGAGGGTGACCAATGGTTTATCCATTTGCAAGCCCACCTTATCTCTTTAGATAAACCAGCTAATTAATTTCATAAACAATAATTAGTTTATTAATTAAAGATTCAATAATGGTAAATTAGTTTGGTTATGGGGATATGCCATATGATGTAAAATAATAGAGAAATCTAAGGAGACTTTTTTAAAGTGGGACTTTCATGGATTATCTGGCACCTCAAAATTTAAGGTTAATTTTCGTGCCTACATTATAAACATTGTGTCAAAAATATTAGGCAACGAAGAGTCCATGAAGTTTTACTTTTGAGAGAATTTTATTAGCATTTCTCAATAATATATATTTTCACTTTAAAATAGTCATTTGAACTATATTTCGTGTGAGAGAACTATTTCAGAGTGGTGGTAGTAAGGGAACTTTAACGAAAAGCTTCTGATATTGTTCACTTTAACGAAAAACCAAATTTTTACACTAAAAAATCAATCATGGTACTATTCATTTTACCCTTTATTTTGTCCTTATCGTTAAAACTCAAAGTTTTCAAGCCATTTTCATTAGTTTTCCTTAAGAATAACTCTTTTTGGAAAGTAATTTTCACATTCTTTCTTTTTTCTCGATGCACAACTATATTTATTTTTTGCTTTAAGCTTGAGCAAAGCTAGAGAGAATCATTGTATATAAATAAATATTGTCATACATAAGGAGAGAAAAAGACTCTATTGTCCATAATATCGAACTAATAAATTAGGTCCAGACATTTTAAATTTTAGAAAAGTTGAGATAAATCCAATTTTACAAGCATGTTTTAGGTTAAACCCGTATTTTTTTTATTTAAACCCTTTAACTCCCATGACGCATAGGATAACCTTTCTATTTTGTGTGATGACCTAGTTTATGCATTAATATATGAATTTAGTCGACCCCTTCAACTTCTTAATGTATATAATATCGTTTGTTAAAAAAAATAAAAAATTGTTGCGTTGAGTGGACTAAAATCTAAAATCCCCTTTAAAATTCATAGAAGGGCATATCCACTGCATGTATAGAAATCCCTTGCAAGATCCCCAACCTTTAATAATGAATTAATAATAATGGCTTATTCGTGTAAGTGACAGAGTTAGTATATCCAGAGCATATATCCCCCAGTTGGTAAAACCATATGGTTCACATCTCAGATACCATTCAAAATTTAAAGTGAGTCAAAGCATTATTTTGTGATACAATTATCTATCTACAGTAACAGATGAAAAATAAATTAGTTTCAAACTCGTCATTATAACATTCTAAGTTCTAACCTGAAATCTCTTACTAGAAATGCAAGTTGGAATGCAACGGGGTTTCCAATTACAATAGTAAAATTTCCGAATCCGAGTTTTTTCAAAAAGTGAAATGAAAATTGAAATGCATTCGGAAATTTCAAGAATTTTGAGTTTTCAATCTGAATTTTTTTTTTAAGTATTCCAAACTTATTTTGATAAAAGAAAGGAGAAGTTACACAAAAGCCAATTTTTTATCATTTCATGGATAGACAAAATTTATCCATGTGAGAAGTGATGTCATGATTATTTCTATGTTTGAAGATGAGTTTTTATCTCTTCATTTCTCTCTCATCTTTTTTCTTCGTTACGTTTCTCTTTCTTTCTCCTCCTCCTTACTACCTCTTTCTTTTTCTCTCTCTCCAACTTCGTCTTCATACTTCTCTCTCCTCTCCTCTTCTTTGTAGTGTTACCTAGATTTATGAGTGTTTTTTTTCTTGTATGAGAATCACAGGGAATTCTTAGTTATATTATTTTTATAATTCGATATATGATTCTGAAATTTTAGAACAGAAAATGAAAACATTGTTTCCAATGCGATGCTTTCGAAAAACACTCATACTTCCAAAGAAAAAGGAATACCACAAACCGCAATACTGATTGACAATTAAAACATTATTCACAATAGTACTTTTACAATTTTACGGATTGGAAAAAAGTTAAAAAAGAAAAGAGAAAGTAATTTCCAGTGTCTTTTTAACTTGTCATATGTTTCTAGATATTTGAAGAACGAGTGTTGTTGGAATGAGGCATGACCAAATTGAGTGAAACACAACACAAACATGTCTCAATTCTCACCCTCCTCCTCCGATGTAAGGGAACAAAAAAGGACTTCAACAATGCATGCATCACCGTGTTTCAGTGTCAAATCATTTCTGGCAACTCTTATCGTTATTGTTGTGGTCCTCATCATCATCCATCATGATCATGTATTTTTCCTCCTCCATATCCGACCGTTGAATGCTGCAACCTAAACCTTGACAAAATGAAAGAGGATTAATTGGTTGTTTTTTGAATAATCATGTGTTGGTGATGTGTCACTTGCTTATTAATCAAAATTTTCATACATTAACACCTGACAATTAGGTCAATATCGAAACGTAACATGTTATTTTAGACATTTTTATGACTGAAGCTAAATATGAGAAATGGAGGTGTAGAATGTTTTGGACCTCAACTTCAGCATGATATACGTGGTATTCACGTTTCCTTTTCTTACATACATTGGAGCGTGAATAATGATTAAAGTGTTAAAAGTGGTTGTAACTCTTCTTTTAAACGTGGTATTCACGTTTTTCTTTTCAACAAAAACATTATTTTCATACGACCTAAAAATACCATCCATATTTTACTAAGTCTTACAGATTAAAAAGAAATTTTCAAGGTTCCCATGTTACAAACCCTAAGTTCACAACCACAAAATATCAAAGTGGCTTAGGGCTTCCTTCCCATGGGTTTGACATTGACTTGTCCTTATGTGAATCATATGTGCCTGCAAACTGGTCCCTATTTGCAAGCTTGCTGTCACGTTAGGGAAAGTGGAAGAAAACTACTACATGTCCATCGCGTTCACCACAAACTTTGATTTTGGGAAATTAGGGTTTCCAATTTCTGGTGACAATTGTTTATAGATAATGCAGGCCAGATTAAAGAAAGTAAACAAGAAAACTTGTGTAGTTAACATCACTGATCTTGGTTTAGCGTAAGACGCTGTGTAAAACCTTGTTTGTTAATAACTTTACACTTCTTTTCTGTCGAGTAATTTCGGTGATTAATTTGACAGGAGATTAGAGAAAAATAGGAAGAAGATAAACCAAGAGAACAAACTTCCATTGATGATAAATTTTAATTCTTCCGTGGGCCTGCTCTGGTCTGGTCTGGTCTCCATCAACATTTTTTTCCCCGTACAATTTGGAAGATAAGAAACAGTTGTGCCGAAATGTTTGAATTTTTGGAATGGAAATAGTTTCTGATTTGTCCCTAATGGAATTATTCGGTTTGAAAAGTTATGAGACGTGAGTCGTTTATGTATGCGTATCAGACTGTGATTTACAAGTCGGCAATACCTTCTTACAAGGTAGAGACGAGGAGTCTTCTTGTAAAAGAGGCACAAAACCCTTTCTTATTTCTTTACATTTACGCTTAATTATAGAAAAGGTCCCTCATATTTTACATGAGTTACTTTTTGGTCCCTCAACTCGATTAATAGCTCTCCTAGTCCTCCAACTCCCTCCCTCTCCCCGTATTTGACAGAAAAACTATCAAAGTTAACGAAAGGACCAATTATACGACACTAAGTGGAGTTGAGGTACCAAATATAATTCGTACGAGTTCAGGACCACTGCTACAATTAAGACTTTCATTTAACCGATGTATAAGTGTTACATCATAGCCGGCCCAATGAACAAGATTTTATCGACTGGAATAAAACAAGAAAGATGCCAGTGACGCTGCCGCCAGTTTTGTTATCCAGAAAAGGGCTTTGTAACACAAAGGCCTCAGGTTTGCCTACAAAGCAACCTACTCTTCTTTTCTTAAAACTTGTAGAGCACACAGCAATTCGTGTCTTGCCTGGCAAGTCTAAGAAGAACGAACAGATACACCGAGCATAAGCAGAAAAGTTTCGAGTCAAAGCGGAAAAGTTGGAATCAAAGGCGGAAAAGTTGGAACCAAAAGAGAAGTGCCATTGACAAATTACTGACGGCTAAAGTACACAGGTCCATCAAAAGGAGTAGGCACTTTATTCTCAACAGTATCCCGACAGCACTTGGCTCTTAGGCATTTTGAAAGTTCTCAACAATGCCGTTTCGGAGCACAAAAACTAGCATCTCATGAAGGTCCCTAAATTATAAGCTTTCCCATGTTCTTACAAGTAATTAATTCAATCCTAGGTAGACCTCTTTGATGCACTTTATCCGAAAGAATTGTACACAGAATCTAGCAAAGCTATAAGGTTTCTCCAGCTGCCTAACCTAATATAACTTAATCAATGAGTCTGAGATGAAAGAAAAATGGATAGCTATACCTGAATATATTATCTACGCCGGGGTCCAACTGGGTTATATAATTGTTCATCATCATGCATGGAAATGGAGACCCCATGGCCTAGAACTCGCGCGCAATGGAAACAGTGTTCAACTCTTCATAACATTCAGATGAGTTACAGGGATGCCATATCTTGGAATCTCAGGCAATGGGACAGCAGTATTCAGTTCCAGGCTCCTGAGAATGTCGTCATATACAAGATGAAGGGCCAATCATGTTGAGGGGAGGATAGTCCTGCCATGTGATTCCACAATGCACATAGTTCGACAATCACACAACTGAAGAGGTAGTACGGCGGAGATCTGCTACTCCATTGAATTTCCCGCTCATTTGCCTACCTTTGAAACTGCCATATCTAACAGGCTTTGGCTGAAAAAGAGACATGAGCATTTTTTCAAAAGTCTGCACAGAGTACTTTGCATACTTGCTTGAACTTGCATCTTGCTCGACCAAGGGCCCATAATTCTGCATGTAACTTCTGTAAACAGGCACAACAGCCTGCACTATGAGCTGGCATATCTTCTCCCTTAGATCTTTATCTGACATTACCCAACTCGATTGCTTCTTATACATGTCATCGAACGTTTCATTGAAGCTTTTTAGCCTCTTCTTGACAAGATCACGGGCAGTGGCACGACCACCTGAGAACAGAATCAGACCTTCTCTGCTTAAATGACTCGGAAGTTTCCCCCAGCTATCTCTCAAGAAAACTGTGAAATAATAGTCTTTGCACTGTTCATGTTCTCGTAACCAAGCATCCCCCATCAGAACCCCCAGTTTAGTTCCCTTCAGGTGCTTGTACAAATGCCAATGGTTGTTCATTGCAAAAAGGCTGGCCAAGCTGGTATCCTCATAAGCCTTTATCCACGCCTCCAAATTTATTTCAATGGTTTTAACAATTTCTAAAACCTCATTTATAAGGAGCCCTTCTTGGAATTTCTCATGCTTCCAACTTCGATAAATGATGAGAACCTGAGTTAAGATTGGCTTATAATCATCCCCAAGCAGTTTATTACAATAATCCGTAATAAAACTGACCAATTTCGGAACACTCCCATCTTGAGGAGGCGGGTTCTGCCTTTGCAGTTTCACCTGAAGAAGTAGCTCCCAGAAAATTTCAGCTGCTCCATCAATGACACTCTTAATGAGATCCCTTGTCAGAATTTGGATTTCAATACATGCTGGTCCACCAAAAAGCCGGTTGAAGTCCAGCCTCAATTTGTTTAAAGATGCAAATATATCCAACAACTTCAAAAGCTTTATCGGATCTTTTTTGCTCTCTGTAACAGTCTTACCAAATTGTAGGAATGCAAGGATACCAGCCTGAGCAGCTATCTTTGCGAAGCAACCCATCCACACATCCAATCCAATCCTCTCAAAAACATCATTACACAACTTATACTCCGCCTCAAACAAGTGTTTCACCGCAAACTCCAAATGCTTTCCCCACTGTGATATATATCCCTCTATGCTCTGCACATCATTAAACTCTGCAATTGATATCTCAAGGTAATCCAAATTGAGAGCTTGTAAACTTGCCCTTACATTCGAACTTCGAACTTCAACATAAATAGATATACACTTCTCAAGTCTGTTATTAGCAATCAATCTTCCAAGTATAGCTTGCAACTTCTGGATTACCAGAACAGGTAATGGGGAAGGCGCAATGCATGCTTGTTCCCCAAGAGAAGATGATGACGACATTGGAAGTGGCACGCTATTTTCTGTGAGGAGCCTCCTGAACTCATTTTCTAATTTTTCCAAAGCAGCCTCCAGAAGCCCTCCATCGAGGTTGGCCTTTTCCTCCTCACTCTGCAATTCTCGGAGACTTTTCAATGATTTCTTCAAATGTGAAAGGTACCTATCATCCGCAACCGCATTATCCTCCAAGTACTCTACTATATCCTCCAACCACTGAATTGCCAATCCACAATTGTCACCCAGAAATCTCAGAGCCTCTTGCAGACGTTTCAACACCGATAAGTAACCAGGCAGATCACTACGCGGATCTGACAATAGAGACTTCTCGAGTCCATGAACAGCATCAAAAACTTTAAGCACAGCTGCAGCAGGGCCAACAGCACGGTTAATATGACCACCAACGGCAGCAAGGGCTTCCTTGTCTGCGCGAATGGGTCGAACTGCAGCTTCAAGAGAAGGTAATCTGTGGTTAATCTCTTCAAATCGGTTTCCGGCTTTCTCCAGAGCCGACCCTATGCCCTGTGATTTCTGTAAGCTTAGCCTCAATGCCTTGCTTGCAGATATCAAACTCTCAATGCTATTACCATTCACGGAATGCGCCATTCAAATCCTAATATCAAACAACAACAAAAAAACCCCCAAAATCAAAAGCTTTAAAACTACAAGTCTCACACAAATTGGGAGCAAAAAGAAAACAGCAACTTTAAGCAGCTAAATGCAGTAAAATCGAAATTGGGCTTTTCTTATATTCCTTTATAAAGTGAAATTTTCTCAATTTCTCTAGGAATTATCAAAAAAAAAAAATCTCATCTGGGTCCTCACCAATCGAAACCCACAAGCCAAGAAAGAACGGAGAAATCTCACTGAACCCACAAAAGCAAAAGCAAAAGCAAAGCAAACCCAGATTTTCAAGAGATAAGACATACAAGGAACGAATGAGAAGGCATACTCACTCGAAGTTGGAGAGAGATCCAGTTCACCCGGCCGAGTCGAATCGGATTTTGAACCCGGGACTCAGAGAAGCCCTAATCAGGAATGTAGTGATAGAGAAAGACCACTATTGCAGAGTTCTATGAATCGCAATGTCCGACGAGAGTGATGACAAAGTGCATGACAGTAGGGCAAAACCGCAAACCCCCCTCCTCTCTCTTTGCTTTGTTGTTAAACTCGTTTTAGGCTTTTTAGCCCCTCTCCTCTTCTCTCTCTCTCTGCAATTTGTACACTTTTTTTCTTTGCTTAAAGTCTTTAACTTTCAGCCTCCTCTTCTCTTCTTCCGCTCTGTGAACGTTGAAAACTCACTTTGCACACAGATGCAGAATCCAAGGGCATCAAACTCATTCAAATGTTAAAAATTCTACATGATTTGAGAAATCATTAATTCTTGATTTATTGGGAAAGTTGGCTAGTTGGGTAGGGCATGATGAAATTATAAAATTGGATGCCATGAAAAAAATTTATTTTTATTTTCCTGTGATCTTATAAATGACTCTTTAATTTTATTTTTTAATTTTTACCTTTGCTTATGTACACAACTAAAATTTGTATGTAACGAAAAATAATTTCTTACATGTCTGAATGCTGTGTTTCTAAAAAGGCCTAGATGTAATAGAAATGAATAAATTTGTTTGATATGGGTGGGTGGAAGTTGGAAATTGGGAAATATCTTATTTTCTTTTTCTTATGGTGCAAGTTTTGTGTTATTTTTCCATGTGGCCAGAGTGTTTGAAACTTTCAAATGACCATTTTTAATAAGTTTTAATGTTGGATGATTACTTTAAACCCAACCTCCACACCACATGGATGGTAAATAAAATTTATAATTGAGAGAACCTAAGAAAAGTGTACTAGGTGAAAGACATGAAGAATATTCTACTTTTTTTTATCAACTTTTTTTTCTTGTCTCGTTAGTACATGAAAATTTGTTCAATTTGTTTGTTATAGAATATGCTACTTGCAAATTCCTGCAAGATTCATTTTTGTGTAATAATTATTGTTTGATTATTTTTCACAAGTTGCAAACATTACAGTCTTCATTTTTAACATTCTTTTATTTATTTATTATTATTACAACGATATTTTTTTACACTAGTCATCTAGACTAAAGGAGAGGAGAAATGATGCATCACGAAACAAAAGGATTACTAACGGAAATCTTTGAAGAACCAAAGTTATTGGAGTTCACCAGTTTGATCAAAATCTCAAAGGATAATTTGATTAATTGATGAGTACAATGGATAACAGCCACGACTTAAATAAGTCGTTTACAACATCTTTGGACCACTCAAAAGGTCCGATTTTAATTACAGGAATTTAAATGCAGTTTTGAAATCTTGAACGACCTCAGATAGCTAAAATTCATTATATTTCACTATGCAGTTGTGCGTTGAAACTACCGCGTTGTTCTCTTTCCGAAAATGTATCATGGCCCAAATTGGAGATTAGACCTAAATCTGTAAATTCCCACTGCATCCTTTTGTTTGACAATCAATTTCTTGTTCAATCCACTCGGGCATTTGTTCTACATCAAGAAAGGATTTGAATGCGGAACGCAATAGTTTGAAGAGAAATACTCTAACCACCAGGGCAATCAACTACCTTCAACACAATCATCTGTTAGCTGGCCAACTTACTAAACCATATAATTGCACTGTCTCATTTTTATGCTTCTTCTTGCTTGTGCAACAAAGTCAAAAACCAGCCAATACTAAATTATTTCTCAGTTAATGAAACTTTCCTATAAAATTAAACGAAAGGTTCCAACAGCTTCAACTGGAGCTTTGACTCGATTCCCCATGAAAATGAAATTTTCATTTGGATTTAAAGACATAACTTAAAGTATTAAACTTACCAAGCTCATATGAAAGTAAACACAACATATATACAAGCAGCTTGACCCCATATGAATAAGCTATCTAGCAACAGATCTCATGCAGAACATATAAAACAAAACTTATTATGCAGGAAGGTTGTTCCTAACGGAGCGCAATTCAGATGCGACGCCACTGATATCCTTTCGGTCTGTTGGGGATTCAGCAGAACAAGCAAACCCAATTCCGAATGTTACACTCAAGCACTCCTCGAGTTTTTGAGCTCTCGAGCTGCATTGGTCGCTGGGAACGTCCTTGGCACCTCCTTGAAGAAGTAGCAAATCTGCAATCTCTGTAGCTCGCTCTAGGTAAGCCGTCTTCACAAAGTTATGAAGGTTGAAGCCGTCGCTAAACATGTTGTCGGTAGGTCTCTCCCGGTGAACATCTCAAATAAAAGAATGCCAAAGCTGTAGACATCTCCGTATGTCGAAACCTCACTTTCCATACCATACTCTACAATTCAATTAGACATCACCAATTATCACTTCAAATGTAAATAGCTCTCTTTGAGTTACTTCAGAGTAAGAAAGAAGTGAACTGTGAAGCACTAGGGATGAGAATATTTACCTGAAGCAGCATAACCAACTAATCCTCTTATCCCAATGGAACTTGTTTGATGATTTGTTGGCGCGTTATCGGTTGGTTTTAAGATAAATCTTGCTAGTCCAAAGTCGGAAACATGCGCAGTCAAAAAGTTATCCAACAGAACATTACTTGGTTTGAGGTCACAATGAACAATTGGCGTCTCACAGTGATTGTGAAGATGGTCCAACGCACAAGCAACATCAATCGCAACGTCTAGCCTCTGAATAAGATTCAGATATTTGGGAGTGTGTGTATCCTCTTGTGTTCCAGAGGTTGGATGCAACCACTCATCCAAGTTTCCATTGTCCATGAACTCGTAAACCAAAGCCTTGAAATCATGACCGTGAAAATCAACACTTGAACATGCTGTCATAATCTTGGCAAGATTCCGATGCCTAATATTTTTTAGCGCCTCACATTCGTCTAGGAAGCTCTTAGAAGCTCCTTGGGGTACCATGTTAAACACCTTCACGGCGACAAGCTGAGGTGATCCGTCAGCAGCATCAAGAGTTCCTTTGTTCACAGATCCAAAGCTACCCGAACCAATCAGATTCGTTGAAGAAAACCCATCGGTAGATTTGAGGAGGGTACTACTATATGACACTTGCAAAATAGAGTTCGTCAAGTTGGTGCTCGGTAATGCAATTCTTTTGTTTCTCTTCCTTAACAGACAGAGAGTTAGAAAGAACAACACCATAGCTATTCCTAAAAAGGCAGGGACTATGGAGAGTGTTAATTTCAATCTAGAAGACAGTCCTCTCCCCTTGGACTTTTTCGAGATGCGCTCGGGCAGATGGAAATCAGCAACACCGCCTTAGAGATTGGCGTTTCCGACAACTGAACTTGCACTTGGAGCCGAGGGATGCTGCCATTAAGGTTATTTCCTTGCAATTGGAGCTCGGTTAACATGGTTAAATTTCCTAGAGAGGAAGGAATGCTCCCGGATAATTCGTTGCGCCCAAGAGCCAATAACCCTAGACTAGATAACTTTCCAATGTCATTGGGGATGTTACCTGTGAAGTGGTTATTCCTCAAACTCAATGCTTCCAAGCTGATCAGGTTCCCAAACCCAAATGGAATGTTTCCATTTAGTTGGTTTTCTTGCACCCCAAACATTTTAACCTTTGTTGTGAGATTGGAAATTGATGAGGGAAGAGTCCCACCAAAATTGTTGGTGCCTAAAAACAAGTTCCCTAACTCTGTGGCATTTATCAAGTCTGAGATAAAACTCAAGTCACCGTAACCACGACTTCCAAGATTGTTTTGGTTAATGCCGAAGTGTTGAAGGTTATGAAGGTTTCGCAAACTCGGAACTGGCCCGGATAGATGGTTCTCTGCAACAATGAATCTGGCCAGACTTGTGATGTTGGATATTGATATGGGAATTGCTCCGGTAAATTGGTTTGTAAAAATGTGGAAGTTTTGGAGATTGGGAAGAGTTATTCCCAAGTTTGAGTGAAGACTCCCTTGAATTTGGTTTTAACAATATTAGAGAGGATCATGCCAGACAATCGATTCAAATCCAACGAAAGGAAGGTTAATTTTTTCAATTGGCCAAAAGAACTAGGGATGCTTCCGGACAAGCTGTTATTATATGCAGCAAGCATCTCAAGAGCAGAAAGGTTTCCCAAGGAAGGAGGGATCTCTCCGGTTCAGCAATTAAACTCTAAAACTAGTGTTTGAAGCTTGGACAATGAGCCGATTTGTGAAGGAATTTTACCCACTAAGTTGTTGTAACCAAAATGAATAGTGACGAGGTTGAAGCAATTCGATATGTTGGTCGGAATAGGGCCACTGAGTCTGTTGTTGTGCAGAAGTAATACTTGCAACCTATGCGACCGCCCGATTTCAACAGGGATTTGATGTGTAAAGCTATTGTTTCCGAGGCGGAGTTCCCTTAGGAAGCTTAGGTTTCCAATGTGTGGAGATATGGAAGCCTCCAGGTTTCGGGACCCTAAGTTGAGCACGGTGACCCTCTCACGATGTCTTGGACTGCAAGTTACACCGTACCACTTGCAAAAGTGAACGGATTCGTTCCAAGAACTCAACACTTGATGATGGTCTTGCTTTATTTGAGCTTTGATGGCTAGTAATGCAAGCCGATCTCTCTCATTTCCTTCCAAGCAGCAGAGAAGTGCATTCAAAATTGTATATACTAAGATCAGATCAATCTCACGGCCAGCACTCCCATATTTTGAGCTCCCAAGTTCGAGAAAAGACTTGAGTTGGAAATATATCCCTACCACGTATCTACTGTTTAGTTAAAACATGACATGTGTCACAAAATTTTATCTGATAAACTACGTACGTACCTCCAATTGTGTTTCTTCGAGGACGAAGAATGAGTGTGTCGAATTGGCGACGATCGATCGCTTCCAATTGTTGGGGTAACCAGTATTAGAGTTTCTGAGAAGTGGGTTGTGAAATTGGGGTATATCATATATGTACACGTTCTTAAATGTATTTAGCAAAGCTTAAACACTGTTTGAGATTTTTTTTTTTTTTTGTTAATCTGAGCAACAATTGTGGTTTGCAATGCAACTATCAGAGATAGGTGTGCCATACTAGTACTAACCCGAGGGCTCGGGTTTAGTATGAGATGATAATGAATCTCTCACAATTTTAACTTAATTCTGTATACAACTAATTACTTTAATACTTTGCTTAATTACAAGCCCACGCTACAAGGCTGGGCTCATTTGACAGCTTCTTCAGCCACTCGTTTCAAGATCCACATTTAATTATTATATAAGAAAATATATAGGAGAAGCCATTCATTTCAGTACATAAGCAATAAAAGCTCCACCATTGGCGTGAATCCAGAATCAGCTCAACCTCAAAAACATTTTCTCAGTAATTTTTTTTTCAATTACTTGGGTTATTACTATTCTAATCTACTTGAAAGAGAGGGAGAGAATGTTTAAACATGAGATGTAGTAGGTCGAAAATGAATGCTGTATTCACCATAGGCAATCCACCCCTTGCAATTTTCAAAGTTACAGTCGCACCCTTTAACCTTCGCTTCAAACTTTCATTACGCATCATCTTGAGAAGACACCTTTCATGTTAATTTAGATTTAAGTCCAAATGATGCCCAAGATGTTTCTTAATCTTCATCCATTTGGCAGTCTGCGGCGCAGCTCTTTTTCCAGCATGAATATAGCCCAGTTTCAGTAAAACTTCTTTGCTTTACTCCGATTCTTCATCCAAAACTTCTTTCTTTAACGCTTTGTCGTGGGCAAGGGCAAGTCATTGCGTCCAAGCATAATTGAATGAGTTTACGACTCAAATAGTTAAATGGTAAAATTTTACGTTCAACTCTAAACAACTAAGATAACATCGCTCAAACCAAACAGACCAAAAAAATCGATAGAGGCGAAAAAACCGATCCATTAACATTACGTGACAATGTAATCTTCAATGTGCAGTAACTCAATCAAGGAAAAAGCAAACTATGATTTCAAACGGTGAACATCAAGGAATAAATCAATCTTGAATGACACACCATATACTTCTACATAATTCGAAAGTTTAGTGCCTTCATGCCTACCTCCCACAATAATAAAATTTCATTGGAAGGCACGGGAGCTTTTGACTTGTAACACCAACTGTCCCCCATATCAATTAAGTCATCATGATTCCCTGTAATTACGTATCAACTTTTTTGACTTTAATTACCCATAAACAAATCATAAATTAAAATACGACAGCTCAAATGAAAAATGAGGACCACAACTCAAGAGCTTCATCGGCTTGAGACCGTCCCAATGGATCAAAAATAAAAATTAAAACTACAATATAAAAGCGTTCGGTTGATGTTTGGATCTATTCTGTAATTTTTTTTTAAAGTGTTTAATGTTATATAACTTTTATGTATATAATTATAAAGTTTTTTTTATTAGTTTCTAGTAATTAATAAGAATAAATTAATAAATTTATGAGCAAATATTTTACTAAAGGATTGTATGAAAGGAAATTAAAACTTGAAAAGATGTTAGTGTAATGTCTCAAATGTAAGATATTAGTGTAATTAACCTATATAATAAATAATATTCCCAGTTTCTCACCAAATGAAATATAATAAAATTAATTAAATAATTTGGAAATAAGTAAAATTAGTTAAATTAAACACCGCTGAGACAGATTGAGATTCTTCCCTCAACTTGCTTCCCATTATCCACTTAATTAAACTACAAGATTTAAAATAAAAAATTTACATCCCTTCCAGTTCCACCACCTTCCTCTCAACAACTTCAAACTGCTGTAACAAATCCCTCTTTCTACCCACTTTTCTTTTCTTTCTACCCACTTTCACTCACATTGACTCAAACAACAACCCCACGTTCTCCGGCTCATGCCGGTGCTCCCCTTCGTACGTTACGATCAGCATCGCCGGATCATCCGGAGCGCGCTCCACGTGTTTCCTCGCCGGGCACCCTCTTACCGTACTGCACTTGTAATATCCCCTGTTCAACAAAAACAATTAAGAAAACCTCAGATTCCATTCTCACCGTCCGATCATATATCACCTCCCAATTTTTCATTTGATTACAAATCAACGGCTGGGATTTAATTAAGTACCTTGGGTAGGGCGACCCCTTGATCGGCTTCTGACCGTACTTTCTCCAGGAGTAATCATCCGCTGGAATATCGGCGATTTTTGAACTTATAGCCGGCACACGAATCGTTTTCTTCACCCGATTTTTCCTGAATTACCAAATATTACAACAATTAGTTAATTAATTTATTTATTAAAATTGCGTATTTAAAAAATATTTTAGGGGTTTTAGTCGTCCGTCAAAATTAAATAACAAACGTCTTATCCCACGCGCAGAGAAAAACAATAGGCCAGGCGCATCTTATCGTGTCAGCCATTAAAGGCCCAGCAACCTAAACCGTTGACCCCAGATGGGCCGGGTCCACTAAATAAAACCGACTTGAGTCGTCCGAGTCAACTCGCTTCCCCGGATGGTCCAACCAATTTTCTCGTGGTTCGTTGAGACAATGGAAAAACCAGCCAAATCCTATCGTCTCAGTAACCGTGCGAGAGGCGTATTTTAGGTGGGTAGAGGAAGTGTATACTAAAATGGACGGGCAATGAATTACGCGTACCTTCTCTTGGAGCAATGGCACTTGCCGGAGCCGGAAGCAGATCCCGAGCCGGAAAACTTGCACGACGTGTCGTCGGAGTGGTCGTGCTCGTGGCACCTCTTCTTAAACGGCGCCGTAGAGAGGGGAGGCTTCGCACCGGAAACGGCCGAGGCGGGCGCCAAGAAGATCGACGATCCGAGCTTCCCGTTCGAAACGCTGCCGTCTCCGGTGATCGCCGACGACATGAACGACGAGCTCGACGAGACACTGAAGCTCTCCTTCGCGAACTCAATCTCCGCGCTCTTCGGGTTCGACGCGAAGGCGTTGGGCCTTGTGAAGTCGAGCGTCATGCTGTGCGGCTGGGATTGGACGAAACTCATCTCAATCGGAGTCGGAGGGACGATAGCCGGAACAGTCACTGTAGCCGGCGCCGGAGTCGGAGTAAGATTTAGAGCCGGAGCTAAGTTGAGTGTTTGTGAAGACGAAGGTTGAGAAGTGGGGAAGTGAACCGGCTGAACCGGACCGCGTCGGAAGCGGGCGTGGCCGGTCCGATTGAGGAGGGAGATGACCTTCTTGAACTTGGAGACGGTGTGATCGGTGATGTCCGTACAGTCGACGCGGGCCGATTGGTTGTTTGACTGTTGCTGCTGATGAGAGAGGAACCGGATCAGGTGCTCCATGCTCTGCAATCCTTGCGATGCCGCTTCCTGTATGGCCTTCTGATCCTCCATCTTCGGGAAGTTCATCAGCTCCACCGCCATCGTTAGGGTTTCGAGAATCTCCGGCCGGCTAGGTTGGGAGGTCTCTCAAGAGGACATGCGAGGAATTGAGATTTGCGGGGAGGGAGGTTGAGTGTTGAGGGTTGTGGGGATCATATAAAAGGCGGAGGGAGGAAAAGTCAAAGTGCGATTTAGATCGGACGGCTGAGAGGGGTTTGAAGATGTCTATTGGGATGGGATTTGTTTAAACTAAATAATTTTCTACACGTTGAACATGAGATATGTGTGTTAAAAAATTAATAATTTAAAAATAAAATTTTCTAACACTTGGCATTTCTCAAGTTTGTACTGTTTGGTTGATTTGAAGATGAAACGTGTAATCCCAATGTTTGAATGCTTCAAAAGTCTTCCATAAACAAAAAAAAAGTCAATACTTTGAATTTATTGGAGTCTTTAAATTGTATAACTTTCTTTATAAGTAATAACTGTTATCGGTATACTCCTATTCACAATGTTTAAGACTTTACAAAAGGTCGTTATGCAAGCAAGAATTGACAAAAACTCTTCACGTTTGAAACAATTGTAGGCTAAATTTTTATCATGAGAGTTATCTGGACTTTTACCAAAACGAGAATCATTTATCCAGTTAGGTTTTATTTCTCTTACAGCCACATATCATGTTTATTATTAACTGCTAAATTGAATAACGTAAAAAATTTAACAGAAGAAAACAAAGAGGGTGAGCAAATAGTACCAGCCTCATATTTGTAATTTAGGACATTAATTATATTGTCAAGCTTATTACATGTGTGATTGTGACATCATAACATAGTTACATTTTTGGGATCCATTCATGACTACCAACTAGAAACTTTAGACCATCTGTATATTCAAGTCAAACCAATCAAAGCTTAATTGTCCAACTCTTGGAAAATGAATAACATGTTTATGCTTTTAGTGCCTTGAATTGGTAAAACTTGAGCCCACACTAATCAATTTACTTTAAATAGTTGATTTGACCTAGAATTCAACATATTTCGCAAAATTATGCAAACAGAAAAATATTGATGCCTAAATAGTACAACTTGGAAAATGCAAAAGATTATCCCACAGAAGAACATAATTTAAACAGACGGGAAATTGAACCTGCAACCACTTGTAATCATATTATAATCATATTATTTGTTTTAAAAATAGATATCCCATCAAAATTATAATCACAAACTCATATTTAGTTATGAACATAACTTAAGGGAGAGGGAATTTGAACCAAAGACCACGAGGAGATTATATTTCTCTTTTATTTAAAATCATTGACTAATCCTTTTCTTTTCTTATAAAAATTGTTCTGCTGGTATCTCGTATTTTACCCGTCCCATTATTCTTTGAACTGTCTGACGTTTTAATCAAGGGATAGGAGTTTTTTTTATTTTCTTTTGGTCAAAGCAAGGTATAGGAGTTGACTAATACTTAAGTAGTTTTATTTTTTCCGCGATGAAAACTAGACCTGGCATTTTGAACCCGACCCGTTAATTCGACCCGACCCGACTCGTTAATATTAGTATTTGGGTGGGTGCTTAACGGGTGGATCTGTTAACAACCCGTTAAATAACGGGTCACTTTGGATCAACCCGTTAAACCCGTTAGCACCCGTTAGTGGAGGATGTTTTAGTAATTTCAATAAACTCTTAACAACAAAAAATAGACTTTATGCAAAAAATAATAATAATAATAATTGTTAACGGGTCTTAACAGGTGAAACGGGTGACCCGTTAGCTTAACGGGTCGGGTTCGGATGACCCGTTAACTTAACGGGTCGGGTTCGGGTGACCCGTTAACTTAACGGATCGGATTGAACCCGACCCAAACCCAATAAACCCGACCCGTTTACAGGTCTAATGAAAACTCCATTGAGTTCTTTTTATGTCTTATTTTTAGTTACGTTTCTTGGAATTTGATTTTAACCTAATTTTGTTATGTGTAATTCAAGAGTCGTCACTTTACTCTTTAATACCCAAAGTTCGTTCCATTTTACTTTTGGAACTCGATTTTGATCTTATTTTACTCCTTGAAACTCGAAAGTCGACTCTATAAAACTCAAAATTCGTTCCACCTTGCCTTAGATTTGTTAGGGGGTGTTTGTTTTCCCTCGCTAAAGTTCACTGGATTGGACTGGACTAACTCTTAGTGTAGTCCAGTGTTTGTTTCAAGCAGAGACTACTTTTAATGGTGCTACGAGGGACTCGCCTCAACTAACACCCTCGTAATGTGGTCTTAGCGAGAACCCCAAAAAACATATGGACTGTTAAAACCTGCTTCCTTCCTCCGCGTTTACTTCGCGACTCAACATCTGGTTAGCTCGACGACTCCGCTGTTAAAGCCTTGACTTTCACACCAGCGGATCTAGGGTATGGGAAGATGACAGCGATTTGATTTTTGATACCGTATCTGATAAAATGTAGATGACAAAACAGAAGTTATATTCTTAAAAAAATGCTCGAATTGCATCAAACATGCTTCTAGTTTACAATTTCAGCATCCAAAATGCTCGAATTGCCAAACCCATATGAAAAAAAAGCTCTGAGAAACCCAGATGACAAAAACCCAACCAAAATATGATTTTGAATCATTTGGAGCGATCTTGAAGTTTCCACTACAGAGGGAAGATTGTGGAAAAATACAGAGGGCTTTTTATGAGAATGAATGAAAAATAATGGAATTTATTAATGAGGGAGAAAGTATGTATAGAGAGAGAGAGATGGAGAGGGAGTTCAATGGGAAGACGAGAAAAAAAGGGGAGAGCATTAGGAGAGTGACAAAAAATTATAGAAAAAGAAAAAAAATAAAAGAAAAAATAGAATTTTTTTTATTTTATTATTCTAGTTGATAGTCTGATACTGCACCAAACGCTTCATTAAGTCAGTCTAGTTTAGTATAGTCTAATCCAGTCTAGCTTAGTCCCTGAAGTTAGTCCAGTCCGAGATAGTCTAGTACAACAAATGCACCCTTAATTTCTTATGTGGGATTGATTTGGGTGCGCTATGTTAGTCAAATTTTTATTTTATTTTATTTGTCTTCAATTCCTTTAAACTTAATATTATCTGATTGTTGAATGTTAACGCATAATGAAGATTTATAATCAAATTTTCACACATGTGACATAGTCTTATTGGGTGTTGAGTCCCACATATGTATTAGGAAGCGACCTATAAGTTTCAGGGAGAAGAGAGAGTCCACAAGTCAAAGTGAAACGAATTTTAAGTTTCAATGAGTAAAGTTGCAACGTTTGAGTTATAGGAGTAAAGCGAGATTAAAATGAAGTTTTTGGAGGCGTAGTTAAAAATAAGCCTTATTTTATTGACTTTTATTCTTCTTTCTCTGATAATTATTTTTTGCTCAATTTGAGAAACATTTTGATACTGAGGTTTATAAATCTCATGTTAAACTTCCGTAGATAATGATTTGATACTAAATTAAGTGATTTAGCCAAATTCACTACTCTTTAATGTTAAATGTCGTTGTATAAAAAAAAAAATTGACTAACTACTTGTACATGTATAAATCCATGCGTGCTGATTTTAGTATATTGTATTGAGATTTTGCTAGTGTCTATTGATTAATTTGTATATTCGTGTAAAATTCTTATGTTCACACAAGAAAAAGAAGTACTATGATCCAAAAACCAATCATGTGACACTCCCACACCATAGAAAATTGATATCCATAAATAATTCATACGCAATGTATTATACAGTTTCAAGGGTCCATGCCAGAAATATATCATGTGATGGGTATATGTTTTTTTAGTTCTTCACGATTGATTGATATGGTCTCCAATATGTAGGGGCCTCTAAGATATTGATCTTATCATACAAAATCTCAATAAGCATCCTTCTTGAGTTATGATACAATGTAATGGATATTGGTGGAAAATCAATAAAAATAAATATAGATATAATATTTTTTTATGAATTTTATTTGTGAATGTATAAGTGGTTGTTTGGAAGTGCTTTTAAAATAATTGAAAGTGCTTTTTATGTGCTAATATTATAAAAAGAGAATTGTTATTGGCACTCCAAATTTCTTATTTTACACTCTAAACTTTCTATATTTAGAAAAAAAAATACAAGTGTAGAATGAGATTTTTAAAGTACCAATAACACTTCCCTATAAAAAAATGTTTTCAGTCATTTTAAATCACTTACAAACCATCTATGAGTAAGTAGTAACATTTGAAGGAAAGTTAATGTCACATTAACTCCAAAAAATATCTTCAACCTCAGTGGGAATCGATCATCTCGTATTTGACTTTTGCATATAATTATTCAATTAAGACGACCTCAAAAAAAAAAAAAAAAATTCATTGCGGACACGTTTGATATGCAAAGGATTTGATTCTTTGTTAGTATAAAAAAAAATCCCAAATTCATATCTCTTCAATATTTGATGCTCCTCGCACTCGAATAGATAGTGCGCACGTAATAGTGCCATAATTTTATTCCCCATACCATAATTTTAAAGGAAAAGAAAAGTCAAATAAAATGGGTTGTCTTGGATGATAATATATTATAACAAGGTTTTTCCATAGATTATGACAAGTGGTTTCCGAGTAGACAAATACTAATAAACTCTTAAATAAAACTCTTCATGTACCTCGCAATTTAATATTAACATCCGTGCTAATATTATAAAATAGTATATCCAAAGATTTGAGGATAGAAAATTTATAAAGAGTTCGACTTTAAAAAAATTCCTCAGAGTACTTGAAGACATCATCCAACTAGCAATGCTGACTTTTGTATAAATAAAATAATTTCGAGTCAATACATCCTAGTTGATTCTTTTAGTTTATATTTTTAATATGAATTTTAGTTCACACAGCATTGGACATTGAATTAAATATTGGAGTTTTTTTTATTGATACAAGACATTTAGCATGTCGATATATATTAATTTAATTAACCTTTGATTGTCGTGCAAATTATATAATAATATATGATTCTTAGCATCTTGGTAGGCGTTGAATTCTCTAGATGCATCATATTATAATTTTTGTGACAAATCTCATCACCTTGTGAAAGCTGGCCATTAGTGGAATAAGCACACCATAATCCCCATATCCTTTAATTTAGGGGAGTTTTAACGAAAAGCCCATGATACTGTTCATTTTAACGAAAAACCACATTTTTACACTAAAAAGTCAAATATGGTACTATTCACTTTACCCTTTATTTTGTCCTTATCGTTAAAACTCAAAGTTTTCAAGCCATTTTCATTAGTTTTTCTTTAATTTAGTCTCAAACCGATTTTTTTTGCTCGTTAAGAGGATCGGAATGGATATTTTCTTGGTTGTAATGGACTGTTTGAAATTTTGAACCTATCCCAATGACTCTACTCTTAACCATAATTCTATCTACCCTTACCATTGGACTTTAGTATCTTGACTACAATGGATTTTTGTAAAACAACCAAATTCATAGGACATAAATATTGGGATTTGACTACAATATTTGTATGTGTTTAGTACAATTATCATCTAGATGGTTGGATGGTTATTGTGTTAAATACATACTTCACATTAATTATACATCACCGTCAAATATCAGATGGTGATTGTATTAAGGGGGCGTTTACGTATCCGTAATCGGAATGAGAATGTGGAATTGAATTCCGATTACGGAGTACTCCGGTGTTTACTAAACATGGAGAAATCAAAAAAGCAGTGGGGCCCACATAAATTTTAGAATTCAATTTCTTGTATTGGTGGAATTGGATTCTCTAGATATAAGTGGTAATACAATTCCTAATTGTTTGGGCAATCGGAATGACATTTTTGTTCCCTTTATACCCTCACTTACTTTTTTTATTTTCAAGACTATCCTTTATAAATCCATTAAAGTATATAAAATATTTGATTTGGGACAAGGGCATTTTAGTAATCATAATGGTTTATATTCCGATTCTGCTGAATTAGTAAACAGCTTTATGGAATTCTATTCCGATTCCAGAACATTTAAGTAAACAGCTTTAACAGGAATCCGATTCTAACTTCTCCTCATTCCAACTCCTCCTCAATTCAATTCCTCATATTTTCATTACCGTTACGTAAACGCGCTATAAATATATGTAAGTATTGCAAGCTATCTCTACATTGCATATGTTATAATGAAGACAAAAAGGGCTTGAGAAGACCTTAGTCACACCTAATTTTCTTTTATTTCTATCTCATTTATTGACAAAAGGTTGATGATTTAGGATATAAATGGTGGGACCATGAATTTCTCGTCACATGCTACATGGCGCACAGGGTGGTCGAAATTATTGGAATGCCTTCATCAGTCTAGCATCTCAAGCGGGATTGCGTAAGGGTTTGGTGATCCGATATGGGGGCTTTAGGCTTAAGCCTATTAAAGAGGTCGCTTGCCTAGATATTTTCCTGCTTTAATAGGATTACTCTAGACCTGGCATTTTGGACCCGATTCGTTAATCCGATCTGATCCGACCCGTTAATCCGATCTGATCCGACCCGTTAATATTAGTATTTGGGTGGATACTTAACGGGTGAACCCGTTAAATAACGGGTCACTTTGGGTCAATCCGTTAGATCCGTTAGCACCCGTTAGTTGATGATGTTTTAGTAATTTCATTAAAGTCTTAACAAAAATAATATTAGTATTTGGGTGGATACTTAACGGGTGAACCCGTTAAATAACGGGTCACTTTGGGTCAATCCGTTAGATCCGTTAGCACCCGTTAGTTGATGATGTTTTAGTAATTTCATTAAAGTCTTAACAAAAAAAATAAACTCTATGCAAAAAAAAAAAAAAAAAAAATTTTTAATGGGTGTTAACAGGTGAAACGGGTGACCCGTTAGTTTAACGGGTCGAGTTCGGATGACCCGTTAACTTAACGGGTCGGATTGAACCTGACCCAAACCCAATAAACCGGACCCGTTTACAGGTCTAGATTACTCTTCCTATTAAGAACTCTCAAGATCTCTATATAAACCCTAACTTGGGTATCCTCTACGATCATCTAATAACGATTATGAGATATCTCTAATGATTTCGTACACGCCTAACATAGGCTCATATAATCTACACGCCGTTCGTCTACACGTAGACATAACCATGGACAACCATCTCTTCTACACGCCCCATCATAGGCCATTCGCCAAGGATTGTTCACGATGTAGCACATATCACACCACTCATTCTCTAAAACTACTTTTATGATTTGGTTCCCCTTCCTGGAGATATGTAGGCAATTCATCATGGGTTCAACCACACTCCCCAATCAACCTCATTCACTCATGATCGGTGTTGATATGTGATTTTGACAAATGTTGCCACCATCCACAGTTATATGCAAATTTGATTCCAACATAAATTATCTACATGAGCTTCTTCAAAAATTAATATATGGAGCCTAAAATTAAGTAGTAACCAATATGAGATTAGAAACACAAGGTATAAACTTTTAAGAGATGATTATACTCTATGAAACAAACAACTATGTCAATAAATGAGATCAAAACTAATTAAAATTATGTAAAAGTTAGCTTTTCTCAATGCGTATGTTTGTCATTAATAATACAATCTAGTGATATTTCTCTATACTTGTAGGTGATAGATCTTAAATTTAACTATTATGAATGACGATTTACATACCAAATTATGATTAACTTATTATGTAGTTAGCTCAAATCCTCCCAATATCGTTCCAATTTTATCGGAAAATCCCCCCAATATCGTTGTATCTCAGAAAAAATAATTTTTCTTGATGAGCTCAATGGGCCGAAAACATTTAGCAAGATGGAGGTCCATTAAATCTTACAGGGGCCCTCAAAAGGCGCGTATTGGGCTTTCTAGCCAACCATCCACCAAAACAGCGACGTTTTGCTTCTCTTCCCAATCGACATTTCAACGTACGCAGGCAAATCAAATAAGGCAAGACACAGTGCAAAACGAAGGTTTCGTTAGAACTTTAGATCAAAGGGGCAAGGGGACCAAGTGACCAACCCATACACACACAGTGACGCCGATACAAAGAAAAACCGAGACGACGCCATTGAAGAGCAAACCTCCATTCGCAACCACCGAAACAATCGTATCAACCGCGACGGCCTTGCAGATCCAGCTGCCGCGAAATCCAGGTGCGATTTCTTCCTCTTAGTTTTTCAATCGATCTCGTTTGTATGGTGCATGAATCGTACTGTTTGCCTCGTTTCTTTTTTCTTGTTTTTGGTTTTGGTTTTGGTTTTGTAGTGAGTGAATTAGGTTCTGGATCTTTTCGAATCCGATTTTGATGTGCTATGGATCCTGTTTGGTTGCTGAGAAAGGAAAATTGAACGAGAATGTCGTTGTAATAGAAATTGAACATAGTGTTTGCGCGGTCCTCTTAGCATAAAACTTGAGTTTTTAGCTTGAATTTTTTCGGTTATTTTTCAGCGAACAAAACGAGTATTTATTCAATGTAATTTAATGTAATGGTGTGGTGTGGTGGTGTTGATAGGGGGGATTAAATGGTGAGTGAGATGTTGCCGCGGTGATTGGCGTGTACTCACAGTGGGGAGCAAGAACGGAGTGGATCGGAATCGGATGGACAAGAACAAGAGCCGTACCGATCTGCTTGCAGCTGGACGAAAAAAGGTACACAGAGCTCTTGGTTATTTTGTCAGCAAATAGAGCGTTAGGGTTTTTGGCTCATTCAATGTATTTCATGCCCTAATTTTCGATTCCTGATACAATGTAACTTGTCTGAGCTGTATCCCTTTCACTAGAAAAAACTTTTTTGAACAGTAAGTGCCTATAGGTTTCCTGCTCTATTTTCTGTTTTGTTTCTTCACTGTCTTCGTAATAAATCAGAGAGTGCAAATGAGTCGTTGGATTATAATATATAGTCTTGTATCTTTGCCGGCAGCTTCAACAATTTCGCCAGAAAAAAGATGGTAAAGGCAGTGGAAGTGGAAAATCCACAAAGACGTCTGATAAAACAGAGAAGCATGAAGCTGATGCTGATGTAGTCTCTAGTGCAATTAAACCTACAGCGGTGCCTCAGACCCCTGAAGGAGAAACTGAGTCTCGTGTAGATGCTAATCTGGAAAGCATTAACTCATCAGGGTCACATTCCGGGGAAATTTCTACAACATCTGACATTAATGCTGCTGCTCCCTCGGCGGTTCCCATTACACATGAGAGAAACGCAGTTGAAACTTTGATTTACAAAAATGCTGAGTCAGCATCACAGGAGGTGGGATTCAGTAAGCGTGATGTTAACTTTTCAGCCACGAACGTGGGGGAGAGTACTGGGGGCACTGATGCTGAGGTGGCAAGAGTTAGTTCGTTGGACGCTCCACATGTCATGGATTCCGGAGGGCTAGCCAAAGATGCCAATATGTCTATATCAGTTGATGTGTCAGCACAACCTACTTCAATTGATGATACTGATCAAACAAAGGGTAGAGATGAGGAATCTTTGCCTCCCTCACAGAATATTAATGCATCCTTGGTGCAGGAGAGGGAAGATCAGGTAACAGATGTAGGTTGTGCTCTTCTCCTCTTGTTATTTAACTTTCTAAGTTTCTATATATAGATTATTTTGGGATTCCTTGGGAAATTAATTGGGCAGGTTAGGAAAAATGATGGGTTTGACGTATAATTAGAATCTCATTTGTTGCTGGGTAGGGGCAATGCAGGAAGCTGATGGTCTGGATGCAAAAAATTGTAACCGTAGTCAAGAAGCAGATATGGAGCTTAAAGGAGATGACAGGATTTCTTCATCTGAGCTTGATAGAACTGTTGAAAGTTTCTTTGGGCAAGCACCTTCCTTAGACGAGCAAACTGATACACTGTATGAAGCATCTGATAGAGAAGTGGAACTTGCAGGAGATAAAAGTGTAGCTCTGTCTGAGATTGATAGAACTGCTGAAACTTCCCCAGATCTCGAGTCCTCCATAGATGACCGGACTGGCAAGGCAGATGAAGCATCTCTGTCAACTGGTGCAACCATGTCTGATGGACTCTCAGTGTCTGATTTAGCTCTACCTGAGGCAGATAGATCTTTGGTTGTTAGTGCTGCTATAGAAAACTGCCAGGAAACAGAAGATGTTCCAGGCGGGGAAGAACATGGGGCCCTTTCGGAGGATCATCATCAGAAAAAAGGACTTCAAAGGCCTCCAGAAGCCAATATGGTGATTCCAGATAAAGAATGGACTGCGTCTCCTGTTGCAGATGTTAGCTCAATCAGTCTCTCACAGCTCACAGAAGTAGTTAGGAGGCTCAGCGAAGAAGAGTTCCGGGTTCTTATGAAGTCAATTGAATCAGTTTCTAATTCATTTCAGGGGACTACTAATTTGATTGTGCCAGAACATGTATTTCTGGAAATGTTTGAGCGACTTAAAGAAGAATTGGTTCTCACACATTTGACAAAAGATATCAGCGACTTGCAGCAGTCTGAGATGCAAGTGGAGTTTGATTGCCAACACGATCAGTTACTCGATGAAACATCTCTTCTTCGTGCTTCACTACAAGAAGTTCGTGAGAAGAACCAATTCCTTGCTGAAGAGCTTTCAGAGTGCAGATTTGAACTCCAGGCTGTTGTTAGTGGGAAGGAGGGGTTCCAAGACCAACTTCAAACTGCGAAGGCAGAGGTTGAAGAATTTTCTGCTAGAGCAATTGAGTCGCATAGTAGACTGGAAAGGTCACAGCAGGATTTGTTGAGCCTGTCAGTTGAGTTAGCTGACTGCAAGTCTTTGGTGGCAGCTTTACAGGTGGAGAATGAGAAATTAAATGGGTGTATTGCTTTGTGGGATGAAGATAGAAAGAAACTTGTCGAGCAAAATGATCTTTATCTTCACGAGAAGGAGAAGCTTTCAGCAGAGTTAGTTGATGGCAAAAGTTCTGTAGAAGCTCTACAGCATCAAATTTCCAGCTTAAGTGGGAGTCTGGGTTCAGTAACAGAAGAGAGAAAGAAACTTGTGGAGGAGAAGGAGCATCTTTCGTCTGAGAATGACAAACTTGCTATAGAAGTGGCTGACAGTAAGAACACAGTATTGGCTTTGCAGGTAGAAAATGGCAACTTGAATAGAAGCCTTTCTTTGGTTACAGAGGAGAGAGAGAAGCTTGAGGAAGAGACAAAGCATATTTTCTCTGAGAATGAGAAACTTGCAATAGAATTGGCTGCAAGTAAGAATTTAATACTGGATTTACAGGTAGAAAATGAAAAATTGAATGGAAGCCTTGCTTTGGTTACAGGGGAGAGAAAGAAGCTCGAGGAGGAGAAGGATTATTCTGCTCACGAGATTGAGAAACTTTCTTCCGAAATTCTTGTTCTTCAAGAGCGGTTATCTGCCGAGCATGAAGAACATAAGAGGTTGGAGGTTGATTTAAAAGAAACGACAACACGCCTTGAAAAACTCTCTGAAGATAATAACTTTCTTACTAGCAGTCTAGACATACTTAAAGCTAAGATGAGAGAGTTTGATAACAGTGGAATCAAAATTGCATCCCAAGCTGGTGAAGGTGGGGATCAAGTTGAACTTTCAGGAGTGCGGAGTAGGAGTCATGAAATTGAAACTGAAAATGAAAAATATCACCAAGATAGTGAAGGCTCCTATATTATGGTGGAAAAACCTTCATCTGATGGCGGTGGAGGAGGTTCACCAGTTCTGAATCTTGGGAGGGAAGTTTTTGATGATTCCTTTGGGTTTGTAGCACTAAAGGGACGTGTGGAAGAGGCAGAGAAAATGTTGAATAAACTTGTACAGGAGATTGAAGGCATCTGCTCTCTTTCAGAATTGTTGAACAGGTCAGGT
Organism: Cotoneaster glaucophyllus; assembly: GCA_036320875.1. NCBI lineage: Eukaryota > Viridiplantae > Streptophyta > Magnoliopsida > Rosales > Rosaceae > Cotoneaster > Cotoneaster glaucophyllus. Next base: position 6,653,796 of record CM070073.1, on the reverse strand, counting down.
GATAAAGTCTCCACTCCTCCAGTCTTAAAACTGATTCAAGCCTTCGAGTCAAAGGCGCACCTTGATGAAGGGGAGGAACGAGGTCTAACTGACAGTCAATCACCAGCAGATTCAATTGCATCTGTAAGAGAGCAAACTGGAAACTTGAGAGCATTATTTGAGCAGTTGCTCCTGGATGCTGCAAATGCCAGTGAACTGCTCAAGGAGGAACGAGATGGTACGAAAACTGCTAATGCTACATTCAGAGAGCTGAAAGATCAGTATGAAGACTTGGAGGAACATAGCAAGAAACTGGAAGCAACCAACATTGAGCTTGGTGTCCTATATGAAGTTTTAGAACAACATAGGGCCAGCATTGAAACAAGGAACAGTGAGCTTGTAGTTCTCTGTGAGTCCTTAAGACTACAAGTTACTAATCTCGAAGCAGAAAACATGGAAGTTGGAAGAAAGCTACATAAGTATGAATCAAGAATTAATCAATTGCAGAGTCGATTGCATGATTTACATCTGAGTTCAAATGACACAGTATCTCAGATCTCTGATCAATTAGAAAATTTTCACAAGGAAGCAGGCAGAGAGGGTCTTGATACTTGAGCAGCATTGGGATTCCACTCTTGCTCCGGTTGTTGAAGCGATTGGAAAGCTTGGTGAGTCTATTGGGAGTTTCACCACAACTACACCAGTGTCTCATTATTGTTTGGACACAAGCCATTTCGTTGCTTCTGTTTATGATGCCATCACTGTTATTAAAGATCTGACGGAGAAACTTAAAAGTTCTCAAACAGACCGTGATGCTATATGTATTTTACACAAAGAAGTGAATGAGAAATGTGATGATCTCCATGTAAAGAATGAATTGGCCAGTGAAATGCTGCACAAGTTGTATGGCAACCTTAGAAAACTTCTTAGAGTTTTGCATGGGTCTATAGATGAAAGTGAGATGAACCTGGAAAATGAAAAGCTTCCTGATCCTCTGGATTACAGTATTTATGAAACCATCATAGAACAGCTGGAGAATTTTCTGAGTGAGGGATTGCAACTCCAATCTGTTAACAAGAAGCTAAATTCAGAGTTGATGGTTAGAACAGAAGAATTTGAGGAACTGAGACAAAGATGCCTGGATTCAAGTGCTATTCAGAAGTTAACAGAAGATATTGAAGGTGTTCTAGAAGTGGAACATGCTGAGTTTCAAGAAGATAAAATGCTTGCTTCACACTTGGAATCATTGGTATCGTGTCTTGTTCAGAAGTTCAAGGAGGCTGATGCGCAGGTAGGCTTATCTAAAGAAGGTTTTCAATCTAAGGTGATGGAATCTACTTCAATGCAGGAAGAAATACAGCAGTTAAATGCCTCGTGTTTCCAGCTTGAAAGCGAAACCATTGTTCTCAGGGAAAGTTTACGTCAGGTTGAGGAAGCCCTTCTTGTTGCCCGTTCTGAGTTACAAGAGAAACTAAATGAACTTGAACAATCAGAGCAACGGGTGTCTTCCCTGAGAGAGAAGCTCAGCATTGCTGTCTCCAAGGGGAAAGGCTTGATTGTCCAGCGAGATGGTCTCAAGCAGTCCCTTACAGAGAAATCTAGTGAACTTGAAAGATTCTTACAGGAGCTGCAATTCAAAGATTCCAGGCTTCTTGAGGTTGAAACGAAGCTCAAGGCATATTCAGAAGCTGGTGAGCGTGTGGAAGCTCTGGAATCTGAGCTTTCATACATTCGCAATTCTGCTACTGCATTAAGAGAATCATTCCTTCTTAAGGACTCTGCCCTTCAGAGAATAGAAGAGATTTTAGAAGACCTTGATCTGCCAGAGCATTTTCATTCGAGAGATATTATTGAAAAAATCGATTGGCTGGCTAGGTCAGCTACTAGAAACAGTTTTCCTCTGACAGATTCAGATCAGAAGAGTTCTGCTGGAGGAGGATCATATTCTGATGCTGGTTTTGTTGTTATGGATTCCTGGAAAGATGATGTACAGCCAAGTTCAGATTCCAGTGATGATTTCAAAAGAAAATATGATGAACTTCAAAGTAAGTTCTACGGGTTGGCCGAACAGAATGAAATGTTAGAGCAATCTTTAATGGAAAGGAACAACTTAGTCCAGAGATGGGAGGAACTTTTAGACAGGATTGATATGCCATCGCATCTGCGGTCCATGGAGCCTGAGGATAGGATTGAGTGGTTAAGAAGAGAACTTTCGGAGGTGCAGGGTGAGAATGTGTCTCTCCAGCAGAAGATTGTTAACCTTGAGAGCCATTGGGCATCGCTAACTGCTGATTTGGAAGACTCAAGAAGGAGGACGTCTGACCTTGAGGAAGACCTCCAGACATTTATTGATGAGAGAAATAATCTTTCTCAAAGATTGGAGCTTCTGATCAATGATCATGATAAACTTTCAGGAAAGGCAGCTGAGTTTGAGCTTGAGAATGAAAAACTGGAGGAGGAAGTTTCTGATTTGCAGGAGAATGTAGCCAAGCTGCGAGGGAATGAGAAGCAAATTCTCAGCATAGAAGATGATATAAGAAGGTTGCAGGGTCTGGTTACTGATGCATTGCAGGATCCTGGAACAAAGTCTGAGTATTCTGGTGAAAGAAGTATTGAGTGCTTGGAAGGGTTACTGAATAAGCTTTTAGAGAATTATGCAACTCTTTCCTCTGAGAAACCAGTGTTTGGGGTTGCAGCCGATGGTACTGAAATTTCTGAAGCAATGGTTGTTGAAGCGAGAAGCACAAGTACACCTGATATTGCTGAATCAGATATAGTTGCCTTGAAGAAAGAGTTGGAGGAGGTTCAACGTGAAATTTTTGACGTGAAGGAGGAGAGAGATGGATATGTGGAGAAACAACGGTCTTTGGCTTGTGAGTTAGAAGTGCTAGATAAAAAAGTGAATGAGTTGCAAGGGCTTCTTAATCAGGAGGAGCAGAAGTCAGCTTCTGTTAGAGAGAAGTTAAATGTTGCAGTTAGAAAAGGAAAGCAATTGGTGCAACAGCGTGACAGTCTGAAACAAAATATTGATGAGATCAATTCTGAGGTGGAACGCTTGAGATCTGAGATCAAGATAGGCGAAGGTAAACTTGCAGAATATGAACAAAAGTTCAGGGATCTGTCCGCTTATCCAGGGAGGGTAGAAGCCCTACAGTCTGAGAGTTTATTCTTGCGGAATTGTTTGAAAGAAACTGAGAACAATTTGCAGGAGAAAGGAAATACTTTGAGCTTAATCATAAATAATCTAGGCAACATTGATGTTGCAGAGGATGCTAATTCTGGTGATCCAGTTTTGAAGTTAGAACAAATTGGGAAAATGTGCTGTGATTTGCGTGCAAATATGGCTTCTTCAGAACAAGAAGCTAGGAAATCCAAAAGAGCAGCAGAGCTACTCCTTGCAGAACTGAATGAGGTTCAAGAGAGAAATGATGGTCTCCAGGAGGAGCTAGCAAAATCTGCGAGTGAACTTGCTATACTCTCCAAGGAAAGGGATCTTGCAGAGGCCGCCAAACTCGAAGCTCTTTCACGTCTTGAAATGGTTTCTACTGCTCACTCTGAGGAAAGAAAACACCAATTTTCTGAATTTTCAGGACTAAAGTCTGGTGTAGATCAACTCAGGAAGGGGTTTCATGATGTTAGTAGTTTATTGGCTGGTGTTTTTCACCAGGACTTGGTATTTTTGCAAAACCTGGAGTCTGGTATTGGTTCCTGCCTCAAATCAAGCAGTGCTGCTGATGTGGTTGATGTGCCCCTTTTCACTAGAAGCGGTGGATTCATCACGAGTAAATCAGACAAGGTACTTTTTTTTTATGTGCTCGCTTGATTATTTGTTCCAGTATGATATGCCCGTATTTCAATATTCTTATCTTCTATATGGCTTGTCAAAGGCCGTTTTCTACCAATTATAGGTCCTTTATTTTGTATGCCTTTGTTTCAACTCTGTTGTACCTTCCCTTTGCCCGAAAATTCAAATAAACTTAGTTAAAGTCAGACGAGTGCAATGGTTTTGTTTGAAAAATGTATGCTTTGTTGACTGCAGTGAGCTGGTTAGAAATAGAAAAGAAGCCCCTTAAGTTAGAAATGATTATTGAAGAATTGATTTCATGTATATGTATTTCTCTCTGGTCTATTTATTTTATAGGTCTGTGCTTTATTTATAAAATCCAACTTATTGGTTAGAAAGCGATGTGACAGATGGCATGGCATTAGCTTCGCTAAAAGTAATTGGGACTCATGTTACAGTATGTGGGATTAAGAATGAAGAAATAAATAGAGTCATGCCACTTTGTTATCCAAAATTTGAATTATAGTAATAATCTTATCATTACCTTTACTGTTATTATCATCATCACTAAGGACTTATTCTTGTATTTGTAATTTTACTGTTATATTTTGTATGGCAATTATAGTCTTTAAATTTGATGTGAAGCACTCATCACTCTTATTATTTTAATTTAGTATCATTTCGTTCATTATTTTCTCATCTTTTAATTTTGGCTTCCCTGTTCAGGAGAACTTTGTTTCAACGAATTCTTGGTCAGACTCCAACATGCATGGCCAATTTGATGACAATTTTATAATTGAAATCTTTACTTACGTAAGGCATTATCTGCAAGAACTCGAGATGGAGATTGGTTTGCTTAAAGAAAAATTAGATGATCACTCAATTTCATTACATGAAAAGGCTAGCAGTATATCTAAATCAATGGCAATTGTTCGTGGAGAATTAACTTCCAAAAATGAGTCATTTGAAGCCTTGAAGAGAGACTTGTTGCGTATGGAAAGGGTTGAAAAGGAAAAGGACAATGAGCTTCTTCTTTTGCGCAGAAATATTGCCTTGCTTTTTGAAGCATGCACTAAATCAGTTATGGAAATGGGTAGAAGAAAAGCTGAATTGGTTGGAAATGGTTGGTCTGCTGGAGAACAAGGGATGAGATTGAAGCTAGCAGACCTTTCTGAGGATGGACTTTCATTTAGTGGAGAAGATCAGTTTCGCTCTGAGGAACGTGTCAGGAGTATGACAGACACGCTATTGTCAACTGTGAGTGATTTTGGTTCTCTGACAACTGAAATTGTGGAAGGTGGCCAAAAGGAGTTGAAGATTACCATTTCAAAGTTGCAGAAAGAGCTTCAGGAGAAGGACATTCAAAAGGAAAGGATTTGCATGGAGCTTGTAAGTCAAATCAAGCAAGCTGAAGCAGCTGCAACGAGTTATTCGACAGAGCTTCAATCTTCAAAATCTTTGGTGCATGATTTGGAGAAACGGGTGGAAGTGATGAAGGGCGAACGTAATTTATTGGAGCAGAGAGTGAATGAGTTAGAAGAAAGCTGTGCTACTTCTACCGAGTTACAAGAGAGGGTCAGATCACTGACTGATGTGATTGCTGCTAAAGATCAAGGTCGGTTATTGAATCTACTATAAATATAGTTACTGTTGTTGAATTTAACACATTTTCAAATAATTTTTTTTTCTTTCAATGAAATTTAAAATGGCCCCACTTAGTGGGAAAAAGGCTTTGTTGTTGTTGTTTTTGAAATTTAAAATGGTTATTTTCGCACCAATTATCAAAATTGCTTGTGATTGCAGAGATTGAGGACCTATTGCAAGCACTTGATGATGAGGAGGTGCAGATGCAAGGTCGCACTTCCAGGATTAAGGAACTGGAAAAGGTTGTGGAACAAAAGAACCTAGATTTGGAGAACCTTGAAACTTCCCGCGGGAAGGTTATGAAAAAGCTTTCCATCACTGTCAGCAAGTTTGATGAGCTACATCATCTATCTGCAAGCCTCCTTGCTGAGGTGGAAAAGCTCCAATCACAGTTGCAAGAACGGGATGATGAGATATCCTTCTTAAGGCAAGAGGTCACTAGGTGCACGAATGATGTTCTTGTTGCATCACAAACCAGCAACAAGAGAAATTCGGAAGAGATCCATGAGTTACTAACATGGTTTCATATGAATATGGCTCAGGGTCGGGATGCACAATGGGGATCAGAACAATGATCAAGTTTCTGACCACAAGGAAATATTCAAGAAAAAGATTGATTTTGTAATTCAAGAATTGGGGGATCTACGAGCTGTGGCTCAAAGTAAGGATACACTGTTGCAAGTAGAAAGGAGTAAGGTAGAAGAATTAACGCGCAAAGGAGAAACTCTTGAGAAGTCTTTACATGAGAAGGAATCACGGCTAAATTTGCTTGACGGTGTGGGAGATTCTGGCCGGGGAACTAGCAGCACCTCTGAAATTGTTGAGGTTGAGCCTGCGGTGAGATTTTTATATGTTATTTATTTACAAACTCACATGTTAGAGGCCTCTTTCAGAGTATTGTAATGTCACTAATGACTTTATTTTGTGGATTTTTAATAGAAAAACAACTGGGCAGTAGCTGGTACCCTCCATTGCACCTCAAGTCCGCAGTTTGCGCAAGGGCAATAATGACCAAGTTGCGATTGCCATAGATATGGATTCTGGGAGCAGTGGTAGGTTGGAAGATGAAGAGGATGATAAAGGTAATCCTATGCTGATATAATTGCTGCCATCTTTTACTGGTCTTTCCCCTCAATACCAAGTCAGATAAGTCACTGAAGGCATTTCTTACTGGTTTAACATTTGTTTGTTTCTTCGGCTGTAGTTCATGGTTTCAAGTCACTCACAACTTCAAGAATTGTTCCAAGATTTACTAGACCCGTGAGTGACATGGTCGATGGCCTTTGGTAAGCATGTCCAGTCCTTATTTTCTTTTCTTGGTAATATTTCAATTTGAAACTTGCCTAGATTTTGTGATAACTAAATCATCTTGTACACAACAATTCAGGATGTCTTGTGACCGGGCTCTAATGCGGAAACCTGTTTTACGGCTTGGCATTATATTATATTGGGCTGTACTGCATGCGCTTCTTGCTACTTTTGCAATCTGAAAAGCCAGAAGTGGTTAGAGATTCTCTTGTCAGGTGGTGTTACATATCGGTTTTACTGCTTTTATGGATATTCTTCGTTAGTTGCTCTTTTTTTGTTCCGATGTTGGCACTCCTCTTTTCTCCCCTTGCACTCCTCCCTTTTTCTAGTCTTTGGATTGGATACACTAAAAGAGAATCACGAGACATAAGTAATGTATAGAGTGTAGAAGGAGAAAACGGGAGTGTGAAAGTCACTGCTCTTTTTCTTTTTATACGTCTTTCGGTTGGGGAAATTCTGGTTTGAATATATTTATGAAGCTCAAAACTAATGCGAGACATTTGACTTATGTTGCATCGCAGGTTCACATTTTGAAGGGCTTGGAGTCCCGTGGCCCGACGATGGTTATGCTTTATTGGGTATTAAGTTGGAAGCTTAAATCTACTATTTTTTCTTCTTCCTAGATGCTGTTAGATCGATTTATTATTTTCCACCACAACCGAGCGACGCAGATTCGCAGTTTTTACGTCAATGAATCCCAGAAGCTTGGTTGCATCGAATAAGAAAAGAAAGTTTGATGATAGGGAAACAAACATAGTTCAGTTGTTTACTCATACCCAACCAAAGGTTGCACATCCTAGCTGCTGTTATACTTCCCTAATATAAACTAGAGAGAATTTAGCTGTGTAACCAAAAGCTCCAACCTAGCACTTTCTTTGTGATGACGATATCATCGTGTGATGTAAATTTTCAGGCAAGTATTAATGCTTTTGTTCTTTAATTTTCTAGAATTTCGACTATTTCATAGTTCGAGAAGAGAAAATTGGAGTATTGGTTTCAGGACTTTTGACCCAGTTGGAGTCGTGGAACTAAAAATCTGTGAGTATATTTTCATGAACTTTTCATAGTTATGTAGTTGGACCATCGGCTATATTCGAAAAAGTTTTGCTTCTCTAGAGAAGATGAGAAATCTTGGTTCAAACCCTTCGCTATTGGGTGAAAGATCCCTCTTCTTTACATTTATTACGACTCTTTCTTCACGAGTATTATAATTGGAACGTGGAGCAATGATTTTAAGAGGTCAAAACCAGAATGACCATTGTTCTATTATGTGAAATGTTTTAAGGACCAATGCCCACAGGTTTTTTTTTTGGATCGTTTTTAATCATGGCATTTATGTAATATAGTGCAATTTCGATTCTCACCAATTTTCCTTTCCCTTAACATCTAACTGTTTAATCCGTTAACACTATCGCTCTACTCAAACAAAAAGAAAATGAGTTTTTAACTTTTTATAAAACATAGGAATATAAATATTCGCTCTAGTCAAACAAAAGGAAAATTAGTTTTTTACTTTTTACAAAACAGAGGAATATTTCTGTTGAACACAAAAAAACACAAACAGCTGTTGCATGAGTAACCATAACGGATCACGACAAGAAATGAACGGTAACAGATGCACATGCAGAGGATCGTTACATAGATTTACAGATAGTGTTTGGCATTGCCTTTGGGATTCTCTTGAAACCTTGCTATCCTAAAGTGCTTTAGCTCCACTCCTCCGGCCTCCCCAGTAAGCGCAAGGTCAGCCAAAATCCTCCCCACCACCGGCGACATCTTGAACCCGTGACCCGAAAACCCCCCGCCCACCACCACATCCTTCCCAAACTCCCCACCCAAGAAATCAATCACAAAATCCTCATCTGGGGTCATTGAGTACATGCACAACTGCGTAGCCACCGGCCCGCCGGAGTCAACTACGCCGGAGAACCTCCCCTCTATCCACTCCTTCAACGGAGCCAGCGGGTTCCCTGGACCCCAAGGCCTCTTATCCGGGTCACACGGGTACCCGCCATGCACGGCGACCTTGATCAAACCGGGATACTCCAAAGAAGGTGTCCCATAAATGTAAGGGTTCCCGTAGCTAGCAAACGTTGGGAAGTCACCTCCAATGGCAAAACCACCCTCGTGCCCCTCCTTAATCCGCCAGTAACACACGGTGGTCTCCAGCGGCTGTATCGGCAGTTCGACCCCACCAACCGTTTTAACTAACTTTGTCGTCCACGCGCCAACCGTCACCACACACTTCTTCCCCCAAAACCTCTCCCCATTTGCTGTGCACACCCAAACCCCTCCTCTCACCCTATCTCTCTCCACACCCTTCACCTCCATGTTATCCCTCAAAACGGCGCCGTTCTGCAAAGCGAGCGTTTGAAACATAGACACCGCCTTGGTGGGTTTAATAACCCCGCCGTGCTCCGTAACCACACCCACCCAATCCTCCGGAATCATAACCCGACCCGAAAACTCCTTATCCAGCTGGTCCCTGTTCATGACTAAAAATGCGACCGAATTTTTCCGACAGCTCTCGACGACGGCGTGGAGAACCTTGTCGTTAGCCGGAGCCATATCCAGTTGGCGGGCTTTGAAGTAGACATTGTAGCCGATCTCGGATTCCGCTTGCTGCCAGAGCTTGTACGACTCGAGGACCAGCGGAGTGTAGTAGTCCTCCGGGTAAGTGGCGCGAATCGTGCGGGACTCGCCGTGGGAGGAGCCGCGGTGGTGGAGGAAGTCGAATTGCTCGAGGAGGAGGGTCTTGTGGCCGCGCTTGGCGGTCTGGTAGGCGGTGGAGCTCCCCATGATGCCAGCTCCGACTACGATGACGTCGTACGCGTCGCCAGAATATTCCATTTCTGGGGAATTGTCGGGCGGTTGTTTGGGGAGGAGGAAGAGGACAAAGGCGGTTGTGGGAGTTCTGGGATTTGGTTGGCTTGCTTTGAATCTCTGGCTTGTGAGAGTGAGTGAGTGCGCGCTCGTTTATAACGTGAGGATTAGGTGAAACCCGCCAAATATTTGCCCTAAATTTCGAGATTGCCACTGTTTAATTTTGGTGAGAGAGTAAATTATACTTTGTGCGGCAAATTATAAGGGTGCATTTTTGCTCATCACCATGAATTATGGTGTATGCTTACCATATATCTCATCATCTGACATGTGTCCTTTCAACTAACTATGATTAACTTTAATATTAAATGTTCCTTTTCTAATTTTGGAAAAAATTAACTATGATTAAGTGAAATAACACGGGTCAGATGATAAGGTGTATGGTGAGCATACACCATAGTTCATGGTGGTGAGCAAAAATGCACCAACATTTACTTGGAATTTAACCAACAAAAAATAGAAACCAACAATTTTGTACTTACAGTTAAGCATACATGTGTGGTTGGAGAATATGATCTCATACCAGTCATATGATAAAATAATATACAATTAATAAACGATAATTTTCATCCTTAATATTACCAAAGTCTTTTATAATAATATCCAACATCTAGTAATAGGTGCTTAAATTTTGACAATATCGATGATGTTGGGGGTGGACCATGTTAGGGCTATAAAGTTTATCATGATATGAGAGCATACTGTTATTTCTGCACATCCAGGGATGGAATTTGCCTCCTTAAGTTGGGCTTTCAAAAAATTGTGCTAGCTCCAGCTTCAGGATATCGAATGATTAGGCTCTTGAAAAATTGCTTTGTCTCTAGTATCTGAATGATGATCGGACTCTCAAAAAGTTGTAATAGCTCGGAATATAATGACTTGACCAATTCCCGATGTGGGAATTTGTTTCCCTTGTAACCCCATGTGGGGCCACTCGTGAGGGGGCATGTTGGAGAATAGGATCCCACATCGGTCATATGACAAAATAATATACAATTAACATATGAGAGTTCCCACACTTAATATCACCGAGACATTTTGTGATAAAACCCAACATCTAGAATAGGTGGTTAAGGTGAAACAATATTGGTGATGTTGGTTGTTGACCATATTGGGCCCATAAAGTTTATCATGTGTGATTTTATTTACAAAATTAATTTGTTTTTATTCAAATCAAAATCTAATTTAACCAAAATTGATAAAAATTCGAACTTGAGTGCAGAAGGAATAGCACATTGCTCGAGCCAACGTGGCTTCTCCCATGTCTGAAACTTAACTTGTGATGATGATGAAAAGTGAATGTGTTCATTATAGATTGGTTATATGCTCTTTCTATGGAGCTTTTTTGGTACATCACCTCTCCACACACACTTTGCATATTTGGATAAGACAACGTTATGTAGCCATTTGTTGGAAGAATAGTGTCATCAAGATTCTAAATGTTTAACTTAATATTTCTTCTAATGAAAAATGGAAATCTTAATTTGATGATAATTGATGTGAGTTTTTATGACTTGTGAGGCACGTAACCTAGAAGCATCAAAGAATTGGACAATGATCATGCGAATTGTGCCACTTTTAACGTATTGAATATAAAACATCATGCTTTAAGACTTACAGAAATTTGTGAGGCTGAGCTCACCATCTTTCCTTTAGTGTACATAATATCATTTGTTCATGAAAAAAAAAACTTATGGAAATTTATAAAGAAAAAAAAAAGGTTCCAATCTCATGCTTAATTAATATCAAATTTCTCTTGACCTAATTGTGGAATTTTTGATACGAGTGTTATTTAGGAATAGAGAATTGAACCTAGAACCTCGAGTGAATGGATAAATGATTTTAACTATTTGAGTTACAAACTTCTCACACTAGATGAAAATTTTATATCAGAAAACCTCCTGACATCATAAGGAGAGTCACAAATTTGATGTGCATGGAAGGAAGGTCACTTCTCCCATGTAGAAAACCGTATTTAATCAGCAATTCCTAACACGAAACTTTGAATTTGTTTGAGATATTAGAAAAGTGTTTATATTTGGGTTTTAACTAATTTATAAAGAAAGTGTTGGGTTTTACTGCTCAAAATTAGGATGATGCAAAAAATTAGGTTTGTGTTACCTATTTGGGTTTGGATTTTGACTTCTTAGACCATCTCCAATGGTGACTCATAACCTATAATTCCCCTTCTCCCCCCCCCCCCCCCCCCCAAAATCTACTCCAATGCATGGCCTAAAAAAAACTTAAAACCTAAAACCTATCCCAAGGCCAAATACCGGCCCAATATTTGAGCCACAACTTGGAGTGGGCTCCACAGAGTGAGACTGAAACACGGGCTGTGAAGCCCAGACGCCCGGGTTGGCCACTCCAACGCGCCAGACGCGCCAGACGGAAGCCAAGGCGGACCCCACCCACGTTGGTGTGTCCCCTGGCTGTCAGCACTGTCAGTAGCCCAACGGCTACTTTTTTGAATCCAACAGCTGAATTTAACTGACCGTTGGTTAATCCAACGGTCCACGTTCAATTTTTTTTGTTTTGTTTTATATTTATATATTTATTGAATCCAACGGCTTAGATCGAATATAATCAAATCTAACGGTAAAAAAAAGATCTAATGGTCCAAATTTATATCCAACGGCTAAAATAATCTAAAAAAGTTATTTAACTCAAAATTCACCAAAAAAATCTATAAATACCTATGTATTTGTTCAAACATTCACACAAAACTCACTTTTCTCCTACAATTCTTCCAATTTTTATTTCTACCATTTCTTCTCATTTCCAAATTTTTCAAGATGGCAAAAGAGCATGTTAGAGGTCGTAATTGGACCTTTGACGAAGATATTGCTTTATGTTTGGCATGGATTTCTGTTAGCGAAGATGGTGTCGTCGGCACGAATCAAAATAGAAAGGTTTTGTGGGGTAAAATCGTTGATAAGTTCCATGAAAACTCCAACGCCGGTCGAAGGGAAGTTGGTGGTGTTTATGATCGATGGAAGATTATCAACAAAGCATGCACTTTGTGGAAGGGATGCTTGGAGAGAGCCATGGTTGACATGCCTAGTGGAAGGGGCGCCTCAGAAATTGTGAGTTTCTTTGTTGATATTTTAGTTGTCATGTACATAATAGTATTTTGCAACTAATTGTTTTTATGTATTTGTTTTTATGTATTTGTTGCATGGGTGACAAAGCAATGTCAATTTACAAGACAAGAACTACACCAAAAAATCAAGCTTTTAAGTTGCATCATGCTTGGAACATCCTCAAGGATTGTCCGAGGTGGGGAATCGATGCGAACCAACAATGTGGAAGATTATTTCATAGTGAAGCCCCATCCCCAAATGATGTCAATGAAGGTGTGAATTTTGCCGACAATGAAGGTGCCCCATCCCCAAATGATGTCAATGATGTCAATGATGTCAATCCTTCCTTTGCAAGGCCCCCGGGTAGAGATAAGCAAAAGGAAGCAAAGAGAAAAGGGAAGTCCCAAGATCCGACCGGTGCACAATTTGCTAGTGAAATGGCAAGAATGAACGAAAACCAGTGCCGTCGAGCAGAAGAATCGGCCCGAATGCGTTTGGCCATGAAGGAAGAAGGGGATAGGGAGCAAGAAAGGTTCGAAATTAATTTTATGATGGAGGACCTCGACAAATACACTCCAGAGAGGAAGAAATACTTACGTGGTAAGCAAAAGGACATTTTACGAAAGGATGCCACAAGGAGGATATTTCAAGATGATGATTCATCTCAAGACTATCACCCAAGTCCACCACCAAGTCAAGATAGTGGATATCATTATTAAGTTTATGTAGTTTATGAGTTTTCGATTGTATTAAGTTTATGTGGTTTATTAAAAGTTGTTTGTATTAAGTTTATGTGGGTTATCATGATTTTCAAGTATTGATTTAGTGATTTTTCAAAATTTATCTGAATTTAAATATTTTTAGGTTAAAATGTTCATATAATTAATTTAGGATAGTCTACGTATTTTTTTTTTTAAAAAAAAAAGTTAATTTAAAAAAAAATTAGCCTTTAATTCATTCTTTGATAATCTCGGGCTAAAATTATAGGTCATAACCATTGGAGCAAAAAAGCTGTTTCTGGGCTAAAACCTAAATTTTTTGGGCTAAATATTTTTAAGTTTTAGGTCACCATTGGAGATGGTCTTAGTTGGTTTCCTTGGTGGAGAGATTTTGTTAATTACCTATTTGATTAGGATTTGTATTTACTTCCTATTAGGATTCTTATTGTAACCTAAGTCCTATGCACTATAAATAGGACCTTAGGGTTAGTGTATTTTGTGTGGCTCATCCGTGTGGCAATTTGGTGAGAGTCAATTTGTGAGTTTGTGAGTTAGAGAGCAATTTGGGAGAATCTTCTCCATTTGGTTGAGTTCTCTACTCGTTTGGTTTAGGGTTTGTAATTTGTGGGATTTGGGTTGTGAGAGTTTAAACACTCTTTTTGTAATCTCTGTTTGTTTAGTGAAATACCTCACCGTGCTTCGCTTGTGGACGTAGCTTTACATTGAACCACGTAAATCTCTTGTGTTAGTGTGAAATTGTTTGTTTTAGCTTTCACCTACGACGTTGATATTGGTACTTTGTTAAAATTCACTTCCGTTTGCGCATAAAAGTACAATAGAAAGTGGATAGTTAGTCTTTCTATTGTTTATACCTTAGGAAAAAAGAAATAGAGAAAATCACTTATGCACCAAACCTTTGAGTCCTAGTCCACTTAGAGGAGAAAATTTAGTCTACTTAAAAAAGTAGCTAAGTTGATTACAATGATATTTAACACAAAAAATCGTTATTAGCACTCTTCAATTTCTATCTTACATTTTCCGAGTGCATAATGATATCCTTGATATAATATAAAAAGTAGATATGCTCACTTAACACTATCCCAATGAAGATTGAATTTGGTAAAATGATGTCATTTTTTATATCATGGGCAGAGACTTGTGCTTGAAAAGTGAGTTAAGCCATTCGGAACCTCTAAACAAGTCAGCTTTGTCACGTTATTATTGTACGGTTGGTAATTGGTTTGGGTGATGGAATATTTTGTTGTCTTCTCTTCTGTCACAATCCATTATCTCATGCTACAATTCTTTCTTTTCTCTAATGGCCGGCTTCACAGAGTGCTGTAGAAAGCTAATGTTCATGAATCATGATAAAATATATGTAAAATACATGCCACTTGTACATATTGAAAGACAATGGAAAGCCAACTTCCTGTTGATTTGAAAGTTGATGTCATTTTTCATTACTTCATAATTTTATATAGACAACTGCAAAGATGATTGATGAACTTGTGTTCCTTTTGTTTTTGGAATAATTAGACTCTTCATATAATTGGAAGAAATATTTGTAATATATACACATGGAATATAATGTGTCAAACACTCATAAAATTCGATAATTTATTATTGTAGGATTTGAGAATGAAACACATGTAGTGGTCATTACAGTAGTTTGTTCTGATTCTAGAAAACAAAGAGAATAGTGTGTAAAAGCAACCAAAGTATTACATGTGACACTCACAATATTACAAAATTTGATAATATTTTTACAACGGATAAACTTTTTATCCTATGTTTGACACAAGAAAAATTTATATGAAAGGAGTTTATATGCGCGTGATGGATTAATTTTTTTCTTACAAGAGTCTGACATGCTGATTTGAAATTAGATTAGCAGTTAAACTCACAGCCCAAAAGAAAGAAGTATGAAAAGTAAAAAGAAAGAAAGGAGTGGACTACCATATTTTGAACCCCAGCCCCAAAAGAACCAAACTCGTATCAAATTGGCGTGTTCCTCAATGAATGTGATTAAAATGTACTTTAATTAACAAAACAAGAGTAATAATTCTAAATACGTAAGTACTTCGAGAAAGGAGTTTGTTTGCTTTCACTCCAAAGTAACAAGTTTATGTCTTCTCATATTTAAAAGTACTCAAATGCATGAAATCCAAAAAAGCCAGAGAGAAAAGCTCCAGAGAACTGATGATTAGGCGGCAGCCCCACCTGTTCTCTCCTCCACCTTTCTCCTCATCTCTCTCTTTCTCTCGTGTCCCCCTCACTTCTCTCCAAAGATGGTGGCCTGCCCCCATCTCTCCAAAGATGGTGGTTTTTTCCACAATCTTCGACTGTCGGTGTTTGTGGTCCTGAGCAACGTTTCAATTTGGGAACTTGATTTCTCCCCTTTTGGTATTATCATCCACTCTCTCTATTTCTTGCTATTGCGTACCAAATTTCCATGAGCCTCAAATGAACCACTCCTTAACCCATAGTACAAATCCAGCGCTGAAGACTTTTTTTTCCTTATGTCACCCTTAATTAGTAGAGGAAATTAGGACTCCTCCCTCCTCCACCAATAATATATAAGTGGTCTTCCCTTCTAATATTATATGTGCTGTACTCAAATCACATCAGGGCATACCTAAACGTGCAGTTTTCATTAATTTGCTTGGTAGGAATTTTTTTTGGACAAAGAGAATAAGTGTATTCGCCCATAAAAATGTAGTCAAATCACACGAGGGCCTAACTCAAGATAGATTTTTTTTTATCTTGAGTAGCTAGTTTGAGAGAGGAGGGAAATGGTACCAGTTTGAATTTAAATGGACAAACAATTGTTCCATAAGAAAATAGACAGCGAGTTAAATTGAACTCCTTTCTTCATAAACTTGAAAGATTTAATAGTTTATGGCTCTCGCATATGAAAAAAATATATCGAGTAAATGAAAGAAAAATATGAAGATGAAAAAATAAATATAAGAAATCTAAACACCTCGTCTCTAACACAACCAAATGCTGTTCAAGTCTTCTTGTTGGGCTCAAAGATATATTTTTATGACTGAATCTTTGATCGAAAGCAATTCGGGGAACTCTTTTGAAGAATCCAATTCATTGTTGCTCCTTGGCGCTACAATCACCTTGGCCTGTTCTTCTATGTGTCAAAATTTTTCCACTTGAACTTCGGATTAATGTAATCCCTGTACATCTCTACGATCTCGTTGTGGCTTATGACTCCTGGGTTGGTGAAGTTCCATATTTCTCTGCAGTTCCTCCGAGCCATCTCAATGGAGATCGGTAGAAGCTCATCGAGCACTGTCATGCTGTTGGGAATGTTCACAACCTTATCGTAGTGTGCTGTCTTCGTGACGGAGTTTCTAGGGTTGCTGAGGACTGATGATATTGGCATTCTCACTCTGAGGGTGCACACATTGTCATATTCCCTCAATAATCTCTTGCGAAGTATCTCCTTTCTTTCCGACAAAGATCAGTGAAAATCTCGGCAAATACTATGAAATCGGAAGCTGAAATGACGTTGGCATAGAAGACACTGCGGCAGAGAAAACGGCGTTTAGGATTTGAGAGAGAGAGAGGGTGGAGGTGAAGAGTGCGAGTTTTAGGGCAGTGTAGTTAAATTAGGTTTTGATAGGATTTTAAGGGGGTGTATTCAATCGAGAATTTAAGAGATTTTAATGAATTTATAAATTCATGGATTTTTATGGAGTTTAATTGATTTGTAGAGATTCCATATAAATTTTTGATTCAATTCCCTCGAAATCTCATGGGGAGAGGTGAGATTTGTGGATGCTTAAAATACACTGTGAAATCTCTCTAATTCCTCAACTTTCTCAAATCCTTTAAAATCAATTTCTAATTGAATAAATGTTATAAACTTCTTCAAAATCGTAATTGAATACATCCGGATTTATAAGGATTTTAATAAACTATCTTAAAATTCTGATTGAATATACCTTGAATTTCAGAGAATCACTTAAAAATCCTGATTGAATACCCCTAGATTCATTAGAAGAATTAAAATCTCTCAAAATCTCAATTGAATACACCCGTCTTAAACTTTGAAATACATACATAGTCAATTAGAATTTTAAAGAATTTATTTTTTTTCATCAACTAATTACGATGGTTAGAGGAATCGGTTTAAACTAAAACCACACTTGATTGTGTGCAACTTTCCAAATTCTTAGTACTGGCTTAATCCAAATTCTTCGAAGTTCTAGCTTAATTAAGTTTATGGCGATTACCATCTTTGAAACCACGTGTTGCATGTAAGAATATGAACATAAGACAGGATATTTTGGCATTGATGTTTTGCGTTCAATCGGCATAAGAAAACCTTACGAGAATTGATGAACTAGTCCTTGTTAATAAAGGGTTTAGTTTCATGTTAAAATTGATATGAGATAGAAATTACAAGCAGTTTTCTATACGGATTCTAATAGAGAATTCTTATTATGACATGAGAAGGGTTATACATACATACATATATATATATATATATATATATGTTGATCTCTGCTGCCACAAATTAACGCTCATATTGGAACTAAACCCTATTCTTAGTTTTGAGCAAATAGCAATTTGACAGAGAGGAGAAGAATCACAGTTCGCAAGTCTTGGTTTTCTGCATTCATGGCTTCCTCTGGTGCGAGTTCTTCAGGAAAGTATGCAGCAAGTTTCTTATTGGTTTGAGTTTTGTGTCTTGCTTGGTTGTAATTCTAGTAACTTAATCAAAGTATGTGGTATAAAGGTTTTACATGTGGTATAGCCACATGTTTAGTTCTTAAATTCAATCAACAACATTGCAAACTTAATTAATGGCTTAATTAATTAATGGTTTCTTCACTCGATGAATGATTACGATGGTTAGTAGATACAAACTGGCCTAAATATCATTGCTGGCCCCAAAATGACTTACCGCGGGCTCTACTCTTTCCTAAGTCTTTTTTTTTTTTTTAATTATTCCAAAATAGTAGGAAAGGTGTTAGAAAAATTCTTGTAATAAACTGATTTTGCACAATTTAATACACTGATTCTGCACAATGTAACATACTGATTCTGTCCAGTATTATACACTGAGTCTGCCTAGTGTAATACACTGATTCTACACAATGTAATACACTGATTACATTAATAGTTTTGAAGCCCCCTCCCCTTTAATAATAATAAAAATGTTAAAATATAAAATAGACAGCAAATTAATTTGAACCCCTGTCTTTGTAAACTTGAAAGACTTAATAGTTTATGGTTCTCGTTTATGAAAAATTCTATCAAGTAAATGAAAGAAAAATATGAAGATGAAAAAAAATAAATATAAGAAATCTACACACCTCGTCTCTAACAAACCAAATGCTGTTCAAGTCTTCTTGATAGGCTCAAAGACATATTTTATGATTGAATCTTTGATCGAAAGCAATTCGGGGAACTCTTTCTTCAGCTTTGAAGCATCCAATTCATTGTTGCTCCTTGGCGCGACAGTCACCTTGGCCTGTTCTTCTAGGTCAAAATTTTGCCACTTGAACTTTGGATCAATGTAATCCCTGTACATCTCTAGGATCTCGTTGTGGCTTATGACTCCTGGGTTGGTGAAGTTCCATATTCCTCTGCAGTTCCTCCGAGCCATCTCAATGGAGATCGGTAGGAGCTCATCGAGGACTGTCATGCTGTTGGGAATGTTCACAACCTTGTCGTAGCGTGCTATCTTTGTGATGAAGTTTCTAGGGTTGCTGAGGTCTGATGATATTGGCATTCTCACTCTGAGGGTGCACACATTGTCATATTCCTTCAACAGCTCCTCCACCTGCAAATAATATGACATTTAAAGACTAATTTCAGTATTACATTTCTTGCACCACAAGGCTCCACAACCAGTAGAAGTGCACATGATTTAAAAAAAATAAATTGAACATTTGGTAATGTAGCATATATACCATGACTTTTTGAATAAAAATCAACGAAAAAAGTTTGAAATTGTGTTACCATGGCTTTGGTCTTCGAATAGAAGGAACCGGTGAAATTAGGGTTGTCCTCCTCCTTGAATCCAATACCAGATCCTAGGGGATGCTCCTTGTCATACTCAAAAATGCATCCGGTCGCAAAATTCATCATCAACAGACCTTGATCCTTGCAAACATCAGCCAAATTAAGCGTGCCAACTACATTAGTCCGAATTGTTAGCGCCTTGTGAGATTCACACCAATCAACATTCGGCCGCCCTGTAACTCCAGCAGCATTGAACACATGGGTTGGTTGTACTCTTGTGATGTCCTCCAGCAGAGACTTCCTGTCCTCAAGTCGTCCCTTCCCATACTCAAACTCAATTCCTTCACCCTTACAAAGCTTCCCCAACAACCCTCCAATCCATCCAGTCCTTCCATATATCAAAAACTTCAATTCAGAACTATTGCTACCCTCACTGCATGTTCTCGACAGCCTTGTGAACCCATATTCGAAGAACCAAGAGTCATCATTCGGTCGGCTAATCACTGCGAAACTCGGGTGTGGGTGAAGTGCAGCAGACACATCACCCCACCAATCCGCGTGCTTCGTGTACCATTGTGTCGTCAGCTTCAGCCCTTGCCTCCCAACTAGTCCTCACATCCCACCCTAGCTTTTTCAATTTTTGATCATCCAAAAAGTACCTTTGGTCATTGAAAGGCCTATCATGCACAAAAGTTATAGCTTCCTTTGAATTCAAACCAGTCATTTTGCAAATATCTTCTGCCACGTTCAAAACTGACCTCTCTTTTTTGGTGCCAATGTTGTAAACATGCCCTATCACTCCCTTGTGAAGTATCACATCAAATGCCTCAGCCACGTCATCACAATACAAATAGCTTCTCACATTTGATCCATTCCCATGGATTGGTAATTTCTCACCTTTCATTGCAAGAAGGATAAATTTTGGGATAAGCTTTTCTGGATACTGGTGGGGTCCGTACACATTGTTGCTTCTAGTTGTTATTGTTGGCAAACCATAGGATCTGTGGTATGCCATGACCAGCATTTCAGCCCCAGCTTTTGTGGCTGAGTAAGGGTTTGTAGGGAGGAGCTGAGAGGCCTCAGGGTTTCCAATATTGGTCTCCATATCCGTCTCTCCATAAACTTCATCAGTACTCACATGAATGAAGCGTTTCACTCGCTGCGTGACCTTGCATGCTTCGAGGAGGACGTGAGTGCCGTAGACATTGTTGTTGGTGAACTCGAACGAGTTTCCGAACGAATTGTCCACGTGGGTTTGTGCGGCGAAGTGCATTATGGTGTCGATCTCATCGGCAATCAGGAGATGGTTTATGAGATCAGCACAGGTAATGTCTCCCTTGACAAACTTGAAATTCGGGGATGAACGACAAGGCCTGAGGTTCTTGAAGCTAGAGCAGTAGTCTATCTTGTCAAGAGCAACGATTTTGTAGCTGGGATAGTTTTTGATTAGGCGATTGGTCACATGGCTGCCTATGAATCCCGCTGCTCCTGTTATGAGGATGTTCTTTGGTGCATATGGTGTACCTTCAGATTCCATGTTTATAGCCCTCTCAGTTGGTTATTCCTCTGCAACCACTGAACCGAATATTCAAAAACACAATGAAAGAAATTAGGTCATAAGACCATTAGTACTATACCAATACAAACATGTTATATGCCTGACACAACATTTGAAAATGCGGACCCGAAAACGCTTTACTTAGGGGCGAGTCTGGAAGTGCTTTCATATAAAGCATTTTTGCTCATAAACATTCTTTTAGGAATACTTATGTAGGAATGATTATACTTATAAATGTTTGTGCTAGAAGTGACTTTATAAGAAATATGTCGATTTTTTTATAGAAAAATTCAAGTGTTTCTCTAGAAAGCATTTCTACAACCCAACATTTTAAGTTTTTACGTAGTCAAAAGCGGATTGTATGAAGAAAATATCTTAGTGCTTCATGAAAATTCACATAGAAAGCTTAGTGAATGCTTCTCCCGACAGTTTTATTCAAGATGTTTTTATAAACCAAAAACACTGCCACCTCAGTCTAGCTAGACTCAAAGTTAAGAAATAAGGAAAAGGATCCTCGCCGGATCATTTGCTTAGGAATTCTAGGATCCTGTGATCGTGATCGTTCATCGTATATCGTGCGGTCAGAAATCATTTCAAAATTTAAAATTAAATATAAATAGTATTTAACGATAACTGACCGCACAATGTACGATGAACGGTCACGATCACGGAATTCCTAAGATCCCTAGGAAAAGGACCGTCAAATTAAATGCCAGACATTTTACCTCTACCGTCAAATTAAGTAACGCAGTCGATCGGCATTGTCTGATCAAGATTGGTTTGCATATATTATACAACAACAATCGTCTCTAAAAAAATGCAAACCTATCGAGTAGTTTCCGTTAATAAAATATATGAAAACATAAACTAAAAAAAATTGCAAAAGTGATTGAATTTCACATAGAGAAACTTACAAATGATCAGAAATGGCAGGTAGGAAGATTATCCATGAACACTAAAATCTCCAGAGCAAAGAATAGAGAGCAAATTAAACAAATGGATTAATGAGGAAACAAAACCATGGCAGCAGATTAGAGAATAGAGATGCGTAATGGCCGCTAGAGCTCTCTCTTGGACTTTGACTCTCTCTTACTAGGCTACAGTCCATGTCACGTGGTGCTTGATGCGCACAGTGTTGCAGTAAACAGTTTAGGGTTTTATCCTAATCCAGCTTAGGTGGAATATGATTCCAAAAACAATTAAATTATCACCAAAAAGAAAATTTCAAATTCACAAAGTAATTAATTAGTTAAGGAATATTGTTGTACTTTCGTTTTGCCCTTCCGAACTCCTACCTTTGAACCACCACAAGATGATCCAGTGGTTGGAACAAATTCTAGGTACGTAATCCACTCAGCATGTCTTGAGTTCGATTCTTGGCCCTGGTGAATCACACAATGGTGACCAGTGAGAGGCTAAAATGCTTATATAAGTCTTCTCGGCTCTACAAGAGTGGACTGTTATGGTGAAGCCACATACTGGTCTTCTTTTTAAAGAACAAAAATAACTCCTACCTTTATCCCCATCATTGATTCTCGTGATGGGCTCTTTTAATATACATGATTGTACTAGAATTAATAACCTACTAAATTAAAGATAAGTCAATAGGATAAACTATAAAATTAGGACACCTAGAAACAGAATTATAAATTACTCATTAAGAAAACTAATCAATTTCAAAATTTCTTTTAGAATAAAAAGATTCGAAGGGATAAATTAGGTCAAGAGATGTGGGCTGCCCGGCCAAGACACAAAAGGATGCGACCAAGTGGGGGGTGAGGGTTATCGAAATGTAGGGGAATGAGCTTGAGTGAGATTTATTGTGTGTAAGATTGAGAGTCGTAAGGGTTGGTCCAGCCATGAGGAGTCAATACTTTCTTGTGCCAAGGTGAAGAAACTAAATGTGTTGGTCCAGCCATCAGGAGTCAATACTTTTTTTGTGCCAAGGAGAAGGAATTAAATGATATGGGTATACTGTTGTGGTGACGTTTTATGCCAATGAAACAAACATTATGTGTAAGGTTTATTTATATGTCTTATTTCATTAGCACATGGTGTTATAACGACGTTGTATTTGTATCATATAAGTTGTTTTCCATTTCAAGATGGGAAAATTACGTGATGATATGTCGACATAATTAAATAGAAGATGTGATGAATTGAATAATTGATGGTGGATTTTGTTAGAACAAGGCTTGATTTGTCTTTATTTAACCGCTTCATATTTAACTGCTTCATTAAACACATAATGATGCCATCACCAGTCTTATACAGTTTAAACTTCGTTCATTACTATTATAGTTAATTTTCATGATGAGGGCCAATTACATAATATCAGGGTGATCTCCTCTCCATGATTTTGTTTAGTTGTTAAATAAATGTGGTCGTTAGGCATGATTTAGGCAAATAAATTCTTTTTCGAGTTCAGTCAAGTTTATTGTAAAATAATAACATTGAAGGTTGTGGGTGGTGGAATGTTTTCATAAGACATTTTTCTCAACTCACGGCGTTATGTATTAAAAAAAAGACTACACTAAATGTGAAATCTCGCAACAATAGAACGCAAGGAATTTGTAGTTTAAATAATTAATAACGTTTATATTTGTACTTGAGCATAAGTTCATTGTGCAAAATTATTGTAATTAAAAGAACCATTTCGTTTAGGATGAAACATAAGGGCAAGTTTAAAATCGTGCATTGAACAAGGCTTTAGAAAGGTGGAGGTAGAGCAAGTGGCCCTTTACCACAGTGATGAAAAAGTGTTGTGCCCTTGCATGACGGCGTGGAGGTAGAGCAAGTGGCCCTTTACCACAGTGGTGGAAAAGTGTTCAAGTTTTCTCCTCGGATGCATTAGACCCATTCTCCCGCATATCGCACTAGAATGTGTTGAGGAATTCTTCTTTCGAAGTCACATGTCTATTTTGCCGAGTTTCTTAGAGAGACTTTTCTCGTCTACTTTCTAAAACGTAGGCCTAGAATTAGGCAAAAGTGCCCCTCTAAAAGAAAGTAGGATTTTCTCCCCTCTTTTTTTCTCTTTCCTTCCCTCTCCTCTTATTTGAACGGTCACGGTTAAGTCACATCAACATTTTATATTAATTTTTTTTATAGCAATAGAAAACAAAATAAAAGAATATAAGAGAAGGGGATGGAAGGGAATAAAAAAAGGAGGGGAGAGAATCATAGTCCTTTAAGAGCAAATGAAAGTGATTGATAGGTTTTGCTTGCATGATTGTATTAAATTTAGGACAATACTTGGGTCCTCACCGGGGAGGACCCAATGTACACATGGCATGATTTGATTGGTGGGAATAACAATACTTTTTTCTGAAATAGAATAAAAAAATCTGAAATAGAAAAAGTATTGTCCTTCCCACCAATCAAATCATGTAATGTGTACATTGGGTCCTCCCCGGTGAGGACCCAAGTATTGTCCTTAAATTTATATGTCTTTGACTACCTCCATTCATTAAAATACTACTATCACGTTATCAATGTCGTGGTGATAAAAAACATGGATTGATCGACTCAAATTGCTCCTGTATTTCAATTACTTTAGAGACTAATCAAAATTCAATATTCAATACTAAATATAGAGAAGAAGGGGAAAAGTAAAATATGACTAAGTCTTACGTGATCTCTTCAAACTGTTCTTGGCATCACGTGGAAGCTTTGTCCATCGATAACTAAATGACAAGGGTGCTGGTTATTTTAACGGGTGCTGGTTCTTCTCGACGTTTGACGCTGCCGCGCAGGCTGCGGACGGTCCTTTTCTTTTTTCTTTTTGGTCAATACGGACGGTTCTAATAAATAGAACCATGTTTGTGATTTTAATATTTTTTTTAAATGGTAAGTAATTTAGGAAAAAGATAACTGATTCAGAAAGAAAAGATTTAACACTTGTGAAAATTGAACTTAACAGTTGAAATACTCGTCAAATTGAGTGCTACATGACATTGAAGCCACAATTCAATATTTTTGTCTATTTATTGGTGTACTTGTTATCCACCTACTTGTGTGATTAACATATTTAATAGCTTTTTAGCTAAAATGTTTCATAAGATTGGCATAAGCATTAGTGGTATATGTTAGATTGAAGGAGCCTAGGAGGTTCGAAACCCATGTTGGAATGCAAGTGGAGAGGTTGATTTGACAAAAAATACTTCAATTTAACAGAGATTTTTCACGAAATGACCAAAATGATTGACGAATGGACAATCTCATAGACTACTTTCTATCAATTTTAAATCTCACAGACCAACATAATGAATTATGTAAATTTCAGATACCATTTTAAACTAAAAAGTCTATTTTAATTCTATAAATATCATAATTGAATCTGTTTATTTTATAACAGAAGTGCTCTCCCACGGAAGCTACACAAACACCCACAACAAATTTAAGTTGACTTTTATTGTGTCGTTCATATGCTTGGTTGGATTTTGTCGCTCAGCATGGCCGGCTGCTTTGGTCCCATGTGATATGGTCAACTGTGAAATCAAAATATGTATACAATCGGGACGGTCATTTTAAGGGTTTTTCTCTCCCTTGAATTATTTGATACGAACAACTGTGATATATATATGTGTTTTATTTTTTAAAAAATAGATCAGCTGATGGTTTTATTACAGCAGTTTATCATTTTAAAGGTTGGAAAAACAAACGAGGCATTTCAGTCTCTCTCTAGTCACCATCAGAAATTGAATTCAGAACATGCCGTGTGGAATATGAGTTCGAAATTCATCTCCAACTACTGAGTCACCTCGTGGTGATTTATGTTATATATGTTGTTTGAATATTCTTTGTATATAAAACTAAAAATCAGAGTCGATACTTACTAATCTTTTAATCTTAACGACGAGTTGATTCCTCCCCATAATTTAGGAACCGGATCCCTTCCGGATCCATAAAAACATGAGCCTACTAATCAATAAATTCGGACCGTTGAAATTTGATCCAATGACTACAATTATTATAATTTTTAGGAAGAGCCTCTTTGTAGTCGTTGGATCAAATTTTAACAACTTGGATTCATTGATTAGTGGGCTTAGTTTTAAAGGATCCGGAGGGGATCCGGTTCCCACAATTTAATAAAAGGTCGATTAAGCATATCATGCGGAGACTGGTGGTGTAGACAGCGAGTAGGGTTTTGGATATACAAGGCATGGGGAAAACAGCGCTTGGTGGAGTAACAAGTTCAATAATAAATCAATAGTTGACTTTGTTTAATTAATCAATTAAGTAGACAGAGACAACCATCTAGTTGAATTATAGGGCGGCCTTTCGTTCTTGGAAGAAATTAACTGTTACATACTATCCAATGTTACGAGTTTTATGCACAACTTAACTGTTGCAAGCCAAGTCTAATTGTTGCAAGCAAAATTTAACTGTTGATTCTTCAAATCATTCAATGATACAATAATACTGTGAAAATTAGACTGTAAATTTAGAAAATTAAGTTCATGATGCAAGGAGCAGAAGTTGTTTGAATTATCATATTGAAATTTGAGTTGTTAACTTGTTTTAAGTGCTTTGCTTTTGTTTAAGAGTTTATTGCTTTGTTTTTCTAGTTGTTTATGTTGTAGACTGGTACTAGAAGCGAAGTTTTTAAGGTTTTCAAGTCTCTCTCTTTACAGTTGGAATAGTTGACCGTACCCATGTATCCTATATATTAATTCTATATTTTTTTTCATACCACGCAATTCTCTGCACCAGTTCATTACTGTTTGAATATGTATTGTAGATTTACAATCCTCACTCATAACCATTCTGCAAATGACGTCCTTCCGCAAGGGCATAAAATAATATTGCTTATGCACCTTAGTTCACATTCGATCCCCACTAATTTATTCCACCGAACATAAACATCTAACCCACAAAACTCTAACAAAAATCAACTTGATCCACGACTTAGATTTACGATTCATAAAAACATGCCCGTATTATATCTATTGACATGAGAACATTTTCTCTATATTTATATAAATTATTAGATGATGAAAAAATAGTAAATAAATTAAATATTATTAGTGAAACGTATGTGAATATTTACATAAGACGTAATTGAGACCCTTTATTTGACATTGATATTCATGATTAAAAAAGAAAAAGAAAAGAGAGATAGAGTGGTCCTCCAAAGTTTTTATAGCAACGGGGTCATGAAGCCATTGTAGAATAACATTTATTTCTCATTCATCCAAGGCTTTAATTCTTGTATTATTCGTTTACTAATTTACGTTGACTTGGAAATCTGGCCACAAAATCAACCATTTTATTTTATTTATTTTTTTAAAAATGAGGACAACTGATAATAAATCACTGTTATCTATTCATTCTGAGGATTATGAAGGCTCACAGAGGCATTTCAATCTCTCACTGACCACAAGTCTGGCTTTCACATCAAAAACGGATTTCGAATCCAAGACCTCCAGTTTTTAGTTTGAAGGAAGTCTCGCAATCCGCTTTTTACCACTGGACCACCAACTCGTGGTTGAACCATTTTATTTGATTTTGTACATAGTTTTGGGTAAACATTATCAAGGTTTCCATGCATGATGCGCATCCTTGGGGTCGGGGGCTGGACGAAACATTCATGCACACCAAGATATAGTTTTCATGTCTGCGTGATGCGATATACTGATATAAAAAATTAAAAAAAATAAATGAAAAAGGTTTGAAAAACTTTAAGTTTTAATGAAAATGACAAAATAAAAAGTAAAGTGAATGGTAATAAGATTTACTTTTTAATGTAAAAATATAATTTTTCGTTAAAGTAAACAGTATCGAAAATTTTTCGTTAAAATTCCTTATAAATTATCATGTGTAACAACTAAACATTTTCGATATCACCATCTATGCCCTCATAGATCCTCGATCGATTCAAGGTACAGTATTAATAAATATGTACACATATTATAACAAAATACGAATCCTGAATTTCTTGCTGAGGAGAAATTTTTAGTTGTAATAGGAACACGGATTATACATCATGTGTTTTTATGCAAGTGGTGAAAAATTTTAATTTTTAAGTTATTAACCTTTTAACACACATAACAGATCATTTACATAAAAACATATGATGTACCACATTATGTGACGATCACATTGAAAAATCTCTCCTTGCTGAGGTAGTAGACTTTCTTTCCTGACTCATCACGCTGCCCGAGGACACAGCCCATTGATGAGTCTAAGACATGTAGGTACATGAAAAGGGCCCTTCTTTGACCACATACAATATTGTGACAGTAATTAAAATTGAAAAAAACTTTCGCTGCTGGCCTCGCGAATTCTCTTTTTCCCTTCAAGTGATTGAAATATATTAAACATGAATAACAGAGTTTGAACATGGATGTAATGGATTGAAGAAGAAGATCCTAACCTCAAAGGAACTCCACCACTTACATCGTTTACATTCCAAGCTAAATGTTTTTTTATTAGATTAATAGCTTATGGAAGGGCTAAAATGCTTATTATGAGCCAAAAATGCTTATGATTACGTTTAACAGAAAAACTTTTTTTTAGGTCATTGAAACACTTTCAAGTGATTTCGTGAAAAGTACTTATTTTCAATCAAATTTGTGACATTTTATAATAAAATCACTTGTGGCTAGAACGTTTTTAGCAAAACAGTTTATGTTCCCACTTTTTGGGGTCTAATTAAACAATCCAATTCCGTGTTTTTTTTAACAAACGATATATACTTAGGAGTGAGAGAGTGCGCTAAGCCTCACAATGGACTAGCAATAATATGATTCAAGTTCGCCTTTGACGAGAATCGAATCCAAGACCTCTCACTAATAAGTACCTTTCATGAATTATTGTCATTCATCCCATCAATTTTTATTGTATTATTTAAGTAGGATATCCTATTAGTATATGTTGACCCAAACGTTTTGGTAACTAAATCTCCTTTCAATTATATCTTGATATCACGAGGATACAATTCCATGTAAGTGTACATGTGATATCATTAACTATACATGTGCATGTACAGCCATAAACTACAATATTGTATTTTTGGGCAAGCCATAAACTGCAATATTATATTTTTTGGGCAATCCATAAACTGCATTGAATAAATGATATGATATCCATAACACACCTTATGAGAATGTTACTAGATCTATAAATGTATCAGAAGAGTACGCTACATATACAAGAACCTCTGGTAAGAGAGAATTAACTAGAGATCAAACCATGGCATCAGCACCATCAACTCCCTATGTAGTAATCTTCCCTTTCATGGCTTACGGCCACACTCTTCCATTACTGGACCTCTCGAAAGCTCTCTCCCACCGGAAAATCAAGGTGTCCATCATCACAACTCCATCAAATGCAGAATCAGTTGCCCAACACCTAGCAAACTACCAAAATATAGACTTGATTGAAATCCCATTTCCCACCATCGATGGCCTTCCTCAAGGTTGTGAAAACACCTCTCAACTTCCATCCATGGCTTTCTATGTCCCTTTCCTCATGGCCACCAAAAAACTCCAAACCCCTTTCGAACAAGTCCTACAAGGAATGAGGGAATCCAAATCCCTTCCGATTTGTGTCATCTCTGATTTCTTTTTGGGTTGGACTCTCTCTTCATGCAGATCCTTTGGGGTCCCTAGGTTGGTTTTTCATGGCATGGGGGTCTTATCAATGGCTATATGCAAAGCTGTGTGCGTGCACATGCCACACACGAAAGCGAAGTCCCTTTTTGACCCGGTAGAGTTGCCAGGTCTCAAGCTTCCCTTTGATCTAAGTGTTTCGGAGTTACCAGCTCAACTCATTCAAGCAACTGATGAGAAGGACCCTTTTTCTCAATTCATAGACGCTGTGGGAGAAGCTGACATCAATAGTTGGGGGGTTATTGTGAACAGCTTTGAGGAGATCGAGAGCGGAACTGTTTCTTCATTTGAAGCTTTCTATGAAAATGGAGCTAGAGCTTGGTGTTTAGGACCTTTGTTGTTGTATGACAAAGTTGAAGGTGTTGAGAAACACATCAGCCATAACCAACCCAGCAAGTTAATGCAATGGCTCAATGACCAAGTGACTCTAGGCTCTGTGCTATATGTCTCGTTCGGCACGCAGGCAAACTTGTCAGATGCTCAACTTGATGAAGTCGGCTTGGGTTTGGAGGAGGCTGGGGTTCCATTTTTATTGGTTGTTCGATCAACCACTTGGTCTCCACCAAATGGACTTGAAGAGAGGTTGAAAGGTAAGCCTTGTTATGATATGAAATTTCAGAATTCTCCTTATTATAACGAATCATATATGTTTAGAGAGTAACGATATTAGATAGAATATTTTTTAAATATAGTTTTTAACGTATATTTAAAAGAAATGATTTTCACACATCTCTTTATTTTTATTTCTATCTTGATTTTTTTATATATATTTATTCATTCCATGTACCAAAAATAAGCAGAGATATAAATAAAGAGAAAATAAGTCTACAAATATCACTTAAAATGTTTAATTTCCCAAAATTCTGATATGCTTGATCTTGATATATTTGTGACTTTTGTCAATAATTTTGTATCCAATACATTAATGTTAATATTTTAAAAATTAACTTTGAAGGTAAGGGAATGATCATAAGGGAATGGGTTGACCAGCGCCAAATACTATCACACCGAGCAGTCGGAGGGTTTTTTAGTCACTGTGGTTGGAACTCGGTGCTTGAAAGTATATCTGCTGGAGTGCCAATCTTGGCTTGGCCTATGATAGCTGAGCAGTCTTTGAATGCTAAGCTTATTGCCGAAGGACTTGGGGCTGGACTTGGCATTAGAAAGAGCCATGATTTGGGGTCAGGAATTGAGGTTTCGAGGCAGGCAGTTTGTGAAGGAGTGAGAGAGTTGATGGGAGGAGAGAAGGGAAGGGATGCAAGGGAAAGAGCACAAGCTTTGGGAAGAGTAGCTTGGCGTGCGGTCCAAGAAGGTGGTTCATCCAATCAAGCCCTAAACAAGCTCATTAACCAACTATTTGCATGTTATGCTCAATAGATTAGATTAGTTTATCTTGATCCAAATCTCAATTCCGAGAAAAAACTTCATTAGAGGATATGGATGTGTACACATATGTGCAACATACTAAAACGATTCTCTTATGTTATTCGATTGGAAATTTGAATTGCCATGAGTTAAAAAAAAACCCAACCATCAGCTCAAACAATCCACCGCTTGCAATTAACTAAAGCTATCAATCTTAACTTTTTGTACTTGTACATCTTGCAAGGGATGGGAGAAAGTAAAGGAGTGTCTCAACAATAACCACCACCGGGTGACCCAATGGTTGAAGATGAATTTCAGGTCCGTATTTCACACGGCACGTTCTGAGTTCAACTACTGGCGCTAGTGAATTGTACGAAGGTGGCCACAGGAAGGCTGAAATGCCTCTTTAAGTCTTTTCAGCTCTCAGAATGGTGGATTGTCGTGGCAAAACCACTAGCTAGTTCCTTTTAATAATAATAATGAAAAAGGAGGAGTGTCTCAACAATGGAGTGTCCTCCTTTATGGGCCTTGACAATTAACTATCCATCTGTAGTGTCCTTCTTTAAGGGCCTTGACTAGTAGTAACCATCCATCAGCAATGTCCCCCCTTAAAGCACAAACCTTCCAAACATGCTAGTGTCTCAACATGATCGAGTGTGGACATATGTCGAAAGTTCGAAACCAACAAGCCTGCCAGGAGAACTTCCCTTCCGGTTCCCTTACCACAACTCGAACACCCCTAATCCCCAAACACGCATCTAAAGCGCCATCGTAGTTGATCCCTGAGAAGTGGACATTGGCAAAGACGCTTTTGGGTACCGCACTCTGTATAATTTTTTAGATAATACTTTCAACATTCCTACTAATTAAAGAGGAAAGTTCTCCTTCTCTGATAAGACATTATTTCATTTATCGAATTAGATAATCCAAATGGTTCATTTTTATCATCTTTTTAAGAGAATTTATAAAAAAAAACTCATTCGATTTAAAGACTGGTTATTAGCAATCTCTACATGTCAATTAAATTGATAGTTATGATAACAAGTAGTATCCTCGTGATAAAATGGTACTTCCTTTTATTTGTATGGATGACCAAATTGTCTCCAAATTGAATGAATTTTCTAGAGATGATCTTTATTTGATAATAAAAAAATGAACTATTCTAGTTATGACGTTTGTACGATGAAATAACATTACGTTAGGAAGAAAGAAGATTTTGCTCCTTAAAGGGAAAGAGAAATGTATTACACGAAAGAGGTGCAGTCCCGCTCGTTTAGCCGAGTGAGACTGCATCTACAAATTTTTCTGAGGGGTTATGTAGCAAAAAAAAATTCGAGGGGCCAATTCAAGATTTTAAACTTTATAGGGGTCGTTAATCAATTAGCCTCTCATACTATCCAATGTTATGAGTTTTATGCATAACTTAACTGTTGCAAGCAAAATTTAACTGTTGATTCTTCGAACCATTCAATGATACAATAATACTGTGAAAATTAGACTGTAAATTTAGAAAACTAAGTTCATGATGCAAGGAGTTTGAATTATCATATTTAAATTTGAGTTGTAAACTTGTTTTAAGTGCCTTGCTTTTGTTTAAGAGTTTATTGCTTTGTTTTTCTAGTTGTCTATGTTGTAGACCGGTACTAGAAGCGAATTTTTTAGGGTTTTCAAGTCTCTCTCTTTACTGTTGGAATAGTGGACCGTACCCATGTATCCTATATATTCATTCTATATTTTTTTTCATACCACGCTATTCCCTGCACCAGTTCATTACTGTTTGAATATGTATTGTAGATCTACAATCCTCACTCATAACCATTCTGCAAATGACGCCTTTTCGCAAGGGCATAAAATAATATTGCTTATGCACCTTAGTTCACGTTCGATCCTCACTAATTTATTCCACCTAACATAAACATCTAACCCACAAAACTCTTAACAAAAATCAACTTGATCCACGACTTAGATTTAGATTCATAGTAAACGTGCCCGTATTATATCTATGGGTTCTTTAGATATAGACCATTGCAACTCTTATTTCCTAAATAAAAACCCACATAATTATAAACATTCAAATAAAATCCAAATTTAAAAATGATTGCCATGTAGGAAAGTAATTGACCTATTAATACAAAATATTTACAACTTGTACCACAATATTTAAAATAAATCAATAAATATTATTACTCACCTTAATTACAATGAATAAATAATTTATTGCATATTATTACCCATAACACACACATATATATACATTCAAATGTATATAGTACTACCATAAGCTCAAAAAAAAAAAAAATTATATATATATAGTTTACCTATATATATAGTACTACTATATGTTCAAATATATATATATATACACGTATATGCACAATACTACATATATGAACAAACATATTATACTAATTAATCTACCTATATGTAAATTTATGATGAGCAAATAACATATATTTTGTAGGTATTATCATATATATTGGGCACATTTTATTATTATATGTACAAAAGAATAGGTAAAATAGTATTGAATAGAATAATAATTTTTTTTTATGTAGGTACATTATTTTGCATACATTGGGTTTGTTTTATTATGTAGGTAAATTATTTTGTATGTATTTTACATATAATGGGGAAATTATTTTGCTTTTTTAAGCAATCTAACATTTTAAAATTCGAATAGTAGGTGCACTGAATCAAATAATATTTTTTGTAGGTAAATTATTTTGCATGAATTTTTATGTATACTAGGCATTTTGGTTTTGTTATATATATGTGTGTGAAATAATTTACCTACATTTATATTAAAATATAATTTGTTGACTTAACTAAGCATGTATTATTACATATATTAGGCATGTTTTGTTGTTATTATATATTAGGCAATAAATTTATTATTCTTTATTTTCGTAAAATCATTAATTCTCTATCACAATCTATATGGAACTAATTGTGTACATCAAACATTCAAATAGGGGTGTTTTGGGCATCAAAAAATTTTAAATGTGTAAAATCAAATATAATTAATGAATTTGCTGATGTGGAATCTAGTTAATGGGTTTTATTTGAGTAAAAAACTTATGATGGGTTTTATGTGGAGAAAATTAAATTTCAGGGGCTAAAGTCATATTTTCAGTATTTAGAAGAAATTAGGTTCTCATCCTTCTTTTTGCTACTTCATTGATTAAAATCTTATTCCTTTTTAATTTTTGATCAAGATCCTTGGGTATTAATAACATTATTAATTATTTCAATAATAAAATATATTTTTTTCTAAATATATTCATTTAATGTTAAAAATGTTTCTTTTTTAATTTGTACCAATTTTCTTTTCAATTTTTATTTGTACCCATATATTAATTTCTTTTTGTGCCCATATTTTTTTTTATTTGTACTTTTTATTTTGCTAAAGGTACCCATACTAATTATATGTACCCATTCATGTAAAACTTTTTAATCTTAAAATGTACTCATTCTTAAATATACCAATTTGTTATATGTAAAATGTACCATTTTTTTTTATATAAAATCTATTCAATTTTTTTCTAATCCATTTTTAAACTTATATGGGTACATTCTTTTTTCTTTGATTTTAAAATGTATCAATGTCAAATTTAATCGAAGAAATTTACTGACGTTATTAAGCCTAATATCTTTCTTTTTTTTTGTGATTTTGAAGAATGTACCCATGTTTTGATACAATAATTTTTTTGGTTAATTTTGATGAATGTACCCATGTTTATATATATACACACACAATAGTATATTTATATTTTAATATTTTTAATCCCACAAATTATGGTTTTTTTTATTTAAAATCTCATTTATATAAAAAACTAAATTTCTAATTTTTTTATTTAAAAAATATAATAACGTACATAGAAATAAATTATCACATTACTTTCAGGGACCTCGATCAAAAATTAAAAGCCAACAAGGTTTCAATCAAAGAATGTTCATAACTAAGGACTGCATCCAAAGTCTCCCTTTTATTATTTTTTTTAAAAGGAGGACAACTGATGGTAAGTCACTGTTATCCATTTATTTCGGGAGCCAGGAAGGCTCACAGAAACATTTCAGCCTCTCACTGACCACAAGTCTGGCTTTCACACCAAAAACAAATTTTGAACCCAAGACCTCCAGTTTTTAATTTGAAAGAAGTCTCGCAATCTGCCTTCTACCACCGGGCCACCAACTCGTGGTTCAACCATTTTATTTGATTTTGTACATATTTTTGGGTAAACATTATCAAGGTTTCCATGCATCTATGCATGCATGCATGGTGCGCATCTTTGGGGTCGGGGGCTGGACGAAACATTCATGCACACCAAGATACAGTTTTCATGTCTGCGTGATGTGATATACTGATATAAAAAATTAAGAAAAACAAATGAAAAATGCTTCAAAACTTTAAGTTTTAACTAAAATGATAAAACAAATGGTAAAATGAATAGTAATAGGATTAACTTTTTTAGTGTAAAAATATGATTTTTCGTTAAAGTAGATAGTACCAGAAACTTTTCGTTAAAGTTCCCTATAAATTATCATGTGTGACAACTGAACATTTTCGATATCACCATCATATGCCCTCATAGATACTCAATCGATTCAAGGTACCGTATTAATAAATATGTACACATATTATAACAAAATACGAATCCTGAATTTCCTGCTGAGGTGGTAGGCTTTCTTTCCTGCCTGACTCGTCATGCTGCCCGAGGACACAGCCCATTGATGAGTCTAAGACAGTTAGGTACATGAAAAGGGGCCTTCTATGACCACATACAATATTGTGACAGTAATTAAAATTGAAAAAACCTTCGCTGCTGGCCTCGCGAATTCTCTTTTTCCCTTCAAATGATTGAAATATATTAAACATGAATAACAGAGTTTGAACATGGATGTAATGGATTGAAGAAGAAGATCCTAACCTCGAAGGAACTTCACCACTTACATCGTTTACATTCCAAGCTAAATGTTTTTTTTTTTAGATTAATAGCTTATGGAAGGGCTAAAATGCTTATTATGAACCGAAAGTGCTTATGATTACGTTTAACAGAAAAAACTTTTTTTTGGGTCATTGAAGCACTTTCAAGTGATTTAGTGAAAAGTACTTATTTTCAATCAAATTTGTGACATTTTATAATAAAATCACTTGTGGCTAGAACGTTTTTAGCAAAACTATTTCTGTTTCCCACTTTTTGAGGTCTAATTAAACAATCCAATTCCGTGGTTTATTTTTAACAAACGATATATATACTTAGGAATGGGAGAGTGCGCATACTTAGGAGTGGGAGAGTGCGCTAAGCCTCATAATGGACTACCAATAATATGGTTCAAGTTCGCCTTTAACGAGAATCGAATCTAAAACCTCTCACTTACAACTACCTTTCATTAATTATTGTCATTCATCCTATCAATTTTTATTGTATTATTTAAGTAGGATATCCTATTAGTATATGTTGACCTAAACGTTTTGGTAACTAAATCTCCTTTCAATTATAACTTGATATCACTAGGATACAGTTCCATGTAAGTGTAAATGTGCTATCATTGTACATGTGCATGTATACATAGCCATAACTACAATATTGTATTTTTGGGCAAGCCATAAACTGCGATATTATATTTTTTGGGCAATCCATAAACTGCATTATGATATCCATAACACACCTTACGACAATGTTACTAGATCTATAAATGTATCAGAAGAGTACGCTCCATATACAAGAACCTCTGGTAAGAGTGAATTAACTAGAGATCAAACCATGGCATCAGCACCATCAACTCCCTATGTAGTAATCTTCCCTTTCATGGCTTACGGCCACACTCTTCCATTACTGGACCTCTCGAAAGCTCTATCCCACCGGAAAATCAAGGTTTCCATCATCACAACTCCATCAAATGCAAAATCAGTTGCCCAACACCTAGCAAACTACCAAAATATAGACTTGATTGAAATCCCATTTCCCACCATCGATGGCCTTCCTCAAGGTTGTGAAAACACCTCCCAACTTCTTGTTGGAAATTATGAAGTTTGAGTGCAAATTTCATTTGTCCCACATTGGTCATTCCCAAAACACTTCAACACTTTATAAGGCTTTGTCCTTATTAGAAAGTAATTGGAGTATTGGACTTGGAGAATGAATTTGGGCTCACCTTTGAGGTTGGGTTTTGATGTGTGCTAATTAAATGATAATTAATATATATAATTAATTATAATTAATATATAATTAATATATATTTAATTATCAAAAGATGGGCCTTAGGGCTCTTGGGCTCTAATGATTAAATACTTTAATTAATTATTTTTCGGATTTAATTAATTATTATTTTTATTAATTAAATTCGAATTTAATTATTTAAATATTTAAATTATTTATTCCAATAGACTCATCTTTTCAGATGAAGTCTGAAGAGTGCAAGTACACAGAAACCAAAAACACCTCTCTGAGGAGGTGTCTTCCAACAGATGCATCCTTTCTTCTTACCTGTTACGAACAAGCATCCATCAATTATATATACATGCATCTGCATATCATTTTAGACACTGAAAATCATCAAACCTTGAATACCAAGCATACTGAGAGTACCACAAACAAATTCGCCAGAAGTCTAGTTTTTCCGGTGCTGGAATTCTAAACTTAGATCGTTGAATCCTGGTGAGGCAGACGTCCGAAGAACTACAAGCACTGAGTAGGGGCGAATTTCTGTTTCAAGGACATTGCGGTACGCAAGCCTCGATCTTCAAGGTGTCTGTATTTAATTTTTATTCTAGTTCTTACTGTGTTAAATTTCTGTTCGCATTTAGTTTTTATTAGCATATATAATATATCACAGATTGTTGACATATCTCCAACAATCTTGAAACAGAAGATGGATTCACAATCTGTGAATGTGAATGGCGCTGTGCCAAAATACTCTGAAAAGCCTGAGAAGTTCAAAGGGCTGGACTTCAAGAGATGGCAACAGAAGATGTTGTTTTTCCTGACAACTATGAATCTCGCTCATGTTGTTAAGGAAGAAGCTCCGCAGTCTAGTGAGAATCCAATGACTAGAGAGACTGTCATGGCAATTGAAGCTAGGACTCATTCTGAGTTTTGTTGCAGAAACTATATTTTAAATAGTTTGGATGACAATCTCTATGACATTTATTCTCTGTGCAAGATAGCGAAGGAGTTATGGGAATCCTTGGAGAAAAAGTATAAGATTGATGATGCCGGTTCAAAGAAATTTGTTATCGGTAAGTTTCTCAAATATACAATGGTGGATTCCAAATCTGTTGTTTCTCAGGTTGAAGAAATCCAGAAATTGATCTATGAATTGCACTCCGAGGGATGCGAGATCAATGAACACTTCCAAGTTGGTGCAATAATTGAGAAGTTGCCAAATTCCTGGAATGACTTCAAAATTTATCTCAAGCACAAGCGTCGAGAGATGAATATGGAAGATCTGATTCTGAGGCTAAGAGTGGAAGAAGACCACAGAAAGGCAGACCGTTCTGGAGGGTTTGCTGCCATTGAAGCCAATGCGAATTATGTTGAGGGAGGAAATTCCAAGGCCAAGCCGAAAAAGAATAAGGCTCCTAAAACCAAGCAGTTTGTGCAATCTGCCCTTGCTCCAAAAGGCAAGAATCTGAAGAAGATTAAGGGCGCCTGCTATGTGTGTGGCAAATCTAGTCACAAGGCACAAGATTGTTATCATCGCAAGGATGGAAATCATGCCAACGGAAACAACAACAACCATGCTAACATGGCAATCACCGATGAAGAATTGGCTGCTGTTGTATCCGAGGTAAACATGGTCTCAAATGGGAGTGAATGGCTGTTGGATACTGGTGCTACCAAGCACATATGCGCTGACAGGAATCTGTTCACCGAATACCATCCTGCTGCCCCTGGAGAAAAGCTGTATATGGGCAATTCTGCCTCATCTGCGGTGGTGGGCAAAGGCAAAGTGATACTCAAATTCACATCTGGAAAGAGTCTCACCTTGCTGAATGTGCTGCATGTTCCTGAAATAAGGAGGAACTTGGTTTCTGGACCTATTCTGATTACTAAGGGCTTTAAACTTGTAATGGAATCCAACAAATTTGTACTTACCAAGGGTGGGATGTTTGTTGGAAAGGGATATGTGGCTGATGGCCTTGTGAAACTCAACGTAATTGCCATTGATGATGCTAATAAAATAAATGCTTCTACTTATATTGTTGAGTCTTCTAATATTTGGCATGCTAGATTAGGACATGTTAATTGTCGTTCCATGCAAAGAATGGTTAAATTAGAATTATTACCTAAATTCGAAATTGATTTTAATCATAAGTGTGAAACATGTACTGAATCGAAATTTGCTAGGCAAACGAGGAAGTCAATTTTGGAAAGATCAAATGAATTACTTGGATTAATTCATAGTGATCTTTGTGACTTTAAATCCACACCAACTCGTGGAGGAAAGAATTATTATGTCACTTTTATTGATGATTGCAGTAAGTATTGCTATGTTTATTTGATTCATAGCAAGGACGAAGCTTTGAATATGTTTAAGACATATAAAGCCGAAGTTGAAAATGAACTTGAGAGAAAAATCAAAGCACTTAGATCCGATAGAGGAGGAGAGTATGAATCTACTGCCTTCTCAGATTTTTGTGCACAACATGGAATTATACATCAAATAACGGCTCCATACACGCCACAACAAAATGGTGTTGCCGAAAGGAAAAATAGAACATTCAAAGATATGATTAATTCCATGTTAAATAGTTCTGGGCTTCCGCACAGTTTGTGGGGTGAAGCTTTACTTACTGCAAATACCATATTGAATAAGGTTCCTCTAAAAAAGATTGACGAGTCACCTTATGAACTATGGAAAGGACATAAACCCACTTATAAAACCCTCAAAGTGTGGGGTTGCTTAGTAAAGGTGCAAGTTCCGTTACCAAAAAGAACGAAACTAGGACCTAAAACTATTGATTGCGTATTCATTGGTTATGCAAATAATAGTGCTGCTTATAGGTTTCTTGTTATAAAATCTTCGATTTCAGATATACATGTTAACACTATATTAGAATCAGCGGATGCAGAATTCTTTGAGGATATATTTCCTTACAAAGAGAAAGAATCTGGTCCTAATACAAAGAGGATTCATGATAATAGTCATGATCAAGCCTTTTCTTCTGGTGTCCAAGAAAATGATATGGAACCAAGAAGAGGAAAAAGAACCAAAGTTTCTAAAAATTTTGGACCAGATTTCATTGCTTACTTGTCCGAGAATGAACCTGGAACTTTTAAAGAAGCAATGTCTTCTTCCGAGGCTCCTTTATGGAAGGAAGCAATTAAAAGTGAAATGGAATCCATTATGGAAAATAACACATGGGAATTGGTTGATTTACCTCCTGGTAGTAAACCAATTGGTCATAAATGGATTTTCAAGAAGAAACTTAAGACGGATGGAACCATTGACAAGTTCAAGGCATGTTTAGTAGCCAAAGGTTATCGCCAAAAGGAAGGGTTGGATTATTTCGACACTTATTCTCCAGTTTCTCGCATAACGTCAATTCAGACGTTAATAGCAATTGCGGCTGTGTACAACTTTGATATACATCAAATGGATGTAAAAACAGTATTCTTAAATGGAGAACTTGATGAAGAAATATATATGGAACAACCTGAAGGGTTCGTGCTTAAAGGACAAGAAAGCAAAGTGTGCAAATTAGTTAAGTCATTATATGGACTTAAACAAGCACCAAAACAATGGCACGAGAAATTTGATCATACTTTGTTGACACATGGGTTCAAAATAAATGAATCCGATAAATGTGTCTACATTAAGAGTAATGATAAAACTTGTGTCATTGTCTGCTTATATGTGGATGATATGCTCATAATGGGAAGCAATAAAGATGTAATAAACAAAACAAAGAAAATGTTGAATTCAAGTTTTGACATGAAAGACTTAGGTCAAGCCGATGTCATTTTAGGAATTCAAATTAAGCGAAATAGTGAAGGATATGTCCTTACACAATCTCATTATGCAGAAAAAATATTACGAAGGTTTGGTCAATTTGATTGCAAACCTGCTGCAACTCCTTTTGATGCTGCGTGCAAGTTGGAGAAAAATAAAGGCCATGCCATATCTCAACTTGAATATTCTCAAGTAATTGGAAGTCTAATGTACTTGATGAATTCCACTAGGCCTGACTTAGCTTATGCAGTAAGTAAGCTTAGTAGATATACAAGTAATCCGGCACAAGAGCATTGGGATGCCTTAGTAAGAGTGTTAAGGTATTTGAAAAATACACTTGACTACGGATTACACTACACAAAGTATCCACCTGTTGTAGAAGGCTTCAGTGATGCCAATTGGATTTCTGACACTACAGAATCCAAGTCGACAAGTGGATATGTTTTTACCTTGGGAGGTGCAGCAATATCTTGGAAATCCTCTAAACAAAAATGTATAGCTCGTTCCACCATGGAGTCAGAGTTTATAGCTTTAGACTTAGCTGGAGAAGAAGCCGAGTGGCTTAAACATTTTTTGGAGGATATTCCAATGTGGCCAAAACCTGTAACTGCTATATGTATACATTGTGACAATATGGCTGCGCAAGCAAGGGCCAAAAGTCATGTATACAATGGTAAGTCGCGACACATCAGGCGTCGGCATAATACTCTTAAGAAGTTGCTCTCCAATGGAGTAATATCCATTGATTATGTGAAGTCAAAGGAAAATATAGCTGATCCTTTGACAAAAGGCCTACCAAGAGAGAAAATATTATTTACATCGAGGGGAATGGGTCTTAAGCCAATTCAATGAATCGAACTGGGCGGAAACCTAACCTAGCTGATTGGAGATCCCATGGTCTAGGTTCAATAGGCCAACTGGTTGAGTTTGATTCACAAGTTGAACACACAACTTGCCCATTCTTATGATAAAATGTGTGTTGTCTGTTGAGTTTGAGGGGTTATGTTTTATACATTTAATGACATTAATATCTTGTTATCAAGAGGAATATGGCAGACTATTCTTAATTAATGTCACCTATATAGGAGTAAATGGGGCCACATTTATGAGAATTGAAATGGCTAAATTCTCTAAAGCTCCTACGAAATCCGGGATCTGTTCAGGGCCAAAATGAACACAACCGTATGAATTGACGTGTGGCAGACATGATATGTGTGTAGCATATTGTCTCGGTTTACTACTGCGGTGAACAGTTCAAGATCTTCCACATCCACTGCGTCACCAAGTAAAATCGATATGCTTTCACTAGGGTAAGTTCAAGTCCAAAAGACACTTCACCCGATGCATATCATGTCTATTCTCTCTCAGTTTTAGGCAGCCTAGTTATACATTTGCATTTTACATTTGCATTCAAATGTGGGGTGATTGTTGAAGTTTGAATGAAATTTCAACTCAAATGTGGGGTATTGTTGGAAATTATGAAGTTTGAGTGCAAATTTCATTTGTCCCACATTGGTCATTCCTAAAACACTTCAACACTTTATAAGGCTTTGTCCTTATTAGAAAGTAATTGGAGTATTGGACTTGGAGAATGAATTTGGGCTCACCTTTGGGGTTGGGCTTTGATGTGTGCTAATTAAATGATAATTAATATATATAATTAATTATAATTAATATATAATTAATATATATTTAATTATCAAAAGATGGGCCTTGGGGCTCTTGGGCTCTAATGATTAAATACTTTAATTAATTATTTTTCGGATTTAATTAATTATTATTTTTATTAATTAAATTCGAATTTAATTATTTAAATATTTAAATTATTTATTCCAACAGACTTATCTTTTCAGATGAAGTCTGAAGAGTGCAAGTACACAGAAACCAAAAACACCTCTCTGAGGAGGTGTCTTCCAACAGATGCATCCTTTCTTCTTACCTGTTACGAACAGGCATCCATCAATTATATATACATGCATCTCACTACAAGAAAAATGGCCTTTGGGCACAAAGTTAGGGACACAAATGAGGTGTTCGTGTTTGTTTAAGCACCAATAATGGGGAACAGTGCTCATTTCGTAATGGGCACCATGAATTGTGCTCAATGTTAAGAAAAATGGACACAAACAAATTATTGGGCACACAACCATGACTTTTGTGCTTTCAATGTCAGCAATGGAAATTTTTTTATTAATTTACAATGACACCATAAATATAATTGTGTCCTATAATTTAATATATTTAAAGTAAAAGTAGATTTTTTGTGCCCTTTGTTTAAAATAATGTTTTAAACATATTAAGAAACCATTTTTCTCAATCTTCACGCCTCACTGTGTCCTCATTTCCTTCATTCCGC
This sequence comes from Cotoneaster glaucophyllus, assembly GCA_036320875.1. Lineage (NCBI taxonomy): Eukaryota > Viridiplantae > Streptophyta > Magnoliopsida > Rosales > Rosaceae > Cotoneaster > Cotoneaster glaucophyllus. The sequence goes on along the minus strand of CM070073.1, from coordinate 6,610,560 downwards.
CTGTCTCTGTTTCCCTTTCAACCCAGCCTCTCCTCAATTCCTCCGCCTCTCCTCTCTCTGGCTCTCCCCTTCCCAATCGAACCGAGCCTCTCTTCAACCCTAGGCTCTCTCTCTCTCTATTTTCCCCAAATTTTAGACTCTGCAAATCCATATCGAGTTCACATAGAATCTGCAAATCTCTCTCTGAAAATATTGAACCGAGCCAGTCGAGTTCACACATTCTCACAGACTCTGCAAATCCATATCCTTCACATAGAATCTGCAAATCAGTCAGCCTCAACTCTCATCTCATCCCCAGTTCCCCTTCAATTCAGTGCTTGTATAATGCGATTCCTTCATCTCCACTTCATTCCAGGTAAAATGGTAACAATTTAGAACTTGTATTGGTTAATTTAGTTAATAATTTGTGATTAATTTTAGGGTTAGGGTTAGGGTTCGTTTGAAACACAAGGGAACTGAGCGTTTTTCTCTTTTGGGTTATAATCAAAAGGGGATTTTAGGTTTAGGGTTACTGGTATTTTTTCTGCATTTTTGGTGAATTTGGTTGTGGGTTTTGATGTTTGTCTGCAGCAGGGAAAGGGAAGAAAATTGTTCCACTCCCTCCACCAGTTCCCGACTCTCATCGTGCGCTGCCAACTCTCGAACCAAGTGGTCTTTCAGCACCTACAGGAGATGAACGAAGCGAGATGGTATAGTTTTTCTGTAATTTTTACTTTTGTTGTATGTAAATGACCAAATTGAAATGTCTTTGAGCTCCTTACAAATTCAGTCTCCTGACTTATTTTCCTTCTCCTTTTTTTCAATTTGAATGCAACTCTGTCCAATCGTCTTTTTATTATCGGGTTAGCTTCAAAAATGTGAAACCTTATAAGTAAATGGAAAAATAAGGCATGATATTGCTGCTAGATGAAGGGGTTGGCACTTTTTATACGCAAAAAAAATTAAGCAACACTGTATCATTGATGGAGCTTTAAAGTTTTTCAACATCTTGATTAAACAACAAAATGGCATGGATGAAATCATAAGATATTATGTGAATGATGTGATAGACTTAATGAGAGCTATCTTGTATGCATTAATGTATTGGGAAAGAAACTTGAAAGTATTGTCAGAAATATTAAGAAGTTTAACTTTTCAATGCTGCAATTCTGTTTTTCAGTCATGTTGAATAACAGCTTCTTCTATATTTCGCTTCTCTGAATGTTTTAAGGTTGCAAGTTTCCCGTTTGATGATCATAATTGTCCCCCAATCGAACTCATAGAATCTTTCTGTAAGTGCTCATTCATGGTTAAAGGAGGGCATTGAAAATGTTGTGGTCGTCCATTGTAAAGCTGGTATGGCAAGGACAGGAGTAATGATTTGTAGCCTTCTCTTCTTAAGGTGAGATCAATAATTAGCACCTTCAGACCTGGGGGTTGTATGCCGGAAACGTTGGTGCTTCTTTTGGCTCTATATTTCTTACACTTATGACCATAACCTTTTCTTGTTTGTTTTTTCCATGACTCTGCAGTTCTTCCCTACGGCTGAGGAGGCCATGAATTACTATAACCATAAAAGATGTATAGATGGAAAGGCTCTGGTTCTCCCTAATCAGATTGTGAGTCGGTTAAAATTTTCGGATTTCCTTTTCAAGCTTGATGTTCCTTATCTATCTACATCATTGTGATTAACAATTTTTTCTATTATCTTCCTAGAGATACGTCAAATACTTTGAGCATATCTTAAAACATTTTGTAGAAATTATGACTTTAATTTGTGATATATTTCATAAGTTGTTGTACAACAATGGTTCGGATATATAAGCGGAAGAAGAGAGGAAAGAAGAGAGGACTATCCGACAAAGACTAAGAAAAAGAAAAAAGATGACTAATGATGAGTAATGATGATGTCTAAACCTAATGATGACTAATAAAGATAATGATGTCTAATAATGATGTCTAAACCTAATGATGACTAATAATGATGTCTAATAATCACTTTCAACACTCCCCCTCAAGCTGGATCGAGGAGGTTCACTGAGCCAAGCTTGCTCAATAATCGATGAAACTGAACGGATGTCAGTGCCTTGGTGAAGAGATCTGCTAGTTGATCATGGCTTCGTGTGAACATTGTCTGAATGATTTGAGTTTGAACTTGAGCTCGGATGAAATGGCAATCCACTTCAATATGTTTGGTTCTTTCATGGAACACAGGGTTGGCAGCAATGTGCATGGCTGCCTGATTATCACACATAAGTGACATAGGAGTAGAATTAGGAAACCCTAAGTCTGAAAGAAGCCTTTTAAGCCAAATGAGTTCACAAGCAGTGGCTGCCATGGCTCGATACTCAGCCTCTGCGCTGGAACGAGCAATTACCTGTTGCTTCTTACTCTTCCATGTGACAAGGTTTCCACCAACAAATGTACAATAGCCTGTTGTTGATTTTCTATCAATTGCATTACCTGCCCAGTCTGCATCTGTGTAGCCACTAATGACAGTGGACTGATTGTTATGCATAGTAATTCCTTGACCTATTGAACCCTTGAGATAACGAAGGATTCTCTTAACTATGTTAAGATGATCAATAGTGGGAGAGTGCATGAACTGACTCGCCAAGCTCACTGCATATGTGATATCTGGACGAGTGATGGTGAGGTATATGAGCTTGCCTACTAATCGTTGATAGTAGCTTACATCATGCATGACTTCTCCATCTATGCTGAGCTTCAGTTTACAATCAACGGGAGTGATAGCAGGCTTGCAGTCAAGCATTTTTGCTTCTTGAAGAAGGTCCAATGCATATTTCCGTTGATGTAAAAACAGTCCTTTTGACGATGTTGCCATTTCGATCCCCAAAAAATACTTTAACCTCCCCAAGTCCTTGATAGCGAAAGTTTGATGTAGTGAGAGTTTTAGTGCCTCAATCTCCACGATACTATCTCCAGTAATGATGAGATCATCAACGTAGATGAGGACCACCAACTTCCCACTGCTGCCAGTTCTTACAAATAACGAAGAATCAGCATTACTTCGCATGAATCCAGCCTTTTCCAGAACAGAACTGAGCTTGGCATACCAAGCTCTTGGTGACTGTTTCAATCCATATATTGCCTTATGCAATTTGCAAACCATGTTGCCTTTGATACCATTATAGCCGGGAGGAGGTTGCATATACACTTCTTCCTGCAACTCTCCGTGAAGAAAAGCATTCTTCACATCCATTTGGTAGAGTGACCACCCACAATTGATTGCAACTGAAAGTAAAACCCTGACTGAGTTCATCTTGGCCACCGGTGCAAATGTTTCCTTATAATCTACTCCAAAGGTTTGGGTGAAACCTCGAGCAACAAGTCTAGCCTTGTGTCTCTCGATAGATCCATCAGCTTTGAATTTTGTCTTGTAAACCCAACGACTTCCAACAGCCTTTTTTCCTGGTGGTAGTTGAACTAGGCTCCAGGTGTGATTCTCTTCCAGTGCACGAAGCTCTTCTGTCATGGCTTGGTTCCATTGTGGGAGAAGACAAGCTTCTTGAAAGCTTCTTGGTTCACTGTGCTTATCAATTTCACGGAGAAATGCAGCATGAGATGTTGAGAACTTACTAAAGCTGATACATTCAGTGATAGGATGCCGTGAGGCATACGTAACATAATCCTGCAACCTAGCTGGAGGTTTTCTGATTCGAGGAGGGTTTCTCTTAATCACCTGAGACTCTGTAGAGGATTGAGAATGATCAGAGTAAGGCTCTTCTTCACTTTCACTGGCAGTAACTTGGTCAGTTTGTACTTCTTCACAGTGTGGACTCACAGTGACTGGTCTCTCTTCCAACATCGGATAATCAAAGTTTTGAGGGAGTGGGAACATGTCAACTAAATCCTCCCCCTGACTTGTAAAATAAGGGCAGTTTTCTTCAAACTTCACATCTCTTGAAACTGTGCACTTCTTAGTGACTGGATCGAAGCACTTGTATCCCTTTTGGGTGGCCGAATATCCCATAAACACACACTTTGTTGCCCTGGCATCTAGTTTGTCACGGTTCAAGGTTTGGATGTGAACAAAACAAACACAACCAAACACCTTGAGATGTGTCAAATCTATTTTCCTCCCCTTGAGAACTTCATAGGGAGATTTAAAACCTAGCACACGACTTGGAAGTCGATTGATGAGATAAGTGGCAGTGAGAATGGCAAACGACCAAAATTTCTTTGGAACATGCATGTGAATCATGAGAGCACGAGTCTTCTCCAAGAGATCTCTATTTTTCCTCTCGGCTACTCCATTTTGTTGGGGAGTCCCTACACAGCTGGTTTGATGGATGATACCCTGAGAGCTTATGTATTGAAGCATGTTGTTGGACATAAATTCAGTGCCATTATCTGACCTTAAAACCTTAATGTTTGATTGAAATTGTGTTTTAACATGCATGTGAAACTCTTTGAAAATGGTTGGGACTTCACTTTTTGATTTCATAAGATATAGAAAACTTGTTCGAGAGAAATCATCAACAAATAGAACAAAGTACTTAAACCCTTCAATTGATTCAGTTGTAGGTCCCCATACATCGGTGTGTACCATTTCAAAAAGTTTACTTGTCCTAGACATTGAATTACCAAAAGGTAGCCTAGTAAACTTAGAAAATTGACAAGTATCACAAGTAGGATAGGGTTTACAAAAATTTGGAAACAGTTTAGACAAGACACCTTCAGAGGGGTGAGCTAATCTCCTATGCCAAAGTTGGCTTTCATCTATGGACATCGATTGAGCTTGAAGAGCCTGAGTGTAACAGGCATTCTTGCACAAGTAGTAAAGTCCATTTATGAAGACCCCTTCACCAATCATTTTCATGGTGAGAACATCCTGAAACATCACATTATTTGGTGAGAAAATAGCACGGCAGTTTAGAGTGTTGGTGATCTTTCCAATTGACAAAAGTTGAAAAGGAAAGGTTGGTACATAGAGGGCAGTGGAAGGTGTTGTCTGAGAAAGTAAATTTATTTCTCCTTTTCCCAAAACTAAGACATTTTTTCCATTTGCAACAGACACATGCGAAGGACTTGAAAATTTTTTAAAATGATGTAAATTTGTAATTTTGTTTGTCATATGATCTGTGGCTCCTGAATCAATTATCCAACAATCAGTTTCAGTACTTTTTAATAGGGCAGTAGTGAAGGCTTTGAGTATACCTGATGCTTCTCCCTTTGGAACTTTCTCATTTTCAGCAAGAAATCCGGCAAATTGTCCCAACATAGCTATGTGACTACCCTCTTCATTGCCTTGACCATGTGAGCCTTCTCCGTGCCCCTTACTTTGTAGGTAAGTTGCAAATTCATTGATCAATGACAGTGGATTGGCAGAGAACTCCATGGATCCTTGTGAAATAGTGGAAGGGTGACCATTAGCAAGTTGTGCCTTGAAATGAGGTTGAAATTGATGTGAGGACCTTGGAGGTTGAAATTGATGTGAGGACCTTGGTATCATTTTTCCATCTTTGCTGAACTTAGGCTTGAGTTCGGGATGAAGTTCCCAACACTTGTCTTCCACATGACCGACACCATTGCAATATTTGCATTTTAGATGTGTGTTTCTTCCCTTGTATACCTTGGCTTCTGAGTTCTTGTAATTTGATGCATATGCTTGAGTCTCAGTCAATCTGGGGCTGTGATCAGCATTCATAACCTTCTTCCTTGCTTCTTCTCGTTGAATAGTTGCACAAACATTGTTGAAGGTAGGCAGGTCTTGACTCATCAAGATGTGACTTCTTAGGTCCTCGTACTCAGAGCTCAAACTCCCTAACAGTTGATAAATTTTGTCTTCCTCAGCTCGTTTTAGGAGAATGGTAGGATCTGTGGTATGTGGGAGATATACGTCCAACTCATTCCACATGGCTTTAAGTCTCCCAAGATGTTGAACAAACGCTTTCCCTTCTTGTTGAGCACTAGCAATGTCCTTCTTTAATTGGAAGACCCTTGCATAGTTGTTTTGATTTCCATACATATCCTGCAAAGCTTTCCAAAGATCATGTGCGGAATTGGAGTAGCTAAAAATTTCAGCAACATGTTTCTCCATGGTGTTGAGCAATAAGGACATGACAAGTTGATCTTTGCAGAGCCATGTATCATATGTAGAGGAAGAACGGTCTGGAGCTTCCACGCTTCCATTTACAAAACCTAACTTCGCTTTGCCTTCGAGAGCTAGTGAAACAGCTCGGGACCAAGGAAGATAATTGAACTCGTTCAAGAGGACTGAACATAAACGTTGATTGGTGTTAACCTCAACGTCTGAGAAGTTTGAAGAGAGACTGTGCTGGGTTTCCTCATCACGGTTCACAGAACTTTCTTCAGCCATGACTTAGACTTCGAAAAAATCGCAGCAGCAAGAATGGTAGAGACAGGTTACAAAAGAACCTGCTCTGATACCATGTAGAAATTATGACTTTAATTTGTGATATATTTCATAAGTTGTTGTACAACAATGGTTCGGATATATAAGCGGAAGAAGAGAGGAAAGAAGAGAGGACTATCCGACAAAGACTAAGAAAAAGAAAAAAGATGACTAATGATGAGTAATGATGATGTCTAAACCTAATGATGACTAATAAAGATAATGATGTCTAATAATGATGTCTAAACCTAATGATGACTAATAATGATGTCTAATAATCACTTTCAACACACTTCAATGGAGAAACTCCTCCACCTCGAAGGTACACTTCTGATATAGTTCTCCAAAATATATCAGTCTGACCATTCACTTGTATATGTATCGAAGTGTTACAGTGGTGTTGTAATGAGGACCTAGGTTGAGGAGCTAAGTTGAGATATGAGGTATTGAATCGGATATAGGTTATTAAGGTGCACAGTGGGTGAGATGCATCTCAATCGTCCATATCTAAAGATATCAACATAGATCGCTTGCTTCTGTGTGTGTGTTTGTGTACTAGTGTGTCTGTACTGTAAGACTCCATTTTAGAAGGTACTTAAGTTGTGATGTTATAGGTGCATGCTTAGGGGATTTCGGCTTCACAATTGCCCTTATTGGATTAGGCCCTCCATTACAATCTCGGATCATAAAGGTAAGCTTTGATGCTATCATCCTTGCAATATTCCGTGATGCTCTGAACCATCACACTTTTCATAGATATTTAATAATAGTATATAAGATGTTGTATTGTTCTTTGATTCCCAAGAGGCAATTTTGTTTTTAAATATTGATCCTTTTTCTAATATTGTTCACTACGTGAACTAGTTACTTGTCCAACCTTGAGTTTGTTTGGGGAGAAAATAGCGTTTGTGATAAGGGAATCTAGTACTGAGTTACAGATAACGCTTCGCAGAGTTGCCGTTGAGTACTCATACAATACTTGAAGTTGTGATGATTATACATTTTGTGTGTGTTTGCCATCTTTGCGTGATGATTCATTGTGTGTTGTTGCATGTGCGTGTTTTTAGAGCCATGCATGCATATTCATTTCTAAAAATGCCTTCACTCTTTCCACATTTAGAAGTTGTTTTATGCTACTTATCAGGATGTTTATCCTAATGCACAGGAATTTTGTTCTCATCAACAAAGCATCAAAAAACAAAAGATCTTATGGTAAGTGCTTGTCAAAGTAAAACGGTTTCGATATGCATCTTATATTTTTTTTTTAATACATACGTAGAAATCCATTGAATTTCTGATTTAAGGCCACTAACTCATTCTTTTAGCCAGAAGATTTCTGGATCAGTGCATGGAAGAAAGGGATTGTGGTTTTCGCTTTACCAGGGGAACCTGATCTTGCTGAGTTAGTGGGGGATTTCAAAATCCATTTCCAAGATAGCCATGGAGATTTCTATTGGTATGTAATCGGTTCGCCTATATTACTCTTATGATGCAACTTTCCTTTACTTCAGTGACGAATGTTGAATCTGTCATGCTTTTGTTTCACGGAACCTGCTCTAATATTGCTATTCTCATATCCAAAATTTTACTCTCAGCAATTGTGGTACAAGAATGGAATAAATATATATAAAGAGACTAGACTGCCAGACTGATTTCCTTTTTATTCTTACCTCTTTTTCAGCTGGTTAAATACAATGACAGAAAACAGAAAAATCTTAACCGCAGATGACCTCGATGATTTTGACAAGGTTAATGGTTTGACCTTCATCTAATTACTTATGAATATGATATATGTTAAATGTTAGATCATCTCTCACTCTCTCTACCGTACATTTCTGTTTCTTCGTGGTGCTTGCTTGTGAAACACCATTGAAAAACATTTATGTATTTTGGTTGGCGTTTCTGTCGAAACTTAGCTACATAGTCTTTGAAAAGAAAGTAGCAATGCATCAGCATCGCTGCTTTTACTGCTCGATGGATTTCTTATTCATGTTCATTTTCAGAGGCTGGAGCAAGGGCTGAAGATTGTTTGCGGTGGTTGAGGGTTGTCTGGCATGCGAGGAACTCGAGAGTAATGGTATTTGTTAGGTTCTTAGATTTAGTTAATAGTTTTTCATGGAATAAAATATGTATTAGGAATTATTTTCATTATCTGTATGAATAATTTCTTATTGATGGTATTACTGTTTGAATTTATTTTTTTATATATTTATCTTATTGGGCACAATTACAAGCCTGTGCTAACAAAAGTCATCTGACATGGGTGTCAGAAAAGAGGCACAGAAAACTCTTATTTGTGCTGAGGTTTTTGGGCAGCAAAGACCATATTGTGCCCTTTGACAAATGGTGACGCTCATAAAGGGCACAAATACAAATTTAGTTGCTGCATAGTTGCTATAGGTCTATGAGCACAATTGTTGGTGCTTTTTGGCCTCAAAGGGCACAAATAATTTATTGTGTGCATTGGCTATTTTTGTTGTAGTGTCTGCATATCATTTTAGACACTAAAAATCATCAAACCTTGAATACCAAGCATACTGAAAGTACCACAAACAAATTCGCCAGAAGTCTAGTTTTTCCGGTGCTGGAATTCTAAACTTAGATTGTTGAATCCTGGTGAGGCAGACGTCCGAAGAACTACAAGCACTGAGTAGGGGCGAATTTCTGTTTCAAGGACATTGCGGTACGCAAGCCTCGATCTTCAAGTTGTCTGTATTTTAATTTTTATTCTAGTTCTTACTGTGTTAAATTTCTGTTCGCATTTAGTTTTTATTAGCATATATAATATATCACAGATTGTTGACATATCTCCAACACTTCCATCCATGGCTTTCTATGTCCCTTTCCTCATGGCCACCAAAAAACTCCAAACCCCTTTCGAACAAGTCCTACAAGGAATGAGGGAATCCAAATCCCTTCCCATTTGTGTCATCTCTGATTTCTTTTTGGGTTGGACTCTTTCTTCATGCAGATCCTTTGGGGTCCCTAGGTTGGTTTTTCATGGCATGGGGGTCTTACCAATGGCTATATGCAAAACTGTGTGCGTGCACATGCCGCACACCAAAGCGAAGTCGGTTTTTGACCCCGTAGAGTTGCCAGGTCTCAAGCTTCCCTTTGATCTAAGTGTTTCGGAGTTACCATCTCAACTCATTCAAGCAACTGATGAGAAGGACCCTTTTTCTCAAGTCATAGACGCTGTGGGAGAAGCTGACATCAATAGTTGGGGGGTTATTGTGAACAGCTTTGAGGAGATAGAGAGCGGAACTGTTTCTTCATTTGAAGCTTTCTATGAAAATGGAGCTAGAGATTGGTGTTTAGGACCTTTGCTGTTGTATGACAAAGTTGAAGGTGTTGAGAAACACATCAGCCACAACCAACCCAGCAAGTTAATGCAATGGCTCAATGACCAAGTGACTCTAGGCTCTGTGCTATATGTCTCGTTCGGCACGCAGGCAAACTTGTCAGATGCTCAACTTGATGAAGTCGGTTTGGGTTTGGAGGAGGCTGGGGTTCCATTTTTATTGGTTGTTCGATCAACCACTTGGTCTCCACCAAATGGACTTGAAGAGAGGTTGAAAGGTAAGCCTTGTTATGATATGAAATTTCAGTATTCTCCTTATTATATCGAATCATATATGTTTAGAGACACTACTACAATATTAGTTTTAGGTGGCGGATATTAAAAAATCATGTCGGATATATTATATCCGACAAAACATTTAATAAATGACGGATATTAGAAAAATCATGTCGGTTATATATTCCTGGTGGATATTTATTGGCGGATATCAAGAAAATCCTGTCGGTTATAACCAAAAGGATTTTTGAATCTTTTTTTAAATATTTTTTATAGATTTTGGCGGCTTTTAAGTTAATGGTAGCGGTTATAACCGACAAAAATGAAAATTTTATTATTTTAAAATCTCTCCAATGACATGTCGAATTTCATAAAATCATCCAATCTTTGAATTTAATATTAAAGATTGATATTAAAACATTAAAAGCACATTTATTTATTCACTATTTGTGATGGATTCCTTGATCATCATGTGACCAATACAACATTTCAGTGAACTTTAAATCTCTCCATTTAAACTTTTATTAAAATAATAAATTTTCTTAGGAAACAAATAAAGACCAACGAAAATGATCAGATACTTAAGGAATTGTTATAACCCACATGCATTTGATTTTGGAGTAAAATCATCAAAATCGATGCTAAAATAACCATTAAATTGTGATTTTTCGTTTATAACCATCAAAAACTTTTGTACTAAATTTTTATTTATGTTTTTCAATTATTGATTAGACAATATTTAGTTTGTGTGATGACATTTTCATTGTACAATTCTCTTTTTATTTCTTTATCGCATATTTTACATGAATTATTATCTATTAAACCAAAAATGTAAAAATTATCTATTAAACCAAACAATTTTTTATTTAACTTTTAAAACATATTCTATTTAAATACATATTATTTATTAACCAAACAATTATTATTTTATTTTTTTAAATCGTAACAAAATTTTTGGGGAGAATTTAAAATTTTGGGGGAAAATTTAAAATTTTCAGAGAGAATTTTGGCGGGATTTTTGCTGCATTTTTTTTTGTCGGTTATAACTGACATTAATGAAATGTTTCTGTCGGTTTTTATTTTAAAAAAAATGTTTCTGTCGGTTTTAACCGACAGTAATGAAATTTTTCAAAATAAAACCCCTCTATCTCTTCCTTGAGCCGGTGCTTCTCCCTTCCTCATTTTCTCCTCTCCTCATTTCCTTCTCCTTCTATTCTCTCCTCATTTACTTCCAGTTCGAATATGGTGGTGAAGAAGAAGGTAACACTCTCTCTTTCTCTCTGTGTCTCTATTTGTCTCTCTCTGTCTCTGTCTCTGTCTCTCTCTCTCTCTCCCCCCACTGTCTCTCTCTCTGTCTCTGTCTCTCTCCCCCTTTGTCTCATTCTCTGTCTGTGTCTCTCTCTCTGCATACCAAATAATGCATTGACATGTTTACCTTTTGTTTCCTCTATATATACAACGATATATTTCCATCGAGGGATGGAGGATTTGTGGTATGAAGTGTTTACTTTTTAAACTGTATAATGTCTTTGGCGGCAACTTCTTTACAAGAGTATATTTTGCAATTGCAGGAAGGAAGATAGTAGCTGGGAGTGGCATTGGGGGCATAAAGGAGACGCAAGAGATGATTGATTTCGCAGCCAAGCACAACATAACAGCTGATATTGAGGTTATCCCAATGAATTATGTGAACGTTGCCATGGAGCGCCTTCTTAAAGCAGATGTCAGATATCGATGACAAAACACATTGAAGTCTACCTTGTAGATTTTGCATCGATGCATGGTAGAACTGATGCCCCTTGGGAGATTGAATGGAAATTGAGCTCGCATTCACGATGTCGCTTTTTCGGGGATTTTTCCCCCTTCTTTTCTGAAGAATGTTTCAGGTTTTTTTTAATGTTTTATGTCACATTATGAGCGGAATGTATTGATGCACTTTGAATCAATGAATAAATAAGATTATGATTTTTATAAACGGTTAGTCACCAGGAAGCAGAATGGTGCTCCTGTTGGTAGCTACTGTAGCGATCTCACTTAGATTCTTCAAGAACTTGATCAACCAAGTCCTAGGGTTTGCATGGTTTTGCTGGGTTTAGAGTTAGATCAGTGATGCAAGCATGGAGTGTGAGGATGGTGACGATGAAAGAACGTGGGTGTGGCAGCCATTTTTACAGTGTTTTATGCAGAAATATTTTTTTTATTATTAATATATTTTTTGTCGGTTTTATCCGACAGAAATTTCCTTATTTAATTATTATAAATATATATCCTGTCGGTTATATCCGACAGGATTTCTGTCGGTTTTATGGTATTTTCTGTCGGAAAATTCATTTCCTGACGCTGGCAATTCTGTCGCTTATTTTATCCGCCACTGCATCCATTTTCTGTCGAATTTTGCTTAAAATCCGACAATAATTTACGTTTTTTGTCGGTTTTTGGACCGCCAGTTATAGATAATTTTGTTGTAGTGAGAGTAACGATATTAGATAGAATATTTTGTAAATATAGTTTTTAAAGTATATTTAAAAGAAATGATTTTCACACATCTTTATTTATATTTCTATCTTTATTTTTTAATATTTATTCAGTCCACGTACCAAAAATAAATAGAGAAATAAATAAAGAGAAAATAGGTCTACAAATATCACTTAAAATGTTTAATTTCCCAAAATTCTGATATGCTTGGTCTTGATATATTTGTGACTTTTGTCAATAATTTTGTATCCAATACATTAATGTTAATATTTTAAAAATTTTCTTTGAAGGTAAGGGATTGATCATAAGGGAATGGGTTGACCAGCGCCAAATACTATCACACCGAGCAGTCGGAGGGTTTTTTAGTCACTGTGGTTGGAACTCAGTGCTTGAAAGTATATCTGCTGGAGTGCCAATCTTGGCTTGGCCTATGATAGCTGAGCAGTCTTTGAATGCTAAGCTTATTGCCGAAGGACTTGGGGCCGGACTTGGCATTAGAAAGAGACATGATTTGGTGTCAGGAATTGAGGTTTCGAGGCAGGCAGTTTGTGAAGGAGTGAGAGAGTTGATGGGAGGAGAGAAGGGAAGGGATGCAAGGGAGAGAGCACAAGCTTTGGGAAGAGTAGCTTGGCGTGCGGTCCAAGAAGGTGGTTCATCCAATCAAGCCCTAAACAAGCTTATTGACCAACTATTTGCATGTTATGCTCAATAGATTAGATTAGTTTATCTTGATCCAAATCTCAATTCCGATAAAAAACTTCATTAGAGGATATGGATGCGTACACATGTGTGCAACATACTAAAACGATTCTCTTATGTTATTCGATTGGAAATTTGAATTGCCGATGAAGTAATTTTTAGTATAAATGATATTTTACATTAATCGACACTAAAGATGAGAGGGAGAGTCTAAAGTCGGGACACAGCAGGTTTAAAAAAATCCAACCATCAGCTCAAACAATCCACCACTTCCACCACTTGCAATTAACTAACGCTGTCAATCTTAACTTTTGTACTTGTACATTTTGCAAGGGATGGGAGAAAGTAAAGGAGTGTCTCAACAATAACCATCACAGGATGACCCAGTGGTTGGAGATGAATTTCAGGCCCGTATTCCATATGGCACGTCCTGGGTTCAACTACTGGCGCTAGTGAATCGTACGAAGATGGTCAAAGGAAGGCTGAAATGCCTTTTAAGTCTTTCTAGCCTCTGAAAGAGTGGATTGCTATGACGAAGCCACCAGCTGGTTTCCTTTTAATAATAATAAATAAAAAAAGGAGTGTCTCAACAATGGAGTGTCCTCCTTTATGGGCCTTGACAATTAACAATCCATCTGTAGTGTCCTTCTTTAAGGGCCTTGACTAGTACCCATCCATCTGTAATGTCCTCCTTTAAGCACAAACCTTCCAAACATGCTAGGGTCTCAACATGATCGAGTGTGGACATATGTCGAAACCAACAAGCCTGACAGAGAACTCCCCTTCCGGTTCCCTTACCACAACTCGAACACCCCTAATCCCCAAACACGCATCGAAAGCGCCATCGTAGTTGATCCCTGAGAGGTGGACATTGGCAAAGACGCTATTGGGTACCGCACTCTGTATAATTTTTAGATAATACTTTCAACATTCCTACTAATTAAAGAGGAAAGTTCTCCTTCTCTAATACGGCATTATTTCATTTATCAAATTAGATAATTCAAACGGTTCATGTTTATCATCTTTTAAAGAGAATTTATAAAAAGAACTAATTCGATTTAAAGACTGGTTATTAGCAATCTTAACGTGTCGATCAAATTGACAGTTATGATAACAAGTAGCATCCTAGTGATAAAATGTTAATTCCTTTTATGTATATGGATGACTAAATTGTCTCCAAATTGAATGAATTTTTTAAAGGTGATCTTTATTTGATAATAAAAAAATGAACTATTCTAGTTATGATGTTTGTACAATGAAATAAAATTACGTTAGGAAGAAAGAAGATTTTGCTCCTTAATAGGAAAGAGGTGCAGTCCCGCTCACTTTAGCTGAGTGAGACTGCAGCTACACATTTTCCTGAGGGGCTATGTAGGAAAAAAAAATTTAGAGGGGCCAATTCAAGATTTTAAACTTTATAGGGGTCGTTAATCAATTAGCCTCTTATATAAAATCCAAAACCTCAGTGACCCATCCCCAAAAAAAGTCGAACCGAGTAAAGGAGCTGCTGCTAGGGTTTCTCTCTGTCTACTCGGCACCGCTCAAGGTTCAGATCTCTCTCTCTCTCTCTCTCACTCTTCTCTTTCCCCTTTCATTCTTTCTATTCAGTTCGATTCTTAATCCCCCAAATCTCTAAATTTCGGTATCAATCGCTGTTAATTTCTGATTATAATTGAAGAATTTGTTCTTTGCTAATGCTTTTTAGCTTGTGATTTCACAGCTTGTATCGAAGAATGTCTCGTGTGTACGTCGGAAACTTGAGTCCTCGAGTTTCCGAGGCAGATCTCGAAGACGAGTTTCGTGTTTTTGGAAATATTAGAAGGTACTTTGCTGTTAAAGTTTTGACCTTTTCGTCTAATTTACTCGCAAATGCTTAAAGTTTTGTTATTTATATGGAGGATGATTGTTGATTTTGTAGCGTGTGGGTTGCTCGGAGACCACCGGGTTACGCTTTTGTTGACTTTGATGATATTAGAGACGCTGAGGATGCAATTCGTGGATTAGATGGTATGTTTATGATTGGGCTGTTGATTGCTTATATGGGGTTTTCGTAGCTAGTTTATATCATTTGAATCCGCCGTAACGGAGAAGCATAAGTTCATGAGCAACTTTTTGTTTGTGAAGAAGCATAATTGAGCTCAACAATGAATGATGGGTTTCTCTTTCTAGATGCATATTAAAATCTTCCTTATGGAACATTTGGTTTTTCATGAATTATGCGTGTTCGACTAGGTCAAGGTTTTTGATTTATATAATGTGGGTCACCTTAGTTTGAATTTCCGAAGTTTTTGCCATGTGAGATTTCTCCATCAAAGTAATGCTCATCATATAATTGTGTAATTTGGTAGAACGATGTTGCACTGTTGCTTGAGTTGTGAGTGGTCTTTCTTTTTATGATACGCCGTTTCTTTCTCTTTATTTTTTCTGTTAATCCTTTTACTTATGTATTCATTGGTAGGTCTTTGGTCCTGAATTTGTTGAACTAGTAATTAGCGAAAAATATGTTGGCAAGCTGTCCCTTCCTAATGGAAGGAGAAGGTCTAATGCCCTCCTTGAAATTATATTTTCAGCTTGTTTGTCAACGATTATAAGATGGTTTTATTTTAACTCATTTAGAGCATTGTCATCGGGTAGTTTATATGCTATTTTTCTCTCTTTGTTCTCCGGTGTTTTAAATTTTTGGAGCTGTAAAATGTGTTGATTTTTTTTCTTTGGAGCAGGTAAGAATAACTGGAGAGTTGAGCTTTCACACAACTCTAGAGGTGGTGGTGGTGGTCGTGGTGGAGGTGGTCGTGGCCGCTCTGGCGGTTCTGATTTGAAGTGCTATGAGTGTGGTGAGCCTGGGCATTTTGCTCGTGAATGCCGTCTACGTGGTGGTGGTGGTGGTGGTGGTGGTGGAAGGCGTCGTAGCCGCACCCCTCCTCGCTATCGCAGAAGTCCTAGTTATGGTCGCAGGTGATGTCATTTTTCCAGATATTCCATACTTTAAAATTCATTGTATTTTTCTCTCGGTAGTTAGGTAGGTAGTTATCAAACAAGTTTTGTGTTCTGGTGTATTTGGTATTGAAAGCTGGCTTTCTGGATGCAAATTCACAAACATATCTTATACTAGCTGTTAATCTAGGTTGGAGATGATTTCTCTTATCTAATACCTTTTGACATCTCTCCGCTGTTAAACAGGAGCTACAGTCCTCGTGGGAGATCCCCAAGACGTCGCAGTTTGACACCACGTGGGAACAGCCGCAGCAGGTCCCCACCGTACCGTGGGCGGGAGGAGTTGCCTTATGCCAATGGGTGAGGAGTGAGGTTCCTTACTCTTATGTTGTAGCAAAATTATTAAACCCTAGTTCTACAGCATGAAACTGGTTGTGTTGGAAGGATGACTTTCCATTTGATTCATGCCATGATGGTATAAGTCCTAAGTATGCTTACATTAGTTACTGTTCCAAGACTTGGATGGTAGAGCATGCCAGTAGTAAGGTTGGCATTGCTGATTTGTCCTCTGACATCTGGGTGCTGAATATTTGCAGCAATGGTCTGAAGGATCGCCGCCGAAGCAGGAGTTAAGGAGTGCATACATGGCTACCTGGCGTTGTTTTAGAAGATATACTGGGATTAAGTGTTGTTTAGTGTGCTTGGACATCAGCACAACTATGTTTAAATTGGGGGACGCCCTCAGCCTCTACTGTCTCTCTGATTTGGTTAAGTTCCTTCCTTTCTTAACTCTAGCTGGTTTTATTTATCTTTGCAAAATAGGCGTAGGGATAAGGATCTTAAAGGTAAAGTCGTAAACATTATAACTTTGTTTGAGAGTGTTTCTGAGAATGCTGCTAAAACTCTATGCTTTTTTCTTTGCTTTTTGTGTTGAGGTGTCGTCTGCTTCTTCTGCTTCATTGGTTTTCTTCTTCTGCACTCCTTTGGCCCCTGGGGTTTTTGTGCTTCACTACTGCCCTGCTCTGGGATCTTCAATTTTGAATGGTTGTCGGTCCCAGCCGGCTAGAGCTTCAATTTTGTGTTTCTGCACTCTCCCGGGGATTTCTTCACTGCCCTGCTACTGGGATCTTCAATTTTTGAATAGTTGTGGATCCCAGCTTGCTATCTGCAGAGCTTCTATTTTCCTTGAACTTCGTCGGTAGCAATGCGCCCTCCCTCAAACTACTATAGTGGCATTTGTTTAACTTTTACTTTTAAGGATTGAGCAGTGCGTTACGCGTCGAATGTTTATGCAGGTACTCACATCTGTTCTACAGAAGTTGGGTTGTTCATAAACGAAAGAGTTGTTTGGATTTTGCTTCTTCTTGAACTTTATATATAAATGAGTCGTTGCGTATGCATGCATGATGCCACTTTTTAGAGATTTGGTAGTCACAATCGTTTCTCAGACCCAACACCCATATTCTTGCCTTTGATCTTCAATTGGATACAAAAATACAGAAACAAATTTGGTTCCAACTTCCAAGTGAAATATGGACCGCACCGAAATCCTAACCTCTTGTTTTCGTGTCGGATGATTTTATAGCTAATATATGTACACAATACAAGCTTCTTGTTGTGTTCTAGTTTTTCCAGTTTAAAAGGACGAAAAGGTGTCGAAATATTTGGTAATCTCCCTATGCGTGTCGCACCATTGCAATTATAAATCTTCAAGCCAATCCTGTGAATCTTCACCGTCGAATTGCCCGCAGTTTGAGAGATTAATTTTGATAGAAATTGTTTTCTAATAAATTTGATTTTACAAAAAAGAGAAAAAGGATGTGGTTTATTGCGTCTTAAAAGGTTTGCAGTTCAGTTGGTGAAATAGTGCGATAAATATAATCGGTTGGTGAAAGAGCGTGATAATATATTCGATTATAGTCTCCAATGCAAAGCCTGCAGCTGTGTTTGGTGTTTAATATTTGGTTGGAATGTAATTCTCACTATGTTCAATTTAATGTGAATTAAAAGCAAATTGTGTTTCACTTAACTAGAAGGGAGCATTTTTGCTCACCATTATTTAGTGTGGTGTATGCTCACTATCGAATTTATCACCGTTAGATGAGTTTGAATTTCAAGATTCGTGCCGTTAGATGTTGAATTTTGAGATTCGTGTAGTGGATAGACACAAATCTCAAAATTCAAACTCATCTAACGATGATAAATAGGATGGTGAACATACTCCATAATGAGCAAAAATGCACTCTAACTAGAAAGGATAAGTTTTTTTTTCATCTGGAATCCGTAAAACGAAATTTTTTTTTTTGGTCAGAATTTATCTATATGTTAGAAAGACCTTGAATCTCCAATCCAATCCAAATGACACCATATTTTTATGCATGAGTCCAAAAGTGATGGCGTGTTCGAGTTTTTGTTTTCTCGTCTGATGCACGTAACCGAATGTCAAAATCAAAGAAGAATTCCTCCTCATGCAAGATAGTAGTCACATTCAAAATCTAATATAAACTTGGGGATGACAAGAAACCTCTCTTTTTTCTTTTCTTTTTTTGAGTTGAGCGACATCTTTAATAAGTTGGATGTTGGATTAGCAACTGATGAAATTCGAATTCATGCCGTCATTCAAAGACACAACACATTTCCATCACTATAGTAAATGACCATTTGTATGACAAGAAACTTGTAACTCAAATAATTTAAAACATTTATTTGCGCACTTGAAATTTTAAGTTTGATTTTCTTCTTCCTAACCATCGTTTAAATTAAAAATAACAATTTAAATTTCAAAATGTAAATTCTTTTTATATTTTGGTGGGCGTCCACTCTCCAAACAGGTAATGACCTTTCGAATTGAGTTGAAAGGTGAATTAATTAATGATTTAAGAAGATGGGGTTGTTCATGCCACCAACAAAAGAAGCATCGCAACGCTGCATTGTTACTGCACACACGTGTGACATGTTTATTGGTCCACTGTCTAGCCTTTCAACAATCCCATCCGTCCACCTGTCTTTATTCAATCAAATTTCAATATGATTTCAATGTGTAAATGTATGATAGCCATTTTGGAGCACCAATTACACCTTCATTCTTGAACATAGTAGACGACTAGACATGATGTCTTTAATTGTGACAACTCCACCATCATCTCAGTCACAATCTAACTCCATCAATGCTTCTAGTCTTTTTTTTTGGTTATGCGTTTGCTCTGAGTGGAAACGATTTGTGAAAAACGGGGTTACGTTGATGCTTAAATGATACTAGTAGTAATTGAAGTGGTAATGTTGAATTAAAGTATAATGTACCGCTATGATGATATGAAAAACCGCTTTCAAGGACTCTCAAACTTTGAACTTGGAAATTGTATAAAGTTGTGTAGTTGACATCAACTTTACCCTCATAATTTCTTGATTCGAGTGAAGCTAGGATTGCATTTCAGATCTGGTTAAATTATCAAAAGACCTTATTAGTATTTAATCAATAATTTGACACAATGGGATCGTGCATCCCTTCCCTCCTCAACCAATTTCAATTGGTGAAAGAAAAAGTCAACCAAAATGTGTGAAGAAAAATCCTGGCTAGCAGTTTCTATCTACCAACGTAGAATTTAATATATATTTCTTTCGTCTTTAATCGCAACACTCCACTTCTTTAATCGAAACATTCATGTCCTTCACGTTCTCTCCCTCCCCCAGATTCTGCACATCTTTTCGTCCCAAAGTTTCAGCCTTGGATCAAGCTTCATACCTCTCTCTCTCTCTCTCTCTCTCTCTCTCTCTCTCTCTCTCTCTCTCTCAACTTTTCACTTTTATATTCATTTAGATTTGCAGACGCTTAGCCATGTTAACTAGTGCAATGCGCTTCTCGCTTCATCTAAGTTTCAATCTCTTCTTTCTAATTTAGATAGAATTAGTGAAGAATAATGTTCGTTTAATATATTTATATACATATATATCTTTGTTTGGATTTTGGAGATGTTTCCCATAAAATAAGCTGTCATTGAACTTTTACTTTTCTCTCTTGTCGTTCTTCATTTCACATTTTGGATCCTTTAGTTGCATGTGATGCGTATTGATGTTATCAAACTTACAAGCATGGAGTTGAAGAAAGACAAGGTATTAAGGTAATGTCTCCATTTTACAATACCAATTTCATATTTCACAATTTACTCTCTATTTTTTTTTTTAATTTTTCTTAATTATTGTGTTTAATTTCATAATTGCAGGTTTTATGATCATGATAAGAAAGTTGCTCGGTTTTCCTGGGAAAAAACTGACATCCAAAAACACACAGAAGAGCCACTATCTGCATACAAAATATCAGCAGCAGCACCCTTGTTAATTCCTGATGGTGGTACTAGTACTATTACCGGAGTTCGAGCTAATAAAACTCCGAGATTTGGGAGTTTTAAGGTTCTCCCAGAGAACCAGGAGCCACGTAAGAAGCAAATTCTTGATCCGGGAAGTGACATTTTCCTGCAATGGAACAGGGTTTTTCTCTTTTCTTGCTTGGTAGCATTGTTCGTCGATCCGCTTTTTTTCTACCTCCCTTCGGTGCAAAATGACGGCAGTTCATCTTGTATGACAACTGATTTGAATTTAGGAATTGTTGTGACGTTTTTTCGCACTCTCGCGGATATGTTCTATCTGTTACACATGTTCATTAAGTTAAGGACAGCTTATATATCCCCGAGTTCAAGAGTTTTCGGGAGGGGTGAACTTGTTATGGATCCAAAGAAGATTGCTCGAAGGTATTTGAGAACGGATTTCTTCATAGATCTCATAGCTACGCTGCCTCTCCCTCAGGTGCAACAATCATCATCATAATTATATTTTTACAATGATATATGCTAGTTCTTTTTTCAATTCTCTATGATCTCCTCGAGATTTTTCGTTCCGTATGGTAATTTTAGGGGGTGTATTCAATTGGGATTTTGAGAGATTTTAATTCTTTTAATGAATCTAGAAGTATTCAATCATGATTTTAAGTGATTCTCTGATATTCAAGGTGTATTCAATCAGGATTTTAAGATAGTTTATTAAAATCCTTATAAATCCGGGTGTATTCAATTAGGATTTTAAAAAAGTTTATAACTAGAGTATTCAATTAGAAATTAATTTTAAAGAATTTGAAAAAGTTGAGGAATTTGAGAGATTTCGTAGTGTATTTTAAGCATCCACAAATCTCACCTCTCCCCATGAGATTTCGAGGGAATTGAATCAAAATTTTATATGGAATCTCTATAAATCAATTAAACTCCATAAAAATCCATGGATTTATAATTCCACTAAAGTCTCTCAAATTCCCGATTGAATACACCCCCTTAGACAACGCAGCGTGTCATGATTTGTTCATCGTATACTTTTGTCTCTGTTTTTAATCGAAGGAATCCAATTCCTTCGATTTTATTAGTTCCTGCAACAGTTCTGGAAATAACAATGCTATTGCTTGTATTCTTTTCTTGCAGATTGTGATATGGTTTATTATACCCGCAGTTAGAAGCTCACACGCTACCAATAATGCCCTTGTACTGATTGTTCTGCTTCAGTATATTCCTAGACTCTATCTTATTTTCCCATTAAGCTCTGAGATCATCAAAGCCACTGGTGTAGTCACAAAGACCGCCTGGGCGGGGGCTGCGTATAATCTCGCACTCTACATGTTAGCCAGTCATGTATGTAATGCAGCTTCTTTTGTTTACATGCAATTTACCAGTTTAATTCAAATTGTCCTTCAGAACTCACAGTAACGAATGCTAGAACAATGTTTGTCGTTGTAGATCTTAGGGGCATCGTGGTACTTGTTGTCCATCGAACGGTATGCAACGTGCTGGAAGTCTGAATGCCGAAAGGAATTCAGCCCCCTGAAGTGTTTTCTCAGCTACTTGGATTGTGGTAATTTGAACAATGATAACCGCCGGACGTGGTTGAACGGTACTCGAGCGTTTAGTAACTGCAATCCGGAAACCAGCACCAATTTCAACTATGGCATATTTGAAAATGCAGTGACGAAAAATGTCATCTCCACGGGGTTTCTTGAGAAGTACTTCTACTGTCTTTGGTGGGGTTTACAGAACTTGAGGTACGATCATCAGTACATGGTTCTGATATAATCAGAAATTTGATCAACATTTTCAGATTCTGATGTAATCTGTTTTAATATATCTCAGCTCCTATGGTCAGAATTTGAGTACAAGCACATTTATCGGGGAAACGTCATTTGCAATACTAATTGCAATCTTGGGTTTGGTTCTGTTTGCTCACTTAATCGGAAATATGCAGGTGCGGATGATGAAATCTGTTTACTTTTCTGCAGTTTAAAACAGTTAGTAATCTTTTAGTTTTGTGAAAGATATGTTTTCGATATAATGCAGACCTATTTGCAATCGATCACGTTGAGACTTGAGGAGTGGAGGCTCAAGCGGCGAGACACAGAGGAGTGGATGAGACACCGTCAACTCCCCCAAGATCTGCAAGAGCGCGTTAGGCGATTTGTGCAGTACAAGTGGGTTGCTACTCGAGGGGTTGATGAAGAATCAATCTTACATGCCTTGCCTACTGATCTTCGTCGAGATATCCAACGCCACTTGTGTTTAGATCTTGTTCGACGCGTAAGTGCCTTCTCTGATCATGTGACAGGAATGTTGATACTGATTGATCATAGTAAAGCAAATACTAATGAGTAACGCTTTTCGCTTCAATTGTGTCATCTTCAGGTCCCATTTTTCGCACAGATGGACGGACAACTACTTGACGCCATATGCGAGCGTTTGGTATCCTCCTTAAGTACTCAGGGCACGTACATTGTTCGCGAAGGCGACCCTGTCACCGAGATGCTTTTCATTATCCGAGGGAAGCTAGAGAGCTCCACAACAAATGGAGGCAGGACAGGTTTCTTCAACTCAATCACTTTGAGGCCCGGCGATTTTTGTGGAGAAGAGTTGCTTGCTTGGGCATTGCTTCCCAAATCAACCCTCAACTTGCCTTCTTCTACAAGAACTGTTAAATCCCTCGACGAAGTAGAAGCCTTTGCGCTGAGAGCAGAAGACCTCAAATTCGTCGCGAATCAGTTTAGGCGCCTCCACAGCAAGAAGCTACAACACACATTTCGTTTCTACTCCTACCATTGGAGGACCTGGGCTGCATGCTTCATTCAGGTAGCGTGGCGGCGGTTCAAGAAGAGAATGTTGGCGAAGAACCTTAGCATGGCTGAGTCATTCTCGTATAATTACGACAAACACGACGAAGAGGCTGATGATACAGAAGAAGAGAAGGAAGAGTTTTCTAGTAGTAATGCAACTTCGAATACTTTCCAAGTGAGACAGAATCTTGGTGTCACAATTTTGGCTTCAAGGTTTGCTGCAAACACTAGGAGAGGAGCTCAAAAAACCAAGGATGTTCAGCTGCCGAAGTTGCTAAAACCTGAAGAGCCAGACTTCTCAATAGAGCCAGAAGATGACTAGCACACATCAGAACTCTCAGCCAATAGTCCAAATTGTTGAAGAAACCTATCTTTCACTGTCAATCCTTTTGTAAATTCTTGTTCCTCTACCTATCTTTCAAGTGTCGTTGCGTTGTCACATAGTATTAACAAATTACTGATGTTATAACATATGGACCTATTCATAAAAATTATTTCCTCTCTATGTTATAACACGTAAAAACCAGATATACTGAACGCGGTACTCCTTCCAATTTTCATATATTGTACTCTCTACTCAAGAAAAACCAAAATCAAAGCATAAGAAAGCATATGGTATGTTGGGAGCTGTGGCCAAAGGCCAATATTTAAAACTGATGCAAACCAAAAAAAATCCAGTAATAAGGAATTAAAATCAATTTTTTCAAGTTCATTAGCTATAATGTTTCTGAACTGGATTACAAAAGAGGTCAGAGTTCTGGAGATCATTGATTAATAATTAAGATGAGTAATTGATTAATAATTAAGATGAGTAGGATATTAGGATCACTGAGGTTCACCATTTTCGAAGTGTTCTGATCTAACAATGTAATGTCATATGAAGAGAACTTTACACATTATATTATATTATTCAACCGATGCACTGATTTGTGATAAATCTGTTTCATATAAATCATTATCGTCTTGTTGGTACAACTCGAACAATGGATATTAAGGGATCAGTTCAGAAATGTAAATACAAGTTATCAACCAATGTAGAAAGGTAATGCTAAGGAGACTAAATGTAAATACAAGTTACCAACCTATGTAGAAGTGTAATGCTAGGAAGACTAAATGTGTAGACCAAATTTTGTAAACTAAATAACATGAAAGTTGATAATTAAATTATTATTTAAATTTTAATTTATGTGCATATTTGGAGAATAACAGCTCTGTTAAAATTATTGTATGGTTTTTGAGTGGGAGTCAACAATTCAGTTTATGTTCTCTTATTGGTGTGACAGACAATCTACTTGGAATTCAATCATTTGCTTACACTTTCGTCTGTGGAAAAGGATCCGGGAGGATCTTTTTCTTGGGGATTCAGAAATCATGTCCGTTTATCGTACATCGTGCGGTTAGAAATCGTTTAAAATTCAAAATTAAATATAAATAGTACTTAATGAAAACTGACCGTACTATGTACGATGAACGAACATGATTTCTGGATCCCCCGAATCCCTAAGAAAAGGATCCGGCACCACGGTAGTTATCCACAAGCTGTACAAGATATTTGGTGGGTGATATACAATTAACACATCCCTTTGATCGCGTAGTTTTTTGGAGTCCAAAAAAACTCACAAATGCTCAGTCTTTTTCTGATCACCATTGTATAATTTACTAGCTCCACAAATCAAATTCAGGATGAACCGTGCAATACACATTTTGTACCATTCATGATATAGCCTCCACATTCGAGCGTGTATATTTTTCATTCAAAGAACTAATAGCCATTTTTGAGGGAAATGGAAGCAAAAAGTAAACACAGAAAGGAGCTGTTACCGTTAGTAACCATATGCAATCTTTCGGTATCGACAAGCATTCAGGCTCGTGCGTTGAGGTGGGTCGATAAATTTGTCATGTAAATAAAAAAATATACTACAAGTTTGAATACCACATATATATTTGTGGTTAGAAAAAGAAATCTCGTTTATTCTCTCCTCAAAATGATAATAAAGCAATATTAAAAAAGAAAAGTACTTTTGTTTTCAACAACAATACAACTAAGCGTACTTACAAATTATGGCATTCAACGCGATATCTATTTAACGAAAATGAACTTGCCCCACTAATGAAGTCGTTAATCCTAAATAAAATCCAGATATGTTTAAATGGGCCGCAACAAATCCGCACTACATCCCCATCTCGGGTCCAAACCCGCAAACCCACACCCACACCATTGCCAAAATTTACATAAAAAAATGGCAATTTCGTGATTAAAACCGAATCCCCCTCCTTCTCCCACCCCATTTGCACTCCTAATTTTATTTTCGATGAGCCTCCACATCTGCAATCCGCTTTGCCGGCTTGCTCTTCCTCTGTTGATATTTGGCAAACGAATACCAAACTCCGCCGGCTGTGTTGATAACCAGTCCAGTCACATTCAAAACATGTACTTGCACGCCCCCCAGTAGTACAAAACCGAGGGTCTGAGAAACAAAGAAACCCGTATAAACAAATTTTCACACAAATATTTGTATCACAATAAGATGAAATAAAACTTAATTTCCACAATCGTCATTTGATCTACGAAAAAGAAGAGGAAGTTCGGTCATACCGTCGACCCAACTCCTTTTAGGACTCCAACGATGGTGGTTGTTAGAGCGGAGTTGACTATCGTACATAAGAACATGGTGAAGTTGAGAACAATGCCCATAATAAATGAAAGAATGAGGATCACCAAAAAGTACAAGGAATTACTCTGCAAATAAAGAAAATTACATGTCAGTTATATAATGTATGAACGTTTTAAGAAAGAAGAACAGCAACTCAGTGCCACGGCAGTAAGCCCCAGGTCCCCCAAGAAAGCTTTGCATGGTTGCTAACTATATGGGCGGGCAGCAACGCACCTGCTTTTCCAACTGGAATTTATAATCCGAAGGCCATTGTCGGACATGATTTTAATGCTATTTACCAGTTATCAAGTCTTCTTTTATTGAAAATTTGGATAAGAAATGTCTTGTACTAGATGTCAAAGACAGTAATCCATTTCCCGATCAATTTAAGCAGTCAAGGATCTACAAATAGTCCCAAATAAATAAAGAGGAATGAATTCAAATACATAAATAAAGAAAAGGTTAAGGTTCTGACCTTTGCAACTAGTAATGATAACGAATTTGGAAATTCTCCGGTAGCTACAATGAGAAGCATCAAAAACGGAAGAGACAGAAAGCTGTTATAGTACATGATCTCAACTGATGATAGCCCATCTTCAGCACCAGATTTCTCCACCAACACAAGGTACATGGTCTGAATAAAAAATGAAGTTCTTGTATGAGCTTAATCACCATAAAATACCATTCGAAACAAGTATAACACAGAACCGTGGATGAACAAATACATCATCATCTTACCTGGAAAAAGACGGAAGTGAGGGCCATGCTATATCCAAAAAGGTCAAACGAAAAATCTCCAAGTGCAGCTATCAGAACCCCTACTGCAGTCAATATTACTGAAAGACACACCTGAAGCGTGAAAGAGTATTGCCGAACCTAAATCTCGGTATCATCAAATTTAGTGGTAATGAAAATGCTTTTTGTCAGGACTTTCACATTATATTTCTCATCTTCTCTGAATAACTTTGCATTTTTAACAAAAACTACGATGGGTGATTATTTGAAATCAAGCATCCTTTATCTTCACTTAATAAAAGCAACTTAATAAGGAAGCTATCGCTATGTCAAGAGATATATTGTTCCTAATATGGATGCCAAATATAAATTTGTAATCTTAGTTATCATCAAGCAGGTCAAAGCTGTCATCATGGAGACATCTCAAGCACCGACAAAATGACATGTCCATAATAATTTGAATCGTCCAAAATATCTTAGCTTATGAATTGCAGACCACTAAGCCCGAACCAAGAAAAAGCATAGCAAAGAATAATGTAAATCCAGCTTCCATTTTACGCTTACAGTGTTAGTCAAATCGTGTATGTTTCTTCCAAATTTTTACATCATATGTTTTTAAGACTAAAAGTACTTTGCTCTCGTCACAGAACAAGTTTCGTTTGCACTTACACTAATACTAAAGAAAAGAGAAGAATAACTAATCCTATCGTTAAGTGTAATAACCTGTATTGAGGGTCTCCCCTTCCCTGAGAAGAATCCAGCTACAAGCACAGCAAGCGGTGTGAGTCTTTTGATTGCAATATACATGGGAATATTAACCCCCTTCAAACTGGCCAACGCAAATGCCACATTAGCATTATAGAAAAGCGACACAGGGAGAAGCTTTTTCGCAGTGGACATTTCTAATCCTCTTGATCTCGTGTATCCCAATCTTCGACCAACATATATAAGCAAAGCAGTTGCCAATTGCTAAGACAATAAAGAAACGAAAGAAGGCTCATTACGCACAACCAAGCAGAAAACAAATGCAAATTACAAGGACAATAAAGAATCGAAAGGCGGGTCCTTGTTCACAATCAAGGAAGGACATCTCATTCTCATGGAAATAAAAGACCGACATTTGTATTCCTAAAGTAATACCTGCACTGTGAGAAGGGTCATGGAGTGTGAGTACTCCATAATAACCGCTTTATTGATAAAAACCATCGCCATGGAAGCAGCCCCATACGACAAGGCCGCGGACAAACTGCATTCAAATTTCAAACACAAGACTGAGGAAATCAATCGACAATTTTTCGATTCAAGGCATCGAAAATTCGCAACATGTATGCACATTAACATATAAAACATGTCCTCTGCTTACATTTGTAATCATCAAGCCAAAATCTTTCTAAAAGTAACATAAACCCAAAAGAAAACAAAGTAGGACAGATAGAAAGACAACCTCAAAAAGGAGCTAGCTTCTGTCTCAATACGTTTCTCCATGGCCAAATCTAAGCTTCAAAACACAAATCCTCTGTTTTCGGGTCAGTGTCAAATGAGCTCAGTGGCAGCTAAGTCCCAAGATTACATGATAAATCAGATGAAGAAAGCACTTGGGTTTTTTGTCTTGTTTGACCAAAAACCTGCAAATCGAATAAAAAAAACCCAAATCTGGAAAATTGAAAAAAAAACAGGGGATGGGATTGGATTGGACCCAGGATAGAAGAACACGAAACGGATCCAATTCGAGAGTAAATTGGATCGAATGAAACCTGGATTTGAGTTGGGTTTTTGGATCGAGGAGAGAGAAAGGAAGTCCAGGAAGTGGAGTGAGGAGAGTGTGTAGAGAGGGAGAGAGAGTGAAAAAAATGGAGGGGAAAGAGAAAGAGCAACGGAAAGGAAGCAAAGGAAATGTGAAAATTGGGAAAGTGTGAGAAATGGGAAATGTGAGTCCGTCCTATGGATTGGGCGAAAGAAAGGCATCGCCAAAAACGTGATTGGGCAAAGAAAGGAGTTTTGGATTTGAAAATTTTGAGTTTTAACGAAAATTATAAAAAAAAGAATCAAATAAATAGTATCATGATTGATATTTTCGTGTAAAAATGTGATTTTTTCGTTAAAATGAACCGTACCAGAAATTTTTCGTTAAAATTCTCTTTGAAATTTTACCTTCATATATTTTCGGTTGCGAATTCAATTAAAATCATTTTAACATCTTTTATCGGGAAAATTCACATACTTATTTTTATTTTCTACACATTTTTGTGAAAAATTAACAAAGATGTATGAAAAGTAAAAATAGATATGTGCCCTGTCAAAAGTTCGCACATTTAATTACCATGCTAATTTCGGGGAAAAAAACCTATTTTGTAACTTATAGTTTAGCGTTTCATGTTTATTTTTCTTGTTATGTAATTGAAAATTTATCATTTAAAGATTATGTATCGTGGATTGTTCTGATAAATAAAATATTTTAATTCAACTCACCACCTTTCGAGTTTTACAGTCATTTTCCATTGCATATGTGACATGGCGAGCAGATGTTCACCGACACCCCCCCCCCCCCCCCAAAAAAAAAAAAGCAGCCAAAAAGAATTCCCTTTTCGAAACTCAGATTTCGCATTACAATGAATTTAAAGAGAAACACACATTATCTATAACTGAAGCACTATTTTTCCAAGGAAAAAAAGTGTTTAATAAAAAATTTACAAAGCCTCAAAAGTGCTTACCCAGAACCTTCCAATTTGACTGGTCCTTTTAACGCTTGGAGGAATGGGGGTAATCATTGCATCTGTTGTCTTCCTTGTGGGCACCTATTCGGCATGTCTTGCATAAACAAATTCTCCGGAGTGTCCTCAATGCAATAGAAATGCAAGCTGAAAGATGTTAGGAAACTGTTTGCACTCTGTAGCTTTGAGGGATATTGCTCATCTTGTAACAAATATTCAGCTCCTTGGTCTGTTAACTAAGCTCTTTCTGGTCTCTCCCTTCGTTCCACCCGCACCGAGCAGCCTAGGGTGTCAGATCGGTGCAGAAGATACATAAATGCGGAGGGGACTGCCGCCTGGCGCGGTATGGGTGGAAGAGAGGGGAGAGGCTGGAATTGTTGTACTTTTGCTTGTTGTCGCTTAGGACCAAGTCCAAAATGTTCAATAAATGGATGAAAGGAAAGTTTCCATGAATTAAAAGACTCTTATTTATCTGTTAGGTAAAATGCTTGCAGTACTATTTCTTACATGCATTAACATTAACCAAAATTTCATGCTGACACTAAGAATATATTATCGAAAAGAAAAGAAAAACTCGAAAAATGGAAAAAGGAAGAAGAAGCTGCCATTTTCCAACTCCCAGCAGATCTGTTTTTCACCTTGCTGAAGCTCTTGCACTCATGGATGAGTGGTAGTTGGTGCTTCTCTGTTTCCTGTAAGAAGAATAAACATCGTCGTACTGGCTTGCCTCATTTGGATTAGCTGTGGCCCCTAGTCCCAACCTTCCCGAGCCACTCTTTCTATCTACACTTCCATCAGCATAAGCCCCCGTCTCGGGGTCCATCTGCAGGTTTGCGGGTGGAGGGATGCAAGCTCCACCCTTGCGCTCTGCAGGCTCTCTTTCATAATCATCCTCATCCCTACCATCGGAATCATGAAGGGGTTCTTCAGAAGGGTTAACTTCTCCAATCTCCTTGAAGAATTTCGACACTCTCTCAAGAATTTCTGACTGAGGAACAGTGGATGGAGGTATAACGGTTGGAATGTCCAAAGGGCTCATCGGCGAGTATGGCACACCACTGCCAATCTGCATCTTTCTGACCATCTGAGGAATAAGACCAGGTGGGAACAACGGATATGGTGGCAACTTCTCACCACTACTAGCAGGTTGACCTGACAGTAAATGGGGTGCAGGTTGTTGGTTTGCTGGTTGAACGGAAGATGGTATGGGCATGGACCCGGGAAAAGCAACAGGAGGGACTGAATTTGGAAGAAATTGCTGGGATGGCAGAGATAGTGGCATGCCTTGGCCAGGAATTGCATGTTTATCAAGGTGATCTTGATCATGGGAACTGGAAACAGAGCTTTGTGTATCCGGCTGCCATTGAAATACGTTATGATTTGTTGTTTGTGGTGGCAATCCTGCATTCAAGATAAAGATAAAGATAATTAACGTATAGGCCACACCAGTTTATTAAGCCCAGTCGCCCGAAATTTAGTAGCCTAGGCCCTAGACATACACACAACACAGAAGCCTACCGCCTACCTGCTGCTGAATCTGCTGAAGCAGTGGGTAAGTCTTTTGGATGCCCCGTAAAAGAATTACTTGATGGTCCACCAAGCATCTCGTTCCTCAGTGCATCAATAGTATCCTGATCATAAATGTTCTTAGAAGCCCACAGCTGTAAAATTTGCTGCAACTTCAATTGACTGTCCTCTGTGATTTGGGGGTTGTGATAAATCCTTGCAAGCATGGAACCTAAGATAGGTTTGAGTGCAAGTGATTCATTATCAAGGCCTTCACCAGTCCGCCGATGCGAGCTGTAAATTCAAAGGCAAAGAAAGGACTGTCAAAGAATTATTTGCACAATCATTAAGCATCTGTATCAAAGAAACAAAAGGTAAACAAGAAAGAAACCTCTAACTTCTTTACCGACGCTATCACCATAAACTCAGAAAACTATAGACTCGAGGCTAGATATTAGAAGGATTATAGTGCACATAAACAAAAATAGAGCCCTTTAGGTGTAAAAGACGGAGCTTTAAAAAAAAAGTTACGACAAAATTATAGATGATCTGTTGATCATCTGCAAACCTGTGGCAACAGAAAACGGCATATATAAATCCGGAAAGGTTCACACATCATCCCTGTGAAAAAAGTAATTTTTTTTTTTTTTGGGGTGGTTTTCCACAGCTAGCACACGTCAAAACACCCAGCCCCCCAAACTCTGTCTGTTATACCGATACTTGAAAAATGGACAATGGTGAGTATCGGATACCTACAGCCCCACGAAATCTTCCGATATGTATCGGATACTCCATTTGGAGTATCATTGACATTTTTGTGGTGTCGACTATAGGTTACTTCTCGGATGCTCCAAGGATATGGTCAAGATACTCCTGAAGTATTAATCTTGAATAAAGTTAGAAATTCAGGTTGTTGTTTCTAAATTCCGTTGTTTTTGTGGGTTTGGTAGACTCACCAGGACATTACCCCTACATAATAGCACAAACATGTTCAAAGGCGTTTTTTCACACAATGGAAAACAAACATCAACCAAGCACCAACCCATTAACTGTGTTGTTGAGAAGTGTGAGCTATAACAAATAATGGGATTGAAGCTTTCAATGATTTAATGGAAATATGAGTGACAGTTATCCATATTTATAAGAAATTAACAAGACAATTACACAAGCAACTGTTTCCAAAAAACATACCGGCGCAGCTCGAAAAGCAAAACTTTATCTTTTCAGACTTGCATTACTCTAACCAAAAACATACCAAGCAAAAGCAATAAAGCAATAACTTACAGTTAAGCAAGCAAAAGCAAACAAGAATTCTGCAATTACCATGAATGAATAATGCACCATTAGAATTACCTTTCAAACAAGATATCATTTGTAAGGTATATCACATGAAGCTGCCTCTCAGAATCATCCAAGCCAAACACCCTCTCCCGAAGAGCCTCAGCCAATGCTGGCGCGAATATCGACCGCTGCATAAACCAAAATTTTGCTCCTTTAATCGACTCTTTGGTCCCATTCAACGTCATAAGCACATTGTCGAGCTCCATTGCAACCTCAGAGGGAAGCGGTCCCGAGAGCCCCTTGAAGGACTTGGAGGGTGACTGGTCGTAGTCCGCCCGCCCATAAACCCCAAATGGCTGCCCGTGCCGCTGCTGCTCGTAGAAATAGGGCGGCGGAGGCCCTCCCATCATTGCCGCAGATGGCGGCGCGTTCATCATTGGGTTTGGGGGCGGGCGCAGCATGTGCATCGACCCGGGTGGGAATCCAGCTGGGTTAAAAGACGCGCCCGGAGCCCGGGTTGATAGCCAAAGCTTGTATCGGTAATAGCCGTGGCCTTCGCCGCCGAACAAGAAGGCGTAATCGGGATTGTCCTGCTGCTTCTCCCGGATCATGGCTTCGAACTCCGGGCCGTTCTTGGCGGAGTACTCGACGAGCTTGTCAATCCGTTTGTGGAGCTCCGGGTCAGAAGGAGGAGCCGCCGGAGGAGGCTGGGGAGAGTCGTAGGTGGGCCCAGCGTGGAAGGGTGAGGGGACTAACGGAGGGGGAAGGTGGGGAGCGAAGGACGGAGGAGGTAGGTGATGGGGGT
This sequence comes from Cotoneaster glaucophyllus, assembly GCA_036320875.1. Taxonomy (NCBI): domain Eukaryota; kingdom Viridiplantae; phylum Streptophyta; class Magnoliopsida; order Rosales; family Rosaceae; genus Cotoneaster; species Cotoneaster glaucophyllus. The sequence continues at coordinate 6,577,690 of CM070073.1, read as the reverse complement.
GCGGCGGCGCATGGGGAAGGACCTGCGGCGGCCCGGGGGGATGATAAGGGAATTGTTGCTGGACCTGGAGGGAGGGGTGGGGACCCACGAACTGTGGCGGGCCTCCGTGGAACTGTTGGGTTTGGGGCGGGTACCCGAATTGCTGCTGTTGGGGCAGTTGTTGTTGCTGCTGCTGCTGTTGAAGGCTGGTCGCTGCCTGGCGCTGTTGGGCGTAGGCCATGGCGGAGGCTGCGGCGTAGTCGTGAGGCTGCCGATCCATTGCCGCGGTGAGTGTGAAAACAGTAGGAAGCTGAGTTGTTTGTGAGTGATAAATAGATTTGCCTCGGAGACTGCCCCTCTCCTTTTCTATGAATCCCTAATTTGATTTGATTTGATTTCGTTTTCGCCAATTTTTTTTTTTTTTTGGACAAAACGTTTTCGCCAATTTGATTTGGGGGGGGGGGGGGGGTGCGGGGGAAAAAGTTCAAATCCACCTGCTTTACAGCTTCTTCTAACGACTCTCTCAAAAAATTTCCAAATCGTGTAAGAAATTTCCATTTTAACTTCCAAGATTAGTTCCCTTCTTTTTTTTTCCCCATATTTAATTACTTTTGTTAATGTGAAACAATTTTTAACTTTTGAGTGAAGGAAAATTTTAGAAAATTATGCACAGGTTTAACATCTGTGGATAGGTCAGTTGACAAGCGCACCGTGTCGGCTTTTTTTACAATCGAATTTAATTTTACTATTTTGGAAATGAGTATAATTTTTAGTATTGTCTTGTAAAAAACGATAACTTGTCGCACGATTTTATGTTGTTTCACAATAAATTTTGAAGAGGGATTAAAATTGCTCATACAGGTCCACGTTTGAGATCCAAGGCTTGGTTCAATTGAATATATATGGTTATGGTTCAACATTTAAGGTTTATGTTGGAGGGTTAAGATTCGAATACAATGACATAGTTTTATGTGACTTAACGGTGAGTGATATAGTGTTCAAGTTTAGTGTTCGAACGTAAGAGTAGTTTATTCTAGTGGATAAAATTTGGGAAATTTTATTTGAACCCATCTACACCCAACTTAAATTTTAAATGTAAAGTGTCTTTTTTATCCTATGACACAATTACCATAAAGTATAAGATAAAATTAACGAGAAAACTAAAATGTATCAATAAACCCACATCCAATAATCAAACCTTACTATTATGCAATCTATCTCTTGCGTCCTATTCTGGGTAAAATCCTAATACGCTCTCATATAGAAAATAAGCTCTTTTTGACAAATAGATAGTGATTTTGAAATTTTCAATCTTCCAACTTAAGTATGAATTGATTTATGAGTTTTTATTTATTTTAATTATTTTATGAACTCAAGGAAAAAATTCAGTCGATGTCCCATCCTTGGCGCATCTCAGGATCTGATTTTCCTGCAACTATGTAAGTCTTAAGCAACAAATAATACTCATTGCAACAGAAACAACCTAGACACTTCATAATCTCACAAAATTTCTCAACACCATCAACATCTTTCTCATCCTCAAAATACTTGAGAAATGCAATTATGGTATCTGGGGATGGATGCAATTCCTCGTTCTTGCTTTCCGAAACAGCAGCTCCCAATTTGCTAACAACCAAATCCACCTTACGGGTGTTCAAGGCGTGAGCCATGAGCATTTCCCAAGCCTTCATAAAAGACCCTTTAGTCTTCTTACAGGCACTTGTAAAGACCAATTCTGCTGCTTCATGCATGCCCTGACTGAGTTACCCACGTATAGCAACATTTGCCAACCTCATATCAAAACTAAAGAAAATGGATCACATTCCTCAAACAATTCTTTCAATCCCTCAATATCACTTTGCCTATAAAGGGCCTGAAGAATTACAAGATTGCTTAGGCTTGAAGAAAACATATGCTTTGATTTTGATGTTTTATCTTTTGAAAATGGGTGTAAAGATAAATTTACCTATCAAATTGGATATGTGAGGGTAATTTTGGTAGTAAATTTGGGTTTAAAAAGATATTGATAGTTTAGTTAAAAATAATATGGATGTAAAGAGTAAGCTGGGTGTAGAAAGAGGTTGCATGGGTTCAAATAAAATTTCCTAAAAAATTTCTATTCAAATCATTGTTTAAGATGAGAATTTGAATTAATAAATGCCAAATAACAGCTTTTAGTATGACTTATAACAAAACATGACATTAAATTAATTAATTGCAAGAAAAAGATGAGTCCTACACGGCACCCCCTATACGCTGCGGGTATGTAGCAAGTAACAAATTCTGCCACAAATGGCCCATAAATATTGGAACAGAATTTGAAGCCGGTACCCGGACCATATACCCGAATCCGAAAACCTGCCCTAAAACCCTTCGATCAAAACCCTCTGTTTTGTAACCCCCCTCTCTCTCTCTCTCTGACTATATAACAAAACATTCGAAACTCAACTCACTCTTATCTCTGTTTGCGTTAAGCAAATGTAACTGGCATGGCGATGATACATTTTCAACGGCTGTCCACCGCCCCCGCTCCCGCCACCACTTCCTCCTTCATTTTCTCAAACACCTTAGCTGCCTCCGCCCTGTGTCTCCGCCGCTCCATGGCCAAGGTTCCCACTTTTCCCTTTCATTTTTGATACTCTATTATTTCCATCTTCTGGGGTTTCTTCAATTTCATGCATTTCCCAGAAGGCCAATTTTTTCAAGTGATTGTACTTTTATTAGTTGGTTATCTTTGTAGGTTGTTTATTTACGGTAAAATTGGGGATGTTTTGGTTATTGGAGATTGAAGTTTGAAGCTTTTTCACTTGGAATGGGACATTTTATCGACGAATTCGAAGATTATGCGTAGATTCTTGTTGGGTTTGATTAAATTGTCTTGGTTGTTCTAACTAATGCAACACGGGATATTCAGATTTTTTGTTTTGTGTGTGTATGTGTGTGTTTTTTGTGTCAACTCCCAGAAAATCTTATAGTGACGTGCAACATTTTGGTGTTACAGCTCCAGTGGAGGGCGTTTGAGGATTATCCATGCGCTTGCTTACCATCCTCGTCAAATTTGACAACGAATGTATACAGAAATTATTCTCAGCATAGATTTAAAAAGTCCGGAGTTTCTTGCATGATCACGGCCAACCATTCAAAGTTTGGGCCAAATTTTCATCCTTTCAGAAGAAGTGGCGATGGGTCTGAATGCGCTTTTACCTTTCATTCTCATTTAAAACATGGTTCGCTTAATTCTTTAGGGTCTGCTGGTATTTTCAGTTGTGGCTCTTTTAAGAATAGTTCCAGGTTAGGTTTATCTAATCATGGTGCTGGAGCTTTTCCCAAGATGTTTTTCTCTCAAGTTCCATCTGTGATAAACAAAGGAGAGAGTGTGGGTGTCCAAGGTGGCATGAATAGTGGTAATACGTTTTTTTTCAGAAGGCTTGTTAAACGCAAGAAACGGGAAAAGGCATTAGCAGCTCAAAGCAAAATCAAAGCTACTGATTCTAGTATCTCTAAAGATGTTGAAGTAGAAGCGTTAACCGAACAGCTAGTTGGAAGTGAGAAGGGAGCTGGAAAATTGCGATCTTTGTTTTCCAATTCTCCTATAAGAAATGATACCCAGCTCTCTAAAGTCAAAGGGAAAAAGAGGTCGAAGAGCAAGAAAACTAAAGAACAAATTTCTGCTGCAAATCCTCCAGCAGAAGCTGCTATGTCACAAAGTTCTAAGGTTACTTCTCAACCAAAGAAATCTGGTGGTACCAAAAGTGGCGAAAAGTTGGCGGAGGTTTCAGAGGTTAGCAAATAGCAACTATAAATTTTTTAGTAGAATTAGGATTGAATCTTATGTTTACATTGCACTATTTTAACTAACACTGAAGACTTTCAGTTGAACCTTGCTGCGAAAACTCCTGTGGAAATTGCTGATGGTTCTTCAACAAAACCCCAGCCAAAGAAGAAAGGCGGGAACTCTTTTAGAAAGGGAAAATTAATAAATTCAGATACCAAGTCACCACAGAAACTTATACCACAAAAAATAGGCAAAGTGAAACCTCATGGGAAAATGACACTGAAGCAGCTGTACCCTGCAACTGGGAAAACTGTGGTGGTGGTGGAGTCTGCTACAAAGGCGAAGATTATTCAGGGTTATCTTGGTGATATGTTTGAAGTTCTTCCTAGCTATGGTCATGTAAGGGACTTGGCTGCTAGGTCCGGATCTGTACGGCCTGATGATGATTTTAGTATGGTGTGGGAAGTTCCATCTGCCGCCTGGACTCATCTAAATAGCATAAAGGTTGCACTAACAGGGTATGATTTCTTATCATTTTCATTCACATCCAATTAGCCACAAGCTACTAACAATTCTAGCTGCTAATGTATAGAAATGATATTGAACTTTCCATCATAAGTATTTCTCTCTTAATTTCATTTTGGGGCGATGTTTCTGAATTTCTTATTTCTCTCACCTTGTTCATCAGAGCAGAAACTCTTATTCTTGCATCAGATCCTGATCGTGAAGGAGAGGCTATTGCTTGGCATATTATTGAGATGCTGCAACAACAGGATGCTTTACGTGAAGATATTACTGTAGCCAGGGTTGTTTTTCATGAAATCACTGAGGCCTCTATCAAAAGCGCGCTGCAAGCTGCAAGAGAAATTGATGAGAACTTGGTCCATGCTTACCTTGCACGGCGTGCACTTGATTATTTGATTGGATTTAACATTTCACCACTGTTATGGAGGAAACTACCAGGTTGCCAGTCTGCGGGGCGAGTCCAATCTGCTGCACTGGCTCTTTTGTGCGATAGAGAAATGGAAATTGATGAATTTAAACCACAGGAATATTGGACTACTGCGGTTGAATTGAAGAAAAAAGAAAGGGATTCATCAGTTAATGCTCCATCCTTCCCAGCACACTTGACCCATTATGATTCCAAAAAGCTAAATCAATTTTCTATCAGTTCTCATACCGAAGCAAAAGAAATTGAACAGCAGATTAATTCAGAAAATTTTCTAGTTGTTAATTCTAAGAAAAACAAAATGCGGAAGAATCCTCCCACGCCGTATATAACATCCACACTTCAGCAGGATGCTGCCAACAAATTACATTTCAGTGCAGCATATACAATGAAGGTGCGCTCGTGAGAGCATTTATCTTCTGATTTCCTCCATCTAAAGAGCTTTAGACAATTATCCCTATATTTTATTCATTATCATTGCTTCATAGTATAATGTTTTTATTAGCTTTGGGGTTGTTTCTTCTGCTCTTAAGGATAATTTTTCTTCACAATTGTTGATCAACTTTCCTGTCCAGATTTGTAATGGCTGTTATCCAGTTCATATGGAATCCTGTATCACTATCAGGATACACATGCTACTGTTATCACATTAGACATTATTGATATCATTTCAAACATTTCATATCAGTTCTGTGCATATGGAATGTTGTATCACTTCAAACATTGTTGTTTATGTTCTGTACTGTTATCGTATAGTTATATTATCTTCTTATAAAGAAGAAAGATGGCTTTATAAAACAAAACCAGCCTAATGTTGAATTTACTGCTATGATTCTATTTTTCTAATCAGAAGTGCAAGAGCATATGATGTTCTGAAATGAACCAACATTTGTAATTACCAGAAAGAGTTGTAAATTTTTATTTGACCGTTCCTCTTCTGTTCTAGCCCCTAGTTTTTTCTTTGATTCAGTTAATCTTATGATTTCATCCTTTGAATTGAAAACTGTATATATACTTTTTTATTTGCTTTAAGGATATGCATCATATATACACACACACACACATACTTGTCTGGCTAATGGAAGATACATTATATTTGCAGCTTGCACAGAAACTTTACGAGGGGGTTCAGTTATCTGATGGTAAAGCAATGGGTTTGATCACATACGCCCGAACAGATGGACTACATGTATGTATCTTTTTGCACAAAAACTTGATTGAGTTTCTTGTCTGTCAATGTTTTTGATGGCTGGTTCCTTTTTGCATTTCTATTGCCTTCTCTTTGGGTGATCAAATTTTAATTAATTTGGGATTGGGATATATACCTGAACCAATGTAATGTTAAACAGAATATTTTGAAATAGGATTTTTACTTGATTATAATATTCTTCTTTCTAGTTAATTATTTTCATAACTGAACTGAACTGCTCTTGTGGAATGGTATGTAGTGTTTAAAATTCCTGAGTTGCAAATTGGTTTCTTTTATACTGCACAATGTAAAAAGATGAATTTTATGGGGTAGTGTTTGTCTAAGGCTGCTAATTTTCTATTGAGTTTGCTTAGGATTATAAATGTACTTCGTTTCTTTGTGATGATAGCTACTACAACGTATGGTGATTATTTGCATGTGTGCGCATGATTTACACTGTCTCAATGATTCATATAAAATTCATTTCTAGTTGAGAGTGATATCTATCATTATTTCTAATACTGATGGCTTTTAATTTCTTCAGATTTCTGATGAAGCCTGTAAGGATGTGCGCTCCTTGGTCATTGAAAGGTGCTGCAGATAAATGTCAAGATGGCTTCTATTTTATTAGGAATTTAAATTTAGATGTAATGCTAAACAATGATATGCATGTTCATGTCTTTATGCTGTCATTTTTTTCCATGATGCAAGTGTATTTTCCCAGGGTCCTGAACAAGTAGTTTCATGTTTTTATTCTATCCAGAACTGTTCTAATATATTTTATGCTTATTTCAGCCTACAGTTTCAAAACTTATAGTTTTTTAGCTTTTAAGGTTTGAAATTTAATTTGCCCAGTTTTTGGAATCACCATTGGCCTAAAGCATTGAGAGTGAGAGCTTAAAATGACTTATAGTTTCAAAACTTAGTTCATATAAATACTTGTTCCCGTAATGGAGTAGTGACCTATAAGTTTCCGCTATTTGTGGTTATACTTGTGCAATGAGATCTATATGTTTTTCCTTTAAAACAATATTCCTGTGATGCAGGTATGGACAGAATTTTGCATCAGAAAGTGCACGCAAATTTTTTAAGAAAGTGAAGAATTCCCAAGAGGCCCATGAAGCAATCAGACCCACTGATGTTCGAAGATTGCCATGTAACTAGACAATTTTGCATGCTACGTGAAAATTTCTACATTTTTTTAAAGCAAGTTTTTCAGATGTACAGTTAGTCTGTTGATAGGCTCATTCTAGTGAACTGACTATAAAATTTTCTTCTTGGAATCTAGCATTGCTCCGCGGGGTACTTGATGAAGATTCCCTGAAGTTGTACACTCTTATTTGGTGTCGGACAGTGGCATGTCAGATGGAGCCTGCTACAATTGAGCAGGTTAGAATACAACATTATGAAAATTCTTCTCTTTTAATTGATGGGAACAAACAGGCTGCAAAAATAACTGTTACTATCCATTGGTCAACATCGCAATAATGCAGGCTGCAAATTTCTGTTTTCTCATATGAATAATTTATTTTCTTATGTAAAAAATTAATTATTTCCACGCTGTTTCTTCTTTTTTGACAGTAGTTGCATTTCTAGAATATCTTTAATATATGTTACTGTACTTTGTTGTACACTGTAGTTCCACTGTCTTCAAACTATGTTTTTTATTTTTATTTCTTATTATCTTATAAAGTTCAGTATGTGTGTGGTGTGCATCTGAACTGTCATCATAGTGGGAATACAGTAATTTCCAGCTTATGAGTAACACTGCGTATTGCCTTGATAGCTAGGAATGTTAAAAGTGCATTTTATACCACGTTAGGATTGTTTGTCTATTTGTGCTACATAACATAAAATTGACTTTACTTTGTTATGCAGTCATCATCATGTTTTCTATTTCTGAGAAAAAAAATCATATTTTCTATTTCTCAGAAAAAAAGGCTCACAGTTGTTATGCATTCTTAAACTGGAATAGAGGGTGAAATTAAGAGAGGAAAACACTGTTCGCTTCCTATTATTTGAACCCTCACTATGGATTTCAGGGAGACCTAATTGGATGCTATTTAGAACAATTCCTAGGTGTTAGCATATACTTTGCTGAGAAGAGTACAAGTGACTGAAATTTAATTTATTCAAAGTTTAATGCTAAAACTCTGGTTCTCATAGGTTATAGTGACAGAAGCAACACATTCTTTGTCAAAAAGAAAATGCATTAACTTGTTGACTTTTCCTCATATCCTTGTTCTTATGTTCCGTTCATACATATGTAATACAAATTCATCATCTCTTGCCTTATTCATTTCCTCATCAATCTACCAGATACAACTCGATATTGGAAATGCTCGCAACTCCATTGTTCTCCGCTCTTCGTCCTCAAGGGTTGAGTTCCCTGGATATCAGGCAGTCTTCGAGGTATAATTCTGTTTTCCATCATAATGTTGTTGTAAACATACGCATTTGGCTCATGTGCCACCGTCATAACACATTTACATTCCTAAAATTGTGTCACTGAAACTGGAGGGAATCCTTGAGTATCAGTAAACTGAATCGACTCTTGTTATGGTAATCAATGGAATCTTTTTAATGTTTCTCAGTTATGGTATGACTTTGCTATTTTTTTTCTTTATAAGGGGATACACTTTAATACCCATGAAATGTTCAAATATTGCTACTTATACGAGCTTATATGCCGGTTTAACTTTTGGTGTCATGAACTTATCATATCTATTAGTCATAGGATCCAAATTGGGAATTGCACAAATTAATTGCAAGTTATTATTTGTTTTTAAAAGGCAGTTCTTATGTCTGGATTTGGAAAGTAAATAGCCTCTTATTCATGTAGCTTGACTTTTATGTGATTGATTTGATGCCGTATCTTAAATTTGCACTTTGTTGCATGCTTTTATATGAGATTTTGAGCGTGTTTAATTTCTAATTTTTAGGACATGGAAGCTCAAGCAGTCAAATATGAAGAACATGAAGGGAACAGTCATGACGAAGCTTTTGTACTTCTTAATTCATTGAAGGTAAATTTGGACTCCTATTTCCCCCATCCACATATGCTCAAATACACATGCTCTATCTTAATTTCAAGATAAGAGCCTATGGTATTGAATACAATGTGGAACCATATATGGCTCTTAGCCTGTTAGCAGGTGGTATGGTACCTTTAGTTCATAAGGACAACATATAACTCTTATTCAGTTCAATTTATACAAGATTTATCCTTTTTTTTAATCTTTGAATGTTTGTAAAAGTTTCCTTGATGTGCCGGCGTTGTTGCTTGATTAAGTGTTTTATTTTGATTCTGTAGTACGGGGATCCATTAGATATTGGTAAAGTGGAACTCAAGGAGCACCATACTCAACCTCCTCCCCGCTACTCTGAGGCAGCACTGGTAATATTTTATTTTTGTTTTACATTATACAAGAAATGCTGGTAGATTTCTTTAGTTATTGTCTTTGGAAGGGGGGACTGTGAATCTATTGCCAATAAGGATTACTTCAAAATTGACGCATCCAGAGGTGTTTCTACTATTTGAATGTACTCCATACATGGAAGGTTTAATCATAACAAACGCTTTAAGTTAGTGTTATAACAGGTGTACCTTTGTTTAGCTTTGGTTTTCTGACCCTTGTGTTGTTGCGTTCTATAGATTAAGAAATTGGAGGAGCTTGGGATTGGAAGACCTTCAACATATGCGAGCACTCTGAAGGTTTTACAGGTAATTGAATGTGTTCAAATTGTCAGGTTTTCTTTGATCATATGTTTAAATGTATTATTCTAACGGAAATTGTACACAACTTTTGAGTTATGTCTATCTCATATTCTTAGAAACCTTATTAGTAGTTTCTCAAGAACTTATTTCTTGTCAAACTTGTGTCTTGTCAACAATCTCCAGGAAGTATTTTGGCCAGTCTTTTTATTGTGATTTTTTAACCTAACAATATTCGGATTTCTTATTGATTTGTGCTGCCAGGGTAGAAACTATGTGACAGTGAAAAGCCGTGTATTACATCCAGAATTTCGTGGTCGTATGGTATGTTCCGGCATTCCTTTTGAATTAATGCAAATCAAAGAAACGGAAAGGCCTTTACATGCTCTCTTCTAGATCCATGCAAGTCCATTGTTATGTGGAATTTTTCCCCTAAACCCTAAGTTGTGCCATTTTATATTATTTTTGGCTGGTTTCTTGGTTGCCTTTTCAATCGCTGAAGAGCATACTTAACATTGGATTCCTCAATCGCTGAGTCCATGAGATATGTTGATTTTCCTTACGGCCTCCCAATTTGTTTTATTTTTCTTACTTTTAGGTGTCGGCATTTCTCGGCGACCATTTTTCCGAAGTCACAGATTATAGTTTTACTGCTGACATGGAGTCTGAGGTAATTCTATATTGACTATTACATTTTTCAGTATAAGTTTAATTATTTTGTAATAGAAAAGAATTAATGCGTATAATATTTCTTCCATCAAGCAATGTTGTTCTGTCATTGTTAATTATTTGATGTACTTGATTTCCCTTTTTTGTTCCTGGTGACTGACTTCTTTGTCTCTCACTTTTGATCCAGCTTGATAATGTCTCTGCTGGCTTGACTGAATGGAAAGGCCTCCTTAAAGATTATTGGACACGATTCAGCACTTATTGTGAACGTACCAGTACTGTTCATATTCATCAGGTAAGATTTGGTTTGTAGAACAAGCAACAAGGATTTAGAAATTAGAGAGGGATTTAGAAGAGAGAGAATTAGAGTTCAAGAGAAGAGTAATAGATAGTCAGCACAAGGAGAATATGGCAAGAACAATGATTTGATACATAAATTATAGTGACGGAAGGGAAGAAGGAGAAACAAAGATACTCAGGGAGAAAATCTGTTTAATAAATCATTCAAATCTTATCAATTCTGCTTCAACTGAATTACAAAGTATGTATTTATAATGACGTAATCTTGCTAGAAACGGGATTGCAATCCTACACTTACTGGAAACAGGAAAGTAATAAGAACAGGAAGGTAACAAAAAAAAAAAGGAAACTAAATTAAAATTCTTAGTTCATTATTCTGCATAATTGGGTCTTCTTTAAAATCAAGCCTCTTTTTGTAAAATACCTGTACTTGGAAGAACTTTCCTGTTTATAATAAGCCATTCAATATCACAGGTAGAGAAGATGATGGAGAAGAAATTTGGAGACTTCTTGTTTGCTTCTCTTCCCGACCAAAGCAGGACATGCCCATAGTATGCAGATGCTGTCATTAGCATGTAATTTATGTTGTGATTGAAACTGTTTTCTTGAGAACATTTTTCTAACACATTTCAATTTTAACTTGTACATGTTTCAGTTGTGCGGAAGGCAGTTTGATTTTCAAAGTGAGTCGGTTCGGTGCTGGCTATTTTATAGGTTGTGATCAACACCCACAGTGCAAGTGAGTATGAAAAGCTATGGTACAAGTAAAACTTAGTCTCATGCATGTGGGCTATATTGTGAGTTGATCATTCTATTGCCAGTAGCAGTACAAGTGAAAAGAAAGGAAAAAGGAAAATTCAGAGTAACAAACAAACCAGTTTCATTGCCCGTGGCCGTGTGCCTACATATATGGGCAGAGCTGGCAAGTCAATTGACTATGTATTTCCAGGTCATTTAAACTGAAACGAAAGATTGAGTTATCAGACATGGCTCCTTTCTGTAACATAATAAACTGAAATTGCTGAGCTTTGTTCTAGTTTCAAGTTGCACTTTGTTGGCCTAAATTTGTCTTTAGTTGTAGCGAAAGAAAAATCACTATCCATAATTGATCAATGTTTCCTTTTGTTGCTGTCAATAGATACATTGCTAAGACATTCTACAGTGATGAAGAAGAAGAAGAAGAAGAAGACGGTCCAAAAAAGAACAGCAGCATGGAGGAACCAAAACTGCTAGGTCTAAGTCCAGTTTCCAATGAAAAGGTTTGCTTTGAATTTTGATATTTTGTTGCTTTAAGGGTGGAGCAGTGGCTTTTCTTGAATTTATTATTTACAATTTATGTTTACACTAAAAAAAGCTTATGTACTCTTTCAGGTTCTTTTGAAGAAAGGTCCTTACGGATGCTATGTACAACTTGGCGAAGACAGGAAGACTTATGTACCTAAAAGAGCCAATGTATCCCATGTATGTAAAAGTTGTGTTGCAACTACATATTGGAACATTTTATTCTTGTTTCGTTCATTTACACATCTTCTTGCCATATTTTGTGTTCATTCGAAAACTGCTGTCCAAAATCATGTCCTTAATACTTAAATATGTGCTGTCTTTCGTAGTAGTTGTTTTGACTGGTGCATTGATGTACCAACAAAATTTCGATGCCCGTTTCAAGTTTACCAATGCCTTTTACTTGCCTTTTGCTCCTTTTTCTTCTCCTCCCAGTCTTTGTGTGCACATGTATTGAAGATTCACCATGCTTTTCTTTGAAATCTGAGTCTATATTTTCACATGAAATTACTTTTCAGATAAAGGATGTGAACTCCATTACCTTTGAATATGCGCTGGAGTTGCTGCGATATCCTGTGACATTGGTTTGTTTTTCATTCTTAGTGCTGAGTTCCGTTTCCTGCTCTTCATCATCCTTGAACTTACTCTCTCTCTCTCTCTCTCTCTCTCTGATTCCCTGTTTTAATTTCATTTCAGGGAAAACATCCAGCTGATGGACAACCAGTCATTTTAAAGGTTTCAAAGGTTGGGTTTGCAGTTAGACATCGGCGCACAATTGCTTCTGTTCCTAAGGTATTCTTTTTATATACATTCAGAATTATGTTGTCAAGAGTTTTGATCAACATTGCACAAGATTTTACCGAGTTTAATGAGTTGGATTATCTTAATTACACATGCAGTATAAGAAACCCACTGAAATCACCCTCGAGGGTGCATTGAAGCTTTTGTCTGGTAAGAATGTAAGAAAAATTGGTCGACCTACGAGAGAACAAATTGAAGAAGCCCAAGCAGCCCTATGATGATCACTACCCTTCACAACTCAATTCATATGAACATTCACCAATTCTCCCTCACAAAGTGGTTCAACTGAGCGTCGGATGCTGAAGTTCGTTCAGCAGCCAGGGAGGTGTGTATGCTTCTTACTGCACGAGCTCCAAATTCAGAAATGCTGAGCAAATTGAAGAAACGACCTTATTTTGTGCACGTACCAGCATTGAATTACTTAGGATTCAGAAGTGAAGGAAACCATTTTGTATGGTCAAATTTGCGCATTTGCCTACTATACACCGTAACACCGTAGATACGGCGTCTTTTATTACCGTATAGGATTACGGTATTGAGTTTGGCTAGCAATTGGTAGCCATGTTCCAAGTTTGGATGGGGAATTTTACATATGTAAAGTATATTTAAGTTGCAATTTCTTTATATTTTGTTCTGAATAATGACATTTGATCATTTTTTTTATCAGACATTTGGTCAATTAAATAATGTACTAATTGTTTCATGGAAACAATTTCATTTGGTGCCATTCTGAGCACATCTAATTGAGAATTGGCCTCCATAGAAGGTGAAAGAATATGATAAGGGTTGTAAATATCAGATTACTTTGTGGTGTATTTTATTGCACTGTTGTTAGATAATTGGTCAAAGATTCAATGACCATGATTTATTCTTCTAAATTTTTATAAATAGTCAATTATTTTCAATTCATCAAATTTTTTCATTCCGTCCACATTCTTACATTGAACAACATGTGAGCTACTTAAGAGAGAGACAAACATCACATTTAAATGAAACGGATTCAACGAATTTTTGTGTACGCGGAGCAATGTCGGTACAACACGTGTTATAATATAAGTATAGTGACAATTGAAAAAAAAAAACTTATCTCTTCTTATAAAGTGACGCTTAATGTATCAAATTGTGTTTCGATAATATAGAAAAATATTTCACATACAAAATTAAAAAGACATTTTTTTATTATTTTCCAATAAAACAAAAGCAAAAGACAATTTTGGAGTCACAAGATAATCATAAATGTGACAGCAAAAATTAAAAAAAAAAAAAAACAATGATTAATGATTAATGGGGACAATCTTATTCTACCCGAACCCGAGTCGCGTGCTTTTCAGCCTTTCACCGTGAGAAAGTTGCTCCGACACAACGCACAGAAGAACCCACACCGAGTTTCGCTCCATTTTCTACCCTCAGGTTCCTCTCTCTCTCTCTCTCTCTCTCTCTATCTCTCTCCCTCCCTCCCTCTCCCTCCTCCCTCTCCCTCTCCCTCTCCCTCTCCCTTCCTTTTTCCATTATTTGATTTATTTTTGTTTTTCTGGGTTTCAATTTATCTGAATTATCTTATCTGCCACTCCGATTTTTCACCTTCAAGAAAAAAAAATAGTTCAATTCTTCAGAACCCCAAATGAATTTCGATTGAAAGTTTGGGACTTTCTGGAATTTGGATTATTGAATTCAATTTGGTTTATTTCTTTCTTCCTGTATGTTTTTGCACTTGCTCTGATTTCAATGATTGAAATTGAAAACTGGGATTTAATGGGTGATCTGCCTCTGTTTTTCTGATTATGTTTTTTGGGTTTTTTTTATGATAAAAATTAAATTAGGGAGTATAGTGTAATATGCAACAAAGATTGAAGCTTCAGCAACAACAAGAAGCCATAATGCAGCAAGCACTTCTTCAGCAGCAACAACAACACATGTACCATCCTGGCGTGCTCGCTGCTGCCATGTCTCAGGTCCCCTCTCTCTCTCTCTCTCTTGTTTGTGGACAAATTTAGATGATTTGAGTTATTGGGTTTCACTTAATTTATTTAAATTTTCAAGCTTTATGCAATTCATCAGAACAGCAATTATAAATTGTTAATACAATTTTTTTTGGGTGGGGATTAAAGATTTTATACACTCGTTGGTTGCCAAAATTTTGTTTTGAACTTTTTGTTGTCATACTTATCTCGGGACGACGTGTTTTCTAAGATTGTTTGAGAGTAGTATTATTTGTTTATCTTCTTTATATTTTTACAATGTGCAGATGGAGCCTATCCCAAGTGGAAATCTGCCTCCCGGGTTTGACCCGTCTCAGTGCAACAGTGTGTAAGTGCTAGATGGTAGTTTTCCATTTTTTCTTTTCTGGAATTTTTTTTTTTTGTTTTCCGGATTTTTTTGTTTTGTTTTCCTTCCCATTCATCTTTATGTTTATCTACTTGAAGTTTCTTTAGCTTAAGCGGACAGCGAAACTTCAAGTAGTTCATACCGTTTAATATTCAAGTGGATATATCTTGAATTAAGACATTATTTTGATGGCATGATGGTTTCAGCTATGTTGGAAATATTCATGTAAATGTCACCGATAAGCTTCTAGCTGAAGTCTTCCAGAGTGTTGGTCCTCTTGCAGGATGCAAGCTCATAAAAAAGGATAAGGTACATCACATGCTTCACGTTCTTTTGAATCATTGTATATAATTTTGTCATTCCTCTTTTGAAGGTTCTGTTTTTCCTTCAATTTATGGAAATATATGCGATAATCCGAGTCTCCTACACATCTATAAGACATCTAGTGTTTTCCAATTGGTGACCCATTATGAGTCATGAAATGATTCTACAAGTGCTCACACTTTGATCTTGTAACATGATGCATTTCTTAAGTAAACTATGTAACTAGCTCGAGAAATTGTTAATTGCGGCAAACAAAATCGGAATCCTATGTTCAACTTCAAGATTTCTTTTCCTTATGAATTCATGATGTGGCTGTATATATATATTTTTTGCAGTCGTCATATGGATTTATTGACTACCATGACCGACACTCTGCAGCCCTTGCAATAATGAATCTGCATGGACGCCAACTGTAAGCATTCACTTACTTTAGAACAAGTGTGGCTATTATTCTCTTGCCTTTCTTGACTTCGATCATGTATGTTTTATGTCTGTCAATAGCTTCGAGAATTGTTTATATTCATTAGTATTTCTAAATCTGGTTTGCAGTTATGGTCAGGCACTTAAGGTGAATTGGGCATATGCCAATAGCCAGAGGGAGGATACTTCAGGTTACTTTGAGCTTCAGTTGTTTTACTGCTGTTCTTTTTACAATTTTACTTTATTTTATTTTTTCTACGGGTTGTTACAATCTTATTAGGGTTCATTCCGTTAATGCAATTTTACAATGATCAGGGCACTTCAACATATTTGTTGGTGATCTTAGTCCAGAGGTTACAGATGCAACTTTATTTGCTTGCTTCAGGGTCTATCCTAGTTGTTCGTGAGTTCCTGTTTCTTTTGATTATCGTTTTTTTTTCTCTTTCAATTTTGTAGGAGATATATCCCAGGGGCTAGGGTAGCATGTTATAATTTTTCCTCATTACTTTCATCAACTGTTCATGTTAAATTTAGTAAAGGTTCTCACTTAGTTTATTGCTTGTTTCCACTTGGGTGGATAACAATTTGAATCACCCTATTAATTTCCAACTGCATGATGTTAGTTTTACAAGACTTTTTGTTTTTGTCATTTTTATCATTTGCAGGGATGCAAGGGTCATGTGGGATCACAAAACTGGCCGCTCAAAGGGATATGGCTTTGTTTCTTTCCGTGATCAGCAGGTATTACGTTGTTGTGAGTATAAACTAGAGAGTTTTGGTGAGATTCATCCCAGCCTAAATGTCCTCCCACATTTATCGTATCATGGTAGCTTGTGCGTTGCACTCTTTCTTGTGCTTAGTGGTGCACATGAAATGCGTAAAGCAATGTCGCTTATTATAGTGGATTGGTTTTTCCGCACCATTTGTGCTGACTTTGTGTACCTACAGGTGTTGGTATTAACATGACGCCATTTTTTTTTATTTATTGTGTTGGTTTTACAATCTTAGAACTCTGGTACATCTTAAACTGATTAAGTGCCTCATGGAACTTTTTTTCAGGAAGCTCAGAGTGCTATCAATGATTTAACAGGTAACACATCTAACATGTTGCCTCGTGTTGCATAGTTTTCGTCAGTGCAAGAACATTGTGATACTGGTTGTGCAATGGTTGATGTGTTCTGGACTTTGTTTTGTAGGTAAATGGCTTGGAAATAGGCAAATAAGATGCAACTGGGCAACTAAAAGTGCTGGTTCTAGTGACGAGAAGCCGAGTAGTGACACTCAAAATGCCGTTGTACTTACAAATGGATCTTCAGGTAGATTGAAAAGTTGCTGACTTGGTTGGCCAGAGGTTTCTTGTTTTGGGCTTCTAGGTGACCTTTGCATTTTGCTATTGCAATTTAAAATAATTGGCTATAGCAGATGGGTCTTAGATTGACGGTTAACCCTAGTATATGTTGCCGCATTTTACGAGTCATGATACTGTAACTTGATGGGAAGTTCAGACAAGACTTGATGTTGATGGCTAGTTCTTCTGTTTACTTTATTTTGCAGATGGAGGTCCGGAGAACTCCAACGAAGAGGCCCCGGAAAACAATCAAGCATACACGACCGTCTATGTTGGCAACCTCCCCCATGAGGTGATTAACAGTGATTATTATGTTTCGAATATGAGTTTTAAACCTTGAATTTGGTCCTATGACATAACTTGTGAACTTTTGTTACGACTATAAGTTGTCAACCATAAAATCCTGCTGAAAATCTGGTTTTCCTTATCAGGTTACTCAAGCTGAACTTCATGGTCAGTTTCATGCTCTAGGGGCTGGGGTTATTGAGGAAGTACGTGTGCAGAGGGATAAAGGCTTCGGATTTGTGAGATACAACACCCATGATGAAGCAGCCTTGGCTATTCAAATGGGAAATGGCAGGATAATTCATGGAAAGTCCATGAAGGTAATGGAAACTCTACTGCAAATTTTTCATTTTGATGGTCACACAGCTCCTTTGCCTCGTTCATATTGTTCTTCAATGCACATATGCAAATTACACTTGACACCTTTCAGTGGCTTGCTATGCATACGATTGACCTTCACAGACGACTTGTACTGTTTACGTCTTTCGCTGGTGGTCAATCAAATTACAGTCAGTGTTATTTCTGTCACGATAAAACATCTTTTGTTTTGTGTAATCGTGCATGCAGTGCTCGTGGGGTAGCAAACCAACTCCTGCCGGGATAGCTTCTAATCCACTACCTCCTCCTGCCCAGCCCTATCAGATTCTTCCAACTGCCGGTATAAACCAAGGCTATTCTCCAGCTGACTTGATGGCTTATCGGCGGCAACTTGCCTTGAGTCAGGCTGCTGCCACTTCCATGGCCTTGAACTCTGGCGGGTCTCAACCTATGTACGATGCCTATCCTAATAGTTCATCCGGCAACCAGTTAATGTATTACCGTTAACACTAAGGCCGGTAGTTGGTTGTGGCAGAGTTGCTATTGCGTTCGGTTGCATTGTGCCAATTCTTGCCAGTGCGTGTGGGTGTGTATTACTAGTTCTCCAAACGAGATTGTGAGTCGATCTTTTTCTTTCTTTCCGGTGACAGATTGGGAATTCATCTTTAGTTGCATGAATTTTTGATCTCCTATGTATCATGTAATATGTGATTAGAGATGAGATTATCGTTCTTATTTTGTGGGATTTGTTAATGAATGGGGATGTTTTTTTAGTTACGTTAACTTCTCTTGGTCATGGCATCTGACTTGAAATCTACTCGACATCATTTATTAATCATGTCACCTTCGATTTTGATCCTCAAATCCCAATCAAGGTTTCATAATTTGCACAAAAGAATCATCCGGGCCAGGACCCACCCAATCACGTGACTATACGAGCATGTTCCCTGGTTCTGATACCACTCTAACAACATCAATATTGTTCTTAACTTAGTAATTATCACCTGCCTAATTCGTCAGGTATGTGATTTTATCACAAAAAAAAACCTCGGTGTTGTTAGAATGGAGTAATCTTACTTAAATTACTTTTCTCCTTTTCCCTCTGGTCGTGGGATTCAACGGTTGTAAACCTACTTTAATTAGATTTTGAATTAGGGATCTAGATCTTCGTAAGTAAGTGTTGGGAACAAAAAGAACTCTCAAACGCATCATCAACTAACAACCCATTCTCAAGGCATTCCTTATTTATTTTCATGGAGCAGATACAAGTACCCCATTCTTATAAGATTCTTTTTTATTCAGCTGCCTGTTATTATTTATTTTCATGGAGCAGATACAAGTACCCCATTCTTATGGGGTTTTGATGTTTCAGCTGCCTGATCGTCGTTAATAGTACTAACTACGACAGACGACGATCAGACAACTGAAACTATGTATTGTTCATCTAGGTTTTTCTCTCTAAGCCAGGTAAGATGTCCGTCGGAGAGAAGATGGCAGAGGGGACCTTCTCCTGGTTTAAGATGGAGCTGTGACAAACCCCAATTGTTTGGTGCAAATTTAGATGTGTCTCGATGGCAAATGATTACTGCATTTGCCTTGGTCCCGTCAGCACCTTCCATAGGCACCATGTAGGCCCTTGTCTTTTCTATGGCATGGCACAAGAACACAGCAAATGGATAGCTCATCTTATGGCACGTGACGACTTTGTCCTCGGCCAGCACCTTCACTCCATCGGTTATTGTGTAAGTCTGCTCCACATCATTGTTGGCTCCTCTTTCCACCTCCGTCGACATTGTTCGGATATTCGATCCCAGCTCGGAGGTGGCGAAGTCAACCAGTGACTCCAACGAGGTAGCACAATATCTTTCTTCTCCTTTCATGGCCGGCATTTCGCAATAATCAATGGTTTCCTTGATTGTATTGGCTTCTGATGAGTCCGGCCTCAGCGAAAATCGTTTGAGAATTTCTTCCATTTTGTTTGATGAGAAGGGGATCGACTCCGCGGTTGGGCGGGACACAAAGCGTGATGATTTGCTTGTGGTATCTCTGGGGAAGCCATATTTCACTGTTTTTCCAGGTTGCAGGTCCTTCTCCATGAGGACTAAGCCAGCACAAGGGCCAAGAGCATCAGTGGCTTTGTCAAGTTGATTCTCAGTGCCAGCAGGACGGAGAAAGTTCTTGGATACTAAGTCTGCAGATTTAGCAACATAAAACCAAATTAACGCAGCAAAGTACAACGAGGGACTATTCGTATGCATACATGTCAATATAGTCAATATAATCGTGCGTGAAACTATATATAGACTCGTTTGATAACCATTTTGCTATTAATTTTCAATAATTTACACACAAACCTCCAGGATGGATAAGTTCACGAAAAGCTTTTGGAATTGGCGTGTTCGGCAGGACGGAGTTCCAGTAGGAAAGTTGAGGCAACGGCTGCCGCACAGCAGCTGCATGACTTGCCATTCCCACCAGTGTGGTCAGCTGCAACATTAGAAGTTAAACCATCATTAATTAAGAAAACAACGAAATTAGTAAACAATTAGAATGCAGAGACTGAACTAAAAAAAATCATTTGAAGGGATAATCCAAATAAATAACTAGGAGATGGAGCTAGCTTAATTACACTTACAGTGAGAAAAGTAAGCATTTTTGAAAGACGGAACTCCATCACTACACGAAGACACTCTTTAACTTTTGCAACTCAAAGTTTGCTAGTTGATGAAACAAGAGCGAATTGGTTCAAGATATATAGGAAGGGAAGAACAGAGAGAACTGAAGTAGATGCATGCACCGCATGTGAGTTTGGTTGTCTGGATTAGGTTTAAGACATGCAGACTCTCCCATTGCCTCGTGTAAACATCCTCCATTAAAATGGAACGTTAACATCGCAGAGCATGCAGTGGCTGGAAATTAATCTCGTTTTTCAAAGTTGTGCCTTTGTGGCAGAGTTTTTCGTAACGGAAATAGTAGGTAGCTTCCATCTCGTGGGGAGTTTTTATGGTTTACTAGCAATTTCTATCGGTAACATTTTCAGGGACATACAAATCATACTTTTTTATCTCTATTTTCAGTCATGGGTTTGATTTTTTGTAATGACTTCATCAGAATTCTTATTCATATGTTTTTTTTTTTTCTCGGTATCTTTGATTTATTTGGTATTTACTTTTATGAACTAATGAAATAATGATGGTTTGATACATAATAAACTTTCCGGATTCTCTCTCTTACAAATTTCTCTCATCTTAAATTTTTTATTTGAACAGTCTTGATTAAGCCACCAACATCTTGGTCTGACTTTTTTATAGAGAGAGAAAGATATTGTGAGATAGGAGGGGAGGGAAGAGGAGAGAAAATCATACTCTATTATGTGATAAATGGTGATGGAATAGAAGTACCAGATTAATTTGTAGCACCTATTTTCAGGGATTACATTGGTCGATTTTCAATTTCAATGACCATGTTGATGGAGTGGGTCAATTTCAAAAACCGTTTGTAATAAAAACCTTTTATTTTATGCCTTGTGACATTAATCAAGTTGCGTATCTTTTTTGGTATTGAATAGATATTTATCTGTATTATTTTAGGGAAAACATTTCAAAAATCTCATTATACACTCTTCATAAGTGTATTTTTCTTTCTAATTATAAAAAGTTTGGAATGCCAAATAAAATTTTTGGAGTGTTAATAATAATTCATTTATTTTACTATGTTTAATAAAGCATCTTATTTTCCATTTCTCCTCTTTAATGTAGATAATATCGTTTGTTCAAAAAAATAAAGCCTCTTATTGAAAAACAAAAAAAAAATAAAATAAAAAAAAAAATATATATATATATATATAGGGCAAAAGACAGTTTACTACCTTCATGTTTCATGGTTTTCAACATTTAGTTCATCAAGTTTTTTTCATCCCAGAGTCATACCTAAAGTGTTAATTTTGGGACAGTCTGATACATCCGTTAGTCAAACTGTTAATTCTCCCGTTAAGTGATGACGTGGCGCCCATGTGGACAATGACTGGGCGCCACGTGTCATTAAAAATATTAAAATAATAAATTAAATAAAAGCTAAAAAAAAAAAAAAAAAAAAAAAAAAAACAGAATCGGCAGGAAGGAACCTCCTCCACTCTCCTCACTCTCTCTCTCTCACCCCAAAATCCCCCAGATCCAAAACCCAAAATTCCCAGATCCAAAATCCCCAGTTCTTGAGCTTCAACCAAAACCTCACCCTCACCCACCTTGCTGCCGACATCCGACACGTACAAGATCTGGAAGCGCGACGGCAATTTGCGCGCAGACACGTCGCTGGCCGGATTCGACGGATTGAAGATCCAGCGCGCCGATCAGAGCTTCCTATTCCTCGGCGACGGCGATCAGAGCCACGACGTTCCCCCGGGATCGCTGCTCGTCTTGAACCGCGACGAACGAAAAATCTTCGACGCGTTCGAGAACGCCGGGTCGCGGATGAGCGAGTCGGACATCGCCGGGTTCTGCGCCCAGACGAGCGTGTACCGCCCGGGCATGGACGTCACCAGGGCGGAGCTGGTCGGGAGGACCAATTGGAGGAGGCAGGAGAAAATGGAGAGCGTCGGAGAGTGGAAAGCTCGAGTGTACGAAATTCACAACGTCGTTTTCAGCTTCCGCTCTGGAAAAGTCGCCAATGGTGATGCTGACGTGGCGGGGAGCGAGCAGGTGCTTCCTCTTGAGCTCGACGAGGACGACGACGGGTTTTTGGTGGCGGAGAATCCGAGCTTTGGAATTCCCGACGGCCGGAGGCACAGTAGCTTCGTGAGGGAGGAGAGGGAGTTCGTGGCATTGGGGAGAAAAAGCGTCGACGTTTCGTCAATTTGGGAAGATCTGGGTTTCAATTCACAAACATGTCGCAGTCGTCTTCCGGTAGGCCGTCGCTGTCTTCGTCGTCGTTGAAGAGGAAGTGCAGCTCCGTCGACAATGTTTCTCGTCTCCGGTGCGGCTCTACTACTGGGCGTTGCCACTGTTCGAAGACAAGGTTGGTGTTCATCAATCATGATTTTTCAACTTCTTTTGAGATGTTCGATGTGGGTTTTTTTTTCTTTCAAAATTGTGTATTTTTAATAACTTGAATTGGTTAATTGGATTGAGCAGGAAACATAAAGTGAAAAGAGTGATTAGGGTTTCTGTAATTAGTATGAAATTGGCTGATATTCGACCTGATGATTATTCTTGGAGAAAGTACCGGAAGACGACAGCGGCGGCCTACCAGAGCTTAGAGAGGAGATGAGGGAGGGTGGGTGGTGCGGGTTGCAAAGGAGAGAAGGGAGGGAGGGTGGGTGGTGCAGGTTGCAAAAAGGAGAGAAGGGAGGGAGGGTGGGTGGGGGTTGCAGAGGAGAGAATAGAGGGTGGGGGTTGCAGCGGAGGGAAGGCAGGGACGGGTTGGGGGAGGTAGAAGATGAATTTTTTTTTTTTAATTTTTTAATTTTTTTAATATTGAAATGGGCCCATATTGACACGTGGCGCCCAGTCATTGTCCACATGGGCGCCACGTCATCACTTAACAGAGAATTAACAGTTTGACTAACGGATGTATGAGATTGTCCCAAAATTAACACTTTCGGTATGATTCTGGGATGAAAAAAACTTGATGTACTAAATGTTGAAAACCACGAAACATGAGGGTAGTAAACAGTCTTTTATCTATATATATATATATATATATATATATATATTGGTAGGAAAAAAGTACATTGACCTATTTTAACAGTAGAAAGCCCAAATTGGTCGGGAAAGAAAACTTCCGGCCCCAAATGTGGAATTAAAGGAGGAGCATAAATGTGGAATTAAAAATTAAGAGTAATAATAATCTTGGAATCGTCAGTTTTCCTAATTAGGGTTGTAATGTTTTATATTTAAGTCAACGTTGCGTAGTCGTTACTCGTCAGGAATTTTCTCCCTTTTAACGATTCTTCACCTTCCCTTCAAAACCATTCCTTAATAGTTTTCGGTCTTAAGCTTTTTATTTAGGGCTAGGGTTTCTCTGTCGTCGTAGGGTTTTGGGGGATATGGAGCCTTTGGTGGGTGGAAGGTTTCAACTTGTTAGAAAGATCGGTAGCGGATCGTTCGGACAGGTCTACCTGGGTAGTAATATTCAGACAAACGAGGAGGTTGCTATTAAGCTCGAAAGTGGCAAGACGAGGCATCCACAGCTGCTGTATGAATCAAAGTTGTATAAAATACTACATGGAGGACCTGGAGTTCCAAACGTGAGATCGTTTGGCTCTGAAGGAGACTACAGTTTTCTTGTCATGGATTTCCTTGGACCTAGTCTCGAGGATTTATTCCAAGTTTGCAATAGGAAATTCTCTCTTAAGACGGTTCTCATGCTCGCAGATCAAATGCTCGATCGACTGGAGTTTGTTCATTCGAAATCAGTCCTGCACCGCGACATCAAGCCAGACAATTTCGTGATGGGAGCGGGTCGACGAGCGAATCAGGTTTACATCATCGACTTCGGTCTCGCTAAGAAGTATAGAAACTCTTCAACTGATCGGCATATTCCGTACAGAGACAGTAAAAGCCTGGTGGGTACTGCAAGATATGCAAGCGTGAACAACCATCTTGGCATTGAACAAAGCCGCCGGGACGATTTGGAATCACTAGGATTTGTGCTTTTGTACTTTCTAAGAGGAAGTCTTCCTTGGCAGGGTTTGAAAGCAGGGACAAAAAAGGCAGAAAGATGAGAATATCGCGGAAAAGAAAATGTCAACTTCTATCGAGTCGCTATGCTCCGGTTACCCTTCCGAGTTTTCGGTATACTTCCATTACTGTAGGTCATTGACGTTTGATGCTAAACCAGATTATGCTTATCTGAAGAGGCTCTTTAATGGCGTTTTTAAAAGGGAAGGTTTTCAGTTCGACTACGATTTTGATTGGACTCGGTCGCTTAAACGTCTGGAAAAATAAGCGTAGTGTTAATCTGTAGTCTTTAAGGATCTTTGGTTGTTTCAATTCTTCATACTTGTATCAATTATCGACAAAGAATACTTGAGAACAGTGATTAACTATGATCCATTTGTAACCAAATTTTAATCAATTTGGATACATGCAGTACCGAAAGATTTGAATCCTCTATTTTTTGTGTTTCAACGAAGAGAATATATAAGAAATTGATAATTGATCATAAGAAATTGACTACTCTAGAATACCAGCAACCAAACTCACATACATGTTGAGTTTCATCGACTCGTCAGTTTATCTACAAAACTTGTACATTTTTTTTCTTCTGCTTAATTACTTACAATCCTTAGACATGTTAAGGGTTTGAGAAGATAGAGAGTGTTTGATGGGTGTTCCTAGCTCTCAGTAGATCTTGTATCTGGTTCGCTCCCCTCCTGCAAAAACGAATCACCTTTTAGATTGCATTCGACAATTTTCAGGGTTGAAATTAGGATTTTGATGAGCGAAAGAGGACTAAGTTTATTGGTCATATACACTTACTAGCTGCACCGACACTTGGCTGTATTTGCATGAGGGGCTATGATCACCAGCCATCAGTGTTGGGTGCATTGTCTCTTCAGCAATCCCTCTCAATCTGTTAAGTTCTGGCTGGATAACTTTTCCAAGGTCCGGCCTGTCTTTTCGCCGCAACTCTGCACACTGGAGAGCCAGTTTGGCAAACTTCAATGTGTCTTCAACCGGCCAATCTGGCACGGATGGATCTAGCATATCCGCGAAAGTCCCCTTCTCAATAGCCCTTTCAACATGGTGAGTCAATCCCATTGCCGGCTTGGCTGTGATCATTTGTAGAAACATAATCCCAAGAGAGTACACATCAGACTTGACACCAAGCATGCCGGTTTGCTGATACTCAGGGTCTATGTAGCAGAATGTGCCGGCTGTTGATGTCATGCGATACTGCGTCACGGTGTCAGCAACGGATGGGGGAACAAGCCTGGCCAAGCCAACATCGCTGATCTTGCTCACATAGTTGCGGTCAAGCAAGATGTTAGCGGGTTTTAAGTCGCGGTGGACTAGTGGCTCTGGTTTGGCCTGGTGGAGGAATAGCAAGCCTGTCCCAATTTCAGCTGCAATCTTAAACCTAAGTTGCCAAGAGAGAGGTGGACTGTTTCCTCTACGAAGAAGACGGTCTTCCAAGCTCCCATTAGCCATGTACTCGTAAACCAAGCATCCGTATTCCGGGCAGGCTCCCAGCAGGAGAACCATGTTAGGATGCCGTATACAGCTCAGTACTTCAACCTGTTCATAGTAATTAGCGAATCAACCAAAGAAAAAGTAATGTTTCCAAATTTATCATGAAATGAAATTTTCCCTTGTCCAACAGCCCAGCAATACAAGAATCAACCAAACTGGTGGCCCAAATACATAGTTTGGCAACATAAGTATCCTATATTGTCAAACTGTTTGGAAAGAGAACACGCGCCTTTTTGTTTCATACCTCTTGGTTGAATTGTGATCTTCCTTGAGCTGCATCTGGACGTAAAACTTTAACTGCAACAGAAGTGTGGTCTAGATTACATCTATATACAGGACCATAACCTCCTTCTCCAATCTTGCGGGATTCTGTAAAGAACTCCGTGGCAGCCTCAATCTCTTCAATTGAGTACCTCCTATACCTGACATCCGAATGTTGCAGAGCGTTAAGTGCCTTTTTCTTCTCTTCCTGTTCTTTAAGTGCTTTCATTTCTGCATTGATTCTTTTTTGTGCTTCTAGTTCTGCAATCCTCTTAGCTGCGTCAGCAGCCTCAATGGCTGCTTTGGACTTAGCTCTCTCTTTTTCTACAATAGCCATTGCGGCTTCCTCAGCTAGCCGTGCCTCTTCCAATCTCCTTTCCTCTTCTAACTTCCAGCGCTGGAGTTCTACCGCCTGTAAATAACATCAATTATAAGAGCTATGTGAAACCGTGACAGGTTTAAGATGCTGATAGAATTTTGCGTACCTTTTGCTTCGCCGAGAGTGCCTCTTTACAGGCAGTGCTATACATTTCCATAGTTTGTTTTAGCTCCAGCTTTAGCCTTCTCATTTCGGCCTCCACGTCTTCCTGAAATTTCGAGTGACAAAAAATGCTTCTATTGTAACAAAATATAACTAGAAGTACACATTAGTAAATTAATAGAGACTAGATACACTTACCATTGGCTGTGATGCAGAGGATAACCTATCGCTATCCTGAGAAACCGAGGAGAATGTGGGTGGAGAGGAGCTGACATCCACAGACCTCCGTCCAAAGTACTGCATAGACTCAAAGCTGTGGTTCAAGTCTATTTCCGTGCCGTTGGACATTCGCGGTGGGGTGACTCTCCCTGAATCTAGGTTTTCGTTATAAAATGCAGGGAAGATACGGTCAATGCTTGGCCTTCCAGAGCTAACAAAAGATATGTCAGTATCCGGCATAGGGAGATCTGCATATGACTTCCCATTTGGGCCTTTCCTAGTAAAAGGAGACCTGCTTTCCATGATACGACTATGTTAGTTCTCACAACAAAATAGATAAAATTTGCTGTATGTTTAAAACACCGTTTTGTCCATCTTCGTTGAAAGGGAGAGATTGAGTGCTTCTACTGACCTGAAGTTGTCCATTTCATCGTGGGATTTACGTTGCGGTTCTGGTGGCTTTTCATTTCCTGAAAGAGGATTCAACATTTTAAGGCTTCTTGACTCGCGAAAAATTAGTGGGAGATGATTATGTTTAAGGGATGAAAGAAACTAACCTTTGTTACCAGAAGGTGGGAAGACATATGGCTCTGGCTTTGCGCTTGGGGTGTGGTTAAAAGCTGGATTTCGTAGGTGTGAGGTGGCCGGGGCGGGACGTGAGGCGGCCCTCCTTGATTGAAGTTTTTGCTTGGCTACAACATATACATTACAAAAGTCTGGTGCCGCCTTTGATATGCTTCCTGGAATATCTGATGCTTTGAATCTACATAATTTTTTTGTGAAAAAAATAAGACAACGTTCTGTGGAATTCCAAGGCATACGAAGCATTGTAACGCCCTAAAGAGTCATTTCATACTTATTTTTATTTTTGCAGTTATTTGAAGGCAATTGGTTTCATGGTTTCAGAAACTTTAAACTTGCAATCGAATAGCACAACTAGGAGGGTAAATAATTTGTTCAAAGGCAGCTGACTTAGAAACGAAGGCACGTACCTAAGAAAGCCGGTTTTTGCTGATGCACCAACAACCAAATGCTCGATTGAAGTTTGAGTAATGTATTCGACTAATGCTTTTGTCACATCGGAGTCTTCTAGTACGATGTCTCTGCATTGTATCTGAATTTGAAGAAGAAAAGAAAACGCAGAAGTATAAAAAAGCAATCAAAAATTCAAATCCTAAACAGATATGTACTTGTCCATTAAACCTCAATGAATATGAAGGTTCAGGTTAAGGTCAAGATTGCAAGTGTAAGTTCATCAAACTCACATTTTTACGTGCGCAAAAAACACGAAAAGGTCGGATCAGTTCCCGGGTTTGGGAATCAGGTTCTTTGCAGACGAACTGTTGGTCCCAATTTGGATTACTTCCTGCAACCAAAAATCAAACACCATTATGCAAAACCTTGAAGTGTGAGTTAACTTACATATCAAGCAACATACGAAGAAAGACATTGCATATCAAGCAACAGTTAACGAACGGAAGCGAGGGGAGCAGTGCAGAAGAAGAAAATGAGAGCGTGAAAATTACTACTCTAAGAACGAAACAATGGAAAATATGTACGTACTTGGGGTGGAATTAGAAAGAGAATGTGACTGAGAAAATAGGGGAGGCTTGATCTTGACATGGATGAGAAGAATAGATTGGCCTGGTTTGATGAGATTGTCAATTGCCCATTTGAGAGCACATTGGCTGTTCTTGTCCTTGTCTATAGCCACTGCCACAATCCCATTCCCAACTTCCTTCCTGTTCTCTTGATTATTGGGCAGCCACATCTCTCAGACTCTCTAACTCTCTCCCCTCTCTCCCCTCTCTCTCCTCTCTCTCTCTCTTCTTTTCCTGTAGTTTCTTAATCTTCAGAAATAAGAAGAAAACAAAAAGAAGAAGAAGAAGAAACAAAACTTCCAATACAAACTACCAAACAAAGCCTTAGAATCCCAGAATTAATAAAGGGTTTTTAACTTCTTCATTTTTGTGGGATTTTTAAGTTTTATATCTTTGTTTAAGGTCCTCTGTCTCTCTTTTGCAGCAGGTTCTCCAAAGAGAGACAAAAGGATTTGCGTTTCAAGTATGTGTTGTGTTTGTGTTGACTTTAATGTTACTTTTTTTGATGTTGGATAGCAACAAACAAGAAGGGGAAAAAAGCACTTTTGGGAATAACAACTGCTTTTGATTTTTTCACTGGTGAATCCATAAATATCTCACTCTCTTCAATTGGGTTGTTAATATGAGAGATCCTCCACCATTTGAGGATTGTTTTGGTGTTTTGGCCTCTCCCTATCTAATGACTATTTTGTCTCTCAGTCAACCCTCCCTCTCCTTCAAATTCTCTTCCATGTCATTGTTATTCACTTTTAAAACAAAATTATAAGAATTCGGATACAAACTGACTTGCGTTGACAGAGATTAAGAAAAGATTATGATCTGTCGTGCACCCGGGCATGAAGTTCACAATCATGAACGGTCAGGATGAGCACACGCATGCATGCATGACTGATTTGAGTAGTAGTTAACAATATACAGTCAAAGTGAAACCATCATACCATTATATAAGAAGTCAAGAGTCAAGATTTCATCAAACTTAATTGAACAAATGTACCTTTTATCAGGTAATATTAATGATGTTTTCTAAATTAATAAATTTTACTTTGACTTTAGTTTTCTTAACAAAAGTAGTCGTTTTATTGTTACAAAAACAAAATGTTGTTAATATCATTTTATTTGGGAATATGACAACTAATGCTCCACAAGGGCTCATAACTATAACAGTTAAAAGCATTTACTTATGCATCGAGATCCAGATTTCATACTAACCTAAGCTGAGAGTGAGAAGTACACACATTTCAGATTTTTTTTATTATTTTATCAACATTTTACAATACTTTTCAGGATATACAAATTTCAAAACTCGTAAAACCTATTTTTACAACGATTTTTCTACGCAATTTGGATGGAGATCATAATCACAAACACCTCAAGAAAATGCCCAAAACCTCCCTTGTTTTTTGCAATAATCACACACATATGTTTTGGCCATCTCCAACTTAAGCATATGTTCATGCTTCAAGTCCTTCACTTGAGGAGGCAATGCCTCTCCTTCATTTCTCAATGCTGCTTCGAGCTCTTTAATCCTCGATTCTGTGAACGGGAAGGCCTTGGCACCGTACAAGGATTTCATCGCCTTCCCATTTGTGCTAATAGCCTTCCCATCCGGTCCTAGCAGAACCAGAGCCAGAATCACTTTGATGTCGAAGATTCTACAAGGGTCTTGCCTTGTTTTGTCCTGGTAGGGTATGGCAAGCCATGGCATGCTGATCGTGTTGAGTTCAAACTCTTTGAGGTCTCGGTCTGTGGAGACTAGGATGATTTCGAAGTCTTGATCACCGGAGGTCATGAGCTCTTCGTATCCTTCTATGAGTTTGGAAGTGAAAGCACGGCAAGGAGCGCTCCAATGAGCACCAAAGTAAAGGCCTAAAACTCTACCTCTCTGCCATCACTAGACAAGACATGGTTTCGTCCTTGATGCGTCAACAACTCTTCGAGTTTTCCCCCTTCATGCTTTGCTTCATCGGCAGCCTTTAGCTCTTCTCTTCTGTTCTTAGATGAATGGAAATGAGTCAGCTCCATAGTCTTCAATCAGTCCAACCAAGTCTTCCTCAATTGATATTCCATCTGAACTTAATGAAACGAGTGATAGGATGCGATCTATGCGGTACATGTCACTCATCAATATAGCGACTGTAACGAAAAGAAAGTGCGACATTCACAAAAGTAGGTAGACTTTGTTGCACAAGAATCTCTGCTGTATATGTACATCATGTTTCAAGCTTCATAGGGATTGAATTTAAAACAATTTCGATAGGAATCAATTCGTAATCGATTATTCTCCCAAAATGTAACTCATCAGATAAAGGAAAGACAGAAACATGAGGATGATGAATCAGTTTGTAACTGCCTATACATGTTATTGTCAACCTTGGCTTGTTAGCTATTCTCTCTTTTATAATTCTCCAATAAATCAAAGAACAAAGGATATACTTATCTTATTAGCTTGTATGATTCATCTGGCAACTCTTTTGAGCATCTAGACAAAGGAAATTTCCAACAAATGGTTCCCTACTAAGGAGGGCAAAAAACTTTGGTAGGTCCATTTGACAAAATAGAGTTTTATGTTTTTGTGAGAGATGCCCTGCAGATGATGTTTTACGCAAGAGGAGCTAGAACTTACCAGCCCATGAGGCAACAAGCCCTCAAGTCAAGTGTGTCACATAAAGTGGAATAAAGAACATGCAACCGGGCATAATCAGACCATAAGGAGGCTAAAAGGAGGGAGAATTCGAGCTCGAGTGTAGGCAAATGCTCCCTCGTAGTCCTTACAACTACATAAGCTCTAGTATTTCATAAAGAGCAATGCTTTGGACAGTCATCAACGTCATCTGTGTCAGTAATTATCAACTATTGATACATGCATATGAAACTCAACAAATGCATTAACAGATAACATGCACATGAAAAACCTAGAAAATTTCCACTGTCATAAATGAAAATATGTAGATTATGTTGATTAATCTGGTCGGAGTGTTAATGAACAGAAACAAAACTTATGGAATACCTAATTATAAATCAGAAAAAATAATCCTCAAGTGAATCAAAATAAAGGCAAACGAGTGTACCTTACACTTTTATTCCTGAAATCCTGCCTTGAATATATTTATACAAATTCAAAGGAATAAAAGCCACAGAGATTACTCAGAGAGAGGGCTGGGGGGGGGGGGGGGGGGGGGGAAAGAGAGTAAATCCTAACATTTAAAGGGAAAAAAAAAAAAAAAAAACACTATTCATAGTCACATTCAAACGATCAGATATGGTCGACGAATTTCAAGGCCCGACTCTACCAACGGCATGACAAATTCATGGGCCAAACGGGTGGGGCGCAATTGAGATTGCAACTTGTATTGCAAGACACCACAGCGAGCGTGTGGGTGACTGTCAAGCATTAACAAACACTGGTTCCACGGTGGGGCGCTGTCAATCGTTAATGGGCACGGGTACCAAGGTGGGATCTATGTTCTTCCGTCCAACAACTAAGACTCACCCATCCCCGCACAGTGGCAACTGTGCTTAGCTTTCCACTGAACAGAAATTTGCAGTACATATTCACCAAACTAAACAAAGTTGTGCACGATACATCATGATGTGCCAAACTCAGATGTTACTAATTGAACATTATCAAACTTGCGAAACAAGTTACTAATCACTGTGACATGAATTAATGATAGAGTCGACGCATTACAAGGCAGCAGCAAGTCAATGCTGATGTTTTAATTGTTTGCTAATCAAAGTCGGTTTCAATAGGCAAACTGAATCACGAAGGAACTTCATGATTCACACTTTAAACAAGTGTGTTTCGATTTCAAATGGTTCACTTTTTCCTTCTTGAAGAAGCCCTAGTAAACATATCTCTGATGTTATGTGATTCCGTCTCCACTTTGGCCTTCTTCGCTTGCCTTCCAGATCGGGTAGGCTTATTCTCACTCTTACTCTTTTCCTGGCAAGTTATAACGTGGGGGGTATAAAGATTAAAGACCGATCAGAATTAATCCAAATTTTCAACAGTCATGAGATATGGAAAGCATTTATCAACTCTAACCATTTACTTTAGAAACACTCCAGGTTAAACATTTGAGTACGTGTGTGTGTGTTTGGGTCGCAGGAAAGAATCCTGGCTCCAACCCTGAAACTAAGTGAATTTTATTCCTTTTTCCAATTTGTAGAGAAAAGTGCCCTATGTCTGGGACTGTTGGGGTCATACCTGTAAACCATTAAAAGGCCCCAGGTTACTTCCTGTGGCAGTTGGGAGAAATTCGATATCTGATGTTTTTCTTGTTGCTTCTGTAAAATCTATCCTGGATACACAATCAGAAACCCAGACTTAATACATCTTAAGAAGAATCATCACAATTACCAACAATAAGATGTTCAATATGCTTGTTCCCAAATTTCTACAGAACAAGATTTACAACTTAGAACCATTTTTTTAAGAAATACCTCAAACGGTCACTCAAAAGCTTCAACCAGGGCTCATCCTTCACGTATTCCCCTAATACTGAAACTGCATCAGTCACTGCACCAGTAACAGAGGTGAGTTTACAAAATGTTTCGCTTTGCCCACCCCATAATAGTCTTGACTGCATGTCATTCTTTGACCATCAAGTGGGGAGAAACAAAAAGGTCATAAAAAACTTGTTCTCTCACTGAAGTTGTACATATGTCTTTCTCTTCCCGTGCAGCATAATTATGGTCCAAAGTGGATAGTCTCTGTTTTAGCTGACATACCTGCCACCACAGAACACAAATTATAAAAAACTTAGAACGACGTTCTATGGATAACATAGATAGTCTTCCATTGTTATACATGGATATTTTCACTAATCTCAACACAATACAAACACTTGCACTTGCTTGAACCCCAGAACCTACCCTCCAACATATTATTTCGGGGAAGAGGTGTTACTGTCCCCAAAGGCCATGGATTGGAAAAGAAAAATTAAACTATCACAAAACAAGACTAACTTGACAACGCCAGCAGGAATAAGTAAACCAACTAGTTCATGGTCATCCATGTCATGTGCGCAGCAAGTAATATGAAGTGCCTTCTATTTAAAAAGCTAAACGGATAAAAGTAAATATCCACGCTTATCCTTCACATATGGCTTTGATGCGTGAATGACGTACAACTGCAGTTCTTAAACTGAATCTGAAAGGTGAGGTCTGTCAAATACATATTTTATAGATCACTGTTTTTCAACAAGGTTTCCATACCCGAAAACTAACTAAAATAGGGAGAATGGGGAGTAATTCATCAACAATCATTAATCATCACACATCAAATTTGAGCCAAATCAGAAGTAGACAGACCTTGTGGTACAACCAAGCCAGAACCTTGGAATCATCCAGCCTAAAAAATTTGGAGGATCCAATTTCTGCACACAAAGAGGGAAACAAAAACCTTATCCGCTTGAATACTATAACACAGTCCATTTTAATATTTGACACTAAAAGTTGTAAGAATTCAAATCATTCAATTGGAAACTCCAACGAAGGAAGCACATTGAAACTCAGGCTAACATATAGCACCTTAAATTAGAGGTCATTAGTTCGGTTATAAAATGAAACCATATTTTCACAAGCAATGTAAGATGCAATCATGATACAGCAGAGCATGTTCATTGATCAATTTGCAAGCTTCCACCTAAAATCTGAACTACAATTGCATGGGTAGTGTCCCACCTTTAATTTCGCAAACTAATTGCATACAGTTCTCCGCAATGGACAGTAGTTTATGATATCCAGGATAGCCTTCGATGAAGATTACATCATCTAGAAGCCTGAACTTCCCAGGATCATCCCCCTTCTGCATTTTTTTAAATCAATGAAACAACCGCTGGGATCAATGGGATAAAAATAATGTACAAAAATAATCAAACAAGATTCATATGTAGGGTGCGGGATTAAAGCACCACGGAAGTTCGGGTACCTTCATTCTAGCTTCTTCGAAAATGGGCAAGAAAATGAACACAGGGTCAACTGGAGTGGCAGTATACAACCCACCATCTATATGGAATTCCAACAGAAATTAGCCAATGATCAGAATAATTCAATTAAATTTCACAAAAAAATATCAGAAATTAATAGAATAAAAGGAAAATCAATAAAGGTACAACCTTCAGCAACGTAATCACCCAGAAACCAAGAAGTGTAGGATTGCTTGAACCAATTAAGTTCCTGAAGCACCTCATTTACAAAAAGGCAGCACATTTTGTTTCCTGTAAAAAAAAATGAACTATAAAAAATGAAAAATGCCCTAATTTCCAAAATTCAAGAACTTAAATACATGCATTTTGAAATACCGGACTTGGGATGGCGGAGCGAAAGCAATTGTCCGGCGTCGTTTCCGGTTTCAGCAGTATCTGTAGATTTTGCGCTTAGGTTTAGGGATTGTGCGCAGAAAGGATTAAATTGAAAATTGGGAACGAGAGATTGGGGTAGAAGTTTTACCTACTGCGATGAGAAGACGGGTTTCGTCGGAGCCTTCCCACCAAGCCATTGAAGTGTAAGCTTCCGTTCCTTAAACCCTAGCTGTTAATGAAGGCTAGCAGAACGAAACAAAGGACAAACTGCGCGCGCTTTGTTAAGAAGTGTCAAGGCCTTCATTTAGCTAATAAATGTAACATTGTCTGAACTCTATCAATATATAATGACATGTAATGTTATATCGTGTTTCATATACGTTGAAAAATTTCATCAACAACTTGTAAAATAATAAGTTTTGACGGCTATAACTACTTTTATCTTCCCCTGCATCTCAAGCGTTGTTTTGTTTTTGTCTATTGCACGAAGCACTTTGTTTTTTCAAGATTCATTTGCATTTTTTTTAAATATTAGTATAAAAAGCATTTTTACCAGAAACGTTTTCAATAATTTTAAAAGTACTTTCAAACGAGTTATAGAACTCTTAGAGCTGATGTTAATGGTTGAAGCCCTCTTACAACCCAATGAGTGAACGTTATGGAAGACACTTTCTTAAGATATTAAAATGACATGATAAAATACTAGACACTTAAAGTACCAACCAATTGAAAATCCAATTACTTCACAGCGATACTTGCACAAGATGTCACAAGATGTTCGGAAAATATGCTAGAACGAAAAGTCATTTAGATTAAAATCAATTGATACCACTTTACATTCTTAATTATAATTACGATAAATTAGTGACATTTCAAACCAATAATACAATGTCACATGCAAACCTCTCTTCAAATAAAATCGCATTATTGATTTTTTCCCTTTTGTTACCACCACATATGCAAGTCCTGAAGAAGGAAAACTTCGAACATAAAATGAACTCATTTCCACTTAGTATTTCACTTTGGTTGCACTATTTGCTTTCTTTCACCGAACAAAGCCAATTCCTTGTGTTAAGGATGTGTTCGGTGGGCTGAAGTTGAAACAACAATTTAAATTTCGGTGGCTGCCCACTGAATTGTTTAAATATTTCGGCGGAAGACCGCTGAACAAGACAATTGACTTGTGACTGGGTAATGGCTCCTTTTCTGTTGTCCTCTTTACCTTCAGTAATTCTCTCCCTCCTAGAAATGCAAATAGATTGCAAATTAAAGGATAAGCCTTCAAGTAAGATAGGATAAAAGAGTATGAAAAAATTCATGGCGCATTTTCATTTTTTCTTTGGCCATTGTTATTCATTGTTCCTCAAATTAGGAGTGCAAGTTGTATTTACCAAAAAACACAGTGCAAAAGCATATGTAAATCCTCCTAATTAACTTCCATTAAATATTAATACATTTTTGTTTCCCCCCCCCCCACCAAAAACCCTTAAACCTCTCTCAAGCAGTGACAGAGAAAGAGAAGTCATCCTCAGAAATAGCCCTAGAAGAATACGCATCCCCATCACTAGCATAAGAAGAAGAGTAATCTTCATCAGTATCCCTCTCTTTCAACTGTTCAATCTTGTCCACAACTTCTCTCCAATCCCACCTCCCCTCCACATTGCTCTCACAGCAACACATCCCAATCTTTAGCAGCTTCAGCATCTCGCCTTCCCCGTTCTTCGTCCCCTTCATGTCCCTGTCAAACACTTCACCGGTCCACTCTTCCCTCACAACCGAGTTCACCCAAGCCGCCAAGTCTGCATTCGCCCGCCTCCCCGGTTGGAGATAGTTTGCTGGGAATTTTCCAGTGAGCATTTCGAAGATGAGTATGCCTAGGCTCCATACATCGGTCTTTTTCGACGTGCGTTCGGTGTGGTAGAACTCCGGGGACTTGAAGGCCACCATGAACTTTTGTGCATGGTCCCTGTTGATTAAGGGTGTGAGGGCATATTCTGCTAAGAGGGGGTTGAAGTTGTGGTCTAGGAGCACGTTGGAAGACTTGAGGTGACCATGGTGTACGGTTAAGCCGGGGAACTCTCTGTAGAGGTAGGCCAAGCCCCTTGCCACTCCTTTGATGATCATCAACCGAGTTGGCCAATCCAATCCTGGCTGCCCGGGTTCTCGCTTAACTGTAAATACACGGAAAACATCAAGTTAATTAAGTGTAGTAGTGTTTGAGATGTAATCAATAATGTGGTCAAACGAGTTCTAATTGGTTGGAAAGTTGGCCAATATTGTACTGATTGATCGAATCTAGCCAACGTTAGCATAAATGAGATAGATATCAAATTATTAAATTATATAATTATCTACAAACAGATAATTTGTATCACATTTACTGATCACATTATTAATCTTATCTCATACATAAATAATACCCACTTATGCATATAAATTATACTTAAATCTCAACTTTGTGAAATGTGTGATCAGTAATGCAATGATGATATGCAATGTTAGGGTTATGAACATACCATGGAGGTGACTAGCCAAGCTTCCATTGGCAACAAAATCATGAACCAAGAGCTTCTCTTCTTTCCTGTAATAGAAAGCAACAAGTGGGAGCAAATTAGGGTGTGACAACCTCCCAAGCCTTCTCATGTGGTCATAAAATTCATCTTTCGTCACTTGGTTCATTTGCCTAAACTTCTTCACAACCACGGACCCACTCAAAAGCCGTGCCTTGTAAGATGACCCAAAGGACCCACTCCCCAAAACCTCAGCTGGGGCCCTCAGCAACTCTTCCAACTCAAAATTTCTGTCCTGATTCACAAAATACAACTCTCCTCCTCCTTCTCCTCGTCCTCGTCCTCCTCCGCCTCCTCCTCCTCCTCCTCCTCTCTCATCATTGTTATGGAAGTTGTTATTTTCTTCTTCAGCTGCCAATTGAACCTCCATTGCACCTGTGTCATGGTGGGCCCCTAGTTTGTCTTGTACTCTTGTTACTTGTTTTGATTGTGCTGAACGGCGTCGTTCGAGGCATGCTGCAATGAACAAGATTACAGCCACTGAGATGACTGTGACGGCGATGATTAGGAGGAGTTTCTTCTTTGAGGACTTGCATGCAGCCAGTGGCGTCCCACACAAGTCTAGGTTTCCTGTTTGGTCAACACAAGAGGCCCATAATTAGGCCCAAGAAACTAAAAATGGAAAGAACCCATTTTGTTTGATAAAAGTAATTTGCTTAATAAACAAAAGATAATGACATTGTATCGACGTGCTTCCATTATATAAAAAAATCGTGTTTGAGGAGATCAAGTTTCAATGATGAAGGAGCATGTCTCAATGTTTTTGTCAACGAATCCATTTTTTTCTTCTACTTAAAATTGAGTAGAAGGTCTTGATTTTCCTTCTTTTGTTAATGTTTCAAACTTTTAGTTCTAATATGAAAGTACAAAATCATGCAATTACATTTTTTCTAATATATTTCATTAGTTAACCTAACATTTAGACCAAATTTTCCCTTCTCACACTCAAATTCATAATTACATACATTTTAAGTGACTATTAACGATAGTTATTTACACGTGCATGAACGATTGTCAACCATTGATGTATGTTAATTTGTAGTGAAATTCACATACATATCTCATAATAAGAGACTATTGAAAGAGAAGTTCTCACTGCGACAAAGCAATAGAGTAATCGTGCACATCAATTTGCTAGTTCACCCATAAGTGGATGTGTAAAAGCACAATTTTATTGTCAAATTCTGAACTTAGAAACACATTTAAAGGAAAACCATGTATTCTGTACTGGCTGAAAACTGAAAAAAAAATAATGCATTCTAAACTAAAAGATGGACAATAATGAAATTCTTGAACTGATTACTTACCGAGGAAAGCGCTTGGGTCGGAATTTCTCAGGCTTGCCGGAATACGACCCTCGAGTTTGTTGTATGACACATTCATAGTCTTCCATGCCTTTGGATTTTGTGGAAAATTTGGTAGCTTCCCACTGAATTGGTTTCCCCGAATATCCAATTCCACAATCTTGGTCAATGCAGCCAACGATTTTGGTATTTTCCCCGTAAATTCATTCCCATCCAGATAAATTTTCTTCAAGGAATTCATCCCAACAAAAAAGTCTTCTGGGATTTCACCAGAGAAGTGATTGTACGACAAGTAAAACGACACAAGTGAGCTAAGTTTGTTCACACTAGGGATAGGACCGTCAAAGCTATTGTTCATGACGCTTACGGTTTTCAGGCCAGATAAATCCAAAAGTGCGTCTATATCGATAATCCCCCGGAGACCCATCTTCGATAAATTCAACCCGAACACATTGCCATCGTGACCACAATACAGACCTGCCCACTTGTCCTTGCCGTTGCAGGGAGATGTGGCGTTAGTCCAGTTGTCCAGAGCAGTGGCGTTCAATAGAGATGACTTGAACTTGAGGAGGGTGGCCACCTCCGTCGGGTCCGAAGACGAAGCAACGTACGATAATACTAAGAAAATTAGCATGAAAAGCCAGTGATGGTGATCATATGCTTTGTGAATATGAGCCATCATAAAAATTAGGGTTTTTCCTTTTGGAAAGTAGGGTTTGATAGAAGAAGAAGAATGGAGGGATTGAATAAAATGGGGTTAAGGTTCAGTCGGTGTGGTGAAAGAATTAGAGTAGGGGAAGCAGGAAAGGTACAAATAGAAGAAGAGGGGTGCGAGAATGACAAGGTTCATTGTGCCCTATCAGGAATCATGAGCTGGGTTGACAGCCGGCATAAATATTTTAATTAAAAGATTTCGATTTGATTTTCCCTTAGCAATACTAAGCGTGTTTGTTTATTATTCATCTTTAGCTTGGTGTGTGCCGTTGGGTTGCTGTTTTGTTCTTGTTAATGGTGTTGGGGAAATTGTATCTCATTGTTGGCTCAGCCGATCGGATTTATGTTAGCAACGAGATCACTTTCACTAATTACTTCATTCCCTCAGTTATAATTTCTCAATTGTATTATATATCGACCATATAAGAGTAATTTTTCGTGTGACCATAACATTATTTGACATGCCGACCAATTATTTATGGAAAACTTTGGTTCTGGTCCCTGATTGACCAATATCTTAGACTGAACCTAATTGATTTGAATATTTTGATTGAAAGATAAAATGTTAAATTTCAATATTAAATAAGAAATTCAATCAAGAAAATTAATAATTCTCCCTAAAATTGTGCAAAGATTAGTATAAAGAAGAGATTTTTTCCTCATATATACTGTGAAAATCCGGTAAATTATTTTATTTTAAATATGGTAGACAATGAAACATTTATAGAAATATAGGTATATTATAGCCAACAAGAGTTGGTTCAGTTCGTAAGGATCGTTCTCTTCACTATATCAAGGCCTGAGTTCAAGTTCAGACTCAGCAATCCCTCTTAGTGAGCAGTCTGTAAAAACCTTAAAAAGCGCTAAGACCACATTTGTAAGTCATCAAAGAAATTCGTGGTACCTTGGGATGTGGTATCCTCCCTTTCCCTCTGAACTTTTTTATACCGAAAACAATAATATGAGTATATTTTACATAAAAAAAATAGGTATATTTTACATTAAAAAAATTGATACATTTTAAGTATGACAAAGTAATATTCTGATGAAACATGGGTCCATTAATTATAGATATATAACTTTAGAGCGCCCCATAAAATCCAAGATTTGTAATTGTCGCAGGTTAGCTACATACTGCTCTTTTAGTCTTTCTTTTTTCTTTTTTTTCTTTCTTTTTTTATCAAATGGACCGTGTTTGTCTTATTAAAATTTTCATTTATTTGGGATTATTTGGATCTTGGAATAGTGTGTAAAAGTAAACACAACGTTAATTTCTTTATTATACTAATAATTTTTCCAGCTTGGTTTGTGCTGTTTAGCTAGCTAGGTTGCTCTTTTGTTCTTGTAATGACGACGGCGAACTTCATTGTTGGTTCAGCCAAAGTTCTATGTGATGTAGACGGTAAGTTCACTTCCAAGTAATCTACTTGTATAATTATATATATAAGACTTCGTACTGACTTGCAAGTAATTCCAGGTACTTTATTTAAAAAAATGAGTTGTGTGGTCACTTAGTACTACGGTTTAGTGGTATTCTTCTTTACTGGTTAATGAGAGGTCTTATGTTTAATTCTAGTCAAATGCGAATTTGAACTACATTATTGCTAACACATTGTGAGGCTAAGACCACCCCTACCCTTAGGGCAAATAATATTGATTGTTCAAAAAAAAAAAACAAAAAAAGA
This sequence comes from Cotoneaster glaucophyllus, assembly GCA_036320875.1. Taxonomy (NCBI): domain Eukaryota; kingdom Viridiplantae; phylum Streptophyta; class Magnoliopsida; order Rosales; family Rosaceae; genus Cotoneaster; species Cotoneaster glaucophyllus. The sequence goes on along the minus strand of CM070073.1, from coordinate 6,536,680 downwards.
GTTGTGTGCACTATAAAAACTTTTACTTTAATAGTTAAGAATAATATTACCTGTCCTAAACAGTAATTCTGTTAACAAAAAAAAACGGTAATTTTGTTACAATGCTGCTATGACATACCTAAATCATACATATTCTGCATATATATAAGCTATATAAAATACCTTGTAAAAAAAACTATATAAAATATATACTCAAATTGCAGTGGATATATACCTTTATAACATCGATAATTAAGAAAATAGCAAAACAGATCCCACTACTGTTTGTAAACTCGTTAGAATTTATTACTCGAATAGTTCTTGCTTCTTCGAGCAAAATAATAAAATACTGGAGTTTGCACTAGACTGTTCTTCAAAGTGTATCTTAACGTAAATTACTGTGGTAGTTTCACTCTTACTCAAAAAAATTGATCAACTTTCTCATACATTTTTATGCGAATTCAGAAGCGCTCACATTAATACAATAAATAAACACACGAGAAGGGGATAAAAACGCAAGGAATTCTTGTCGTTCAAAGAAAATATTCAATAGTATTAAGGGAGCTTTAATGAAAAGGTCTTGGTACTGTTCACTTTTAACGAAAAGCCACTTTTTTACCTTTACCTGACACTATTCACTATACCTTTAAAAAGGATTTTTCATTAAAAGGGAAGTTTTTTTGGATTTTTCATTAGTTTTCCTTAGTATTAATCCAAAAGTCCTCCTTCACTCTAGATTACATTGTATTTATATAAGTAAGGGTAAAGAAAATAACCTAGTGTTCTACAAAGAAATAAAAATACATTAGAAAAGTACTTAATTTCTCTGTCGAATTAGTAATTATGAAAAATAAAATAAATAACAAAACTTAATACAAAATAAGAAATAATTCCTTAATTTGCTCCTGCATCAGATTTCAATGGCGCAAGGGGCTTCCCACACAACCCTTTGTATCCTGCATAACATTGTTAAATTTACTACTCATACGAAAACTAATGTGTAGGATTTATATAAAACTAGTCTCTTGCCACACGCTTTGATTTTTTGTTTATTACGATGCGATAAGCACAAGTTAATCGCTTGTTATTTTGATTTAAGTGAAATACACAAAAGTTAATGAACACCTGTTTCGTTCAATGTGCTACCACGCAAAGAGGAATCGTCAATGGACATCTATAAAAGGAAGCTTATATTGGCAAGCTTGTATATTCCGCAGGAGATTGACGAAATATTGCCAGCAAATAATTGATCGTAGTGGATTCTCTTCGAGAGCACCTGACACAAACATCCAGCTGAATACCTCATGTATATATTAATGTTAAATATGAAGGAGAAATAATCACACATAAGATTGTAAAAGGCTTAAAGAGTTATTAATGCTCAACTCAGTTAAATCTGAGAGAGGTTGTAAGTTTGTATGTATAGAGATGATTTACATCAGTAAGTTACAATATGTACTTGATACAAATAACAATTCTATAAATCCCCAAAGATAGGAGATAATACAAGAAGTATATCCGATGAAGAGTTTGAAGAGATCACAGCAAACAACCTTGAGGATAAGGATTGGAAACTTATGGTTTATCAAAATATCTAGTATTGGCCAGGAAAAATATAAAGATTTCAATATAATCGTCCTATCTGTCTTTGAGTTCATCTGATTGGTACTGCTCTTCAGCCTCCAGCATTGTTAACGTTCATTCGGCAATCCTCTAAGTTGTTCTTAAGACAAAACAACCACTTTGCTGAGCACCCACAGCACCAGAGAGAACTCAAATGCAAATAATGTGTGAAGCAACCCCCGATCAAGTGCAAACCCATACAGCGTGATCCCTCCGTTGTTGTGACTCAAATACGCCACTGCACACACACACGCCAAGCTATACATTAGCATCCATATCACTGCTGCGCAATAGAAGCATGTATAGAGGGTGCACAAATTGAGGTACTTTGTATTAGGATCGAGTGTTCACATGTTAAAAAACATCCGAGGTTACCTGATACGTGGGGCTGATTAATTTGCAATAACTACACATATTTGGAGTTTATTTACCCTTTGTTTTTTTATTTAATAAGTTGGTCCTGATTTTTTCTGATTATCCAAAAAATAATTGCATTACTATAAAATTTAGGGGTGTATAAACTTAGAAAGCACGCATACTCACCTAGAGCTTGCCTGGTTTGAAATGAGGAAGGCTCCTGTGGAGGAACTGAAGTGGAAATGTCAGATGCATGCTCGGAGTCACTCTGTCCACAGCGTGTATTAGTCTCTGAGCTGATCTGCCGGCTTTTCCACTGCTGGTCTGATCCGGCAGATGGACAAGTCAAGAGCATGTGCCATCTTGTTGCAATTGCTACAACTCCTTGAGCTCTATGAGTTATTCTTGCTGCCTCCATTAGGCAAAAAAAAAAGCCACTAAGCTCGACTGCAGAACAAACCACAAGATCACCAGAGTTGAGGAAAGTCTTCTCCGTCTTGGATGCCAAAACCAGCAACAAGGCCCCGAATTGACTCACCGTGATGGTAAACATGCATCCGATGATAAAGAATCGGTACCTATGGCTCGTAACCCACAATTGCTTTCTTATCCTTACCTGTTCCTGAATTATACGAATTTTTTTATCAAATGTATAAGAAAAGTGTTGTGCATTATTATTGATCTTTTATTGATATATCTAGTACTATCGAGCAAGTAGTATGGACTATGTATCAGATACTGTAGATTGGTAACAAGTAATTTGGCTTTAGAGTACTTGTTAAAAAGAGAAATATCGAAGATTTTATCGAAATTTGAAACCATATATATACCTGGAATATGATGCTGGATTCAGATTCACGCTCCTCAAACAACTTGTGCAACCCTTCGAATCGAAGAATTTGGAGCTCGCAAGTCAACCGGAACATAACACAGACCAGCAAGAACACCCCAGTCCTATAAACCCAAGAAGCTAAAACCAAAACAAACATAATTGAATTGACTGGGACGCTTGAGCTTATATGAGGCAGTGAGAGTTGGATAGTTGAGAAGAATATGATCTTGTGGGTAAGCTCAATGAAAAATGAAGGCAGTAGTATGCAAGCTAGGTACTTGAAGACCTTATTGAGCTCACGAGTGTATCCACGACGTACAAAGCTATAGTCATCTCTAAGACCGTCAAGGAAGAGGAGTTGCCTCAGGCCATATTTTCGGAAGAAGCAAGAAAGAGTAACGAAGCCAATGGCAGCTAAGCCGGACTCCGGAAGTTGGACTAGCTTGTGGAATGAGATGGGGTCCCCGGATGGGAGTTTGAGAAAGAGGGAGGTGAGGATTGGGACTAGGACTGTTAAGAAGATGAAGGTGAAGTAAGATAGGAATTTTCCGAAGCATGAGGACTGGTCGAGTGCCCACCATTTTAGGCTGACTCTAAAGCTGCAGAGTTCATCGGAGAATTGGAGAAGTAAGGGAGCTGTGTTAGGTTGGTTGGCATCGTCGTTCGGGCGGCTGGGAGATGAAATTTGGGGGTAGCTTGTGCAGTGGACATTGATTTGGTTGTTCATGGATTGGTTCTGTGAGTGTTGGAGAGTAAAGGGGTCAATGGAAGCAACGCTGTTGGAAGATTGAGAAAGATTTTGCTTGGCATTTGGGCAAGAGTAATACGCTCTTTGTAAAAATTTGAGTCCCTTTGTAATTGCAGGGTAGAGGATTAGCAAGTGTTCACAATGATTGTTGTGGTAGACATACTTTTCATACTAATTTCCTCTTTTTGGAAGATCATAATTTTCTATTGCCAGCGGCCACTTGGACCACTCATTTGCAGACACGACTGCTTCGATAATCTGATCAATAAAAGTCCGAGAAGTCACGCCAACTTAAAAACTCAGGGGTGGACGTCAAATCAAACCATTCAAGCCATAATATCAGTTTAAGCGTACGTAGGTTAGACCATCAAATTGGAAACGATCCAAAACCCGAACAAAACGGAAGTTGGAAAGTTAGGAAAGGCAAAAGAGCTTGCCTTTTCTCGTGAGAGTCTCTTTACCACCCTAGCCTTCTTCAACTAGGGGTTTCAAGTGGAGTGAAGAGTACAGATGAGCTGACAAAGAGTTTAGCTGTTTTTTTGGTTTTCCATGTCATTTCATATTAATTTCTTAACATGTTGTATATATATTCTTTGATTACTGAGAAACAAAGCAATGTCATACATACATATTGAAATGTACATCGAGAGAGAGCCGCTCAGGCGCTAGCCATTTCATAATATTTTTTTATAATCTAAACTGATCATCTTTTAGATTATCATTGAAAGATTATACATGTAAAAATTTACTTAAATCAAAAATAATTTATTTACTTTGTGGAATGTACCAATTAATTTACTAACTAGTTAGTATTTAAGCCCTTGTATTATGCATATTGTGCCAAATTAAGGTACAATAGTAAGCTTTTGGTCGAAGCTAACTCGACCCAACATCACGGGTTCATTGCCAATAGGCAGATAGTTATTACTCTCCGATGATCTCAACATGCGACACGTGAAACAAGAAAGAAGAAAATTAAGTCCTTGAATCCTAAAAAGTCAATGTCAAATATTGTGTTAGGGTTTAGGCATTGTTTCCTAGATATTTATTTTCGACAATCATGCATAGTATAGTGGTGGTGATTAATTGTTGATGTATGTGAGCATCTATAATGAGATTTACATGCATCCCCTCATTTATATTTTTCTTTTTATTTTAATAAGATTAAGAGAGGAACGGTGAGCAATATCGCCACATCCTTTTTATTTAAAAAATAAATAAAAATAAAACATGCATTAACGACGAATAATCACTCATGTATAATCACTTCATTGCTACTATTAACCACTTGCCATGTATTATAATATTAATGGGCAAAAAACTCGGATCTATTTTTTTGCCATTAAATTCACCAAAAATTTTATCAATAGATAGAACAAAGCAATGCCCTGCGGCAGGAAGAGAGGAAAAAAAAGAAGCCAATCTGATGTGAATTTTCAACTTCAAACTTGGGTATTACGGAGAACAGGCAGGCATATTGTGTTGATCAACTAGTTTAACTCACGAATGCAAATGTTTCACATTATTAACATTGTATATTTTGTGTTCAAAATACACAGATGATTGCATGAGGGGTAGTAATAAGAGTTGCGCGACTGGGGGACCATCACCTTGCTTGTGATTTTTCGAGAATCAATGACTTGGATCATTTGATGATTTGATACACAATAGTTGCGCGACTGGGGGACCATCAACAATCCTCCTATGCAATATTGCCCACAACAGAAGTTGCATCATGGATTACTACGGTAGTACTAATGGTCGTAGAATATTCACTTGAAACAAAATGGCCTACGGTAGTACTAATGGTCGTTGGAAGTGTCATGGGCTACAACACCTTTTGGTATCATACCATTTGTTCATTCTTGTCTATTCATTAATAATGGTTTTTCATTGCTCATTAGAATGTGCATAATTTATTGAAAATTTTGGACTTCAAAAGGAAATCTAGAAACTTGAAGGTAATCCTTCTGAGCAAAAAGCAAGAAGGCCATGGTTAAAAATTCTTACTTTGGAGATGTCAACTAGCGCTCACGTAAATTGAACATGCAGAGTCAAACATAGTGACATGATCATTCTTATTAAAAACAACCTAAGCTATCTTCAAATTAATGAACATGAATGAAAGAATTATCAATGAAAAATGAGTTCTAAAACCGAAAAAAAAAATGAACAATTTAAACCATTTACATACCTTAAAAATTACATCATATGATTTGTGAGGAAACAAATAATCACACCAATTACATAATAAAAAGGAAGATAAGTAGGAAAACCAAAAAACACTCAAATAAAATATAATAACGTACTAAGGAAAAAATGGAAGCATGAGTGGGTTGGTAGAAAACTACTGATCCTCCCCGGATGAGCCTCGATAACGTTATACCAATCCTCCATTTTCAATTTATTTTTCTTTATGGTTTTTGTTTTATTTTTTTCAAGCCATAACACCAAACTATCAAGGCTCCAGCATTGTTGTTGTTGGTGTTGGAATCTTCACTGAAAATTCCTATAACTTTGTTTTAATGCAAAACAACCACTCTGCTGAGTATCCACAGCACCAAAGAGAACTCAAATGCAAACAGTGTGCGAAGCGACCCCCGATCGAGCATAAATCCAAACAGCGTGATCCCTCCATTGTTGTGTCGCAAATACACCACTGCACACACACACACACACACACCCCAGTTATCCGTATGCATCTATGCAACAGCCATAAAATATAGGGAGTTTTAACGAAACACTTTAGGTACTGTTCATTTTTAACGAAAAATCATATTTTTACCTTCACCTGACACTATTCACTATACCTTTAAAAGAACTTTTCGTTAAAAGATAATTTTTTTGGACTTTTCATTAGTTTTCCTTAAAATTTAAGCATGCATAGAAGGGGAGGGGGGCACAAACTGAGGTGCTACTCTTGTACTAGGTTCGAGTTTTCACATGTTTAAAAAACATTCGGGTTTATTACCTGATATGTACCTAATTTGCAAGTCACCACAAGTATTCAGAGTCTTCGGTACGCCTTTATGCTACTAGATAGCAAGCAAGGAATGTAGAAACTTAGAAAGCAATAAGCATACTGACCTAGAGCTTGCCTGGTTTGGAATGTGGAAGGCTCCTCTTGAGGAACTGAAGAGAAAACGTCGGATAAATGTTCGGAGTCACTCTCTCCATGATGTCCGCTAGCCTCGGAGCTCAGCCAGTTTTTGCACTGCTGATCTGATAAAGCAGATGGACAAGTCAAGAACATGTGCCATCTCGTTGCAATTGCCACAATTCCTTGAGCTCTATGAGTTATTCTTGCTGCCTCCATTAGACACAAGAACAACCCGCTGAGCTCAACGGCAGAGCAAACCACAAGATCACCAGAGTTGAGGAAAGTCTTCTCCGTCTTGGATGCCAAAACCAGCAACAAGGCCCCGAATTGGCTCACTGTGATTGTAAACAAGCATCCGATGATAAAGAATCGGTACCTATGGCTGGTAACCCACAATTGCTTCCTTATCCTTACATGTTCCTGAAAATACAGAAATATCAAGAGAAATTATATCAAATGTTGGTTCAAATGTGCACAAAAACATGTGGAAAACAAATGTTGCACCAAAGAGAGAAGATTGTTTGGTATCAGGTACCAGTTTCTGCGTCATCATTGATATTCTGCTTCACTGATATGTTATAGATACTTTATTGACATCTTGTAAATATCCACAAATTGTTGACCAAATACCGACAAAGTACCAAGTACTATAGATTGGTATCTAGTAATGCGCTAACTAATTACTACCTCTATCAAACTCTTTCAAGAGAAAATAGCAAAGAAATTACTGAAATTTCAAAGCATACCTTAAATATGATGCTGGATTCGGATTCACACCCCTTGAACAACTTGTGTAGTTCTTGGAACCTGAGTATTTGGAGCTCGCACGTCAAGCGAAACAAAACACAAACCAGCAAGAACACGCCAGTCCTATAAACCCAAGAAGCCAGAACGAAAACAAACATAATGGAATTGAGTGGGACGCTTGAACTAATATGAGGCAGTGAGATCTTGACAGTGCAGAAGAATATGATCTTGTGGGCAAGCTCAATGAAAAATGAAGGCAGTAGTATGAAAGCAAGGGACTTGAAGGCCTTATTGATCTCGCGAGTGTATTCGCGACGAACAAAGCCAGAGTCGTCTCCAAGACCGTCAAGGAAGAGAAGTTGTCTTAGGCCATATTTCCTGAAGAAACCGGACAGTGTTATGAAACCAATGGCAGCTAAGCCGGACTCAGGAAGTTGGACTAGCTTGTTGAACGAGATGGGGTCAGATGAGATATTTAGAGAGAGGGAGGTGAGGATAGGGACTAGGATTGTTAAGAAGATGAAGGTGAAGTAAGATACGAATTTTCCAAGGCACGAGGAGTGGTCGAGTGCCCACCATTTGAGGCTGACTCTGAAGCTGCATAGCTCATACGAGGATTGGAGAAGTAAGGGAATGTCGGGTTGGTTTGAGTCGTCATTGGGAGGGTGGCGAGATGAAATTTCGGAGTGGCTCTGGCTGGTGAAGTTGACATTGATTTGGTTGTTCGTTGAAGTGGAGGAGTCCATGGATTGGTTTTGAGAGTGTTGGAAATCAAGGAGCTAATGGAGTCTGTAAAAAAATCTGCAGTTTTTTAAGACAGCTACAATGTTGGGAGAGGAAGAGGCTTTTGTGTCTGCACGGAAGATGAAGAATTGATAGTTCGAGGATCAGCGGGACCATAAGCAGGAATCAAACCGGCAGATTCAAACGTAAGTGGCGGTTTGATTCGGTTTTGACAATCAAAGAGTTAAGGTTCCCAAAAACCGAACCAAACCAAAGTCCAAAATCTCGTGAGAGGTCTCCTTGCCACCCTAGCCTTTTTTATGTTCAACGCCGTTGCGTATTCGTTTGCACAGTTGGCAATCACGGGTCCATTGGCAGATAAAGGATAGTTATTGCTTGCAAATGGTCTCAAACTTCCACACGTGAAGCTCCTAAGAAAGAAGCAAAAGAAGTCCGAGTCCTATAACATCAGTTAAAGCCCATGACAGCATTATACTTGCTACTACAATTTGGCCTAGTTGCCTATAGGATTGTTCTTGACGGTCATCCAGACGTGTATTACGTGTATGGTGGTGGTCGTCAATTATTGATGTATACCAAGTCTACAATGAGATTTACATGCATCAAAGTTTGACAATCACCCGCAGGTAAGTGGTAACCGCCTTATTGGCTATTATGAAATTTCACAATTAAAGGAGATTAATAATAATGTGTCTAGGATGACAAATTAGGCTTGCTATTTCGACTAGACAAAGTGGACTATAACGCGAAAAAGACCGGGAACTACCCTCATTCACGCCTAAACTGGGTGTTCCACACGCAAACAGCACGGTAATGAAGCTAATTCCAACGTTGCATCTACCATTAAAGATAAACATTAACACCAAACTCTTAACCATTTAAATATTCACATTCAGTTCAAAAGAAATAAAGGTTAGGGAAAAACTATTCACATTCCTGGACAAGATGACGGAGCTGGTCGAGTGTCTTCACAATATCGCCGAGGCATGCAATGACCCGGTCCCCTTGGCACCTAACAAAATCAGTTTGGAGGTCCCCGGTGCTCTTCACGCCAGCAGCCTCATGGTCAGGTTTCTCAGTAACGATAGCACGGATTAAATCTGCACTTTCATGCAATTTCATAGCCGCAATTTTCTCCTGTTCTTCAATGCTGATTGCCTCCTCTTTTCTTTGACTATTTGTAAGCTTTTTCTTCACACAGCTCTTCTGAGGATGTTCTTCTGCCAGGCTCTTCGGAGGAATTGCTTTTAAGCCGCTTCCTACAGGTTTTTCTTCTGCATGGGTTTCTTGAGGCTTTTCTCTTTTGCAGCTTCTAATTGAATTTTCTCTAGGACAGCTTTTCTGAGATGTTGATCGACGCCTTCTCCTCTTTGACTCTAGCATACAAGAAAATTATGAGTAAAGAGCTGTTTACTGGCCCATTACTCAAAATTTCAGCACAACACATGCAGTTTCCCTATAAAAACTATCTAAAGAACTTTCACATTGCAAATTCAACCACCTTAGACCTTTCATGACATCCACCATTAACTTCCAGAAATAATACCAGTAGCGGGAGACTCAACTAATCAGAATTTATAGAAGCTTGAATTGGTATACACGCTGCTATTGATCTCACAAACAAGAGAATTATCTAGTGAGTGGGTATGCACATCTAAGCTGTCGTATATCACATCTTACCCTTGTTTATAAAACATTTATGTACATCAACATTCTAACCTTATGATTCAAGTCTCAATTCGTGTTTAATGCGTAAATAAACGGTTTAAGGAGTGAACTCAACGATTCATTTACAAAAATCATAAACAAATTAAAAAAGAAACTTTCCAGTTCTGTTTACTACTTAAATTTAACATATCTTGCATTTAACAAATAAGATTATGTTCTTTTCCAAATTTTAAAGCTCATACTCTGTTAATCATCTGTACGTTATTTTTGTATATAGGGGATGGGAGATTCAAACACATGACGTCAGGTGCAAGAGTAAACGTTCTTAACCACTTGAGCAACAAGCCCCTTACATATTGCACCTATCCGTTATTTAAGCGATTTGTGAGTGGTGATTATAACATCTTACCATACGAAGGGTGCTCGATTGTACCCTCCTGCTTCATTAATAATTTTCCTAGATAATGAGCTGATATACTTCACAATGTAAACATCCATTCAGTAATCAAATTCAAAATGCGAACTTTCATTCAGCAACCAATGATGCCAACCCAAAAATATGCGGCACGAAAAATGTGAAACAAAACAAGCAACTGCGTATTAATCACAATGCAGCAATATATATCAATAAAGATTTCCATTTGTGGCTGAAAAACAAGCATACCTGGCTCTGAATCAACATCAGGCTCCTCCTCCGGCTCGGCCTCCGCCTCATCCTCCGGATCACTATCTGGGTCTGTATCTGATTGGTTCCCCCTCACTCTCACAAGCTTATCAATCCCTCTAAACAACTCCTGGTCAAAATTCTCCGGCAGCCCATTCCGCTTCCTTCTTTCAATTCCTAAAACCCAGTACGAATCGGAAGCTCGGGACTTCGCCTCCCACTGCTTGATCCCCTTGTACTCGCCGAACAAAGCTTCCCACTTCCGGCGATACTGGTCCAAAGTCCGCGACACGCCCAGAGCAGAGCAGTTCTGAGCTATTATCTTCCATTTCTGAAACGACGACAGCGCTTTCAGGCAGTCGCCCTCTACGGCGGCGACCTCGTTCACGAGGATGAGCTCGTCAGTCGGATTCCAGTCCGGTGCTGCTTGCGAACGTGTGCTGCACCGGTTGCCGGAAGAACGGTGAGATCGGTCGAGCTGGGACGGGGTCTGTTCGGGTTTCATTTTCGAAATTTGTGCTCAAAATGCCATCTTTTTTTGAAAATTGGGCGGCGGTGAGTGTCGAATCGACTGACCCAGGACTAGCAGTCGTTTCGGAGGGATCGATGGCTCTGTGCAAACCCTAAAACCACAGTGGAGTGTACAGTGTAGTAACTTGCTCTAAAAAATTTCCATCTTTTCTAGTTTGGGTTCATTTTTCTTTTAAATTTTTGGAAAATGGATTAAAAAAACTAAAAATATTTATTTATTTTCTACTATTATATTTAATATAAAGGCGACATTTTATTCAAAGACGAGTGATCATATAATTCTTAGTAAAACAAATGAAAATTGATTAAAAACTTTGAGTTTTAACGATAAGGACAAAATAAAGGATAAAGTGAATAGTACCAAGATTGACTTTTTAGTATATAAATGTGATTTTTCGTTAAAATGAACAGTACCGGAAGTTTTTGGTTAAAGTTTTCTATATTCTTTCATCACTTAGTAACAAGAAAGAATATTTTTGTTAAATGTAATACTTGTCGAGCTAGTCGTGCTATTGTAAACCAACCAAGCTGCTAGAGTAAGAGGTTTGTGCAGGGTTTAGGTGCGAAGTTAAACTATTAGGATCGTTGAATTCATTCTACGAATCAGATTATAAAAAGCGAAAATCTACAATTGAGTTGAAAGCAGTATCGAAAATCTGAACCCATTCTCTTTCATCTATTTCCTCCACTGATCGTCAGTTAATACATTAGTCAGAGCATCATGCTTTTCTCCTATCATAAAACCCCTTTCATCTCTCTCCTACTTCTCTCTCTCTCTCTCTCTCCCACCTAGTTACTACGTATTCATTTTGGATTTTTTTTTTTTTTTTTTTTTTTTGAGAGAAATACGATATTTGATATTCATTGCAAACAAAGCAATACAAGGGCAAATTAACAACAAACTGAGGATAGTGTGCATATTGGGCCTCGATAAAACCTTGCCGGAGAACCCGGTCTAAGGAAAAAGAGTGTCCCGCACAACGAAAGGAACTATCCCCAAATGTCAATACATAAACAAATTACAAGAAATCCCTTAGCAATCAGGGGAATCTTCCACCCACCAAACATGTAGCGTATAACCATTGCTGTGCTGTGAGCGTCAACCGTGCGGCAAAGCATGCGACCATGGCTTCCATAGTCCCTTCCACACGCTGCAAAACCAGCCTGAACCACCAACTGAAAATGTGTCCAACAAATTAGAGGTAACTCGACGCCAAACGCCGTAAACAATCTTCAGACAGGCGCTCTCCTAAAGAACCTAAGGAGACCTAGGAACCCTAGAGAGCAATTTTCCTAGGAATACTAGGACTAAACAATGAAAACTAAATTAAACTAAAATTACAAAAACTAGCCCGAAGCGAAACAAAGGGAAAGAAACCAAGAAGGAACCACAATCCGGTGCACTAGGGCAGTGGGATGCCGGCATCCACACACCAAAACCAAGCCGCACTAACCGAAGGGGCCACAACCAGATCTGGAAACCACATGCAGCGGGCCTCCAACCAGATCGACCCAAGCTGTCCGCGGATGAACCCCAGAAAAATCGCTGGCAAAATCGAAGCGGATCTCCCAGCACCAAGAGGGAAGGCAGAGGAGGCACCTACTGCCAACAACCCAAAAACCAAACACCAACACCGATTCGGACCCACAAACAAGGAGACAGAGGAAGGCTATGAGAAGGAGGAGATGAGGGATAGGTTGCCCACCGGCCCCCAACTTTAGCTAGAGGCCGGCGGCGGAGGCTAGGGTTGGTTTTTAAGGTTTTGGTACTTGAATGTTAAATGTAATGATCTTCAATGATTTGGAATCTCATTGTATTAAAATAAAAACGTGTGAAACAAGATAAAAATTAAACATGTGAAACGAGATAAAAATAAAATAATCTGCTGATAAAAGTTGACTGCATGAGTTTGACTGCATGAGTGGGTGGCCCTTGTGAGGATGAAAGGTCGATAACGTATAAATCTAATGTGCCTTTTGAGAAGATGTTGGCCGGCTGCCTAAATGGTAAATCCATTGGCCATGGTTGACAGTTAAATTTTGATGAATTCATCGTTGTCCTTAATATAATAAAATACACGATTTTTTTAGTCAAAATAGTTTAAAAGATTTTGACCTATGATCTCTAATAATAAAATTAATAATGTTGTTCTTGATCGTAATAAAAACTGCACATCAACATGGTACTTCTGTTTCATTGTTAATTCCACACCTCCGTTAATATGTTGCCATATGTGCTTAGGTCAATATCATGACTTACCAGAAAAATGATCAAAGTAGGTTTGATGGAACTTAACCATTACCTTTAGACTTACATTACACAATGATTTGAAGGTCATACAAATAATTTAAAATCACATTTATTAAAACTCCCATCTTACGTCCCAATTTGTAGAGACTGACAAGTACGTGTATGTATAAATTGTTGAGTACGTACAAGCAAGCCAATTTCCCAGACCACTCGCAAGAAATGCACACTACTTGTTTATTCTTCATTAGCAACATCGTACTCGTGCAATCAAAAACTTATATACGTATACTTTGCATGCACAACTCATGAGTTTGGCATGCTAAGCATATATGCTTGCGTGCAAATATGAATGAGCCCAACGATCTCTTTCACCCTTATATCCTCAACGTCAAGGTCAAGATTTACAGTCAAATTCTAATACTTCACCTTTTCAAAAAATAAAAAAAATTCAGATAAATCAAAAGAAACATCAACGTTAAAATTTACAGTCAAATCATGATATTTCATTTTCTAGATAATAATTAAATTGAGATGAATCAAAAGATAGATCGATGCGTGCACAGAATCAGATAGATAGAAACCTTCCAAAGCTTCCCAACCTCGTATCAAGAAACACATTATCCTCCCATAAATAGAAACCTCTCAGAGCTTGTTGGCACAAAGCACTTCAATCATCACATTATCTTCTTCTTATCTTCCCACCATTCCTCGATGGAATCCTACAAAAACAGCAGGAAACCAGCCATAGATTTGGAATTCGAATCCAAGTGACAAAGGAATCAAAATCCACAGGACCTTAATGCGAGGGAGATTAAATTTGCAAACTAAATGACGTGTCACCAATAAGAATAAGCACGTTTATCAACGTGTAAGTAATAAATCAAGCATCGACTTCCATGTCCTTAGTTTTCAAAATATCGTCTACAAATTTAATTTTCCTAACATTGCTTTGGATTTAAAATCCCCATTTCCTTGCCCATTTGCCTAACCCCGCCAACCAAACTGACCCAAAAACCCTGCCAACCACGTAGGAGCGGTAGGTTTTGTAGTGCCGAGTTAGCGTCCAGGTTCATTGAACCGAAATCAGTTGATTTCCTTGTTGATGACTTCTATGACACGATTTCCCGGTAGTTGCAGGCATCGGGAGTTAAGGCACTAATTCGACAACGCGGAAAACGATAACAGCTGTGAAAACCAGTCCAGATTCAATGAACCTGGATAATTTCCTTTATAGTGCTACTTAGCCCAAACACAAGTCGCGTTTTAGACCAAAATACATTCCACGTTCTAGACCAAAACACAATCTATGGTTATGTACGTGCATCATGGCTATGTAAGTGGACATACATCATGGCTATGCATGTGGACATACATCATGGCCAATGGATGTGGACGTACATCATGATTAGATGGGATGGACATATATGGTATGGAATACGGATGTAAATTTGGAACAATTACACCATTTTGGCAATAGATAGTGAAGTCTAGGTTTATTTATTTAAAGACATTAAATAGAAAAATAAATTGTGTTTTAACTCTAACAATTGAACAAGCATTTGAAAGAAAAAAAATTATTTGTTAATTTTTTGTCTTTCTTCCTAAAAATTGTGAATATGCTATAACCACACAAATTATAACATAATAAAGACAAGAAAGATAAGATAAGATAGTGAATGGACCACAAAAGATTCTTGTCATTTCATATGATTTTGTGGTAGCAAAATTTACACGTATGATTTTTCATTTCCATAACAATGAGTTTAAAGTATTCATCCTAGAAAATAAAAGGCTTGATATTTTAATAATATCAAGTAACTAGGCATATAAGTAATAGGTTGTGACAGGAATATAAAATTATTAAACGAGGTTACAAGTTAAAATTAGTTACGAAAGACAAGAAACGCATATAAAAAAGGAGTTTTAACGAAACACTCCCGGTACTGTTCACTTTTAACGAAAAACCACATTTTTACCTTTATCTGACACTATTCACTATACCTTTAAAAATGGATTTTCGTTAAAAATGAATTTTTTTTAAACTTTTCATTAGTTTTCCTTATAAAAAATGAATCACATTTGCATACAAATTAGACACCACCGTCCTCTCTTAATTTTTGATCAGTCAACAAATTTGATTCCAACCTTGAATTAAAATAATAACATTCATAAACTTGGAATTTGTCCTACCCCCTTTTAGTTTGTCTCCTAAGCTATTCTCACTTGTTTTTTTTTTTTTTTACCTTATCCCATCATGTTACATTATTATTTTAATTAGTTCAAAACAAAAGGTTCATGCAACATTATTATTTACCTTATCCAATCAGATTACATTCTTATTAAAAATTAAAGTATTATTTAATGAAATAAAATCACTCACTATTTTTTTTCTTACACTTTTTTTTTCTTTATTATCAAATTAAATAAATTAAATGACAACAACATGAGTATCAAATAAAAGTGCATAAGCATTGAAAATTGTGCGATTTTCAGATTATTTAGGAAAATAATAAAACACAAATTTTGTTTTACCTCCTATGCATTTATATTTAATATTGTTCGTTGATGTTATTTAATTTATTTAATTTAATAGTTAGAAATAAAGAAAATGTATGAGAAATTATGAAGGATGTGATGGATGCACATGATACAAAAATCCATACCACATACATCACTGACAACTCTAGCGCACGTGGCAAGTCACGCACTACACATCCACGCGGGTTTTCGCTTCCCCTCGATATATAAATACGGAGGGCTGTCGTCCTCCCTCCTTCCTCACCCAGCGAAACCAGAAGAGAGAGAAAGAGAAGGCGAAGAGAGAGAAAGAGAGAGAAAGAGAGAGACAAACGACCGGAAGAGAGAAACGCGGCGTTTAGCTTCATTCTCTTTTCGTTTCTCTTTTTCCTTGCCACTGACGACCACCGTCGATTTCTTTTCGCTTTCTCGATCTATCGAATCAGATCGCCCCAGAGGTTTCGCCAAACGCTTCATCTCGCTTTATTTTCTCGGGAAAATTTCTGCATTCTTCGTCGAAAGCTCCTGATTCCTCTGTAAGTGTTGAGTATTTTGTTGCTTGGATGACAATGCCGCTGATTTTTCTCATTTTTTTAATTGTTCTTTGGCGCCATGATCTGCAATTTCTGTTTGGATGCTCGGAAAATAGGAAAAGGAGAAAATTGGAAAAGTTCGAACTTTATGTTTCTCTATTTGGAAAATTCCCATATATGGGAAAATCAATTCCTTTAGCTCCTAAATTGTCTGAGTGCATTGATAATGATTTGGGTTTTGTGAGATTTTATATTTTTTAAAAGCTCAAAACTTTCCGCATTTGCAACGATTTATACAATTATCAAAGCTCTAATTTTTGGGTGATTTATGAAATTAATTAACTCCTTTCCTGAAAAGGAAAATAAAGTTTGAAGCTTTGCAAATTTTAGTAATATTAATTGTTATAAAGTAAGGTATCATTGAGCTTTGCAATTGAAAGTCCGTTTTATATTT
This sequence comes from Cotoneaster glaucophyllus, assembly GCA_036320875.1. Classification (NCBI taxonomy): domain Eukaryota; kingdom Viridiplantae; phylum Streptophyta; class Magnoliopsida; order Rosales; family Rosaceae; genus Cotoneaster; species Cotoneaster glaucophyllus. Next base: position 6,519,932 of record CM070073.1, on the reverse strand, counting down.
TGAAACTTTATTGTTTTGGACTGGTTTATCAGAGCTTGGGATTTTTACACCAATGTACTCTTTGCAGTAGTCAAACGCAACCATGGTATTCTGGGTCTTTGGATATGGTTCACTTGTGTGGAACCCAGGATTCGAGTACGACGAGAAAGTGATAGGTTACATCAAGGACTACAGGCGTGTGTTTGATCTTGGTATGTGTCATTAGTCTCTGGACTGGAAGATGTTGTATGTATTGTTCTACTTTTCAATTCGTTACACGTCGTTTGATTGTCACTGATTGTGGTCATAATGTTTTGAAATTGTGAAGCATGCATTGATCACAGAGGTACACCTGAGCACCCTGCTCGGACTTGCACTTTGGAGTACCAAGAAGGAGCCATCTGCGTAAGTAACATTCTAGAGTACTACAGATACCCGTTAAACGTTCGATTGTTTTTTAGCTTTTGTTGTATGGTTCATGCGATTAGTGTTTCGTTCTGACATTCAAAGGGTTTCTAACAGTGGGGTGCTGCTTATTCTGTTCGTGGAGGGCCAGAGAGGGAGAAATTGGCAATGGAGGTATGCTTATTCAACTGTAACATTTATTCTTGTGGTGATAGATTGTCAGCTGAGAGTGTCGGACATAGTTGCATAGAGTAGGAAAAAATATGGCTTGAGATAAAATTAGCGGTCGCTGTCTTACCCTATTCATCTTGTAGTCATGCTTAATTCATTTCTTTTCTTTGCAGTACTTGGAAAGGAGAGAATGTGAATATGATTCAAAGACTCTCGTCGACTTTTACAAGGTAAGAGTAGTTTTAATATTACTCCACCTTCACGCCTGGACTAGCCGGTTTTCTTTACATTTGGGATTTTTTGTTCTGCTTGCCATAATATCTATTTTCTTTGTGTACAGGAAGGGGAGTTCTCCGAGACTGAGCCTTCCTTGACAGGAGTTATTGTGTAAGTCATTTTGTTGTAGATCCCTCATTTCCTGCATCTCATTAAATTTATCCTACATAAAATTGAGAAATGCTGTTTGTGTGAAGTGTCCCTAACCTAACTTGTTCATGATATTGCAGTTTCACATCCACTCCAGACAAAGAATCGAACAAGTATTACCTCGGTCCTGCTCCATTGGAGGACATGGCAAGGTAATGCAGATTGCAATTTGATTCTAGTTTTAGCGGTGTTGATGATGGTTGTAAATATTTTTGCAATGAAGTTTTTATCTCTCAACAGCTTCCACTGATCTTTAAGTATTTCTCTTTCAGGCAAATTGCAACAGCTTTTGGGCCCTGCGGAAACAATAGAGACTATCTCTTTCTGTTGGAGAAGGCTATGTTCGATATAGGTGAGCACACTCGTCACCCACATTCCTGTTTACGAATCAAAGTTATCTGTGCAAGGTCCATGACCGGATTTTTCTTAGTTCTGAGTGGAGAATTTCTGACATGAACAGGCCATGAAGAGGACTATGTGATAGAGCTAGCAAATGAGGTGAGGAAGGTTCTTGGAATAGCCGGTAAGGGGTTACCAAAGGAAAGAAGTTGACCGGGCCAACCCACCTCCCGCTCAAGTCTAACATCCCGGCCCTCCAACTGCATCCGCTCCTGGAAGCCATTGCCATGGACTCGTAACATTTGAACGCAGATGAAGCTGCAGAGTGCTAACCCCATATTTTCATCTCCCTAGTTTCAGATTGAGATCCTTTCGGCTTTTTTTATTCCCCTTGTTTTGGTCAAGCTTATTTTTCAGAGGCATTTGATGATGATGCCTTAGAAGAGATTAGGTGTGAGGAAAAAAACTTACTGCTGTTCTTCCCTCTTTTACTTTTTACCTTTTGATACAATGTGGGATGTAACAGTTTCAGTTGTTTTAATTTAAGTAATTTTTCATTGATGTTGATGTTTTTATTTCCAGTTCCCAGCTTAAATACGCACTTTCCTTTCTTTATTTTACAATTTTATATATTCATGCAAGAAAAGTTACATCTTTTTGGATGTATTGGGGTAAGAGCATTTATCTCTGAGATCGAAATATCGCTTCAAATTTTAAGCGTCAAATTCTAAATCTTACCTATCCGCTCGTGTGTCAAGATACCCTAGGACGTTTATAATTAGGCAAATTCCTCTTTGTCATTAGATTTTTGAATTTTTATCCAACATTTTGTCTCATGGTGTCGCGTTAGAAACTGTTAAGGGTAGAGGGGTTATTTTGTCCCTCGGTAAACAGTGAAAGAAGTAAAGTTGGTAGTTCAATCTTTTGTCTGTGCAAGTGAAGACGTGACTTTTCGGTACAAGTAGATTGTCTTCTACACGAACAACCCACTAGGATGCTCATGCTCCCAACAGGACTCGTCAAAAGTTAACCGAGTCTAAGAGTGCATGGACCAACCTTCTATAGTCTCGTAACCTCTACATTAATGTCTTTAACGTGCTTTTCATATGCTTTGTTGTTATATCCCACTTAAATACAATAGGTCTTTAAATAATTCATCACTAGTTGCAATAACGTCCTCTACATTAATGTCTTTCACGTTTCATATAAAATACCATTACAAAACTCTAACAACTTATGTATCATACAGTCTGATTGTTATGGTTATTATGTTTACTCAAAATCTTACACCGCCTTCATTGCATTTACTTCAGTTGTCTAGTGACGAGTTCACTACACAAGTAAAGCCGCCGCCTTTAGGGTGTCCGGCCATCAAGAGACAATCTTAAGGCCGGTGGAGGCTCTGCAACAAGCGAAGCTTTCTTACTATTTTCCTATCAAGTTACATGTCGACAAAACTTCCATCACGGTGACAGAAGTACTAAACTGTACGAAATCCGAGAATACAAAGAAGCGATATATCAATTCTATACTTGTTGAGAAAGATGATCTACAGGAGGCAGATGAGTCAAGTCTCTCACATATTATAATCTAATTATTCTTCTTCAGCTGCAAATAATTGTTAGGATTATCGTGATACATGAACTCATTCGGAAAGAGCAATTCATTAACAATTTAACATAAGGGCAAAGGTCAATCTTTTCAATCTAATAATTTATGAATAAACAAATTATTCGTGTTTCAGAAAGCTGTGTCTCTGCGTCTCAACACTCTCACCAATAGGAGGACGTACTTACACTTCGTTTTGTGAATCGAAACAATGTGGAGATGGACCCTACTTTTGCTAGTTCAATCTCCTTATGTGCAAAGTGCAACACCAAACCTCTGCCAAGCAAAGTAATGCTCACAACGCAACATCAAGTCAGAAGATCAACTGATTCCGAATTTGTACTTCTGATCAGTTCCGCTTGAAGAACAATTAACGGGTACCAGTACAGCACTTGGAGCCTCCTCTTCATCCTCACCATCTCCCCCCTCCTCAAAGATCGCATCAGCTTCCATGCTGCTTTTGTGGTTTTGAACTATAATGCAATTATATTCCCTGGCAACGGTTGCTTCTTCTGCATTGCTTCCTAATCTGAGATCAAGCCTTATTCTTTTGTGAGATCTATTCTCATCGTACGAGTCATCATCTGGTCTTGCTGCCTTATCATTTCTCCCTTCCTTGTATTCACTTGAATATGACATGGGCTCACAGTCAAGCGAATGTTCATTGATTTCTTCCTTAGGTTGGACACCCCTAAACAATGAAGGTCCAGGAAGAAAAAGGCCACCATTTCCACTCGCACTCCATCCCTGTACCATGCGCAGCAAGATCTGTATGAGCAATTAATACATGCATGTATGCATACATAAGAGAGAGAGAGAGAGAGAGAGAGAGAGAGAGAGAGAGAGAGAGAGAGAGAGAGAGAGAGAGAGAGAGAGGACCCGTAGGCATTGCTTCCTTAAAAGCATCATTGAGATTGGTGCACCCTTGCATATGAATCCTTGTCATGGAGGTTAAAGACTTATCCAGGCCTGGAATCTCAGTGAGTTTGGGGGAGTGATTCAGATGCAATTCTCTAAGTCTCGACATCTCCGAAAAATCAGGCATCCTTTCCAATGCAATACACTGATTCGCTTCCAGAATTTCCAACCTTGTTGGTAAATCCAGAATTGCCTGAAGCTTTTTGCAATTATCCACCTGTAAAGTTTGAAGCTTGGAAAGGCCAGTGAGGATAGGTAGTGCAGTAAAATTATTGCCTCTTAGATCTAAAACTTCTAAAGAAGATATAGACCCGAGATTAAGAAACTTCAATTTCTCAAGCCACTGTAAGACAAAAACGAAAACATAAATTAAAATCCAAACAGAAGAGAGAAAACATGATGTCAGAACAAAACCTAGAAGAAAGATCAATAGTTTGGTTGAAATTATGCAGTACCGCGTCGGGGTCCTTCCAAACTTGCATTTGGCTACGACTCAGGTCGACATCAACTAGGTTTGGTAGATTAAAATCTTCTGGCATGACCTCTAGAGGTAACTCAGGCCAACAAAACCATGTTAGCTTTTTGGAAAGATATGTGCAGTTTCCAGTGAACTTTACACCTTTGAGTATGAGCAACCTGAGTCTCCGCATCTCTCTAAGTGCTTCTGTACTGAAGCTAGGCTCGTTAGATTCATGCAAATCTAAAGTGAGACCTTCAACGTCCTCTGTTCCCTGTTACAAAAGAAAACAAAATTAGGTAAGAAAGGGGCTGCGAAAAGACGATTTATACACATGAAGCAAAGCCTTGAATTGGATCCATCAAGAATTAAATAAGAAAAGGGTTATTTGTATGTGGGATATGCATACACTTATCCTTCATTTCATACATTCTTATAATACAATTTGATTGCAAATGTACTTACAGATTTGTTCCTCAATACGTCTTTTACATCATCCTGGTCCCACAATCTACAACGTTTTCCAGTGATGGTAGGAGATTTTGCACGTACAATTTCTCTGCCCATATCTCGAAGCAAATCATGCATTATAAGGTTGTTTCCTTCATCAACAGTCACAAGGCACCGATCATGGAGTTCCCCAATTCCTATATCCGGATCGAAGTCACAGCCATCTAATATTGTCATGACATAGTCCTTGTTCATTCCGATAAAGAAACAAGATATGTCAAGGAATATAGCCTTCACATCATCGTCAATTAGTCCATCATAGCTCATTTTAAGCTTTTCATAAATCTTCCCGTGAGGCTTTCTTTTCAATTTGCGCAGTGCACTTCTCCATTCTCTTTTGGTTTTTGAACTTAGATAAGAACCTAAAACTTCAAGCGCTAGTGGCAACCCTCCACAGTAATCAACAACCTTTTTTGCGAGTTCGAGATATTCATCATCGTTAGGATGACTCTTCCTGAAGGCACGCCAACTAAGGAGCTGCAGAGCTTCTTCATTATTCATTGTTTGTGCCAAACACGTCTTATCAACTCTAATGAACTTTAGCAACTGTTCATCTCTTGTTGTTACAATAATTCTACTCCCTCGACCAAACAACTCGTGTTTTATAGCTAACTCTTCTAGTTGTTCCACACAGTCTATGTCATCAATTATGACAAGTACCTTTATGCTGCCAAGTCTTTTTTGTATCTCCTTGGTTCCTTGATCCACACTACTTACCTCTATGTTGGCCGGTTTCAAGATATCACAAAGAAGTTGGTTTTGCAGTTTAACCATACTCTCTTCCCTCACTTTGGAAAGGAAACTTTTACCTTCAAAGTTTTGATGAACTCTATTGAAAATGGCTTTTGCAACCGTTGTCTTCCCCGTTCCGACCATGCCCAAAATTCCAACAATGCGAACATCATCTGATCCTCCAACATCTAAATCATTGATGATTTCTTGCACACGAGAATCTATTCCAATTTCTTTGGCGGCTACGTTTAAGTATGTGTTGTTCAGTTTCCTCGTGATGTCATTGACAACTTTCCTTATAAACTTACCTTCGTACCTGTTAACAAAAATTTGCAAAGTAAGAAGAATTAAGAATCATTGACTGCAGGATTAAACTCAACTAATAACCTTCGTACATGATAACAACTTTTGGGAGCGAATAAATTTTGAATATATGGTTCAGCTTCTGAGAACAATCCTTCGAACAAACAATGGCGCATTTTATTGATCCAAGTGATTAGCTCAATTCGACCAAACTGATAGATCAATCCTTTAGAAATACTCTCTCTCTCTCTCTCTCTCTCTCTCTCTCTCTCTCAGACACACACATCAGGTTTCTACTCATTGCATTAGCAGCATTACAATGTGTAAACTGATCAAGGTTCTAAGCCCTATCATTTTATAGTTTGTTGACATTTTGTAATAGAGACTTAAGAAAAGCCAACACATGAAGTTGGCAATTAAAGGTAGCTAAACCGAAACTAATACATCAATGTCGTAACTAGCATGACGGCTACCCCATGGGCTATAATCCAGGTATTTTTTTTTGTGAAAAGTTCGAATATAATCCGCATATCAATATATATCTTAAAGTGTAATTCACCCAAATTTAGCCTAAGTCAAGTTAATTTGTATCTTTACTCAATTTATTAAAACAATCCCTTCATGACTCTGGTTTTTAATCTTAACTCTCTATTGTTTATTGATTTCTCCATATTATCTCTTGATTTTTCGTCGAAAATTCTTTTTAGCAACCAACAAGTCACCATATAACAATTTGCTAGCTCACTTTGGTAAAAATTTCTAGTTCCACACTAATAATACATCATCCTGTAAAATACATGCTATGTATGTAAAAACGGTAAGTTAAAAAGTAACAGAGAAATTACCCATCAGTGTTTCTAAGGTTCCCACCACACAAATTTGCAGCTTCAGTAAAAGCAGATCTCCACCTCTGGACTTTATCTGTATCTCCATGGAAGCGCTCTGCATGCTTCTGAAATGCTTCTGCAACACTACCAGTCTGGTTCCTAACATCCGTCGGATCGACGTTGTAGAATATTGGCAGAACAAATTGCCCAAGTGTTCTTCTGCATTCCATGATCTTCTCCAACTCCTCAAGGCACCATCGGGATTCCGCGTACCGTTTCGAGAAGATGACGACGGACATCCTGGACAGTCTGATCGCTTCCACCAGTTCATCTGTTATGTTTTCTCCCCTTGGAAGTTCATTCTCGTCAATGAAGACGTTGACTTTGTTGTCTTTTAATGTCCAGTAGAGGTTGTCGGTGAAGGTCCGGCGCGTGTCTTCGCCTCTAAAGCTCAAGAACACGTCGTGCTTCCATTGTTTCGAGGAGGAGGGTGAAGATGCAGAGGAGAGATCAACGGCTGTGATGGTAGTATCCATTGATTGTTGTTGGCAGAGCTTGTGGTTTCCTCAGATGATATGCAAGTACCAAGTACGGATGTCAACGGGGCGGATTGGGTTCGAATGTGCTTTCCTCAAATCCGAACCCGTTTATTTTTCTCAAATCCGAACCCGTAGAATCCTCGAACGGGTTTTTCCATAACCGAACCCGTCGGGTGATGGATTTTTGATCGGGAACGGTTTTCCTCATTATAATATTTATATATTTATTTATATTATTAACTAAATGAAGAATATTAAAAAAATAATAAATTGCTATTAGTAATACAATTGAGACAATGCATCTAATAAGTAATATTACAAATTTATATTACTAAGAAAACATGTACACTCTTAAAAATTATAAGCATATAATTCCTATTATTAATGATATAAAAGTAAATAATTAATTTCATATTTAATAATGCATGATTATTAACAACCTATTTTCATATACTAAATATTTATATTTTTTTTATTTATAGATGAAATGGTTCAGTTTCGGGTATGGATTTGGGGCGGATACCCCAATAACCATAACCGAACCCGAAACCGAAAAATTTACCCGACGGTTATCCATACCCGTAAAATACCCGAAATTTTGTATCTGAAACCGAAACATTCGGATCGGTTACTTGCGAGGATCGGATTTGACGGGTTAAATTGTCATCCCTGGTACCAAGTCACCTGCTCGCGGTCGTCAGCGACCCCTCAATCTCCCAGGAAGGGTAATCGGATACCAAATTTTTTAAATAAATTTGCTAGTCAAAATGTGATTGTAGATGATTATATTATTAATTAAATATAAATTAACGTGCTTTTATTTATTGGTGACACGTTATTTAGTTTATAAATTTTGTTTTAAAGGTGATATTCATCCACAATTTTAAATCCAATTTTACCCTCTTAATTGATAGAAATCTATAGCAATAATCCCTGAATTTTGGTCCAATTGAAACTTTAGCTTTTTAACTAAAAATTTGTGAGTATTAGTCCTTAACCTTGTCCTATACCATCTGAGCTTCCATTTATTTTTATACCTTTAAATCCTTTATTTTATATAGAAGTTCTAACGAAGTTAATCAAATGATTATTGCTCCAGAATATAATAAGTTCAAGCACCAAAATACAAAGATATTTTTGTTTTAATTTTGGCCTACTAATTGAAATGCCCCCTGAAACTGTCATTTAGTCTCAATGTACCTCCTGAAACTGGGTTTATCTCACTTTGCCCCTTGAAACTAACATTTTCAACTCTTTTGGTCATGTCATCTCGTTTTGTTAAATAACTGTTAAATTCAAAGATATTTAAGATATTTTATTTTTAACACATCTATTTAACTCTAGCCCAACCAATCTAAATTCCATTTTTAACCATTCTAATTCAAACCCATGAGCTTTGAGCCTTTTTAAAAATAAATTATTGAATCAATAGAAAATTTTTGAGCAACAAGATCATTATATCAACCAAAATAAGGGTTACATCTTTTTTTTTTCTTTCTCTTAGAGTCATTTCACTTGCAAAACATCCATGTATTGGCTCGAAAACTTACAATTGAAACTACTCATTACAACATAAATGAAACATGATCAGCCTATTTTAGATATTTTTCTAGTGGAAATTGGCCTAAACACAAGTTTCACCCATAAAAACAAAATATCTAGGCCAACAAGTTTCACCCAAAAAAAAAAAGATCTTAGATCAGTTGCACAAAATATAATCTTAAAAAAAAAACCCCATTAAACTATCATGTTCCAAATACATTTCAAACAAAAAAAAATCATCTAAAGCAAATGTGCACAATATTTTACAACCAAAAGTTTCACATTGTTGCTCAGAATTTTTGTTTTGATTGAATATTTTATTTTTAAAAAGGCCCTAACTCATGGAGTTTGAATTAGAGTTATAAAAAATTGAATTGAAATTGATTTAGGGTGTAGGTTAGAGGCAAATAAATGTGCAAAAAGTCTAAATTAAATGTTAAATTCAGATAATAAACCCAATTTACAGGGTGAATTAAAATTAAATGACAGTTTCATCGGCATTTCAATTATTGAAGCCTTAATTAATTTAGGAAAATTAATGAAAAGGACTTGAAAAGTTTTAGTTTTAATAAAAAACCATGTTATAAGTTTTGTTTAATAAAAAACCATGTTATAAGTTTTAGTTTTAATAAAAAAAACCATGTTATAAGTTTTAGTTTTAATAAAAAAAACCATGTTATAAGTTTTAGTTTTAATAAAAAACCATGTTATAAGTTTTGTTTAATAAAAAACCATGTTATAAGTTAAGTCGCTGTTTCTGGAATTTAAGTAACACTGTTTCTGGAATCTAAGTCACTGTTTCTAGAATTTAAGTCACTGCACTGTTAGTTTATTTCCAGCGACAGTGTTATTTTTTTTCAGCGACAGTGTTTTTTTTTTTTCCAGCGACAGTGTTAGTTTTTCCAGCGACAGTGTTATGTTTTTCCAGCGACAAGTGTTAATGTTCATTTTCTTTCCAGATACAGTGTTTGTTTGTGCATGGCCCAAAGGGCTTGGTGTGGTTGCTGCTCACCGGAGCTAAACGGAAGGGAAGGCCGGATTTCGGCTGAAAAGTTGGACAAACTTTAAACGGTCATAACTTTGTCAATACTCAATGAAATCAAGTGATTCAAAAACGAAAATTGTAGTTCTCGCAGAGACGAAGAGAATGGTACCTGCACAATAGCTAGCTCGTTGTGGTTTGGCCAGAAAACCCCTCGAAAGCCTCAGAGGTCGCTGGAAACTGGGTTGGACAAACTTTAAACGCTCATAACTTTGTCAATACTCAACGAAATCGAGTGATTCAAAAACGAAAATCGTAGTTCTCGAAGAGACGAAGAGAATGGTACCTTGCACGATGGCTAACTCGTTGTGGTTTGGTCGGAAAATGCCTCAAAAGTCTCGGAGGTCACCGGAAACTGGGTAAGATTCAAATAGATATAACTTCTTCAATACTCAACGAAATAGGATGATTCAAAAAGGAAAGTTGTAGCACTCAGCGAGACGAAGAGGAGGAGGAGGAGGAGGAGGAGGAGGAGGATGAGGGCCAAAGGAGAGCCCATGATTGACTGGCTGATGGTCGAGCTGTCTGTTGGTTTGGTGGGTTTTACCTTGTTCTGGGATGGTTTTTGGTTAAAAAAAGTTATAGGATGGTTTTTGGTTAAAATAAACTTAGTTCAAGCCCTTTTTATTAAAGCTCCCAATTAATTTTTGAGATGCAGAGTGCCTAAGTCACACTTAAACCACTAAAATACTAAGTCGTTGTGTTTTAAGTAATTTGTCCCCACAATCACCAACTTTCAGAAGACACCATTTACGCTAGTCCAAAGGAAATGAAAAAAATTCTTGAAGTTGTCGACATTCAAATTCAAACATGTGAGATCCCACATCGACCAGGGGAGTGATCCTTATATGTATATTTCCATCCCTACCTAGCGCGAGGCCTTTTGGGAGCTCACTGGCTTCGAGTTCCATGGGAACTCCGAAGTTAAGCGAGTAGCGCGCGAGAGCACTCCTATGATGGGTGACCCATTGGGAAGTTCTCGTATGAGTTCCCAAAAACAAAACCGTGAGGGCGTAATCGGTGTCCAAAGTGGACAATATCGTGCTACGGTGGTGGAGCGGGCCCGGGATGTGGTGGACCCCGGGTCGGAATGTGACAAAACACATAGTAGACCTTAGCATTAAACAAATCACACATAATACCTCTTGTATCAAATGAAAAAGAAAGAGATCCTCTCTAGATCTCTTTCACCAAAATCACGGAATCAAGTGATACGAACTTTTGAAATTTCATCCAATGACTTTTTTATTTTGGGCCTTTAAAATCTATAATAATTATTGACCGTTGAATGAAATTTCAAAGATCCGGATTACTTAATTTGGTGACCTTGGTTCTTTCCAAATGAAAACAAAGACCCAAATAAAAACTAGAACTTTAACAAAAAACTCCCGGTACTATTCATTTTAACGAAAAAACCACATTTTTACACTAAAAAATCAATATTGGTACTATTCACTTTACCTTTTATTTTGTTCTTATCATTAAAATTTAAAGTTTTTAAATCATTTTTATTAGTTTTTCTAATAAAAAAACCATTTGAATATCATAGTACGTCATTCCATCAAATAAAAAACCAAATAAACATAAAAAGGGGACCACGAGTAGAAGAATTAAAATCTGGTCACCTGCGAAGCCAACGTAAAGAATCTCATCTAATTTTACAATAATTTTACGTTAAATTGTATTAATATTAGTGTGTGAGTTCATTGTCTGTTATTTTTTAGTTTTTCGTTTTCACTATATTATTTTGCAGTTTATTTTTTGGCGGGCTATTAGTCCCCTTTATTTACCCTAAATAAATAAATTTTTTTTGACAACCTAAATATTTAAGGGTGCGTTTGTTGCATTGGACTGTCTCGAACTAAACTAGCTTCAGGGACTAAGCTGGACTGGCTTAGACTAGACTAAGCTGGACTGATTTAGTGAAACGTTTGGTGTTGTGTCGGACTAAAAAGCAGGACTCATATATTATATTATTAAATTTATATTTACAATATTTTATCATTAATTTAATCTATATATACTAATATTATATTATTAAATAGCTCTTAATCATCTTCCTCTCTCATTTTTAGGCCCACCCACTGCATCTCTCCCCTCTTTCCTTTCTCTGCCATTTTTTTGTCTGCCCACTGCATCCCTTCCCTCTTCCTTTTCCGTCCAAATCCCTCTCTCTCTTCCCTCTGCCTCTTTTCCTGTCCAACTCCCTGGGTGATAATCTGATTTTGGATGGTCTCGGTTCGAAGATTTTGCAAAATCTTTCTCTTCCTCTTCATTGCAAATCTCTCTCTGCCTCTTCTATTCCTCTCACAAAATCCCTGGAAAATCTTAAAGTCAAACCAAAGAGCAATAACGAAAATGAAAATTTAGGAGTTGGAGGCGGGATGCATGCGTGAGTGGCTCGAAGGTGGGAGATGGGGTTGAATCTGCTTTCAGTTTCTAAGTTTTCTGGGTTTTGGCTTTTTTGGGTTTTCTAGGTCTCTGACTTTTTGGGTTTTCTGGGTTGAAAAATTGGGAGATGGATCTAGTACTGAAAAGGGAAAGGCTGCAGAAATCCACGAAATGGGTTTTTCATAGAACGAGTTTCTGACCACAGATCCATGGTGGCTTCGCTGGAAGAGGAGTCTTATGGGAAAAAAATAGCAGTCGAGAGGGGGAAGGCAGAGAACTGACGAAGATTGAAGCGGAAAGGGGCGAAGGAGAGTTGGTCTTAGCAATCCGCTCAATTTCGGGGGGCCTCGCTGGGACCGCCTAGTGAGGCGTTTAGTCTAGGCGAGTCCCCTTTAGTCTCATTAAACACAGTCCCGGCTGCTAACAAACATGGGATAATAATCCTATCTAGTCCAGTCCCACCTAAGAAGGTGAAACAAACGTGCCCTAAGAGTATTCGTATTCCCATCCTTTTGTCTTGTTTCCCCATATACCTCAACATGAAAATTTTATTTTCCCACCCACCCTCTTGAAAGACCTAAACGTCAAAACCATATGTCAAGTACACACCCACCTCACATTTAAATATGTGCATGGAGAATTAAAAAACAAAATTGTTTTTGGGTATCCAAAGGTTTAATTGTGCACTTCTTCGTGCATAATTTGATTTTTAAAATGTCGATAAGTAAAAATACTCCTTCGCCCCTTTCCCATTCTATTCACTTTCCTTCCGTTAAGGCTTATTTAAGTGATCATTTGTAGGGCATGCTCCACATCATATTTCAACAATCCAATCGTTCATTTTGTTATCTCTACAAAAAAAATCACATAAATTTGAAACTATTTGATAATTAGATTAAATTATATTAGTAATTTAGTATTAGTGTTTTCCTGAAAAATTGTATTCATCTATTTTCTTATCTACAATTAAATGTCGTAATGAATTTGAATTTATTTATTTATTTTTAAATAAATTATAAATAATGTACTAAATATAGACAATTTGAGTAGTTAAACAAAATTACAAAATGAGTTGTCCCTAAAGTAAAATTATTTGAGGGATTTAACTTGGCTGCTGAAGAATTCAGCAGCAGCTACTGCTTACACCCAATCCTGGCTGGACTCGTGTCTGAGTTTGATTATAAAAATCAAAACTTAGACACATGTCCAACCGAAATTGGATGTAAGCAGCAGCCAAGTCCAGTTCTTATTTGAGATCCCTCAACGGAAAGGAAGTCAACGAAGGGGAAGGGCCAAAGAAGTACATATTGTTTTTTTCTCCAGCTCTCTGTCTGACCATTTCTTATGCCTTTTATTCTCTTCCTCTCTGCAAATCTTTCATCTTGAGAATTAGTTGTGGGCTGAAGGATCATGCAGGTTTTTCCCCTCTGTATTCGTTTAATAGTCTTTATTTTCTCAATTAGATTTGACTTGGGTATTGTATTCTTAATCCAAATTGATTTGCTTTTATGAAAAGCCATCTTATTTCATTTTACCTTGGGCTAGCGGATCTGCTCACTTCAATCCAATTATGTAGATAGAATGAACCGATTATGAAGTTTGGACAACAAATAAATGTTAATTTTAAGTGAAATGACAAGTAGGTTACCCAATAGAGGAACACAAGCATTATCGATATATTATATGTTACCTAATATGAAAAAGTTGGTTTGACATTTTTTGCTGTTATTGAACTAATTAATAGAGATGGTGAGAAAAGACACATAATTTTAACATTTTTTTCATAAATTCTTTACTTTACCATTTCTGGCACCAAACCTCAACCCATTTCTCTATTTTATTTTATTTTTTTGTCAAACATAAATTTTGTTAGATTAGTCACTGACAAGATTCGAACTCATGCTGTCATGCAATGGATCAATACATTTCTACCACTATGATAAAGGGTCACTTGTTCAACCCATTTCTCAGATTTTAGAGCCATATGAAAATTACGTTTTTGTGACATTTATACATGGTAAATTGAACTAGCCCACTTGTGTATCTTTACATATTATGAGCAACCACAAGAGAATGTATTGTCTGATCAATTCATTGTTGCCATATCAAGAACTGAAGAAAGATTGCTTAAAGTTCACAACATTTTCTTTGTCCCAAAAATAATAGACATGAACTTAAAGTCTAAATTTTCAACTAACTTCCTTCAAATTCTACGGTTTCCAGGTGCCTTCTTGAATTGTGCACTAACTTGCCTCCAAGCATTTTGTTTAACTCTAACCCTGTTTGAAACCTACAAACAATAGAACCAAAACAAACTGAAAAATTAACAAGTAGCATGGTTATAAAAGCACACAAGAAAATAACACAGGCATAGATCGAAAGAACTTACAATGGATGCATATTGTACTTGTCCCTAATTTGGTGAAGTTTCATTGCCATATTTCCTCCAGTAGCATGCTACAAAAAGATCAACAAAATAGTTACACATACATCCGCCTATGAAATATGAATACAAGACTAAAAATTAAAATACCAAAACTTTTTATGAGCACACCATTGCTTGTGTTTGCCCACCTTCGGTAGTCGGTGAATTACGGCCAATTTCATTTGTCCTACAAGTTTGTCGCCTCTAAGCTTCTTCATAGACCTACAAGATGAAATTCCCCAATTAACAACACAATGTCACTAAAAATTGCAGATAAGTGAAACCATTAAAAGTGCATGGACAAGAACGTAGGTTTCAGTGCTTAATTGTCGAGATACAGAGTGCTCAAGTCACACTTAACCACTAAAATACAAAGTCTTTGTTTTTTAAGTGATTTGCCCCCACAATCACCAACTTTCAGTAGACACCATTTATGCCAGTCCAAAGAATAAAGATCAAAATTCTCAAGTTGTCGATATTCAACAAAGAATGGCATTTAAACAAAGCACATATACCTTTTGTATCAAATGAAACAAAGAACCAAATAGTAAAAACCATTCGGATATCATATTTAGTCATTCCATCAAATAAAAAAGCAAATAAACTTATTAAAAAAATAATAATAAATAAATAAAAACCACACGTTGTCACCTACAAAGCCAACGTAAAGAATCATCCAATTTTATTATAGATTGAAGGGTCCCTAATAATTCTATATTCTTGAGTCATTTTCAATTTGAAACACACAGAACAAGGGTCGTCGTTCCTCTTTTCGAGCGAAAACTCGCATATCAACCCCTTTCTGTATTTTCAGAAACCTTAGAGTTTTTTTTTTTTTTTTGGATCAAATGCAACTTAATAGAAGGAAAGTGAGGTGTTAAAATGACCAAGAACACAAGTCATATGCTTAAATGGAAAACTAAATGAAGTTATGATAAGATGACATATTAATGATCTGAAAAAATTGGTATTACAAATTACTTAAAAATTTAATTTATATGACAAACTTGAAAATGTGTACAAGTTTATATAATATTTATAAAAAAAAAAAAATATTCCAAGAGACAGAGAAATCAGAGTCTCAAACCCATCTGTCAAGTCCACACCCACCTCACATTTAGATTTATGCGTGGAGATTAAAAAAAGAAACTGATTTGGGTTATCCAGATATCGAATTGTGCACTTGTGCAAAATTTTGTGCACTTCTTCGTGCACAATTTTATTTGGACAATACTTGGGCACCGACTATTCAGAAGGGAAGATCTTTGCCAGATTTTCTTTGTGAAAATTTTGAGAATTCTCTAATCATATTCATTATCGAACATTATGTGGCAAGTTTTTGTTAAGTAATATTCATATTCAATTCTAAATAAAAAAAATTATAATGATTTCTGATCGCACGATATACGATGAACGGATAAGATTTCAATTTTTACGTACCACTGTAATGGCCTTCCTCCCCGAAGGCAAGTTTCGAACCTTCCTCTTTGTTGCCATTATGCACAATCCTCCTCTTACCAACCCCAGGGGCCTTAGATTTCTTTACTACTTTTCGTTCACAATCAATAATGTATAATTCCAGATCCATGGGGACGGTCTTCTTTTCTCCATGTTTGTGGTTTGGGAATGAGATTAACAGAGGCCCGGAGGAGAACCCAAGAAGGATTTACGGTCGGGACGACGAAGGAGGGGGTGGGAGTGGGATCGACGGGGAAGGGGGTGGGCGTGGGATCGATGGGGAAGGGGTGGGAGTGGGATCGATGGGAAGTAGATGCGGTTGGGATGGACAGAGAAGAGGTCGAGGGAGGAGGTGTGGGGATGAGATTGACGGAAAGTGGTTGGGGTGCTGGGTCTGGGAAAGAAGGAAGAAGAAGATAAAGTTTGGGTGTTTGGTTAACAAGATAACAAGTGTTTGCGAAGAGTTTTAAATGACATGTGTTACAATATTACAGGCCCATGTCATTGGATTAGTATGTTGGATACTCAGTATCCAATTATTGTTCATTTTATTTTTGAAGTGTTAATAAAATAAATAATATTTTTGAAGTGTCAATTTTATTTTTCGAAACCATTAATCATATTCAATTTTCTTCACTATAGTTAAATGCCTTAATGAATTTGAATTTTGTTGTAGGCATAATTTACTGAAACAATTATGGAGGCCAAAAGAGAGAGAGAGGTGCGGCAAGATTGAGAGAGAAGAGAGAGATGTGTAATTGTGGGTGTGTGTTATCTCACCCCATTGTGCCTTTATTTATAGTAGTAGAAAGGGTAAATACCTTTCCCTTTAGGATTACAACATTTAATAGGTAATCTACTCCTAATAGGAATATAAGATACTTTCCCATATTCTCTAGGATTTACACAATCACATTCCTATTCCAATAGGACTGCAACACTCCCCCTTGAGTGTGTAAATACTCAAGTAAATGGCACATCAGGTCTTCAGTGATGAAGCAGGTAAAGTTGATGAAGTCATCGGCACAACGGGTGATCGCGAGTCTCAAATTTACTTTGAAGTATGCATGTGTAAAAACTCACAAAAACCTCGCTATGGTAAAACCCAAGGAATGGGGAAAACCCATAGACTAAGGGAAAAGTAAGAAAATATGCATAATGTCTTAAACAAACGTCAAACTGGACGAGTGTAGTGAACTCAACGGAGTATGATCATCCCAGGATGGGTGCCTCATTAAAACCTCGTTAGGTAGCAAAAACCCAGTGGGAAAAATGCTCCTAATCGTAGGAAAAAGAGTACATTAAGATCATGTGAGTATGCTTCTGGATACTCCCCCTGAGTTAGACATAACTTCTAAATAAGAGAACTACAAGCGATTCAATTCAGATAATTTGCGCATACCGATTCCTTGGACAAACTTCTGGAAGGTTGACTTCGGCAGTGACGTCGTGTAGAGGTCGGCAAGGTTGTCTGGGATCGGCTTGCATGACTTCAAATCTCCTGATGCTTTGCTGATGTAGATGTAGACGCAATATGTCTTGGCGTTGGCTTCGTTGATGTATCATGGCTTGGTCGGGTTGATACATATGGCATAGTCTTCATGGATCGTCGTTGGGACTCAACGATGGATGAAAACACAGCAAGTACTTCGAATATGCTCAACAAGAACTCCTAACCATGTCTCACGTGTGGCGTAGTGAAGTGAGGTGAGTCTTGGAACGATTCGAAGATTTCGCAACTAAGGTCATATCGTGGACCTCCAAGATATTGCGATATCCCTAATGGTAAAGACATAACCATTCGGGGATTTTGCCTTGTGCAGGTTTGATAAGTAACTTGCGTCAGCATAACAAACAAGGCAAGCATCATTTCGAGGATCAGGGGGGTTGGATCCGCTCGAGATGCGTTGGGATTTGCTTTGCCCAAATTCGTAGTACCTTCAGGGAACGTCTTTAATACCAATTCAGTGGTTGCGTGTAGGCGCGGTGCTGCATCTTTACCAAGATCAACAGCGAAGGAGATGTCCTGTCTAAATGCAATGAGCTAAGTACAACGAAGCGCAAAGTTGAACTTAGATATGGAATTTCGGATCCCATAGCCTCTTCAAGAGTCTCATTTGCATATAACGTATGGACGATCAAAGGTATACTCAAAGGTAACACATTCGGGGTGTAGTTCGACTGGTAGACCAAAATACCGTCAGAACGATGCTTCAACTTCAGGTCAAGGCATAAACGAGTTTTCCTAAGATCCTTCATCTCTAATTCCATCTTCAGGTGCGAGGCAGTTTTCTCATGCTCTTCCAGAGTCTTAGTGAGATTCGTGTTAACGACATAAACTGTAACTTTAGCAATTTGGAATAAGACTTCATAGTTTAACACGCAAGGGCATTCATTCATATCCCTGACTGATCAAATTATCACGTAGACGGGTATACCACATCCGTCGGACTTTTCAATCCATAAGTGAACGCCTCAAAACGAGTTAAGAGGGTGTTCCGTGGTTCTGGAACTATTTGAGTCAGTCCATGTAATTCTTACATGTCAATCTCCGTATCTTATATCCCCATGGAGAAATACTAACCACTTTTCATAATGCTGCTATCAATCACAGGACGTTTGAGAGAAACCTTGCGCCGTAAGGTGTGCATCATATCGCACTATTTCATTCATCTCATAACGCTTCCTTTCCCACTCGTAACACAATAAGGTTACCTTGGGCAGTGTAGGAACTACGGGTCCAATACACACTTTGGTAAGGAATTTGACCTAGATTGTAGTTTCAGTTGTCCAATCAGTTCTACGTTGTCACTTAATCAACGGAACACGGTTCGATATCGTCGCTTTTCATTTATGTCGGTAGCTACCATATAAGTGAAAACATCATCGATGATAATCTCATTTCAATTCCATTTAGCTCACCCAAACTAGTATACTGGACCAAGAACTTCATGTCTTGGGAGTAATCCGGATTAATCTCATGAGATGGAAATGATTTGAGACAGCGATCGAGTTCAGATTCAATGTTGTGCCTTGTCTTCCTCTTCCAGGGAAGTGAATCCTACGAACCGAATGATCTGTCGTGCTCCAGGCCAAGACAGATTGATTGGCTATCCGCCGGTGTACCGGACCGTCCAACAGGGGCGTCCAAACCGTCCAACAGGGGCGGCACACCCTCCAGGGATGTTGACTCGACGTCCGTTAAGTACGTCTATCCTTGCAGGCATGTTTGCAGTTGGTATATGATCTCGTCACTTTAGCTAGATCAGAGGAATGCGTCTGGAGCAACATTCTGAAATCTAGAATTCATCGCACTTGCTTATCACACTTGTGCGGTATTGGGATCGGGATGAGACATAGTGGGCAACGTCCACGCAAATTCGCGCCGTTCTACAGGAACGTTGACGTTCTTATCTCCCCCTAACGGCGGGAAGACTGTCTCATTAAAGTGACAACCCGCAAATGAGCGGTAAAGAGATCGCGTGCAAGGGCTCGATGAGAGCTAGTGTGAAGGAGAATCATGATCGACAAAAGATACACATCCTTCTTTGAGGACCCATGGTGGTACGTTGCGGCGGCGCAACTTGGCACATGGAATGCGCACCCAAATGCGTAAATACGAAAATCGTCAGGTTCGTACCCAGTAACCAACTGTAACGTCATATAGGTTGGGTGGCAATGGGCCTCAAGGCGGACCAATCATCACTGCGTACAAGGATTGCATAGCCCTAGGCAGAAACCGAAAACTTGGTACGTTTACCAAAATTCGGGCGATCATTTAAATTGCGCTTTATGATCACTTAGGCGAGGCTATTTGGGGTGAACATGGGAATTCGATGTTCAATTATAAACCCAAAACGACATGCAATACTTTATCGAAAACTGTCGATGTAAACTCTCTGACATTATCCAGTCTCCCGGACCTTAGGGGATAAGTAGGGTGGTGAGCCCTTAATCGGCCAGAGGGTTTAGCAGTAATGTGTGTGGACAAACATGTGACCAGTTTGTCGATTCATCAACCAAAACCATAAGTCTTTATATGGTCCGCATTTTGGTTGGATTAGTCCACGTATATTCCCTTGAATCCACTGTGAAAAGAGAGTCGTTTCGTATCTTTGCAAGGGATGATTTATAAAATCGAATTTCCCTAATGAGCATGCTTGGCAAAGTGTGCTTGTAGGCACAATATCCTTACTTCGGGTAAGGAGATGCATCAGAGCATCGTTGGTCGACCTAAGTGTCCCAAAAGGTCGTGCCAAAGCAAGTAAACTGCTCAATCACCTAGCCCTAGGCCGGCCACATATGGCATGTGCCCCAGTTGGGGGACAACCCATTAGCCCCAAATCAAAGCTTCAGGCTCATTTTTGGTGGTGGTGCAAAGATATTTCACTCTATTTTCTTCAGTGGTTTCATTTATGATCATTGTCAACTCGAATATCCTTAAAAACTCAACGTCAGGGAGAATTTAAGGTCCCTTAAATGGTGATTCAGTACCATTCATACAACGAGGAGCGTGCCATTGCTCTTAATCAGGTTGGATAGACCTGAAGTCGTTGTTAGAGATGTGATTTAGGTGTAAAGTTAGTGTGCGTAGTACGCATTCATCCAGACAACTAACTTTCCCACATTCCAACCTAATCACGTGTTTAATTGAATCGGTCACATGTACTAAGAAACATGATTCAATTAACTCATATTCGAGGACAATATCAATAAGATTATCCATAAGTAAAACATACACCAAACTTGAATCCAAGAACATGGAAAAATGTTCACAAAGTAAGCAAAGCTACTAGGTGGATTCGGCCAAAAAGGCCATCCATGTCAAAATTTTGGTCTTCCAACGATGTTTGGTGGAGCAAAATCAGTCTCACATATTGACTACTAGAATGGTACTCCTTAACAATATTGGTAGGGGCACGAACAAGTGCATAACCAATAATCTATTCCATCGGGACGGAAATAGATTCTGCATGGTTAAGGTTGGGAATACTA
Organism: Cotoneaster glaucophyllus; assembly: GCA_036320875.1. Lineage (NCBI taxonomy): Eukaryota > Viridiplantae > Streptophyta > Magnoliopsida > Rosales > Rosaceae > Cotoneaster > Cotoneaster glaucophyllus. The sequence continues at coordinate 6,498,865 of CM070073.1, read as the reverse complement.
TCCCTTATTCTTGAAGTTTTAGGTCTTAGGTACCAAGGATCATGCTTCGGGCATGATGCCACACCTTGGCAGGCCCTGATTCTACCATATGTTTGTAAAAACAAACTCAAAATTGGATTATGAGATGGACAGACCCAAACTTGGGTTCAGTAGGCTTTGACCGAACTGGGTTGAGCTATATGGTAGACTCCAGTCGAACTGGGTCCATACCTTTCTCTCATGTTTGTGGTAGTAATCAGATCCGAGAATTTGGTAAACTTCCGCTTTCTACACTGCTATTTCAAGAGCGAGTTAGAAACATGGAAGGACGAGAAAAGTATTCTCCAGTCAAAATTCAATCGAATTTATAAACTTCAGAATTGTACTCATTCATGGACGTAATCATGGTGTGCTTCAGGCAATGTCTTTCATGATTAGACAGTCCGTAGGAGCGAGCCAAAGAGCCATGGAATCCTCGATCGGGAGGTCTTTCCATTTGTAATGCTTCGGGCATAAGTCTTTGAGTGAAGATCATGGCGAAGGCTTATTTAGCTCTTCCATGCCATTAATGGCTTCAATGGTTTCTCAGCTTCTTAATAGTCAAAGGGAGATTCACATCTTGTACCCCACATTAAGTGGTTTCTATGGGAAACATCCAAATCAGGAAAATCGAACTTGTGACAGTTCAACAATCCACTGATTTGGAGGGAACAAGATTGTGATTGGTGCTATGGGAATGAAACATCCATAGGCATCAACATTCGATGTCTAAGACATGGTTTTCATGAAAATCGTCGGGTTTTCATGGGTGTATTGTTTTATGAAAACTTCGGGTTTCAAAGGCACTAAATTCGAAACTACAGGTTCGATTTAGTTTATGAACATTTAGTTCATAAAATAGAGGTTCCTGCAAGAAACACAGAATGCAATATACTAACTTAGTGTAGTGGATTTGAGTTGTCTTCAGGAACTCAAGTGTGAGAGCTTCGTTACTACGAAAGTATGTGACGGTTCAAAGTATAAAGAGAAATTATTGAATCGTTAATGTCCAAAAGTGATCTTCAGGTCAATAATTTTGGATTCATTATCAGATTAATGGACTGTAGGTCACTTTTAATTAATTCAATAAATCGGGACCATACAGGGTCGATTGTAGAAGCAAAATAATATTAGCATAATATTATTGGATCGAAATTGGAGCCCCAAAATAATTTGGGCTTGTGCCGTGGGGTGTGGGAAGGCACGGGGTGCCTTAAGGGTCACGGCAGGGCCTGGGAAAGGGCCAGGAACCATGGCAGCAGTTCACGGGGGAAGAAGGGCTTCCAGCCGAAGCTGGGTTGGGTCCATATGGACCGAGGGGATTGCACGGGGGAGCCCAAGATAGTGGGCTGGCGTGTGGAGGCTGCGGGCCTCGCGTGAATGAGCCCAGCCAAAAAAAAAAGGCTGGCGTTTGTGCGAGCAGTGCCCAGCCGAAGGCTGGCAAATGGATGCGGGCCAGGTGTGGCCGAGGGCTGCAGGCCCAAGTCCAGAAACAAAGCAGGCGAGGCCTGATGTTTCTTGCTGCGCAGGGAGGGTGCAGTGCACCCAATCCCGATCCCTTGGTTTCCCATTTTTTTTTTTTTTTTCAATTCCCTTAGGGTTTTAGGAAAACCCTAACTTGCTTCTAATTTATTTTTATACTTTGACTCACAAATTCCACATAGCAATTATTGCGTGATGCATGAAACAAATATATATATGAACATAGAGAATATATATATCGGAAGGAAAATGTAAACATAGGGGGTTCATACATCATGGGGAATGTTTTCATGCTTCATGGGTCGTTTCAAATATCTTACTTTATTTAAAGCGTACCTGAGTAGCAGAAAACAACAAAAGCCTTTGAATTTGTAAAAGTTCCTTCGCAGAAAGCCGGAATAGCATCTCCAATGCATTGTATCACGTTCAACATAGAAAAATTAAATTGAATCAATAGCATGTAGATCAATTTAAAATAATAATAAATTAATCATACAAAGAATGATCAAAACGTAATACTCCCCTGATTGAAGAATAAACTCTCTTTAGCGCAGCGTCAAGAGCGTGCTGATAACGTGTTGTAGGCATAATTTACTGAAACAATTATGGAGGCCAAAAGAGAGAGAGAGGTGCGGCAAGATTGAGAGAGAAGAGAGAGATGTGTAATTGTGGGTGTGTGTTATCTCACCCCATTGTGCCTTTATTTATAGTAGTAGAAAGGGTAAATACCTTTCCCTTTAGGATTACAACATTTAATAGGTAATCTACTCCTAATAGGAATATAAGATACTTTCCCATATTCTCTAGGATTTACACAATCACATTCCTATTCCAATAGGACTGCAACAAATTTGTATTTTTTACAAATATGACATATGAATGATGTATTAAAATATTAGATAATTGAAAGAAAAAAAAGGTAAATTACACTAAATTCCCTCAACTTTGGGCTGAATCATAATGACACACCCAGACCTAAATCAAGGCGTGTTGGCCGTCACGTGAGGGTGACGTAACCATGTGCGCGGTGCATAAGTGATGATAGTATAGAAATGTGAGTAAATAAAAAAAAACCAATCTAACTAATTTACGACGAATATATAGGTGCAAGTGTCGAGATTTAAGTGTGATGACACATAATCAAAGCGTAGGTAACCTAAGTGCAGTCCAGCAGGACAAAAGCTAATTATACAATACCAGAGAGATAATCCTACATTAATTATAGTCTGTCAGAACCGCCGCCGTCGTCTCCTCGTAAACCACTAACAAGCATGCGCCGCGCCTACCTAGAACCTGGAGGGGTGCAAAACAAAAAGTGTGAGTGGGCAAAAACAAAGCTTTTCAAAACTATTTCATTTATCAAAGATAGTAACCCCTCACCGTAAAACCTGTATAATTTCCCAGAAAATAGAATACATAACTATATCAAAACCAATGCTCGGAATAGAAAAATCCACAAGTATACCATGTCAAATATCTCAGTATAACGAACTAAATAAACCAGGTGAAGTAAGTCAATAAAAAGTAACATATCAGCCAGATCTACCTAGTATGGCATGTACGGTTGAACCTATAGCTCATCAAATATGCATGCACACAAGTCGGAACCATCTAGTGTGGTATGTATGACATGATTGGGTGTAAATAACTACGCTCAAGTGCTACGATCCCGTGAAGACTGTGCGAATGATCGTTGGTCACCTACGAGTCGGAACCACCTATAGTGGTCTGTACGACAGGATTGTGCACCTAACTTGGATCTAAGGTGAGCGTATGGTGCGGGAGGTGAACATCACGTGAAGGACTGTGCCATGACCACGGGCGGGAGCACTAACACCGAGGTGCAGGTTAATGAGCTCTAAATGCCACTAAGTATAACCATAATCATGCAACTTACCATCAACAACATATAAACTCACCTGGAACTTACTTGAGCATCTGTGGCGTCAAAAATAACATATACAACTACTAAATGCATATTGTAAAATGTAAAATATTTGGCATGGCATTTCAATTCATAAAATCATTTAAATAAGTTTTATGGGAAAACGTAATGCATATATATATATAGAAAACCAAAAGCCCACTCACTGATATGTGGAAAGGTCGTAGCCCCCAAGTCTCGCTTGACTGCGCTCGTCCTCTGGAAACGTCTCACATGACGCCGTTAAGAATATTCCGTCAAAATTGACGGAATATGCTCATTCTTCTTCCTCGGTTAGCCGGAGTCCAGCGCCGGCCACCGCTGCGTCGCCGGTTTCTGTTTAAAGTCTTAAAGACGACTTAATATGGTCGGAAAAACCTTCGATAGTCCGGCCAAGTTTGCAACTCACTTCTTAAGTCTCAAAACTAGGTAAATCCTTCGCGATCACGCCAGAGGAAATTGAACCCCTCGCTGGAGCTCGAGTATCTCGAGTTGTACACTTCAAATTAACGGTACGGCTAGACTTGTGAAGTCAAGGGGAGTACGATGGTGATGTCCTTAAGCTCGATCTGTGAGATTTGGAAATGATTTGGGAGCTGTGAGCTCGGGTTGTATGGAAAGAGAGAGAGAGAAGGAGATGAGGTGCACATGTGGGTGTGTGTGTGTAAGATCCCACATCGTCCAGGGTGTGGATCATGTAAGCCTTATATGTATATTCCCATCTCTACCTAGCACGATGCTTTTTGGGACCTCACTGGATTCGAGTTCCGTAGAAACTCCGAAGTTAAGCGAGATTGGGGCCAGAGCATTCCCATGATGGGTGACCTACTGGGAAGTTGCTCGTGAGTTCCCAGAAACAAAACTGTGAGGGCGTGGCCGGGGCCCAAAGGGGCAATATTGTGCTACGGCGGAGTCGAGCCTGGGATGTGGTGGGGGCCCGGGCCGGGATGTGACAGTGTATGTGTATATGCCCGGATTGGGCAATTTCAAATGGCCCTAGATCCTAATTGGGTTGCATGTTTAGAATTCATGCAATTGGGTCCTAACACAAACCTAAAATTCTAATTGGCTCCAAAAAGATAGGAATTATAGTGATTGGTCCAATTTCTTAGCATGTTTACACATTCACAACACATCGTTTCAAGGGTAAAATCGTCATTTCAACGCTATCAAGAATAAAATATATATTAATTCGGGACGGGTCGTCACACATAATCTCATATCTCATGTTTTAAACATTGCAATGTCATACCTCATCTTATGAATTCGTTGCAATGTCAAACCCCCATTAAAAAATCTGTTGAATTAGTTGTTAAGTGATGACGTGACAATCATGGGTTCCACATTTTATTTTTAACACATCTATTTAACTCTAGCCCAACCAATCTGAATTCCATTTTTAATAATTCTGATACAAACCCATGAGCTTTCAACCTTTTTAAAAATAAATTATTCAATCAATAGAAAATTTCCGAGCAACAAGATCATTATATCAACCAAAATAAGGGTTAAGTTTTTTTTTTCTCTTAGAGTCATTTCACTTGCAAAACATCCATATATTGGCTCAAAACCTTGCACTTGAAACTACTCATTACAACAGAAAGGAAACTTGATCAACCTATTTTAGATATTTTTCTAGTGGAAATTGGCCTAAACACAAGTTTCACCCATAAAAAATGATCTAGGCCAACAAGTTTCACCCAAAAAAAATGATATTAGATCAGTTGCACAATATATAATATTTAAAAAAAAATCATTAAACTATCATGTTCCAAATACATTTTAAACAAAAAAAAAATCATCTAAAGCAAATTTGCACAACATTTTGCAACCAAAAGCTTCACATTGTTGCTCGAAAATTTTGTATTGATTGAATAATTTATTAAAAAAGGGCCCTAACTCATGGAGTTTGAATTAGAGTTATCAAAAATAGAATTGAGATTGATGTAAGATATAGGTTAGTGGTAAATAAATGTGCAAAAAGTCAAAATTGAATGTCAATTTCAAAGATAAAGTGAGATAAAATCCAATTTACTGAGTGATTTGAAATTAAATGACAGTTTCAGCAGCATTTCAATTATTGAACCTTTAATTAATTTTTGAGATGCACAGTGCTCAAGTCACACTTAAACCATCAATGGTGCGTTTGTTGTACAAGATTATCTCTGACTGGACTAACTTCTGGGACTAAACTAGGATGTCTTGGCTTGAACTAACTTCTGGGACTAAAATATTTTTAGAGTTCAAATACTTTTTTGTCATTCTTTAATTCATTTTACTATTATTAAAACACATTTTTTATCTTTAAAAAAAATAAACAAAATACAACTATTTTTATTTGAATTTCTCCCCTGTCTCTCTATTTTCTCCGTTCATTTGCTTTGGTTCTTCACGCCCAGATTTGCTCCCAGTAAAACTCAAACCAGAAAAAAATAAAACCCATATTTAATCTTCTTTTCATTTGCTTTCTCTTGAATTCAAACCCATATTTATCTTCTTTTAATTTACTTTTCTTTCCAAATCAAATCCAGAAAAATCCACCATTTTTTTTCTTCAATTTGCAGAGGCTTCGTCGGATCGTCGGATCTGCAAATTCATTTCAATCAACCTTTGCAAATCGACGTCAATCGATCTTGCAGAAGAAAGAGACAAACTTGCAAGATTTCCTAGCAGAGCTCTTGGCGGCCTCGAGTAGGACACGACGGTTGGTGCGGGATTTGGAGGAAGAAGCAAGTTGAGGAAGACAAAAACAAAGTGAGCTGAGGAAGACGAAGACCAAGCAGACAAAGCGAAGCGATGTTCTTAGTAATCCCATCCTTTTTGGGCGGTCTCGCTAAGACCAGTTAGTGAAGAGTTTAGTTGGCATGAGTCTGACATAGTCCCATTAAACACAATCCTGACTCGCACCAAACATGGAATTGATATTCTTAATAAGCCAGTTTAGTCCAGTAAAACTTAATGAGTGCAAACAAACACGCCCTCTAATAATAAGTCTTTGTGTCTCCAGTAATTTGCCCCCACAATCACCAACTTTCAGAAGACACCATTTACGCCAGTCCAAAGGAAAAAAAAAAAAATTCTTGAAGTTGTCGACATTCAAACACATAGTAGGCCCTAGGCATTAAACAAATCACATATAGTACCTCTTGTATCAAATGAAACAAAGACCCAAATAAAAAAGAAACTTTAACGAAAAACTTACGATACTGTTCATTTTAACGAAAAACTATATTTTTACTCTAAAAAATCAATCATTGTACTATTCACTTACAACACATTTTTGTTATTTTCGTTAAAACTCAAAACTTTCAAGTCATTTTCATTAATTTTTCCAATAAAAAAACCATTCGGATATCATAGTTCGTCATTCCATCAAATTAAAAAGCAAATAAACATAAAAGACCACAAGTAGAAGAATTAAAATCTCTCATGGTCACCTGCGAAGCCAACGTAAAGAATCTCATCTAATTTTACAATAATTTTACGTTAAATTGTATTAATATTAAATTATTGTGTGAGTTCATTGTCTGTTATTTTTTAGTCTTTCGCTTTCATGACATTATTTTGCAGTTTCTCTCTTGGCGGGCTATTAGTCTCCTTTATTTATCCAAAATAAATAAATTGTTTTTGACAACCTAAATATTTAAGAGTATTCCCATCCTTTTGTCTTGTTTCCCCATATACCTCAACATGAAAATTTTATTTCCCACCCACCCTCTTGAAAGACCTAAACGTCAAAACCATATGTTAAGTCCACACCCAGCTCACATTTAAATATGTCCATGGAGAATTAAAAAATAAAATTGTTTTTGGCTTTAATTGTGCACTTCTTCGTGCACAATTAAAATTTTAAAGTGTTAATAAGTAAAACTACTTTTTTACCCCTTCCCCATTCTATTCACGTCCCTTCCGTTAAGGCTTATTTAAGTGATCCTTCGTAGGGTATGCTCCACGTCATAATTCAATGATCCAATCGTTTATTTTTTAGGTCGTCCTTTAAATGTCATCTCTAAAAAAATCACATAAATCTGAAACTATTTGACAGATTAAATTATATTAGTAATTTAGTATTAGTGTTTCCTTGAAAAATTGTATTTATTTATTTTCTTATCTACAATTAAATGTTGTAATGATTTTGAATTTGTTTAATTTTTTTCAAAAATAATTTATAAATAATATACTAAAATATAAACAATTTGAGTAGTCGAATAGCTGTCCCTAAAGTAAAATTATTTGAGATCCCTCGACGGAAAGGAAGTCAACGAAAGGGAAGGGCCAAAAAAGTACATATTGCCTTTTTCTCCAGCTCTCCAGCTCTCCATCTAACCATTTCTTATTCCTTTCATTCTCTTTCTCTGCAAATCTTTCATCTTGAGAATTAGGTGTAGGCTGAAGGATCATGCAGGTTTTTCCCCTCTGTATTTATTTTCTCAATTAGATTTGACTTGGGTATTGTATTGCTTAATCCAAATTGATTTGCTTTTATGAAAAGCCATCTTATTTCATTTTACCTTGGGCAAGCGAATCTGCGCACTTCGATCCAATTATATAGATAAAATGAACCGATTAGGATGTTTAGACAACAAATATACGTTAATTTTAAGTGGAATGGCAAGTAGGTTACCCAATAAAGGAACACAAGCATTATCCATGTATTATATATTACATAATATGAACTAGTTGGTTTCACATTTTTTGTGGTTATTGAATTAATTAATAGAGATGGTGAGAAAAGACACATAATTTTAACATTTTTTCATAAATTCTTTACTTTTCCATTTATGGCACAAAACCTCAACCTTTTTTTTTTTTTTTTTTTTTTTGTCAAACGATAGATTTTGTCAGATTAGCCATTGACGGAGTTTGAACTCACGCTGTCATGTAAGGGGTCAATACCTTTCCACCACTATAATAAAGGGTCACTTGCTCAACCCATTTCTCAGATTTTAGAGCCATATGAAAATTTTGTTAACGTGACATTTATACATGGTAAATTGAACTAGCCCACTTGTGTATCTTTACATATTATGAGCAACCACAAAAGATTATGAGCAACCACAAAAGAATGCATTGTCTGATCATTTTATTGTTGCCATATCAAGAATTGAAGAAAGATTGCTTAAAGTTCACAACATTTTCTTTATCCCAAAAATAATAGACATCAACCTAAAGTTTAAATTTTCAACTAATTTCCTTCAAATTCTACGGTTTCAGGTGCTTTCTTGAATTGTGCACTAACTTGCCTCCTCACATTTTGTTTAACTCTAACCCCGTTTGAAACCACAAACAATAGAACCAAAAGAAACTGAAAAATTAACAAGTAGCATGGGTTATAAAAGGATCATCGCCGACGTACGATGAATTATCACGATCACGGAATTTTTAGGATCCCCAAGAAAATGATTCGGTGAGAATCATTTTCCATTTTGACCTTGAAAAAATATATCTGTATATCCATATATCTATATACAAATGTGTATCATACAACCCTCCTATTGTTCAAAAATTTAAATAAATGCAATCATCATCTCTTGTTATACAACCCTCCTATTTGAGGGATCTTATATAGAACCCATTATGTCATAATTCAATTATTCAACTGTTTATCTTTTAAGTATTTCTTAAAAAAATATTTTTATCGAAATCACCAAATTGAAAATTATTTGACAGTTGAATTAAATGATAGTAATATCAAATTTTCTTTTAAAAATGTACTTATCTATTTTTTTTCACTATACTTAGAAGTCTTAATAATTATTTAAAAATAATTTATAAACAATGTACTAAAATATAAACAATTTAAATCGTGAAAAATTGTTACGGAACAAGCACATTTTCAAATGAAATTATTTGAAGATCCCTCAACGGAAAGAAAGCCAACGGAAGGGAAGGGGCAAGAAGGACATTGCCTATTGTCTCCAGTTCTCCATCTCCTCCCTCTTTCTTATTCCTTCCTCTGCAAATCTTTCATCTTGTAAATTGGGGAATCAGGTGTGGCTGAAGGATCATGCAGGTTTTTTCCTCTGTTTTTCGATTAATAGCCTTTATTTTCTCAATTAGATATTACTTGGGTATTGTATTCTATTGTATTGCTTATCCAGATTTATTTGCTTTTATGAAAAGCCATCGTACTTCAATTTCCCTTGGGCGAGCAAATCTGCGCACTTCGATCCAGTTATGTAGATAGAAAAGCACTTCTTTTCTTGTGGACTGATCTGTGCACTTCGACTTTAATTAATCATTAATTTTGCAGTAAGCAGTTATGGATACAAGTACAGCCCTTGAAGCCTCATCTTCATCTTCACCGTCCTCCTCCTCCTCCTCCTCCACCTCCTCCTCCTCCTCACCCTATGACGTATTCTTGAGCTTTAGTGGCGAAGACACGCGCAAAACCTTCACGGACCACCTCTACTGGACAATGAAAGACGCCGGCATTGACTTCTTTATGGAGGAGAACGAATCAATAAGAAGAGGGGAAAATATATCAGACAAAGTGAAGCAAATAATTGAAGGGTCTAGGGTTTCAGTCATCGTCTTCTCAAGTAGGTATGCGGATTCCATCTGGTGTCTTGAGGAGCTGGTGCAGATCATGGAGTGCAGAAGAACACTGAAGCAAATGGTTCTGCCCATATTCTACGATCTTAGTCCGTCAGATGTTATAGGTACTTTTGTACTAGCATTTCAGAAGCATAGAGAGCGCTTCCATGAAGATGCAGATATACAAGAAAAGCTACGGCGGTGGACAGATGCTCTTACTGCAGCTGCAGGTTTGACAGTCGGGACAGATGCAGCTGCAGCTTTGACAGTCAGGGTTTTCAGAACGACTAATGGGTAAGTATTAATTTCATCAATTTCTCCTTCTAAATTTCATCAATTTACCAGCCAAAAGTTGTGTTCAGAACGACTAATGGGTACGTACTTTTATCTGTTTGATTGTTCATTATTTCTTTAAATCTTTATCAACAGTCATGCTTAGATGTGAGCTCTCAATCATTTATTTTTATTTCTTTTTCAATCCAATTCTTCTCCCGAAATTCTCCTTCTAAATTTCATCATTTTCTCTAAATTTAATGTCACTTGCTTATGAAGTTGAATTGCTAGAGTTCAAGCCTTCTAAAGATATATATGCCCCTTGTTCTCCAATTGTTTCTTGACTAGATGTGCGTGGCCTGATTGCTACGCTCATTCCAATGGGGGCGGTGGTACTCATGATTTAATGTTTTAGATTTGTTCAGGGTTTTGGTTGTTTAGAGTAGTGTGGGCTTGGTAAAAGATTGGGTTTTTGTAGTGTGAGTTTTATAGATGTTAGTGCGGCTTAGACTTTTGAGTGGTGGATGTGTTATTTTGTTGCTTATCGTGCTTTATCTTACTATAAATTCGTTGAATACGGTGGCTACTAGATTGGCCAAATTGGCCTTCTTTTTTCTCTTTGAAGCCTTTTTTATTTGAGAACCCTTGAAATTTAATTCAGGATTATCTTTAACAGAGAGGGGGATTTGAATACGAGATCTCAAGTATAAGGGCGAATGCCCTTAACTTATTGAGTAACAAACAACTTGCCAAAATTACCTCATTGAATTTTGTACATTTTCTTAAGATTTTAATAAAACTGCTTATCATTTCACTAAACAAACGGATAAAACAAATGAATGTTTAACTTTCACAACCAAAAACCCACAAATTACAAACCCTAAACAAAACGAGTAGAGAACCCAAAACAAACGGAGAAGATTCTCTCAAATCGTTCTCTAACTCACAATTTGCCAAACAAATGAATCATGAGTTTGCCATGCAGTCATGACTCCAAATGGTAACCTCCATCCAAAAACCTAATTAGAGAAAATTCTCTAAACCAATAGGTGACGACACACAAAATAAGCTAAACCCAAAGGTCCTATTTATAGTGCATGGGACTTAGGTTTACAACAAGAATTCTAATCCTAATTGGAAGTAAATCTGAATCCTAATCAAATAGGTAATTAATAAAATATTTCCACCAAATAGGAATCCAACCAAGAAGTCAAATCCAAACCCAAATAGGACACCAAAATGAAATAAGTAACACATGACCTAATTTATGCACCATCCTAATATTGAGTCATAACTCACAACAGGGACTTCAACTGTAATGGCGAATGCTCTTAACAGACTGATTTACAAGTCACTTGCCAAAATTACATGTTTGAGTTATACATTTTCTTAAGATTCTAATAAAACTGTTATCATTTCACATAAAAAAAAAGTTTATTAATTGCCCACATGAATATCCTATAAAATGATTGAGTATGGATTGAAATCTTTGATATTAAACATTATGGTACAAAACTTAGGGGTCATTTGATTACCATTTTATTTTTTGTTTTAGTTACAAAAACAAAAAAAGATATTAGTTTTCATAAAAAATGAAAACAAAAACTGGTTAGTGGTAAGTGGTGTATTATCATGGTGGTTAAGACACTTCTCTTCAATCCACTACATCCAATGTTCAAACTCTCACCTCTGCCTTTAGTGTAATCGCTTGCCCCGGTGGTTATGAAACGACCCCTTAGAAAAACATGATCTATGTATCTGTTTGGACCCGATTTTACACTATCGGTCCGAGTAATCGAGACCGTTGAATGAGAATAGTTCTTAACCGTTGGATGAAAAATGAAGATAATTTTGTTAAATATTAAAGGATAATATTATGGTTTTTATCATAATAATTATCTTTTAAAACATTTTAGCAGTATTATCTTCGAACAAGTACAGTTCAAGTGGACTTGGGATTCCTGTTACCAGATTAGAGCAGCATGGTAGATGGGGTTTGAAAAGTTAGGATGCATGGTTTGGGATAATGATGAAGTCATACAAATTGAAATCTCATTGGAGCATCTCACGGCTTGCAAACATCATCAAAACCAATCTTTGGTTTAGATTGGTGCCGTGCAAAAGATAAGGAAGGATATGCAGGGTATGATACTATCAAATATCATAGTTATTCCCTGGGGCCATTATCACAAATGCACGTGGTCTACATCAGGGATTTGGGATATCGCATATTATGTGGAGAAGGTGATAGAATCCCGATTGAACTCTACAAGCATCAGGTCGTGCCACACATATGTTCCTATAAATACAGAGGCGTTGCGCAACAGAAAGGGACCTTCAACTCAACACACAAATCTGCCCTGCGCAAACCCTCTCAACCTTGAGATTTTTTTTATTTCTTTTTCGCCAACACATCTTCAGTTTGGATAAACAGCACTGTGGAGGCAACCGGTAAACATCTTCAGTTTGGATAAACAGCACTGTTGCCGTAGAATCAGCCGACCGCGGAGCACCTTCAATTTGGATAAACAACACTGCGTCGGGGCCGACTGGTTATCTATCCAAGTCTCGGTCGAGAAGGATTTTCGAATCTTTATTGGCAGAGGTCATCTCATCAGCCCTCTCGGCGAAGTGAGGTGTTACAGGTTACTACATTCGGCACACTGAAAGCCGAATTTGATATTGAACTTCGTAGAACTAGCAGCCTTGTCTTCAGGCTCTAGAACCCAAAGGCTGAGGCGTGTTCCTTCCTCGGCCGCAGTCGCAAGATCGAGAAGTCAGCCGCGCAACACAACGCAACATCAACATTTTACTCACCGGCCGAGCTCGGCCGTCGAGTTGGCACGCCCCGCATTCAACCGAAGGACGTAGTTAGCTCATAGATTACTCGGCCTGTGCGCCACGTAGGCTTGGTAGTTTTTAGGGTCAACAGTATCATATGAAGATTTTGATTTATCAATTTCTTCACAATTGTTGGACTCATACACAAGTCAAAACTTATTCACTCCCAAGCAATTTAGTAATAATGAATTAAGGTATATTTTTAATTTATTAATCTTGTAGTTGCTAATAAATCTTACGCACTTTTCTTCATTTTCAAATTTACCTACCAGGTATGAAGGAATGTTTATAAGGGAAATCATTGACGAGATCACTAGACAACTCAAGAGCCCGACGCCAGTTGGAATAGCTTTTTCCGAGCTTCAAAGATTACATTCTCCCAAGCTCGAAGATATCGATTCTACCGAGCACACAGATACAGCTGCTTCCGGGTCTAGCGCGAAATCTTCCCTCTCCATGTCGCCGTTGAAAAAGAGGTGTCACGAGCCCGACCACTCTGACAGTCCATCGAGCGAGTTTCTAAAGAGAAGGTACGCGTCATTCACTACCCGCGCATTTTAGTGTACTATTCTTCTCCCCAGCTAAAATACGCCTACTCTCACGGTTACTGAGTTGATATAGTTGGTTGGTTTTTTCATAGTCTCGACAAACAACCCATGAAAATTGGTTCGACCATCCGAGGAAACAAGTCGATTCGGACTATTCAACTCGGTTTTACTTAATAGACCCGGTCCGTGTCTCGGGTAGGCGGGTTAGGTTGCTGGGCCATTAATTGTTGTAGCATGACGCTACACGACAAGATGCGCTTGGAGTATTTTACAGATTCCACCTTGGAATAGTAATTAATTGTTGTAATTTTTGGTAATTCAGGAAAGAACATCTCACGATGAGGACGACGAGGATTCAGATGTCAACGGATATGCTTCCCCCGCCAGACGGGTTTAGCTGGCACAAGTACGGTCAAAAGGACGTGCTCGGCTGGTCTCATCCAAGGTATTGAATTTGAATCCCAGTCGTTGATTTGTAATCAAATGAAAAATAGGAGTTTGTATGATATTATCGGACGGAAAGAAGCGAATCTGACGTTTGTTTAACTGTTTTTGTTTATCAGATCATATTACAGGTGCACGTACAGAAACATGAAGGGGTGCCGGGCCACAAAACAGGTGCAGCGCGACCAGGACGATCCGGCAAAGCTGGTCGTAATGTACACTGGGGTGCACGTGTGCACCCCAGAGAACATGGGAAACGAGCACGCCCCAGAGGACATGGGAAATTATGTTGGAGAGACACTCCGAAAACCCAAAGTGTCAGAGGACATGGGAAACGAGCAAGCCCCAGAGGAAATGGAAAACGAGCACGCCCCAGAGGACATGGTAAATTATGTTGGATAGACACTCCGAAAACCCGAAGTGTCAGAGGACATGGGAAACGAGCAAGCCCCATAAGACATGGACGGAGGCACTATAGGCTTAGAGCGGGCAGATACCCCCTTTAAGTTTTTTTTTTCTTTTCCGGATTGTACATTTTTGCATCCCAATGACCAACCCTAATTAAAATGCAATTAAACTATATATGTTAATTGGTACTATAAGGGAAATGTAAGGGAAATTCTTTTAAAAGTGGATATCTCCAGGAACTCTCCGTCACATCATGTTTTTGGCCCAATTCCCATATCAACATTATAAAACATTGTGCCAGAACATCAGGTGATAGAAAGTCCATGGAGAATCCCACTTTGAGAGAGTCTCCTTAGCATTTCTTTTGGTATCAATATGCTTGACTTCTCCAACAATGATTCCAAGTGTTTTGTATGAAAAACTTTATGGATTAATATATAAATGTTTTATTCAGTAAAATTTTTAACTTTTTAATTGTGACTTTGTTGTTTAAGGTTGCCCCCATTCATACAAATCTCTGGTTTCGTCCCTGCCAGAAGAAATGGGAAACGAGCACGCCCCAGAGGACATGGTAAATTATGAGTCACTTTGGAACTTTTAGAGATAATATTGTAAAGGATAAAACTTAGGGCATGTTTACCAAACAGGAATGGAATGAAAAGAAACGGAATCCCATTCCTCCCGAAGCATTCCGACGTTTACTAACATGTAGGGAATGAAAAAATTAGTGGGACCCACTTAAAATCCGGAATTGAATTCCTTAATCTTCCGGAATTCAATTACCTACTTGGAGGTGGTAATTGAATTCCCGGAGGAAGCCACATTATGGAATCAAACTTTTCTACCTAAAATACCCTTGCACCTTCCACCAGCAGCGCATCACTTCCTTCGTTTCTCTTCCGCCGACTCCTTACACCTTGACCACCACCACGACACCGTCCTTACACACTGCAGACCCGGGCGGAACACCGGGCTGAGTCATGTTCTTACGGAACGAGTCCTGGAATGCGAATGTTGCAGACCAATTTGGGGTTGCGAGTAAGAAATTGATTGCTTGGATTGGTGTGAACAACATACCCTTATTCCCCAGGATGTTTGTCAGCGAGGATTTGGTGAACAACCACGAACGGCATGGAAGAAGGATGAGAGAGAACGTGCTTGGCGATGAGCACAGTCTTGTGGATGAGGGGGAGTGAGTTGAGGCGGAGGAGGGTGAGAAAGCAAAGGATGGGGGAGGAGAGGAGGGAAGAGAGACGGTGGTGGTGGTGGGTATTGGAGAGGATGGTGTGGGTGAGAACGTTTTGGTCAAGAAGGAGCGGCTGCTGAGAAAGATTGGGGAGAGGGGGAGAGAGAGAAGAGGAAATAAATTAGGGTTAAGAATCTTCTCAAATATGTAGAAGCAAATAAAAAATATTTTTTACTAAAAATTTTACTAAAAAAAATTCTCTCTAAAAGATAAAAAATAATGAAAGAGTAGAAGTTTTACAAAAAATAATTAGCAAATAAAACAGATTAGTTAAGCAGGGGTACTTTAGTAATTTTATTAGATTTTATTCCGATTCATATGAATTAGTAAACAGTTTATATAGATCAATGTCATTTCTACTCCGATTCCAGACAGTTTTGGTAAACAACTTCAACAGGAATCTAATTCTGATTCCAGCTCATTCCAATTCCCCCTCAATTCAATTCCTCCTCAATTCAATTCCCCTCAATCTGATTACGGATTAGTAAACGCGCCATTAGAGCTTTTATATTTGTTTTATCTATTTTTGATAATTTTGGTTAGTTAGGTGAGCTGTCATTTCTGTTTGTTAGATGAGGTGTTAAGTACAAGGCCTTATATGGTTTGTATATATACTAACAATGTAACATTATTCATTAAGAAATGAAATCACAATTATTCAACATAGTATCCATCGCCTCTGTTTAAAGACTCTCTCCATTTGATCCTTTTCGCTTCCTCATCGCCTCTGATCCTCTTCGTCTTCCTCACCGACGAACAGTTCTTCGTCCTCTTCCTCTTCCAAACCCTAGATTTCAACCATGGTAGCTAATTCCTCTGCATCTGACTCTGAAATTCAACCATCTTCGGTCACAAATCAGTGCCCTAACTCTTCTCAATCGGTGATTTCTTCAATCACGATTAAAAATATTGGATCTTTGGTTCCAATCAAGCTCACCACCACGAATTATCTTACCTGGAGTGCTCTCTTCGCTTCAATTTTTCGCCGGTACAATCTCACTGGCATTGTTAATGGCTCGGTGGCTGCTCCGCCCAAATTTCTTTCCCGATTCGACTGGAAAATCGCACATCTACGTTGAATCCTGAGTTCGTGACTTGGTATGAAAATGATCAGAATATATTGATCTGGATCAACTATACTCTCTCCGATTCTCTGATTCCTTACACAGTTGGTGTTACATATTCTCGAGAATTGTGGTCTAAACTGGAATCAAGGCTTGCGACGGCTTCGCAGTCTCACATCCATGAACTTCGATCTCGTCTTCGTACTATAACAAAAGGCGAATCTACCGTTGCATTTTATCTCCAGCAAATTGAAGAAATCGTTGATGCTCTTGTGAGCGCCGGTGCTTCGGTTGAGGAATCTGAATTGATATCTGTAACTCTTCATGGATTACCTCCTGACTACGATTCATTCATTGATGTGGTTCAATTTCGTCTTGGATCAACTACGATTGATGAATTACATGGACTCATTCTCAGTAAGGAACTTCAACTCAACAACCGCAAGAAAACTTCCTCAGCTTCTATCCAAGCTTTCAATTCATCCACTAGCCTTCTTCCTACACCACATATTCCTCCAAACTCTCAGGCGTATGTTGCACAAAATTTCAGCAATTTCAATCAAGGCCGTGGCATGGATCGAAATTTCTCGCCCTCCAGAAATTCCCAAAATCGAGGTACGGATAGGAGTTTCTTAACTCACAGGAATAACAATCAGAGGAACAACTTCTCTCGTCAGAATAATCAACGCTATAATTGTGGTTCGAGATCCAATTTCAACAATTCTGGCAAAATAATTTCTTGTCAAATTTGCGAGCAATTTGATAATGAAGCTGTCGATTGTCCTCATCGAATTAATCCAAACTATGGCACCAAATCTCAAATGGCATTATGTGCAAGTAAATCCTCCACTGCTCCCATTTGGCTTATTGATTATGGTGCAAGCTCGCACATGACCAACTCCTATGCCAATCTGCAGAACCCTGAGTCCTACAATGGTCCTGAGCAAGTATACATTGGAGATGGAAAAGGTTTACCTATTCTCCACTTTGGCTCTTCAACTATATCTACTTCTTCACATAATTTTGATCTCAAGAATGTTTTACATGTGCCTGCACTCAAACAAGATTTGCTTTCTGCAAATAAATTCATTCTTGATAATTCATGTTATGTTCATCTATATCCATTTCACTTTACTGTGAAGGATCTTTCTTTGGAGAAGACGCTTTTTAAAGGCCCTGTGAAAGATGGATTTTATCCCTTTCATGCTTCTTCTCCAATTGCTGGTTATCCTCAGGCTTTTGCAACAACATCTAAAGCTTATCAAGATGTGTGGCATCAGCGTCTGGGCCATCCTACTTTCAAAATACTGAATAAAATTGTTTCCAAGTCTTGTATTTCCATTTCTAATAGAATAAGCAAGTCACAGTGTTCAAGTTGTGTCTTGGGAAAGTGTTCCAAACTTCCCTTCCATTCTGTTTCTTGTAATACAAGCAAACCTTTGGAACTATTACACACTGATGTATGGGGGCCTTCACCAACTCTATTTGTACATGGTTTCAGATATTACATCATCTTTGTTGATGACTTTACCAAGTATTGTTGGTTCTTTCCTCTTAAATACAAATATGAAGTTTTTGACATCTTTACTCAGTTCAAGCCTATGGTTGAAAATCTCTTGTCATTACTGTAAGGTCCGACTCTGGTGGTGAATTCATAAGCACTCAGTTCTCTAATTTTCTAAGGGAACATGGCATATCTCATCAACTCAGCTGCCCTCACTCTCCAGAACAAAATGGTTGTGCTAAGAAGAAACACATACATCTTGTTGAAACTGCAAGGACTCTTATTGCAGCCTCTAAAGTTCCATATATCTAACTGGGTTGAGGCTTTCTCTACAGCCATCTACTTGATCAACAGAATGCCTACTGCACTCAAATGCTCACCTTGGGAATCTCTTTTTCATCGAGCTCCAGATTACTCTACTCTTAGAATTTTTGGCTGTCAATGCCTTCCTTGGTTAAAGCCGTACACCAATTCTAAGCTTGATCCAAAGAGTCAATCCTGTGTATTTTTGGGTTATAGTCTCCAACATAAAGGCTACAAGTGTATGGATGTTCTTACTAAGAAGATGTATGTATCTAGACATGTTGTCTTCAATGAGCATTCATTTCCCTTTCACAACATATCCCTATCTCCATGTCCTTATTCCACAGTACCTCCATTCAGTACTTCAATCCCATCAACCCTAACCTTTACATCTAGAAGTTCACCACCGCAATCCAACAATTCATCAACCCCATCTCCATCTATATCCCCATCTATTCCTCCTTCCATATCTATTCCCCCATCTCCCACTTTATCATCTAATCCACCACTTCCACACCCACTTACTCAACCCACTCTTGCAACCAACACACATCATATGCTGATGATATCCTTGTCACTGGTCCCAATTCCCAAGCTTGCAAGGATACAATTTCTCAGCTCAGTGCTCTATTTCCAATTAAAGACTTGGGTCCATTAAATTTTTTTTCTTGGAATTGAAGTAAAAAGGTCCTCATCTGGCATTTTTATCTCCCAGACCAAATATATCTTAGATTTACTCAAGAAAGCACACATAGATGGTGCTAAGCCCTGTGTTACTCCCCTAAGTACTTCCTCACTAAATCACACTTCTCCACTGTTGTCCAATCCTACAGAATACAGATATTTGGTGGGTGGACTGCAATATTTAACTTGGTCCAGACCTGACTTATCCTTTGCACTCAATTTAGTATGTCAATTCATGCAGCATCCTCGAGAATCACATCTGCAAGCAGTCAAGCGAACACTTAGGTATCTCAAAGGCGTCATTGATCTTGGTCTTTAGTTTCCCAAGTGTTCCAAACCACTTAGTATTAATGCATTTTCAGATACAGATTGAGCAGGTTGTCATTTAGATCGAAGATCAACTGATGGGTTTTGTGATTTTCTGGGAGATTCCATTATAAGTAGGGCTGGTTCGGGTCGGGATCCCGAACCGAAACCCTCTACCCGAATCCCAAACCAAAACATTTCGGGATGGGATTTAATATCCCAAAACCGAATCGAAATTATTCAATTCCTGAAACTATTTCGGGATTTTCGGGATTAGGCCTTGAAGCCCAAAATGTTGGGCTTTTTAAACTTTTTACAATTTTAAGCTCATTAAACAGTAAGCCCACCCACTTTTCAGGAGGAAAACAAAAAAAAAGTTAACAATTGCAGGCTTGCAGCCCATCTGTTTCACAATCTCATCTCATAATTTCAATTTTCATACCAAGCAAGCAACAACTAACAAGTTAAGCTTAGGTTCACAATTGTCTACCAAACTAGTTATTAAAAATGCATGCAACCAAAATGAAATAAGTTAAGTTTTACAAACCAAACTTTCGAATGAATTTAGATTAAGCTACAAACCAAAAGCAAAACATAGTTTATAAGCAAAAAAGTGCATGCAACCAAAATGAAGCTTAAGTAAGTTCATTCCCTTTCGCCCCTTCGGCCCCTTCCCCTTGTTGATGAATCAACCACACTCTTGATTTTTCGCTTCTCTGTAAAATACAATTTTAAAACCGCCACCGCCACCTTGTGCCTATTTGGAAGCTTGTACTTTGGATTCAAGTCATGGATCCAATTTCTAAAGTCCTCTTGATCAACAACCATAAAAGGCATCTCCGCTTTTATTATACACTTTACACATTTCATATCAAGTCTTTTTTGATTGAAAGTGTGAGCGGCAACTTGACCCCCAATCACCCCTTGTGACAACAATGGTTGTTTCGAATCCGGGGTCCTAGGTGTACTAGTAGATTGTGACTGGCTACCACTATCAAACTCGTCCATCCTGACAATGCACAATAATATATCACAACCACAGTTCAACATATATATAATATTCATATATCTCATATACTAATCAAACACATAAACTGATCAGACCCATAAATCACAGTGCAGCATATATATCACAACCACAATCCGTCCTACAATTTCACTACCAGCAACAGACATAATTCATGTTAAATTTAATTGCATCTATCCTATTTAATCTGGCCAACCAAAAAAATGTATCAAGACAAACTATTCTTCTTAGCTTTGCCACATAACGAATGCAAGAACACATATGGCAGAGATGGAATCCCACTAGAAAATGCACTCTTTGGAAGATTTGCAGGAAATTTAAACAGATTTTCATTCAGTGTTATGTAACACAACAGAACTGATGCACCAATTTCATTTGAAATGTTAGTCGAAGATGCATGCTGCTTGAAATAACAAGCAAATACTTCTGCAACATCAATGCATCAGAGCAGTTGTGGCTTGCAGAGTGACAAAAATCGAGTTACGGAACTTCGACTGTGCCTAATCTGAGCCTAATCTGATGAACCCATAACTTCGTGCACCCGTGACCCACCCTCCCAAGAGCCTGCAGGTCCTGCACTGTACCCACCCTAATCCGAAACCCCTTACAATTCGTGCAGTCCTATATTTATTTCCCCACCCCCTATAATTTTATTCTACAAATTCATGCACCTACCCACCCTTCTAAAGGCATGCAGGTCCTGCACTGCACCCACCCTAATCTGAAACCCACAGTCCTTAAACCCTCACACATTCGACAAAATACTCACTCAGAAATCAAGTTAATAAAAAATCAGAAACCCTAACCTGGATTTTGGGACTCGATTGGTGTCGGATTCGAGTCTTCCTTCCTGCGTCTGCGTCAGTCGATGGAGAAGCGGCGTGAGTCAATGGACGACGAGGAGCGGCGTGGATTCGACGGAGGCGTGGAGCGGCGAGAGTCGAGACTGTGAGTATGTGAGTGAGTGTGTGTGAGTGAGAGTGAGAGTGAGTGAGGTGAGAGACTGAGATAACGAGAGCGACTGAGAGATTATGAGAGACTACCTAACAAATGACCTAACTAATGGACGGTTGGATTAGATTTTAACAAAATCCAACGGTTCAAGTAATTTCTAATTAAAAATTAAAAATAAATAAATAAATATATATATAATAATCGGTTCGGTTCGGGATTACCGAAAGCTTTCAAAGCTGTGGCCGAATCCCAACTCGAAACTTTTGGGACTGGTTCGGTTTCGGGTACCGAATGTTTCGGGAAATTCGGTTCGGGAATTTTTCGGTCAAATTTCAGGACGGGATAGGGACGGTTCGAGATTTTCGGGAAAAAATTCCACCCCTAATTATAAGCTGGAGTGCCAAGAAACAACCTAGAGTGGCCCGCTCCTCCACTGAGACTGAGTACAGATCCCTTGCAAATACAACTGCAGAGATAACATGGATTTGCAAATTATTGGTTGATGTTGGATTGGTTCTTCCTTGCTCTCCTAAACTATGGTGTGACAATATTTCTGCTATATCTTTAGCCAAAAATCCAATCTTTCATGCAAGGACTAGACATGTGGAAATCGATTATCACTATATTAGGGAAAAAGTGTTGTCTAATGAGATATCAGTTCAATTTGTTTGCTCACAGGACCAACTTGCTGATATCAGCACCAAATCCTTGCCCAAGGCCAGATTTCTACTTCTCATAGACAAACTATCACTTCATCTACCTCAATTCAGTTTGAGGGGGCATATTAGAGATAATATTGTAAAGGATAAAACTTAGAGCTGTTATATTTGTTTTATCTGTTTTTGATAATTTTGGTTAGTTAGGTGCTGTCCTTTCTGTTTGTTAGATGAGGTGTTAAGTACAAAGCCTTATATGGTTTGTATATATACCAACAATGTAACATTATTCATTAAGAAATGAAATCACAATTATTCAACAGGGAGACCATGGGGAACGAGCACGCCCCAAAGAACATGGGAAATTATGTTGCAGAGATACTTTGGGAGAACATGGGGAACGAGCACGCCCCAGGGAGAATGAGAAATTACTTTTCAGAGACACCTTGAAACCCCAAAGTGTCAAATGCTCGAATGATGGCGAATTCGCAGTCAAAATAGGTTTCCGTGATTTAGTTGTACTTCTCTTTTCTTTAGTGTAAAAACATTGATGTACTTAAAAAAATAGAGCAAAAACAAAAAACCACCTAATAAGTTTATTGAATGGTTATGACAAATCCAGTATCAAACCAGCCCAATAAAACTAGCCTAAGAAATAAATTTTCGATTTTACCCTTACCCTGATTATTCAGGGATAGTTTGGCATTCTTGTTCTTTTTCAAAAACTGTTTCTGCTATACTGTAAGAATAAACAACTGTAAAATAAAGTTGTAGAATATTTGGTAAACTACTTTAGTGCTTTAAAAAAAATATTTTTTTTAGAAGCATGGTATACCTTGTTTTTGCTTTTCTACTTTCATTGACAAAATTTTTCATAAAAACACTTTTCTTTTGTTTTACAAAAAATATTTGATGTCTTAGATTTTTTAATAAATCGTTTTTTTTAAAGCATTACAATCTCAAATCAACTCCTGCTCCGCTTCAGAGACAAAATAGCTTTGTGCAGTTTCTACGTATCTCAATTTATAAGAGTAGTTCCACCGTGGGCAATAGCTCGATGGACTGGCTCTCAAACAGGGCCAAAAAGCCCAAGCAACTTGGTCCAGTGTGTGCTGGCGATAGAGCCGCGTGCTCGAGGGAGAGGCCCGGCAGGAGTTGCCAGCCCGAGAGCCCGAAGGGCATGTGACACAAGGCTGATGTCTGGACGACGTCAGCCATCATCTCCTCTGCATTTCTTGAACTCTTCCAGGTACTTTCGATTCGAGGAGGGAGAGAAAGAGAGTCAAACCTCGTCCTTCAACATGTGGAGGAGGGTCGTCTTGCCGACATTGTCGAGGCCTAGAAACAGAATCTTGGCCTGCTTCTGCCATAACCCGAGGGAGGCGAGGACGCCGTAGAACTAGTCGAACAGAAACATGGCGGCGACGGTGGCTGATTCTTCTCCGGGACCAGATCGATCGGCGGGGTTGTGAGGGAAGTAGGAAAAAAACCCACAAGGAATCGGAGTGGGAGAGGTTTTGATTTGTAGTCATCCTCTTTCTCTCCCTCTGTATTTATAGAGAAACAAAAACTGACCAAAGTAAATAATATAATATTGATTATAAAAAAAAATACTAATATTTCATTCCTATTGCCAGGGCTATTCAGGTACTGTTTGGTACGCAGACGGGACGAGACGGGACGGGACAGGACGGAACGGATGTTCCACGGATGATGTAAATATTGAAAAAGATAAAGGGAAATTTTATCTTAAAATGTTATAAATTTGTGTTCCACGGATGTGGAACCAGTCGTTCCAGGGGGGAGGTGGAACGAAAAATCAGTCAAATTTCGTCCCATGGGACAATTCGTTCCACGGTTTTTAGGCGCACCAAACGTGAGACGGAACGTCTCGTCCCACTGCATTCCGTTCCGTCCCACGTACCAAACGGTACCTCAGTATATGTAGAGATGCAAAAGGCAGTTACTGTTCATTAAGGACGGTTACTGTTCACTAAATGGATTAAATAATGAATAGCCCGATGGGCCTCTACAACGGTGGAGTTGCTCTAACCTGATCTGATTGTCGATGATGACGCCACCTTTTGATCCACGAGGAAGTCAAGGTCGATGAAGAGTTCGAGAAGTTCGGGATGCTACCGAACAGTCTTCCACCGATAACCAGTAGTTCCAGCTGATTCTGACAATTTTCAGAGATGGCTTGAAGATCGACTCTAAGAGGCACCACAAGATGAAGGACAAGCTGGTGGGAGTTTCAAAGGAGACCACCACCGCTGTCAAAAGGTTGTATCAGATGCAGGCCAACGACGCTCTTTTGTTCCCCGCCATCAATGTCAATGACTCTGATACCAAGAGCAAGGTATTTGTGTCTCAAATCTGGGTTTTTGCAATCAAATCTGCTGTATTATTTGGGTTCGAGTTTTTTGGGATCTTGGATTTGTGCATTGCTGATTTGAATTTGATGAGTTTTTGCTTTTAGGTGCAAGTCTTATCTGGATTTTGCTGATTTAATTCTTTGTTTTGTTGTTTTTTTTTATTAACACTAGCTGATTAGCACACATTGAACAATTTTATTTTATTTTTTGTTTTTTTATTAAAAAGTGTGATTAGTTTTTAAAATTTTAAAAAGAGTATGAAAAAATGATGGTGAAACAATTTCTTTTAATAAATGCATATTTTATCTTAATATTACATAATTACTATTTTTTGTCATTCTTATGTAAATATTTTGTATCAAAAGTGAGGGTAAAATAGAAAAAATAGGGATATGATTGTCATTTTGTCAAAAAAATTGTAAAATAGGGATATGATTGTCATTTTATCAAAATGTACAAAATTACTATTTTGTCCTCTCAATTGTGTATTAAAAAATGAGGGCAAAATTGAAAAAAGTTGGGAAAAAAAGGTTGACAATGTCACATCCCGGCCCGGGGTCCACCACATCCCGGGCCCGCTCCACCACCGTAGCACGATATTGTCTGCTTTGGGCCCCGACTACGCCCTCACGGTTTTTTTTTCTGAGAACTCACACGAGAACTTCCCAGTGGGTCACCCATCATGGGATTGCTCTCGCGCGCTACTCGTTTAACTTCGGAGTTCCCATGGAACCCGAAGCCAGTGAGCTCCCAAAAGGCCTAGCGCTAGGTAAGGATGAGAATATACATATAAGGATCACTCCCCTGAGCGATGTGGGATCTCACAGACAATGACTCTTTTCTTAATAGAATAAATTTAAGCACGAAATTCCAGGCAAATTTCAGATCATAGAAGGAGAATTTTGAGGTAATTTTAGAGAGAGAGTACATGAATGCTGAAATTGAGGTTTCATTAGACGGAAGCCCAGAATTTATAATTAATTATAAATTCAATCCAAGGAGACGGTGACTCTTTCTATCGCTGTTCTATTTTCCAACATGTAATACAAAACCAGAAAACCCAGACTTTATTTTTACTTTTTATTTTTAAGGTTAGTTTGGTATGTGAATCGAATTAAGAAATTCAAGAACTTGTACCCTTTTCTTCCTTTCTTCATGTTTTGCTATTTTATTGATATTTTTTTCTCAATTTTATATCTTGATTTGTAAGGAATATCTGGAGTTAGGCCTCAATCCTTCAATTTAATTTATTTTAATCTTGATTCTTAGTTGAAGCTATTTGGAATTATTAACATATTTGTGTTGGTTCTTGCAGAACTTAACCATGTAATGCTCTAACTTTTGTAGGTTTTCAGTATTGTTTATGCTGAATCATGGCTGTCGCTGCTGTAGCTGCTCCTGCTGCAGTCGAACCAAGGAGTCATGATGAGTCTGGGTGGGTACACCTCACTTGTTCTTCATTGTAAACAATACCTTTGTGTGTTTAAAAAAAAAAAAAAAAAAAAAAAAAAAACCTTTGGGTGCACCTTACTTAGCCTAAAAATAGTATTGACGGTCCACTGGCCACACGCCGCTGTGGGTGGCGATCGGCCGCCCCGATTCGCTGGAAAATTCAACTATTTCTAAAAATTATCAAAATTTACAGGAATGAAGATCTCAATGAGAGGAACAACTTTTATACCTGTGACTAAAGCCAATTTGGCCGGGAAACACCTCAATTCCACTCGAACCCGTCGGAAACCCTTGTTTTTGGGTGTCTTCGATCCAACTCCAAAACAACTCCGTCGCCCCCAAACTTGTTTGGGCTTTGTTCTTGTGGGCTTTGTTCCAGGCCTCAAGGGGTTGTTATGGATGGTGGTGATTGAAATAATTTGTTTCAGATTTGCTTGAAGGCAAGGAACTCCCGCACTGGGTGCGGGTTTCACAATTTCAAAGACAATTTCATCAATTTTTGGGGTTGAATTGATAGAGGGATCGATTGGCCTCGAGGTAAGGATCATTTTGACACCAACCTCGCCGTCCATGGTGGCCGGAGTTGGGAGATAGAACCGGGTCGGGTTACAGTTCCTCAAGGGGATCCGTTTCCCTTCCCCTTTCTTTCTCTCATTTCCCCTCATTTCTCTCTTTTCCCATTAGTCCCTCACTTCTCTCCCTCCTCTCCATTGGTCCGCACCTCTCCCCTTGTCTCTTCTTACCTTTCCATCACAGCCGTCCATTTCCCTATCCTTTAATCTGGACCACACAGGTGGCACACCAGATTTCACTCCAAAAATCTGGAATTTTCTTGAACTTAATTAATTTACTAAAATACCCCCAACTTCAACGTTACTATCTTCTTCGTTATAACTCCAAATCGCGATTCGTTTGTGCCCACGCGTCCGTAGCGACGAGTACTACGAGGATATGTCAAGAAAATGAGTCTTACGTGACACAACACGGCAGTCAACAACAATTAACGCGTTTGCCTCGAAGGACATTTTTGTAAATTC
This sequence comes from Cotoneaster glaucophyllus, assembly GCA_036320875.1. Classification (NCBI taxonomy): domain Eukaryota; kingdom Viridiplantae; phylum Streptophyta; class Magnoliopsida; order Rosales; family Rosaceae; genus Cotoneaster; species Cotoneaster glaucophyllus. The sequence continues at coordinate 6,471,782 of CM070073.1, read as the reverse complement.
ACTTATTAATATTATAAAAATCATAATTTTTAGGGATGAGTCGTCACAATGGTGGTGACTGCAGCGTTGAGACAGTGGAGATAATGATGGCCATGGTGGTAGGGGTGAAGCGCAAGTGCAAGTGGCGATGGTGATGGTGGATCGTGGTGGCGGTGGTGAGGGTAAAACAGTGGAGGTAATGGTGGCTAGAGTGATGGCGGTAGAGAAAATGGTAGTGGTGATACTTGATTTTATTATTTATTAAACTCTAATTTTGTTTTATAATGTATATTTTTTTCCATTATTTTTAAGAATTGTTCTTGAAAAACAAAGGAAACATCAATTTAATGTTCTACAAAAACTTAGAAAAACTAGCGAAAAGTCCAAAAAAACTTTAGTTTTAATGAAAAATGACAAATAAAAGTGTAGTGAATAGTACCAGGGAAAGGTAAAAATGTGGTTTTTCGTTAAAAGTGAACAGTACCGGAAGTGTTTCGTTAAAACTCCCAAAAACCTTTGGCTAAATGTTATTTTTACTTTTTATTTTTATTTTTCAGTTTATTTTCATAAAACAGTATCCCAAACGCATTATTCAACCGTTTTTTATTTACAAAACAAAAAATTGTTTTACAAAATGTTAACGGGCTCTTAAAGATTTTACATACTTCCCATGGAGATTATAAAGGTAGGGAGACTCGATAAAGATATTGAAGCCCAAATGTAACATTCTGTTGGGCCAAATGGCCCAAAACCCACGTAATATTGAAAATCCAAAGAATTTGTGCACTAAGTCAGCCTTAACAAAAGCCCCTCCTCTCTCTCTCTGCAAATTCAATTTCCTCTGAAAAAATCAACCTTTGTTTCGTTATGGCCTCTTCCGACATGGATCTCAACGCCCCTCACTCCATGGGTACCACCATCATTGGCGTCACCTACGACGGAGGCGTCGTACTCGCCGCCGACTCTCGTACCAGCACCGGTAAGTCTCCTCACTCTCTCCTCCACCAAAACCCTAAGCTGATTTTTCACTTTCAACACTCACCCAAATCGCCTTTTGATTCTTGCAGGAGTGTACGTGGCCAATCGCGCCTCCGACAAAATCACCCAGCTCACCGACAATGTCTACGTCTGCCGCTCTGGATCGGTACCCATATTGTCAAATTTCGCTCCTTTCAGTTCAATATCATCAATTTCTTGATTTTTTTCGACTGTTCCAACGTTTTCCCCTTTTGGGTTTCGCAGGCTGCCGATTCCCAAGTTGTTTCCGACTACGTGCGCTACTTCCTCCATCAGCACACGTCAGTGTTTCCTTATTTTGTTCTGCAATTCTTTTCCTTTTTATGATTCTCCTTTGATTTTTTTTTTCCTGATGGGTGTGTGTTTTCTCAGCATTCAACTTGGCCAACCTGCGACTGTGAAAGTTTGTGCAAACCTCGTCAGGCTGCTGTCTTATGGCAACAAGGTTGGTTTTTTATTTTACTGTTTTAGTTCCTTGTTTGTTGGTATTGTGGTGTGAGATTTTGTTTGTAGTCTTGTGATGTTTTGGATTTGGCAGAATATGTTGGAAACTGGGTTGATTGTTGGCGGCTGGGACAAGTACGAAGGCGGTAAGATTTATGGAATTCCTCTTGGTGGCACACTGCTAGAGCTGCCCTTTGCCATTGGAGGTATGTTATGCTGGATTTTTTCCAATTGAGTGTCAAATTTGTGTTTCTTCTAACTGAGCTGCTACGGTTGTGGGATGAAATTGCACTGCTTGTACAAAAAAGAAAGTCATAGTATTTGTTTGATTGAAATAGGATCTTTAGTGACTGATGACTTGGCTTTGAAGTCTTCTTTGATACTTATGGACACGCATAATCGAGATACTTTTTGGGCAATTATCAAAACTCGATTTAGTAGAATGAAACTGATTGGTAATGCTGGATGTGCCTCAATGCCATTTCAGTGATTCATTTTGGGGTCAATGAATGGAATATGAGGGATCAATAACTTATATATACCGGCCAAAACAAGGGTTATGTTCAGATATGATATCCCTATCATCCCCACGTCATTGTGATTTGTTTCCATATCATATTTTGGATATAGCTTGAAAAGTTGAAATTTCTGTTTGGAAGTTTTAAACTTTTAAATGTGATTTTGCCTTCCAAGGATGTAGAGTTGGATAGTGTTTCCCTAGAGTTTGGTTTAACATAATATTTCGTTTTGTAGGATCTGGCTCCAGTTACTTGTATGGATTTTTCGATCAAGCATGGAAAGAAGGAATGACCAAGGATGAAGCCGAGGTATGTATTTCTTCATGTTTGCAGATTCAAAAATTAGTACTTCGGAACATATTGGTCATGAAAAGTTCTAAGTTTCCATGGGACTGACCTGGTCGCTATTTTGCATCAATAAATAACTTAAATGCTACAATATTGCAAGCAAGCTTTGACCCTTGGAAAGGAAATCAGTACTAAAATTTTCGTTTTTTGGCTCCATCTTATATAATAAGTAGTTGGTGATAATATTATTCAGGCATTCCCTGTGACAAATAAAAGGATTGCTATCGTTATGTAAAGTTTGGCTTTGAGCTTTATTGTTTACGAATCTTTGGTGGCACCATTGCAGCAATTGGTGGTCAAGGCCGTTTCTCTTGCCATTGCACGAGATGGTGCCAGTGGGGGTGTTGTCCGTACTGTAGTTGTATGTTCTTTTTTCCCCTCAACTCTACTTGTGACTTAGGCAATCATATCAGTATTTTTGTTTCGAACATACAAGACCATATACTGGCTAAGTCCCTTTCTTTCCGTTTCATTTGTGCGGTTTTGCAGATCAATTCTGAGGGAGTGACTAGAAACTGCTATCCTGGTGACAAACTTCCACTGTGGCACGAGGAGTTGGAGCCTCAAAACTCATTGTTGGACATCTTGAACTCCGCTAGTGCTGAGCCGATGAACACACAATGAAGATCTTGCTAACCGATAGGAGTCCGGCTACTTTCTATTAGTTTCTTTAACTTATCAAACTCCTGTTTTCAAAGAGGAATATGGTGTTCAACTCCTATCTTGGAAAATTGCTCATCTTTTGTGATTAGTTATTGTACGTTGGTTCGACCTTTCGACCTACATATGCTTATATTGTAACTATTGTAGTTCGTGCATTGTCTCGTTTGCTTTATTTCTTTCGTTTCCTTTTTCACGAAACTATCTAAATTGACAATGGAATCCCCGGTACGAAATGTGTCTTAACACGCATGTCTCATAAACATAAAAGTATCACATTAAAATATTATGTAATCTGCAATCGACTCATAGCTCAAGTAGTTAGTAACATTTAACGGTTGTACTTTGGGTTTATGGGACTCGGATCCTAAAGAAGATGGATATAACAAATGCGGTTAGGTAGAAAACATCATTATCATCGTATAAATGACGAGCAATCGTATTTATTCTCAAAAGGCAACTAAAAATTTTAAATAAAAAAAACAATGATATCATTGTCGTGTAGTGGTTGTAATATGCTATGGTGAATAATTGTGATGAGCTGAAAAATTGACCACCTGAATTTCACACTTCCAATATTCGAGGGAGAGGGAGAGAGAGAGAAATGAGTGGTGGTGCGATGAGTTCAGTGGTGGCGAACGTAGGTGGTCAGTCGCAGAGCCTCCACAAGGTGTTCGTGTACGGAAGCCTCATGGCGGAGGATGTCTGCCGTGTCCTCTTAAATCGCGTCCCTCAATCCTCCCCTGCCCTCCTCAATGGCTAGTCAGTCTCTCTCTCTCTCTCTCTCTCTCTCTCTCTCTCAGATAAATATAATTCGATGATATGGTATGATGCTGAATTGCTGATGTGGAAACGAATGTGCAGTCATAGGTACAGCATCAAAGGAAGAGTTTATCCGGCGATTGTACCCGTCGAGAATAAAACAGTCGCCGGCAAGGCAAGTTATCGTTGTTAATCAAGTTTAGTTGACATAATTAATCACATAATTAAAGTAAAATTTGTTTTTTTGTGTGTTTTCTGCAGGTGCTGTTGGGCATCACAGATCCTGAATTACATATTTTAGATGAATTCGAGGATGTTGAGTATGAAAGAAGCACTGTTGAGGTCTCTTTGATGGTATTCGCTTTTTCACTTTTTCACATTTTACTCGATTGTAAATATTCACTTGCCTACAATACAATGCTATGAGAATATCAGATTGAAGACACTGCTTGGGAAAAGTTTAGGGTATTTGGAAACGGTTTTAAATTGACTGAAAACGTTTTTGGGATCCAAAAGCACTTAAAGTGATATGTCGCTTGCATTTTTACTAAGAATTGGTCTCAAAAATATTTTTGCTAAAATGATCCAAACAAATTTTGTGGATTTGACGGAGGGCGGCAATTTTGCTCTGCAGGATACTTCTGAGAGCTTGCTTGTTCAAGCATACGTTTGGAGCAACAAAAATGATCCAAACTTGTACGGAGACTGGGATTTCGAGGTAAACTCTTCTTTCTTCTTACTTCTTAGGAGGATCGAAACAAAATTAGTAAACGAAATGGAACAAAGTTACTTTTTTATTCGAGTTTGTGTATAGATTTTGAAAACTGAACAAAATGGCTATCAAACGACCCTTAAGAGAACCTAATATAGAACGTTCTAATGTTATCGATTTTCGTTAGCATTAGCGCTCTCTTTTACTTCTGTCTGACTTTCTTGGTTGGTTTGATCCCTTTAAAATGAGAAGGAATGGAAACAACTACACATGAAAGATTTCGTCAAGATGACTTCGGGTTTTATGGAAGGGCTGGAGCTGCCTGAAGCCAAGCCAAGGGTTGCAACATACGAGTCGTTCTTTCAGCAGGATCGCGAGAATCCACCTGCGTCATAATCCTAGATTCAGTCGTAGATTCTGATCCGTATAAACAGCGTATGCCGTTCTATGATCCGTATTCAGTGTATTTCGTAATAATTGAAGTAAGTTTCTGTACTTGTTTGAGGCATTTATCAAGAACAATTAATAATTTGGACTTGGAATAATCTTATACGTCAAGAGACTTGTACCAAATGTGATCCTTGAATAGAAGGCTTAAATTAAGGCAAATTACAAGACATTTTATACTCCAATACATTACTCATTTGGATCGAGGGAGACACGGCGGCGTATTCTTAGATACCCGAACTTGCCGGCACCGGGCGACGAGCCCTCGAAAATAAATGGCAGATACCCTGTTGCATCTTTGTACCTCTGCTGAATCTGCATAGATCAAAATCTATTAGCTACTGCAGTAATGATTTAAGAAGAAAAAGAAAAAAAAACTCTTCCTGATAGAATTACCTCCAAAATTTGTTGGCTGCTCTGCAGACAATTCCTTCCGACAACGCAAACCGTTCCACCGGAACCTCCACCTGTAATCTTGGCTCCATATAACGTCCCATCGTCGGATTTAGATGATTTAGCATCTTGCATCCCTTGTACCAACCGTACAAGCCGATTTGTTCCGTCGGACCCAAGTCCGCAAGCACTATAGCTGTAGTGACACTGCAAAAGAAGATTATGTTCAGGTACTGGCTAGCTAACTAGTAGCAAGAGATTTGTTGGCGGCATGGAACCAATACGTAATACGTTTCTGAACCTATATTCAAATAATCATACCATGATTCAAATTTTATAGGTGCACATCTCGTTCGTTCTTATTTCACGAGCATGTACTGGCATATAGAAATGATCTTTCAACTCGCCCAAACTAAAACTTGTTTTAACACATTAATTTTCAAGTTTTCTTCAACTATTTTGCAAAATCAGAAATTTGTACACACCTGATACAGTAATTCTCCGAGAGCGGTCAGCTGATCATCTGAATTTGCAGATGTTAGCAGTGCTTTGAATGTCTACACGTCAAGTAAATACCAAAATGACTTGGATAATTGAAAAGTAGTTCATAATAAAACAAGAAACAAAAGTATCCTCCTATAAAATTCCGGTATTAAGTACTGACCTTAACCCGGAAATTTTCATATATAGGATGTCTAGCAGGTGATCTCACTACGTAGTTACGATTTGGATCAATTACTGTAACTGGATCGTTGTGATCATCATACTTCTCAAGAAAAGTTTCACCAAGTATAGTTTCAGGAAGCACCTTAACATAAAGAGCCTCATATCTGAGACTCAAGTTATGAAAATATATAAATAAGCTATTACAGGATTAACAAACGTATTTAGCTAAAACTTCAACTATGTTTTTCGGTGAGCAAGTGAACCTTAATATTTAACAAGTTTCTTAAAAGTCCTGGTGGATAATATTACCTATGAGGTGACAGGTTGCACAAGTAATTTAATGAAGCTTCAGCTTCAAGTAGTTCAAAACCATCATCCTCCAACTCTTCAACGATTGTCCCATTTGCAGTTGATGAAGATCGAGACAATATAGTAGATGCTGCACACTTTATCATCTTCCGACCCATAAAGGCACCTATTCTAACAGATCCGTAATCCGCACCTCCAACACTATACAAGAAGAAAAATGGCAAGACTGAAGTACAATTCCTTATTTGATTCTTTGGGCCATTTGGTTTTGGTAAAGATAAGACTGTTGATATATGTAAGATGATAGGTCACTGATCTTCTACCTGTGTCTTATTCCCGAATCAATTCCCCAAAAGCGAACATGGCCAGGAATTTCTACAAGTCCAAGAACCTCAGCAGGCTATAGGGAGAATTAAACAAAAAAAATAATTGACATAATATCTCCATATGTGAAATGCAGCAAGATAGTTGTTCCCTGCAACATCAATAGCGGATACCTGGCACACCATCGCAAGAAGCTTGTTTGCTTCACCACATGCAGATGTCATCTGGTCCATCACACCACATGGTGCTCCAACGATATGATTCTCCACCTAATATACAATTAGAATAATCAAAATTATGAACACAATGAAAATTTCAAAAGAAAAGTAGTCTACGTTAATTGTATACTGTGCTGAAGGTTCAACCTTTTGGCAAAGCAAAGCAAGATCTCTGGGACTGATGCTTAATCCTACAAAGCACAGGGTCGGTTTCGGTCATTTTGTTTTCCATTGCTTTATATGATAATAATTTTTAAAACATAATGATATTATGTAAGCACCTAAAAACGACTGCTACTGTCGTTCTTAAAAATACAATTAGAATAGCTAAAAAAAGCTAATTTGAATAATGAAAAATACCATGGGCAGCAGCTATGGCAGACATGGTAGCGACTTCCACAGAAGCAGAAGAAGAGACACCTTTGCCTTCCGGGACTGAGGAGGAAACCTGTATGTTATCGCAAGTGGAGATGTCCACATTATGGTCATAATATATGACAATAAGCTATTTGTAAGCAACGTTAGAGTATGCTATATATCAACTGAACAAATCAACATATTATAAACAAAAATGCCTACGCATACCAGCAAACTGATGCTGTCCTCAAAAAGTACACCTAGTTCTGTCATCAAAACCAGAATGACACCTGCAACATATGCTGCCCACCTGAAATTGAAATCATGTAAGTAGTTTACAAAGTTACAGATACAGACAAATTGAAGAAGGATGATTGACCCACTTTTGGGATGGATCTTGTGAAAAGTATTTCTTTGCCTTCTCATATGACATTGGCTTATCTCCGTCCATAAAATCAGATAGATCCATGTCAAACGTAGGGCTACGGTTGCTTAACTCTGAACCATATGAGACCTGATACAACCAATATATGAAAATGGTAATGGTAATGATAATTATATTTATTTCTATTTACAAAAGAAGGTATTTCCTACACACAGGCATCATTCCATAAGCTGTTGGGATAACTTTGAAAATTAACAACCAGATGTTATTGTGTCAATAGGAGAAACTATATCGACAGTCTAAACCTTCCTCACTTCCCAAAGATAAAGACAACCCCACTTCCTATACTTCAGAGACATATTGACTCTTAATGCTCACACTTACAATTTGCAGGACAGGTGTTGGGTTTCGTCCTTCTGCCTGCTGCCGGGCCAGGGCATGTTTCCAGAGCCTATGTTTACTTGGATGATTTCGTTGTATAGCAACATGGCAGGCTTCCTTTATCGGCATCTGTGAGAGAAAACATCAGAAGAAACCGTCAGGAGGAAAGACAAGGTTTTTGTCCCATGAGTCTAGTTTGAATGCTAGGCTTCTATTTTCAACAATATGTGTACACAGATGTGTGTGTCTGCGTGCCAGTGAGAGTGCGCACACATGTGTACGCTGCACCGAGTGGCAAGAGTAGGCTTAGCAGACAGAACAACAAATATCCATCAAATACAGAGACAAACCTGCAAGACCAAATACAGAGACAAACCTGCAAGACCAGGCTTCCTGAATAGTCAGCAATCCCTCCCATTACGTCCAACCGTCCAGGTGCTCTTGCCACAAAAATTTCTTCCTGTGTCCCAAAAATTAATTACAATTACTCAGAAAAATCATGGTAAAAACAGTTCAGATTCTGAAAAAAATATGAAAAACATCTACAATTTTCCTCAGCCAAACTTCTAAACAATACTGGCATTGCTGATATGGTTATAAAAAATTTAAAACTTAAGACAAAGCCTATGAGACTTTAGTTGAACCAAGTGAGACCTCCCAGTTGAAGAGTCCAGCTGCAGCCTTGCGCTCCCGGCGCTTCTCAGCAGTTTTTTCAGAGTAATAAACAGAATCTAGTTCTGCCAAGCTCTTCAAAAAAGTCATTGTATCTGAAAGACCAAGAAGATCTCCATGAATAATCTCGAAGTCTTCGGTGCATCTAAAAATAGAGTTGCATTGATGTTATATGAGGTATCCAATTAATTCTTGAATAAAAACAAGAGTGATAGAAGATGCAACTCACGAGTTCATTAGGGAGCTCTTCTCGCACACTTCGCAAGTAGGTGATCCAATTCCAAGTTCACTTTCCGCATTTGCATACCATTCAGGAATTGCCATATCTCGTCCAGGTACCCTTTGTAGTTGATACCCAAGAATTATGGCATCACGCAATCTTCTTGCCCCGCTTAGCTACATTTTAGTATGAGAAATGGGGAATCAAAATGTGAGTTTATTTCATTGAAACATAGTAGTTTTTTTTTTGGACCAATTGTTCAAATGAGTCTTCTGCCAACCAACCTTAGACCTTTTATTTTTGGTTTAGCACAGTTTGGCTGATTAGTTTCCACACGAAATTTGTGTCAGACTGATAGTGGTAATAAAACTATTTGGTATTGAGTTCTGAAATCTACGATTCGATTTTATACTTCTTTTTCTTAAAATTACCGATTCTGAAAGTTTAATTACCTTATCTGATGCATAGTTTTTCCCAAAAGCAGTCTCCTGCAGGATGTGAGCTGCCACCTATAATTTTCAAATTGTACATTACCACACAGATGCAAAATACAAGTGTATAACTAATCATAGGATTCCAGAAACAACGAAGGTACCTCACCACCATTGATACCTCCTTCATAGCATGGCTTCAAACTGATTGCACGCTCAAGGTAAGGTTTCCAGTGACCAGTGAGCAAGTCCCTCCTAATCATCTCAACGCCACCTTGATAATACTGTTATAAGAGATTATTTTAAACCCAACTAGTATCGGATTCTTGACAAGAATATAAGAGGGGAAAGAAAGAGATTCTTAATCATGCTTACTATCAGAAATCAATGGGTCACAAGCTTCAACAAAATATAAGGGGTTGTTTGGTGTCCTTCTTGGATACAAATTTTTTGTTTTTGAAACTAATGGGTCTTAAGTAATTTAGCTGCATTCATCAATTTTTTAAAAACAAAAAAATTGAATCCAAGAAGGATACTAAACGAGCCCTAAACTACTTGTATCATTGTTGAACATAAATGCGTTGTGCACACGACATGTGTTGTGTATACATCATTGTTCAACATGACATGTGTTCAACAAATGAAATTAATATTATTCTTTTGTAAGATAGGAGATCATATTCATACCTCAAGCATATTTCTCAAGAAAGGTTCTTCATTGAAATAATCTCTGCGTACAAAAACAAAAGGCAACTTGTACGCAAGAGCTTCACTCACAGTGCCATATCCAATTTTTCCTGAAATAAAATGAACCGAAAAAAAAAATTTCAATCTCTATCCATTCAACATAAGCTTCCCGCCAAAATAGGTTCATACCCTACCAAGCATACAGTCAGACGCTGCCATAAAATCAGGTGTATAAGCATCTTTTGCAAGCTTTATGAAATTTGATGGAAGCTCCTGGGTGTCAGAACCACCACAAACCTGAATCGAGAAACAAAAACCTTTTTTTGTTATAAAATATCTGAGCACCATTAGACAGAACGAAAACGTAGGACAGATGCTATGAAAATACCAGGCACAGCCATCCAGGGGGTAAAAACTCTTCCTTCAACTTCCAGCCTGCTGGCTGCAGATAGAGAAATACAAGTACAGTAAGAATAGACATACTCACAAAGTGGTTTCTTTGTGAAACCAAATACATGACTAAAATAGCAATTTCACCTGTCCACCGAAGTTGAGGATGACTAGAGTTACATCGTCTCCAATTCCAAGTTCCTCCCTCACCTATACCAGGAAAAGAATGAAAAACCTGATGCGATCAATTTCATCAACAATGAAAGTATTTGTTAAAGATCTATAGATGAAAACCTCTTTGCGGGATCTGCGAAACCTCCTCACAACTAGAGGTACATCAACTACATCACGGAAAGCAGGCACTGCAAGTCATAAAAACAATATGAGGTAAACTAATAAAAAATTCCCTGAACCAAAGAGAGAACGATGATAAATAAAGACAAGGAAGCCACTGTCTTGGGGTAGAAAGCAACATACTTGGGCAGTATCCTGGGAGGCGGATGAGGAACTCACAGTGGGAATAATCTTCTGCTATCTATATTGACACAGAGCAAATTTACACAGGAACATCAAGAATCCATAAGTGAACTTATTATCACTTTTAAGTATGTTTCGCATCCTACATTGATATATCATATCAAATGGAGAGAGTGGGTGAGATGCAATGAGCAAATGACTAAAATCTTAAAGTAAATAATTCAGTCTAAAGCACAGGAAGGTCACCTGCCAAACGATTGAACGATGATTATCTCCAGCAGCCATAACATACTCTGCGTAGATAAAGTCCCAACTGTATAGAGCAAGAACGAGCACAGAGAGTTTCAAAAAATGGTTGGACAACTCAAGATCATCAAAAGTCATAACTGGAGCTATCACTTCAAGATATGCTTTTACATTTAAAAATTATGAGAGTAGGAGCAAAATCGAATGCTAGTAATAGCAAGATACCTGAAGTTGGTGACACAAACAGATCGAATTCCTGCATCAGCCGCTGCACGGCACGCAACTGGAACAACATCAGAGACCTGTTCTTGTTCAAGTAGAATAAGATATCAATCAGAGTCAAGATCATCAAGGAAATATGAACGCAAATCCAAGTTCCCTTCAATTCATGCTTAACCGACTAAAAAGTAATGAATAACAAAAGCACAGAAGAAGCATTTTAAGTACCACTAAATCAGCTTTGATGGAGGTCAGCCACTCCACTTCCGTTTTCAAGATTGAAGCCCGAGGCGCCACAGCCGTCTCCGAATACTAACACAGCCAAGCAAAAGAAAAGCAAACACAACAAAAATAGCCAAAATTTAGTAATAATTGAAAAACAAAATCGAAAAGCAACATTACTTCATTGCTCGTATAAAAAAATACAATAAAAAAAACAGCAGATAGAAATTAGTCGCTACCTTCGCCAAGGAAGCAAGACGATCAACTGTTAAAGCATCTGCCTGAACAGCTCCACAGTCCAGAAGAACCTAACATCCACACCATTCCATATATTACCAAAATTTCAACTTTACATCACTAATTTCACGCTAAATCTTCAAAAATCATATAAATTATCACAATTTTGTTTACCATTACATTACATTACTAAAATTTCCACTGCAAAACTACTAATTTCAAGCTAAAATATCAAAAATCAAATAAATCATCATAATTTTGTTTACCATTACATAAATTAGTGAGTTTCCACAGCTACATTACTAATTGCAAGCTAAAATTATGAAAAATCATAAAATAATTCTACAAAATTGTAATTTTGATGAATAATCATCATCGGCAGACATGCAAATTGCGAGCCTGAATTTGTAAAAGCGTTACCTTTCGAATAAAGAGGCGAGGAGATTGAATCTCGGAAGTGAAGACGAAGTCTGGAGCTCCGGTGACGACGTGGACATCGTGGCCGGCGAGAATCAGATGCCGCGCAACCTACACTCACAGAATGCGGCGCCGATCAGCAGCCAATGGAAACTCGACACAAAAAATTTGAAAAGTTTGACTGATCGGAGTGAGAAATTGACCTCGACGACGCGAGTGGCGTGGCCGAAGCCGTGGCCGGTGACGTAGTAAGCGAAAACCAGGTGTTTCCTCGACGCCGACACTCCTTCGCTCTCTTCGTCAATCCTCATTCTCTCTCTCCCCTCTCTTTCTCTCTCTAGAAAATAGCAGTTGGTGGCTGCGGCGTAGGAGGAGAAGAGAATGTCAGCTACAGAGGAAGAAGAAGAAGCGTTTGGGTAATTACGTAATTAAGGATATGAAGATAGAGACGGTGTCGTTTTTCGAATAATTACGAAGGGATTGAGAGCGGGTTTTTGCCGGTTTTGATTTGATGTTTGTCCTCTTCTTTCTTTCTTCAGCTCCACGGCTAGAGTTGGGTAAGAATGCCACGTCAGTTTAGGATGGGCGATCTTCGCGCTTTCCGATGTCGTATAATCCGAAGCAGCTCCTTTTTCCGATCGAATGATTTGGGCTTTCGGAGAAGAGGGGATGATAAAGGGGATAATTGGTTGGGCGTTTGTTCGAATAACTTTTTTACAATAATGTTTCCCGAACTGAGGCCCAATTTGTTGGGAGGAATCTCAAGCAACCATCCATGATTGGAATCGAACGAATAACTGTATATTCGTAGTAAACTGTAAGAAGAAATTATATGACACGGATATACTATCAATTGTATTAATGAAAGCAAAGCAATACGTTTATTATGTTCATGTTGACTTGTTATTTTAACAAATTGCATTGTATTAATCCGGTAAATTAACGGATAAATAATCTCATCTCAACATCCAATCCTCTAAAAACACTTTCTTTTTTGTTTTGACCAAACGGTATTATCTACACTAAGAAGGTGAGAGAGTGGACGAAACCTCATAATGAGCTAATAAAAATGTGGTTCAAATTCCTTTTGGCGAGAATCAAACCTAAAACCTCTCAGTTACAAGTATTATACTGTAATACTTAGTAGCAAAACACACTACTTGAAGTACAACAATTTTTTCTTTCTCCTAACATGCAATGTTCTCTGTCTCATGCATCGCACTAATCCACTCTTGCCCTTTGTTGTGGGTCAAGTCCATTTGTCCTTGTCAAAATTCAAATCCGGCCCAGGAAAAATGAAAGAGAAGTACAACATTGGACCACTACTTTGACGGAAGAAATTTGTTTGGGCCTTGGAAGAATCCAAATTCCAACGTACATATCTGTAATTTCGTATCCCCGCGAGGGTTTCTCCTCCCTTTATATACCGGTCGCTCGTCTAACCCTACAATTCCCCTTCAGCCGAATCCCTAATTGCTTCTCCCGTTTCTCTGTTTTAGGGTTAGGGTTTCTGGGTTTATGTTTTCCATCTTGTGTTTTGTGATTTTTAAACTTAGTCGAATTGAATTATGATTCTATGGGGCTGGAGTTTGGCTCTTTGGCTTGTTTACAACGGTGCCATAGAGATGAATGCAGCTTCCCTACATCAACCTCTCAACCTTTTCACGCAATTTCGCTACGATTTTTATTTATTCTGGCGATTTTTTCTGTTGAGGTGGATACATTTTTTCGTATTTATTTAAATTCAAATTTATGGATTTTGGTATTTTTCCCCATTTTTATTTATTTAAATTCAAATCTACGGATTTTGGTGTTGGAATCGAGTGGTAATTCAGGCAGCCCCCTTGCGATGACGATAGCTTGGGAGGCGTTTAACTGCTCGTATATCGATTTGCTTTTGCTCTTCAGATTAGCTGAGATTTCCATCTTTGAAGCTTGTCTAGTAGGCATCAGTACATTTCATATTTGTTTTCTAAATTTTCCAAAATTTTTACGATAAGTGATGATTTTCGCACATTCATTTTTTTTTCCAGGTTCAGCATGTATTTACAGCACACGTATACCTCATTTTTTCCAGGACGTATACCTCTTTTAATACTTTCGATTGAGTAAATCAAAAGGCGAATGAATTAGGATCTGGTCCAGAAATTAACTTTAACATTGAGATTTATCCCGCAATTGAGACCGAAAGCAACTCGGACTTTCCACTGAATAAATTTACAAAATTTCCCCAGAAGTGGCAGAATTCATCAGCAGCATAACCATTTCAGTTTGAACGAAATACTAGACTGGTACGTCTTCAAAGAACTAAAGAAAGCACAGCTCAATCAAAGTTGTGAGTTATATTAAGCGACCGGAGTATAATTGTTCTGGATGAGCTGTGGCTCCATCCAATGTAACTGCTGTTGCTGCCAGTGTTGTATCCCTCCGGGTCCTTCCATCATCGTTCCACCAAACCCCGATGCTTCCGCCCCATTGTAACCATTATCATCGGTGTCCATCATTTCAACTTCCATGGGTTCCGACTGGCTTGCAGCCTGTGTCCCATCTCTTGATGCTGGTGGGAAGTTAGGTGCAAACCAGGGAACAACAGCCATACACCCATTTGAAACTTCCTTGTTTTCCTCATCGCACCCAGGATCCTCTACCGGTTTTAGCGATTTTGAATATCCCCATGAATAAATATGATCTGCCAAAATCAATTCGGTTAGTAAAAGGCATGATTTACAGATCAATTTCAAGTAAAGCTCAGATGGATACCACAAATATCTGTTCATTCTAGAACCGAAAACAAATCTCCGTTTTTCATGTTTTTCTGAAGTGTAAACATGAGAACTTTGACGTATGATTACATCGAAGAATAAGCTTACAACGGAACACAAAACAGATTTAAACAAAACATAGCAGCCACCTACTCATCTCCATCAAAAGGTTACCGATAATATCAACACACATTGCAAAAAGATCACAAACAGATTCATTCACTAAGTCAATTCACTCGTCCTACAACGAATGCACCTAGGTAACTTGAGATTAAATTATATAATCACAATGATTTGCCACATATCTAAAACAAAGTTCTTAAAGAGTAACACTAACAGCAATACAGATATCCAGAGGCTTACCCCTTAAACCCGGAATCAAGTCCGAATTCACAATGACAGAGAAATCCTGCGAATCGGGTGCTTTGAAAATCCGCGTATTCGTGGGGTTATAGAGCACAAGAGCCTTCTCATCCCCTGAAGGCAAAGGGTCCGTTGGCAAATCATCTGTTTGCATCACAACACTGGTTTCTGGTGCTGGCTTTTCATCAAACACCTGAGCTGCACTACTTTGGTCTTCATTCAAAGTTGCAAATAACCCAGCATCCTTCAAAATTCCACAACCACAAACAATAATTACATCAAAAACTGCATCAATTTTGAGAAACAGAAAGTGGGTACTAGTCCATAACCATATCATAAAATTTTGGTAACGAATTGTTGAGAATTGAATAAAAGTGAAGAAAAAGCGCGGGAACAAACCCTAAATTGCTGGGAAATTGGGAATTGAAACAAAAAAAAAAAAGGAAAAATTGGGAGCGCAGAGAGCGTACCACTCTCCTGGATTTTGAGGAAGGAGAGAAGAAGTCGTCGTCTAATTCTTCATAGTCTTTGCGCTTCATCTCTGCAATTCAAAAACCCTAATTCAATCTCTCTCTCGCCGTCAGCTTCCCGTACTTCGCACCGTCTGGATTTTGGTTTTTAGGATTTTATTTTTATTTATTTGGTTTTGGTTATGGTGGGTGGTTTCTTCTGGGGGTTTCTGCAACCTTCTTCCAATATCTTTTCTTTCACTAATAAGAACACTTCCCGCCCATAATATACGGAAAAGGCCCAAGTTGATGGCCCCAATGAAAGCCCATGTATCGGAAAAGGCCCAAATTGATATCCTCAAACAATTTGAATACCACTTCAAATCTGCATTGGTGGAGTGGCAATCTTGTAATTTACTAGCCTCATCAGACTACACCTCTGCTACTCGGATAACGAGAAGACTCGCTGCGCGCCAATTTCAGTCTCCCGTGTCTTTACAAAATCTCACAGCCAGCCAATTCAGATACAAATAAAATAGATTATATGCAAAAGATAATTTTATCTATGGTTCTAGTGTTAGCGGTTGGGCTCTTCTTTCTTATAGTCCATGTGCTGGGTTCGAATCCCTGTTATATTGAGATAACAAAAAAGCATCCAACAAACTCAGGACTTTGAAGGTAAGCAAAAAAGTCTGGCTGATCAAACAATTTATTTTTGTTGTAATAACTTGTAATATTTTAGTTTTATAGATGAAAAAATTGAAAAAAAATATTAAGAAATAAATATAACATTAAAAAAATTGAAGGGCCTCCATCTAATTTTTGCACAGCCCCTAAATACTCAGGGCCGACCCTGAGCCAATCCCAATGGCGACGACGACGAAGTCCTTTGTCGCCGCCACCTCACTCCTCGACGTACTTCTCCCTCCTCGCCGCCAGTGACAAGTCGTTTCTTCGAGCCCCCGCATTGCTCGCCCTATCGTCCGACAACAACAAGAGGCAAGCAAATTGAAACTGCAAGTCGTTTTTCTGCAACTGCAGAAGTGTATACTTATTTACAGTCCGACTGATTTGATTCCAGTTTTTTGCAAGGCTGAGGTGGCGATTCTCTGAGAGGATTGCGACGGGATAGGGTGGCTGCTTTGCGATTTTTGCAAAGGGCAGAAAACGAATGTGAAATCCGAGACCAATCGAATCTACCGTCGATGCCCATCTTGCAGAGCTGTTAGTTTTGAGCTCCTCCTCCTCACAAAACCCAATAATTTTTTGTTTGAAAGGTTTGATTTTTATGGAATTTGAAGTGAAATATTTGATTTTTGGTCGTGGATTTTTAGGTTTTTTGTTTTACATGTGCTCCTTAAAAAAATATAATTCATTTTGAGAAACACTTCACGCGCAATATTTTAGGAAAAAAATCCGACCAATTTGATAAGGGAGAAAGGTTTCAACAACTAATAATCAATTAGATAATGATATGTGGATAGACGACGGTGTTTTTCTCAATTCATTTCTTGTAGTGTTTATGTGTTAAACTTGGAGTTGTCGGGGTGTTTTTTTTTTTAATTCTAATAAACTATATTTTATGTGGATGCAGATTGGTCGGTTGTTGTGTTCAAAGTGCAAGGCATTCAAATGTATCACATTCCCAAATTACAATGATTGTGAGGAGGTGTCTATTTAAGCCTCCAATTTCTTGTATCAAAGACGCTGCACCCCAAATTTTGAGTTTGATTCTTTCCTCCGTCAATACATAAATGTGATATGATTGTCGAATTCCTCCAATTTTTGTACAGGTTATGTTCATTTTCAGGTTCTCATGTTTTATGTTTGTGTAGTTTTGTTTGAGAGGAAGCAATTTATTACATGTGAAAAATGAGAAAACCATTTTCTAGTTTTTGTTGTCCATGTAAATTTACACATTTTATATCATTGACATAAAACGACGTTATCAATATAGACTTGACATAAAATTCTTTCTTCGTCGTTCAAAGTAATGTTTTTGTAAGAGATTTTTTTTTCTTTCCCAAGTTTCGCAAGATATTGATTGGGAGTTGCAACTCTAACCCCAGGTTTTCATGAACCCGTTTTACAGGATCTTGCAGTGGATTTTTTTAACTCCAAACTGCATCATATTTTACATTTTCCTTGGCTTGATTAGTCACCATTGACACATGGCTTTGTTTCCTCAAGTTTGAAACAGAAGAATGCACATGAAGCAAATTGTGAAATTAAAATCTGCAAATGTTAGATTTTCGGTGTTTATTACTTGATGCAAGTGCAAAATGCCTGCAATATAGTATTGTTTTACGCATCCAAAAGTCTTTAAACTAAGCATTTTGTTTGTGTCTTTCTGCATCAAAGACATAGGATACCAACTGTAGAGTAAACCATGCTACGATCTCTGTACGTCTAGTTATGACCGTTCTTGTTTTTTGAGTTCCACAAATATGAACGATCTGAATCAATTTACACATGCGTACACATGACTTAGGTTAATATTTTCTTATAATTTAGTATATAGGTGGCAAACTCAGACGAGTGGTTTGCTGACAACAAACTTACGTTGAATGTAAGTATTGAAAATCTAGAGGCTCTTATTATAGGACAGCACTCTCGGTGTTAATAGTACTTGCTAGTACTATGGCCATTCGAGTAGGATTTTCTTTCCTTTTTTTTTCTCTTTTCTTTCACTCCTCTCTTATTTAAACGGTCACGATTAAGTCATGTCAACATCTTATATTAATTTTATATAGAAAGAGAAAGATAAAATAGAGAATACGAGAAGAAGGGAGGGAAGATAATGGAAAGAGAGAGAAAGAATCCTAGTCTTTTTTCAAAGTTCATGAAACTGTCCTGACAGACATGGTTAAACATTTTTATTGGTGTCACCAGGAGAAATGTTGGCCAAGCCTTTTTTCTTTTGATTGAAGCAATCTTTTTTTTTTCTTTCAACATTTCATTTTTTAATTGGAAACCTGTGGATACCTTTTGATTTCTAAATCTAATGGATGATCTTAGATTTTTGATTATGACTGCTTGGATTGGATGCTCTGATGAGTGATTAGCATCGTATTATCTTACTGATTGCTTTAGGCTTAGTGCTACTCTATATATGTATATTACTATAAGCTGTAAGTATATTACTATATGCAGTTCTGCTACCAAAATAGTAGATTAGATGCCTCAGAAAATCAGATGTTGAATTGGGATTGGATGAATGACAAAATGCATCAGAGGATAATTTACATAAGTCAACTTCAAATTTCTTTCACCTCCTTCTCATCTGAAAGATAAGATCTTGAGGAGTAAAGGAAAGGGAAAAAAAAGACGAAGATCAAAACCCTATATGCACGTTGGGTTTTCTGGGTGGTGAGAAAAGTTGAGCTGGCCATCTGATGCTGTTGAGCAACCTCCCATCGTATTATTGAAGAACATGTCCTTGTCTTCCTCCACCATCTTCAGAATACCTTCAAACACAGAAACCTCACATGGAATCCTCAGAACGCCGGTCTGCTGAAACCCAAACTCCTCCTCCGCCTCTCTCAACAGAATGTGGAATGCCGGGCGACCCAAGTAGTCAGTTGGGATGACAAACCTCTTGAGCTCTTCCCCAACAGAGACAACAAGGTAGCCTTTTGGGACAGCTGCACTGTTTGAGGCTTCACATGAAGTGGTGGTTTTTTCTGACAGAGAAAGTGTCCTCTTCAGAAACTTGATGCTCTTGCCGGTGGAGGTTGTACTGGTGGCGGCGGAGATTGCGTTTGATGAGTTAGCAATCTTTCTCCTCTTTTTGAGAATCTGTTGGAGCCTGACAATGTCTCTGATCTTGTTTGATTTCTTTGAATCCATGGTGTTGTTCATTGTTACTCTTGAACCAAACTGTCAATGTAGATAGCTAGCTTTTTGTGGAAGTGCTTTGTGAAATTGCTTCCTTTTTGTTCATTTGAGATGGGTGCTTTCAATTTATAGCGGTTGAGGACTTTAAGATTATGAATATTTAATGTACATTTTTCTATATAAACTAATTCGATATTCTTATATTTTTATATGTATATATATTATATAGTTATGTAACAAACGTATCAGAAGGTTGACAGATTCGTATACATATACACAGAAGCTCAAGTCTCGGAACTGATTGAGATGGGCTATTATGGTTTCATGCAATTATATATTCACCAAAAACGTTTTCAGTTATTTTCAAAACACTTTCAAACAAGCTAATAATTAGTTCATATTTTTAATACTAAATCCACAAGTTTGTTACTAATTTAAACAATGCCGCATCATATAATCAGCTTGTTTGTCCTAACAATACGTATAGATTCATATTAATACTATATTCTAAAATACAACTTCATACACTCGTATTATAACATACAAACTTATTATACACGTGACATTATTTGAATACCACATAATAACTTTGCTTTTTGAAGAGGTCCTATATTATATGCACCCGTTAAATACGTGAAGACTGATCTTTATCTTTGTCTCCTATTGTAGCTTTAAGGGTTTATAGTTCCGCACCAATACATGTTTGAGTTTTAAAATTAGATAAAAAATAGAAATTTATCAAAGTATGAGGAATGAGAATGACAAATACCAACACTCACGGGAACTCGTAACGTTAAAATTACTTTTTTGGCTAAGATATTTTTACTTCTTTATTTCTTATGATTTTACAGTTGCGGTGGTCTCAAATTAAGTTATATTTCAGACATCAAGACTTGAAGACGAGATCACGTGATTATTTTTATTAATAATTTTCTTGTGTTCCAGGAAAGTGAGAGGCAAAATGCCATTATCTGTGATGTGAAGGGAAGGTAATTACCAAGGTTCTAAAAGACGCTAGGCGCTAGTCGGGCGGCGGGCTGGGGCCTAGCGCCTAGGCGGCTAGGCAGGACCTAGGCGGGCGCCTAGGCGGACTAGGCGGATTTAAGTAAATCCATTATATTTCGTGTAAATAAGTGTCTGTTTATACTTCAAATGTATATAATTTCATCATAAACTACAAAATAGAATGACATATATATTATAAAGTATTGGAACATAATGAAAATATGGAGAACAAACATATAATGTATGTTCATTTAAGTGAGTCGCAATTTATTGAAAAAATGAAATGCAAAATGAAAGTTATTTGTTTTCTGTCTAAGTGAGTCGCAATTTAGGCAGGTGCCTAGGCGGGTCTGGGCGGGCTAGGCGGGTGCCTAGGCGGTCTAGGCGGGCGCCTCAACAGGTCTAGGCGCTCTTTCGTTATTTTCAAACGCCTAGGCACTAATCGGGGCGGTGGCCAGCCGCCTAGTGCCTAGGCGGGGCCTAGGCGGCGCTAGGCGGGGATTTTTAGAACAGTTACCGTGATTAAGTGCTCCACTTTTCAAATGAATGATGAAGAATATTTCACAAGATGTTCAGCTATTGGTCCCTGCTTTCTTTTTTTTGTTTAAATTTATTTTCCTCTGTCGTAATAAGGAAGGAGAAAATTCTACTCGAAGCACTCGAGACCTCTTTAGATATGAAAAAAAGAACTGCAACTAGCCTTAGACCAACTTGTGACCTCTTTTAACATTAGAGAAATAATCGTCTTTAAAATAAGTGTTAGTTGTTGATAATGAAAAAGGAAGAATTCAATATGAGCTTATGATCTTTTTTGGTGTCGAAAGGGGAAACATAACACCAGACAAACGGCTAATTTGTATTTAATTCTTAACTACTTTCTTCTTACGTAGTGTGCATGAGCTTAATTACATTGCGTAATTCACATGTTGGAGCAAAGGTGCGTGATCATTGAAAGGTACAAATATAGTGGGACAAATACATATAGTAGTAGGATTAAGCATATGTACATATCATGATTGGAAAATATTGTTGCAAGTATAACGTGATCCACACTAATAATCTACAATAATTGTAATTTGTAAAGACTTTAATTTCCCCAACTTTTTAAATTTTTCAAGAAAATTACCCTATATTCGAACACAATGCTAAATTCGAGAACAACTTGCACTCAAATGCTTGTTGAGCCATCTCTCTTACTTCGAGTGCTATATTTGTTTTTTTTTTTTTTTGGAAACTAGATATGCAATATCCAGGCAAAGATGCCACAAACAGATACAAGAGAGCCTACAGAGAGGCAAACCAACAGTACAAGGAAAAAGTAACGAGCAAGACGGAAAATAAGACGTTGCATCTAATGCTAAAACGTCACAACTCACCCAAACCAAAAAGAAACTACGGGGGGTAAGGGAGACCATCGTTACATAAGACATGAACCAGGGAGGATGGGGGTCTGTCGACCCAAATGAGATCACATCCTTCCTTACACTTACGCGAAGCCAACAGGTTCGCCACCGAATTGGCCAGCCTTGGTACCCAAGACCAGCGGCAACAAAGGAAAACCCTTCCCAACGCACGGCATTTGCAGATAATGGGGAAGGCATCCCAGCTGCCCATTTGACCACCATCCAACAAACAAGAAATTGACTCGAGGGAGTCAGATTCTAAATAAACAGAGGTCCAACCCTTACAAATTCCCAACTTGCAACCGTGCATAATAGCCAAGGCCTCCGCCTGGCCGACACTATTTGCCTTTATTTTCTGCCGAGTAGCAGCCAAGAAGTTCCCACATTCATCCCGGGCCACCACCCCCGTGTAACCCACACCTTCACTAGCTACCCAACTTGCATCCACGTTTATCTTGACCATACCATTCAACGGAGGAGACCATTTCACGTCAGGAGCCCCGCTTCTTTGTCTGGGAATCGGGGGGTTGACAACTGCAAGCATAGACTCTTTGAACGCCGAAACCGAACAATGGATAGCATCAAGGACTCGAATAGGGGATAAGACCTGCTTGTTGAAAATAAAGTCACACCTGGCTTTCCAAATATGCCAGCAAGTAAAGGCAATATAAGAAAGCCTTTGAATCCTTGCCTCAATCGGCCCTGCATCCGCATCAAACAAATTAACGTCGTATTACTCTAGATGTGTTGAGATTGGCACTAGTCGTTATCGAGAGGGTCTCGAGTATATAACCGGAACTAGGCAACAGATTTGAATACAATTAGGGCTAGGTAAGTCTTTTCACTCGTAAAAATAACAAAATTCTAATAAATTTACAAAAGTGGAGCAAAAGTCCTTTTAGCCTCTAAACAGAGCACATTTCCAAATTTCTCATTTTTGATTTAGATAAGGAAACTAAACAAACAAAATGAAGGGTACCCATTTTGAAACCATTTATACGAAGAAGGTATAGCATCAACATGTATATCTCTGTGCATGGGTTAAGATTTAGGGACACATGCTTTTGACACATATTTTTGTGGGACTAACTCTGTGATATATTTCAACGATTTAAGTCGTTTATCGTTTAGATCTTATCTCAAATATCATTTCTACCAAGAATCACCCAAATTCAAAACCATATGATCGTTGAATTAAGTTTAGTGTTTCTTTATAAAATAGTAGTCATCCATTTTTTTTCACTATAAATGAATGTTTTAATGGTTTTGGTTTTGTCTAATTTTTTGCAAGGATAATCTTTGAATGATGTATTAAAATATAGACGGTTTGAATCGTTGAAATATGTTATGAATTGAGCCCTACAAAATGGGTGCCAATTTGTGTGTCAAAAACGTGTGTTCACATATCCTAACCCTATATATACTAGGGATTGTTTGATAAACCTTCTTTGATCCACTTTTCAGTTTTTAAAATTAATGAGTATTAAGGAATTTAACTCTATATTCATAATTTTCTTAAACAAAAAATTGAATTCAAGAAGATCAGTAACAAACAGATACGCAGTTGCTCTGGCTTCTTATACGAACTAAAAGTCCATTAGAATCTCGCAAATCAGAATCTAAATGATTTATCATCCCAACATGGTAGCACTCTTAGATTTTCAGTGCATGACAAAGTTGATTTGCCATGGTCAACCTTGTGCCCTCCAAGTTTGGCAGACCTACTTATTTCCTCTCACGTATTCTTTCTGATGGTTCAAAAAGCCAGCTTAGGGTTAGTACTCAAAACAATCTGATGGAAAAAAAGCACCAACCAGTTTCTCACAATTTAATTCTATAAAGATTCGTCTGTTGTCTCTTTCTTTTATGTTGTTCAACTTTAAACAGAATGCATAGTATAAAGGTCTCCTTGAATCATATCAGTCCAGGAATAATAGCATCCAATGATTAAACCGACATCTGATAATTTTCCTATCACACACACAACAACAATCAAGTTTATCTTAATAAGTGGGGTTAGTTGTATGAATCATAAAACGTCACTGTGCTCAGTTTTGTGCCAATTCTTCATTTAGTTTGTACTCCATATCTTTTCTTATATTCTTTTTCAAAGTCTTCCTAGGTCTTTTTTTACCACATCCACAATTTAATTAATTTTATAAAACTTCTTGACCTTTCTAAGCTGTGCATTATATTCCATTTAACCCAGCTACCCAATGAATTAGCTGGCATGAAAAACCATAGTTAATTACTAATTAGCTGGCTTCTATATTCTAGAACCCTAGAATGTACCTGCATCTGCAAATTAGCATAATATAATCCTTTTTTTTTTACTTTCTGCTACATAGCATAATATATTGATGACTTTTATTTTGAGAATTGTTATTAGCACTTCAAAAATCTTATTCTACATTTCTTACAAGTGTATTTTTCTTTCTAATTATAGAAAGTTTGGAGTGACAAATGAGATTTTTAGAGTGCTAATAACAATTTCCTTTATTTTTATATATAATTTATTTTCACACTGCACCAAGAATGTAAGCTCTTTTGAAATAATATAAGACCCCTCTCCCCATTAACTTTCAGATTTTGCGTTTAGACTTTTAATTATTATTGTTATTATTGATCATAATTATTAGGAATATGGATAAGCGATTTAATCAGATAATTAACTTGGGGGTTTAGCAATCATTAATTGAAGCTTCCATTTCTGATTCAGAGGCCTGTTTCAATCAATGCATCCAATTTACAGGCACATGTGGCTCATCTTTTTGCTCCCACTCCTCTGGGCCGTGCTTCATGCTTCTCATTAAGTAATCCAATCAAATTATTTTATTTTTATACGTTTCACCAATCTAGCTAATTGTTTTATTTATATATTGGCTGGTTCAGCTAGTGCCACTGTACAAAAAAAAAAAACAATCTTGGAGAGCTCATGCTGCTCTGCTCGTGGTCATCCCTCCGTACTTTCGCTTGCTCTGCCTTCTGGGAACTTGGTTCTCCAATGACACTTGGCCATCGACGTGGATTTTGCAAACAAATGTTCGATGAAGGACAAAAGATTTGTAGTTTAAGTTGTTAAGAATAAGCTAGTCTTCTACATTTTGAGGCCCAAAGTCCCATACTCGGTTCTCTATAAATATGTCCACTGTGAAAGAGGGCTGGAAGTTAGTTGAAAGTATGATAGCTTAAGTGTTCGATCAATTATATAACAAACAAACCAAGAAAAAAAGTGTGGGAAGCCCTCTCCGGGATGATTTAGATAAAACCCTGACAGATGGGTAGCAAATCACGTGCCTATCTCAGTTTAATTATAAAGATAAAACCCTAATAAAAACATGAAGTTTGGGCTGAAAACTAAGATAATGTTTTGTACGGCCCAAAATACAGTTTGGTCTGGAAACTATATAAAGCGCATGTACCACAGCAATTAGGTTACGTATTTAGAATTTAGTTCGCCAAATCGTTGGTTGAAGATGGCGAGTATATGTAGTAGCGTGATTTTGTAATTAAATTAGAATGATCGGTAGTATGATGAAGACTATACATATAAAATAAGTCGTACAATGTATATGCTTTAAGTCCTAATAGAGCATCTTACGTACGAGAAATTCTCTCTTGCAACCAAGATATAATCTTAGTGACGTCACTTGTCTAATCAAATCAAATCGACTTGCATACTTGATTCTTCAGTGGAAGATGATCGTTGGCCCATCAAGTAGTAACCATTTGGTTTTGTAATATTCTATTTTCTTGGAAGAGATTCTAAATTTAAATCTCATAATTGACAATTATAAGACAAGAAAGTTGGATTATCTCCCTCGTGCATATATAACCAATATAAAAGTTAATTAAAGGTCTTAGAGAATCTGAATCACCAGCAAAAAGCTATTCTAAGAACATTTGGTATGGATATTGGGTAGCATAGCATCACAAGGCATATATATCTTATTAACTTCTTTACAATATGTTATACTAACAAGAACTAATACAGGATTACATGGATTAGTTCAAAATTCAGATATAGGATTCTATTCTGGCATAGCTTGTTTCACAAGTACAACCCTTTTGGAATATAACCCGGAGAACCTCAACTTCTGGAAATTTAAATTCCACTTGTGAATAAGAATATTTAAAAAAAAATTCAAGTATCATATTCTTTTTAAATGGTTGCCACACATGAAACTTTGGAGCTAGAAACTGCTAAAGTTAAATTATATATTCTTCTTTGTACGAAAGTATAACTAGGATTACAATTATATGCATAAAAAGAGAGAAATATAATGAAACCTAATTACATAAACAAAGCACATAACTTCGGACAAACATTGCTCGATCGAGTCAGTAAAATACACAATAAAATTAAACTCGAGCCGACAAACATTATTCCAAGTTAGGTAAAATATGTATTTTGGAGCACTAATACGTTAATGGTTATCTACATGTACAAACCACGGAAAGATAACTATGAGAAGAAATTAACAAAAAGGCCATGTTATTAAGCTTCTTTTCAATGCGAGGAGTGTTGTAGGAACCTGCAGATTTGCTTCTTCCATGTTGTGTCTTCTGAGAGCACTACTTAGACATATACAGTGGTCTTATGTGGATGACATAAGTCACATAACCAATAGTTTCAAAGTATTGTTGGCCACCCCCACTACTTAAGGCACCCCATTACATACTTTATTGATTGGACATCTTCTTGGTCTTCATTGGAAAATGAATTCCATATCTACATGTAATTGTTTTCAATTTGTATTTTTGTAATGTAGGTTTCATATTATAGGCAATGTTTAAAATATTCGTATTAATGGAAATATTGATATACAAATTTGTGGAAATATCGATGGATATATCGATATCGGTTACTTTCAACGGAAATGATGGAAATAAGGAAATTTAAAATGAAACTTTAGAAATGTCAAACACTAGTTTATACGAAACACATATAAGAGTTTTTTTTCGGAAATATTGACGAAATCCATCAATTTTAGTCGAAATTTAAGAGTTATTCTCTGATAGAGGCGAAGTTTAGACTTCACCCCTGCTTTTCCATATTTTTATCTAATTTTTTCAATATTTCTACAGAAATTTCGACTGTATTGAAGAAATTTCAAACACTAATTATAAGTGCGTGCGTCAAGGATTAAAAGGCTTTTATTTTGATGATGGCTAATAACGTCTATGCATGCTGCCAATGCTTTTTGAATCTCTTTTTATTTTCCTAAGTTAATATATCCAACTACCAAACGTTTGGACAGCTCCTTGCTAAGCTTCGTTCGCCAAATGTAATAGGACATTCGTAAACAATTCAACCTAGCCTTTTTCTTTTAGACTAGTACAATCCAATTGGGAATTTCCTAATCATATTTTAGCAACACTCCTCTTCCCAGCATATCATTCATGCATGTTTTTTTATAGTGTGCAATATCACGATAAGATTAGTATTTATCATTGATCATGCACCTAAATTTTTATTTTATTTTGATTGATTTCCAGTGGTCAAGAATTGCCAATTGGGGTGGGTTCGAAATACCCAAAAAAAACCGAACCAAAAAAATTGAAAGGAAAATAAAACCCTAAACCGTAAACAAATTTGGCACCAGACATACATGCTGATGGGAGAAGAAACAACATATAAAGATGGGAAGAATGGGGATAAAACTCAATACAACTTGTAAAGAATGGTTTATGTTAATTATTCTAGCCGCGAAAGATTAGGAATGATCACCAATGTATATCTAATTTACAGGTGTTTAGTGGAGGACTAAATTTACTATTAGTTATATATAGTCTTTTAACACAAAGGAGAGGTCCAAACATGTGAGCAACGCGCGACTTGTTTCAAATAAAGTCGAGATAAATATCACTTGATTAATAGTTAGTTTACCGGATCAAACTCATATGTATGTATAAGGTTCACCAATCCACGTGCATAGATCTGAAAAGGATTAATGTTAGTTGTTAACTTGTTATGCACCTTGATGTGAATTAGCATATGATTATGATCATGTTTAAGAAGTAGACCATACGTATCAAAGTTGGAAGGAATGGAAAGAGCTCTTATAACAATCTATCCCTGAAATTAGTGGGCAGTGCGTTCACAGTTCCTCATGACTCATGAAGAAGGAAGGCGTGCTCCTTCCTTCTTCGTTACTTGACCATTTATAATTTATTTTTCTCTCCTGCGCCTTGTCAGACTCCACAATGTC
The DNA here is from genome assembly GCA_036320875.1 of Cotoneaster glaucophyllus. Classification (NCBI taxonomy): domain Eukaryota; kingdom Viridiplantae; phylum Streptophyta; class Magnoliopsida; order Rosales; family Rosaceae; genus Cotoneaster; species Cotoneaster glaucophyllus. Next base: position 6,443,613 of record CM070073.1, on the reverse strand, counting down.
ATGCTGCCCTCCCACTCTTTCAGTTGAGCCCATTTAGGTCTAAATACCATTAACACCCTTCTAAGTTGTGTGGTAACGGAAGGGTAATGTTAGTAAGGTCATACTTTAAACTATATTTTGTAAATTATATGATATAATTATTGATGGTTGAATTATTACTTAAGTGTTGATTAGGGTACTTATTTTCTATTGATGACATGTACATCACATAATTTGCAAATGTGATCTAATTAGTTTACTTAGCATTACTCAAAACAAAAATAATTAATTGACAAGTACACCAAAAATCCACTTATAATTTTATACACAAATCCAAGAATATGCGGTTTCATCATTATAAGTGGTTGAGTTGCCCCTAGTTTTCTTAGAAATATATTAACAACCCAAATTTTGTTTAACTCTTTTGATTCTTTTAATTAGTCTTAGTTATTTTTTATTGGGATGCATGCCAAGAATACTTGGTGCTCATAGCAATATGGGAACTTATTACTTCAAAAGGCAAAACATACAAGATAGCATGCAAGGATTTGAGCCATGTTACTACTATATATTCAGTCACACATGCAAGGATGAGTACTATACGATTTCAAATTCAGAACCCATGCAATTGAGTATACGACTACAAATTCAGAACCCATTTAGCTTTCTTTTGTGACAATTCAGCATTTTTGCGTCCAAATACCGATTAGGCATACCTCACCAGTCGTGAGCAACTAACAAAGAAACATATCTGGACTATACATCCCTCCAAATCGCCTACATTCTATACCAAACTGGCGTATCGGGTTCTGACAAAAATTCCATGGAAAAAAAAAGCAAAAAATTCCACGGGAAATTAAAAAGAAAAAAGTCAACAAAAAAAACATTGGACGAAGCAAGGAACAAAATGCCGATAATATCGGCGATATTTCGCCGATATTATCGGTTTTTCACGGTACCGATATTTTAATTAATATCCAAGCAGTTTTCGACAAAATATCACGATATTTTGGATACGTGCGAATCGGAGAAGAACGCCGGAAATGGGTGTGTCGATTCCCGAGCCGATTTCGTCCCAAAAACCTTGCAAAAACACGATTAAGATCAAGATCTAAGCTACAGAGCGATTGAAAACACAACCACAATTCATATGCATGAATCAATCGAAGAGGTAAGAAGGTGAGGGATACACACATGCGTGTATGATGTGTGTTGGCGACATGGTCGTCGTTGCCGCGGCTCTCCTCCTGCTCGATGGAGGAGATGATGCGCCAGGAGGCACGGCGGGCGCCGATGACCTTCACGACGAACTCGACCATCTCCTCGTACCGCTCGGCTTGCTCAGCCAGCTTGGCCATGTAGACGTTCTCTTCGCAGGGGGAGGGGGTGGTTGCCGCCATTGCTATTAGGGTTCGGAGGTCGATGGAGGGGTTGGATCTGGAGATCTGAAAGGGATTGTGTGATTTTTGGGGGTAGTGAAGCGATAATTGCATTGGGAGGAGGGGAGATGTGGGCCGTTGGATTTGTACCGGCCTTGTTCCCCAATTGGACGGTGTGGAAGCAACAGCTGGCAACACACTTTTTTTTTGTTAAATTTTATTTTTTTATTTTATTTTATAAATCCTTGTGGTAATAATAATAAGAAAGGATTAAAATATCAATATTATTGGCGATTCGTTTTTGTGAAATATTGTACTAATTCATTATATATAAATGATTATGGTATGTTTAAACTTCTTTCATTAATTACTACATATTTTCTACACTCACAATGTTTGCCAGCTCGCTATATAATCAACTTAAATCAGTTAAATCCATCATGCAATGCATTTCCTTCCAATTTTTTGTGATAAACTAATAGATAATTGACTAAATAAACATCCTGCAAAGTTTCAATAAAAATTTTCAAGTTTTTCTTACAATTTCCGTGGTTTCCATGGAAATTTTATCGATATCGATATTATCCCGATATTTCCATCGATATTTCCGTGTTTTCGGACTACCGATATTTCCGATATTACCGATATTTAATACCTTGGGACGAAGAAGGTTGGCAGATTGGAAAATAAAGCACATCCACATTAAGCTCATGTCTGTAATTTAAAATTTTAGTGGGTGATTTGCTTTCCCTACTTTAATTGTTCATTCTGTCCAGCCCATGGATTTTTTAGATTGTGCACTGTATTGCGCATTTAATCAAGTCCACATTCATTTCCTTCTGTAAACTTATTATATATATAGCTACTGAGTGCTGAGGAGTCAGGAACCTGAGTGGAGAGAGTTTATAATATTATAAGATCTACTTAAGGAGCTGCCAAAGCCCTCAACAAAGAAAGGCAAAGAGAGAGACATAGTGAGAAAAACTACGAGAGAAAGAGATGGAATGGAGAAAATGCTACTTGGATGTCATTCTTGTACCACTAGGGTTCCTCATGACTGCTTCGTATCATGCTTGGTTATGGCATAAGGTTCGGACTGACCCACGATCTACCATCATTGGCATAAACACCAGCGGACGACGATTCTGGGTCTCGGCGATGATGAAGGTACGTATACGATTTACTTGCATTCTATGCTAAATTATCGTGGAGAGCGGGTGAATTTTAATTTGCTTTAAAATTATTCATATCATCTTAACTAATCAATAGGTGACACAAAGAGAAAAATCTAAAAGTTGCGTGCATGCATTTAAATATATTCTAATTTTACCGGATATTCCTTATCTGTGCAGAATGTTAGTTAATTATCACTTAAAAACATATGTTGTACGAGTTATGATGTTCATGTTGTTGACAGTCTGTAACATGAGAAACAGTCGAAAAGAGAACGAACGGTACAGTCCTCCAACCTCTATGTTATCTTATGCAGCTATCTTCACAATGAAAGCATGACAGATTAATTAGGTTTAGTTACATATTAGCCCCTGCAATTCTTCAATCATAACTTCCTACCCATTAACCTCTTAACAATTTTTATTTTATACGTAAAACAAACTAACGTAATTTGATCATTACAATTTTTCTAATTTTTATATACATTTTAGCTAAAGAAAAAATAGTTACGCTAATCATAAACAAGAAAGTTAGGTCCACAGATAAATAGTAGGTGCATTATATAGGGAGATGATTTGTCTCACAGCCTTTTTGTTTTTCTCACACACACATCTTCATTTCTGATCATCAAATTGGATAAATCAAACGAAAACAACGAACATAATTAAGCAAAGTACTCTAACATATAGATATATAGATGCATTATTTTTTACAATGTGGTTCCGACTCTAAAGCTCAATTAATAAACACCTGTGTTATTTGTGTGCTCTCCCAGATGAAAATAATATATATGATTGAATAAAAAAATAAAATATATATCTGTCATATTATAAATAGGTACATTAGTATGTTATAAAAGATGATTAACTGTGGTCTGCCATCTATAGAGTGATCTTCAAAAAGAATGTTCCATTTGAGTCTTTGATCGTCCAAATATACGTAGTTTCCTTAATGCAGTTTACCAAAGCACAGAATGATACGAAAACGTAAAGAATATGCACATTTCATTGCTTTAAAGTGAGATGTAACAAGCCAAGCATACAAAAGGTGGCTCATTTGTGAGATTAACTGCATGCCACCATGCATATATTCTTTCTTCCACTTGACGAACCCACTAACTCCTATACATTGCATCACATGCATGTCAGCTCCAGCAGTGTGTTCTTACTTTTACACTGAAGTTGAATTCTCTCTCGCCATAACTTAAATAAATTTAGCATAAAATATCATTGGTAAAATAAAGCTTTAATCATTAAAAAATGTTTATCTTCTATATCAAACCTTTAATATTATGTGGTTGCAACTTACATATTGATAAAGTTGGTCTTATGCCAACATTCTGACATTATTGGTTAATTGTCAATCTTGTTTATTGATATATGGTTTCAGATTTACAGTCTAGTATTAGCATAATATGTAAGATAAGTGAGTAATAAATAGTTTTAACTTGTCGATGACTAAATGATTACATGTTTTTTTTACCTTATCTTTGACAGGACAATGAAAAGAAGAACATCCTGGCCGTCCAAACCCTTCGTAACACGATCATGGGATCAACCCTTATGGCCACCACATCAATCCTCCTATGCTCCGGCCTAGCAGCTGTGATCAGCAGCACATACAGTGTGAAAAAACCGCTCAATGACACCGTTTACGGGGCACACGGGGAAGTCATGGTTGCTTTAAAATACGTTACCCTACTCACAATTTTCCTCTTCTCGTTCATGTGTCACTCGCTTTCAATCAGGTTCATAAACCAAGTGAACATCCTAATTAACAGTCCACAAGAACCCACGTCGTTGGTGTCTCCAGAGTATGTGTCTGCGCTTTTGGAGAAGGGTTACTTGTTAAACACTGCGGGGAACAGGTTGTTTTATGCAGCACTGCCCCTCGTGCTTTGGATATTTGGACCAGTTTTGGTGTTTTTGTGTTCTGCCACGATGGTGCCTGTGCTTTACAATTTGGACTTTGTGTCTAGTAGTAGCACTGACAAGACAAAAATGGATATTGGTAATGAAAATGGGGATGCATTTGTATGAATTGGGCATAGTCGTCCAAAGTGAAGATGGTGCGTGATTCAATCACGGCTGAAGACATTGTGCAAATTAAATCCAAGAGTTGTCAACACCTTGTCTTTCCTTCCATCCATCGCCTCATGTCTTCCATCACCTCTCAATTGTTATGGCGACAGAGGACGATTTCATATGTAATCATAAAAACAAACTTTGATCCATACAGATACGATATATGCAGAACCAACTTAAAAGGAAAACATAATTCATCCTTAATTAAACTATTTAGCATCCTGAGAAGTCATTACACACACTACAACAAAAATGGCCTATGGATACAAAATTGAGGACACAATTAATTATTTTGTGGGTAACTAACCAATTTTACACACAAAAAAATTGTATTTGTTTCCTTTGTATAAAGGCACTAATTAATGTGCCCATTCCTCTAGAAATTTGGCACAAATATTTTTTCTAGACATCATTATAAAAATAATGGACTCAAGTTATCATTTGTGCCAACTTTTTACTTCTAAAGGCACAATTATTTATTTTTTATTATTTTTCATATACTTATGGCCCACACATACCCATCTCTCTCTCTCTCTCTCTCTCTCTCACAGTTAACCACATCCCACTTTCCTCCTTTACCCAGACGCTACCTCTCCTCCTTTACCCATACCCCTCTCTCTCTCTCAGTTAACCCACCCACACCCCACTTTCCTCCTTACCCAGACGCCACACCCCACTTCCCCATCTCTCCCTTTAACCCCTCCCTCTGTCTCTCTCTACCCAAATTCTCCCTTTCTCAACCAAACAAAATCTATGCATCTCTCTCTACCTCTCTCACTTACATTAAGATCTGACTATATATGCGAAGAATTCGGGTAAGCTAAATCTTGATTTACTTTGTAGATTTTTGCTGGATGATTTTTCTATGAGATACACGGTTATTAGGCATGGAAAGGGTTTCAGAATCAAAGGTGCTTCCTAAGAAATATGATGTGGGACACGAGGTGATTTATTCACGTTCGGCCTCAACGAGAGGAGTGGGTCACTTGTTAAACACGCGTTATGGTTTGGCGAGAGAAGATGTTGCTTCTGCAAGAGACAGAGGTCAATTTTCCCATGGGCGATTGGGCTTGGTGAGAGAAGAAATTGCATGTGAAGTCTGAGATCCGATCTATAAGATTCTGAGGAAGCACCATCGTCTTCACTGTTCCTCAGATCAATGCCATAAGGAGGTAGTTGTTTTATATTTTTCCTAATTCGCTATCAAGTTTTTTTTTTTTTTGTTTTGTTTAATTTCTCAAATTTATCGTAATTTTTTGGGATTCCACAGTATTTTGAGGCAAAGGGGTTTAGATGGTTAAGGGGTTTGTTTTTGACCTTTGATGCCTTGTGATCGATCAACTGGAATTTCAAAATTGGATAGTCGGTATTTTTGTTAGCTAGCTGTAGAGTTGTATGATAAGCTTGGAGGTATTTGAGCTGATCTCAGTTAAATTTATACTTAATTATGTCCTCTAATTTTTTGAGTGTTAAAAACCTGAGAGAAACAGAGTTCATACCCCTGTGATTTTTCACGTGGGATGTAACCCTACCTCTATACTTCTGCAATTTTAAATATTATCTATTATATGACTTTAAAGTTTTTGTTAATTAATTCTTTTTAATCAAATAGTATCTGCATTAGTTTCCTTTCCATATTTCTAGTGTTCTAGAATTTTTAGTTTATGCGTAATGTTTGAATTGATTGTATTAAAATTGGTTGTGATTTTTTCTTTCTTTTGTATTACTGTGCAACAAAGACATAATCTGATCTATAAAGTTGTTTGTTTACATTCTTTGATCAAGAGCTGCTAATCAGTTATTAACACAATTTTATATTGTTGGGTATTTATGGACTTATCATTGTCATGATCATCAGTACCTGTATGGCTATCTAGCTTGTGGCCTTGCTGTTCTCTCTACCGGTATGGCTATCGCCAGTGTCGATGATGTTGGTGTTAGGTAATATCTCTCTTTCTCTTGGAAAAGGATTGGCCTTACTCTTGCTAAGGGTGTAGATATCATATCTCTTCAATTGTTTCTTAATTTGATATTCTGAACTGTATTCATCAGATTGTAAATCAGCATGAAGCTACAAGTAGCAACATTGTCAGGCACAAGGAGTTTAATCTTCAAACACTTGGAATTGGTGGCTAAGGTGCTGAGTTTGCAGATAAGTAAGATAACTGATTCTTCTAGTTGCGCTGATATCTTTTTAGTATAACTTTATACCACACTCCTTACTGGAAAGACTTTGATCTTCCAGATAAGGGATCAAGCATATAAAGGGTATGCTAGGCCACCTGGTACTTTAAAAACTCTCATGGCTCGTCAAATTGGAAAGATGTTGAACAAGAAAGAACCAAAGATTTGGAGTTTGATCCACCTTTTTCTTTAATTATTAAATTTCTGAGAGTTCCAAATCTCTTAGGACTAAGATTTGTTCTGTTCATTTGAATGATTACTTTTCTATGTTTCAGCTGTAATTTCAAATAAGACTTACCAATTGATGAGACATGAAACTAAGATAAAATTAAGAACTAGATACTCATTGTCACAATCTTGTATTCTTATTTTTCATAACAAGCTTAGTAATGAATCGATTAAATTCTGCCGGTTGTAAACATTGAACCATGTTGAATCATGATTTAACACATCATTTTGATGCTAGTACATTATTGTAACAAAGCTACTTGAGCATGTCTGAATGATTTTGGATATGCAACTTATCCTTAGATAAGTTAGTTATTATCTGCATTGGTGATTGATGAGATTTCTGTTTTTGTGAACTGTGCTAGATTGTTAATGACCCTTAAGTTTTGAGGAAGTTGGTGAAACTGAGAAAAATGTTAGGAATCTATTTGCTGATGCTGAGAATGATCAAAGGGCTTGCGGTAAGGGAAATATATACATGTCAAGTGCACTTAGGCTGGTTTTTCAATAATTTCTGATCTCATTATGTCCTTAATTCCCCTGGAGACCAGAGTTGTTTGCATGCAATAATCTTTGATGAAATGGATGCTATTTGTAAGGTATAAATATTTCTTAGTCTATGCTTTTTACTAAGATTCTTATTCAACTACGATTTATTTTCAATTCAGAAAAAGTTGTGGGACTCTCTAAGTTTAAGCAAGAAGGGAATGTGGTTAAGTGAGCTTCATTGCACGAAGAACTTGGGTCCAACATCTGCAGTACAGTGGGGGATAATAGGATTCTGAAGAATGGCTTGGTTACGTGGGATTTGTTGTAAATAACTGAAATATGTGTATATTGTGGGATTTGTTGATTTTAAAAAAAATTTCAAATTTTCTACATTAATATTTTTTTTATAAATAGAACCTATTCGGCACAATTTGAAAATTGTGCGCATATGATTCTGTCACCTGACAATCTGACATGGTTGTCAGAGAATTAAGACACAAATAGGTTGTTATTTGTGCTCAACTCTTTGAGCACAAATAGCGATATTGTGTGCTATTAGCAATGGTGACGCCCATAGAGGGCACAAATACAAATATAGTTGCTGCATTGTTGCTATTGTTCTATGAGCACAATTGTTTGTGCTTTTTGGCATCAAAGGGCACATATAATTTATTGTGCACAGTGGCCATTTTTGTGGTAGTGACAACAGATTAAAAGACAATATCATTTTTCATTCATGGAACATATAATTCCTCATATATGGTGGCCCACACGAGGACAAAGAAGGCTTTCAAGCCAAAATCACAGAGAAACAACTTAACACGACGACCGGCATGCTTACACTTTTGAAGAGTTGAGAAATTTTCATCTTTGTCTTCATCTTCTTCACCAGCCTCCAAATTCATCCCATGTAGGGCGGCCTTAACGCTTCGGAGCTGTCTTTCCAGCTTCTTCAAATCGTACATATGTCTCATCATGTTTCAGTTTGCGGTCAACGTAGGCAAACCCCTTCTTATAAATCATCACTAGAACTTGAACCGATAACAAAAGATCAATAGTTAGCATGAGCTTTAACTATAAACTTAAACTTGTTACTGAACCCAAACAAAATTAACGCTTGTATATCCCATGTAAAAAAGTTGCATGAGATCGAATCTTGGTTGTGTCAGTCTCCCTTTCCACCTCCGTGGTTTTGTTCTTGAATTGCTTCTTTAACTCCCTGAGGACGACGTTCTGATCCATGGTGTTCCTAACAATGCAAAAATATTGAGACGTTTACTAAAAAAATACATATTGGCATACAACAGTTAACAAGCGAAGCATGAAAGAACAAGTCGAAATATAACATTAGAAATGGCGAGTTCGATTTGGTTTCTCTAAAGTTCTAAACTATAGGTACACAAAAAAACCGTTAAGTAAAAAAGTAGTACAACTTTAAGATGCAACTCGAAAAGGTCATGGACGCCAAAACTCAAACAAAATTCATACTCTTCAGACTTACATAACATAATGCACACCCATAAACACTCAAACATGAATTAAATAGACAATTTACAAAATATAAATACAAGATGCAACTATTCAACAAAACAATTTATACTTTACCAACAAAAAAATAGTGAAAATTAAGTGCACATTTCAGTTTTTTTTTTTTTTTTAAACATATGCAGTTTTCAGCTTAAAAGCTAAACAGCTAAAGCTTATCAAATCAACACGCCTTGGATTCCAATTTTTGTTAAAAATGGGGACTAGTTGTAGGGCTTAATTCACATCGAACTTCAATATTCGAACTGTCTAATTTTAAGTTACACTTTATAGATCATCTTTGTAAAATATTAGCCAAAACGGAAATGTTGAGGCATCTAATTGAGTTCAAAGAAGTTGAAGAACAATATGTTCTAAGAAACACTAAAATTTCATCATGACAATCAAATAAGTAAATAATTTCGAATTTAATTGATTTTTTGCAAGATTGACTTATGAATGAAGACTTAAAAAATAAACAGTTTGAGTTGTTGAAGTTCGATGTATAATAGACCCATAACTAGTCCCCATCTTTTGTTTTTTTTGTTTTTTACTTATGATTATCAAACAAAATATATATATATATATATATATATGTATTAATGATGTGTCAGAGACTAAAAATAATGTCATCGAATTGTTCAACTCATTTGCGTTTGTCCTTCATATCTACTGATATACCTTATTTTTCTAAGAAGGGTTGTCATTTATGTTTTAGTTGTAAAATAGGTCGAAAACGAAGATAAATTATACATTCCAGGTTTTATAAAGCCGGCGTCGCTCATTGTCAAACGCGTCCTCGTATTCGTTATATTTCAGGTTTTGTAAAGTCGACGTTGTTCGTTGAGTCAATGATTTCAAGGCTAAGATGCGTGCTACTTAATATTTAGTATGTTTCACCCATGAATCCACCAATGCAATAACAACTAGTTTGGCCAAGTTGGCTATTTATGTTTTTCTCGCGGATCAATCCATCCCTCTATTATCCATATATCTGCTCTTGCAATTTCCATTTTAATTCAAACCCTAAACCCCTAATTAGTTAGTAGCTTAAGATGATCTAATGTTGATTTTCCCCAAAACAAATCGGTATAGTTACGCGCGCCTTTTTCCGAAAAGGTGTACCAAAAACGACATCGTTCAGGACTAGTTTTATATTTTAATTAAACAAATTTTTAATAATAAAAAGTTCTTTTCAAATCTGACGAATCCAATGCCCCAAATCGATGTTCTGTTCTTCTTCGCACGCCTAAATTCGATTCCTCTGCGTTGATTTCAGGTACTTCCGAATACAATCTCATATTTTGATTTGTAAGCTTGATTAATTGATACTTTTATTTTAATTGTAATTTTTCTTCTATTTGTTTGTTTGGCTGTTGAGAAAAATTTTATAGGAAAAAATATGAATTCGATTCTAGGGTTTCAGTGGCACAAATTTGAGTTTGGAATGAGATTCTAGGTTTTTAGTAATCAAATTTATCCAGCGTATATCTTTTAAAATCCCTTTTTTTAGCTTAGTTTTCTGTTTAATTTTGTAAAATTTTGTGATTCAAACTGGTATCTGTACATATTTTCCTGCTAGTGATTGATAATTTTGTTATTAACTTTTCAGAAACAGGTAGATTTTGTATGCAAGAAATGTTCCGTAATCGAAAGGGTTAGGGTTTGGTTGATGCTTAAATTCTTATGAGTTAGATAAACTACAAGGCCTAGAGATGAAGTCATTGCCAACTACCATTGTGATTCTCATATTTTTTTTCATTTTCTGCTTTGGGGGTGTTCATGTGCTATCTCTTCGTACACTTTTGACCGATCCTTGCAACCCTAAAGCGCAACAAGACCCGCGAACTCTCATCTCGGATCAGCTAACCGTACTCATCAATGGCTACTCAGAGTCTCGCATCCCTCTCCTACAATCCATTGTCACCACATATGCAGCCTCTTCTTTGGTTTCATCCATTCTCGTGCTCTGGGGAAACCCTTCCACGCCGTCCCAGACCTTGTCCCAACTGGCTCGCAATCTCACAGATTCCTCCTTTGGATTCAGGGGCATCTCTGTAATCCACCAAGCATCGGACAGCCTCAATAACCGGTTCCTCCCCAGACCCGAAATTAAGACCCGAGCAGTCTTGGTCTGTGATGATGATGTTGAAGTTGACCCCAAATCCTTTGAATTTGCGTTTAGAATGTGGGGATCAAACCCGGATCGTCTGGTTGGGTTCTTTGTCAGGTCACACGACATAGACTTGTCAAGGAAAGAGTGGATCTACACCGTTCATCCAGACAAGTACTCTATCATGCTCACCAAGTTTATGCTTTTGAAAATTGAGTATTTATATCGATACAGCTGTGCAGGAGGACCGGTGATGGCCAGCATGAGGAAGATCGTGGATAAGGCGCAGAACTGTGAGGACTTACTGATGAATTTTGTGGTGGCTGATGAGGTTAATGCAGGGCCTATATTGGTAGGAGCCGAGAGGGTTAGGGATTGGGGAGATGCACGCAATGATCACGATGATGGTGATGGTGATGCACGACGAGGATTGACTGGGGAGGTTGCACAGGTGGGTTTGAGCAGTAGGAAAACGAAGCATAGGACGAGGAGAGGGGAGTGTATAAGTGAGTTTCATAGGGTGTTGGGGAGAATGCCTTTGAGGTACAGTTATGGGAAGGTAGTCAACTCTGTCGGTGAACAAGGGTTGTGTCAAAAAGGAGGGAAATTGGTGTTTTGTGATCAATCATAGTTGTTTTTCTGGAAGAACAGAAATATTTCAAATATTAGAAGGATTGGAATCTCATAATTTGTATGATGGAGCTCCCTGGACATATTTCAGCATAGGTGGACTTTCGAAAGAAGGTGCTCCAGCAGGTAAAGTGATGCTGCCACAGCACTCATCAGTCTTTCTTCTGTTTACAAGGCTAAAAGGTCAGGTTGTGTTTCTCGAGGAATTTTCTCTGCTTACTCCGCTGCTGATCGATGACCAGGCAGGCGCTATCAACAATGCCTTGGCGGTTCAAAGATGAAGCAAGATGAGGTCGCAAGGTGTCCTGTTAACGAAACCGTGGAGTATTTCTTCTGGCTGCTGATGGATCCTTTGAAGCTCGAAGAAAAACCAATACACTACATAGATTACTCAACAGGTGCTGCTTTTCAGTATCCGAATCAGTTTGGCTGACAGTGTAAGAGTGCTTATTTTTGAAGATTAAGCACGGAAACTAGTGTGTTGTTGATTTATTAGAAAACAGTTGAATGAAAGTTGATCCTTCTTCTTTTTCATGTGTGGCGGGCTTGGGCCTGGAAGAGTAAATGCTACTTTTGCAACTTTGTTATTGTTTGATCTAATTGAATGGATTGGGCTGCCTCTTGTTAAAAAATATCGTCCTGGCCGTATATACACCGATTGTTTCACCTATTTACACGCAACATAACGACCAACTAGAAACTAAAGTGTTTTTAAAATGAGTAAAAACGTTTTTTGTGAAAATGTTTTTCAAACAAATCTTTGGTAAATATGCAAGTGAATCGTGAAAAAACACTAACTAATGCTTTTTACAGGAAACGCTTCAAGTGCTTTTAGAATGCAAAAATATTTTCTTCGAAAATCAATCTTAGTTATTTTAATTAACGGTGTAACGACTAAAAATCTTGAGTATAAGATAGTCCGAGGTTACTAAAAATCCCCAAAGTGCAATTCCAACGCATGAATCAAAACTAGGATTGGCTATAAATTGGTCGGTAGAATGCAATCAGTAAATCGCACGAATCCAGGAATATGCTTGCCGGGAAGGGAAGCAACCAAATTCCCAATACTTTATGAAGCCCAAGAATTCGGAGCCAATCAAAAACCTTGAGCCTACTAACCTTTCTTCAACACTACCCCTACTGGTGGAGAGATTTTTCGATGTGACCGTCACACGAGATGGTACATCATTTGTCCGTATATAAATGGTGAGATATATGTGTTAAAAGGTTAATAACTTAAAATTTTAAATTTTTGACCACTTACATAAAAACACGTGATGTACCATTCGTGTTTCCGTCACAACTAAAAATTTCTCCTACTGGTTAGGCACCCCTTGAGACGTGCATCAACATTTGAAACCCTACATGTTTAAGGAACAAGTAAAACTGTTGTGTCATTGGGTTATCTCTCTTGTATCTAAGACAATTAGGTGAATGAGCCGGAGTGTTGTAGACATAATAAAATATTATACCGCATTATTTCGCGTAAAGTAATCAAGGGTCCCCAAATGTTACGTCTCTCTCATGGCCGCCTGCAATTTATGCATGCATACTTTGTTCTCTTTGAACCCGACTGATGACTCATCAAAATTGAGTAGGGAAATTTAACCAGCCAACTAGCTAGCTTGTAGGGCACTCTCGCAAAGGATAAGGGCCATAAGGTTGTGTGCATTGTGAGTTGCACTTGGGTGGGTTCTGATAGTAGCCAAGCTAGTCAGATTGTCTTACTCAAGTTTTTCTTTCTTTTATTCAAACAATAGTAAAAATAGATGGTAAGGATAGGCGCGAATTAAGCTCACTTGTTGAGGGAATGGAAATACATAAAGGATAATGAAATGAGTAGTGAATAAATGAAGGGCCGTTACTATTAATGTGATTAATGTGAAGAAAGTAGAGAACAAGAAACCCTATAACTTGAGCTGTAAGTGAAACCAATTTTAAGAGATAAATGTTAATGAGACTCTCTCAAAAGTAGGGTTTTCTGTAAATTCTCTGTCACTTCATGTTTTTTGCACAATATTTTATAATAACATAAAATTAACGTTAAACTGAGAAGTTGCAAAAAATTCACAAAAAGTCTCAATTTAAAAAAGTCTCCTTAACAATCTTCATTTTAAGAACTCGGAAGAAACCTCCTAGAGTAAGAAAGGCACTAATAATACCACAAGTAGAATGTGGAGAATAAGTCCAGTTTTGGTACAGAAAATTGAGTCCAATATTTCACCATCATGAAATCGAAAACTTGTGATGTTTTTCTTTTTGGCCACTTGGTCATTTTATATATTTGCAAGAAATTAGACTGCTTTTTTATGGTGGCTCTGACGTGGGGGCTTTTCTTCTGATCATTCAGCTTAAATAAAAAGTTAGGTAGTTTTCAAAAATAAAATAAAATAAAAAATAAAAAGTTAGGTATTACCTGGTCTTAAATAAAACTAAATAAAGCCATGAAAAAGCAAAATGCAAAGCTCATTGCTTTACCGAAAAATAAAGAAAGATGTCATCTTCGGATCTCTTCTTCTAAAACTTACGGATCAAGTCATTCGAACCTTTAAAATTTGATTCAACGGCTAAAAACAGAGAAGTTAGTAAAAAAATTTAAAAGTTATAATAATTTTTTACCGTTGAATCAAATTTCAAGAGTCCAGATCACTTGATCCGTGGGCTTGGGATGAAGAGATCCGGAAAGAATCTCTTCCCACAAAAAAAGTAACTCAAAAGAAAGTGGAGGAGAAAACTATTCCTTTTAACAGAGTAGTGTTATCTACACATTTATTTTTATTTATTACACACTTCTCTTAATTTTCGATTGTTGAACCAAATAAATTGAAGAAAATTAATGATAAAAAATTAACAAGAATATGTAATAACTAGGTAAACATGAGCGTGCGAATAATACTATCATTTAGCAAGGCATGCAAGGCATCCATCAGCATCTTTGTTTTTAGGTAGGTGCTTGTCTAAATCAAGCTTTCATTTGCTTTTCCACACTTAAACTAATCCTTAGAGATCCACTCTATTTACCTAAACAAACCACCAAACCCTAGCTAGCTATATGCTTTGCCTTCAAGACATTAATTTAATTTAATTTATAGCTTTTGCATATAAAGATGGAGGATTACATAGTGTGATCTTTTGTTGGATTTTGACTGCATTTCATTGGTGGCCCCTTTGATTAAAGCTAATCCAAATTAATTAAGGAACATAGAGAGTCCTTGCTTTATTAAACCCTCTAATTCAAACTTTATAATTTTATATCCATGAAATTACAAGGAAACTTTATGAAACGTGATAAGGGCATTGCCTAAAGTAGCAACTGTGCATTTCCATATTGGATCCAATGTCATGGGCATAAAGCAAAACACTTGTCCATCTATAATAAATGTCTTCTAACTCACTTGTCTTTAATATATTAGTGGTTTACGCGTCCATTCGTAAATAATTGTGGTTCATTTGTAATGCATCGACGACTTAAATAAGTTACAACCACATGAATAACTGATGTCAATATTGCATAAGCAGTATCAAATTGCTAATGATATGCACTAGCTAGAGTTGTGATTAAGGAAGATGATGTAAAAGGCTAGGATATGTAGACTTAGGACTGGTTTGAAGTTGCTTAAATTGTTTTAAAAATTTATTTTTGAAAAATTAAGGTTTTAATTGTGTTTGGTAAATGAAAAAAAAAAACATTATTTATTTTTCTTTCAAAACCATGGATCTAAATCAGTAGAAAGTAAAAGGAGTAGGTTTACCCATGCTTCTCAAAAAAATGTTTTTTTAAGGCAGGTTAATCCCAAACTGCCCCAATCATAACCATTTTAAAAAAGAAAGTAATCATTCATAGTTCTTGCTCCTCAATACTATTACAATCATAGAAACCATGTCCAATTCCTATGGACAATGACCTATCAAACAAGAATGCCCAAGTCTATAAAAGGACATCATTAAATACAGTCCCACAGTGAAAATGCTTAAATAAATAATTAGACCTTCCATTACACATATAAGGACCAATAATTCACTATAAAAATTAACAATGGTATTAGGTGACTTGGCATGATAGTAAGTCTAACCTATTTAAATATGTGGCCCAAAATATTCTTGCAACTAATTTCATATATTTTTTTTAACAAAATGTATTACCTACGCTAAGAAAAAAGGAATGAAATTAGTCTTATAATGGACTAGCAATATATTATGATTCAAACTTGCCTTTAACGAGAATCGAACCTGACCATAGTACTAAGTCAACCGATAGTAATATATGACATAGCATTTTCTATACTATTTAATGTAAATATTGGCCACTTAGTACTACGGTCTAGTGGTGCACTTCTTCACTTGTAAGCGAGATGTCTTATGTCACATCCCGGCCCGGGCCCCCACCACATCCCGGGCTCAACTCCGTCGTAGCACGATGTTGTCCGCTTTGGGCCCCGACCAAGCCCTCACGATTTTGTTTCTGGGAACTCAAGCGAGCAGAATTTCCCAGTGGGTCACCCATCATGGGAATGCTCTGCCCGATTCTCGCTTAACTTCAAAGTTCCTACGGAACCCGAAGCCAGTGAGCTCCTAAAAGACCTCGTGTTAGGTAGAGATGGGAATATACATATAAGGCTTACAGGATCCATACCCTTGGGCGATGTGGGATCTTACAATCCACCCCCCTTAGGGGCCCGACGTCCTCGTAGGCACACTTTCGACCAGGGATTGGCTCTGATACCAAATTGTCACATCCCGGCCTGGGCCCTCACCACATCTCGGGCTTGACTCCGCCGTAGCACGATATTGTCCGCTTTTGGCTCCGACCACGCCCTCATGGTTTTGTTTCTAGGAACTCACGCTAGCAGAACTTCCCAGTGGGTCACCCATCCTGGGAATGCTCTGGCCCATTCTCGCTTAACTTCGGAGTTTCTACGGAACCCGAAGCCAGTGAGCTCCCAAAAGGCTTCGTGTTAGGTAGAAATGAGAATATACATATAAGGCTTACAAGATCCATACCCTTGGGCGATGTGGGATATTACATCTTAGGTTCAATTCTCGCCAAAGATGAATTTGAACCACATTATTGCTAGCTCATTGTGAGGCTAATACCAACCCCCTTCACTTAGTGTGGATAATATCAATTGTTCAAAAAAAAATTTAATTTGGTCATATTTAATTAAAAAAGAAAGTGTAACACATTTATTAATAAAGAAAGTTTTTATTATACATGTCATTTCGACTTATGGATATTAAATGGTTTAATCATGTAACACATTTATTACGTGTGCGTTTCAGATTGATTAATCATTTCATTTTCGTGTCGACACAATCATATTGATAATCTCAATTTAGAATTTAACAGGTTATTGTGTTTTGGTATGCTATTTTAACAAACTTTATTGATTAAGTCCATATCTTAAAGGGGCTTTTAGATTTAGGTTCAAAAAGGTAGAGTGTTTTTAGAAGTGAGTCCAATTATCTAATTATTGTTGTAGGCCTAATTGATTGAGCGATCTAGGGAGAGAATGAGAGAGGGGTGCGGCAACCTTTAGAGAGAGGAGAGATTGATTTAATTGTGAGGTGTGTATGATTCACCCCATTGTGCCTTTATTTATAGTAGTAGAAAGGGTGAATACCTTTCCCTTTATGATTACAACATTTAATAGGTAATCTAGTCCTAATAGGAATATAAGATACTATCCCATATTCTCTAGGATTTACACAATCACATTCCTATTCTAAATATGACTGCAACACTCCCCCTTGAGTGTGTAAATACTCAACAGACCATCGCATCAGTTCTTCAGCAGATAAGGTAGAATAGTTGACGAAGTCATCGGCACAACGGGCAATCGCGAGTCTCATATTTACGTTGAAGTATGCATGTGTAAAAACTCACAAAAACCTCGCTATGGTAAAACCCAAGATTTGGGGAAAACCCATAGACTAAGGGAAAAGTAAGAAAATATGCATAATGTCTTAAACAAACGTCAAACTGGACGAGTGTAGTGAACTCAACGGAGTATGATCATCCCAGAATGGGTGCCTCATCAAAACCTCGTTAGGTAGCAAAAACCCAGTGGGAAAAATGCTCCTAATCGTAGGAAAAAGAGTACATTAAGACCATGTGAGTATGCTTCTGGATACTCCCCCTGAGTTAGACATAACTTCTAAATAAGAGAACTACAAACGATTTAATTCGGACAATTTACGCATACCGATTCCTTGGACGAGCTTCTGAAATGTAGACTTGGGCAACGACTTGGTGAAGAGGTCGGCCAGGTTGTCCTGGGAACGGATTTGCTTGACTTCGATGTTCTGATGCTGCTGCTGCTGGTGTGAGTAGAAGAACTTCGGCGCTATGTGCTTGGTGTTGTCTCCCTTGATGTATCCCTTCTTTAACTGCTCGATACATGCAGCATTGTCTTCAAAGATCGTCGTAGGAAGGTCAACGACTGATGTAAGACCACTAGTGCTTCGAATATGTTCCATCACTTCTCTCAACCAAAAGCACTCACGCGATGCTTCATGCAGGGCGAGAATCTCAGCATGGTTAGACGAAGTCGCGACTAGTGTTTGCTTGGTAGACCTCCAAGATATAGCGGTGTTCCCAATGGTAAAGACATAACCCGTTTGAGAACGTGCCCTATGTGGGTCAGACAGATATCCAGCATCTGCGTAACCAACAAGGCGAGAATCGATCCGGGGCCTATAGGGGGCGGCACCACTTGGAGATTCATGGGTATAGAACAAGCCCAAATCCGTAGTACCCTTGAGGTAGCGGAAAATGTCTTTGACACCATTCCAGTGCCTGCGTGTGGGCGCATTGCTGTATCTAGCCAATAGATTCACAGCGAAGGAGATGTCGGGTCTAGTGCACTGAGCCAAGTACAATAAAGCCCCAATTGCACTTAGGTAAGGAACTTCGGGTTCCAAAATCTCTTCCTCATCCTCTTTTGGACGGAAGGGATCTCGTTTAGCATCTAGAGTCCGAACGACCATGGGTGTGCTCGAAGGCTTCGCTTTATCCTCATTAAAGCGTCGCAACACCTTTTGGGTGTAGTTCGATTGATGTACTAGGATTCCATCCGAACAGTGCTCGATCTCCAGGCCGAGACAGTATCGAGTTTTTCCAAGATCCTTCATCTCAAATTCCGATTTCAAGTGTGCAGCAATTTCCTCAAGCTCTGCAGGAGTCCCGATGAGGTTCATGTCATCGACATAAACTGCAACGATTGCAAATCCGGAATGTGACTTCTTTATGAACACGCATGGGCATAGTTCGTTGTTCACATAACCCTGACTTGTCAAATATTCACTCAGACGGTTATACCACATCCGCCCAGATTGTTTCAATCCGTAGAGTGATCTCCTCAACCTAATTGAGAGAGTGTTCCGTGGTCTAGAACTATTTGAACCAGTCAATGGAAGTCCTTCTGGAACTTTCATGTAGATTTCCGTATCTAGATCCCCATAGAGATACGCGGTTACCACGTCCATAAGCTGCATATTCAGTTTTTCGGAAACTACCAAACTGATTAGGTAGCGGAACGTTATGACGTCCATTACGGGAGAATACGTCTCCTCGTAATCAATTCCAGGGCGCTGAGAGAAGCCTTGCGCTACGAGGCGTGCTTTGTATCGCACTATTTCATTCTTCTCATTACGCTTCCTCACGAAAACCCACTTGTAGCCAACAGGCTTCACGCGTGGTGGTGTAGGAACGACAGGTCCAAATACCTTACGTTTCGCGAGCGAATCGAGTTCGACCTGGATTGCTTGTTTCCAGTTTGACCAATCGGTTCTACGTCGGCATTCATCGACGGAACGTGGTTCAATGTCATCGCTAAGCATGATGTCAGTAGCTACTGAGTACGCGAATGCATCGTCGACGATCATCTCATTTCTATTCCAAACCTCATCCAATACTGTGTAGTGGACCGAAATCTCGCGATTCTCGGGAGGTCGGCATGTTTCGTCTGAAGCATCACCGTAATCTAGAATAACCTCATGCGTTGGAACGAATGAGTAAGCGATGGTCGGATTCAAACTAGGGTCACTAGTTGGTGCCATTTTCCTCTTCCGGGGTTGTGAATCCTTTGAACCAGGGGGTCTGCCACGCTTCAGGGTCGGACCAGATGATTGGCTAGCCGCCAATGTACCTTCCTGCGTGGAAGTTGCGGCCTTCCCCTCCTTCGGGGACGGCCCGGCCTTCCCAGGCAGGTTGTTGACGTACACGAGGTACATCTATCCTTGCAGGTGTGTTTGCAGCGGGTATATGTGATCTTGTCACCTTTGCTAGATCATTAAAAGCATCCGGCATGCTTTGAGCAATGCTCTGAAGATCTATAATTCGTCGCACCTCAGTTTCAGACTGAGCAGTGCGGGGATCTAAATGAGACATAGTGGGAGCATACCACGACAATTCGCGGCGTTCTACGGGAACGTTAGCATGCTTATCTCCCCCTAACGACGGGAAGACTGTCTCATCAAAGTGACAATCCGCAAAACGTGCGGTGAAGAGATCTCCTGTCAAGGGTTCTAAGTATCGAACAATTGATGGCGAATCATAACCGACATAGATTCCCATTTTTCTCTGAGGTCCCATTTTGGTACGTAGTGGCGGCGCTATTGGCACATAAATGGCGCACCCAAACACCCGTAAATGCGAGACGTCAGGCTCGTATCCAGTGACCAACTGTAACGGTGAATGTGGTTGGGTAGCGATGGGCCTCAGGCGGACCAACATAGCTGCGTGCAGTATTGCATAGCCCCAGGCAGATACCGGCAGTTTGGTTCTCATAACCAAAGTCCGAGCTATCATTTGAAGGCGCTTTATGAAAGCTTCTGCCAGGCCGTTTTGGGTGTGAACATGGGGCACAGGATGTTCCACATCAATCCCTACTGACATGCAATACTCGTCAAAAGTCTGTGACGTAAACTCTCCAGCGTTATCCAATCGAATCGACTTGATCGGATAATCAGGGTGGTGAGCCCTTAGCTTAATGATTTGAGCTAGGAGTTTAGCAAACGCGGCGTTGCGTGTGGACAACAAGCAAACATGTGACCATCTTGTCGATGCATCAACCAACACCATAAAATATTTAAATGGTCCGCAGGTTGGTTGGATTGGTCCACAAATGTCCCCTTGAATCCTCTGAAGAAATTTAGGGGGGTCGTGAATAATCTTTGTGTGGGAGGGTTGAGTATTCAACTTCCCTATAGAACACGCTTGGCATGTCGGGACCTGAACATAGGGATGTAACTTATGCCCGTGAGAAGATTTGAGGATACGGCGCATCATGTCACGTCCAGGGTGTCCCAAACGATCGTGCCAAAGCAACAAAGTGTCCTGGAACTCAAGCATAGGGCCGGCCACATTGTGGGCTTCTATGCCCCGAATGGTCGTGATGTACAACCCATTCGGCAGACGTTCCAACTTCTCATGAATATGCTTCTGGCCATATTCGTATGAAGTGATACAAAGATATTCAGAACCATTCTCTTCAGTGGTTTCAAGATGATATTGATTATCTCGAATATCTCTAAAACTCAGCAACGTTCTTCCGGAACGTGGAGAATAGAGTGCCTCCTTAATGGTCAAGAGTGTACCATTAGACAACATGATACGTGCCTTTCCGTATCCTTCAATCAGGTTGGATGGGCCTGAGAGAGTTGTCAAAGGAGCTTTCTTAGGTACGAAGTTAGTAAAATAGTGTCGTTCACGCAAGATGGTGTGCGTGGTTGCACTATCTGCCAGACAACTAACTTCCCCACTAGGCATACCTAGAAAGAAATTGATTGAATTGGTCACATGCATAAATATAATTCCATTCATTCAATTAAGCAATTCGAGAAAATAATATCCATTTCAATAACAATCCATAATTCAAAACAAACCAAAACCAAACAAATTATTCCAAATACTTAGAAAAATTGTTCAAAAATTAAACCATAAACCTAACAAAAATAGGGATAGGGGCCGGCCACTCCTAGTGGGTTCGGCCACTAGGGGTACATGCCCTAAAATCATGTCTAAGTTATTCGTCCATAGGTGCAGACGCCTCCTGGAAGTCCGATATCTCCATTGATGTAGTTGCATCTTCCGGATGATCCACATGTGCAAAGTTAGACTCACGACGTGAATGATACTTGGCAATAGCCTCAGGGGAAGCTCGGCATATGCGTGACCAATGATCCTTTGATCCACAGCGATAGCACATGTCCAATTCAGTAGAAGCAGCCTGAATGGGAGCTTTGCCCTTGTTCTTGAAGTTTGGGACCTTAGGGGCGAGTTGCGGACGCTGCTGGGTCGCAATTTTACCCTTAGGTGCGGCACTCTGTTGACCATGGGCCCGTGGTGGGACTTGTCCCCTATTTCCACGGCCATGACGAGTCTGTCGTCTTTTCTGGCTGCGATAGTTAGTCGCATGCGCTTCAGGCGCGGCGTGCGAGCCAGTGGGTCGAGCTTGATGGTTTTTCATCAAAAGCTGGTTCTGCTTTTCAGCAAGAAGTAAAACAGAGATCAAATCCGAGAATTTGGTGAATTTCTGTGCCCTATATTGTTGCTGCAGGACAATATTGGTGGCATGGAAGGTCGAATAGGTCTTCTCCAGGAGATCTGATTCGGTGAGTTCCACTTTGCAGAATTTCAACAAAGAACGGATTCTACAAACTTCAGAGTTGTATTCATTCACAGACTTAAAGTCTTGGAAGCGAAGGTGCTGCCAGTCGTGTCTTGCTTCAGGCAAGTATATGTCTTTCTGGTGATCGAAACGGTCAGCCAGAGCAAGCCAGAGGGTGCGTGGGTCCTCTTCAGCGAGATACTCGGTCTGCAGTGCATCATGGATGTGTCTTCGGATGAAGATCATTGCAGTAGCCTTCTGAGCTTCGTCAACAGGTTTGTCGGCGATGGGAGTCTCGATGGTGGCTCGAATGCCCTTTGCAGTTAAATGGAGCTTCACGTCTTGAACCCACTTCAGATAGTTTCGTCCAGAGACTTCTAGAGCGGTGAAATCGAGCTTGTTCAAGTTCGACATGTCCCTAAAACAGAGGGAAACAAAACGTGTTTAGTCATATGGTAAGCCATAGACATATATCGGAGAACATACAGGTTCTTTAGACATGAATTGGTTTAATTTATGCATGAAAGCTACAGGTTTCATGTGGTATGTTTTGAATGAAAACTTCAGGTTTCAAAGGCACTAAATTTGAAGCTTCAAGTTCAATTTAGTATTTTATGAACGATTAGTTCATAATAAGAGGTTCCTGCAATAAACACAGAATGCAATATACTAACTTAGTGTAGTGGATTTGAGTTTCTTCGGGAACTCAAGTGTGAGAGCTTCGTTACTACGAAAGTATGTTACGGTTCAAAGTATAAAGAGAAATTATTGAATCGTTAATGTCCAAAAGTGATCTTCAGGTCAAGAATTTTGGATTCATTATCAGATTAATGGACTGTGGGTCACTTTTAATTAATTCGATAAATCGGGCCATACAGGGTCGATTGTAGAAGCAAAATAATATTAGTATAATATTATTGGATCGAAATCAAAGCTCCAAAGATAATTTGGGCTTGTGCCGTGGGGTGGGGGAAGGCACGGGGTGCCTTAAGAGGTCACGGCAGGGCCTGGGGAAAGGCCAGAAACCATGGCTGCAGGCCACGGGGGAAAACATCCAGCCGAAGCTGGGTTGGGTCCTTATGGACCGAGGGATGCGCACGAGGGGAGCCCAAGACAGTGGGCTGCGTTGTGTGATCTGCGGGCCACGCAAGAAGCCCAGCAAAAGCTGGCTTGTACGTGCGTGTGTGCATGCTTTTGCCCAGCCGAAGGCTGGCAGCAGTGGCGCGGGCCTCTGAGGACCGTGGGCTGCAGGCCCAATGACAGAAACACAGCAGGCCGAGGCCTGATGGTGCTGGCGTCGCAGGGAGGGTGCGGTGCACCCAGTCCCGATCCCTATTCCCATATTTTTTTTTTTCAATTCCCTTAGGGTTTTAGGAAAAAACCCTAACTTGCTTCTAATTTAGTTTTATACTTTGACTCACAAATTCCACATAACAATTTAATTGTGTGATGCATGAAACAAATATATATATGAATTTGTGAATATATATATCGGAAGGAAAATATAAACATAGGGGGTTCATGCATCATGGGGAATGTTTTCATGCTTCATGGGTCGTTTCAAATATCTTACTTTATTTTAAGCGTACCTGAGTAGCAGAAAACAAATAAGCCTTTGAATGTAGTGGATGATAGCCTCCTTCTACGATGCGTCAATTCCTTAGCTCCTGGTAATTCCTTAGCTTCTGGCAAGAGCGTGCTGATAACGTGTTGTAGGCCTAATTGATTGAGCGATCTAGGGAGAGAATGAGAGAGGGGTGCGGCAACCTTTAGAGAGAGGAGAGATTGATTTAATTGTGAGGTGTGTATGATTCACCCCATTGTGCCTTTATTTATAGTAGTAGAAAGGGTGAATACCTTTCCCTTTATGATTACAACATTTAATAGGTAATCTAGTCCTAATAGGAATATAAGATACTATCCCATATTCTCTAGGATTTACACAATCACATTCCTATTCTAAATATGACTGCAACAATTATATGTTTTTATTTTTTTTTATACTCATTTTATATTTTCTGAAAATATTAAAAATCAATTAAAATCTTCTAATATTATGCTTTTTCCAACTCCAAAAAATATAATTAATATCTTATAACAAAAAAACTAATATACTAACATAAATTTGTCTACAAAACATTCTACCCTAACTCAAGTAACAAATATATGAATGTATATTATACATATAGGTGAGATATGAAACCTAATTAAAAGGTAGAAAAAACATAACATACCTACAAGTAAGACTCATTAATCTGTGTCAGGTTGATTATAAATATAAAAAAAAAAATCTGTCATATAGGTACATAAATATAATTAACCTCTGATATAGGTTGATTAAAAAAATTAAAAATTAAATCTATAAATAGGTTTAAAACAGAAGGAAGAACGAGAAATAACAAAAAGATAAGTAAAAAGAAATAAGCAAAGAGATAATTAGGAAGAAATTTGATTTTTATAATAAATCTTATTATTGAACAGATAACTATTGATAATTAAATATAACAAATTGGACTTATTTTAATAAATTGGACTATTCCTACTATTGGCTCAAAAAATTGGACTTATATCAAGTTTCCCCTATCTTAAAACATGATTGCACATAAATAATAACTTTAAGTTATTTGAAAACATAATATAAGATTCTGAATAAACAATAATTTTGAGCAATCTGACAACGTAATATATTATAATTGTAAAACGTTTTGAACTAGCTTTTAGAATAAATATTTGAAGAAAGCTCAAGTTCAAATTACACAGTTAAAAAAATAATCAAACACGAAGGGGATCTGAGATTCTGAATTATATCCCCTTCCCTTTCATTCTATTTAGATGGTCAGGATTACCTCCTATATACATTGACATTGAGAGAGATAAAGAAGAAAAAGAAAAGGAGGCAGGAAAGGGAAAAGAGGCAGGGGAGAATCCAAAACCCTACCAGATTCAGGTGCCCCACCACACGATCAACTTGTTTCGTGTCAGCATCATGATTCTTCCAGATTCTAGGATTCAACGGTCAGATCTTCACAAAATAAATAAAGTATATTGCATTACTTGTACACGAAGATCCCGTCATGTTTAATTACCACAAAAGCCACATCTCGCGCCATTCGTCGTACAATTCACAAGGGCATTTCCGTAATCTGATGCAACATCAAACTTTTAACTTCATGTGCCGCCCACTTTTTCTTTACGTACTTTTCCACACCGCATTTTGCTATTTATACCCACTCCCTCTGCTCTTATTCCCTCCCCCTTCCCTCTCCCTCTCTCCCTCTCTCCCTCTCTCCCTGCTAATCTCACCGGAGGTAGCACGGAGATCCCAAATGGAGCAAAAGCCCCGTTTCCACGTCGAGGTACACTCCCAAACAGCCTCGTCCCCCTTCGAATTGAAGCGGAGCCCGTCGGAGGTTTGTCTTGGCGAGGCCCTGGAGTACTTACTGGAGAAGCCCATGATCGGTCAGGAGGCCGCCGATACGCAAGGGCACCGCGATCAAAAAATCGGCGAACTTCGGGCGAGAGACCGGAGTTTCGCCGATACGGATGTATTTTTCGGCGACGTCTGCGCCGGCGACCACGCTTTCCAAAATCGGGTTAGTCACACTCACTCTTCTCACTTTACGGGACTTTCGGACACCGGGGTCCAGTCCCACGTCATCCGTTGCAATTTGACATGTTAATATGTACGGTTTTAATATTTTCATCAAAACGTCGTCGTTGTGGGGTTGGAAAATGAAATTTTGCTTAATAATTTTATGTTTGTTTTAATAATTAATTCTTGGGTAATTAATCGTACTTAATTCAAAACACGTATGGCAGTTAGCAAGCCAATCACATCATGCTTGAAAGGTTCCCAGTTTAACGGAAGGGGATCAATTCCTTCCACAAAATACACCCAATCAAACATTTCGGCTCTTGAAATTTGATCTTATTGCTACAAACATAGATCCTTTAAAAGTTATAATAACTTTAGTCGTTTGATCAAATTTCAAGGATCTGAATTAGGTGATTGGGTGAATTTGGTGGAAGGGATCCGGAGAGATCCCTTTCCCAGTTTAACAAGTCATTGATGATGGGGAGGCTCATGTCAATTGTTTGAGAAACACACAGAATTCTAAATCCTAGAGATTTTTCCTTTAGGAAAGCTATGGATTTATTTTCGTAACGAAATGGTTTTTATGGTTAAGTTAAAACTCAAATTTACGTAGACACTGAAAACCGACACACATACTGTATAGGACAAGTGTATAAAATGAAGTGTGGCATTGTTTTATAAATAATTCATTAGCAGCCATTACAAGACAAGTACATATACTGAAGTGTTAAATGTTGATTTCTAGCTGCAAGAACATTATTTACAAAGTGGTTTTATATATTCATTAATGCAGGATATAGTGAATGGTTTTTCAAGCAGTGAACTGACAGAAACCCTACTCTGCACTCAAAATCTCACTCCAAAAAGCTCCTGCATCTCAGCAGCCATGGATTCCCAGTCGTCGATTTGTGGTATGCTTTCGGAAAAAACATGTCAAGCTTGCACCTTTACACTTGCTTATGTGTGTTTTCATCGCTTTTTCTGCGTGTTATGTTTGTGTTTCGGGCGCCATCTGTTGCTTGTCGTGTGATTTAGTGAGTTTTGATATATGGTTTTTCAGTGGGCAGTCCAACATCGGCTGCTAAACCGACTGGCGGAGATAACCAAGCAAGAGGAGCCTACAGTGGTTCCTCCGGAGAACAATCGGATGAGGATGATTTCGAGATAGAAGTCAGTCCGTGTGGAGACAGCACAGAACCCCTCGACATCAAACGCATTAGAAGGTATTATATATGGGAAATAATTTCCGTATACCTTTTTCTCCTTCTGCGCACCATCCTTTCTTTCTGTCCTTTTGGATTGAATATTCGAAGGCCAATGGTCTGAAATAAAGAGAGGCGTGCAGTTGGAACAAGGGTGTGTGGAAAATCGCTTCCCTTTAATTTTCTATCTTTTTCTGTTTCCATTTTTTTAAATATGGAATTGATCCAAAACTGCATTACCTTTGTCATTAACTTGCAGGAAGGTCTCGAACAGGGAGTCTGCTAGGCGATCAAGAAAACGAAAGCAAGCACATCTTGCGGATCTCGAGTCGCAGGTATCAAATATTTTTGGTGGAATCTTCACCAGAACAAAATTTAGAGTGTATTTATACATGGAATATTTGAAGTTATTCTGATGCAGAAGTTTGATTTATGGTTTGATTTCAGGTTGAACAACTGAGAGGAGAAAATTCAACCTTATATAGGCAGCTAACGGATGCTTTTCAACAGTTCCGTGACGCTGATACAAACAATAGAGTAATGAAATCGGATGTGGAAGCTTTGAGAGCCAAGGTATAAAATAACACCAAAGAGTGCTTAAGCGTGGAATTAAGCGCGGAATATCAAAACATTAGGCAAAGCAATCGTGACGGTGAAAAATCTTTAACACAAGCAAACATATAGGGTTTAAAGAGGGTGGAAAATCTGTAGAACAGAACCTCTGATTTGCCTTGTGGCTTGCGAGTGAGTGAAGTAGTGGATATATAGCGAAACAATGACAAACAGTTATAAAAACACGTCAATCAGCGATTAACGAAAACTATATTTTGTTATAACAAACTGAAAAAAAAGGTACTAAGCCATGTTTTTGTATGTGGATTTAAAGAATTTCCATGTGACAGTAGTAAAATGTCAAGGAATCTTGTCACTAAGGAGTGGTGATTTCATTTTAGGTGAAGCTAGCTGAAGATATGGTTGCTCGGGGCTCAATGACCTCTAATTTGAATCAAATTCTTCAAGGTCATCTAGGCACGCCGCAACCACTCAACCCTCAAAATTTGCGCGGGGTAGCAGCACACGTCTCACCAACTATTACCATCCATGGACAGGATGCTCCGTATGCTGGAATTGCAGTCTCCGGACAGAATGCAAGCTTTGGACTCGGAAATGCTGGTATGGCGAATAGCAATCTGAGTAATCGGATGATGAGCGATACAGTTAGCTGCGTCTCGGATATCTGGTCATAAAATAAAACGATTGTAATGCCTGTAGCCCTGTCGGTTAGATCGAATATGTCTTATAATATGCTTTAGGCAGATCTCTAAGCAGTTCTTAGAAGTGTCTCTTTTTCTTGGTATTTTTCTACGTTCTTTTTTATGGTTTTCTAGCTTTTGCTAGACTCGTATTTCTCATGTGAAATGTCGCAGTTTGTTGAAGAAATTGGAATGTTTTAATCGAAACATGCAAATTTAACCATCCATTACACCAACGCATCTCATACATCAGTGCATTCTTCTAGAATTTTCAATTATTTTCGATTTCGACTTACACACTCCATAAGTCAACAGATTCTTCTTTCTTTTTGTTTCTGTATAATAATTGAGGTTGCAAAGAAGGAAGATCATGCTGCCAACTGTGTTATATAATTAAGGAAAAATGCTTTTACTTGAAGAAATGCTCACATGAAAAGCAGAAACCGCGTTTTGTAGTTGAAACGTTGGATCCATCCACATACGCTTGTCATCTCCCTAGTTAGCAAAGTAGACACATCAGGGTTGCACACGCGCACTGAACTTAATGTCATTTTATATTCGAGCCTGCTACGGTCAATCGTTCATGAGTTGTGGTATAATTTATCGCAGATGATCCGATTATTCACATTTGATCATTAATAAAAAATGAACCTTGTTTATATTATTTGGGCGTTTGATCCCAAATTTGATCAGTGGTTAGAAATCGATCGCATGCACAGACTTGTTTTTATTATTCCTGGTAGTGCTGACTTAATTAAGTAGTCCAACTGATGTAATTTTAATATAATTTACAAAATGTCAGACAATTTACTCTCTTTTATTTGGGTGTGCCTGCACTAAGGGAAGGTGCAAAGTTGCAATGGATAATTTAATATTTTTAATTCATTATATAGTGTTCTGTCATCACTGTTAATCACACTTCATGTTATCGTAATCGTAATTTGTTTACATAATTGTATCGTAAGAGATTATCTAATTGCGTAAGGACTTATAGCATTAGTGATTATACATTCTTCTTCTTCGTAAACCTCATGTCTTTGTTAAGCAAAAAAATGATTTCTCCATCAAGGTTGAATGATTGTGCTTAAGATAAATGAAAAGAAGAAACAACAAAAATTGGATGGTGAAAAAAATTATGAGTCCATTGAATTTACAATTGGGGCAACATATTGTTTGACGAAAATAAAAGATAAGCATCTTGATCTTAATCAATAAGCTAATGACATTTTAATTACCCCATCATTAACTCAAACTCTCGAAAATCAACCTTCCCATCCATATTCAAATCCACAACCTTCACCATCTTCTCAACCTGGTCCATCTCCCACCCACTCCCCAAACCCAAGCATTCCAAAACCCTTTTCAACTCCACAGCCTCTATGAATCCATTGCCATCCTCGTCGAAAATCTTGAATGCTTCGCGCAGGAGCTCGTTGCGCTCGGACTCATCGTCCTCCAATCCACCAAGGACCTCCTCCACTGGCACTTCATGATCATCCCCTGGCAAATCGAAACCCGTCTGGTCTTCCTCATTACGTATTAGTCCAAGATTCTCCACGACACGCCGCGCCCTTTCCTTCTTGATTCTTCCATTTGTTTCCATCCCAAACACTGTGATCAGTGCCCTTGCCATGGACTCATCAACTTTGGTTGCAATATTTTGTGGTTTGCATTTGGAATATTGGTCACGTTGATCTTCACGAACAGTGTGAGCTCCTTTGCTTGTTGAACTTGATGAGACTCCTCCAATGGCTTGAACCAAGTCACCAAGTAATCTAGAGCAAACTCCTGTAATTCCCATAATGCCACTGCACAGAAAGCCTAATCAAGTGTGCAGAAAATATGGAGAAATATGAAATGTGTGTGATTTCCTTCAAAAGTGAGTACAGTTTATATGGTGTTTTTCATGACGAAATGCCCCCTTTTTTTTGGTGAATTACACGAGTGCCACTCCAACATTAATTAAGATAATTGTGATAATTATTGTTTGACAAGTCTTTAAGATTCTTAAGAAGCTGGCAATTGGCATTGAATATGAATTTTTAATTGGAACTGGTGCAATACACAAAGGATGCTGTCATATTTGTTTTAGGTTGGTCGGTTTAATCAGCAACACTTGGAAGAAAATAAATTACTGGTCAGAAAAGTAAATTCGGATTAAAACAAATTAGTTGTATTTTAAAAGACACTTGAGATTAACATGATTATAATACTTGCTATGAATTCGACAAAAAAAATTAATAAAAAAACTTGCTATGAAAAACCAAGCATGTCAAATAAGTTTTGACATATTTGCTTGGACTTTAATTTAAGATGAATGCCAATTATCTTCCCTCCAAGTCCGTATCTTCTTCCTTTTTTCTTTTTTTAAATTGTAAAAAGACACAAAAACCATATATATATATATATATATATATATATATATATATATATATATGGTAACGATATCACATATAACTTCAACTTTGAGATGAAATAGTATAACGGTTTGTTTAGAAATGTTTTAAAATGACTGAAAACGATTTTGATGAAAATATTTTTAGAATCAATTCTTAATAAAATTAAAACTCAAGTGAATTCTGAAAAAACACTTACTTCTAGATATGCGAAATAGTGGTCATCTAGTGGCCATCTAGAAACCAGAAAAAGGAAATAATATAGCACTTGAAGCAAGGAGTCATGAAGGGCACTGATAATGTTTCTTTTATAAATGAACCATTGGAGATAATTTAAAACACTCAAGCTTAAAGAAGAAAAAAAAATCAGATTTAGTGATATTGTAGAGATGATTTTCTTATGTCGGAAGCAAATCCTTTTTCTGGAGTTACAAGTTACAACTGAGCTTAAATATCAATTTTTAAAGGCCACAATAATTTGATCCATAACCTCCGGTGATGTAGGTCTGGAGAGGATTTGCTTGTTATTTATTTATTTATTTTCTTCCACCTATCATGCCAGATACCTCGTTTTTCAGTTTTATACTCGTATTTGCAACATTAATTTATTCACTTAATTTTTCCAGTTAAATTAAATAATGTTCTCGGTCTAATGCATGCACTGCCCACCATCTCACGTGGGATACACAACACACTAATGACGTGTTTACGTATCCGTAATCAGAATGAGAATGAGAAATTGAATTCCGATTACGGAGTACTCGGGTATTTACTAAATATGGAGGAATAAAAAAAGCAATGGGGTCCACACAAATTTTGGAATTCAATTTCTGATTGTTTGGGTAATCGGAATGACACTTTTGTTTACTTTATGCCCTCACTTATATTTTTTATTTCCAAGACTATCATTTATAAACCCATTAAAGTATATAAAATATTTGATTTGGGACAAGACATTTTAGTAATCATATTGGTTTATATTTCGATTATGCTGATTAGTAAACAGTTTTATGAAATTTTATTCCGATTCCTGAACATTTAAGTAAACAGCTTCAACAGAAATCCGATTCTGACTTCTCCTCATTTTAACTCCTCCTCAATTCAATTCCTCATATTTTCATTACCGTTACGTAAACGTGCCATAATTTAAAATTTCCTCCTAATCTA
The DNA here is from genome assembly GCA_036320875.1 of Cotoneaster glaucophyllus. Lineage (NCBI taxonomy): Eukaryota > Viridiplantae > Streptophyta > Magnoliopsida > Rosales > Rosaceae > Cotoneaster > Cotoneaster glaucophyllus. The sequence continues at coordinate 6,411,607 of CM070073.1, read as the reverse complement.
ATCTTTCACGTGGATGCAAGTTCATTCAAGAAATAATATGCATTGGAGAACAAAAAATATATTGGATCGTTCAGCTTTTAAATTTAGACAATAAATTATTTTAAGTGTCACAAATTGTATATAATCATGTGTTTATCTCTTTTGTCGTACATCAAATTTTATAAACAAATAAAATTCTTGGGTGTTGCCAATTAAGTAAAATGATATGGGAGAGATACAAGAAATAATGTGTAAGGGAAAGAATAATGTACAAGGGAAAGAAATATGTTTTTTTTTTTTTTGTCGAAGGGAAAGAAATATGTTGGATCACTTCTAAATAGTTTTGGACGAGACACGGGAGATTCTTAAGCATTACAAATTTTATACATTATGCGTCCACCTCTTTGTAGGGCCAACTTGTAAACCCTCATGATAAATAAAAAAAATTATTACGTATCACTGTCATAGGGCCAGCTTTTAAATTGTCATGATAAATAAAATAATTCTTACTCATCACTGGTAATGTACAACGAAATGATACAGATGCGGACATTTGTATATGACAGATTTTCTCATTGTGCCGTAATTTCAAGTCGAGTGTATTAATATGCTAAAATCAATGGACAAGGAATTTTTTTTATTTTAATTTTTTACTGTCAAGATGAGAGAGAGTTCGTAACTATTACAATAATTTAAGAGATGTAAGAGTTTCAATCCCGAGACACATGGGGTTGAAACCCAATACCCTAAGCATTTCAAGTGTGCTCAAATTTTCACTTTTAATGTACGTGCTATATACACTCATTCATCTGGGGTACAAGTTTGTAATGATAATGAAGGATAAAAAGGCTTAATTACCAGCCTCAATTAATCAGAGGTCCTCCACCACTAGGTGCCGTTTCTGCGAATCTCAAATAATCCGCCGGGACCGGAATATTTAACTCTGAACAAATGAAGTGGACTATCTTTCCGGTCTCTGCACCAAACACCATTTTATTCAACGTTACAGCAATGGAGAGCCTATTTTTTATGTCACAGAAAGCAGTTGAGCCACCCATTCCTGCGTGGCCAAAGCCAATAAGGGACCCGTCCTGGGAATAATACCTGTGAAATCCCAGTCCAAATTTCCCATCTGGTTTAACCAAGTTTGCATATTCGCCGACACCCATGAAAGCATCATGAATTCTGGGGTTGCTAAATATCTTAGCGCCGTCCTTTTGAGGATTAGGATTCACAACGATCTCATCCAACATGTTGTCACTTGCGTTGCAAGTGTTACTGTCGCTGCTCGTGTTTCTACTGTGACTACCAATGTCGTGGTCCTTGCTATCTTGTGGAGTCTTCTCATACGTATTAGTTCTCATATTCCTAAAAGCAGCAGATATCTTCTTGCTTCTGTTATCTTTCTGCTGTTTTGGTGATGGTTGAGCAGGAAATTTGGGAATGTGAGGGTGGCTACCAAGAGCTGGCTTAGTGGAAGAGGAGTGAGGCGGTGGAACAACGCCGCCATCAGCTAAGGCTGCATAGTAACGTGCAAGTGCACGGGCTGAGAAATGTCCATTAGCTGCAGGTATCATGGCACGACGAACGTTTAGCATGTTAAATAGAACGGGCAATGCAGTTGCAAATTTCTCTAGCTGGAAAGTGGAAGGCATATCAGGACGACCCCTAATCCCTGAAAGCTTCTTCAGGTCTTCTGTATCGGGTGTAAGGGTTGCAAGTCGAGATTCCACACCTAGGAAAAGATCAAAAAGGCATGGTAATTAAAAAATGAAATCCCAGGTTCACGATTACCAGAATACATCCTGACAAAGTACTGAAGCAATACTTTCATATTGACTGAAAGCAACAGAAAGCAAAATAGGATATCAACTCAAAGAAAGAAGTGCAATTGCAGAGTCATGACACGTATTCCATGGGTTTAATGAAGCAAAAACATAGTATACTTGCCTGGAGGTATTCCGATATAAAACTCCCCTTCTATTTGGAGGGAACGAACAAATGCTTCTTCAAGAATCTCCTTGAATTTCCTCTTCGATGCATGCTGTTCCACCCGAATAGATAATTAGAAAAATGGTCAAAGCAAGCATTGAACATGAGATTCACGTTCATACAAACAACGATTCCAATAGATACTTAAAATTAATGAAAATAGTAAATGTTAAAAATTGTTCTGAATAGTAGGCAACTGTACCTCAATGATTCCACCGCATATCCAACCGAAAGTTAGGTAGTGATACAGCTGCTCCTGGCCAGGTTCAGTCTCAGGTTCTGAAAGGGCAACGCGGTTTAAACACTCCTCCCAGTCTGAGATAAGCAAAGGGTTTTCTATGAGGTCTGCCACTGCATTGTGCAGTCCAGAGGTATGGTTAAGGACATGATGGACCTAAAAATCAAAGGAAAGTACAAACAAAACTTATAGCTTTAGTGGATATTGGATTAAGAATATCAGAAATTGAATCAAAGTATATACCTTTATGTTATGTTTTCCAAATGATCCAAATTCTGGCCATATATTTGCTACATCTTCCTCGAGGTTCAATTTTCTGAACGGGTGGAAAAGTTAAAACAATTTACCGTACTTACCAACATAATGCATAAAGAGACATTATAAATCCCTCGTCAAGTCATTGTGGTTAAGAGTAACATACATGGCAGTTATTTTATCAAACTACTCCTGAAGCCATGCAGGTAATGCCTAAAATATCAATTACTTCTTCTTATGGATCACATTATGGAAGTTTTTATACCAAGATTGATTCTCCTGTTGTGCAGAATGGAATGGGATCCCAGACCACCTAACACAATGAGATACAAGCTACATGCTATGAAGACGCAAAAATAGAAACGACAGCTTATTCTAAATCAGGTAAAACCGTATAACATGCCCAAATGCCTCAGGCACATATTTTATACAGCAAAAAGAAACATGGAAATAGAATTGACAACATGGAAACATACTAATACTCACCCAGTGTCTACCAGCCAATGTAACATTCCAGCCGTTATACCCTTTGTAGTAGAAAAAACTGGGAAAAGGCTGTCGGGCTGAACTGGACGAGGATCATATCTACCAAGGACTCCAGCAGCAGTGTCAATAATAACTTCCCCGTCTTTGTAGGCACATACCTTAATTCAAAATCATGAAAGCTTGATTAAACTATAATTCGAAAAGAAAAATAGTCAAGTTTGAAAACAAACAATCAATTTTTTTGAAGTACAAAAGAAGTAATAATAATATGAAACAACTGTTGTGTACTTCATTCAATACAAAAACAGAGGTAAAAATAAATAAACAATTCCAAGGGCATCTAGCGATCAAGCTCTTTGATCTATTATCATAAAGCTTTAACAAGAAAAGATCAGCATTCATAGAACACGCAACACAATTGTCACGAAGTGAAACTTGCACTGGAATATAAGTGAGAGCAGAAAGATCATACAATGTCAAGCTTTATTAAACAATATACATAAATGGAAAAGGACTATTCAAATTTTCATGGCATCATATCAACAGATAAATTGGTGCACACCTGGACTCCAAGTATTTTATTGTTATTCCCCAGCTCAACTAGGAGTTGCCTCAGCTTGGCCTCCACATTACAGTGGGCAGGTGTGTCATAGACCCAGTGATCATTTTCCACTGGTCCCCTACTAATGTTTCTGAAAATTTTGGGTCGATCAGAAAAGAACCAGATATGACAACAAACCAATGCAACACAATATTCAGCATACACTTACCCTTGTAGAACGGATTCAGCAAATGGTCTCATGATCTCTTGATATACAATCCGGACATTCATTGTGGAAGAAAGCCCTACGTCCAAGTCAAATGCAAAATTAAAAAGTTATAATTATTTAACACACAAACAGCAGAGAAAAACTCCGTATACAGACCTCTGAGAAGATTGAGAACTCGTGAAAAGATTACAATATCACCAGGGAATGCATCTACCTGATAAAGGAATTCTTACTTTAGCATAGATGAAATTAGTCAATAAACATAGCAGAGAAGCACTGCGGTAGGAGGACATTATGCATGAACTTACAGGATTAAAGCGTTTAGCCTCCTTCTGGTTAAGTTGCATCTTGTCCTGTATAACCTTCATGTTTTTTGCTCTTTGATCCGCCAAAGATTTCATTGTTTCCTACGGAAGATCATAAGCTAATAATAAACTGAACAGGATTTTTTATATTGGTATTAAGCAAATAGGATAGGAAGACAAACTGAATAGAATAGGACTTCTGTCGATGGAAAAATAGAACCAACCTAACCAGTCCAAAGTGGATAAGCATACACATTAATGCATACTTACATGAGACTCTTTGGCAGGTGTTGTATTGGCAGGTGTTGTACTTCGGAATAATACACTTGTTAGTTCCATTGCCTGCTCTGGAATATCTAGGCGCAACTTAAGTCCCATTTCTGCAAAAGCAGACAATAGAGCAACATGGTCCCCCTGTGACAAAGCATTGCAATGTAATGATCAAAGAAGTACTGTCAAGTAATTTAAGTGAATGCAGATTGTTCCCTGTTTACAATTACAGTACACTGCATTTAGTCTGACAAACAATATTACCGTCATCACTTAAAAAAACAATGCTATTACTCATTACAGTGCTCTTATTTGCTTGACAAAGATGATCCTCGACGTCTAAACGGAAAGGCAAGAAAGTAAAATTTTACATAGCGCTACCAGTCGTTGCATTCCATGGAGAGCAATTCATAAGGGCTCTGAAACCTTAGGATACTCCAGGGTCAATCTTTTCAATCATTGAGCCTACTCACCTAAATTTCTTAACATCAAGTAACCATATGATATCAAAACTAATAACAGTTTGCTTTTCAAGAAAAAAAAAATGATAACAGTTTGTACATACCTCGGTAGATGCCAAGAACATCTTTGCAAGTGCTTTTTTAAAAGAGCTTGATAGTTTCTTTGTAAGCCCAAAATCAAGCAAAATAGGACGATATGGAGGTTCCTTGCTCACAAGAAAGTTTCCTGCAAAAAAGACTCAAGGATTAGTAAACCATGTAATACCTCACAAACTTGTTGAGTCGTGAATTCACTTGTTCTAAACAAAAAATAGGTGAAAAATAATAAAAACGGATGGGGTGGGAAGAGGGATACCAGGATGAGGGTCTCCATTAAAAAAACCATCAACATATATTTGATGGGCATATGCACGTGTGATTTCTTCAACAACCTTTTGTTTGTCAACACCAAATTCTTCCAGCACTTCTACATCATTTATACGAATACCATCCATAAACTCTGAAATGAGGACTTTCTCTGTTGACTAAACAAAAGCAGCACGATGGTATATGAGAAATATGTATAAAACAGGAAAGATAGCATCTATAGTTGAAGAAATGAATTAGATCAACCACCAAAAAAGATCAGGAATAAAGGAGTCCCTATATACCTCCTTTCTCAGTTTTTACTCGCTAAAACCACTTTTTTTTTGTTTGTTAATATCACTAAACCCCACTATATTTCACCATACGTCATCTTCAGATTTTATATGAACAATTGCTCATATTGCTCTTAGTTAAATGAAACTGTGCTTGCAAAGTCATGTATATTAGAAGAATGGAAGAGGTAGTACCTGAATAACCTCTGGAATCAAGACATCCACTCGATCGGCACATGTGTTATCATCACATTTGGTATCGCAGCCAAGATTTTTAGCCACTGTTCTAGTGTTCTCTATAGAAACAGAGAGTACATAAACAAAATCAATAAAGTAGACAAATAACAAACCTGTAATACAAATAGTCGTCAAGGTTGCCAAACTAAAAAGGTATAAGATTTCAGCAGTAAGACAAAATTTAGAAGGAAGGACGACAGTTAATTATACCAGCTTCATGATTGAAGTCAAGTTCTTTGGGAGATTCTTTGCACCATTCATCCATCATAGGATTAAAATTGTACTGAGGCTCTGCCCATGCTATCCAGTCAACAATTGACTTTGCATTCTTCAAGTCCTGCAAAACAAAAGTATGTCCGAGAATAATTTAATGACCCCTTTTCAATTTATATAACCCGAATCTCAAATGCCAAGCATGACAAACCTCCAATATAATTGTCTTGATGCCCTCATGTTGAACTTTAACAATTACTTCCCGCCCGTTGAGCAGGGTGGCACGGTGGGCTTGTGCTATCTGCATAAATTAGAATGGGAAGCCAATTAGATAAACCTTTTTTCTAGAATCAGAGTATCATTAGCAATGAATCTTAATTAAGTGGTTATATTTGTTCACTCTACTTCCGAGACCCAAGAGTCTAAAAATCGTACCGATGCTGTTGCCAAAGGAACATCCACAAAATCTAAGAACAACTCATTCATTGACTTCCCCAACTCTTTCTGTATAGTTTGACAAACCTGTGTAAATGAAATTGTCAGTTAGCAAATGACGTCGCGCATGATAATCGTATATTGATATTATAACTTTCAAAATCTATAAATACAAACCTCTTCCAAAGGACGAGGAGGAAAAGAGTCCTGTAATTGCTTGAGAAGGCATATGTATGCCTCAGGAAGTACATCTGCCCGTGTAGACAGATACTGCCCAAGTTTCACCCACAAACCTTCCAACTCCACTATCAAACTGAGAACACGTTTAGCATTTCGCTTATGAGCATCTTCCCATAAAGCGTCTGTTGTAGTTTTGTTAGTCCATTTCTCTCTTTGCTGCAGAGCCTTCAATTATTTATAAGAAAAATGAGTTAAAAGGGTATTGTATATCAAATAGGCAGCCTATAAGTGAAAGGAAATGAATGAAATTTACCTTGTAATCTAGGTATATCAGAAAAGCAACGGTGCACACTTTCATGCGTCTTTTGTAGATGTTTCCCCATCCCATCGTTGTAATTGGACTCGAGAGTAGTTTAAATTCACAAATCTTTGCTTGGGGGAAGAGAAGGAAAGATAAGGGAAAATAAATGGTCAGACTGTAGACAAAAAGGATCCAAAGAAACCGACACATGGTCAGTACGGGAAATAGAACACAATGAAGTCAAGAATATTTCCACAACCTAAAACTAAAATCAAAGATCACTATCCTAGATTTAACTAAATAAGGAAGATTTGAACAGTTAATAGGAAAAGGTAAAGGGGGAAGAAAGCTCAAGAAAATGAAAAGTCTCAAATTTGAAACTAAGTGAGCTGAAACTCCAAGCAACTCAAGCAATCGTTGTATAAATTCTTATGCAATAACCAATATGAGATGTTTCAAATGTGCAAGTCCTGTTTGACTATGTTATTATTGCTAATAAAACAACGAAATGGAAGTCCTTTTCAAGTGAAGTGTATGGCTTCATATGAAAAATAAAAGAATATGCCAAATAAATATCCGAGCAAACTAGTTGCCAAAGAACATATCATAAAGAGGTAGGTATGTCAGCGATCAAGACGATCATATACTGTTCTCCCCCAATAATCCGTTCTAGTGTTCTTACTTATAGGATCAATGTACCGACTACAAGCTCATCAACATAAGCTCAAAGTTAGCACAACCCAATAAGCACAACCACTCCTACTAAATAGTTCTTAACCCCAATAATCCCTTACGAGGCATTGTGATTTTTCTCCATCAATATCCTCCACTGAAACTTGTACATGTACGCGCATACAATGGTAATTTTCGGATGCCACGCAAACAAAGGTAACTTCTTTCACAATGATAATTCAAACAACTTCACCAAAACCAAACCTTTCAAGTGTTCATACAAAGTTAACTTCTACTAAATTCATCTGACTCCTACCAACCACAAATTCTCATGAAAATTAATTTCTCTGACTGAAATTCAAAAATTAATTCATAAAACCTCTCAAAAATTTCGAGCTGTTAAATTACTTCGCGAGCAAAAAAATTCATCACTCAAAACTTAATCAGCAAATTAAACTACAACTAATCAGCAAATTACAATCAATAATTCGAAGAAAAAAAAAACGATATTAACAAAATTAATCAGAGGAATGTAATCCACCTCAAGTCCCAAAGAGCTACGGTAGCGGAAGCAGAGGAGAGAAGAGAAGCTGAGAGCAATTTGGAACTGAAAATTGTTGAGGAGAAGAAGAGACTGATAGGTAATTTCGTCGAAACGACAGCCGTCGTTTCGTGGCGCTGACTTAAGAGTCTTCCGCCACAGCCTGTGACCGTTCGATCGGGAGCTCGTCCAATCGGAAAAAAAAAATTCCCGCGGGAAATTAAAACGTGGGATTACGCGTCGCGAGGTAGTTGGTGGGATTAGTGCAGTGCGCGAGTGAGGTTAGCGTGGTTGAAATCTAATTAATTTAAGGAAGCTTTAATAAAAGGGCTTGAACTAAGTTTATTTTAACCAAAAACCATCTTATAACTTTTTTTAACCAAAAACCATCACAGAACATGGTAAAACCCACCAAACCAATAGACAGCTCGACCACCAGCCAGTCACTCATGGGCTCTCCTTTGGCCCTCATCCTCCTCCTCCTCCTCCTCTTTATCTCGCTGAGTACTACAACTTTCCTTTTTGAATCACCCTATTTCGTTGAGTATTGAAGAAGTTATATCCATTTGAATCTTACCCAGTTTCCGACGACATCCGAGGCTTTCGAGGCATTTTCCGGCCAAACCACAACGAGTTAGCCATCGTTCAAGGTACCATTCTCTTCGTCTCTTCGAGAACTACGATTTTCGTTTTTGAATCACTCGATTTCGTTGAGTATTGACAAAGTTATGAGCGTTTAAAGTTTGTCCAACCCAGTTTCCAGCGACCTTCGAGGCTTTCGAGGCGTTTTCACGCCAAACCACAGCGAGTTAGCTATCGTGCAAGTTACCATTCTTTTCATCTCTTCGAGAACTACGATTTTCGTTTTTGAATCACTTGATTTCGTTGAGTATTGACAAAGTTATGAGCGTTTAAAGTTTGTCCAACTTTCCGGCCTAAATCCGGCCTTCCCTTCCGTTTAGCTCCGGCGAGCAACAACCACACCAAGCCCTTTGGGCCGTGCACAAACAAACACTGTATCTGGAAAGAAAATGAACATTAACACTGTCGCTGGAAAAACATAACAATGTCTCTGCAAAAAACTAACACTGTCGCTGGAAAAATAACACTGTCGCTGGAGAAACTAACAATGTCGCTGGAAAAATAACATTGTCGCACTGTCGCTGGAAAAATAACACTGTCTCTGGAAAAATAACAATGTGCTGGAAAAACTAACACTGTCGCTGGAAAAAAAAACTAACACTGTCGCTGGAAAAATAACACTGTTGCACTGTCGCTGGAAAAATAACACTGTCGCTGAAAAAATAACACTATCTCTGGAAAAACTAACACTGTCGCTGGAAAACTAACACTGTCGCTAGAAATAAACTAACAGTGCAGTGACTTAAATTCCATAAACAGTGACTTAGATTCCAGAAACAGTGTTACTTAAAATCCAGAAACAGTGACTTAGATTCCAGAAACAGTGACTTAAATTCCAGGAACAGTGTTACTTAAAATCCAAAAACAGTTTATTTTTACATTCCAGAAACAGTGTCCGTCGAAAAGAACCAAATCCAGAAACAGTGACTTAAATTCCAGAAACAGGAACTTAACTTATAACATGGTTTTTGATTAAACAAAACTTATAACATGATTTTTTTATTAAACAAAACTTATAACATGATTTTTTATTAAAACTAAAACTTATAACATGGTTTTTTTATTAAACAAAACTTATAACATGGTTTTTTTATTAAAACTAAAACTTTTCAAGCCATTTTCATTAATTTTCCTTTAATTTAAAGATGTGATATTCACACATCCCATTTTACTTCTCATATATCCATTGATATTTCTGTCTGTTGATTTCTTCAATTCATCCGATCTGATGGTCGAAAATTAAAAAGATGTATAAGAAGTAAAATGAGATGTGTAGATATCACACCCCTTAATTTAACGGTAAGTCGCGCGGAATAAAGGAATGTAGTGGCCGTTGGATCGGGTGCGGAGGAGAATCGTGGCCGTGGAATTTCTTGAATAAGGAAACTGGAATGGCGGTCCAATAGAAAAGTTATATCCGCTATGCCGGTGTTGAATATTTTTTTTTTCACTTTTTCGGTTCAATCCAGGTGTTAAATTTTCAATTGATCTTCGGCAAAAGAAAAGCACTTGCTCGATAAATTTTTTAGTGTATTTGAAATATAAGCTGACACACTACTTATCAATATTACTATTGGCTTGTTTATAAAGTATTTTTAAATGATTAAAAGCAGTTTTAAAGAAAATATTTTTGTATTTCAAAAACACTTGAAGTACTTCGTATAAGAAGTGTCAGTTATGTGTTTCTTGCAAGAAGCACTTTAAGTGTTTTTTCATAGTTAACTTGCATTTTTACTAAATATTGGTTTAAAAATGTTTTATTTAAAAAACGTTTTCAGTCATTTAAACTTTTTACTAAAGATTGATTTAAAAATATTTTATTTAAAAGCATTTTCCAAATGAACCTATATATAAGAAATACTTATATAAGTCTTTTCAGCTCTTGAAATGAGTGTATAATCGTGACTTGCCATCAGTTATTTTCTTTAAAAAAAATTAAAATTAACTATCACTCATTAATTTGATTCGTGATGCTAATTTTTGCTGAGCTTTTGTTGACACATGCAACAATTTGGTGCCACAAATATTTAAAATTATTTGAAGTTGTAAAATTTGTAAATTATAAAAGTTTATTACCATAAAATAAAATAAAAGGCGAAGTTAACTGATATAAATGTCATATCCCATATTGACCAATGGAGAGGGGGTAATGTACCTTATATGTACATTACCACCTCCATATAGTACGAGGCCTTTTGGGAAGTTAAGCAAGTTCGGACGAGAGCAATCCTAAGATGGGTGACCCACTGGTAAGTTCTCGTGTGAGTTCCTAGAAACAAAACTGTGAGTGTGTGGCCCAAAGCGGACAATATCGTGCTACTGTGGAGTCGGGACTGGGATGTGACAGAATGGTATCAAAGCCACTCTGCCGTGTGGTGCGAGTGTGTCAACAAGGGCGTCAAGCCCCTAAAGGGGGTGGATTGTAACATCCCACATCCATATAACACGAGGCCTTTTGGGAACTCACTGACTTTGAGTTCCATCGGAACTCCGAAGTCAAGCGAGTTTGGGCGAGAGCAATCCTAGGATGGGTGATCCACTGATAAGTTCTCGTGTGAGTTCCCAGAAACAAACCGTGAAGAAGTGACCCAAAGTGGACAATATCGTGTTACGGCGGAGTCGAGACTGGGATGACCCATTGAGAATTTCTCGTTTGAGTTCCCAAAAATAAAATCGTGAGGGCATAGGCTGGACTTAAAATGGATAATATCGTAATACGGCGGAACAGAGATTAAGATGTTACACAAAGATGGCAGGTGGGAAAGAATTATCAAACAAAAGTACCTGAGGCAAATAATTTTTACAATAATAAAATAAGTAATAATTCCATGGCAGTTTAATGATAATGTTCTTAGATGAAATTTTTTTTTTTAAATTATCCACCCCGACTTTTTTCTGCTTTAAAACAAAAATGCTCTTTCAAACGATGAAGCAGAGATTTTCGATGATATTCTATTGTCTTCCAAACTTTCAAGCATGTCATCATCCTTTTTGATGCCACGCAAACTTTCAAGCATGTCCCATCAATATCCTCCACTGAAACTTGTACCTGTACGCGCATGCAATGGTAATTTTCGGATGCCACGCAAACAAAGGTAACTTCTTTCACAATGATAATTCAACAAGATTTGAAATTTATTGATGCAGCTTCAAACAACTTCACCAAAACCAAACCTTTCAAGTGTTCATACAAAGTTAACTTCTACTAAATTCATCTGACTCCTACCAACCACAAATTCTCATAAAATTAATTTCTCTGACTGAAATTCAAAAATTAATTCATAAAACCTCTCAAAATTTTCGAGCTGTTAAATTACTTCGCGAGCAAAAAAAATTCATCACTCAAAACTTAATCAGCAAATTAAACTACAACTAATCAGCAAATTACAATCAATAATTCGAAGAAAAAAAAACGGTATTAACAAAATTAATCAGAGGAATGTAATCCACCTCAAGTCCCAAAGAGCTCCGGTAGCGGAAGCAGAGGAGAGAAGAGAAGCTGAGAGCAATTTGGAATTGAAAATTGTTGAGGAGAAGAAGAGACTGATAGGTAATTTCGTCGAAACGACGGCCGTCATTTCGTGACGCTGACTTAAGAGTCTTCCACCACTGCCTGTGACCGTTCGATCGCGAGCTCGTCCAATCGAAAAAAAAAATTTCCCGCGGAAATTAAAACGTGGGATTACGCGTCGCGAGGTAGTTGGTGGGATTAGTGCAGTGCGCGGGGTGAGGTTAGCGTGGTTGAAATCTAATTAATTTAAGGGAGCTTTAATAAAAAGGGCTTGAACTAAGTTTATTTTAACCAAAAACCATCTTATAACTTTTTTTAACCAAAAACCATCACAGAACAAGGTAAAACCCACCAAACCAACAGACAGCTCGACTACCAGCCAGTCACTCATGGGCTCTCCTTTGGCCCTCCTCCTCCTCCTCTTTATCTCGCTGAGTACTGCAACTTTCCTTTTTGAATCACCCTATTTCGTTGAGTATTGAAGAAGTTATATCCATTTGAATCTTACCCAGTTTTCGGCGACCTCCGAGGCTTTCGAGGCATTTTCGGCCAAACCACAATGAGTTAGCCATCGTGCAAGGTACCATTCTCTTCGTCTCTTCGAGAACTACAATTTTCGTTTTTGAATCACTCGATTTCGTTGAGTATTGACAAAGTTATGAGCGTTTAAAGTTTGTCCAACCCAGTTTCCAGCGACCTTCGAGGCTTTCGAGGCGTTTTCAGGCCAAACCACAGCTAGTTAGCTATCGTACAAGTTACCATTCTTTTCGTCTCTTCGAGAACTACGATTTTCGTTTTTGAATCACTTGATTTCGTTGAGTATTGACAAAGTTATGAGTGTTTAAAGTTTGTCTAACTTTCCGGCCGAAATCCGGCCTTCCCTTCCGTTTAGCTCCGGCGAGCAACAACCACACCAAGCCCTTTGGGCCGTGCACAGACAAACACTGTATCTGGAAAGAAAATGAACATTAACACTGTCACTGGAAAAACATAACAATGTCTCTGCAACAAACACTGTCGCTGGAAAAACATAACAATGTCACTGCGCGTGTGAGGTTAGCGTGGTTGAAATCTAATTAATTTAAAGGTGTGCTATTCACACATCCTATTTTACTTCGCATACATCCATTGATATTTTTGTTATTTTGATTTATTCAATTCATCTGATCTGATGACAGAAAATTAAAAAGATGTATAAGAAGTAAAATGGAATGTGTGGATATCACACCCCTTAATTTAACGGTAAGTCGCGCGGAATAAAGGAATATAGTGGCCGTTAGATCGGGTGCTGAGGAGAATCGTGGCCGTGGAATTTCTTGAATAAGGAAACTTGAATGGCGGTCCAATAGAAAAGTTATATCCGCCTGGGCCTATGCCGGTGTTGATTTTTTTTTTTGCACTTTTTCGGTTCAATCCAGGTGTTAAATTTTCAATTGATCTTCAGCAAAAGAAAAGCACTTTCTCGATAATTTTTTTAGTGTATTTGAAATATAAGCTGATACACTACTTATCAATATTACTATTGGCTTGTTTATAATAGGGGTGGGTTCGGTTCTAAACGGTTCGGTTTTTTGCCAAAACCGAAACCGAACCGAAATTTCGGTTCGGTTCGGTTCGGTCCATTTTTTTTCGGTTTTTTTTCGGTTCGGTTTTTTTTTCAGTTCTGTTTTTCCGGTTCGGTTCCGGTTTTTTTTTTTTTTTTTTTTTCTTTTCTTTCCTTCTTCTTCCCTCCAAAAAAATGGAAAATAGCAGCAAGCATAACATAAGTTACTAATTAATCTAAAAACATAAAGTCTCAAAAGTCCAAATTTAAACATCACATAAGTCAAATAAATCTTCAAGGTTTCATCACTTAATGTCTTGCACAAGTAAAATCCTCCTCCAAGTCCTCAAGCTCAAGCTTAATGCTTAGGTGGCCTAGGAGGCAACATAGCACCTTTCTTTGAGCTTCCACTTGCCATTTCTACATACATATAAATAAACAAAAGAACATGATTAAAGCAAGCATGTAACATAGCATCTAATTAGTCGACAATTAACTGTCTAGGTTTCTAATTAGGGAGTGATCCATAGCCCAGTTGTTCTCCCAGTGGACTGGTAGTACACTCAATGACTCAAACATGACAAACAGATACTAGTTTGCTAGCAAGATTAAAATCCAGTTGCCCAGTTCTAGCTCTCCCATTGCCCAATTGTTATAGCTCGCCCAGTTGTTCTTTAGCCTACTGTTTTTTAATTTGCTAGCAAGATTAAAATCCAGAAAATAGAAAAACAATCACATTGAATATTAAAGGCAGATATGGAGTCACAAAGTCCTATCCTTCTAACCCAGAAACAATCACACTGAAAATGAGCACACTGTGAAATTCACAAGTCAATAAAATACCAGATCTGGAAGAATCGGTGAGCAGAAGCCCAAAGTAAGCAGAAATCCAGATACATGTGCTTTCATAACACTAATAAATCCAAGAGTAAGTAGTAAGTGCAAAGTATGAAATGAATCATTCTCTAATCAGAACCAATTTCAACAGATAAATAGAACAGAAAATTAAACACAGAGAAATCAAAAATTCAATTCACATTCACAGCAAGAAACCAATATATTCACAGAAAGCAAAGGGTTGAGATTTTTATTACCGGCCGGTCGAGCAACAGCAACCAACGCAACAACCCCAATTCAATCCAACAGAAAACCCTACGTTTCACAAATTTATAGAATTAGAACCACACTAATGAAATTGAAGCCAAAGTTTTAAGCTGAAACCCGAAACTGAAATTGAAATTGAACAAACCCCATTCAATTGAAGCCCCTCTAAAAACGCCACACTGATATTGAAATTAAACAAAACCCCTCCCTGATTTTGAAATCTGAAAATCGACCTCATACCTTATATTTGAGTTTCGAACTTGAAGAGAAGAGGAAGAATGATATCGTCTGAAACTACAAAGAATTGAAGCGTCTGGTTCGATGTTCGGGTTTGGGTTTGGGTTTGGGATAATTGGGGATTTGGGATAATTGGGAATTTGGGGAGTACTCTTTCAAGGAGAAGGGTCCTGCCGTCGCGGATTCGCGGGTCGCCTGGGATTCAAGACCGAGAGAGACAGAGAGTGATTGAAGTTGAAGAGAGAGAGAGAGAGAGAGAGAGAGAGAGAGAGAGAGAGAAGTGATTGAAGTCGAAACGGCTAACCTTTTGCTGTCGAGATGAGAGACTGACGGCGAGGGCGAGGTGTGAGAGATTAAGAGTGAGAAGGGTCACGCCGTCGCGGGTCGCCTGAGAGATTGAGAGAGACAGAGCGATTGAGTTGAAGACCGAGCGAGAGAGAGAGGAGGCTCAGGCTGCGCGAGAGGGTTACTGGGTTAGGGTTCATGGAGGGAGTTTGGAGGCAGGGAACGAGAGAGAGAATGAAAAATGAAGTGCGGCTGCTACGCTAGGGTTAAAGGGTTTTGTTTCTCCCAAAAATTTAAAAAAAATTCTTAGTAGAGACATGAGGGCTCGAACCCATGAGGGCTCGAACTTGAAAAGTTTCACAGAAACCAACTTGGCAACAAGTTCTGTTTTGTTAAGATTGTATGACTAAACTATTTATAAATATTGAAAAAAATAATTAAATATATATATTTCGGTTCGGTTCGGTTCGGTTTTCGAACCTCAAAAACCGAAACCGAACTGGCCAGATTCGGTTCGGTTCGGTTTGACAGTTTCGGTTTGGTTTTTTTTCGGTTCGGTTTTTTTCGGCCTCGGTCCGGTTCGGTTGTCGTTTTTTTTCGGTTTTCGGTTTTTTGAACCCACCCCTAGTTTATAAAGTATTTTTAAATGATTAAAAGCAGTTTTTTTTTAAAATATTTTTGTGTTTCAAAAACACTTGAAGTAGTTCGTATAAAAAGTGTCAGTTATGTGCTTCTTGCAGGAAGCATTTCAAGTGTTTTTTCATAGTTAACTTGCATTTTTATTAAATATTAGTTTAAAAAAAATTCTTTAAAAAACGCTTTCAGTCATTTAAATTTTTTACTAAAGATTAATTTAAAAATATTTTATTTAAAAGCACTTTCCAAATGAACCTATATATAAGAAATGCTTATATAAGTCTTTCCAGCTATCGGAATGAGTGAATAATCGTAACTTACCATCAATTATTTTCTTTAAAAAAAAATATTAAAATTAACTATCTCTCATAAATTTGATTCGTGATGTTAATTTTTGCTGAAGTTTTGTTGACACATGCAACAATTTGGTGCCACAAATATTTAAAATTATTTGAAGTTCTAAAATTTATAAATTATAAAAGTTTATTACCATAAAATAAAATAAAAAGGGAAGTTAACTGATATAAATGTAACATCCCACATTGACCAATGGAACCTTCATATAGCACGAGGCTTTTTGGGAGCTCATTAGCTTCGGGTTTCATCGTAACTCCGAAGTTAAGCGAGTTCGGGCGAGAGCAATCCTAAGATAGGTGATCCACTGGTAAGTTTTCGTGTGAGTTCCCAGAAAAAAAATCGTGAGTGCGTGGCCCAAAGCGGACAATATCGTGCTACGGCGGAGTTGGGACTGGGATGTGACAGAATGGTATCAAAGCCACTCTGCCGTGTGGTGCGAGTGTGCCGACAAAGACGTCAAGCCCCTAAAGGGGTGGATTGTAACATCCCACATCGACCAACTGAGATGGGGTGATGTGCCTTATATGTTCATGCCCACCTCCATATAGCACAAGACCTTTTGGGAACTCACTTGCTTCGGGTTCCATCAGAACTCCGAAGTTAAGCGAGTTCGGGCGAGAGCAATCCTAGGATAGGTGATTCAATGATAAGTTCTCGTGTGAGTTTCCAGAAACAAAACCGTGAAGACGTGGCCCAAAGCGGACAATATCATGCTACGGCGAAATTGAGATTGGGATGACCCATTGAGAATTTCTCGTGTGAGTTCCCAAAAACAAAACCGTGAGGGCGTAACCTGGGCCCAAAACAGACAATATCATACTACGGCGGAATGTGACATAAAGATGGCTGGTGGGAAAGAATTATCAGACAAAAGTACCTGAGGCAAATAATTTTTACAATAATAAAATAAGTAATAATTCCATGGCAGTTTAATGATAATGTTCTTACATGATTTTTTTTTTAAAAATCATCTACCCCGACTTTTTTCTGCTTTAAAGTAAAAATGCTCTTTCAAACGATGAAGCTAAGATTTTCGATGATATTCTATTGTCTTTCAAACTTTCAAGCATGTCATCATCCTTTATGACTCGAAGTTCTCAACCAGTACGTGAGCACATCTTAGACTTTGACGACGATTTTGAGAGAACTTTGAGAAGGCAAAGAAATCAGCAAGCATCTAACCCACCTAGCCCTGAACCTGAGCTTGAAGAACACGAAGTAGAGGAGGAAGAAGTCCCCACGGCACGAGTTGTCCTAGACATGGCAGCGGATAATCGAACCATCAAAGAGATTTCCGCCTCGGGTGTGGACAATGCCATGCCCCTATGCATCCAATACCCCACGGCAGCTCAAGGGAAGACCGAAGAGTTTGAGTTGAAATCAAGCTTGTTGCATCACATCCCAAAGTACCATGGGCTGTCCATGGAGGATCCAAACAAACATCTCAAGGAGTTTGAAGTTGTTTGCTCGAGCATGACCCCGGTGAACGTTGATGGCAGCATTTTGAAGATGAAGGCTTTTCCCTTTTCTCTCTTAGAAAAGGCTAAAGATTGGTTGTATGAACTAGCGCCTGGGACGGTTACATCTTGGGAAAGTATGAAACGAGCATTCTTGGAGAAGTTTTTCCCTACTTCAAGAGTCATTCTCTTGAGGAAACGGATTAGTGGCATCGAACAAAATGAAGGTGAATCATTTCCAGCTTATTATGAACGTTTTAAAACTCTTGTAGCTTCATGTCCACAGCATCAAATGAAGGAGGAGCTGCTCATTCAATACTTCTAAGAAGGACTCCTTCCCCTTGAACGCCAAATGCTAGATACCTCAGCGGGTGGTGCGTTGGTTGACAAAACTCCGGTGGCTGCCAAGACTCTCATTGCAAACCGAGCACTCAACGCACAACAATATGAAGGTGTTGGACAGAGGGGGAGCTCACGGCCACACAGTGTGAATGAGGTAAGTATAATTTCTGAAATGCAATCACAAATAGCTAATCTTACCGCTCTTGTGTCTCAGGTTGTAATTGGATCAAAACCACAAGAAAATCAAGTTTGTGGCGTGTGCTCCATCCAAGGTCACCAATCCGAGACATGCCCACAGTTGATTGAGAATGGAGGATGGGAATCTGCCAATTCTATTGGATTTCAAGGCCAAAACCAAACCCAATACGATCCATACTCGAATACTTACAACCACGGATGAAGGGACCATCCAAACTTCAAATGGAGAGAGCCACAACAAGCAGCCTAACAAGGGGGATTTCGGCCAAACCCCCCTGGAATTTATACCAAGCCGTATGCACCACAACAAGCCCAACAAACTTCTGCCTCATCTCACTCAGGTACGTCCATGGGAAGTGATCAAGCTATTCAGTTACTAACCTCTATTTTGCAGGGGTTACAAAAGCAAGACAATCGGATAGTAAATAATGAGAAGGAGATGATGGACATGAAGAAACAAATTGGGCAAATTTCTGAGTTTCTTGGACAGATTAGAGAACAAGGTAAGCTACCTAGTACGACGAATGTGAATCCGAATGGAGGCTTCGAATCTGTCAAAGCCATCATCTTGCGAAGTGGAAAAGAAGTTGGATCTGACCCCAACCCGTCCAAATCTGCCCAAAAAGGAGGACGAAAAGTTGTTACAAGAAAAGGCAGAACAAGAGGAAGCCACGGCAAAGGGTGATGCACCCTTGCCGCAGCCTTATAGTGCACCTAAACCTCCCAAAACGTCCAACACAAGTACGTTGGGTCCAAATTTGATTAATTCTAACCCTATTCCACCCAATGTACCCTTTCCTAGCAGATTTATGCAATCAAAGAACGAAGAGGAGGAAAAAGATGTTCTAGACACGTTTAGGAAAGTGCATGTCAATATTCCGCTTCTTGATGCAATTAAGCAAATTCCCAAGTATGCCAAGTTTTTGAAGAAGCTTTGTACAACAAGGAAACGGATTCAGGAGAAAGAAGTGGTCCAGGTAAGTGAGAATGTTTCTGCGATCTTACAAAGAAAACTACCACCTAAATGCAAAGATCCAGGTAGTTTCACGATTCCTTGTGTTATTGGAAATACTAAGTTTGAACATGCTATGCTAGATTTAGGTGCATCAATTAATGTCATGCCATATTCTGTTTATGCATCTATGAATCTAGGAGAGCTCAAAAAGGATGGTGTTGTTATTCAATTGGCCGATAGATCTAACGCATATCCAAAAGGAGTTTTGGAGGATGTTTTTGTGCAGGTAGACCATTTGATTTTTCCTGCAGATTTTTATGTGCTTGACATAGAGGAAACCGGCCACTCTCCATCACCGCCACTCTTACTTGGACGACCTTTCATGAAAACAGCCAACACCAAGATTGATGTGGCTAAAGGAGCAGTAACGATGCAATTTGGTGGTGATATGATTAATTTTAAAATTTCTGAATCAGTTGAGCATACTAATGATGTTCATTCTTGTTGTGCTATTAATGTAATTAAAGATATAAGGCAGGAATGTTCATCACTAATCAAGCAGAATGGATTTCAACCCACCAAAGAAGAAGGAATTGGAGTAGGAAATTCGGTCACAACCCTCAAAAAGCCCAATCTAGCCGAGAGCAACCATTGTGCAATTCTTGACAAATCTGCCACTTCAATGCAATACATGGGTAAGTCTCCAATTCCAAAATCAATTCCCATTTCGACTAATAGGTTGTTACCTTCTTTGGTGCAGGGACTTAATCGAACAAAAGGTGGTGAGAAAGTTCACCTTGATGTAAGGAAGCAAAACACCATAAAGGATCACTATCCGCTTCCATTCAAGGATTCAATGCCTAGACGTTTTAAGAAGTATGTCGTGAAGGCCATTCCCTTCCATGCCGTGGGCACCAATGGAGCTTAAATCGAGGAATCGTCCGGCTGCACGACGTTAAAGCAAGCGCTTCTTGGGAGGCAACCCATGCATTTAAAGAGCTTTTGGACGATCCCCGCATTATAACCAGGTGTTTATGTTCCTAAACTCTATTCTTTGTTAATTTTACTTTACAATGCATCTTTATTTGCTGTTTGTTTGCTTGTTTTTGTGTGAGTTTTCGTATGAAACATTGAGGACAATGTTTGATTTAAGTGTGGGGGGGGTAAACAAGCTGTTTTTGCATGATTTTCGTGGGTTTTATTCACCTATCACTTGCAATGTTGTTTTTCACTGTTTTTATGTGTTTTTAGTGTGTTTTGATGCATTTTAGCGTGTTTTGACATAAAAATCGAAAATTTCATAAAAATTTAAAAAATTGTGTTGAAAAAGCCAAAAAGAGTTGTTTTTTTGTTTGTGTCGTAGGGTACCTTCCAACCCAATGATGAGGATTTGGTTATTAATTGCATGACTGTTAAGGAAAGTTGTGAACATGGATGGAAGTTTGATATACCTTTGGTTTATGCTTGGTTGTCGTTGTCGTTTATGAATTCACATTTGATTTCAAAAGAAAAAATCAGTTTTTGTAACATACTTGAAGGAAGGAACTCACATTAACGCTACAACCCTGTGAGACTTGAGCCTAAACGTTCTTTGGAGAGTTAATAATCTGTGCATTCATTGTTTTCTAAAGTCGTTGCATGATCTCATTATTCTTTGCTTGGTTACTACTTAGAAGGCGTTTCATCATTTAGTTCCAAACATAGTATTAAAAATCGATATTATCGGCGAAATATCGCCGATAATATCGTTTTTGTGAGACAACGATTTTTTCGCACGGTAACAAGGGAATTTCGTCCAAATATCGGCGATAATATCGAAAATATCGGTAATATCGCGATATTAGCGATATTTTCGATATTATCGCCGGAGAGAGTCGAGTAATCGCCGGATCCGTCGTCATCGTCGGCAATCCACGGCGTTGGTGGATCTGAATCATCTTCTGAAAGCCTCGTGGGGTGTGTGTGTGTCTGTGCATGAGGGAGAAGAAGGATCGACTCGAGAGTCGAGACTCTCAGAGAGACTGAGGACTGAGGGAGAAGAAGGATCGGAGAAGGACTGTGCATGAGGGAGAAGAAGGATCGAGAGAGAGAGAGACTGAGGACTGACTCAGACTGAGGGATCGGAGAAGAAGGATGACTGAGCAGTGAGGAGTCGGTCGGAGAAGAAGGATCGAGTCGATTTCTCAGACTGAACTGAGTCTGAGATCTCTCAGACTGAGACTCATCGAGATCACTGAGGCTGGGTAGGCTCACTGAAGCTTGATTTTCATATTCGATCGACTCATCGAGAGAGAGAGAGAGAGAGTACAAAGTCTGAGATCTCTCAGACTGAGGAGGACAGAATGAGGGAGAGAGGAAGGCTCGAGAGACTCGTGTGCCGCGTGTGTGCCGCGTGTGTGCCGTGTGTGTGTGCCACGTGTGTGCTGCATGCATTGCGTGTGTGTGTGTGAGAGTGTAGCATTGCTTGTTTGGTCTGCTCTACTGGGTAGGTAGGTACTCATCATATTGAAGAAGGCATGTGAAAAAACAGTGTGTGTGTCTGAAAAAAGCATGTGAAAAAAGCAATGACAGCATGGAAAAAAACACAAGACAAAAACCCATGTGAAAAAAGCAATGACATGACTAAAAGATCTGAAAAAAAACAGTGTGTGTGTGTGTTTATGTGTGAGAAAAGTAATGACAAGACTCAAAACCGTGTGTGTGGAATGGTTTCGTACTCAAAAATTCAAAACCGCATGCTGTGTTAAACTTATCCCAGAAGTGAAGTATCAGATCATTCATCACACAACTTTCGATAATTGATAAACCTCTATTACACATTTCTGTTTCTTCTTCTTCCCTTAGCCCTTTCAGAGGCTTTCCAGAACCCTTTCTCTTTCATTTATTCACAGACGGCAAGCTGCAGAGGATCATCGAGGTTTTGCTGCTGCTACGTACGACATCGAAAGTTCCAGCTTTGTTACATTTGTGTAATTATTATTTTAAGGTAAGTTTACAAACTTACATTTATATAGCATAATAATAATAATAATAATAATAATAATAATAATTAGAGTAGTCAATATAAAAACCCAACCCCTGCGTGTTATTATTTATAAGAGGCCAGTTGTTATTTTGTTGAAGTAAATTAAAAGATGGGGGGTTCAGAGATAATCAATGTTGAAGTAATTCACAAGGAAATAATTAAACCATCATCTCCAACTCCTCATCACCTTAGATATTTCTCCTAGATAATTTTTAATTTTAATATGTTTAATGTTATTTATTATTTTATTATCAAATTGGATTATTATTCATTAATATTAGGTTTTATTATTCCATATTTAAGGTAAGTTTACAAACTTAGATTTATATTATTGTAATTTAAGGTAAGTAATTAAGTAATGTTGTATAATTATTCCCTAGGATAATTTTAATATGTTTAATGTTATTTATTATTTTATTATCAAATGGATTATTATTCATTAATATTAGGTTTTATTATTCCATATTTAAGGTAAGTTTACAAACTTAGATTTATATTATTGTAATTTATACAACAACAAAAAAATTTGTGTGGACCCGTGCATGTGATCTAAGAACCAAATAATATGTTAATTTTTTGAAGTAATTAAGTAATGTTGTATAATTATTCCCTAGGATAATTTTAATATGTTTAATGTTATTTATTATTTTATTATCAAATTGGATTATTATTTTATGGTCAAAAAATAATTGCCTAATTTCCATGCAAAATAAATACAGGTACGTTTAAGATGTTTAGACGTGATCCAGCTTGGGAACATGGAGAGCCAATAGACGGAAACAAAAATGGCACAATTTGCAAATATTGTGGTCATGTAATGAAGAGTGGCGGAGTGACACGACTTAAGCACCATCTTAGTGGATTAGATCCAGGAAATAATGTCCAACGATGCGATAGTGTCCCCCCAGAAGTGAAGGCATTCATCACCACATTATTAAAAAATAAAAAACAGCAGAAGGAAAAGAAAGCATATGGAATGGAAAATATTCGAGCTGGGCTACGAGGACAAGTCATTGGCCAAGCTGTTGACAGTGATGATGATGACGATGAGGATGAATGTGATGATGACATGGGACTTGAAGAACGACACATTTTCAAACAAGCATTACGTGCCTCCAAACAGTCAGCATGGGAAAGAGAACACCTTCATAAAATTCCTAATAGAGGACAAGGTTCCGGGACAAGTGGTGGTGCACAAATGAGACGGGGATCAAGTCTTAGAGAATCACAACCAACGCCACCAATAGCCCCAAGTTTATATAACTCATCCAAAGCACGTCAAAAGAGTGTTTGGAGTTATTTCAAGGGAGGTAATGTGAAGGAGGGAATGGGGCGGCTAATTAGCAAGTTCTTTATCTATGAAAATGTCCCTGCTGAGAAGGCATCATCACATCATTTCAAAAATATGGTATTGGGATGTCAACAGGCCGGTGTTGGAGTACAACCTCCCACTCCCTATGAGGTAAGAAACAAATATTTGGAAATGGAGCATAAAGACATTGGCGAGTATGTTAACAAGTTGAGGTCAATGTGGGAAACTAATGGTTGCACAATCATGTGTGACGGATGGACTGGCCCGACCAGATTGTCTATCATAAACTTCATGGTATACTCCAAGGGAAAGACAGTTTTTTTGAAGTCTGTTGATGCTTCAGACCATATAAAGAACTACAAGTATATTTACAAATTATTGAGGGATGTAATCATGGAGGTGGGAGAGCATAATGTTGTCCAAGTCGTGACCGACAACGGTTCTGCATTTGTCAAAGCTGGCAAAAAGTTAATGAAGCATCATAATGTGTTTTGGACATCATGTGCAGCACATTGTATTGATCTCATGTTTGAGGCAATGGGGAAGAGAGAGAATATTGCCAATGTTGTAAAAAGAGCTAGAACGATCACAAATTATATTTACAATCACGGTTGGTTGTTGGCAAAGATGCGTGAATTTTGCAGAGGAGAAATTATTCGTCCAGCTACCACTCGATTCGCCACCAACTATATTGCATTAGACAGCCTACTTAAGAAGAAAGCAGGGCTGAAGCAATTATTCACTAGTGAAGATTGGGCCAACCACAATTTCAGCCGCTCAAATACAGGTCGTATGGTGGAAAGTATAGTGCTTGATCATGCTTTTTGGACTCAAGTAGAACATGTGTGCCAAGTGTTTGAGCCTCTTTACAAAGTTTTACGGATCGTTGACACAGAAGTGTATCCTACTATGGGGGCAATATATGAGTTGATGCGTGTAGTGAGGGACGAATTGGAAAGAAAACATGGTGCAAGGTGGGTCATAAAGATAATTGAGGACCGATGGTATAAAACATTATACCACGATTTGCATGCAGCAGGTATAAATTATGTCATAATTTGCAATTCATTTCTTTAGTTGCATAAGTATTATTTCTCTTATTAGCGTATGTGTTTCTTTGAACAGCATATTATTTGAATCCTCGATACCAATACAGACCCGGTGTTGGAGATGATGGTACCCTTATACGTGCTGTACATAATGTATACTCTAAATTGGACCCTGCATCACCAGAAGTTGGCCAATTTGGAAATGAGGTACACAATTACTTAAATTATAATAATTACATTGTTGGATTAAACTAACACGATTTATTGAATTCAGCTAACATGGTTTAAAGATGCAAGAAGAACTTTTGGAGAACCAACATCGATTGCTGCTCGAACAAAAATGTCTCCTAGTAAGTGTAAACATATTTCACTATCAGTTTATAATAGAATTTGTTGGAGTTATTAGGCTTATCAACATTGTTTTTCATTATAGCTGAATGGTGGATCATGTATGGGACTGATGCACCAACTGTGAGAAAGCTAGCAATCAAAGTATTATCACAAACAGCTTCCTCATCTGCTTGTGAAAGAAATTGGAGCACATTTGCACTCATACACACAAAGCAAAGAAATAGGTTGGCTCATAGTAGGTTGGAAAAATTAGTTTATTGCTACTACAACATGAAGCTTCAAATTCGAGATAAGGAAGCAGAAATAGATCATGTCGACCGTGGTGACCCACTAGATGTGTTTGATATTGTTGCTGAAGATGATGATACAGAGGGTAATCAACTTTATCAGTGGATTAGACCTCTTCATTTAGATGATGATGAAGGCAACCCAGCTCCGAGAGTTGCTGAAGAAGCACGTAATGAAGGGATAAATGTAGAAAGAGTATTAGAGGAGGAGGTGGGATCTAGCAGCGCTGACTCTTTCGAAGAACTTTTGTCCCCAAGACCAAGAAACACTGGAATTCCACCTTCTTCCAATCCTACACAACCACAACATCGTGATGATACTAATGATAGCTCTAGTACAAGATCAGGAGACTCACCTACCAGAGGTGGGAATGATGAAGGAGGTAGTGGAGCTGGAGGTAGTGGAGCTGGAGGTAGTGGTGGATATGGAAACTATTATGGACCACCTCCCGGATTTATGAGCCCCTTCACTGGTGAGCCAAACTTCACGCATGCAACACAGGATGAGGACCATGGCAGTAGGCGGGCAGGACCAGGAATTGGTGCCACAGGGAAGGACTATACTCGTAGAGAAAGAGGCAAGGGGACTTTGTCAAGTGAAGAAGGAAGTAGTAACTATGGTTATACTCCTAACCAACCATTTCCCTACCCTTCATATCCCATTCATGTTGGGATGGAATCGAGCGACTCATGGAAAGAATCCGACACTCAATCTTCAAATGATTTTGGTTATGGACAACGTCAACCAATCTCGGATCCATATGGGTGGCATGTTAACAATTACATGGAAAACTATTTTGGGGATTTATCATTTGATAACTACTCTTCACAATACACTCACTCTACACGTAGAGATGATGAAGATAGTGAAAATTTTGAACCTCATAGGAACTCTATGTGGTACTAAGTCACTCATGTATCTTACCATGTAATGTATAAAGTGTAAAATATTGCACTAATTCATTATATATAAATGATTTTGGTGTGTTTAAACTTCTTTCATTAATTACTATATATTTTCTACACTCACAATGTTTGCCAGCTCGCTATATAATCAACTTGATAATGTTAAATCCATCATGCAATGCATTTCCTTCCAATTTTTTGTGATAAACTAATAGATAATTGACTAAATAAACATCCTGCAAAGTTTCAATAAAAATTTCCAAGTTTTTCTTACAATTTCCGTGGTTTCCATGGAAATTTTATCGATATCGATATTATCCCGATATTTCCATCGATATTTCCGTGTTTTCGGACTACCGATATTTCCGATATTACCGATATTTAATACCTTGGTTCCAAATACTAGAACTCATATCCGTTTCATTCAAAGCATTGTATTGAGTGCATAACACAAGAACAAGATGAAGTTGTGTAGAAAACCAAGAGCCAAACAGCCATCCCCCGTGCATTGTGTTTAGGTTTAACCCCGTTGAGCCTTGTTTAGCCTATTTCTTTGTTGACCCACATCATCCTCACCTAGCTTAGAATAGGATCATCCATACCCTTGTTCTTAAAGCATAGTATGCATGACTTAGAGGGAATTCGTTTTGAGTGATTGTTTGTAGAAAACAAGTGTGGGGGAAGAGATTTTTGGTGTTTTTGAGAAGAAAAAGAAAAAAAAAAAAAAAATCGTATGAAAAGAAAAGAAAAAAAGAAAAGTTGTGAAAATAATGAAAAAGAGTGAAAAGTATGAGAAAAAAAAACAGTTCTAAGGTGTTGAGTGTTGAAGAAAGGGTCCAAAAAGTTGAATAAGGCCCTAAGTGTTGCATAAATCTTCCCTTGAGTTTAAAAGTTGATTTCTGCAATCTAACATGAATTCCAAGTGTCAAATTCATTACTATGCTTGCTATTGCCTAAAGAACGTTTGTTTATCCTTACCTTTCCTTGTTAGCCAACACCCTAGCCCCGTTACAACCCTTGACTTCAATCTTGTGTGTTGTGTGTTCAATTTGTGGAGTTTGGAATTGGTATGAGCATATGGTGTCCCTGGTTCTCACATCTAAGTAGTAGCATTCCATTCATGAGATCATATTTAAAACATGCTTAATAACTCCAGAAAATGCTTTCTTTGTCATAAACATATGTGAGTCTTCGTTTTCATTTTTACATCAATCTTCTCACATATAACTAGTGTAGGGTGTGGAGTCAGAAAATCTGTGTGAAAAAGAGTGTATCTTGTAAGGAATTGGGTGAATTCTCTAAGGCATGTTACTACATTCAAATCATTGTTTTAATTGATTAAATGCGAGCTAATAAGTGACGACTGTGATTAAGTATGTGCTCGAGCGTAAGGATGACTAAAATCTATGTCAATGATGATCTTTGATATGTCATGTGTGTTGGAAATCCATGAGGAAAACGTTGGAAGGTTTAGATATTGTTTTGTTTTGTTTCATTTTGCTCGAGGACTAGCAAAAGCTAAGTGTGGGGGAATTTGATATGAGCATATTTATGCGAATTAGTTAGCTTGTTCTCGTGCATTTATGTTAGTTATTTGTATTTAATTTAGTATTTTAAGCTATTTTCGTATGTTTGTAGGTCCCAAAGGATAAAGTATCAAGAAAGTGCATTTTGGAGCCTTTTTGGAGCTGTTTTGGGCATGGAATGGATAGCTTATGAATGGAGCAAGGTGGATGGACGAAATTAAAGATCAAAAGAGCCTAGAAGGATGTTAGAAGTCAGTTTGGAAGCATAAAAGACACAAAATCAGCATCTCCTACACAAGTGGCGTTTTGTCCCCTTTGTGTTCCCTCCTTGTCTCCTTTGGTGCAACAATTCCCCTTGCCATGTTTCCTTATCCTTAAACCAAGTAAAACACTTCCCTTATTCCTTTAGGATCTAGCCCCACATTCCCCTTTTATTTTCCACCTTGCCGCACAAGTTTTCCCATTCCCTTTAATTTAAAACCCAAAATCAGTAAGGAAACATCTTTCCTTGTACAGCCGCAAGTCCTAGCCCTTTTCCCCTTAGGTTTTTGATTTTAATTCCTATTTCCCTTTAGGTTTGGTTTAGTTTTTGTTTCCTAGAATGCCCAAACCGTGCCTTAACCTCTCCCCTATATATATGACCCCATTCCACCACCCATTCAATCATTCACACAACCATTCACTCATTTACACACTTTCAGCCCAAAATCTCTCTTTGCCGCAGCCTTTCACTCCCAAAAACTCACATTCCTTCATCCAAACACATCCATACCCATCTTAGATTCTTTGTGCCGCAACAAGGTGGAGAGGAAGGAGCCTTGGACGTTTCAAACTTGAAGATTGGAGCATTCTAGGTGTACTTCGTTCTTAATTTCAATGTTTACTTCATTATTCTTTAATCTTGTTGTGACTATGAGTGGCTAAGCCCCCTACTTAGCTAGGGGGAAATTCAAAGCCATGAACATGCTTGAGATATGAATTGATTTCTTCCAATTGTGACTTGATGAATCGTGAATGCAATTCAATTAACTGTTTTATTCATAACTTGTTCTTGTATGTTGATTGAGGATGCATACTTAGTTTTCATGCAGGAATTTGATGCTAGAATGTAAGGGAGTTTCACCTAATCGTTATGAACTTACATTCACAAGTAGTGAAGGTTGCTTGTCACAATCGCGTTAATTGGATTCCTGGCAAACATATCATGCATCATAGTTACGAATGCCTTGTCAACACTTATGATTTTCATGGAACTTAATGATCTCTAATTGTATCTCTTCTATGCATCATGTAGGGAACCGTTGGAGAATAATTTGGGTTGTCGTATGCATCATCCAATTCAATGACATAAGGAAAATCTGAGGGTTAATTAGTGCATCACGGTTAATCTGGGGTGTTGAGGTTCATGGTTCATTGAAAAGCAATTGGAAATCGATTCATGTACAAGTGTGTCATGTGTGGAGAAGGACCCTCTAGCTAGCCCATCACCCATCCAAGTTTTCAAATTCGTTTTCAAATCCGTTTTACTTTACAAGTTACTTGTTTTACTTTCAAATTCGTCCAAACCAAAACCCCCCTTTTACTTTCTTGTTTTAAAGTGTTTAAAATCTGTTTTGTTTGTGTTTCCAAGTGTTTTGAGTCAAACTAAAACCAATTTTCGTCCAAAACCATCTTTAGTATTAGAATCTGTCCAAAAAGTGTTTTTAAGCCTTTTTAAGTGTTTTTAACTTGTTTTGAGTCTTGTGAACCTTTTCAAACGTTTTTAACTTTGTTTTTGTGTTTGAGTCTTGTGAACCTTTTCAAACGTTTTTAACTTTGTTTTTGTGTTTTTAGAGTCGATTAGCAATCCCTCCTAATCCCCGGTCCAGAACAATCCCTACTTATCCATACTACAATTGTCAAAAAGAGGGTTTAATTTGTGTGCTTAACTTTTATCACATCATAACCATTGTATCAAATTTCAAAGATTCAAATTATTGAAATTAGATTAAAGGGATCCGAAGATGATTTATTCTCATCGAATAAAATAGCCGTCCTCTAACTTTTTCATGAGATGACCTAAAAGGCTCATCTTTCTAATCTACAGCGAAGGTCGCTAACTTCTTTTTGGAAAATTTGGTTCGCTTTATTAATAAATTGGTACTGTTTATTTGTTGGTATCTGGCGAATGGTCAAAACTTTGTATGTATGACTCAAGAGATTAAGGGTGCGTTTGTTGCACCGGACTATCTCGGACTGGACTAACTTCAGGGACTAAGCTGGATTGGCTTGGCATGGACTAAATAGTATAAGAATAATGAAGCGTTTGGTGTAGTGTTGGACTAAATCACGGACTAAATCACGGACTAAATTATTTTAGAGCTAAAATATTTTTTTTGTCATTTTCTTATTCATTTTATTAATATTTACACACTTTTTTATTTGTTTCTCTCTCCCCATCCCTCTACTTTTCTTCTCTGGTTTGCATTTCTTCTTCGCAAGCCCAGATTTGCTTCCACTACTGATCAAACCCAGAAACTTCCTCTTCTTTTCATTTGCTTTCTCTTCAATTAAAACCCATATTTCTCTTCTTTTAATTTACTTTCTCTTCATATCAAACCCAGAAAAATGCCAATTTTTTTTTTCAATTTGCAAAGGCTCGGATCGTCGGATCTGCAAATCGACGACAAACTTGCAGACGCATCCTCCTGGTAGAGCGCTTGTGGCCTCGAGGAGGATGCGACGATTAGTGGCACGGGATCTGGAGTTGCGGCCCTGCGGGTAGGGCTGATGAAACTGTTGGAGCTTCCTAGCCGTTAGGGTTAGGGTTCCTAGTTTCTAGGGTTTATTTCTGTTATGTTGAATAATTCCTCCTTAACTTGAGGAACCAGTTTGTCTTCTTTCTGTTCAACGTAGTCATGCCCATGATTATAGGACCTGTAAAGTCGTGGGTAGTTATCTTTATTCTTATCTTGGTGTAAGGCTATTTAATAGCCACAATTGCTGTTTAGCTTAATAACATTCTCCCAGCTTTCGTGCACTCAAACTTTGCTGAGCTTACTGCCATCCTTTTTTAGTTTTAACATCTGGTATCAGAGCCCCATCACGGGGCCTGATCAAA
The DNA here is from genome assembly GCA_036320875.1 of Cotoneaster glaucophyllus. Taxonomy (NCBI): domain Eukaryota; kingdom Viridiplantae; phylum Streptophyta; class Magnoliopsida; order Rosales; family Rosaceae; genus Cotoneaster; species Cotoneaster glaucophyllus. The sequence continues at coordinate 6,380,811 of CM070073.1, read as the reverse complement.
GGGCTGGTAAGTCCGGTACTAGAGTGAAGAAACAAAGATATGGCATCTGAGAATAGTTTTGTGCAACCTGCCATTCCAAAGTTTGATGGTCACTATGACCATTGGAGTATGTTGATGGAGAACTTTCTGCGTTCCAAGGAGTATTGGAACTTGGTAGAAACGGGGATCACTGCAGCAGCAGAAGGATCGGATCTGAGTGAGACACAGAAGAAGATCTACGAGGATCAGAGGTTGAAGGATCTTAAGGCTAAGAACTACCTGTTCCAAGCCATAGATCGTTCGACACTGGAGACCATGTTGAAGAAAGATACGGCGAAGGATATCTGGGATTCGTTAAAGCAGAAGTATCAGGGAACAACGCGTGTCAAGCGAGCTCAATTGCAGGCTCTTCGCAGGGAGTTTGAAGTACTACATATGAAGGCTGGTGAGTTTGTTAATGACTATTTTGGCAGAACTCTCACCATAGCTAGTAAGATGAGAACACATGGGGAGCAAATGCATGAACAACGGATCAGCCGACATGTGGACGAGGAACAAGCACTTCAAGTCACTCATGGATCCCAGCAAGGAGGAAGAGGTGGGGGACGAGGTACCTATCGAGGAAGAGGAAGAGGAAGGGGAAGGTTTGGGTTCGACAAATCCACCCTGGAGTGCTACCATTGTCATGAACTAGGGCACTTTCAATGGGAATGCCCTAAGCGAGCCACAGAACAAAAAGCAAATTATGCAGATACAAAGGAGGAGATACTGTTGATGGCTCTTGTGAACTCCGAAGAGGATATGGTGGAGCACATTTGGTACCTTGACTCTGGGTGTAGCAACCACATGTGTGGGAACAAAGACATGTTTTGTGATCTCGACAGCAGCTTTCGAGAATCAGTGAAGCTGGGGAACAACTCGAGTCTTACTGTACAAGGGAAGGGTAAGGTTCGCATGGAGGTTAATGGACTTGTGCATGCAATCACAGAGGTCTTCTACGTGCCAGAACTGAAAAACAACCTGTTGAGCATCGGTCAGTTGCAAGAAAAGGGGCTGGCAATACTTATCAAACATGGGAAATGCAAAATCTTTCACTGTGAGAAAGGTTTAATCATGGAAACTGGGATGACACATAACAGGATGTTTGCAGTACGTGCTCGCTTCGCACCAAAGAAACAGCAATGCTTCTCCACACTGACCACAGATCAAGCAGATCTTTGGCATCATCGATATGGACATCTTAACTGGAATGGGCTCAAAGTGGTTCAACAAAAGAACATGGTGACAGGGTTGCCTCGATTTCAAACTTCTCCAAAGGTGTGTGAAGACTGCCTGGTGGGAAAACAGCACCGTGATCCATTTCCAGAGGAGAGCATGTGGAGAGCCTCCAACATTCTTCAGTTAGTACATGCAGATATTTGTGGACCAATCAACCCGGTTTCAAACAGCAAAAAGAGGTATCTCATCACTTTCATTGATGATTTCAGTAGAAAAACGTGGGTTAATTTCTTGGCAGAGAAGTCAGAAGCCTTTGCCATGTTCAAAACCTACAAAGCAAAAGTTGAGAAGGAAACTGGGACCTACGTACGGAGCCTGAGAACAGATCGTGGGGGAGAATTCACATCACATGAATTCATCAACTTCTGCACTGAGAATGGAATTCATAGACAGTTAACGGCTGCCTATACACCTCAGCAAAACGGTGTCGCAGAAAGGAAGAATCGCACTATCATGAATATGGTGCGAAGCATGTTGTTAGCAAAGCACATTCCCAAAACTTTCTGGCCTGAAGCAGTGAATTGGACGGTGCATGTTCTAAATCGGTGTCCAACTCTTGCTGTGAAGAACAAAACACCTGATGAGGCATGGAGTGGACACAAACCATCAGTGGACCATTTTCGTGTTTTTGGATGCATTTCTCACGTGCATGTACCTGACAACAGACGAGTAAAGCTCGATGCCAAGAGTTTCAAATGCATTTTACTTGGGGTAAGTGAGGAATCTAAGGCCTATAGATTATTTGATCCTCTTTCAAATAAGATAATTGTTAGTCGAGATGTGGTATTTGAAGAAGATCAACAATGGAATTGGGATGAAGGTCATAAGCAAGCTGATCTCGAATGGGAGACTGAAGGAGAAGCAGAAGTAACAGAAGAGGGGGATGAAGAAGAATCTGCTTCAGATTTGGGTGGAGGAGAAACTGAGTCTGCCGAAGGCAATACTTCAAATGATGAACCCTCGTCTCGAGAAGTACGTGCCCGAAGACCACCAGTATGGATGAGAGACTACGAAACTGGACAAGGTCTCTCTGATGAGGAGAGTGTAAACTTGGCACATCTAGCCTTGTTCACTGATGGGGATCCCCTCACATTCGAAGAAGCCGTGAAGTCCGATAAATGGAGGATAGCCATGGACCAAGAAATGCAAGCTATTGAGAAAAACGACACATGGGAATTAACAGTGCTGCCATCAGGAGGGAAAACCATAGGAGTTAAGTGGGTCTTTAAGACTAAGTTCAACGAAAACGGAGAGGTAGACAAATACAAGGCTCGACTAGTTGCCAAGGGATATTGTCAACAGTATGGAATTGATTACGCTGAAGTATTCGCACCTGTGGCACGCATGGACACCATTCGAATTGTCTTAGCCCTTGCTGCTCAGAAAACCTGGGCAGTCTATCAACTTGACGTTAAGTCGGCCTTTCTGCATGGGGAAATTAATGAAGAAGTTTACGTCGATCAGCCTCCAGGTTATGAACAGAAGGGGCATGAATCCAAGGTTTATCGACTCAAAAAGGCCTTGTATGGACTCAAACAGGCTCCCCGAGCCTGGTACAGTCACATTGAGGCATATTTCATCAGAGAAGGTTTCATCAAATGTCCTTATGAGCACACGTTATTCACTAAAACTACTGGTGGAGGTAACATTTTAATTGTGTGTTTGTATGTTGATGATCTTATATTTACTGGCAATGATGAGTTGATGTTCGAAAAATTTAAAAAATCCATGATGATCGAGTTTGACATGACTGATCTTGGAAGAATGAGGTATTTTCTTGGTATTGAAGTATTACAAAGGGCAGATGATATCTTTATTAGCCAACGAAAGTACGCTCAAGAGGTCTTGGAAAGGTTCAATATGGATCAGTGCAACTCGGTACATAATCCAGTGGTTCCTGGCTTTAAGCTCACAAAAGATGAAGGAGGAACTGAAGTTGACAGCACGGTCTACAAGCAGATGGTGGGAAGTCTCATGTACTTGACTGCCACACGCCCCGATTTGATGTTTATCGTCAGCCTGATCAGTAGGTACATGGAGCGTCCTACTGAGTCTCACCTACTAGCAGCAAAAAGAGTCCTGAGGTATGTGAAGGGCACATCTAGTTTTGGGATGTTCTACAGGAAGGGAGGAAGTGAAGAACTCGTAGGGTACACAGACAGTGATTATGCTGGCGATCAAGATGACAGAAAAAGCACTTCAGGCTATGCTTTTCTACTGAGCTCGGGAGCTGTCTCTTGGTCTTCAAAGAAGCAACCCGTGGTTACTCTCTCTACCACCGAAGCTGAGTTCATAGCAGCAGCATCCAGTGCATGCCAGGTCGTGTGGATGAAAAGAATTTTGAAGGTTCTAAATCAAGAGCAAAGCTGTCCAACCATGGTGTTTTGTGATAACATATCAGCAATAAAACTCTCAAGGAACCCTGTGATGCATGGTCGCAGCAAGCACATAGATATAAGATTCCATTTCCTTCGCGATCTTGTCAAGGATGGAATTCTGGAGTTAACTCATTGCTCTACACAAGAACAAATTGCAGATGTTCTAACAAAGCCTTTAAAGCTTGATGTGTTTCTGAAGATGCGGAGCTTACTGGGTGTGTGTGAATACCCAGGTATAAACTGAATGACAATGGCATCCAGTTTAAGGGAGGATGATGAAACTGTTGGAGCTTCCTAGCCGTTAGGGTTAGGGTTCCTAGTTTCTAGGGTTTATTTCTGTTATGTTGAATAATTCCTCCTTAACTTGAGGAACCAGTTTGTCTTCTTTCTGTTCAACGTAGTCATGCCCATGATTATAGGACCTGTAAAGTCGTGGGTAGTTATCTTTATTCTTATCTTGGTGTAAGGCTATTTAATAGCCACAATTGCTGTTTAGCTTAATAACATTCTCCCAGCTTTCGTGCACTCAAACTTTGCTGAGCTTACTGCCATCCTTTTTTAGTTTTAACAAGGGCCTGTGCGAGTGCTGGAGCTACCGAATCGTTTGATTGCAGGCCGAGAAAGAAGAAAAGCTTAATGGCAGCGGTTGGGGATCTGTGGAAGACGAAGAGGAAGACGACTGAGGAAGTCGAAGCATCAGCACGATGATGAAGCAAAGCGATGGTCTTAGCAATCCCATCCTTTTTGCCCAGTTTCGCCAAGCCCGGCTAACGAAGAGTTTAGTCGGAACGAGTCCGAGCTAGTCCCATTAAACTCAGTCCCGGCTTGCACCAAACACGACTTCATATTCTTAGTTAAGCTAGTCCAGTCCAGTGAGGCTTAGTGAGTGCAAACAAACACGCCCTAAAGGTCTTACAAGAAAAAAACATATGTCTACATCGACTTTTTGCAACAAAAAATACTTTAATTTATGCTATATAGAAAGGGAGCATTTTTGCTCACCACCATAAACTATGGTGTATGCTCACCATACACCTAATCAATTGACACGTGTCTTTTCACCTAACATTAGTTGACTTTCACATTAAATGTTAGTTTTTCAATTTTGAAAAAAAAATAATCAAGATTAAGTGAAATGACACGTGTTATTTGATTAGGTGTATGGTAAGCATACACCATAGTTTATGGTGGTGAGGAAAAATGCTTCCATATAGAAAACTAACTGGTATTAAAATTTGGAATTTTAATACGAACAAATTGAAAGACTCACGAACATTCTTCAATTAGAATCATTATAAAATCCGTTCGTTTGATTATTTTTTACTCAAGTAGAAATTGAATGTCTTATATTGAAAATATAATTTAAAGCATCAAAATTCTCCTAAAATAATTGATAAATTATAACTGAGTAAAATATATAATGTAATATCAACTCATCGCTAAAGTTGGGAATTTTTATGATATTCTATTGCTATTTCAAGCATGCCATCAACAGAGAATTCCTTTTGAATTCCACTCGTTGAATATAATGTCAGTCCTCTGATTTAGCTTAAAGAATGACCTAAGAAGTTTATCTTTCCAAATTAAATGCAAATGTCGCTAACATCTTTGTAAGAAACTTGGTTTTCTTTATAAATTACCAGCACTACCTTTTTATTAATACGCCCAAATGGTAAAACGATTGTATGTACGAATCAACTAGTTTAATGAAGTCTTGCAACAAAAATGCTATATTCTACCTCCATTTTTTGCAGCAAAAAACACTTTAATTACACTCTTTCAGAAATCGACGGGGATAATTTTCATAATATTCTTTTGCTATTTTGAGCATGACATCAACAAAGAATTTCTTTGTTTTTCATATTCAATGTCACGTTTATCTTCAAATATGAGAAAAATAAAAGTCATATATGTTGTCTTTTAATTGAGGAAGTTATATCATCTATTTGCCTTTATATTAAAGGTAATTTAGGTTAATATAAAATAACTATTTTTTAATACTTATTACCCTATATTCCGGAGTATTAGGTATTCATGTTCACTTGTAAATTAAAAGTTTTAGATTTGATTATTTGAAGATTTGAAGATTTAATAATATTTTTAGAATCAGTCTTTAATAATAACAGGTGATGCCGAAAGAAAAAAAATTAGACACACTATTTGAATGGAAGTGATCACGAGGACTGCAGCAACCACAACAATAAAAAGTACAGAGCATGGATTCAACATTGCCTTCCACTTTTGCGTTATGCATTGATGTCTTTACTAAGATTAGTAAAGAGATTTCTTCGGAACAGTTACTTCCTCGGATTAATAAGGTTTGTTAACCTCGTCCCTGTCCAGTTTTGAATTTCAACAATTACATTTTTGAACAAGCAATTCCATATCCTTGCGAGTGATGCTTAAAGCAACATTTTAATGGAAATGTTCACTTGGTGTGGCAAAAAAAACAGCAAACATGATACAATTACTCTTCTTTTTCTTCAAACATACAGACATAAGCATAGGTCCATGAATACTAAATTGGTACGACATAAGTAGCTACGTACGCAATAATTTAAGAAAGTGATTTTTGCACAATTGGTTGCATCTAAGGCCAAAAAATATAGAAGTGCAGAGAACAAAAGATGACAAAAGGTTCTGCAGAAATCACTTCCCTTTATTTATAACACACATTTTCAATGAAAGCCATTACAAGTAGACACTTTTCCTATTAAATATAAAATCACACTCTTCAATACTTTATTTTGTTGGAACATCTTATTACACTCACTTGAAGGAAACCTGAGATTGAAATGAAAACTCTCTACTCTCTCAAAGACTAGGCTAGACTTCTAATGATACGGCGAGGGAGAGACTTGCGGATCCTCCGGAGAAGGAGAGACTTGCGGTTGTTGATGCTTAAAGGACAGATTTATTAGAGCGGGACATATTTAATAGAGCACGCTGTTTGTATGAGAGTTAATAACCGATATAATTGTAATAACACTTGGCAATATCTTAGTGGAATAGTTTGTTAAAACAGTTATGGTTAGCTGTGACTATTAGGAGGGTATTGTAGTAATTGAGTCATGTAATGGTGAGGCTATATAAGGCATGGCTGCCTTTACTGTAAAGCTGGCTTGTAATACACTCTATCAATAGAATTAGAAATCTTCTGTCCTTTGTCTTCCACCCCTAAGACTGGGTGCCAGCGCTCAGCGCATTTATCCACTCAAATGAACAGTAACAAACTCCAATGAACAGTAATAGGCCAAGGCATCTCCACCCCTAAAAAAAATGCGCTGGCACCTAGTCTAAAAATGCGCTGGCCCAAACGATCTCCACCCTACAAAATGTGCTGGCACCCAGCGCATTTCAAATATTATTAAATTTTTTTATAAAATAATAATAAAAAAATAGTTTTAATTTCGGATATGATTTTTAACCAATCTTGTCACGCCACGTGTCATTATCCGAACGTACTATTTTGTGAATAGATTTCCGCTAAGATTTTCAACCAATCTTGTCAGGCCACGTGTCATTATCCGAACGTACTATTTTTTGGATAGATTTCTGATAAGATTTTCAACCAATCTCGACGCGCCACATGTCATTATCCGAACGTACTATTTTTTGGATAGATTTCTGATAAGATTTTCAACCAATCTCGACGCGCCACGTGTCACTTCCTGTTTGCAATAATTTAGTCAAGATTTCGATAAGATTTTCAACCAATCACGTAGTGCCACGTGGCATTGTCCAGAACCTCATCCTTTCTTTTTTTTGTCAATATAAACCCTACATCTCTACATCCATCCTCGCACCAAACTCAATACTTCTTTTTAGCTGAAAATCCTTCTTCATCGTTTTCAAATCTTGAGTTTTTTTACAATGTCTTCTTCAAGGAGAGTGCAAAAACAATACGAGGAGCAACAGAAAAGATTGTTGGCACAACAGGAAGAATTGTTCAATCTCCAGGAATATGGAGGTGGAGATGAGGCTTTCTTCATGCAGCAGGATGAAGATGATCACCACAGAAGGCAGAGGGCCTCACATTCCAGCCGTGTTCAGCAAGCTGTGGGTCAGATAGCCAAACCAAGACGTGCCGCAAACTTGGATAGAAAAAGGGAAAGACGAGGTAAAGAACTCTTGGAAGATTATTTTATTCCCAACAGTGTTTTCCCAGATCATGTTTTTAGACGTCGTTTTAGAATGCAACGATCTTTGTTCGACAAAATCATGAGTGCTGTTTGCAACCATGATCCATATTTTGTGCAAAAAGAGGATGCTTTTCATGTTCTAGGTCTTCTTCCCGAGCAAAAAATTACGGCTGCCTTGCGAATGCTTGCTTATGGAGCATCTGCAGATCAAGTGGATGAGATAGCGAGGATGGGAAAAACAACTGTTCTGAAGTCCTTGATGCGGTTTTGCTCTGTAATTTTTTTTTAAAGTTTATTTGCATAAAGTTCTAAAAATAAATAAGAAATTACATAAAGATTACATAAGAAATTAAATAAAGTTCTTAAAATAAATAAGAAATTGCATAAGATTACATAAGAAATTAAATAAAGTTCTTAAAATAAATAAGAAATTACATAAAGATTACATAACAAATTAAATAAAGTTCTTAAAATAAATAAGAAATTACATAAGAAATTAAATAAAGTACTACAAATAAATACAAAATTATACAAAGTCTGTGGAGCGAGGATATGTGGTGGTAGGATCTTCGTTTCTAGGATTTCTGTGGCTAGAACCCCCTCCACTTGTTTCTTCATCTCTTGCACGCCTCCTTCGCACGACGTCTCTTTTTTCCGATGTCCAAAAATATTTTGAATTCGGAGACAGTCCTACTAGAGACTTGTTCATAGTGTCACGATCTGCTTGAGCCATCCTTTCATCTCTAAGCATCTCATTTTCTCTATGAAGTGCTTCTCTAATCAACTCGTTCTCTCGATTAAGTATTTCTCTTTATCTCTCAGCTGCCGCATCACGGGCCTCAGTAGCTGCTAGTAAAGCTGTCATAGCAGCAGCTTTTCCCTCTTCTCTAGCATTTTCCCGCTCCATGTTCAGTTCACCTTGCCGAGCAAGTTCCTCCATATATTTAGTGTAGTCATTTCTGGAAGAACTACCTTTTTTCTTTGATGCTTTTTTACCTTGAGGCCTAAGGGAATGACGAGTCGGTTGGGGTTGGGGCTCCGGCACTTGTTCAGGCGCCTCTGTGGTGTCTTCAAATGTGTCGGCTTCTTGTTCGACCGTGTCTGGTTCTGGCGAACTGTGTAGACCCACGCTATGCATGACAACTTCTGGACTGATTGGCACAATTTTGTATTTGGGGGAATCTTTTACGATTTCCCAACAATCCCATCTGTTGAATGAAGTGTTTCCGTTCTTTGAATTGTAGAATGCTTGTGCTTGTAGTGTCTATAAAAATGTGGGATAAGATGATATTAAAAAAATGCGGGTGTAACACTAATAAATCATTTCAAATATTGATGCGGGTGGAATGCATATAAATTACATATATTACATAAATAAATTAAATAAATTAAAAGATTACATAAAAAATAGTACATAAAAATTACATATATTTGATAAGAAATTAAATAAATTAAAAGATTGGTGCGGGTGGAATACATATAAATAAATAAAATTATTGTTACCTGATCCGCTAAACTTGTCCCACTGTGCAGATTACCGGAAGCATGAGAGATGGCGTTTTTCCAACAAGTAAAGGATGCGTTGAGCTTTTTCCAACGACCTTGAAGACCTTGACTAGTTCTTGCATTTTCTCCATGTACATCGCAAAACGCTTTCGTAATTCTACTCCACATTTCTCGCTTATCCATCTCATTACCCGTAATCGGGTCATGAGTAGCGCGATACCAACTTTCAAACAAAGTAATATCTTCAATGTTCTTCCACGAACTCATTTTTTTCTCTCAAAGTGTACAAAATATTGAAATGTAGAAAGTGTAGAAAGTGTAGAAAATAATGAAATGTGGTGTAGAAAGTGTACAAACTGTTAGGTATTTATAAAAAAAATTTCTGTATTTTTTAAATTTTTTTTTGTATTTTTAATGTATTTTTAAAGAATTTTTAATTAATTTTAATGTTATAATTAATCTGGACCGTTGGATTTGAAATCCAACAGCCCATATCCAGCCACATGTCCAACGGTCATATTTCTGACCGTTGGGACTTTTCTTTTTTTTTTTTTTTTGCCTGACAAACTGTGGACCGTTGGATCACAGATCAACGGTCCACGTTAAAAACAAAATTCAAATTTTTTTTACCGTTGGAAATCCAACGGTCTAGAATAACTAGCCGTTGGAAATCCAACGGCAGGAGACGAGCCACGACAGCCCCTCACGGGCGTCTGAAAAGCCAGCCCGACACTGGGCCCCGCTGCGCAGTAGCCTGTCGGCTACTCTCCTTCCGCGCGATTGTCTTACACGCGCCGTGGTATTGCCTAGTCAAATGGTCTGTCAATTTTGGGCTGGGCTCTTGCCTGGCATGGGCTGGGTGCCAGGCAAGTGGGCGGGCTGGAGCACAAAAATAGGGTGCTGGGCAATTTTTTCACTAGGTGCTGGGCAGATTTTTGTGGGGTGGAAGTGCTCTTATTCTTCAATCGTCTCTCACCTGTTAATAAGAGTGAGTATGAGGAGAATACCAGCAGCAATAACAGAAATAATGGCCCAAGGCGTGTTCAAAATAATTTTGTTTCAAAATTACCATCCATTCGTGGCGGGGCTTTTCGCGGTATTCTATCAGATCTTTACAAAGAGGGGCATAATAGTGGTGGTCAACCATCATCCCGGTGCCAAGGTCATGAAGCAAAGCAGATATCTTCTGGGTATCACCTAGCCAATTATCAATAATTCCATTCTCAACAAGCAATTGCACATCCTCTGGGGTTTTCACGAGACGCTTCATAAGGAAGACATAATTAGCTAGGTAATCATCCTCTCTGTGATGACATTGTTCAAAAGCAAGGAGATTTCTGAGTTTCAGATTTGTGGTATCGTTCACTCTTAACTTTTGAATTTCGAGGATCCCACAAGTTTTGAGGGTCCCACGCGAGAATTTTATGTCCAATAAGCTGCTGCCTTTTCCTACCTTAAACTTGGCTCCAGCCTGGCGTAGCTCTGTCACGTTGGGTGTGGCTGTGATGTTGGGTTTGTCTGTGGTTTCGGGTGTGTACCCAGACGTCAGAAAGATTGAGTGAGATAAGCGCACTAGGACCCGGTCGCACCAAGTGGTTTTGGGTGTGTCTGTAGTTTCGGGTGTGGCTGTGGTTTTAGGTTTCTTTTTTGGTTCCCACGGTAGGTATAGAATTCTTATCAGATCAACAAAATGTTTTACTTCTACTCCAGAAGAACTTATCTTGTCAAATTTCTCTTTTTTTCCCTTGCTGTCGATTTCGCTTTGGATAAAATTGTAGGAAATTTCAAGTAACGAAGGCAGCTCAAGTACAGGAATAAGCTTGAAAAGATCTTGAAGAATGAAGAATGGCAGCTGATTTTCAAGCAACGTCAAGTCTCGAACCACATCCGATATCATCGTAGGCTTGCTGAATATGAAATCATCTTCCTCTCGATAATTTAAGTAATGAAACCTCAATAATAATTCAATGACGAAGGCGGCATCCACTGAAACAATTCTTACAAATTCATCCTTGTCAAACCCAATGGGTTCTGCATAAAAACCCCGCAACCTTTCCTCTTGCTCCTGTATCTTTTGTATACAATCAGACAAACTTACCATGGTTTTACTTAGAAAATGTTTCAGGTACCTTAATTTGTGCTCTTCCATGGCTTTTAAGGGTCCGTTGCCATGGTGAAGTGGGCCTATAGAGACTACTTGAGGTGTATATGCTTTTTCATTTACTTGCCGTAGTCGCTCAGGAACTCTATAGATACACCGCTCTCGGGACAGGTCAGACAAGTTATCCAACTGGTTTTCTATGTCATCTGCCATTTTATCGGCTGACATCTTTCTCTGCATTGATTCAAATATTTCATTAGGCAAACAATCAACTAAGATACTTCGAGTAAACTTTTGTAAGAAACCAAAAAAAACCCCGCCAAATGCCTTCGGAGTTATTGTGGAATGTTGCTACTAAATATTCATATAAACCCTGATTGCATGTGGTCTAATATCTTAGTGGATATAGTGTTGGGTTTCTACCCATATGTCTCAGGTTCAAAACTTTCCCCTCCCCTGAATTATCATAAGAGTTTCGAATTCTCGCCATTCTCTTAATAATAATAAAATTAATTAAAAAAAAGTTTTCATATGAACCCTCAACGGGCAAGTAGGAAAGGGAATTGAACTTAAAAATCTTGTGGGAATGAGTGCTGTGATAATTTTTTAGTGTCAATAATAGTAATATAAACATAAGTGGTTGATACTGTGCTAGCTAGATTGGGAAGAGTCTTGATATTGTGCGAGCTAGATTTATCTCACTTATTGTGCTTGAATTTTTTTTTTTGGGTCAAACGATAGATTTTGTTAGATTAGATGTTAGATTAATTACCGACGAAATTTGAACCCACACGTTATGTAAGAGCTCCCACTACTATAATAAAGGGTCACTTGCCAGTTATTATGCTAGATTAATTTAGCCTTTTAGCTATACTTTTTTGTTTAAACCCTTTCCACAAATGCAACTGGAATTGAATTGCTTTCCAACTGCTATACATCAAACTCTGTATTTTAATAATTATAATTAGCTTAGGATGTAGTATTAATAATTATGATACTCATTGACTAAAATCTTAGTTGTTTTCAATTTTTTTTTGTCAAACTCTTTGATTTTATACACCTCATCATATTAGTATTAATGTATTTCCATGTCAGCAATAAAACTTGTTATTTTATCATATTTAAAATCTCACATCTAATGTTGTTAAAAAAAATCATATCTAATGAGCTATAATAAAAAAACGGCCAACAAAAAATATGGAAAAGTTCTTTCTCAAAAAAAAAAGGGAAAAGTTTTCAAAATTTAGATTGAATAAAAAAACAATATAACAATATAGTTCCTTTTGAAAATGTATATTAATAAATTTCAAGTACATGTATGCATGCACATATATATATTAATCGATTGGAAACGATGTTAAAAAGTGCCAAAAGAATGTATCCAACATTTGACCGAAAAAAATATTATTATGAATGATAAAATAGTTGTTACATGTCAAAAGAATTCACACATACATTGGCCATCTATAATTATCTAAGGGTACTATTTCAACATTGTCCCAAAATAAAAATGTTTTAATATGTAACCTATAAAAATGTTTAAAAAGAATGTACCCATATAATTATACGAGTACAATGATGTACGTAATTATTAATTAAAAAAATGTGGGTACATTTTATACAAAAAAAAATGGTACATTTTATATAGAAATGTAGAAAACAATGTGTACATTTTATATAAATAACAATGGATACAATTTAGATTAATAAAAAATAGATTATACATTTAAAAATGCATACATCTTACATATAACAAGTGATACATTTTTAAAGAAATACGGGTATATTATAAATAAACAGGTAAAAAAATTATGAATACAAATAAAACTTTTTAAAATAAGGGAACACAAAAAATTTAATATTGGGTATAAATTAAAACTGTAAAGAAAATTGGTACAATTTATTTTTTTTAAAAAAGATTGCAAATTAAAAATGGGTACTGAAAATAAAAATGTATGATATAAAATTTAGTCATAAATATAAATATTTCAAATGTAATGTTTCTAACACTAAATGAATATATTTAGAAATAAAGTTTAATTATCTTGACATTTAAATATTTTATTATTGAAATAATGACATTCAAAACAACCTAACGATCTTGATAAAAAATTGAGAAGGAATAAGATTTTTAGTCAATAGAGTGAAAAAAAAATGAAAACCTAATTTCTCTTTTGCGAAATCATATGAACCCCGCTTGTGACACCTTTTTTGTTTTTTATTGTAAATAAAGTTGCCAATAATTTTATACATGCATGTAAATAGTTACTATCTTATGTGTATGTAACACTTTCCACATGCGTTAAACTGTTTCAAAACCCAAAGCATCTATATGTTTTATAGTGTACATCTTACATATAACAAGTGGTACATTTTTAAAGAAATACGGGTATATTATAAATAAATAAGTAAAAAAATTATGAATACAAATAAAACTTTTTAAAATAAGGGAACAAAAAAATTTAATATTGGGTATAAATTAAAACTTTAAAGAAAATTGGTACATTTTTTTTAAAAAAAAAAATTGCAAATTAAAAATGGGTACAGAAAATAAAAATGTTTGATACAAAATTTAGACATAAATATAAATATTTCAAATGTAATGTTTCTAACACTAAATGAATATATTTAGAAATAAAATTTAATTATCTTAACATTTAAATATTTTATTATTGAAATAATGACATTCAAAACAACCTAACGACCTTGATCAAAAGTTGAAAAGGAATAAGGTTTTTAATCAATAGAGTAAAAAAAAAAAGGAATGAAAACCTAATTTATCTTTTGCAAAATGATATGAAGCTCGCTTTTGACACCTTTTTTTGTTTTTTATTGTAAATAAAGTTGCAAATAAATTTATACATGCATGTAAATAGTTACTATCGTATATGTATGTAATACTTTCCACATGCTTTAAACTGTTTCAAAATCCGAAGCATCTATATGTTCTATAGTGTACAAAGATTTCTCTTCCTCATGACGCTTACTAGAGTCTTAATCTCATACGGTTTGAAGTGCTCCCAAACCCAACTACATTTACTGTCTTGGAGATGAGAATCGCTTACACGAACTTCTTCACTTTCAATTTCAGCCTCACTTCCGGCTGGCATCACTGTTTTTCCCAAATTCTCCTCCATGGGGTCCGACGCCTGCAACAAATAATCACACCATAAGTTTGATACCTGTCATATATTATGTTTAAGTGGTTGATTGAGGACAATATCAGTGCATGAACCAAAACATATGTATATACACAGCCAAACTATTTGACTAAAAGATATTAAGAAAAAAGCTGCAGCATTCCTGAACTTGCAAACATAACAATGGAAAAGAAACAAGCCAGATGAAAGGAAAAAAGAAAAAAAGATTATAAATTGAAAAGTGAGTTGTTGTTGGTACTAACAATAAGTCCCGTAACACAATTTGAAGTGAAATTTATTCTTTTGAGTAATGAGTGCGTGATAATATTCTAAAATGTTAATAACCGTACTTATTATCGAAAATGAAAGAAAAAAAATTGAAGTGAATTCGCACTTTGCTTTGAATACAGGAAAACAAGCAAGTTTGTAGGATCAATTTGCCTCTGCTCCTCTGGTAATTGAAGTTAAATTTTCTTTTAACAATAGCACAATGATAGGCTGACTATATATAAGCATTTCTTCATCAATACGGTTTTGCAGAACGTATTTAATGGGCGATATTAAATTAAATCGTGATTCATGCAGCTACCTAACCTTTTGATGAAGCACAGAAAATTTCTCCTTTGGTGTGCTAAACTTTTTTCTTTTTGGTCAAATACTCAAAACGGAGCCACTTTATTTATTTTTTTTTTTCCAAAGATAGAATAGATTAAATACGAATAAAGAGATTTACATCCTGAGCAAGAGCGTTAAAAAGGAACTCAGGTCCAATACAGTCCCAGACCAAAGTTTGCTCCTTCTTACAGAAAAATTTGGCAACAGTGTGGGCAGCTAAGTTACCCATCCTAGGGACAAAATCAAACGAAACAGACGTAAGATTCCTAGCTAGGATCTCAATGTCACCAAGGATGCACTCAATACTGAAATCAGTGGGGACTTCCTTCCTTAGCATCTGGATAATGTTCTTTGCATCGGATTCAATAATGACTTTATCAAACCCATGGGTCTCGCACATCAAGAGGGCTTCACGAATAGCCCAAGCCTCGGCAGCAGCTGCAGAGTGACAAAGACCCTCCCCCGAACCCCCCGCAGCGTGGAGCACCCCAGCAAAATCTCGGCAAACCCAACCAACTCCCGTGCGGAGAGATAATTTACACCAAGCAGCATCGGTGTTGATTTTCAAAAACCCAAAGCCTGGCTTTCTCCATCGAGTTGCCTCAGTGCCCCTGGGAAGAGAAGTGCTAGTGCTACCCGGCCCCTTCCCAGTCGCCAAGAGGACAGCAGCCCCTCTAAATTCCGAGAGGTTCTTCCTCCAAATATTCAGCACCTCCATAGGGTCCAAATGAACCCCGTTAAACACAATGTCATTCCTATTTTTCCATAGCCTCCAAAGACCAAAGGAAATCGCATGCAGCGTGTCACCTCCCCCGTCCGTAGCTTTTAGGCGTTTATAGAGGATCTCCTAGTTAGCAAGAAAGTCCCCGCCAGCTAGATTAGTAGAATTTAGATGAAGGGAAGATCCGAACCAAAAAACATGACTGAAAGCACAGTGGAAGAACAGGTGGTTCTCAGACTCATCCACAGTACCACAAACACCACAGATATTGTCCACCCTTAAATGTCTTCTTTTCAGATTACTTCTAACAGCCAGCGCTTTATTGCAACAGCGCCAAATAAAGATTTTAAGTTTCCAGATGTCATTCCATACCTGGTTGTGCTTGGCCAAATTACTAGTGCTTCCGCGCCCTTTTTTTCCAAACGCCCCATTCTCCATGAGATTCACTGCGATACCGTAACCCGTTCTAACAGAATAAACACCATTCACTGTGTGGTGCCAAACCAATCTGTCCTGGCAGCCCAATTTACTTAAGGGAATGCTAAAGATGGAATTCACATCTTCTTTGTTAAAGCCATCGGTGATAAGCTCCACATTCCACGAGCTAGTAGTCGGATTAATAAGCTCGGAAACCCTAGTTGCTTGGAGCCGATTCGTGGGCCGCACCTTAAAGGTGATTGGTTTAGGGAACCAAGGATCCTTCCGGATGTTAATGTTTTTGCCGTCCCCAACTCTCCACCTCAACCCGTGTTGGAGGACCTTACAAGCTTCAACAATGCCCTTCCATCCCCATGAGGTGTTCCTCCCCTTACCCGCATCCATAAGGTTTTTTCCAGGATGGTACTTGTCCCTTAGAACCGTGGCCAAAAGGGACCACGGATTCTGAATCAAACGCCATCCGATTTTACCAAGGAAAGCCAAGTTAAAGCTTTGAATATCTTTGAATCCTAGACCTCCATTCTTCTTTTGTTTCATGAGCCGCTCCCAGGACATCCAGTGAATCCCTTTTCTTTGCTCATTACATCTCCACCAGTAATTGCGGATAGCTCTTTCAATGTCTTTACAAACTCCAATGGGGATCTTGAAGCAACTCATGGCATAATTTGGCATAGCCATCTCCACTGCCTTAATAAGCACTTCCTTTCCCGCTTGGGATAGAAACTGTTCAGCCCATCCAGTCAAACGGGTCTCCAATCTCTCGCGGATCTCCTCGAAAACCACTTTTTT
Organism: Cotoneaster glaucophyllus; assembly: GCA_036320875.1. Lineage (NCBI taxonomy): Eukaryota > Viridiplantae > Streptophyta > Magnoliopsida > Rosales > Rosaceae > Cotoneaster > Cotoneaster glaucophyllus. The sequence continues at coordinate 6,363,724 of CM070073.1, read as the reverse complement.
TGACAGGCCAAAATCAGCCTGGAGCCCGAGGTATTTCCCAAACCCAGCTTTGCATTGGATGCCCATGACCTCACCAATCTCCCTCCTGACACGATTTGGGGTCTTAGAGCCGAAAAAATAGAACTTTTAGCAAGATTGATAGCTTGACCAGAAGTCCGAGCATAGGATTTCAAGACCTCCATCAACCCCCGCACCTCTAAGACCGTAGCCTTCCCAAAGAGAACCGAGTCATCAGCAAAGAATAAATAGGTAATCGGAGTACCACCCGAAATCACACTATAACCATTGATAGCTCGCCTTGCCAAACTTTGTCGGATCAACATCGATAACCCCTCAGTACAGATTAAGAAAAGGAAAAGTGACAGAGGATCACCTTGTCTCAGCCCCCTCCCAGGAGAAATATAACCAGTGGGGTTCCCATTAATGAGAAAGCTGAGAGAGACAGATGAAATACACTCCTTGATCCACCCACAGAATTTAAGGTCGAACCCCATTTTTTCCATCATCAGGAGTAGGAAATCCCACTCAACTCTGTCTTAGGCCTTCGCCATATCTAGCTTTATTGCCATCCCAGCATGTTCCTCCTTTTGCTGATGGAGAAGGGAGTGAAGGATCTCATGTACTACAAGAATATTATCCTGGATTTGTTTCCCAACCACAAAGGCAGATTGATTCTCACTGATGATCTTGGGCATCACTACCTTGAGACGATTAGTCAAGACTTTCGATAATACCTTGTAGATAACGTTGCATAAAGCAATACGGGCGATACTGCGTCATATTCTTTGGGCACTTCACTTTGGGAATCAAAACTAAATTCGTGTGATTTAGCTTCCGCAATAGAACTCCGGAGTGCCAAAACACCTTAACAATCTGCACAACATCCTTCCCAACCGTGTCCCAATGGTCTTGATAAAAGCATCCAGAGAACCTATCCGGACCCGGAGCTCTGAGAGCCGGGATTTGAAAAGCCGCCTCTTTAATCTCCTCATCCAAGACCGGCGCAAGCAATCCCAAGTTGTCCTCCGGGGACAGCCGGTTCTCCATCTGGATATTTCGAGCCTCGGAAAGATCCGGTTGGCTAGATCTAAACAGATCAGAGAAGTACCGAGTAACAATGGAACCGATCCCAGATTCACTTTCCACCCAGGCCCTCGTCCCATCCTCAAGCCCTCGTATTTGATTGGATCTTCTTCTCCTTACAGTCTGGGCATGGAAGAATTTTGTGTTCTTGTCCCCTTCTCTGAGCCATTGGTTCCTAGATTTCTGCTTCCAGAAAAGCTCCTCACTCTTTTGGGCCTCCCTGAGATCTCTTTCCTTTGATCTGATGTCCTCACTGGCAAAATTCATAGATGAATAAGCAGCTCTAATTTCACTCTTCAAGCGGATAATAGCTTTCGAGGAGTTGTTGCCACGCTCTCTATACCACGTTTTTAATTTCTTCCTCAAAGCTTTGATCTTTGATCTTTTCACAAAAGCGGAACGCATGAGATCCAATATATTTGTCCCTCCATTCTCCACAGACAATCTCACGACACTCCTCCTGCTTACTCCAGCGGGTGTCATACGAGAACTTCCTTCCTTTCCAGTCTTTCTCAATCTTCGTAGATAAAACTAGCATGGCGTGGTCAGAGCCCTCCAAGAGAACATGCTTAATAGTTGTATCCGGGAAAAGCTCCTGCCAACCCAAGGTGGCCAGGCCCCGATCAAGCCTTTGTTGGATTGGAGAAGCCTCCTGCTTGTTCCGCCAGGTAAAAGGGTAGCCTTTATACCCAAGGTCGATGAGCTTGTTTTCCGCCACAAAACCTCTAAAATCCCTCATGCTAGCCACGGTTCTAGTGTTTCCCCCATCCTTCTCATCATTACTAAGGATGTCATTGAAGTCTCCAATAAGGAGGCAGTTCCCTAGCTCACTTTCGATTCGGCTGCTTAAACCCCTCCACTGGTCTCTTCTTTTAGCCTCATCAGTACTAGCATATATCGCAAACAAACGCCAATGGCATTTTTTAATTTCATCCCAGACTTTTACTTCAATCACAAATTCTTCAGCCTTAATCACAGACACCAACGAGACATCGTTCCAGAAGACACAAAGCCCACCTCCGATGCCCCTAGGTTCAACAGCATGCATATACTCCAATCAAAGACGTTTTTTCAGATACCCATAGCGACTGCTCTTATTTTTTGTTTCAAGCAAAATCACTATGTCGGGGGTATGAAGCCGGTTTTGCTCCAAGAGATTGTCAACTGTCAGGGCACCCCCGATACCCTGACAGTTCCAAGCGATCAGCTTCATGGATCCCTGGGAGACCCCTTGTGGCTGGTCTCCTCCGCCATGATAAGAGCGTTGCTTTTTAGTCTGTATCTTCTAGGGGCCTCACAAGGAGAGGCCTCGGTAAATTCCACCTCCTGGTGTGCTCGTTTCCTCCCCTTATTCTCGCGGCCTCCAGCCTCAATAATAGGCATAAGATCAAATGGATCCTCGTCAGGGGTCTCACTTGCAATAGCTGGATGAATTCCATCGCACATCCCAGTAGTATCCATAAGGCTCCCATCCCCTTTTTCGTTTTGCCCCTCACCCGTCATAGGAAAGAGGTTAAGGTCTAGACCCCGGTCAAGGCCCAAAAGCTTTCCCACCACTTCCAGGCTGCCTTGTCCTTCCTGGATTTCGTGTAACACTACATTCTCGGCGCCGGCCGCTACGACACCTCCAGGTCCAATTAGCCCTACATCAAACGCTAGCTCTCTAGCAACCCTTGCCTCTTCATCCTCCAGTCTTTTCCTTCTGATTTGTTCAGCGAGAGACGATCTCCCCGGCTCAACTCGGTTTGAAGACCATCTAGGTTTACTAGGGGACATGGCCGTATCAATCGTCTCATCTTCTACTCTAGCAGTTCCCTCACTTCCGCGCGGCGTGTTACAAGCAGAATTGTTAACATAGCTTCCGATTCCAAAAGCCATTGAGGAACGTCCTGATCTCCTTCCCCCCTTAATTTCTTTACTGTGTTTCTCAGTCCCGGTCTCTGAGCTTCGCCGGCTACCAGTAGACCCCATGGAGTTTCTACTTCTAGATCCTGACTCCAACGGTTTCCCACGTAGATCAACCTTAGCATCCAGATTGCGGAAAGCATACATTTCTTCTGCGAGCCCTGGTTTCTCCTCTTGCCCTAGCCTTCCATTCTCCGACTCCCTACAAGTTCTAGTAGGGTGTCCCAGATGCCCACAGATTAAGCAATAATTCGGCAGAGACTCATATTTAAATTCCACCCATATTTTCCCATCATTTGGAAAATTCACAAAAGTGCCTCTCATTAGCGGTTCGCGGACATTGAGTCTGACCTTTACCTGCAGGAATCTCCCGATGCAGTCCCGACTCCCCGTTTTGTCAACTGTGCGAACAGTCCCAATTAGCCCTCCAATAGTTTCTGCCACCGTTTGAGTCATACTTAGAACAGGAACATTGTGCATCTGGACCCAGAATAGCCCCGTTGAAAGCGGAGTCCATCTATTTAGTCCTGCCTCCGTGCGGTCTTCCACCATCACCAGGTCATTTTTGAAAGTCCACGGCTGCTCTGCTTCAATAACCTTTAACATATCTCTTCTCCCCGCAAATCTTACTAAGAACCTTCGGTTGCCTATATCTCTGATAGACACTCCCTCGCTCCCTCGCCAGAGGGACATGAATCGGTCAATAAACACATCCCCATTTACCTCTTTGGTAGTTAGGATCTCTGCCACCATAGTATACTGAAATCCAAGCAGTGCGCCTTCCACATCCTTTCGCTCGATACTAAGACACCCCATTTCCTTTTCAGAGAGTTTCAGATTTGCCCCGAATCTGGAGCCCAAGGCTTCCAAATCGACCATTCCGTCGTCCCCTGACATGCCCCCGTCACTAGTACTAACCGTTCTCACTATCAGGGCCCCGCGATAACTCAGAGCAGCAACCAGGCGAAATCACAAGCTTAACCCCCACCCTCCAAGGCTCACAGTCAGCCCTTAAGACCAGGTCCGAATAGATTTCAAAACACAGATCCCTTCACCCCCTAGCCCCACCCATAGAGAAAACGCAGCCAAGCAAAATTTCTAGTAGAGACAGAACGCACCTGTTCACGGGCGTTCCAAGTTGCCTCATGAAGGTGATGACTCCAAGAGGGAGACCCCGTCACCCAGGGATCTCCGTCCCCCAGATCCAAGCCAAAGAAACACAGACTTAAACACCGAGACTCCAAATCGCCAGGATCGCCCTTCAGGCCTACATGCAGACCCCCAGTACCAATGTCGTCCCCAGATCCGACCAAAAAACTGGGCAAATTCCAGACTCACCCCCGCCGTCCAGCTCCCAGAGTTACTCAACGGCCCCCGAGTGCACCACCAAGCACGAAGGAAGGTTACCTCAGACTTAGACAGAAAAGATTGACGCCGATTCACCCCAGCAGATCTGAAGAGGAAGGCGCAAAGAAATCGTCGAGACTCGAGCAGCGTAAACCCTATCACCTCCTTTCGAGGCACGCCAATGTAAACGGAGCCACTTTATCAAACATCCAAAAAGGCAAGAAAAGTAAATAAAATGTGATGTCGATACAAACTAGACAACTGAAAAGTCAACTTAGACATACAGACAAAACATCGCTATCACCATCACATGGTGAAACAAAAGAGGGGAGACTGGGTGCACAAAAACACTACCAAACCTCAATCTGAACAAGTTTAATGGGGCATATTATATTAATGTCGTGATTCATGGGGCTACCTACCCTTATTTTTCCTTGACTATAAACAAAAATGATCGATACTATCTCTTCAATTAATGTAGTGAGTATGGCAGAACGTGGATTTGGAAGGGTCTCAATATTGTGCTAGCTAGATTTATGTTGCTTACCATGCTCAATAAATTTACCTTTGCTAGCTAGACTTATCTTGCTTACCATGCTTGATTAATTTAGCTCTCATAATCTTAATGAGAGAAAAATTTAAACAACTCAAACTATAAATGAAGAAAAAATTCTCACTTATTGCGCAATCTACTAGATGGGCTGAGAGCTAGTTTGAGATTGCCGTGGCTTTTTAAAACTACTTTTGCGGTGCTATAAAAATAAACAATTGTGAAAAAAGTAAGTAAATGTTTGACAAACTATAGTACTAAAAATGCTTTAGCAAAAAAAAAGAGATGAAGGTAGAATTGTCAATATGACAGTTTCATAAACAATTGTGAAAAAAGTAGAGTTGCTTTAGTTTTTACTATTTTACACCCATGATTTTGAAAGAAAAAGAAAAAGAAAACACTTTTATTTTTCATTTACCAAACACAATTTTACGTTTGCATATTTTTAAAAATATTTTTCACATTTGTAAATTAATTATTATGAAATTTTTAATGTGCTGATAATTTTTAAGGGAAATTTATCTTAACACCAATTTAAACAATAAAACCCCAAAATCAATATTCATGAATGTTTTACAACTTCTCACCTTGAAATATGAAATGAATGATTTATTGAAAGTATACCACAATAAAATGTGTTTTTGAGGATTGAAAGTATACTGTAGTAAAATTTATTGGAAGTATATGAAAATGAATGAAATTGTGTTTTTGATGATTGGAAGTATACTGAAAATTGAGTAGCAAAGATGGTCACTAGTTCATCCTCTTTCAGGCACATGCAGAATATCAAGTATTAGCAGGTAAACGAATTCCCTCCAACCTTGTCATAGCATCTAAACTCTCCAAGCTCACGAGATCGCGAAGTTAGCTTCTGGGTAGGGCAAGAAGGTTGTCTTAATTCACAAACCCATCCCAACTTCATTAATTTCAAGCAAACGAGATCGCCATTATACTTCCAATCCTCAAAAACAGAATTTCATTAATTTCAGTACACTTTTTGTTTTAGCTCAAGTCTTAGGGTTTGATCTTAAGATTGCGTGATGCTAGGTTATTGGGTGTGAGCTTATTGGTAAATTTAAGTTATGCTATTAGTTTAATCTTGAACTCGTAATTATGCAATAGAGTAAAAAAGATAATTCATATTAAAAGTTTAAGTTGAGTGTAGAGATAGGTTATATGAGTTCGAATTAAATTTCTCTATATTTAAACTGTTTTGGTAATTTTAATGTGCTTGTGGAAATTTTTAATCTCACTTTTGTGAGACTAGTAACTAGTATGACAACAACCAATAACAGAGTGACATCACCAGGTTACGTCATCTGACAATAATGGTCACGAACTTTCATTTAACAAACATATATAATTGGGGCCCATGAGGCCAATAATTGAAGAACAGAAGCACACTGCACCAGTAGCGACAACAACCAATAATAGAGTGACATCATCAAGGTTACGTCATCTAGCAATAATGATCACAAACTTTCATTTGACAAACATATATAATTGGGGCCATGAGGCCAATAATTGAAGAACAGAAGCAAACTCCGAGTTATTTGGTATGAAAGTTTGCAATCTTTCACGATGCAATGAAACCTTTTCTTTTACACTAAAAGCAATTTGACCTCACATTTAGACTTATTTATCCTCACAATTAGGCCAATAAATATTGATTAACGTACTTATTTTTTATTAACAATATATCGTTTGGTTTGTAAATTGGGTTAAAAATTTAGAGGATGATTCTCTCTCCTCGTAATCTCTCTCTCCTTCCCTTCTGTCATACTTGAACGGTTACAATTACGCCAAATTAACATCTTATATTGATTTTTTTATAGGGACAAAATGACAAAAAGCAAAATGTGAGAGGAGGGAAATGAATGAGATGAGAATAGGAGATGAGAGAATCCTACTCCTAAAAATTTGACCTCTCTAGCAATACCCTAGCCCTATTTGGTGCAGAAAAGTAATGCATGAGATCAGTAGCGAAGCCATAAATAATCGGGAGAGACGCAAAATTTAAAATGGTAAAAGGTCTCAGGAAAATGTAGATAACCAAATACTTTGAGATAGTTGACAATATTCATGTCATTCATAATGTATCAATATAGACAAGTTATAATTGTTGTCGGAGAGTTTTCTTCTTCTTATGAAAACGTCGCATAATAGACTTATTAAGTTATTATTAATAAAAATAAAAACATCTTGCTCAATGTAAACAATCAAGCTATTATTCAACAATAATCCTTCATTTTATTATGGAGTGGTGTTTGAAAAATGTTACTTGCTCCTCTAGTAGCTGAAAAATAAAATTTCTTTTAACAGTAGCTCAATGATAGGCTGGTTATATATAAGCATTTCTTCTTCAATATGTTATTAATAGGACATATATTAAATAATGTCGTGATCCATGAGGCTAGCTACCCTTATCTTTCCTCGACTATAAACAAAAGTGATTGACACTAGCTCTCCAATTAATGTAGTGAGTCTGGCAGGACCTGGATTATTTATATTTATAAATTCATTAAATTCAGCGGTTAAGATCTAATTTGATGAAATTCAACGGTTTAAAAAAATTTAACGGTCCAAATTTAAATCTAACGGCTAAAATAATTAAAAAAAATCTTTCATTTGTTTCATACTTTTTCATAGTGTTTAACGAGTTTCATGGTATCGGTTAGTGATTTTTCAGTATTTATAAGAATCTAAATATTTTTAGGTTAAAATGTTCATAAAATTAAATTAGGATAGTCTACATAATTTTTTATTTTAAAAAAAGTTACTTTATGAAAAAAATTAGTCTAAATTCATTCTTTAATAATCTGGGGCTACAATTTTAGACCAGAAGGGTTAGAGCTGAAAAACTGTTTCTGAGTTAAAACCTAAATTTTTTGGGCTAAAAAATTTAGGTTTTAGGCCAATGATTGAAGATGATCTTATAGTGCAATAATAATTGCACGCAGATGAGCTTACTTGCCTATGGGGATGAAAGCGATGAGAGCATCCAGTCAACAGATTTTCCCTACACAACATTTGTGGTGGAACGAACAAGCAACCTCAATTTGGCTTGCAAAGACAACTATGTAAGCAAGAGTACTTTAGGAACTAGGGATGGGCACGGCCGGCCCAAATTTAGAGGGACTGGATTGGACTCGCTTAAAAAAGAAACGGGCCGAGTTGGGTATTACAAATCTGATCACTAGAATCGGACCTAACCCGGCCCATTACGGGTCCTCAGTTTTTTTTTTTAATTACCAAGTAAATCACATCGGTTCATATGAAGGCTGCAATTAGTTCATGAGCTGCAATGCTCTACAAAATCTTGTACGTTAACAAGCACTAAACTTTTCAACGACAACCAACTTCCCCAATAAATTAAATCCAGAGCTTAATAGTTCTCTACAAATTATAACCAAACATAGCATTATATTAACATCTTTAATATCAAATAAACTTCAAATAACCAAAAAGACAAATAATTTCATAACAAGCAAAATAAAAACAACCCAGAAAATAACAAACAATCAAAACCCAGAAACAAAACACCTAAAAAAAGAACAAAGTTTCAATTTTTCAGAGAGGAAAAAGAAAGAGAATTGAAAAGGGTACCTGTATTCCCAAGTTTGGAAACCAGATTTGTAGAGAAGGAAATGCAGAGGCTCCCAATAGTTGAAGACCTCGTCGCGGAGCCACCAGCGGAAAGAACCAACCAAACCCTTTATCGGCAGCGCCGCTGTTCGATTTCCCTTGCTTGTCGACTTTTGAGTAAGATGACCACCAAAAACCACCCCCACAGAGAGGAGGACTGCGCCACTCCCTGCAAAGCAGCCATGGCCGGCCACCAAAAACCACCCCACAACGACGCAAAATACACACACCTGCTGACTATCAAACCCTAATTTCCCATTTCAATGGACTAGAATTTAAAAAGGAAAGGATATTTGAGGAGGAGAGATCTAGGAAGGAGACATTTAGAGAGATGAGAGTTGAGTGAATTGGGTCTGAGAAAGGAATGGAGTCTTGGGAGTCCCGAACAAGAATAAGATAGAGGGTGAAATCAACGGTAGGAAATCAACGTAGGAAATCAAGATAGGAAATCAACGGTCCGGGCCGGGGACACTTTTTTTCCAATTGCTAGAACCGTCAAGCACCGTTATTTACATGTATTTGTCCTGCTCCGTCCCGTTTCGTATTTATAATTTTTAGACCCGCTCTGTACCCGTCTTGAACTTTGATTACCCACCCTGACCTGCGGTTCCTATACCCGTTTGCCCACCTCTACTCTAGGCATTTCCTATCCACTGCCTCGTTTATTCATATCTTTTATATTTTTCTTTCTATTTCAACAAGCAAATAATGATATAGTCTTGTTATCCATTTATTGTTTAAGAAAAACTAATGAAAATGTTTGAAAACTTTGAGTTTTAACGATAAGGACAAAATAAAGGGTAAAGTGTATAGTACAAGGATTGACTTTTTAGTGTAAAAATGTGATTTTTCGTTAAAGTGAACAATACTGAGAGTTTTTCGTAATTCCATAGTTTTTAACATTTTACACTTTTTCAAATTTTTACCATCAAATTAAATGATTAAAAATAATTAAAGGACATAAATTAACATAATATTTGTAGAAAGTGAAAAACTATTTGTAGCTAATATCACACATAATGAAATTATTGTTGTGAAACATTCCTAATTGAAGTATGATTGTGTAAATCCTAGGTTAGATTAGATTAGGGTTTATCATTTCCTATTGTAACTTATATTCCTTGGGGACCAAGGAATATCCTCTCATCTTATTATTATAAATAAAGGTTCAATGTAGGAGGGATAAACACACAATTCCCCTACAATTCTACAAACACACATCTCTCTTTTCTCTCTTTCTCTGCCGCCGGCCCTCTCTCCCTTTGTCAGATAAAAGAGTCCACAACACGTAATGGTTATGAATTGAATCTTACATATGTACATGCATTGAAAATATTATTTTGCATATGCATCACTGTAAATATGTGCTTCATTGAAATATATTGAATTTCATATGCATATAATTGAATTGAAAAAAAAAAAAGAAAGAGAATTTTTTTTGCGATTGGGATCTAGGGTTCTTTCAAACCCGTGACCACCATCATGTAGATGGGGTCTCCACGCAAGCAGAGAGCATGCAGCTCTCCTTCTCCCCAGAAAAGCCCAACACCCAAAAACCCAGAATCCCGACACCTTTCATGGTGTCCCGACCATGGAGTGGCCTGCAGCCACAACCCCGAACCTATTGGTTCTTGTTATCAACGACCTGAAGTCGTCCCATGTCGGCAATTGAACCGAGATTCACCGGAATCCCGTCGGAATTTTTTCGAAAATTCGATTTCAATTTTTAGGGTTTTATAGTTGTTGAAACATTGAGATTTTCTTATCTCAGTGGTTGTCCATGACAACCATGACTCACTCCGAGCCCCAACAACCCCGACACGACCACCTGCAGTGGCGCCGTCCCAATTTTTCCGGTCTTCTTCCTCGGCCAAGCACACTCAGCGCCGCTGGGTTGTCCTGTTTCTATCAACCAGAGCCCTAGTGGGCTCCAGCTCCTCGGCCCGCAAAAAAAAGAAGAAAAAAAAAACAATTTTTTGTTGTTTTTCTGGGCTCGCCTGCAGCAGCCCAACCCGAAAAAAAAGAAATTTTTTTTTGCTGCATACAACAGCCCATTTCTCTTGCCATGTCTCCCCGTGAGCCTGCAGCTCACCCATGAGCCACCCGTGGGCTTTGCCCATACTTTAGGCCCTCGAGACTTTATTATTTAATATTTCTAAATAATTTGGGTCTTATATTTTTCACCCACATTTTAATTTGGCCCGAAGTCCAAATAATTCAAATTCAATTATAATTATATACCTAAAGTTATATTTTTGCATATACTTGTTGCATATTTGTTTGCATATATATTTGTGTTTGCTTGCAGGAACATATGAACCTGAAGTTCATAATTATTTCGAAACCTGAAGTTTCTTATAAACATGCCTTGTTTGAAAACCTAAAGTTTTCACTTAAACAACTCACCCATGAAAACCCGCAGTTTTTCATGCCAAAATTAAACCAATACATGTCTATTAGAACCTGTATGTTCTACTCCTACGTGAATGGATTGATTTTTTCTCCATTACACTAACCACATCTTGTCTATCTATTTTGTGATAGGAACATGTCAAATTTGAACAAACTTGACTTTACCGCTTTGAAGGTATTTGGAAGGAACTACTTCAAGTGGGTTCAAGATGTGAAGCTCCACCTCACTGCAAAGAACTTACGTCCTGCCATTGATGAAGCAACGGACAAGCCTGTTGGTGAAGCTGAAAAAGCCACTGCTATGATCTTTATTCGAAGACATATCCATGACGCTCTACAAACAGAGTATCTTGCTAAGGAGGATCCACGTGCATTATGGGTCGCTTTGGCTGATCGCTTTGATCACCAAAAGGACATATTCTTGCCTGAAGCAAGACACGACTGACAGCACTTGCGCTTCCAAGACTTTAAGTCTGTGAATGAATATAATTATGAAGTTTGTCGAATCCGATCACTTCTCAAGTTTTGCAATGAAACTTTGACCGAAGAAGATCTCATGGAGAAGACCTATTCAACCTTCTCTGCTTCTAATATTGTCCTGCAACAACAATATAGAGCTCAGAAGTTCACCAAGTTCTCGGATTTGATCTCTGTGTTACTTCTTGCTGAAAAGCAGAACCAGCTGTTGATGAAGAATCATTAAGCTCGACCTTCTGGGGCTACTGCTGTGTCTGAAGCACATTATAACACTAATCAGCACCCAAAACGCCAAAAGAGGCGTGGTAGGGGCGGCCAGAAGCCATCCCACCAAGGTCAACAGAGCCAAGGCCCATCCAAGGGAGGAAACAAAGCCCAAAAGCGCCCAAACCTCGCTCCCCAGGCCCCGAACTTCAAGAATAAAGGCAAAGCACCTAAAACCATGGATGACGATATGTGCTATCGATGTGGTTCAAAGGACCATTGGTCTCGTGTTTGCTGCGCTCCTAAGAAGGTTGTAGATGAATATCATTCTCGTCGTAAGAAGTTTGAATCAAACTTCATACAAGTGGACGAACAGGAGACTACAAAGATGGAGGTTTCTGATTTTCAGGAGGATACCACCCCTATGGAAGATTAGACTCTTAGACATAGACTTATTTTTAGTTGAAATAAGACAAATGGGGCCGAATTCCACCTAGTGGCCGAACCCCCCCTTGTTTTTGGTTGATTTTTGAACAATTTTCCATTATGTTTTGGATTATTAGTTGGTGATTTGTTTTGGATATTCAGTTTTAATCCTTGAATAAATAAAATTATTTTGAATTGATAATTGTTTTATAAACTTATATGCATGTGACCAATTCAAATTAATTTTTCATTATAGGTATGCCTAGTGGAAAAGTTAGTTGTCTGGCAGATAGTGCAACCACGCACACAGTTTTGCGCGAACGCATCTATTTCACTAACTTCATACCTAAGAATGCACCTCTGACAACCTTCTCAGGCCCATCCAACCTGATAGAAGGATACGGTAAAGCACGTATAATGTTGTCCAATGGTACAATCTTGACCATTGCTGAGGCACTCTATTCTCCACGTTCCGAAAGAACGTTGCTAAGCTTCAAGGATATTAGAGATAACAATTACCACGTTGAAACCCACGTAGAAAACGGAGTTGAATTTCTGTGCATAACATCCTACGAATATGGCCAGAAGCGTATTCTAGAGAAGATGGAGCGTCCCCCGAGTGGTCTGTATACTACGACCATACGCCCCATAGAATGCCACTATGTGGCTGGCCCTACTACTGGGACCGCGCACGAAATTACACTTTGGCATGATCGTTTGGGACATCCTGGACGAATAGTGATGCGCTGTATCCTCAAATCTTCACACGGGCATCCACTAACCCGAAGTTTAGGTTCGATCCAAGGAATCGCATGTCAAACATGTTCAACGGGAAAGCTTATTACTAAGCCTTCTTATGACAAGATTCGTTAGAATCCTCCCATTTTTCTACAACGGATTCAAAGGGACATTTGTGGACCGATTCACCCTCCATGCGGACCATTTAGATACTTTATGGTTTTGGTTGACGCTTCCACACGTTGGTCACACGTGTGCTTGTTGTCCACAAGGAACGCTGCATTCTCCAAACTGTTGGCTCAGGTTATCAAGCTCAGGGCTCACCACCCTGATTATCCGATCAAATCTATTCGATTGGATAATGCTGGAGAATTCACATCTAAAACTTTTGATGACTATTGCATGTCGGTTGGGGTTGAAGTTGAACATCCTGTACCCCATGTTCACACCCAGAATGGCCTGGCAGAGGCTTTCATTAAGCGCTTACAAATGATTGCTCGATCGTTGGTCATACGTACCAAGCTCCCGATCGCTGCTTGGGGCCATGCAATATTGCATGCAGCAATGTTGGTCCGCCTGAGGCCTGTTGCGACACAACCATTTAGTGCCCTTCAGTTGGTTACCAGATACGAACCTGACATATCGCATCTGCGCGTTTTTTGTTGTGCGGTATATGTGCCGATCTCGCCGCCCTTACGTAAAAAAATGGGGCCTCAGCGAAGGATGGGAATCTATGTCTGATATGATTCTCCTTCGATTATTCGTTACTTAGAACCTTTGACCTGCGATCTGTTTACCGCTCGTCTTGCGGATTGTCACTTCTATGAGACAGTCTTCCCGTCGTTAGGGGGAGATAAGAACATCAACGTTCCTGAAGAACGACGCGAATTATCGTGGACGACTCCCACTTTGTCTCATTTAGATCCCCGCACTGCTCAGTCTGAAACTGAAGTGCAGCGCATATTAGATCTTCAGAGCATAGCTCAGAGCATGCCAGATGCTTTCACCGATCTAGCGCGCGTGACAAGATCACACATTCCAGCTGCGAATACGCCTGCAAAGATGAATGTACCAAATGTACGACGGACTACCCTCCTGGAAGCCCGGGACGCCAATTCTGGTGATCCACGTACATTAGCGGCTAACAAATCATCTGCCCCTACACAAAAGCGTGGCAGACCCCTTGGTTCAAAGGATTCACACCCCCGGAAGAGGAAAACCACGACACAAGGTCCTGAAAAACCTACCGTGAATCTGACGATCGCTTACTCATTCTACCCAACTCATGAAGAGATTCTAGATTATGGAAGCGTCCTTGAAGAGACGAATCCTCCTTCCGAGAATCGCGAGATTTTGGTCTATTATGCTAGCTTAGATGATGTGTGGCGTAGAAATGAGATGATTGTCAACGATGCATTAGCATTTGCAGTAGCTACTGAGACCATGTTGAGCGATGACATTGAATCGCGTTCCGTTGATGAATGTCGACGTAGAGCTGATTGGTCAAACTGGAAACAAGCAATCCAAGTCGAACTCGATTCGCTTGCGAAACGTAAGGTGTTTGGACCTATAGTTCCTACTCCTCGACATGTGAAGCCCGTTGGCTACAAGTGGGTTTTCGTTCGGAAGCGTAATGAGAAGAACGAAATTATGCGTTACATAGCTCGTCTTGTTGCACAAGGTTTCTCACAATGCCCCGGGATTGACTATGACGAAACTTATTCACCCGTTATGGATGTGATTACTTTTCGCTACCTTATCAGTTTGGTAGTTTCCGAAAAACTGGATATGCAGCTGATGGACGTAGTAACCGCGTATCTCTATGGGGATCTTGATACGGAAATTTACATGAAAGTTCCCGAAGGACTTATATTGACTGGTTCAAATATTTCCAAACCTCGGAACACGCTCTCAATTCGGCTGAGGCGTTCACTCTACGGTTTGAAACAATCCGGAAGAATGTGGTATAACCGTCTGAGTGAGTATTTGACTAGTCAGGGATATGTGAACAACGAATTATGCCCTTGTATGTTCATTAAGAAGTCACATTCCGGATTTGCGATTGTTGCAGTATATGTCGATGACATGAATCTCATCAGAACTCCTGAAGAGCTCGCGAGAACTGCCGTGCACCTGAAGTTAGAATTTGAGATGAAAGATCTAGGTAAAACTCGATACTGTCTCGGTCTCGAGATAGAGCATTGTTCGGATGGAATCCTAGTACATCAATCGAACTACACCCAGAAGGTGTTGCGCCGCTTTAATGAGGATAAAGCGAAGTCTTCGAGTACTCCTGTGGTCGTTCGTACGCTAGATGCAAAACGAGATCCCTTCCGTCCAAAGGAGGATGATGAAGAGATTTTAGAGCCTGAAGTTCCTTATCTAAGTGCAATAGGCGCTTTATTGTACTTAGCTCAATGCACTAGACCCGACATCTCCTTCGCTGTTAATCTTTTGGCAAGATACAATAATGCACCTACACGCAGACACTGGACTGGCGTGAAAGACATCTTCCGTTACCTTAAGGGTACTGCGGATTTGGGCTTGTTCTATCCCTACAAATCCTCGAATGATGTTGTACCATGTGCTCCTCGAGTTGATTCTCGCCTTGTTGGTTATGCCGACGCATGATACTTATCTGATCCGCACAAGGCGCACTCTCAAACGGGTTATGTCTTTACCGTTGGAGGCACCGCAATATCTTGGAGGTCAACTAAACAGACCTTAGTTGCCACTTCATCTAACCATGCTGAAATTCTCGCCTTTCATGAAGCAACTCGGGAATGCTTTTGGTTGAGAGCAGTAGTGGGCCATATTCGAAGCTCCTGCGATCTTTATCCCGTCGTTGATGTCCCAACGATGATCTTTTGAAGATAACGCAGCTTGCATCGAACAACTCAAGAAGGGTTACTTCAAAGGAGACAACACCAAGCATATTGCGCCAAAGTTTTTCTTTTCACATCAACAACAAGAGCAACAGAAGATTGAAGTCACTCAAATCCGTTCACAAGACAATCTGGCTGACCTCTTCACCAAACCACTGCCGAAGACGACGTTTCAGAAGCTTGTTCATGGAATTGGTATGCGTAAACTTTCTGAGATGTAACTTTGTTATTTCTCTTTGGAATTATGTCAAACTCAGGGGGAGTATCCTGTAGATACTTGCTTGATCTTAATGTACTCTTTTTCCCTACGATTAGGAGCATTTTTCCCACTGGGTTTTTGCTACCTAACTAGGTTTTAACGAGGCACCCACCTTGGGCTGGTCATATCCCTGATGACGTCATCTAGACGTTTCTTTTGACTTTGCATTTCTCACGCATTTTTTCCTTAGACTATGGATTTTATCCCTACTCGGGTTTTTGCCATAGCCTTAGGGTTTTTAGTGAGACTTACTACTTATGCAAGTTCCTACCTTATTGAGAATAAGCGTTGTTCCTTGGAATCAGCACTGACGAGTCGACTTCCTCAACTTCTGCATGACGCTAAATCTACCTTGAGTATTTACACACTCAAGGGGGAGTGTTGTGAAACATTCCTAATTGAAGTATGATTGTGTAAATCCTAGGTTAGATTAGATTAGGGTTTATCCTTTCCTATTGTAACTTATATTCCTTGGGGACCAAGGAATATCCTCTCATCTTATTATTATAAATAAAGGTTCAATGTAGGAGGGATAAACACACAATTCCCCTACAATTCTACAAACACACATCTCTCTTTTCTCTCTTTCTCTGCCACCGGCCCTCTCTCCATTTGTCAGATAAAATAGTCCACAACAATTATTCTATTATTGCTAATTTTCCAAAAATTACACGTAGTACTGTTAGATTAATTTAAACAAACTATAGCAGTCAACCAGTTCTCAGTTGTGCACATATTGACGGAATGTGATAATCTAAACTACATATTAATAAAACCCTCTTTTTTAATCAAAAGAGGGTGAAAAAGAATTAGTCTTCTATCACAAATAAAATCATGAACAGTAATGTAATTTCTGCATAAATTAGAATGGGACACCAATTAGATAAACCTATTTTTCTAGAATCAGAGTATCATTAGCAATGAATCTTAGGTAAGTGGTTATATTTGTTCACTCTACGTCCAAGACCCAAGAGTCTAAAAATCTTACTGATGCTGTTGCCAAAGGAACATTCACAAAATCTAAGAACAACTCATTCATTGGCTTCCCCAACTCTTTCTGTATAGTTTGACAAACCTGTGTAAATGAAATTGTCAGTTAGCAAATGATGTCGCGGATGATAGTTGTATATTGATATTATAACTTTCAAAATCTATGAAGACAACCTCTTCCAAAGGACGAGGTGGAAGAGAGTCCTGTAATTGCTTGAGAAGGCATATGCATCCCTCAGGAAGTACATCTGCCCGTGTGGACAGATACTGCCCAAGTTTCACCCACAAACCTTCCAACTCCACTATCAAACTGATAACACGTTTAGCATTTCAGCATCTGTTTTAGTTTTGTTAGTCCATTTCTCTCTTTGCTGCAGAGCCTTCAATTATTTATAAGAAAAATAAGTTAAAAGGGTATTGTATATAAAAGAGGCAACCTATAAGTGAAAGGAAATGAATGAAATTTACCTTGTAATCTAGGTATATCAGAAAAGCAACTGTGCACACTTTCATGCGTCTTTTGTAGATGTTTCCCCATCCCGTCGTTGTAATTGGACTCGAGTAGTTTAAATTCACAAATCTTTGCTTGGGGGAAGAGAAGGAAAGATAAGGGAAAATAAATAGTCAGATTGTAGACTAAAAGGATCCAAAGAAACCGACACACGGTCAGTACGGGAAATAGAACACAAAATGAAGTCAAGAATATGTCCACAACCTAAAACTAAAATCGGAGATGACAACCCTGGATTTAACTAAATAAGGACGATTTGAACAGTTAAGAGGAAAAGGTAAATGGGGGGAGAAAACTCAAGAAAATGAAAAGTCTCAAATTTGAAATTAAGGGCTGGTTTGGTATTGCTGTGCTTTGAAAAAAAAAACTGCTTTTGCTGTGTTGTGAGAATAAGCTCATTTTTGCTGCTTCACGTTTTCAGCTTATTTTCATCCAAAACTGTGAAAATAAGTTGTTTTTAAGTGTTTACCAATGATTTTTTTAAGTTCAGCTTTTTTTTTATACCTATTTTTTATAAAAGCACCTTAGTACCAAACCAGTACTAAGTGAGCTGAAACTCCAAGCAACTCAAGCAATCATTGTATAATTTTTTATGCAATAACCACTATGAGATGTTTCAAATGTGTAAATCCTATATGACTTTGTTATTATTGCTAATAAAACAACGAAACGGAAGTCCTTTTCAAGTGAAGGCATACGGCTTCATATGAAAAATAAAAGAATATGCCAAATAAATATCCGAGCGAACTAGTTGTCAAAGAACATATCACAAAGAGGCAGGTATGTCAACGACCAAGATGATCCTATACTGTTCTCCCCCAATAATCCGTTCTAGTGTTCTTATAGGATCAATGTACCGACTTCAAGCTCATGAACATAAGCTCAAAGTTAGCACAACCCAATGAGCACAACCACTCCTACTAAATAGTTCTTAAATCCCTTTGCCCCTTGCGAGGTATTGAAACTTATACCTGTATGCGCATACAATGGTAATTTTCGGATGCCGCGCATACAAAGGTAATTTCTTTCACAATGATAATTCAACAAGATTTGAAATTTATTGATGCAGCTTCAAACAACTTCACCAAAACCAAACCTTTCAAGTGTTCATACAAAGTTAACTTCTTTCACAATGGTAATTCAACAAAAAATGGAAATTCAGGGATGCAGCTTCAGACACCTTTTACTAAATTCATCTGACTCCTACCAACCACAAATTCTCATGAAAATTCATTTCACTGACTGAAATTCAAAACTTAATTCATAAAACCTCTAAAAAATTTCGAGCTGTTAAATTACTTAGCGAGCAAAAAATTCATCGCTCAAAACTTAATCAGCAAATTACAATCAATCATTCGAAGAAAAAAAAACGATATTAACAAAATTAATCAGAGGAATGTAATCCACCTCAAGTCCCAGAGAGCTCCGCTAGCGAAAGCAGAGGGGAGAGGAAAAGCTGAGAGCAATTTGGAACTGAACATTGTTGAGCAGAAGAGACTGATACGTAATTTCGTCGAAAGAACGACTGTCGTTTTCATGTCGCGACTTAAGAGTCTTCCACCACTGCCTGTGACTGTTCGATAGCAAGCTCGTCCAATCGATAAAAATAAAAAATCAAAAAAAACCGCAGGAAATTAAAACGTGGGATTACGCGTCGCGAGGTAGTTGGTGGAATTAGTGCAGCGCGCGGAATAAAGGAATGTAGTGGCCGTTGGATTGAGCGCGGAGGAGAATCGTGGCCGTGAAATTTCTTGAAATGCGTGGCGCATGGCTCTTAGCTAACCGCCTCTTTGTATTTTGTAATCTGGAAACTGGAATGGCGGTCCAATAGAAAAGTTATAGCCGCCTGGGCCTAGGCCGGTGTTGAATATTCTTCACCTTTTCTGTTCAATGCAGGGGTTGAATTTACAAGCTATCACGCTACGTATGAATTTAGGCACGTCATCATTCTTTTTTATCACTTTTTACTTAAGAGAAAGTGAAATCTCTTATATTAAAAATATAATTAAAAATATCAAATTTCTCACCAATAATCAATAAATTATAATTAAATTATAATTAAATTAAAATTAAATATATAATGTAATATCGACTCATCACTAACAATTGAAACTTTTTATAATATCCTATTGCTATTTCAAGAATGCTACGAGAATTCCTTTTGAATTCCACTCGTTGAATATAAAAGTCGTCCTCTAATTTAGCTAAAGAATTACCAGCACTACCTTTTCGTTAATATGGCCCAATGGTAAAAAAAATTGTATGTACGAATCAACTAGTTTAATGAAATCTTGCAACAAAAATGCTATATTCTACCTCGACTTTTGCGGCAAAAAATACTTCAATTACTTTTTTTTTCTTCAGAAATCAACGTGATAGTTTTTATAATATTCTTCTACTATTTTGAGCATGACACCAACAAAGGATTTCTTTGCTTTTCATCTTCAATGTCACGTTTATCTTCAAATTTGAGAAAAATGAAAATCATATATATTGTCTTTTCATTGATGAATTTATATCATCTATTTGTCTTTATATTAAAGGTAAATTAGGTTAATATAATTTTTTTTTAATAATTATGACCCTATCTTACTTAATAATATGTATTTCTCTTCACTCGTAAATTAAAGGTCTTAAATTTAATTATTTAAAGATTTGATAATATTTTTAGAACCAATCTTTAATGATAACATATGATGCCAAAAAAGGAGATTAGACACGCTGTTTGAATGGAAGTGATCATGATGACTGCAGCAACCACAAGAATAAAAAGTAGAGAGCATGGAGATCGAAAGAGATTGTTTCAACATTGCCTTCCACTTCTGCGTTATGCATTGATGTCTTTACTACGATCAATAAAGAGTTTTCTTCGGAACATTACTTCCTCGGATTAATAAGGCTTGTTAACCTCGTCCTTGTCAAGCTTTAAGTTTCAACTATTACATTTTTTTAGCAAGTAATTCCATATCCTTGCGAGTGATGGTTAAAGCAACATTTTAATGGAAATGTTCACTTCGTGTGGCAAAAAAACAACAAACATGATATACAACTACTTTTCTTTTTCTTCAAAACATACAAAGACATAAGTGATGAGTCAATTTCATATTATATATTTTACCCTATTCTTAGGATGTTTTGGTAATTATTTTGGTAGAATTTTGATACTTTGAATTGTATTTTCAATATAGGATATCTGACTTCCTCTGAAGCAAAACATAGTCAACTGGATGAGTTTTGGGGTGATTCAAATTGGAGGACGTTCGTGTGTCTCTTGATGTGTTCATGTCAAAATTTGGGATTTTTCTACCAAGTGGTTATTTTCTGGCGATAAAATTAAGGAGCAGTGCGCAGTGTTGGAAAATGACGTTTCTGGGCTTAAATTGCGTTTTTGGAGCCTAAGATGACCTCGGATGGGTTTGTGGCCTTCTGGAGAAGTGTTCAGGATATTCCAAACCTTAAATCCAGCTATATTGGGCCGGTTTTGGAGCAGCTTAAGGGTCCAAAACATAGTTGTTCAGATTTTAGACGAATTTTACCATTTAATTTATGGTTATGTTTCCTATTTTATTTTAGGGTTAATCTCTATTTACTACCCTCATGTTTCGTGGTTTTCAACATTTAGTACATCAAGTTTTTTTTATCCCAGAGTCATACCTAAAGTGTTAATTTTGGAACAGTCTCATACATCCGTTAGTCAAACTGTTAATTCTCCCGTTAAGTGATGATGTGGCGCCCATGTGGACAATGACTGGGCGCCACGTGTCATTAAAATATTAAAATAATTAATTTCAAAAAAAAAAAAAAAAAAAAAAAACACGTCTGTTGTCCCCCGCCCCCAACCCAGAAGACCAGAAGAAGAGAAAGAAGAGGAGGAAAGAGGAAGGAGAAAGAAAAGGGAAAAAAAAAAAAACCCCATTTCTTTCCCCCAGCTCCCAACCCAGAAGAAGGAGGAGGGGGAGGAGGGAAGGAGAAAAAAGGGGAAAAAAAGGAAAAGAAAGAATCTGCAACTCGAAGGGTGGGTCGCGCGGGGGAGAAGGAGAGGGTGGTCGCGCCGGGGGGGGGGGGGGGGGGAAGGGAGGGACGGGAAGTGGGTCGTCGGGGCGGGGGGACGTTCCTTTAGCGAATGGACGAAATTGCGAGAAAATCCCCAAATTGAGCTGCGAGTTGCGTCGAGAAGATCCCCAACTCTCGTAATTAGCACGTCCCTGAGATTCACGAAAGCGGAAAGCAAGAGAGAGAGAGAATCGATAGCTATGAGTCTGAATTCGATGCTGACCTTCCTGTCTCACAACCTCACTGCCAAGTCCTACAATCTCAGATCTCCCAAAATCTTCATGGCCTCTACTCTTCACTCCTCCACCAAGTGAGTTTCTTTCTCTTCAATTCATTTCTGCACTTTCATTGCGTGTGTGCGCAGCTGATCATCTTGGGTGCTCAGATTCTGTGCCCACTTGGGGAAAATGCAGATGGGTATCGCCAAGAATGAATATTTAACCATTCTGCTAATCTGGGTTTTTATTTTGCTAAATTTTTATGCTAATTCAACTGAATAGGGGGTGTTTTTGGATTTCTGGGATTCTATTTTGCATTAATCTCTTTCATTTTGTATACTTTTTGAGAAATCTTTTGTAATTATTGAGGTTGCGAAGCATAATTGAAATTTATTGTATTCCTATTTTCCTTTCTTTTAGCTAATTCCTCGTCTTTCACCTGCATGAATGGTTATCTGTTCACTTTTGCTACAGAAACATTTAGAAGAACTTCTAATGATGACTGGATCCCTCTTTGTGCTCTTATTGCTATTGAATTTTATTCTGTTGATCTGAGATATTTTAAAAAGTGATATGAATATCGCTAGTAAGTTTAACCATTTCTTATATGAGAAAATGGGAAGGGAGGGGGTTGGAGTGAAGAAGGAAGGTTGGGGGAGACTGGTTTTGGGGAGAGGGTGTGGGTTGCAGAGGGAAGAAGGGAAGAAGGAAGGGGGGGTGGTGGTAGAAGAGAGGGTTTTTGTTTTTTTTTTTTTTTAAATAATTATTTTAATATTTTTAATGACACGTGGCACCCAGTCATTGTCCACATGGGCGCCACGTCATCACTTAACGGGAGAATTAACAGTTTGACTAACGGATGTATGAGACTGTCCCAAAATTAACACTTTATGTATGACTTTGGGATGAAAAAAACTTGATGTACTAAATGTTGAAAACTACGAAACTTGAGGGTAGTAAACAGAGATTAACCCTTTATTTTAATTATCTTAGTTTCCTAGTTGGAATTAAGGACCTATGTTTTAGGGTTTGTGTGACGGCTTAGCAAATATATTGCTTTGCCGTTCCCAGTTTTTTTTTACGCTTTCTTTTATGCAACTTTGGAGACAGAGAGAACTGCTAGGGTTCTTGGAGATTTTCTACTTTAAGGTGTTTTCATTCTTTTTATTCTTAATGATATTTTCTATGATTTTAATTATGATTATGCGTAACTAATGCTTTTTGCTAGGGCGAAGCCTTAAGCCTTAGCATGAATATGTGATTTTTATTTAATTGCTTATGATTGATTGCATACATACGTTGAATTATTGATCACCATGATTAAAACTATCTAATTGTCTTAATGCTTGATCACCATTAGGATCTTTAGAAAAGTAATTTGATGCAATTTTGGTCGGAAGGTTCCCTGAAATTGACGTTGGTTTCTTGTGATTAATAATTGTAATTTCACTTAAGATGAACACCACGTCTTAAGGGTTGCATGGTTTTTCAGAGGGTTTTCATAAAGCATAATGAATCTCTCATGTTCATATTTGATCCGAACGTCCGGACGGGTTGCATGTTAGATATACATTCTATGTTGGAGGTTCCAACTAGAATATAAATTAGGAAAACCTAACCGTCAAAGTAGCATGTGTAGATCATAAGTAGTTGGTAAAAATGTATAGGATTGCTAGGTGATGGTGAAACCCTAATGCTTTCTTAATTTGATTTCTCCAAAACTTTTCCTTTTCTTTTAGCTTTAAATATTGCAGATTGTTTTATTTTGATTAATTAAGTTTGCTTTATTAAATTAGGTTTTAAAAATCAATCATCACAATTTTTACTATACAATAATTAGTTGGAGTTTGATTTGTTTAGAATTATTTAATAATCCTTGTGGAGAACGACCTTGCGAGATCCGTTTATACTACAATAACCTTGTCATTCTTGCAAGTAATATAAGAGTTTTTAACCCTTTTGCGTGTGTGGTAAAATCTCTATCAAGAAATTGATAGGTCCATGAACATCAAATTGGTACGACATAAGAAGCTACATACGTATTAGTTTAGGAAAGCGATTTCTGCACGATTGGTTGCATCTAAGGCCATAAAATATAAAAGTGCAGATGAGAAAAGAGTTCACGAAACACACTTCAACATCTTTATTTACAACACACACTTCAACATTTTCTCTAACAAATATAAAATCACACTCTTTCAATACTTTATTTTGTTGTAACATCTATTAAATTATTTTCTTGGAACATCTATTACACGCAATTCAAGGAAACCTGAGATAGAAATGCAAACTCTGTACTCTTTCAAGGACTAGGCTAGACTTCTGAGGATACGGCGAGGGAGGGACTTGCGGATCCTCCGGAGAAGGAGAGACTTACGGTCGTTGATGCTTAAGGGACAGATTTAATAGAGTACACTGTTTGTACGACAGTGAGTCCGAGGAGAATAACAGCCGCAGCAACAGAAATAGTGGACCAAGGCGAGTTAAAATAATTTTGTTTCAAAATTACCATCTATTTGGGCCAGCGCTTTTCGCGGTATTTCTTCAGCTCTTCACAAAGAGGGGCATAATGGCTGTCGTCAACTCTCATCCCGGTGCCAAGGTCACGAAGCAAAGTATTTACCTTCTCGGTATCAACTAGCCAATTTTCAATAATTTCCGTCTCAACAAGCAATTGCACATCATTTGAGGATTTCACGAGACGCGTCATAAAGAAAACATAATTAGCTAGGTACTCCTTCCCTCCGTGATGGCATTGTTCAAAAGCAAGAAGATTTCTGAGTGTCAGATCTGTGTAATCGTCCACTCTTAACTTTGGAATTTCGAGGATCCGACAAATTCCGAGGATCCCACGCGAGAATTTTATGTCGAATAAGCTGCTGCCTTTTCCTACCTTAATCTTGACTCCAGCCTGGTGTAGCTCTGTCACGTTGGGTATGGCTGTGCCTTTGGATGTGGCTGTGGCTGTGGCTGTGATGTTGGGTGCGGCTGTGGTTTTTGATTCCAACGGTAGGTATAGAATTCTTATCAGATCAACAAAATGTTGTACTTCTACTCCAGAAGAACATATTTTGCCAAATTTCTCTTCTTTTCCCTTGCTATCGATTTCACTTTGAAAAAGTTCGTAGGAAAATTGAAGTAACGAAGGCAGACGAAGTGAACAAGGAAAAAGCGTGAAAAGAACTTGAAGAATGAAGAATGGCAGCTGATTTTCAAGCAACTTCAAATCTCGAATCACATCATACATCATCGTAGGTTTGCTGAATATGTAGTCGTCGTTTTCCTCTCGATCACTGGAGTAATGAAACCTCAATAATACCTCAATGACGAAGGCGGCATCCACTGAAACAATTCTTACAAATTCATCCTTGCCAAACACAATGGGTTCTGCATAAAAACCTCGCAACTTTTTCTCTTGGTCCTGTATCTTTTGTATATAATCAGACAAGCTTACCTTGGTTCGACTTCGAAAATGTCCCAGGTACCTTAATTTGTGCTCTTCCATGGCTTTTAAGGGTTCTTTGCCATGGTGAAGTGGGCCTATAGAGACTACTTGAGGTGTATATGCTTTCTCATTTACTTGCCGTAGTCGCTCAGGAACTCTATAGATACACCGCTTAGGGGACAGAACAGACAAGTTATCCAACTGGTTTTCTATGTCATTTGCCATTTTACCGGATCAGATCGTGCTCTGCATTGATTCAAATATTTCATTAGGCACACAATCAACTAAGATACTTCGAGCAAACTTTTGTAAGAAACAAAAAAAACCCCGCGAAATGCATTCGGAGTTATTGTGGAATGTTGCTACTAAATATTCATATGAATCCTGATTACATGTGGTCCAATATCTTAGTAGATATGGTGTTGGGTTTCTACCCATATGGCTCGGGTTCGAAACTCCCTTCTCCCCTGAATTATTGTAAGAGTTTCGAATTCTTCTTTTTCTCTTAATAATAATAAAATTAATAAAAAAAAAAAGTTTTCATATGAACCCCTGACAAGCCATGGACAAGTAGGAAAGGGAATCGAACTCAAAATCTTATGAGAATGAGTGCTGTGATAATTTTTTTAGTATCAATAACAGTACTTCCAAAATTGAAAAAAATGAAGTGAGTTCGCATCTGCTATGTATATGGAAAATAAACAAATTTGTACGGTTAATTTGCCTCCCATGGATAACTAAGAAAACTCAATAATATTACTTGCTCTCCTCTAGTATATGAAAAATAAATTTTCTTTTAACAATAGCACAATGATTGGCTGGCTATATATAACCATTTTTTCTTCAATATGTTTTTGCAGAAGGTGTTTACTTGGCTAAATTAATTAATGTCATGATTCATGTAGCTACCTAACCTTATCTTTCTTTGCACCGATGGATGTCGTCCTGGTTATGAAAATTCACAGTTCTCCCAAAAAAAAAAAAAAACATAAGTGGCTAATACTAATTCTCCAATTAATAGGATGAAGGTCCTCACCGGATACTCTTTGTGAGGATCTTAGGAATCCTCACATCTTAGCCGTTCATCGTACATCATGCGATCAGTTTCGTTAGGTAATATTTTTGTTAAATTTTAAATAAAAAAATTCAAAATAATTTCTGACCGCATAATGTACGATGAACGGCTAGGATATGAAGATTATTAGGATCCCCACAATTTGAATTCAGATAGGATCCAAATCCCAATTAATATAGTGAGTCTGGCATAACGTAGATTTAGAAGAATCTCAATATTGTGCTAGCCATATTTATCTCAATTACTATGCTTGATTAATTTAGCCTTTTTAAAAATAAAATAAAAACAATTAATTTAGCCTTTTTGCTGTACTTTTTTTGTTTAAACCCTTCCACTAATGCAACTGGAATTGAATTGCTTTCCAACTTCTATACACCAAACTCTGTATTTTAATAATTATAATTAGCTTAGGAGGTAGTATTACATTGATAATGGAATCGTAAATTGAACGATACTCTAAATTTGCAAAATGTTACGAACCCCTCTTTTAACACCTATTTTGTTCTTCATTGTAAATTAAGTTGCAAATAAATTTCTATATGCATGTAAATAGTTACTATCTATATAGATGTAATACTTTCCACATGTTTTAAAAGGTTTAAAAAGTCGAAGCATCTATATGTTCTATAGTGTACAAAGATTTCTCTTTTTCATGACGCTTACTAGGATCTTAATTAACCTCATACGATTTGAAGTGCTCCCAAACCCAACTACATTGACCATCTAGGAGGTGAGAATCGCTTACACGAACCCATTCACTTTCGGCTGGCATCGTTGTTTTTCCCAAATTCCTTGGCTCCTCCATGGGGTCCGAAGCCTTCAGCAAACAATCACACCATAAGTTTGACACCATTCATATATATATTATGCCTAGGTGGTTGATTGAAGACAATATTAGTGCATGGTAGTACTTAATAGACACTTATAAAACCAAAACGTATGTATATACACAACCAAACTATTCAACTAATAGATATTAAGCAGAAAGCGCCCTTAACCGGTAAGTATGAAACTAAAAGCTTCAAAACAATGAATACGTGCAAACATAGCAATGAATAAGAAACAAGCCAGAAGAAAGGAAGAAAAAAAAGATATAAATTGAAAAATGAGTTGTTATTGGTACTAATAATAAGTTATCTAACACGGTTTGAAGTGAAATTTATTCTTTTGAAAATGAATGCGTGATAATTTTTTAAAGTGTTAATAATAAAAGTACTTCTAATCAAAAAAGAAAAAAAAATAAATTGAGTTTGCACTTGCTTTGTATACCAGAAAACAAGCAAATTTGCACGGTAAATTTGCCTCTTCTAGATGACTAAGAAAACTCAATACATATTGCTCCTCTGATAAATGAAAATTAAATTTTCTTTTGACGAAAGCTCAATGATAGGCTAGCTATATATAAGCATTTGTTCTTCAATATGTTTCTGCAGAATGTGTTTAATGGGTCACATTAAATTAATGTCGTGATTCATACAGCTAACCGCCCTTGTCTTTCCTTAAACTTACAAACATAAGTTGTTGATACTAATTCTCCAATTAATGTAGTGACAATCTGATATAACGTGGATTTGGAAAAGTCTCGGTATTCGATATTGTGCTAGCCAGATTTATCTTAGAGAAAAACTTGTGTGGAGCTTGGTTTGTCACTGGATTTTACTGAGTGACGCTACAATCCACTCAAAACTTGCCAAGTGACAAGTCTTAAATATAATCTTTTATCATTCTTTTATACTTAAGATTCTCATAATTATTTTTCTTACTAATTAATATACAATCAATCTAATGGTTAACTTTGTATTTTTTCCCATTTTTTTCTTGGAAACTTTAACGAAAAGCTCCTGGTACTGTTCACTTTAACGAAAAATCACATTTTTACACTAAAAAATCAATTCTGGTACTATTCACTTTATCCTTTATGTCACATCTCGGCCCGGGATATGGTGGGGCCTGGGCTGGGATGTGAAAGATCTCACATCGCCCAGGGGTGTGGATCCTGTAAGCCTTATATGTATATTCCCACCTCCTTTAGCACGAGGCCTTTTGGGAGCTCACTAACTTTGGATTCCATCGGAACTCCGAAGTTAAGCGAGTTCGCGTGAGAGCAATCCCATGATGGGTGACCCACTGGGAAGTTCTCGCGTGAGTTCCCAGAAACAAAACCGTGAGGGCGTGGTTGGGGCCCAAAACGGATAACATTGTGCTACGATGGAGTCGAGCCCGGGTCGGGATGTAACAATTTTGTATCAGAGCCAATCCCTGGGCAGAAGTGTGCCGACGAGGAATTTGGGCCTCTAAGGAGGGTAGATTGTTAGATCCCACATCGCCCAGGGGCGTGGATCCTGTAAGTCTTATATGTATATTCTCATCTCCTTTAACACGAGGCCTTTTGGGAGCTCACTGGCTTCGGATTCCATCGGAACTTCGAAGTTAAGCGAGTTCATGCGAGAGCAATCCTATGATGGGTGACCCACTAGAAAGTTCTCGCGTGAGTTCCCAGAAACAAAACCGTGAGGGTGTGGTCGGGGCCCAAAGCGAACAATATTGTGCTACGATGGAGTTGAGTCTGGGCTGTGGTGGAGCTCGAGTCGGGATGTAACACTTTATTTGTCCTTATTATTAAAACTCAAAGTTTTCAAGCTTTTTTCATTAGTTTTCCTTTTTTTCTTCCCAAATATATTCCATGCGTTTGTGTTTTGCTGGACTCCCCACTTCTTTCTCTCTGCCATTTTTTTGCTATCAGATGCTACTGCTTTAAAATGTGTAGGCATACTTTCTTTAACGTGCAGAGCTCTTTAACGAAAACAAATAAAAAATTCGACTAACATATTAACCCAAATATGCCTGTATATATATATACATATATATATATATATGTATATATGTATATACAAGGACCTTATGCAAAGGGATCCCCATTTTTAGAAAAAAAATAGGGATTAGGTGTGGGGCCCACTCCACATCGAATTTCAACGATCCGAACTGTCTATTTTTCAAGTTCCACCTCATAGATCATCCTTGCAAAATATTAGGCAAATCGGAAATGTTTAAGGCATCTAATTGGGTTCAAAGAAATTAACGAATACTTTGTTATATAAGAAACAATGAAATTTTATCGTGATAATTAAATAGGCAAATGGTTTCGGATTGAATTGAATTTTTGCAAGGATGATCTATGAGGTTTAACTTGAAAAATAGACGGTTCGGATCGTTGAAATTGCATGTGGAGTGGGCCCCACACCTAATCCCCATTTTTAGAAAAAAATGGGGATCCCTTTGCATAAGGTCTTCCTATGTGTGTGTGTGTGTATATATATATATATATATAAAATATATATAAGTTACTTATGTTAAGTTCACATGATCAAATCAACTATTGTATAAATAAATAAATAAACTTACAGATTCTTAATTGCTTCCCATGATAAAAGTTGGAGAAAGTGCTCTTTTACAGTCCATAATTTATTTTTATTTTAAGAAAAGCAAGAGAAAAAACTGGGGAGATGGAGAAGTGGGAGATCAAAGAAGTGTAGAGTTCGGCAAAACACACACTGAGGGAATATTAGGGAAGAAAAAAAGGGAGAAAGGAGCAAAAAGTTAACTCTAATGGTGTATATTAATTAGCAGGAAAAATAATTATCATAATTTTATATAACAAAATGATAAAAGATTATATTTAAGACTTGCCATGTGGCGAGTTTTGAGTGGATTGTAATGCCACTCAGCAAAATCCAATGACAAGTCAAGCCTCACACAAGTTTTTCTCCACTTACTATGCTCGATTAATTTAGTTTTTTTTCGTAACTGATAATGTTAATGAGAGAAAAGTTTAAACAACTCAAACTATAGATGAAGAAAAAAATTATTTCACTTAATGCGCATTAATAATTGTTGCAAGATGGGCTAAGAGCTAGTTTGAGTTTGCTGTGATTTTTTTTTAAAACTTCTTATGCTGTACTATGAGAATAAACAATATTCACGAAAGGGTCAACTCTGAAATTCAGCATCATAATCCATAAACCTTATATTTATATTTAACCGTCGATCATCGTTTTCGCTATATTCTGCTCACTAGATTTTGTTTTTCAGATTATCTTTTTTGAAAAGATGATCTTTTAATGAATGTAGAAAAAATGAACGGTTTGAGACATTGATATCATGTTCAGATATTTACAGTTAGTGAAAATATTGCTAAGAGTTTATAAAGTCTCAAGAAACTATATAATATCAACTCATATTTCAGTTAATCGTAAACATCGAAATGTGATATCAAGAATCTGAACACTTGTCATTTTAGACTTCATCCAATATTTTTGTTATTTCTGTAACCAAACACCCTTTGTACCCGTGACCAAACACCTCTCTTCTTCTCCATCTTCTTTCCTTGCCATGCCAGATCGTTCTGTTGCATCCCATCCTACCTTCCTCCAACTTCTTTTCTCCAATCGTGGACTCCATCTTCGACCGTCAGCCCTAGTCTTCCGACCGTTGACCATAACGACACACCTCCACTCTACCCAACTCTCCTTCGCCGATCTGAACGTCATCCTCTTCTCCAAATTCTTCGCAACATCAATCAGCAAGTGATTGCGACAAAAAAAATTAGTCAACATGTAACAGATTGGCCATGAGTGTCGATGACAAGGGATAAGAGACATGGGTGGTTGGGCAGACAAAAAACCTTTGGTGGATCTGTCATTGCATCAACAAAAATGAAGCAAAGGCATGGAGATGGTCACTGGAGAAGATTGAGGGAGCAGGCGGGGCAAGGAAAGAAGATGGAGAAAAAGAGGTGTTTGGTTACAGAGATGGCAAAATATTGGAAGAGAATTAAATGACATATGTTCCAAAATTATTGGGCCAGATTTTTTTTTTTTTCCGAAATTATCGAGCCAGATTAAATGGTCAATAAATTGGGTACTCCCAATTGAGTACCCACGTATTATTCTTTTTAATGTCCTTTAGAATTTTACTATGGCAATAATGATCCCTTCATCTGGCAATAATGGTCCCTACACGTTGAGATAGACGAACTTTCATTTAACAGACATTTATAATTGGGGGCCATTAGGCCGTAAATTGCAGAAGAGGTATACTGCACCTGTAGCAAGTTGTTGGATATTTAATTTGAGGTTTAAGAGAAATTTTATGATGGCAAGTCTACTACGAGGTTTAGCTCACTCTCCCATTTTATTAGTATAGATACTATTGTTTGTTAAAAAAAATTAATTTTTCATCCCCTTTGATATATTTTTATTTTCCGATACATATTAATTTTCTTTTTTTGAACAAATGATATTATCTACACTAAAGAAGAGGGGGTGTGCTTACCCTCAGAATGGATTAGCATATTTAAAAAAATGAGGGGGTGTGCTTAGCCTCAGAAAATTAAATAGTATCCATTCTATTAGTATAAATACTATTGTTTGTTAAAAAAAAATTAATTTTTCATCCCCTTTGAGTATATTTTTATTTTCCGATACATATTTAATTTTCTTTTTTTGAACAAAGGATATTATCTACACTAAAGAGGAGGGGGTGTGCTTAGCCTCATAATGGATTAGCAATAATGTGGTTCGAATTCGTCTTTGGCGAGAATCGAACCTAAGACCTCTCATTTACAAGTGAAGATGAATCCTTCTTAACCATTGGTTGATGACAACAATCAATAACAGTGTGACATCACCTAGGCTACGTCATCTGGCAATAATGGTCCCTTCACGTGGAGATAGACGAACTTTCATTTGACGGACATATATAATTGAGGGCCATGAGGCCAATAATTGTACAACATAGGCATAATGCATTAGTAGCGAGTTGTTGGACATATATAACATACATTTATAATTAGGGGCCATTAGGCGAATAATTGCAGAAGAGGTATAGTGCACCTGTAGCAAGTTGTTGGATATTTAATTTGTGGGTTAAGAGGAATTTTATGATGGCAAGCTCATTGTGAGACTTAGTTTACTCTCTCACTCTATTAGTATAGATAAGATTATTTGTTAAAAAAAATTAATTTTTCATCCCCTTTGACTATATTTTTATTTTTTGATATATATTTAATTTTATTTTTTTGAATAAACGATATTATCTACACTGGAAAAATGGTGAGCTTAACCTTCGAAGGAGCTATCAATAATGAAGATGAATCATTCTTAACCATTGGCTGATGATGACAATCAATAATAGTGTGACATCACCTAGGCTATGTCATCTGGACGTGGAGATAGACGAACTTTCATTTGACGGACATATATAATTGGGGGCCATGTGGCCAATAATTGTAGAACATAGGCATACAGCATTAGTAGTGAGTTGTTGGATATTTGATTTGTGGGTTGAGGTTTAGGTACGAAAGTTTGAAATGTTTCAACAGGAAGAAAGAATGTGTCACGGTGCATCGAAACCTTTTTAGACTTTATTTGTTCCCACATTTAGTGCGCAATAGGAATATATAAATAAGTCTTCTACGTACAATGAAATACAAATTTAATCATTGTTCAACAATGTTATTCACTACCAAGGTTGAGCCAAACAGAGAACAGATAGAGAAAGATACTCAAGTATGTCTAGTAACTAACTCTAGAAAGTGTTTTCGTTCTTAGATCTCGAGCTTCAAGTCAAAACATGCACAAGAAGAGACAAACAAAATTCTAATGAAAGTTAAAATAAGACGTATTTCCATAACTACCTAGTCTACCTTTCCTTATAAATTCCAATTTCCAACTACCATTCATACATAAAAAAAAATTAAAATACATAAATTGAAATGACAAACAAAAAAGAAAATGTAGTCTTGTAAAAGTAGATTTTTGTTTACAAAAATTAAACAAGTAGATTTCGTTTTATATATTTCTGATGAGCGCATTTAATCAGATTGAATAATTCCTTCCATCTACCCTTATATTTTTCCAGGGCTATAAACCTAGGGGTAATACGAGGGAGATTAAACTTTTAACCAAATATTCTAAGCCAAATGATGTGGTTGTTGATAATTGGATTATTACTTAAGTGTTAATTAACGTGTTTATTTCCTATTGGTGAATACATCATTTGGTTTGCAAACTTATTTGGTGCAGAAAAGTAATGCATGAGTTCAGTGGCGAAGCTAGAAATAGTCGGGAGATGGACGATATTTAAAACGGTAAAAGGTCACAGAAAAATGTAGGCAAAGAAATTCTTTAGATCATAGACAACATAAATGTCGTTCGTTTATAATGTATCAATATAAACAAGTTACAATTATTGCCGGCAAGTTTTTATGTCATAAAAAGGCGCATAATAGGCTTTTTTTACATGTGAGATGCCTTTTTTTGAATCACGGATACTATGTAATACTTTATCGTCAATCAAATAAATCGAATGATACTTTACATAAAATTAATATCGTGATTCATATAGCTACCCACCCTTAATGTGAATCGAATAATACCTACCCTTATCTTTACTTGAATGATAGCTTGGTTGATACCTTGCAAGACTCTTTACTTGTTTTTGCCACATTAACGCAAGACTCTTCTACTTTCTTGCATGTAAAGTCCACATTAAATTAATGTCGTGATTCTTATAGCTACCTACCCTTATCTTTCCTTGACTATTAACAAAAGTGGTTGATACTAATTTTTCAATTAATGTAGTGAGATTGATAGAACGTGGATTTGGAAGAGTCTTGATATTGTACTAGCCAGATTTATCTTCCTTATTGTGCTTGATTAATTTAGCATTCTCATAACGGATAATGTTAGATAGAGAAACGTTTAAAACACTCGGATTATACAAGAAAAAAAAAATCTCTCACTTATAGAGAAACGTTTAATGTTAGATAGAGAAGCGTTTAAAAAATCTCTCACTTCAGTCAACAGGATTTGCCCTAGACAATGTTTGTGGCGGAATGAACGAGCAACCTCAATTTGGCTTGCAAAGACAACCATATAAGCAAGGGTACTTTAGGCATTTCCTATCATCGCCTCTATTGTTCATATCTTTTATATTTTTCTTTCTATTTCAGCAAGCAAATAATGAAATGATCTTGTTATCCACACTTTTTTTTTTATTACATTTACACTCTTCTCAATTTTTACCATCGAATCGAATCAATTGAAAAATATTAAAAAAGATAAATTAACAGAATATGTGTAGAATGTAAAAATAATGTGTAAATAGTACCACACATAATGAAATTATTCTATTATTCCTAGTTTTCCAATAATTTAACGTACTACTATTAGATTAATTTAAACAAACTATAACAATCAACCAGTTCTCAAGTTGGGATTTGGATTCCATCTAGATCCAAATTGTGGGGATCCTAAGGATCCTTACATCCTAGCCAATTATCGCATATCGCACATTGCGTGGTCAGAAATCATTTTGAATTTTTTATTTAAAATTGAACACAAATAGTACCTAACGAAAATTGACCGCACAATATATAATAAATTATCAAGATGTAAGGATCTCTAAAATTTCCACAAAAAGAATCGGAAGAGGATTCTCATCCCTCTCAGTTGTGCACAAATTGATGGAATGTGATAATATTCATAATAGTAACCTTTCAGTGAAGCTTTTTGAGAGGCTGGAAGATTTACACGTGTTGGAAGGTTTATGGTTCGGGGTTTTGGCATTCTTTGAACACGAATCCTTCTTAGCGAGAAGGGGCTGATCTTTGGATCCATTCCTTCTAATCCACTAAGTTTGGGAATTCGGATCATTGAAATTTGATCAAACGGCTACAAATAGAAACTCACTTTAAAAGTTGTCATTGAAATTTGATCCAACGACTACAAATAGAGATCCACTTTAAAAATTATAAAAAATTTAGTCGTTGGATCAAATTTCAATGGTCTGGATCCCTGAACTTGGTGGATTAGGAGGAAGGGATCCTCAGCCTTTAGCTGCCGACAACAATCAATAGCATAATGACATCAACAAGGTTACATCATCTAGCACGTGAAGATAGACGAACTTTTAAATAGAGGACATATATAATTGGGTGCCATGACGCCAATAATTATAGAACAGATGTATACTACACCGATAGCAAGTCGTTGGATATTTAACTTGCTGGTTAAGGCTTAAATACGAAAGTTGAAATGTTTCAAGAGAAAGAAAGAATGCTTCAATGTGCACACAACTTTATTACTTAGTACTACACTCTATTGGTTTTGGATTTGATTCTCGTCAAAGACGAATTAAAATCATATTACCCTTCCCCAACACCTGAGTGTAAATATTATTGTTTGTTAAAAAAAAATGTGCATAGAATTTTTTTTAAACTTTATTTGCCCCCATATTTAGAGCGCAAGAGGGATCTTTGGGCTAAAAATAGACGGTTGGGCTTGTCTAAGGCCCAACACACTGATATTGGGCTAAAAACTTAGTAGGTATTCAATTTGTGCAGCAAATGAACAATGTGTGGCCCAAAATCCAAAAGTACTTTATGACGTGGCAATTGTGGGCGGCAAAAATCCTCTTTCGGACAAAGGAAGTAGTGTTCAGTCGAGTTTTATAGAAGAAAAGTACTTTTTGATTCCCAATTTTGTATTTTGATAGGATAAAATATCACCTATCAATCCCAACATACGTCCAAAATCGACACGTGACGTCACCACATACCTGCTCATCTTTCATGTCTCGCCACCAAGACATGACTAAAGCACAAGTCAATAATTTAATTATGCAATGGCTTTCCTTTTTACATCATAGATGCATCTAACCTCTGTGTTAAACTGCCTACATACCCAAGAAGGGATCAAGTCACTCTTAGTTCACCCTTCTTTTGAGCTCTGAAATTCTCAAGGAATATTAAGTGACAAAATCATAGAGTTGCAAAAGCCACTCGTTAGAGCTAAACGAGCATGCCTCGCTAGATTTTTGTCTACACCACGAAACCTATGACAACAAGAATTGTCGTTTCATCATTCAACTTTACCACACTATTTCCCCACAAAATTCTAGAATCACAACAAAAATCAATTTACTATATTAACATTTAGCTACTTTAATCAATCAACACGATCATGTATCATTTCATGTAATTTAGTAAGAGAAGTCTCCATAATCCCTACTTGAATTTCAAGCAATAACACTCAACCTTAATTCACAAATGTCTACCGTGAGCAATTTCTATGTAGGGAAAATAAGGAAAACAAATGGATCAATTTTGTGAGATCCAAATAGACCGACACATGGTCAGTAAAGGAAATATAACACAAAATGAAGTCAAGATTATGTCCACAACCTAAAACTAAAATCAGAGATGACTACCCTAAATTTAACTAAATAAGAAAGAGTAGAACAGTTAAGAGGAAAAGATAAAGGGGGTAGAAAGCTCAAGAAAATGCAAAATCTCAAATTTGAAACTAAGTGAGCTGAAACTCCAAGCAACTCAAGCAATCATTGTATAATTTCCTCCAGTGTAATTCATACTTACATGTGCATACAAAGTTAACTTCTTTCACAATGGTAATCCAGCAAAAAATGGAAACTTAGGGATGCAGCTTCAAACAACTTTTACTAAATTCACCATGACTCCTACTGTTTGGGTTAATATTTAAACTTTGGGCTTAAAGAAAGAGAAGCCCAAAAAGAGATCAAGGAACATTGGTTTGCCCGAAGCCCAACACCAAGCCCAGGTCACATATCTCAAGACAAATGACGGCTCCTCATTAATGCAAGGGCTAGTTGCTTACACAGGAAGTGACAACCGATGAGAATCAACCTACTATCGGCCCAAAAGTACTTTCTGAGGGGCATAACATGTAAATAAAGTGCTAATGGCTCATCACCTCCCGCTGCTTTTGAGCAAAGGCAAAATATTACAGTTGGGCTGATTCGTCTTTAAAAGGAGAAAGAGGGCCTAGAGATAAGGACACTCAATCAATCAAACAAACAAACATATAAACTTGCCTCTCAGTCAAGCCAAAGACCCAGAAAGCTACGCTCAACCCAAATTTTGCACCCTTTTAGCTGTAGTTCCCTCCTAGAAAGACATTTTTTGTCTGTGTAAAAACTCTGTTACCCTTTCCTAAATGATGTAGTATCGATTTCTCTTGTATAAACTCTTCACTAGTCATCCCCTTTAGTATTTAACCCTTTTGTTACCACAAGGAGAAGAGACCGCAAGATGATTAACCTTGCCCAACAAGGTCAAATCTTGCCCGAATCTCTTTGTTTCGTCTTTCAATTTATAGATATGGTGTTATAATGCATTAGCTAGTATATACTCAACACATTAAGCCGAGATTAAACTAATGATTTAGCCAGATTTGGACCTCCAACCTTCCAAGCATACAAGATAAACAAAAGTCATTGATCTTAAGGCATAGAAAAGAACTTAATGTAGACTTAACTCATCTACGACAATCCTTTGATAACAAGAAGTCAGAATAACTTGGGGCGCAGGTAATCGGCTTAAATACACTTGTTTTACATCTGCCATACAGAGATGGCAGTGGCACACCCTTGCACTTAGTTAGTTCTGATTGTGAGCCTCAAGGCCTACACCTAAGGCCCCACAAAGGCACATTTCAGGACTAACTTTGCCCTCCTCTTGCAGCATCCCGACAAATAGGAGCCCGACAACCAACCAAAGTGCCAACTCCTCGGAGAGTTGTGTGCTCGAGCCAGGGACCCTTCCCAGCAAAATTCATGGCCGAACACCTACCAACCACAAACTCTCATGAAAATTCATTTCTCTGACTGAAATTCAAAACCCAATTCATAATACCTTTCAAAATTCACATAAAATTCACTTCATTAGCAAATTAAACTGCAACTAATCAGCAAATTACAATAAATAATTCGAAGAAAAAAAATCGAAATTAGCAAAATTAATTAGAGAAATACAATCCACTTGAAGTCCCGGAGAGCTCCGGAAGCGAAAGCAGAATAAGAAAAGCTCAGAGCAAATTGGAACTGAAAATTTCGGAGGAGAAGATGAGACTGATACGTAATTTTGTCGAAATGACAGGAATTACCGTCGTTTTCGTGATGCGACTTAGAATCTTCCGCCACGGCTAGTGACTGTTTGGATCGCGAGCTCGTCCAATTGGAAAAAGGAACCCGCGGGGAAAATAAAATGAGGTTACGCGTCACGAGGTGATTGGTGGGATTAGTGCAGTGTGCGGATGAGGTTAGTGTGGTCGAAATCCAATTAACCGGAAGTCGGGCGCAATAAAGGAATGTAGGTAGGCATTGGATCGTGTGCGGTGGGAGAATTGTGGCCGTGGAATGAAAGCCAAGGGTTTGCTGTCCCTGAATCTCATGTCTCTTATGTGTCACCTTAATCATATTTTGACACGTGTTTTTCAACTTAATTCTAAATTAACACTGTTAAATTTTTCATAAAATTAATTATATTACCAAAAATTAAGTGTTTAAAAAACGAACAGTGAAATAATTTAGACTCCCGAGCACACACGACACACAACCTCATCACCGTTGTCGCTCCGCCTTACCGCCGGCAAAGCTTCCTTTCTCTCTCTCTCTCTCTCTCTCTCTCTCTCTCTCTTCAAATCCTGCACTATATCGTGATCGATCCAGCATGTCAAAGAACAAATATTCTATTAAAGTTTGATATTTGGGATTCAAGGAGGATATTAAATCGACGCTTCATCGGTGGTGAGCAATGGCAACCACAAGACCCACACCCAGATCAACCCAACTTTTAATTTCATGCTTTCTCTTCTCTTTCCCCGTTTGAAAGCTGGAAGCCCCAACTTCGTTTAATAGCTTGAATTTCTCCATTATCTGAAACAAGTCAAGGGTGATGTCTCCTCTAATTAAATCTTTATTTCATTCAAATGGATCAGGGATGCCTGAAGGGGTGGTTGGCTCGAAGGTGAGCTCTGGGAGATCGAGTGAGGAAAGATCTCATCTACGTTTCAGATTTTTCTTTAGGTAAATTACACAAAACTACCTTAACTATTGGTCTCACGACACTTTCATACCTCATCTTTTAAAATTGACAATGTCATGCCTCATTTTTAGAATTTGGTCCAATGTTATACCTTCCGTTAGTCTGACTGTTAATTTATCAGTTAAATGCTGACGTGGTTTGATCCAGACCCCACTTTCTATTAAAAAATTAATAAAATATTTAAAAATAATAATTTAATATATTTTAAATATTAAAATAACAAAGAAAAGTGAAGGAAAAAAAATCAAAACCCAGTTCGTCCCCACCCCACCTACCCCACCCCCTCTCTCTCCTCCCCCATCTTCTTCCCCTGCTGCAACCCAGAAACGAAAAAAAAATCTAAAAATCAAAACCCTCAGTTCGTCCCTTCCTCCCCTCACCCCCTCTCTCTCCTCCCCCATCTTCTTCCCCTCTTCCATCTTGCTGCAACCCAGAAAAAAAAAAAACAATTTGTCTTCCCCCCGCACCCACCTCAGTTTGTCTTCCCCCGCGCCAACCCACCCCCCACCTGAGCCCAAAAAAAAAAACAAGAAAAAAACCCATATCCCGTCTACCCCGGCGAAGGCCGATTCCGCGGGTGGAGAACCTGGGCGCGGAGAAAATGGGGGGAATGGCTGTGGATTTAAGGAGTGAGGTGTGTAAAGAGGAAAGAATGTGGGTGAGAGGTTGGGTGCCGATGGTGGGTGCGGGGAGAAGACGTTGGGAAGAAGATGAAGATGGGGGAGAGGAGAGGATGAGGGGAAAGGGTCGGGGAGTGTGGACTTTTTTTTTTTTTTTTTTTTTTTTTTTTTCTGGGTTGCAGGTAGATAGAAGAGGGGAATAAGATGATGATGGGGGAGGAGAGAGAGTGGGGGGAGAGTGGGGGAAGGGACGGTGGTTCCCGTGGTGGAAACTCGTGGTGGTGGTGCCACCCCTCCTAGGATCACATTCAATCTTGTGGATCTCCGCGGTCCTATTTCTTGGATATTGGAATTTTCTAAATTTCTAGCCAATTGTATTTTTTTTCTTTTTTTTTTGTACGTTTTATCAAAGAACCTTTGCAAATAAAAAATTCTAATAATAAGAACGTATGAAAAAATTCAAGCGGACTAGAAAATAGAGAAAAAACCTTTTTATGCAAGAGTCTTCTACGAGTGTGGATTTCTTTCTCTCAATGAAAGCACCAATTTGTGGATGCAAATTTCTTCCTCCTTGATCTTGGACAAAATTGCACCTACAAAACAATTAACACTTTAGGTCAAGGCCAAGAGCCTCACGCGGCCACGTTGAATGGGGGGCTTTGGCCGAAGAACCTCCGATGCCAAAGTTAGAATTTGGAGAGAAAGAGTGTTTAGAGAATTTTGGGATTTTTGCAAGAGTGTTGGAATGAGTGTTTGGTGAAAATGGGAGCCTATTTATAGGGTTAGGCCGGTCCACTTTGGAGAGAAAGTGACCGGCCATTAAGTGGGTTTTTGGTTGAATTTTTGGTTTAATTAGCCAATTTATTGGCTAATTAAACATAAAGGAAATGAATGGGGGGTTATAGGATTAATTGGCTAACTTAATTAGGGTAATTGAAAGGGAGAAAAGATAGAAAAGGTGGGAAACATGGTTGACCCCTTTTTGGATGGGGATGGCCAGCCATTAGGTTGGTTTTGGGTGTTAAATGGATGATAAATTGGTATAATGGGTGATTTAATTGGTGATTAATAGATTAATTAGGAATTAATCCATTAATTAGCCAATTAATCTCCATTTATAATTTGTAGGTTATGAAGTAATTACCTAAGATGAGGATGGATGAGATAACTTTGAATTTGTTACCTTCTTTGGGCACTTTTGACTTGGTTGAGGGATGATTGCCCGCTGCTCGCGTGTAGGAATCCCAGTATGCCTCAAGGGTATTTTTGCCCTCTTTTACCCAAAAATTCACGTGTCGCCTTGTGATTATTTTTGGCTCCACAGTAACTGCCTTTAATGAACAGTAACTGCCTTTTGCATCTCCACCCCTAAACTGAATAGCCATGGCAACATGCAATGAAATATTAGTATTTTTTTTATTTTATAAAATAATACAAAATAATTTTATATGTAATTTCGGATAAGATTTTTAATCGTTCTCGTAGCGCCACGTGTCATTATACGAAAAAATAATTTTTTGTGATAGATTTCGATAAGATTTTTATTCAATGTCGTCGTTCCACGTGTCGTTACCTTTTCAAAATCATTGAGGATAGATTTCCGATAAGATTTTTAACCAATCACGTTGCGCCACGTGTCACTATATGTTTACAATCTTTAAGGATAGATTTCGATCAGATTTTAAACGAATGATGGCATCTCATTACTTGTAATCGGATCATGAGTAACTTCAACCCAGCTAGAACACAACGTAACATCTTCAATAAGCGTCCAATTCGTACCTGCATCATTAGTCATTTTGTTGGAAACCAATTCGATTGAAATTTTGAGAGAAATATTGGAAAATGGTTGAAAGTATTTGGAAAAATATGAATTTTTGGTGTAAGGTAGAAGATAATGAGAAGGTATTTATAGAAAAGTAAAATAATTTTTTTTTTAATTTTTAAATTTTTTTCCGGATTTTTTATTAAATTTTTAATAACTTAATTAGTTTCTGCCATTGGATTAAAAAAAATTCAAATTCAACCTTCCAGATTGTGCCACGTGGCACAACGGTAACATATCTGAATTTTTTCTTTTTCTTTTTAATTTTTAAAGGCGAATAACGTGGACTGTTGATCTGAAATCCAACGGCTGATATTGTGCCACATCATCTAGCCGTTGGGTGGAGCTTTGATTTTATTTTTTTTAGGTTGGAAATCCTACGGTCCAAAAAATTTAACCGTTGAAATCCAACAGTCCCGAAGATGCCAAGTGTCCCCATAAACGGTAACATTTCAGAAAGCAAACAGCGGGCCCCATCGCCTGAAAAGTTGTTGGGGACGCGCTTGACCCAAATTTTTTTATATCGTGGATGACGTCAGCCTGGCATCAGCTGGCCTTCAGGCTCTCGGGCTGTTGATTCTCGCCTGGCCTATCCACCAAGCCTCATTCGAGCCCAATCGCCCGCATGGGCTGGAGCAAGGGAGGGAGGCTATTGGGCTTTTTCGGTCGCCTGTCCACCGGGCTATAGCCTCCGGTGGAGTTGCTCTGATAATATTCATAATAGTAACCTTTCTGTGAAGCTTTTTGAGTGGCTGGAAGATTTACACGTGTTGGAAGGTTTATGGTTCGGGGTTTTGGCATTCTATAGACATGAATCTTTGGCTGCCGACAACAATAAATAGCAGAATGACATCAACAAGGTTACATCATCTGGCACATCAAGATAGCCGAACTTTTAAATAGAGGACATATATAATTGGTTGCCATGAGGCCAATAATATAGAATAGATGTATACTACACCGATAACAAGTAGTTAGATATTTAATTTGTTGGTTAAGGCTTAAATACGAAAATTGAAATGTTTCAAGAGGAAGAAAGAATACTACAGTCTAGTGGTTTTAGATTTGATTCTTGTCAAAGACGAATTTAAACCATATTATTGCTAGATTTTTGTCTACACCACGAAACTGTATGACAACAAGAATTGTCGTTTCATCATTCAACTTTACCACACTATTTCCCCACACAATTCTACAATCACAACAAAAATCAATTTAATGACTCAATGATATGCTATATTAACATTTAACTACTTTAATCAATCAACACAATCATGTATCATTTCATGTAATTTAGTAAGAGAAGTCTTCATAATCCCTACTTGAATTTCATGAAAGGGTCAACTCTGAAATTCAGCACCATAATCCATCAACCCTAGATTTATATTTAACCGTCAATCATCGTTTATGCTCTATTCTTCTCACTGGATTTCGTTTTTTAGATTATCTATTTAAAAAAAAAAATGATCTTTCAGCGAATGTAGAAAAATAAATGGTCCAGGACATTGATATCAAGTTCAGATTTTTATGGTTAGTGAAAATATTGCTCAGAGTTTATAAATTCTCAAGAAACTATATAATATTAACTCATATTTCAGTTAATCGTAAACATCGAAATGTGATATCAAGGATCTGAACACTTGTCATTTTAAACTTCTTCCAATATTTTATTTCTATAACCAAATACCCTTTGTACCCGTGACGAAACACCTCTCTTCTTCTCCATCTTCTTTCCTTGCCATGCCAAATCGTTCTATTGCATCTCATCCCCCATCCTCCAACTTCTTTCCTCCAATCGTGGACTCCATCTCCGCTCCCTAGTCTTCTAACCATTGACCAAAAAGACACAGCTCCACTCTACCCAACTCTCCTTCGTCGAGCTGAACGCCGTCCTGTTCTCCAAATTCTCTGCTACATCAATCAACAAGTGATTTCAATAAAAAAATAGTCAACCTGTAACAGATTGGCCATGGGTGTCGATTGATGGAGC
The DNA here is from genome assembly GCA_036320875.1 of Cotoneaster glaucophyllus. Classification (NCBI taxonomy): domain Eukaryota; kingdom Viridiplantae; phylum Streptophyta; class Magnoliopsida; order Rosales; family Rosaceae; genus Cotoneaster; species Cotoneaster glaucophyllus. Next base: position 6,320,144 of record CM070073.1, on the reverse strand, counting down.
AATATTAGAAAATATGAGAAATATAAAAGAATTCCAATAATAATAATAATAATCATAAAGAAATTCACAACATCAATTATATATGAGATTAATATAAACAACTAGAGATAAAGTTAGAAAAACTGACAAACTTGGAGATTGAGGCTTGCATAAATGCAATGTCCTAAAGATAGAATTTTGCCCCTACTCTTGTGCTTGTAGTTCGATAGGCGTCCATCTCCCAGGATTCAACAATCTATAATCCGAAGTCAAAGCACTTCAATCTTCGGACTCTGGCGAACTTTATATATTCCGTACTCTCAAGACACGACTCGGAATTTGACACACGAAACATGAGAGAAACAAAGTGGGGAAGCCCTATTTCTCAAGAGTAAAAATTAACTCTAATTTTCTACCCTTAATGATAATGGTTTCATGGGTTTATAAAGAACCCAAGTACTTCTTGTTAAAGACATGTAACTTTTCATCTATAAGTATACATCACTTATCAAGAGAATACACCTAAACAACATAATCTTTCTAAGAAATTGGTTAACACTATTTTTCATTCAATTATTAAAATTATATATTACAATATTTAATATATTATAATATATAATTTCCAACAATCCCCCATATGAATGAAAAATTAGGAAGAATTTGAGAGTACAGGTGGATAAGAGATGCATCATAAGAGGTGTCTTTTGGACTTGAACCTACCCTAGTGAATACTTATCGGGTTTACTTGGTGACGCAGTGGATGTGGAAGATCTTGAACTGTTCACCGCAGTAGTAAACCGAGACAATAAGTAACATACATCACTTATCCTAATATATTACGGTTCATACGGTTGTGTTCATTTTGGTCATGAACAAATCTCAGATTCATGAGAGCTTTAGAGAATTTAGCCATCTCATTCTCATAGAAGCAAGGGTGGTTGGGCAGACGAAGAACCTTTGGTGGATCTGCCATTGCATCAACAAAAGTGAAGCAAAGGCATAAAGATGGTCGCTGGAGAAGATGAGGGAGTGGGCAGGGCAAGGAAAGAAGATGGAGAAAAAGAGAGGTGTTTGGTCTCAGGTATAAAATGTGTTTGGTTACAGAGATGCAAAATATTGGAAGATGTTGTAATTCACAAACCATTCATTGTGGATGGCCACTCATCTCACTACCAATCCACTACTCATCCCACTACCATACTACAATCATTCCACTATTTTTTTTTTTATAAAGCTTTGCCTATAAAATGGATGAGAAGGAGGTGGGCATACAGACTAATAGATATACGGAAGAAAATAGATAAGAGAGAGGAAGGAAGAGAGGAGATGATAGAGAGAGTTATCTTTGTAATCTTATTATTTCAGATTATCAATGAAAGCACTACTGCTGCTCCTAGGATGTACTCCAGTCACACTGACTATAGAGGAACCTCGTAAATTTTGTGTCTTGTTTTATTTATTCCACTGCACACACCGTCAATTTTATAACAGAAGAGAATTAAATGACATGTGTTCTAGAATTATTGGGCCAGATTAAATGGTCAGAAAATTGGGTACTCACACCCCAGTGAGTACCAAAGTATTATCCTTCTTAATGTGTTTTGGAATTTTACTATGGGAATAATGATCCATTCATTTGGCAATAATGGTCCCTACACGTGGAGATAGACAAAATTTTGATTTAACAATACATTTATAATTGGGGGCCATTAGGCGAATAATTGCAGAAGAGGTATAGTGCACCTGTAGCAAGTTGTTGGATATTTAATTTGTGGGTGAAGAGGAATTTTATGATGGCAAGCTCATTGTGAAACTTAGCTTACTCTCACACTCTATTAGTATATATAATATTGTTTGTTAAAAAAAATTTAATTTTTCATACCCTTTGAGTATATTTTTATATTTTGATATATATTTAATTTTTATTTTTTGAACAAACGATATTATCTACACTAAGGGGAAAGGGGTGGGCTTAGCCTCAGAAAGAGCTAACAATAATGTAGTTCAAATTCACCTTTAGCGAGAATCGAACCTAAGACCTCTTACTTACAAATGAAGATGAATCCTTCTTAACCATTGGCTGATGACGACAATCAATAATAGTGTGACATCACCTAGGCTATGTCATCTGGCAATAATGGTCCCTTCACGTGGAGATAGACGAACTTTCATTTGACGGACATATATAATTGGGGGCCATGTGGCCAATAATTGTAGAACATAGGCATACATCATTAGTAGTGAGTTGTTGGATATTTGATTTGTGGGTTGAGGTTTAGGTACGAAAGTTTGAAATGTTTCAACAGGAAGAAAGAATGCGTCACGGTGCATCGAAACCTTTTTAGACTTTATTTGTTTCCACATTTACTGCCCAATAGGAATATATAAATAAGTCTTCTACGTACAATGAAATACAAATTTAATTCATTGTTCAACAATGTTATTCACTACCAAGGTTGAGCCAAACACAAGAACAGATAGAGAAAGATACTCAAGTATGTCTAGTAACTAACTCTAGAAAGTGTTTTCGTTCTTAGATCTCGAGCTTCAAGCCAAAACATGCACAAGAAGAGACAAAGAAAATTATAATGAAAGTTAAAATAAGACGTGTTTCCATAACTACCTAGTCTACCTTTCCTTATAAATTCCAATTTCCAACTACCATTCATACATAAAAAATAAATAAAATAAAATAAAAACTAAAATCTTCAAGAAACCAAAAAATACATAAATTGAAAAGACAAACAAAAAAGAAAATGTAGTCTTGTCAAAGTAGATTTTTGTTTACAAAAATTAAACAAGTAGATTTCGTTTTATATATTTCTGAGGAGCGCATTTAATCAGATTGAATAATTTCTTCGATCTACCCTTATATTTTTCCAAGGCTATAAACCTAGGGGTAATACGAGGGAGATTAAATTTTTAACTAAATGTTCTAAATCAAATGATGTGGTTGTTGATAATTGGATTATTACTTAAGTGTTAATTAACGTGCTTATTTCTTACTGGTGATACATCATTTGGTTAAAAACTTATTTGGTGTAGAAAAGTAATGCATGAGTTCAGTGATGAAGCTAGAAATAGTCGGGAGAGGGACGATATTTAAAACGGTAAAAGGTCCCAGAAAAAATGTAGGCAACGAAATTCTTTTAGATAATAGACAACATTAATGTCGTTCGTTCATAATGTATCAATATAAATAAGTTACAATTATTGCCGACAAGTTTTTATGTCATAAAAAAGCGCATAATAGGCTTTTTTTACATGCGAGATGCCTTTTTTGAATCACGAGTACTATGTAATACTTTACCGTCAATCGAATGAATCGAATGATACTTTACATGAAATTAATGTCGTGATTCATATAGCTACCCACCCTTAATGTGAATCGAATAATACCTACCCTTATCTTTCCTTGAATGATAGCTTGGTTGATGGTACCTTGCAAGACTCTTTACTTGTTTTTGCCACATTAACGCAAAACTCTTCTACTTTCTTGCATGTAAAGTCCACATTAAATTAATGTCCTGATTCTTATAGCTACATACCTTTATCTTTCCTAGACTATTAACAAAAGTGGTTGATACTAATTTTCCAATTAATGTAGTGAGTTTGACAGAACGTGGATTTGGAAGAGTCTCGATATTGTACTAGCCAGATTTATCTTCCTTATTGTGCTTGATTAATTTAGCATTCTCATAATGGATAATGTTAAATAGAGAAACGTTTAAAACACTCATATTATACAAGGAAAAAAAATCTCTCACTTATAGTGAAATAATAATTGCACGGAGATGAGCTTAGGCCATCTCCAACCGAGGGCTGGCCAGAGGGCTCGTTTGAGCCCTCTAGCCCTCCAAGATTCTCCAAGATATTAATATTTTAATGAACAGTATAGGGCCATATTTGCCTCCGTCTCCAACCGAGGGCCAGAGGGCCAGAGGGCTCGTTTTAGCCCTGTCACAAAAAACCGTCTCCAACCGAGGGCCAAAGGGCCATAGGGCCAAACATAATTTATTATTTTAAAGCTACAATTTAAATTCAAATCCAACGGCTAAGTGACGTCAGCATGACGTCAACTAGCCGTTGGTAGCTGACATCATGCTGAGGTCAGCTAGCCGTTGGATTTGAATTTTTTTTTGCTATAAATAGGGTGGATATTGGGCTATAATTCACACAACTTTGATTTCAATCTATTTCAATTCAATCTTTCAATTCAAGTTTGCAATGAATTCCAACTTTGGATCCTCTTCAAATTCCAATTGGGGGTCCTCATCCAATTCCAAATTGGAAGAAAAATGGGCGCAAATGAGACGAGAAGATGAGGAGTCTGATGAAGAAGTTGAAGTAAGGCGCAACAAACAAAACAGAGCAGCAGCCATGGCAGCGGCGAAGGTGTGTCAGCCAACTGAGGAACAACCTCAATGGGGTGGCTCTATTGCTGGTCGATCTTACAAACCACGAAACAGAGAGATGACACAAGCCAATCTGATGAACAACTACTTCAACCCCAACTCAGTGTACACAGAAGAGGATTTCAGACGTCGTTTCCGGATGAGGCGTCATGTCTTCGAGCGTTTACTTCGTGATGTCCAGCAAGTCAATCCATACTTTCGACAGAAGCGGGACAGAGCAGGCCGCCAAGGTTTCTCACCTCATCAGAAGGTTACTGTTGCACTCCGAATGATGGCCTATGGCTCCCCAGCTGATTCGATGGATGAAACCCATGGTATGTCTGAGTCTACATGCCTTGATACTCTTGAACAATTCTGTGTCACAATTGTTCAGGTTTACAAAGACGAGTACCTCCGCGCGCCAAATCAAGAAGATCTGAATCGGCTCCTTCGCAAAGCTGAAGACCGTGGGTTTCCGGGCATGATAGGGTCATTAGACTGCATGCATTGGGATTGGAAGAACTGTCCCACCGGATGGCAAGGAGGCTTTAGCGGAAGGTCGAGAAAGCCAACTGTTGTGCTAGAGGCGGTTGCCTCATATGACACATGGATTTGGCATGCTTTCTTTGGAGTCCCTGGATCCCAAAATGACATTACAGTTCTTGGGCGTTCACCCCTCTTCAATCGCCTGACGGAAGGTAAAGCACCTCAACTTGACTACGACATCAACGGTCGTCAATACAATATGGGGTATTACTTGGCAGATGGCATCTACCCAAAGTGGGCGACACTTGTCCAAGCAATTCCGAACCCTAAGAATGACGCGGAAAAGTTGTTTACCTTACACCAAGAGGCATATAGGAAAGATGTTGAGAGAGCTTTCGGTATTCTACAAGCACGATGGAAGATCATCAACGAACCGGCAAGAGGGTGGAGTCGAGAAAACTTGGACTCCATCATGATGTCTTGCATCATATTACACAATATGATAGTGGAGGATGAGCGAGATGGGTATATTGATGGAGAGTCCGATGACGACGAAGAAGATCCAAATAGGTCAAGAAGGGCTCGTGCAAAAATATATGATGGGCCTAATTTGCCTTTCAATCCAAGAACTGGTAGTATCTCTATAGAAGAGTACATGAGGCGCTATAGAATGATACGTTCTCGTGCCACAAACAAGCATCTACAACAGGATCTTGTTGCACATCTTTGGGCCAAAAGAAGCCTCGAGTAGGCGTTTACGTTTTATGTTTTTAAATATTTTTAAAAATATTGTTTAAGTTTTATGTTGTTAAATGTTTTTTTTATGTTGTATAATTTTTATGTTGGTTAATGTTATTTAATGTTGTTTCATATTGTTTAATGTTGGGCTATAATTCACTTAATTTAATTTAATGTTGTATAATGGCCTAGGAAGTTATAGGAAAAAAATTGAATTAAAAAAAATTGAAACAAATTTTGTAAAATAGAAGTTATAGGAAGTTATAGAAAAAAAAAGAAAAAAAATAAGGTTTAAATTGAAGTTATAGAAAAAAAAAAAAAATAAGGTTTAAATTGAAGTTATAGAAAAAAAAAAAAAATAAGGTTTAAATTGAAGTTATAGAAAAAAAAAAGAAAAAAAAAGGTTTAAATTGAAGTTATAGAAAGAAAAAAAAGGTTTAAATTCATAAAAAATTTAAAAAAAAAAAAAAAAAAAAAAAAAGGGAAGCAACGGCTAGTGGCTCGCTAGCCGTTGCAAATTTCAAATTCAAATTCTTATTTCTGTCGGTTATAACCGACAGAAATAATATATATTATACTATTTCTGTCGGTTATATCCGACAGAAATAAGAAAGATTAAAAAAAAAAAATAGCCAGCCCCGGGCTGGCTGGCTGGCCGAACACAGCCAGCCCTCCAGCCCTCCAGCCCTCTCCGATTCCGTGGGGCCCTCCCAGATTCCAGAGCCCTCTGGCCTAGCCCTCGGTTGGAGACGGTTTTAGGGCCATTTTTGGCCCTCTGGCCCTCTGGCCGGATCGGTTGGAGATGGCCTTACTGACCTCTAAGGATGAGAGCGATGAGAGCAAATCCAGTCAACAGGATTTGCCCTAGACAATGTTTGTGGTGGAATGAACGAGCAACCTCAATTTGGCTTGCAAAGACAACTATATAAGCAAGGGTACTTTAGGCATTTCTTATCATCGCCTCTATTATTCATATCTTTTATATTTTTCTTTCTATTATTGATATCTTTTATATTTTTCTTTCTATTTCAGCAAGCAAATAATGAAATGATCATGTTATCCACACATTTTTTTTTTCATTTACACACTCTTCTCAATTTTTACTGTCGAATCGAATCAATTGAAAAATATTAAAAAAGATAAATTAACAGAATATGTGTAGAATGTAAAATTAATGTGTAAATAGTACCACACATAATGAAACTATTCTATTATTCCTAGTTTTCCAATAATTTAACGTACCACTGTTAGATTAATTTAAACAAACTATAACAGTCAACCAGTTCTCAAGTTGGGATTTGGATTCCATCCGAATCCAAATTGTGGGGATCCTAAGGATCCTCACATCCTAACTGTTCATCGAACATCACACATTGCGTGGTCAGAAATCATTTTGAATTTTTATTTAAAATTGAACACAAATAGTACCTAACGAAAATTGACCGCACAATATATAATAAATTCTCAAGATGTAAGGATCTCTAAAATTTTCACAAAAAGAATCGGAAGAGAATTCTCATCCCTCTCAGTTGTGCACAAATTGATGGAATGTGATAATATTCATAATAGTAACGTTTCCGTGAAGCTTTTTGAGTGGCTGGAAGATTTACATGTGTTGGAAGGTTTATGGTTCGGGGTTTTGGCATTCTATAAACATGAATCCTTCTTAGCGAGAAGGGATCCTCTCCGGATCCATTCCTCCTAATCCACAAAGTTCAGGAATTCGGACCATTGAAATTTGATCCAACGACTAAAGTTATTATAATTTTTAAAGTGGGTCTCTATTTGTAGTCGTTGGATCAAATGAGCCTTTGGCTGCCGACAACAATAAATAGCATAATGACATCAACAAGGTTACATCATCTCGCACGTGAAGATAGACGAACTTTTAAATAGTGGACATATATAATTGGGTGCCATGACGCCAATAATTATAGAACAGATGTATACTACACCGATAGCAAGTCGTTGGATATTTAATTTGTGGTTAAGGCTTAAATACGAAAGTTGAAATGTTTCAAGAGAAAGAAAGAATGCTTCAATGTGCACACAACTTTATTACTTAGTACTACACTCTATTGATTTTGGATTTGATTCTCACCAAAAACGAATTAAAATCATATTACCCTTCCCCAACACCTGAGTGTAAATATTATTGTTTGTTAAAAAAAAATATGTGTAGAATTCTTTTTAAACTTTATTTGCCCCCATATTTAGAGCGCAAGAGGGATGTTTGGGCTAAAAATAGACTGTTAGGCTTGTCTAGGGCCCAACACACTGATATTTGGCTAAAAACTTAGTGGGTATTCAATTTGTGCAGCAAATGAACAGTGTGTGGCCCAAAATCCAAATATACTTTATGACGTTGCAATTGTGGGGGCAAAAATCCTCTTTCGGACAAGGGAAGTAGTGTTCAGTCGAGTTTTATAGAAGAAAATGTTATAAATATTTAAAAGTTAGAGGGATAACCTTTTACTAGTGATGTAGCGAAGCAGCTGTAAAATATCACACTGTAACTAAAACGTAAATAGATGACAATTTAAGAGGGGGGGTGGATACTGAAGTATTAATCTTTTCTCTTCTCTTCTCTGTATTCTTTCAGTCTCTGTATTCTTTCCTTTTTGTCTATGAATGAATTACAAGCATACGGAGTGCTCTATTTATAGAGCATCTCCGAACTAATGCATTAACTGCATATTGAAATTTGCAGCACCTCCTTTGACAATACAATCTCCTTACATTTCCTAATTCAATTTCACTTTGCATGGGCATTGAAAAACTTACGTGGGCATTCATTAATATGCCAACATTTTCAACATTGCAAATGTTTTCAATACTTACTACCAATGTTTTCAACACTCCCCCTTGGATGCCCACATATCAACATCAGTTGCCTCGTTAAAACCTTGCTTGGAAAAACCCAGTGGGAAAAAACCATAGCGAAGGAAAAAGAGTACAACTTTACCTGGATTGTTGATATAGTGTGAAGTATGCTTATGTTGCCTCATTAAAACCTTGATAGGAAAAACCCAGTGGGAAAAATCCTAATCGAAGGAAAAAGAGTACAACATGCATGTATCATGGATGCTCCCCCTGATATGTATCTCCCCCTGATTCCGCATTCTCCAAATTCAGCTGTTTGGTAAGTCGACGTAATCCGATACTTTGCACTAACTTCTGAAATGTGCACTTTGGTAGAGACTTGGTGAACAGGTCTGCCAGATTTTCATTGGAACGGATTTGTCTGACTTCAATAACTTTAGCCTTCTGAAGCTCATGTGCACTGAAAAACTTTGGAGATATGTGTTTAGTCTTATCGCCCTTGATGAATCCTTCCTTCATTTGGGCAACACAGGCTGCATTATCTTCATGGATGACAGTTGGATTGTCTGTCTTCGAAGTTAGACCACATGAATTCCGGATATGATGGATCATTGATCTTAACCAAGAACATTCACGGCTTGCTTCATGTAAAGCAAGTATTTCTGAATGATTTGAAGATGTAGCAACTAATGTTTGCTTTGTTGAGCGCCATGAGATGGCTGTATCTCCATTCTTGAACACATATCCAGTTTGTGAGCGGGCTTTATGCGGATCAGAGAGGAAACCAGCATCAGCATATCCAACAAGAACCTGGTCATCTGTGGAGTTCTTTGAGTAGAAGAGACCCATGTTTGTTGTTCCACGAAGGTATCTCAATACATCTTTGACTCCCTTCCAATGAAGAGTTGTTGGAGCAGAGCTATACCTTGCTAACAAGTTGACTGAAAAAGCTATATCTGGTCTAGTACATTGTGCTAAATACAATAAAGCACCAACTGCACTCAAATATGGTACTTCTGGACCGAGGACCAGTTCATCATCTTCTTTTGGACGGAATGGATCTTTCTTAATGTCCAAAGAACGAACGACCATTGGTGTGCTGAGTGGATAAGTCTTGTCCATACCAAATCGCTTCAAGATTTTTTCAATGTAAGCTGATTGGTGGACCAAAATTCCACTAACACAATGCTCGATCTGCAGGCCGAGACAAAATTTTGTTTTTCCAAGGTCTTTCATTTCAAACTCGCTTTTCAGATATTCAGCAGTTTTATTGAGCTTTTCAGGGGTGCCAACTAGGTTCATATCATCAACATATACTGCCACTATAGCAAATCCAGAATTGAATTTCTTGATGAACACACAAGGGCAAATGACATTGTTGATATAACCTTCTTTGATCAAATACTCACTGAGACGATTATACCACATTCGTCCAGATTGTTTCAGCCCATACAGGGATCGCCTCAATTTGATTGAGAGCATACCTCGTGGTTTGTTAGTTGTTTCAGGCGACTTAAGTCCTTCTGGGACTTTCATGTATATGTCAGTATCTAATTCTCCATATAGATACGCAGTGATGACATCCATAAGTCGCATATCAAGTTTCTCTGAAACCACTAAACTTATCAAGTAACGGAACGTAATTGCGTCCATTACAGGAGAGTATGTCTCCTCATAATCAATTCCAGGTCTTTGTGAAAAACCTTGTGCAACGAGTCGTGCTTTATATCTTGCAATCTCGTTTTTCTCATTGCGTTTCCTTGTGAATACCCATTTGTAACCCACAGGGTTTACACCAGGCGGGGTTTGAACTACTGGTCCAAAAACACTTCGCCTTTCCAAGGAATTTAATTCTGCCTGGATTGCATCTTTCCACTTAGGCCAATCCTGTCTCTGTTTGCATTCATCAACAGAGTGGGGCTCAATATCATCACTTAATATGATTTCAGTGGCTACAGCGAATGCGAATATATCGTCAATGATTATCTCATTGCGATCCCACAACTCATTAGTACATGCATAATTTATAGAGATTTCTTTGCTCTCATGTACTTCTGTCTCTTCAGGGACATGTGTCTCATCAAGGACATTTTCTTCTTCTGGAAGTACAGGATCATGAATTGGGGATTTGTCATGCATTCTTTCTTCTTGAATGATTTCATTTGGATTCAGCTGTGCCCTCGTTTTTCTCTTTCGAGGGGCTGAATCTTTTGAACCTGGTGGTCTACCACGCTTCAGGCGTGCACCAGATGAATCATTCGCTGCCACCTTATTTTGTCCAACAGGGACATCAATTCTTGCAGGTGCATTTGCAGCTGGTATATGTGATTTAGTCACTTTCATAGCATCATTAAATGCATCTGGCATTTGATTGGCAATGCCTTGAAGATGAACGATCATTTTCACTTCAATTTCACATTGAGTGCTACGTGGATCAAAATGAGACAAGGTGGGAACAACCCATGTCAGCTCTTTCCGTTCTTCAGGAACGGTCTTTTCTCCCCCTAACGATGGGAAGACTGTCTCATCAAAGTGACAATCAGCAAAACGAGCTGTAAACATATCACCTGTTAAGGGTTCCAAATATCTAATGATAGATGGTGAATCAAAACCCACATAAATTCCCAGTCTGCGCTGAGGTCCCATTTTAGTTCGCTGTGGTGGTGCAATAGGCACATAAACAGCACAACCAAAAACTCGTAAATGTGAAATGTTTGGCTGATGTCCAAACACGAGTTGTACTGATGAGTATTGGTGGTTGGCTATAGGTCTCAACCGAACCAATGATGCAGCATGTAAAATTGCATGTCCCCATACAGACACTGGCAATTTTGTTTTCATAAGCAGAGTGCGAGCTATTAACTGAAGCCGCTTAATCAATGCTTCTGCTAAACCATTTTGAGTATGGACATGAGGAACAGGGTGTTCAACATCAATGCCCAATGTCATGCAGTAATCATCAAAGGTTTGAGACGTAAATTCACCAGCGTTATCAAGTCGGATAGACTTAATGGGATAATCTGGGAACTGTGCTCGTAACTTAATTATCTGAGCAAGAAGTCTCGCAAAAGCTACATTCCGAGTAGACAAGAGACAAACATGTGACCATCTGGTAGATGCATCAACCAAAACCATAAAATACCGAAATGGTCCACAAGATGGTTGAATAGGCCCACAAATATCCCCTTGAATTCTTTGCAGAAATGATGGGGATTCTGCATCAACCTTTAGTTGTGATGGTCTAATTACCAACTTCCCTTGAGAACAAGCCTTGCAAAGGTTATCATTTGAGACAGCAATATGTCTACTCAATAATGGATGTCCATTAGAGTTGGTAATGATTCTACGCATCATGGTAGATCCTGGGTGACCCAGACGATCATGCCAGAGCATGTAGACCTTTGAATCAATGAACTTCTGGTTCATGACAGTATGTGATTCAACTGTCTTTATGTATGTACAATACAATCCACTCGACAAACCACGCAACTTCTCCAATATACGCTTCTGGGTATCATTGGAGGTAATGCATAGATACTCCACATTTTCTGCACTTTTTGTTGCAATGTGGTATCCATTTAAACGTATGTCTTTGAAACTCAACAGATTTCGAGTAGATCGAGTGGCGTACAATGCATTCTGTATGGACAATATTGTTCCATTTGGTAACATAATCTGGGCTTTTCCTGAGCCTTCAATCACATCTGAAGGGCCAGATATTGTTGTTACCCCTATTCTTGTGAGCATTAAGCTGGAGAAATACTTTCGATCACGAAGTATTGTATGTGTGGTTGCGCTGTCTGCAATACAAATATCTCCGCCATTGCTCTTGTTTTGAGAATGACCATAATTCTTATCCATGCTTTATGAGTAAGAGAATCACAGTTAAAAGCATGTTATAACAGAAAATTCAACTGCCACTTTTATTGAATTTTGAAATGCAAGTTTTTGAACTACAAGTTTAGTACATCAAACATAAACTATTCAATCGGACCGGTAAACTTCATTCCCCCTTTCCATAATGAAGTCTGAGACATCTAGGTGGGTGGTGTCCAACTGCCCTGATAAGTCGGACACTGGATCAGGTATGTTCATTGGTTCAGCCTGGTCGAGAAAATTAGTCTCGACACCCTTCTCCTTGAGGGAGGCTTGATACAGATTCACTAGATGTTTTGGGGTACGACAGGTACGCGCCCAATGCCCATTGCCACCACATCTATGGCATGCTCCTTCAGTGTTTCTGGGAGCATTGTTCATGTGAGCCTTGCCTTTATGGCAATTCACATTCTTGAAGCTTGGGCCTGAATTATGCCTCGGAACCTGGTTGTGAAACTGAACACCATGGTTCTTGCCTTTCCTGTTCCACCGACCTCGTTTCTGGCCACGTCCTCGTCTATGAAAATCACCACCAGAGGATGTGGCGTTCACTTCGAGGGAAGCAGCATTCACTTCTGGGAATGGTGCAGATCCAGTGGGTCGGGAATGATGATTTCTCATCAGGAGCTCATTGTTCTGCTCAGCTACCAGGAGCACAGATATTAGCTGGTTGTACTCAGTGAAGCCTCGCACTCTATACTGCTGCTGCAGGAGCACGTTAGAGGCATGAAATGTGCTGAAAGTCTTTTCCAGCAAATTTTCCTCAGTGATAGTATCCCCACAGAGCTTCATCTGAGAGGTGATTCTGAACAATGCAGAATTGTACTCAGCCACGGATTTGAAATCCTGGATCCTCAGGTGAGACCATTCATATCGAGCTCTTGGAAGAATCACCGTTGTCTGGTGATTGTATCTACTTCTCAAGGCATTCCAGAGAGCTAACGGATCTTCAACCGTTAAGTACTCGCTCTTTAGCCCTTCATCAAGATGGCGGCGAATAAAAATCATTGCCTTTGCCCGATCTTGAGAGGATGAGCTGTTCTCCTCCCTGATGGTATCTCCAAGATTCCCTGCTTCCAGATGGATCTTGGTATCCAGTACCCAGGTCAGGTAATTCTTCCCGGTAATGTCCAGGGCAGCATACTCAAGCTTTGCCAAGTTCGCCATTTTCTTTTCTGAAAGAAAATGAGATGTGTAAGAACTTGCAATAATATTTATTCCTAGAGGAATATAGTGTTAGAACTTCTGGTTCTGACAAATTTTTCATTTTGATCTTCTGGCCAAAATGACAAGCACTCGAAACTTCTGGCTCGAGATTTTCAAGGTGAATGAGAAGGGCGATTGTACCGCACCATTCTCATTGAAATAATATAACATAGAATGGGCGATTATTCCGCACCACTCAAGTAGCAGAAAATTTAAATACGCAGAGCAAGATGGGCGATTATACCGCTCCACCTAAAATTGCAGTAAAATTAAATAGCAAGCAAATTTAAATATGCAGGGTAGGGTGGGCGATTATACCGCTCCACCTAAAATTTGCAGTAAAATTAAATCTGCAGTCCAAGATAGGCGATGATACTGCACCATCTTGGATCGCAGTAAGATGAAATTTGCAGTTCAAGATGGGCGATTGTACCGCACCATCTTGGATTGCAGCAAAATAAATAATGGGTTAGTAATCAATATCGAAACCAAACAAGAAATCAAAGATGTATGTAACCGTCAGGTTGAGAACTATGAGCAGGCATGGAGCAAATAGTTCGTCGCGAGGGTATATCGCGCAGTTGAGGCAGAGGAAGAAGATGAACAGTAAAATCCTCAGAGGAAACATTTTTTTTTTTTCTTTCTTTCTTTCGTTCGGCGAAGAAGAATGAGAGAATTATATCTTTTAGGTGAAGAAGAAAGAAACATAGTTATATTTTAGAGACTCGTGCTGATAACGTGTTATAAATATTTAAAAGTTAGAGGGATAACCTTTTACTAGTGATGTAGCGAAGCAGCTGTAAAATATCACACTGTAACTAAAACGTAAATAGATGACAATTTAAGAGGGGGGTGGATACTGAAGTATTAATCTTTTCTCTTCTCTTCTCTGTATTCTTTCAGTCTCTGTATTCTTTCCTTTTTGTCTATGAATGAATTACAAGCATACGGAGTGCTCTATTTATAGAGCATCTCCGAACTAATGCATTAACTGCATATTGAAATTTGCAGCACCTCCTTTGACAATACAATCTCCTTACATTTCCTAATTCAATTTCACTTTGCATGGGCATTGAAAAACTTACGTGGGCATTCATTAATATGCCAACATTTTCAACATTGCAAATGTTTTCAATACTTACTACCAATGTTTTCAACAGAAAAGTACTTTTTGATTCCCAATTTTGTATTTTGATAGGATAAAATATCACCTCCCAATTCCAACATATGACTAAAATCAACACGTAACGTCACCACATTTGGTGACTGTTTGGATCGCGAGCTCGTCCAATCTGAAAAAGGAACCCGCGGGGAAATTAAAATGAGGTTACGCGTCGCGAGGTGATTGTTGGGGTTAGTGCAGTGTGCGGATGAGGTTAGGGTGGTCGAAATCCTATTAACCAGAAGTCGGGCGCAATAAAGGAATGTAGGTGGGCGTTGGATCGTGTGCGGTGGGAGAATCGTGGCCGTTGAATGAGGGCCAAGGGTTTGTTGTCCCTGAATCTCGTGTCTTATGTGTCACCTTAATCATATTTTGACACGTGTTTTTCAACTTAATGCTAAATTAACACTGTTAAATTTTTCATAAAATTAATTATATTACCAAAAATTAAATGTTTAAAAAACGAACAGTGAAATAATTTAGACTCCCTAGCACACACGACACACAACCTCATCACCGCTGTCGCTCCGCCTTTACCGCCGGCAAAGCTTCCTTTCTCTCTCTCTCTCTCTCTCTCTCTTTAAATCCTGCACTATATCGTGATCGATCCAGCACGTCAAAGAACAAATATTCTATCAAAGTTTGATATTTGGGATTCAATGAGGATATTAAATCGATGTTTCGTCAGTGGTGAGCAATGGCAACCACGAGACCCACACCCAGATCAACCCAACTTTTAATTTCATGCCTTCTCTTCTCTTTCCCCGTTTGAAAGCTGGAAGCCCCAACTTATTTTACTAGCTTGAATTTCTCCATTATCTGAAACAAGTCAAGGGTGATGCCTCCTCTAATTAAATCTTCATTTCATTCAAATGGATCAGGGCAGAGGAGAAAAGCGAGTGGGGGATGCCTGAAGGGGTGGTTGGCTCGAAGGTGAGTTTCTGGGAGATCGAGTGAGGAAAGATCTCATCTACGTTTCAGATTTTTCTTTTTTTTTTTTTTCGATTTTTTTTTTACTTTTTAAAGAGAATGTAATTTATCTGTAATTATATGAAAAGTTAACCGTGTTAGAGTAAAGTTAAAGGACGCGTGTCAAAAATAGGAAAAAGACACAGAGAGACATGAAATTTGGGGATAGCAAACCCTTTGGCCTTGAATGGGACATTAGGTCATCTCCAACCGAGGGCTGACCAGAGGGCTAGTTTGAACCCTCTAGCCCTCCAAGATTCTCCAAGATATTAATATTTTAATGAACAGTACAGGGCCATATTTGCCTCCGTCTCCAACCGAGGGCCAGAGGGCCAGAGGGCTCGTTTTAGCCCTGTCACAAAAAACCGTCTCCAACCGAGGGCCAAACATAATTTATTATTTAAATTTAAAAACTACAACAACTTAAATTTAAAAACAACATTAACTTAAATTTAAAAACAACATTAACTTAAATTTAAAAACGACAAATTAAATTTAAAAACTACAAATTAAATTTAAAAACAACATTAACTTAAATTTAAAAACTACAACAACTTAAATTTAAAATCCATAATTAACATCATCTTCATCATCCGCCATTATAGGAGTATAGTCATCGTTAAACAACTGCCGCCGATGCATAATTTCCCTTTTTTTTCCTATCAAAATAGGCCTTACTCATTGGAGTGTAATCCGTAGTGTTCCTTTCCATATTCTTATCATCCATCTCTTCTTGTATTTGTTTGGCCCGTTCTTCATGACTATGCTTCCTTTCTTCCGCCTCAAGGGCATTTTGCTCCGCCATTAATCGCAATGAGGCCGCCACTTCATGTTGAGCGGCGTAATCATCATTTGCCTTGCCCTTTTCCCTCAACCTTCGGGCCTTGTTTCGTCCCATAGCCCTAGGTAAAGAAGCTTTGGACGGAATCGGATTTTCTACCCTTGTTTGTTGAATGGCAGGAGATCCATCTTCATTCATATCTACAGATGGGGATGCAGCTCCCAAAGGATCTACTCTATGTTGAGGTGGATCTTCAAATAACACCCACCCTTTACAAATTTCCCAACAACCGTGAAACTGAAAGGGTTTTGTGCTGCCCTCCATATACAATTCCTCTGCTTGACGTACCTAGAAAATATAATTACAAAAAATTTAGGAAATTAATTCATGAAATTAAATGTAATATAATGACATATAATTACAAAAATTAAATGTAATATAATTAAACATTTAAAATAAACTGTGAAAACACTAACTTCGTCATAGTAATTGGCGCCGCTTTCATGTCTACTTGCGGCTGCTAATAGTGCTTGATGCCATTTATTCAAACTTGGATGAAGATGTTTCTTCCATCTTGAAGAACAACTTTCGTGGTTTCGGGTATTCGATGGAATGGTGCCTTCGTAGAACTCTAAGTATTTTTTGGACACACGAGTCCAAACACCTTCACTTGTTTGAGAAATCCCCCTCACACTATCTTCTGAGACCCATCTATAAGCCTTGCAAAGAGCTTCATCTTCTTTTCGGGTCCAATGCCTACCTTTGATTGCAGATGAGGCCATTTTTTTGGAAAAAAATGAAGGAAATATTGAAGGAAATATTGAGAAATATATTGAAGGAAATATTGAGAAATATATTGAAGGAAATATTGAGAATGAAATATTGCAAATGAAGTGAAGAATTGAAAGAACTTCACCATATTTATAGAAGAAAAGAAATGTTAAAAAAAAAAAAAAAAAAAAAAAAATCAGAACAGTAACCTGCAGGTTACAGAAAAAAAAAAAAAAAAAAAAAAGCGCGAAGCAACGGCTAGTGGCTCGCTAGCCGTTGGAAATTTCAAATTCAAATTAGTATTTATGTCGGTTATAACCGACATAAATAACAAAGATTTAAAAAAAAAGAGCCAGCCCCGGGCTGGCTTGTCACGCCCCGACCCTCGAATAAAGACTATTCACGTGCTAGGGTGTGAGCCATATCTTAGCTATAGAAATAAATTCTACAACCAAGATATGGTGGAAAATAAAATAAAATTATACAAATTTATTAAATACGCAGCAGAAATAAAATATTAGTATACAAAATTAATTCATAATAAAAGTACCAACTAAAATAATAATTAAAATGAGTAGCTCTTCCAAATACATAAAATGTATGCAATGAGATGGATAAATGTACTCACTCCCTTCTAATCCCGTTAACACATACCTAAGACACCCAAGCCTGCACGTCCCATATCATGCTTATACCACTTGGCTCCGGATACGTTAGAGTATGAGTTAACTCCCGTTCATCCCTTAAACCCAATTTTGTAATTAAACTCTCAGTTTCCACTTTATTAAACAGGCACTTCCCCCGACGCCCAATTGTATATTCAAGCCCTGCACCCTACGCTTGAACATATACAAGATTCATTATTTTAATAATTAACCAATTGTATACTCAAGCCCTGCACCCTACGCCTGACATATACAAGGTTTATTATTTTATATTCAAGGCAAACTTCAACCCTTGAATATCCTCACAACTCAAACACTTTACACAAGTGAGCACTAGACAAAACACAACTCTTTTTCTTGCTTTGCATGAATGTTTATGTATATGTCATATTCACATAGATATCAATACTCACATGTTATCTAACAAACCTGCAAGCTTCAATATAAATCAAATTGATTAGTAACAAGAGTAATATAGGCATAATATTAATAACAAAGTAATAGTTTATAATCTATCATATAAAGTGTTGCTCATTGACCACTCTATATATTTTTCCATCGTCTCGTCCATCTTGGTCGGGCAACCTGTTTTCATTAGAAAATAATAGACATCCATGTTAGAGAAGAGAATCGTTAGAGTGAAATATATGTCTCAAAGGCCACAAGGCATGGAATCATGTTTCTAGCTTTTCCCTTTCCAAAGATCATCCCTTATTTTTATTTTAGCCCACCACTTCTACTTCTTCTCATCTCATTTCCTTTATGTTTTTATTTAATAACTCAATGTTTAAATGGTTTACTCAAATCAAAGTCAAAGGAACCCGGAGATTTAAGTGGTTCACCAATTTGGCTACGTCCACTACGGTTGTGTTTGTCTTTGTATTTCACTAGGTAATGAGGATTTACAAGTACATGACAATGGCTAAAAGCCTTGACAAAAATATGTAAAAACAAAGATATGAGAAGGACAATTGTTGCTCTCCCTTCCCCTTCTCTCCGTGCTCTCTCCTCCTCCTTTATATAGTGAGTGATTGTGCTCCTTCCCTTCAATTCCCTTTCTTTGAAACTCTATACGTATAGATTGACCTTGTTTTGCTTCTTTCCTTCATGATTCATGTCACATGTGTTCCAATAGCAAGTCACCAAATGTAGTTCTCATCATTAACAATGAAATGTGGTCCAATAGACAAACAACAAATGTTAAGCAAAACCTTAGCTCTAATATGTGTTCCAATAGAAACACACCAAGTGTTAAACTAATCATCACAATAAAATGTGGTCCAATGACAAAATAACAAATGTGAAGTTAATTAATATCATGCAAGGTGAACAAACAATCAAAAGCCACGTTCATCTTCATGGGATAGTAATCCCACCCGTTCTCACCTCATTGGAAAATATGGAATGATAGATTGAAGCATTGGAGAGAGAATATAGACAATTAATTGAAATTCCCCTAGGCTAGTGAGTAAGCACTCTAAAACCACAATAACATATTGCGACATGCATGCCAATACATACACATACCTAGTCTATGGCTCTATATAGACTCACACCTCTCCAAACTTGGAGGATGAATCATCACACTACATTAACTCAACTTGCCAACTCACTCCAAACTCAACACTTAGGCATACGTATAAGCTATGGACTTCCCACCTCCACACCCTAAATATTACCTTCTATTAATTACCAACTCACACCTCACCATTTGGAGAAAAATCAAGCCAAACTCATGCACTTAGACACATGCACGTATGCTATATAGACTTCCACTCCATCACTATAGAGTAGTGAATAATCACCACAATAATGAGTTTCTAATGATTGCCAATTGCCACATAAGATACCATAAAAATATCGAAAGTAGGTTCTTGCATAAAAGAGATATAATAACATCATTACGTAAAATAATTACCCACACACGCACACACACACACACACACATATATATATAACTATATATTTTTTTTTTAAATACAGGGTATTACATGGCTGGCTGGCCGAAAGCAGCCAGCCCTCCAGCCCTCCAGCCCTCTCCCATTCCGTGGGGCCCTCCCAGATTCCAGAGCCCTCTGGCCTAGCCCTCGGTTGGAGACGGTTTTAGGGCCATTTTCGGCCCTCTGGCCCCTTCGGTTGGAGATGGCCTTAGCCTCCTGGGTAGGTGTTGAATTTTCAATTGGTCCTTCCACTCAAAGAGGGACACACTTTCTCCGTAAACTAGTCTTACTGCACGCGCCTTGTGTGTGTGAAAGATCTTTTTTACGTCACGACGCGCTACTCAGAAGCTACGGCATACAAAGTTTTATTAATCACGGACGCCGTGCGCCCCTAAAAGTCCTTTAAATACACAATTTTATTTGCAATCTTACTCTAAGTCTCTCTATCTTTTACTTTAGATAAATTCACAATATGTAATTTCCCTACCGATTTCTTCTTTTGTCAAATGCAGCGCTACGTGCCTCAAAAGAATATATATTTGGGTGAGACGGCTGTAAAAAAAATTCAAAATGATTGAGGTCATATTTGTAAGAAATTAAATGAAGACGACCAAGAGCATTCGTATATATACCTCTTTTAGAAAGTTCGCTAATTTGCAATGTTAAAAGAAAGGGTAAATTACATAGTAGCCCCTCAGGTTTGAGGTCTATTACAATCCCATACAACAACTTTAAAACATTTCACTTTCATACCTCACGTACCATTTTATTTCAAAATAATACCTCCATTACATTTTCCATCCATTAATCCGTTAAGTGCTGACATGGCTGCCACGTGTCTGCCACATGGCTGCCAAATGTGTGCCACGTGACAATTTTTTTTTAAAAAAAACCTAAATCTTCTAAATAAATAAATAAATTAAAAACAAAAAACTGAATTAAATCACCCCCGTAACCCCCCCACCCCACCCCACCCCACCCGCGTACCCCCCAAACCAGAAAGCCCAGACATGATAACCCCCAACCCACCCACCCACCCCCCCCATCTTCATCTTCTTCCCTGCAACCCACAAAGAATAAAAAAAAAAAAAAAAAAAAAAAAAAAAACCCCTTCAATTCGTCTTTCCCCCCTCTTCCTCTCTTCTCCCTCATCTTCATCTTCTTCCCCTTGCAACCCAGAAAAGAAAGGGAAGGAAAAAAAAAAACCAGATCGCGTCTACGCTGCCATCGCCGGGTTCGTGAGGTGGAATCGGGTGCGAGGGTGGGTGCGGGTGCAGGGGCCAGACGAACTGGGTTTTTTTTTTTTTTTTTTTTTTTTTGGGTTGCAAAAAGGGGTTTCAGGGGAAGAAGATGAACATGGAGGAAAGAGAAGGGGGAGGGAGGGTGAGTGCGGGTGCGGGGAGAAGACGAACTGGTTGCAGGAATGGGGATCTGGGGAGGGAGGGTCACGGGTTGGGGGTATTTTGGCTTTCTGGTTTTGGGGTGCGGGTCGGGTGGGGTGGGGGGGGGGGTACGGGGTGATTTAATTCAGTTTTTATATATATATATATATATATTTAGAAGATTTAGGTTTTTTTTTAAAAAAAATTTAAAAAAAAAAAAAATTTGCCATGTGGCACACATTTGGCAGCCATGTGGCAGACACGTGGCAGCCACGTCAGCACTTAACGGATTAATGGATGGAAAATGTAACAGAGGTATTATTTTGAAATAAAATGGTACGTGAGGTATGAAAGTGAAATGTTTTAAAGTTGTTGTATGGGATTGTAATAGACCTCAAACCTGAGTGGCTATTATGTAATTTACCCTAAAAGAAATATGGCTTTTCAGTTTCTAAAAAAAAAAAAAATATGGCTTTTTAACCCTTCATTCTTATTCATATTCTTTCATGGCGTACAGATTTTTTTTCATTATGTAAAGATATTTTCATAAGTATAGCATACTATGGAGAATGTAGGGTGTTACATTTGTACTTTTCTTTTGTCAAATGTTTACATTTGTACTTGACCAAGTAATTCCAAGCAAACTCAAATAATATAGTATGGCATGGTAAGCAACAATATTAAGCAAACCCCACTTGAAATTCAAAGAAAATCGATATAAAATGGATGGCATTGCAAATTTGCAATGGAATGGGAGCATACCATCCAATTATGGGTCTTGCTTAATCTTCTTGAAACAGCATGAATGCAATATGCAACATCCGCCCGCGGTCGAATTGCAGATGTAGCAACACCTTTGGATCAAAGTTCAACCACCCATTTGATAAAACAACGGATCTGAACAATATGAAAATTTAGAAATTGTTGCCGCCGCCATTCTTCTGCATTAATCGAAGAACAAACACAAACCCATTAATTCAAACACTACTAAACCCAAAGCATAGAGAGAGGGAGGGATAGAGAAAATCAGAACAAATACAAACTCATTAATTCAAGAAAACTATTATTGGCATTCCAAAAAATTGATTTGGCACTCCTCACAAGTGTATTTTTCTTTCTAAATATAGAAAATTTGGAGTGCTAAATGAGAATTTTGAAGTGTTAATAACAATTCCCTAATTCAAACACTACAAAACCCAAACCATAGAGAGAGGGAGTGATAGAGAAAATCAGAAATAAAGAGAAAAAAACAAAGGGTAAATTACATTTTACCTCTTCAGGTTTTGGGTTGATTGCAACCTCATACAACATCTTTAAAATATTTCAATTTCATATATTTACTTATCATTTTATTTCAATTTCATACATCCGTTAGAAAATCTGTTAAGTAAACCATTAAGTGATGACGTGACAAATATGGGATCCACATTTGTGTTCACGTGGTTGGCAAATTTGTGCCACGTGGCAAAAAAAATGATTTTTTATGCATTTAAAAATAATTAATTAAAGAAAACTTATTAAAAAAACCCAAAAACCCATCTTCCCCGACCCCCCTTCTCCATCTCCTCCCTTTTTACCTCCCTGACCTTCGTCCCCTCCCTTCGTCACCAAAACCTTAACTTCCCCCTCTGTTTGTTCCCCCTCCATCCGTCTTCCTCCCTTCACCACCAAAACCACATCTGCATCCTAATTCCTTCCCCTTCCATCTATACCCCGCCTTCACCCCCAAAACCACATATGCACCCTTGTCTTCTAATCCAAAACCCTTGAAATCACACCCAATTCTCTGCAATTCAATCTTTTCTCTGCGATTCAAGCTCGTAAAAACCCTAATTTCAACTTCCCTAACCTGAAGCTTTCCCCTCTTTTTCTCTCTGCGATTCAAGCTAAACCCTAATCTTCTCTCTCTGCGATTCAAGCTCATGACGCTCGCCTTCTCCTCTCCTCCCGCTGCAACTTCTCTCCCTCCGGTAACCCGCTCATAAGCCTCCCAATTCCAAACTCTGGCCTCCGATTCCAAACTCTCGTCGCCCGATTCCTGTCCAGCCTCCATTTTTTATTTTTGATTTGTGAATTTTTTTATTTTTTGGGGATTAGGGTTGGGTGCAGGTTGATATGGGAGAGAGAAGGGAGATGAGGTGAAGAGAGTGGAGGAGAGGGAGAAGGTGGGTCGGGGAGGTGAAGAATGAGAGAAGGGAGGGGAGGTGAAGAGGGTGGAGGAGAGGGAGAAGGTGGGGTGGGTTGGGGAAAATGGGCTTTTGGGTTTTTTTTTATTAACTATTTTTTAATTAATTATTTTTAAATGCATAAGAAATTTTTTTTTTTTTTGCCTCGTGACACAAATTTGGCAACCACGTCAGCACAATGTGGATCCTATATTTGCCATGTCATCACTTAACGGTTTACTTAACGGATTTTCTAACGGATATATGAAATTGAAATAAAATGATACGTAAATGTATGAAATTGAAATGTTTTAAAGATGTTGTATGAGCTTACAATCGATCCCAAACCTGAGAGGGTAAAATGTAATTTACCCAAAAATAAAAGTGTACTAAACAGATATCACTATTAAACAGACTGCAATATATTATACAGCAATTGCTGATAGTGCCTAATTTTTAAATGAAAACTAATGAAAATGACTTGAAAACTTTGAGTTTTAATAATAAGGACAAAATAAAGGGTAAAGTGAATAGTATCATGATTGACTTTTTAGTTTAAAATTATGTTTTTTCGTTAAAATGAACAGTACCAGGAGCTTTTCGTTAAAGTTCATAATTTTTAAATCAAAACTCAGCATCTCGTAGCAGACCAAGAAACTGCTTTTGCCTAATTTCGCACAGATGTCCTAATTGTTTACAGTACCAAATTAAAAAAGAAAAAGAAAAAAACAGTACCAGAAGATGTAAAAAGTCTTGAGATGCCACTTTCCTTTGTCTGATGAAGAAATCGAAAACCCCATCTGTGAACAGCTTCATAATAGTATGGTCGTCTGCAAACCAAAACTCTAATAAAAAGGCTAAAAGTCGATCATAAAAGAAATTTAAAATTTAAAATTTACAGAAGTTCAGAAAAAATATTTATGGAAGGAGATATTGATAGTTCAATTTGAAGAAACTGCTTTACATTGAACGTGTTGCAGTTTTTTCAGTTTCCATCTTTTGAGGGATTCACAATGGGAGGCAGATTGTCTGCCCTTTCAATACCATCCCCTCTTCTTTGTACGGTCACGATTAAGCCACGTCAACATTTTATATTATTTTATATTTTTGTATTATTATCTTTATTAAAAAATTAATATAAAATATTGATGTGGCTTAACCGTGACCGCACAACACAGGAGGAGATGGGAAATAGATGATTTTGGGAGGGCAGACAATCTGCCTCCTTCACCATGATCCCTTTTTCATTAGTTTTTTATTTTCATTTTTTCAGTAAAAAGAATTTTAGTTTATGTTTTTTGTTATAATACTATCATTGTGTTTTATTTTGTATTTTCTTATTTTTATTTATGTGAGATATTAAACGCTTCCGCTCTCCTAAAATGGGGAGTGGTGTTGGTTGGTTGGGTTAAATTCATTTTATCTCATTTTTTTTATAAGAAAATAAATCAGGGATTTCAGCACGTCTCCTTTTTTATCTCTTTTTTTTTCCTAATAAAACGAATTATAATTTTTTCTTTCTGACAAAATTACCCTTGGGTTTTTAATTTTATTTTTTCTGTCCGTTTTATTTATTTTTTGCTTGAGGGGCTTTTACGTCTAATTATTTTTGTGAAGCCTTGAAACACTAAAATTAACTTCTGATTTTCTAATATTAGAGATAAAAGTTTATAAACATAAAATAAAATAAAATAAAAGGGGAATGGTAACTGATATAGAGATTAGAGACAGCAGGTGGGCATAAAATATCAAACAAAAGTGCATGAGACAAAAGAATTTTTTTTACAATTAATAAAAAAAAGTAATAATTCCATGGCACTTTAATGATAATGGTCTTAGATGATTCCTTCTTGAATCATCTACCCCGACTTTTTCAAGCGAAAAACCACTTCAATATACACTCTTTCAAAAACTGACAGTGAGATTTTCAATGATATTCTATTGCTCTTTTAAGCATGTCATCAAAAAGGATTTTATTTTGAATTCCACTTGTTGAATATAATAACTATTCTCTAACTTTGTCAAGGGATGACCTAAAAAGTTTATCTTTCCAAATATAGAGCAAAGGTTGCTACATCGTTTTGGAAAATCGTGGTTTGCTTCATTAGCACTGTCTTTTTTAAGGTTCTAAAAGACGCTAGGTGCTAGTCGAGTGGCGAGCTGGGGCCTAGTGCCTAGGCGGCTAGGCGGGGACTAGGAGGGCGGCTAGGCGGACTAGGTGGGCGCCTAGGCGGACTAGGCGGGGACTAGGTGGATTTAAGTAAATATATTATATTTCGTGTAAATAAGTGTCTATTTATACTTAAAAAAATATATAATGTCATTATAAACTACAAAATAGAATGACACATATATTAGAAGGTATTGAAACATAATGAAAACATGGAGAGCATGCATATAATGCGTATTCATTTAAGTATTCAACAAGTCTCTTACAATTTATTGGAAAAAAATAAAATGCAAAATGAAAGTGATCTATTTTCTATCTAAGTGAGTCGCAACCTAGGCGGGTCTAGGCGGGCTGACACACCCCGATCGAGATGCATGCTGGCCGTCACGTGAGGGTGACGTAGCCATGTGCACAGTGCGGAAGCATTAATATAAGAAGGAATACGAGTAAATAAAAACCGAAAACAAGAAGTGTTAATACACAATCAGAGCATAGTTGTCTAGGTGCAGTCGAATATAAGGAATACTTAAATAAAAACATCCCATGGGTCCTACATGGGTGAAGGTCTGTCAGAATCACTGCTGCTGCCTCGGATGCCACCAACAACGCTACCTAGAACCTGGAGGGGCGCAAAACAAAAGTGTGAGTGGGCAAAAACAAATCTTTTCAAAAACCATTTCCAAAAACAATCTTTATAACTCATCGCCGTAAAACTTGTATACTTTCCCAGAAAATAGTATATACATATACTTATCTCATCTGAAAATCATCATCAATCTCATAACACGAATCGAAACATGAATATGCCAACCAAACAAGAGTATGCCATGCCATGCCACTAACTCATCAGGTAAGTCAATCAGGTGAAATAAACTCATCATAGACAATAACATGTCCACCGTGTGATCAGCACGGC
The DNA here is from genome assembly GCA_036320875.1 of Cotoneaster glaucophyllus. NCBI lineage: Eukaryota > Viridiplantae > Streptophyta > Magnoliopsida > Rosales > Rosaceae > Cotoneaster > Cotoneaster glaucophyllus. The sequence continues at coordinate 6,293,721 of CM070073.1, read as the reverse complement.
TGGAACTATAGCTCACAATCAATCTCAACATATCTCATCATAATATATATCTTGCACACGAGTCGAACCCACTCAAGGTGGTCTATACGACAAGACTGGGTGTAATATAGTACGCTTTAGTGCTACAATCACGTGAAGACTGTGCGAAAGATCGCGGGTCACCTATGAGTCGAACCCACTGAAAGTGGTCTATACGACAGGACTGTGCACCTAACTTGGATCCAGGATGAGCGTGTGGTGCGAGAGGTGAACATCACGTGAAAGACTAGCCCCTAACTCTGGGCGGGAGCACTAACACTGGGGTGCAGGTTTATGAGCTTTCGATGCATCTCAACAATCTCGTCATAACTCAACTTTTATTTAAACACACATAGTCTTACCTAAACTTACCTGAGCGTCCACAGCACCAACAATCATGCGCATACAATTCATGATGCAATAACATTTAATAACGCATAAACAAAGGTACACTTGTATAGGCATGGCATTTCATTTATAAAAGCATTTTAAATGCATTTTCTGGGAAAAACACGTAGTATATAGGTATATATGGAAAACAAAAGCCCACTCACTGGTAAGTAGATGGATCGTAGCCCCCGTGCCTAGCCTGGCTACGCTCGTCCTCTGGATAGGTCTCGCTTATGTGAGAAATAACTATAAAAACGTTATTTTAAGCACATAGACAAACTAGCTAATAACTTCTCATACATTGCTCAAATGGGGTGTTTGAATATACCAACTTTATCTACACAACCTCACAAACAACCCCATATTTTTAGAATAATTTTCCGATCACCCACGCGCCCTCACGCGCCGGCCAAGGCACGGCCAGACGCGCCACCATGCGCAGGCACGTGCCTAGCACACGGACGGCAACAGTGACGCCGTTAGGAATATTCTGTCTAATCCTAATAGAAATCGTTAAATCTAACTACCGGCGTGAGAATATTCCATCAGAACTGACAGAATAATTCTCGTCTTTAATCTCGTTCATTTCTCAACCATTTTTCACGATTCTTGCACCAAAATGAAGCTTATAACAAGGAGAAACGCGTTATACCTGTCTCGAGCTTCGAGTTTCACGAAAACACGTCGGAGCAAGCTTGAAACTCCGGCGACCTCTGTAACTCTTCTTATCTCGTGATTCCGACGACCAAATCTTGTCAACGAACCACTCTGAGCATCGTGAGAAGATCCTTAAGCTCCATGTGGTCCTAGAATTCACAAAAACTTATGGGTTTAAAAGTTTGTGAATAGTGCTAAGATCGGGGTTCCATTTTTCAGGGTTCTCCGACGTCGAAATCTAGCCAAAACTCAGTCGAAACATCGAGGAAGTAGAGAGGATACATTTTTTAGCCTTAAAATGGCTTGAATCTTCCACGATCACCTCTGTGACACTGTACCCCGACTGTCCTCTCAAAAACTAGGGTTTTTCAAAGGTTCCTTGACCAAAATGAACATGGTTGTGCTCGTATACCTTCAAGGATCTCACTAGTGACCTTAGTTTGCTCGATCTGTAAGCTTTTGGGTGAATTTGGGTGTGGTCCGTACAAGTTCAAGGGAGAGAGAGTGAAAGTCCGAGAGAGAGAGAGAGAGAAAGCACGGGAGAGAGAGAGATCCAAGTGTGTGTGGTCCTCATGCTCCGATCACCACACACTAAAATCCAACTTTAGTTTCCAATTGGTCCAAAACTAACCCACCTAATTAAATATACCCTAATCTTCTCAAGTTACACAAATTAGGGTTCCCAAAACTTAGGAAATGAGGGGATTGGTCCAATTCCAAGAATTTGGGCCTTTACTTAAGCCCAAAATCGTAAACGTAACCCAACGTTCAAGGGTAAAAATGTACATTCACCTTTTCGAGGATAATAAATGTGTACGAATTTGGGACGGGCTGTCACACGGGCGCCTCAGCAGGTCTAGGCGCCCTTTCTTAATTTTCAAACGCCTAGGCATTAATCGGGATGGTGGCCAACCACCTAGGCGGGAATTTTTAGAACAATGGTCTTTTTGTTAGTATCTGTCTAACGGTAAAATATATATATATATATATATATATATATATATATATAAATTGTACGACTCAACAAGTTCATTGAAGGTCTTGCAACAAAAATCTTATCTTTTACCTCGACTTTTTGCAGCAAAAAATACTTTAATTCATGCTCTTACAAAAACAAATAATGAATTTTTTTATGAAATTTTATTGTTGTTGCAAGCATGCCATCAACACATAATTCTTTTTTAGTTCAACTCGTTTAATATAATAGTCGTCATCTAATTTGGCTAAAGGATGACCTAAAAAGTTTATCTTTCCAAATTAAATGCAAATGTTTCTGAGAAACTTGGTTCTCTTTATAATTCACACCACCTTTTTGTTAGCATGTGCCAAATAGTCAAAAAATGTATTTGTGAATCAACGAGTTTAATGAAGGTCTTGCAACAAAAATCCTATCTTTTACCTCGACTTTTTGCAGCAAAAAAACACCTCAATTATGCTCTTTCAGAAACTGACGGTGATATTTTTCACGATAGTCTTTTGTTGTTTCAATCATGACATCAACTAAGAGTTTTTTTTTTTTTTTTTTTTTTTTTTCCGCATTCAATATCACGTTTATCTTCAAATTTGAGAAAAATGAAAGTCATATATGTTGTCTTTTTATGGAGGAATTTGTATCATCTATTTCCCTTTATATTAAAGGAAATTTAGGTTAATATAAATAGTTTTTTTAATAATCATCTCATACGTGTCATTTTATCCAACTCTGGTTAATTTGTTGCTTTTTCAATTTTGAAAAAATTAACCAAGGTTAGCTTAAAGGCCTCGTGGCAAATGATGAGCGTACACCATAATTATTTTGATGTTAAAAAGTGCACCTGTTGTCTATATCTACAATGTTTTTGTAATAAAATTAAAATCAAAATTTCAACCAAAAAGTAATTCAAAATCAAACAACCCATTTTTACTTTATATAAAAGTGAATGTTATATATCTCTTTCAAACACGCCTATAGCCTTTTTTTAATTACATTACATTTTTTTAAATTAGAACTAGCATCTTGCCACACACGTACGCCTGTGGTAATTTGCTCTTTTAAATTTTTATTTGAAAAAACACAAAATATATATATATATATATATATTTTTTTTTTTTTAAATAATGTTAGTTACGCAAGTGGTTTTTTTGTGTGCATTTTTTATATTATTTGAAAATTTAATGGGAATGGGTAATTTTAGAATTATGAATGTTTCATCATTTTTGCCTTCTCCCTTTGTATATGTACATAAAATCTTTTTCCTTTTTTTTTATAATAGTAAAAAAAATTCTGTATTTTTATTCAAAGCAACAAATGAAAGTAATATACATTAAGTCAGTTATTTTGGAATTGGGTAATGTTAAGGAGATTAAATTTGTAGATAAAGTTTTGAAAGCTAAAAGACATGGACCTTGATGATTGGTATATTACTTAAATATTAATAAATGTGTTCATTCTTATTGGTGACATATTATTCAATTTGTAAATTTAGTCTCTCTAACATTACCCTTTGAAATTACTGTTTTAATCCTAACTAATTGATTTAATATTTTGAATTTTACTATATATAAAAAAAAAAGAACAATTGTTGGTATCATAAATGCTTTATTAGTTGACAGTTATATATCCATTTTCGTTAAGGTAATAAAAGATATTTTTTGGTACCAAAACGATATTTAATATTTGTAGTCGGAAGAAATCGAATTCGAACTAAAAAAACTCGATATACTGTCGCTGTGAGAGTTTCGTTGGCTGTGATTGCGTGCTCCCATGGTGCCCTCCAAGCTCGCCATTCCCTCGATCTTTCTTGCCCTAATTTTCTCCCAGATTCGGGCTCCAAGTCCAACATTCGAATTGGGGTCAGCCACATTTCCCGGCTCGACCACTTCGGCTAGCGCGCCCTCCCCAGGTACATTTATATTGTCTGCGAATCCTAGGGTTTATTGGGTGAAATTTGTGATTTTTCAAGTGTTTGTCGATTCGATTTTTTCCCTCGGTTTTCTCGCCATCCAAACAGATGTTACTAAAGTTAGAGATCCTTTGGTTTTTCAAATGGGAAGTGTTTGTAATTCTTTCCATTTATAATATTGTGTTTATGTTTTGGAATCTAAGAAGTACTGCAATTAGCTGAGCTCTGATACAGCTTTGATTTTTCAGTTTTTTTATTTTTTATTTTTTTTTATCAGACCAATAAAGATGCTTAATTGTTTATTTGGTTACTCTGTGAGCAGAAACAACATCGATATTAGTTAAATTTCGAGCATTTTAAGGGTTTTTTAGTGCTGTTTGGGTTTTCCTGACTGACGGTTTGTGTTTCTTAAATAGAAAAATTAGGTTTCCATCTGTATTTTTCTTACTCCATTAATTAAAATCTTATTTTTTTTTTTTTAATTTTTGATGAAGGTCCTCATATTTTAATAAACGTCATTAATTATTTTAATAATAAAATATTTTATTTCTAAATATATTCATTTAGTGTTAGAAACATTACTCCATTAATTAAAGTCTTATTCTTTTTTCAATTTTTGATGAAGGTCCTCAAATTTTAATAAACGTCATTAATTATTTCAATGATAAAATATTTTATTTCTAAATATATTCATTTAATGTTAGAAACGTTACATTTGATATATTTATATTTATGGTTAAATTTTTTATCATATATTTTTATTTTTAGTTTGTATCTATTTTTAATTTGCAACACTTTTTTTATTTTGTGCCAATTTTTTTTTTAGTTTTAATTTGTACCCATATATTAATTCTTTTTTGTGCTCATATTTTTTTAACTTTTATTTGTATATGTACCCATATTTTTAAATTTATTTGTACCCATTTTTAATTTTGCTAAATGTACCTATGCTAATTATATGTATTTATTTTATGTTTTAAAATATATCAATAGTTAATTTTTAAAATATGTTAATAATTAAGTGGGTACATTATTTTTTTGCTATAATCTTTGTGAAGAACAATATTACTCTAAAATTGATTTTTAAGTATTTATTATATTTTAAAATATTATTTGAATTCGTTTAAATTTCATAAATGCATGAATTAAATCTCTTAAATGATGTTAAGGATCTCGATCAAAATATTTAAACAAACAAGATTTCAGTTCAACAATTAGGTTGATTAGGAATCAGAACCAAAATGACCCTTCTTTAATATTGAAGTATCCAAAATCGGTGGGAACACTGCGGTACACAAGAAGAATACGCCGAGTAAAAATGGAGTCTCTCTAGGTAAGGCATATTTGCATGGAAATACAGGGATGCGGCTTCAAACAACTTTTACTAAATTCACCTGACTCCTACCAACCACAAATTCTCATGAAAATTCATTTCTCTGACTGAAATTCAAAACCCAATTCATAAAACCTCTCAAAATTCACATAAACCTCTCAAAATTCATTTCTCGGAGCAATTTGAAACTGAAAAACGCTGAGGGGGAAGAAGACTGATAGGTACTTTCATTGAAACGACGAGATTTACCACTCTTTGTTTGCGATTATTTCAAGGAAGGATCCATAAATTATTTGTATTCTCATAACTTAAGTAGAATAACTCTCAAATAACTTGTTGGAGTGAGATTTCTTACAAGAAGAAATACCTCCACAGATTTGTTGACCGTGATCCTCACGTTGCCGAATCCTACGTCGTAGGCGTCTCCGAACAGTCTTCCTGTGTAGCTTCCCGGGTGAGCACCTGCGAAAGATACTCCGACGCTCAAGTTAACTGTTGGAGTGAGATTTCTTACAAGAAGAAATACCTCCACAGATTTGTTGACCGTGATCCTCACGTTGCCGAATCCTACGTCGTAGGCGTCTCCGAACAGTCTTCCTGTGTAGCTTCCCGGGTGAGCACCTGCGAAAGATACTCCGACGCTCAAGTCAGAATTCGTTTTTCTCTGGATTGTTTTCGGTCCTTCTCACGTACCTGGTTCTTTGGCTCCTCCCCCTATTTATAGGGTTATGCGCTTGGGATCAGATACCACGACCAGTCCTCTTCCCCCACTCCCTTAGTGGTCATCCGTGACGTGACCGCATGCTCAGGGAACAACTGCCGCGTCCTCCTCTCCTACTTCTCCTCCGTAGTGGAGTAGTTTCCTAGGCACGTTCTCCCTTACGTCTATAGGGGAAGTTATCTTGGCCTGTTCCCCTTACGTCCGCATGTTCCTTGTGGGCTTTTGTCTTGCGCAACACTTTCTCCTTGGATGTTCGGTATTAGCCCATGAGTCGAGACTGGATTTTATCCTCCCACAATGCCCCCTTTTCCTCTTTTTTACGTGTGTAAAATAGGGGAAAACAGAATTTTTCGATCTCATGAGGCCTCGAAATCTAATCCGTTAAGCACTTCTTAAAGTTACCCAAGCCTTTGTTTGGTTCGCCTGACTTCCAGAGGCCCAACTAGCTTTTTGCCTTGTCATATTTTCGCATAATTTACGTGCGTCAGACAGACGTCTTTGTGAAATTTACGAAAGAGGATTTTCACAAGAGGATTGACATTACGAAAGAGGATTACGAAAGAGGTTTACGAAAGAGGATTACGAAAGAGGATTACGAAAGAGGATTACGAAAGAGGATTACGAAAGAGGTTTATGAAAGAGGATTACGAAAGAGGATTTACGAAAGAGGATTACGAAAGAGGATTACGAAGGACTGACGTTACGGACTGATAGGATTTACGAAGGGGATTACGAAAGAGGATTTACGAAAGAGGATTACGAAAGAGGATTACGAAAGAGGATTACGAAGGACTGACATTACGAAAGAGGACTGACAGGATTTACGAAAGAGGATTACGAAAGAGGACTGACACCGAGGTGCATCCATTATGCAGATCTATGCCCGGTCTTGTCTGCACCTACACACACTTTTACTTGATTTGCATCCGAATACAGACATACATATATAGCCCAAAGTGCTAGGCTGAGCACCTATGCTGTGTGTCTATTCTGCATGCCTGCGTATGGATAGCAATATATTGATATATAAATGCCTATTCTGCTTGCCTATATATGTGCAGCACAGTGGCCTGCTATGCACCTACTTTTTCTTTATGCAGGCAGACATGCTTCCGTCCTTTTGCACATATACTTATATAGATATTATATATATATACACATATATATATATATATTTAAACGGCTTTCTAACTCCTGCCGTGCAGGACCACAAAAAATCCTTTAGCCCACTGAGCCTTACCTTTTTTATCTATGTGTGTGTGTATATATCTAGATATATAAATATATGTATATATATATATATATGTATATTCATATATGCATATATTTATATATTCGTGTCCCTTGACTTGCTTTTACCTGCCTTGCTATTCCATATATATATATATATATATATATATATATATATATATATATATATATATATATATATATATATATATATATATATGCTCACTTTTGCAGCCATAATGTCCTTACCAGACTTGCCTATCTATCTAACAGTATATACACACACGCTTGGTCATTCCTGCACGCAACATCTGCGTGCGTATCTCTGCATCCTGACATGCAAATCCCTGCACTTGCTTTTCATATACTTGCATATATTTCTACGCATACACGTGTATATATTTATATATCATTACCTTAAGTTTCTTCGTCCTCATTTTCCTTCATTTCCTCTGCTCAGTTTCTTCACTAAACTCACGTTTCAGAGTGACTTCTTCACCTACAGGTAATTTTCCTCTTCAAACCCCTCTGGTGGGAATATTTCAAACGTTTACAGGCACAAGTCATCTCTTTTGTCTTCTCTAATCAATTTTGGCCAGTAGGTCTCAAATCCCGTTTCTCATGCCGATACGGACTCCTTGGTCCAAATATGGTGGTGCTCCACCACCCTTTGAATTCGTCAAGGCTCGTGACCTAGGTCATGTTCCCGATGACGTACACCTCAGCCCACTTCCTGTCGGGGCGGACATACATTCCGGCTCTGGTATCCCAACTGGGTCTACCGTTTTGTCTCCGGACCACCTAGGGGTTTCCCGCTTCACCCCATGATCCATCTCCTTTTATTTTTTACACGTACTCACCCTATGCAATTGAACCCGAACTCTTACTTGATTATGTCGACCTTTTTGGCTTTGGGTTTGAAGTTGGGTGTTTCCTTAGGTTTTAGAGATTTCCTTTATCTCTTCGACTTGACTAATATCAAGAATGAAGCCAGCTTCTTTAGCTTTACGCCTAGATATCGCAAGAAATTCTTGTCGTTGGGCCCTTCGAGAGCTAGAGATTGGAAGAACCGCCCTCTTCTGGTTTCGGGGAACTGGATGGCTCCCGAGCTGTCTCAACTATCTATCCTCTCAGCTTTTGGTCCTAAAGCTGGTATATAAATTTACTCCTGTTATTAGTTTTCCACAAATGTGCGAACATTACTTACCGTGAGCTTCTTTTGCAGTTTTGTCGGATGGTCCCGCACGAATAATTTCCAGAGACCGAAAATGTTGGCTAGAGAGGTTTTTGACGACAAAGATATGGAACTCTAGGGACGTTGCCGACACCCTTACCCAAATCACTTCTCCCCGCAACTCCATCATTTACTTCCCGTATTATTTGGTCGATCGGTCGTTGCCCCCTGACCCTTTGCTTAAATCTATCTTTGCTCTCGATCTTAACCTTCAGTTCAGCGCAGGGTCTTCTGTACTTGCGACCGACTCCCGAACGGAGGACTCAGAAGAGGAAGACGCGGGAGAAGAAGGCGAGGGGTCAGGGCGTTCCTACACGGATTTCGACTCGAACTACTCCCCTACGATGGCCTCACCGCCTTCCGACATTCCACTGCCTCGCTGCGTTACATCACCTCCTCGTGATCTCCCTGTGCCCAGGTTTGCAAGCAGGTCAGGTAAACAACATTTGGAGGATAGGCCCAAAAAACCTAGGCGTGGCTCACCGACTACCTTCGGCATCACTCCCAGACCCATGTCATGGCAATCGGCTCCTCCCGCCTTCGGCTCAGCTAGTGGTGAGGATTCTGGTAACTCACCTCAAGCTTGGAGGCCTGAGTTCAAAAAAAGAGATGGGGGTTTCGTCACCCTTGGGGATGATCTATGGGGCAATGCAAACGCCGCTACTGCTGTGGCGAGAGGCTTGATTCACCCTAATGATGTTGGCCACTTTGAGACAATGCTCGATGACGATGTCGACTCCTATGAGTCTCATTGTCTCATGAAGGTACTCTCTCACTTTCTCATGTTTCGTCATTTCTGTAAGCTCTAACTCCGCCGTTCTTTCCAGATGGCCTTGCTTCAGAGGGAAAAGTCGAATAGACTAGCTGCCAGGATGGAATCCCTCAGCCTTAATCAGCAGCAGGTCGAAGAATGCCAAGCTAAGCTTCACGGATATGAGGGAGAAATCACATGCTTGAAAGAGGCTCACGATGCTGCGACGTCCGAAGTACGCCGCACACAGGAAGAGTTGGCCGAGGTCAAGCGAGTGAGGGCCACTGAGCGGGAGAGGAACACGCAACAGATACGCAGGGAGATGGCCTCCAGCTTCAGATTTGGTTGGGTACAAAGCTAGCAACGTCCGGAACATCGCTTTGTAGCCGACCCTGACGTGTATGATCGTCATATGGGGATTGAGCCTGGCGGGTATGAGTGGTATGAGAGGATGGATCCTAAAGATCGTAGATCCTCAGACCAACCTGCCTCTTCTGACCCTATCCCAGGCAGCGGGTTCGTTACTACTTCCGGGCCCATCTCGGGTTTGGGCTTTGGAGGTTTCCAATCCGGCTTTCATTTCGAAGGTGCTTAGTAGCTCCTTGCGATTTGTTCTTATGGGTTACGAACCCCATTTGTGTTTGTGTTTACTGCATTTTACTTCTTATCTTTGTTGTATCTTCATGTAACTGTCGCTGGCGAGTTGGGCCTTCGCCCTTTCCTTGCCTGGCCCTACTTAACCGTTGGCATAATTTTCAGTTTTAACGGTGTGCGTTCAAAATCTTTTATCTTTAACTTTGAATTTTCAAACCAAAGGTTTATCTCAATAAGGCGCGATCACCTCGGCTTTTGAATTTTTGTTTCCATCAACCTCGAACTGATTCTATATAAAGGGGCGTTTGAGAGTAAGCAAGCAATACCTGGATCTCATGGCTAACCACCGAAGACTGAAGCTCAACTTGCGACTCTATGCCGACGTTCCCAAAGAAGGAAACTCCTGGAGGGTGTCCAGGGGTTCTGGGAATGTTATCGAGCTACGTTCAGACTCCTCATCTCGTTCACGTTCGCCGATGAGGGCTTCTCGATCTTCTGAAGTCCCTAACACTTTTCGTGAATCCACCCACCGGTCTCGAACAAGGTCGGATGAAAAATGAGCTTTAGACTCCATCGTCGGCGAAGGGATGTCTCCGGGGCTAAATTATGCCACTCGAGCTCCCAACTCTGTTGCTGATAGAATGGTCTCTCCAGGAGGGAGTTACGCAACTCGGGCGCCTAACTCCATCGCTCATTCTCTCAACCCTTATGCGAGAGATAATGCAGGTCCTTCCCGCGCACCTTCCCGTCGCCATCCACCCTGCCCCCAGTGCATGCAGGTCCTTCCCGCGCACCTTCCCGTCGCCATCCACCCTGCCCCCAGTGCTTCGACTATTCCCTGTTATTGAACGAACGTGAAACTTTGAAGGAACACTTGCAACGTGCTGAACACCAGGTGGATCATCTCAGGGGGGAATTAGTGGCTGCCGATCGTGCCGTGTCCGCTGCTCACTCAGATGGCATACATGATGGTTTCAAACAAGGCATCCACTATTTCCGCTCCAAGGCGAAAGCAGCTTTTCCTTCCGTAAACTGGGATAGTATCCCTACCCCTTTAGACTAGATGCCATCTTGCTTATAATGAGTTGGGCATTTAGGTTCAACCACCATTAGGGTGTCTAGCAGTGGTGTCGTCCTTGTTTTCCCTTTCTACTAGTAGGTTTAGTTTTCCATTCATTCTTGTCTTTTATCGCACTATGTATCGGGTATCCAAGAGGTTTTCCTCTTTTTAACTTAAAAGATAATGAGAACAGTGTTCTACTTTCCGAGCTTTTACTTTTGCACACGTAAGGCCTCATTTTTGTTTGGAACCATACGACATGTTTTGAGGAGGAAGGTTAAACTTATTAAATTCGCCCTTTCGTTATCGATCTTAGGGGCCGTTCAACCTTGAATCAATTTTTCTACCTATTCAATACTAGGTTTTCGATCCTAGATGGGTCTTCGCCCGTTCGATCTGGGGTGTTCGATCTGGGTTGGGTCCTTGCCCATTCGATCTTGGGTTTTTATTCCCACTCGATCTTAGTTTTTCGATCTTGGTTGGGTCTTTGCCCGTTCGATCTTGGGTTTCTATTCCCACTCGATCTTAGATTTTCGATCTTGGTTGGGTCTTTGCCCGTTCGATCTTGGGTTTCTATTCCCACTCGATCTTAGATTTTCGATCTTGGTTCGATCCTTATTCCTTGGTTTATACTCTTCCGCTTTAGACTTTAGTCTGAGATTCGAATAAAACGCAACTTTATTTATCAAGCCATATGGAGATGTTAACAGACATCTAGGGATTCACCCTTCGACATGCAAGGAAGACAAAAAGGGGTTTACCCTTCAACTTTGCTTGAAACAGAAAATTAAATATGGAAAAAATGAACATGAAAAGCTAAATGTGGTACTTTCTCAAATGAATTGCGTTCCATGGGCGCGGCACATACTGACCTGTTTCAACGTGCCTGAGTTTATAAGCTCCCTTTCCGAAGGCCTCGGTCACCTCATACGGTCCTTCCCATATGCGCCCAAGCTTCCCTGCATTTAAATCTTTTGTGTTTTTCATGACCTTTCTCAATACCCACTCTCCTACCTTGAACCTTTTCGATTTAACCCGCTTGTTGAAGTAGGCAGCGACTTGGTTCTGGTAGTTCGCTAGTCGTAGTGCAGCAATTTCTCTTTGTTCTTCGACTAAGTCGAGGTTATGAGCTAGTTGTTGATCATTCTTGCCCTTTTCCGCAACTAATGTTCTGATAGTAGGTAGACTAACCTCCGTAGGGATAACCGCTTCAGTGCCATAGGCGAGAGAGAATGGGCTTTCACCCGTGGGTTTCCGCTTTGTGGTACGATAGGCCCACAGTACATTGGGGAGTTCCTCATGCCACTGTCCTTTGCGTTGTTCCAACTTCTTCTTTAAGCAATCAAAAATCGTTCGGTTTGTCTTCTCCGCTTGGCCATTGCCCTGGGGATAACTTCTGGAAGAGAATTGTAAAGTGATCCCTTTATCCGTGCAATAACCTCTGAATCTTCGATTATCGAACTGAGTCCCATTATCGGTCACGATTGCCTTTGGTATGCCAAATCGACATATAATGTTTCGCCATACGAATCTTACAACGTCTTCTTGGGTGATGGAAACGTACGCTTCTGCTTCTACCCTAAGTGAAGTAGTCTGTGGCGAGAAGGACGAACCTGTTATTCCCGGGAGCCCTTGGCAGCGGGCCTACAATATCCATGCCCCATTTTGCGAATGGCCAGGGTCCTACGACTGGATTGAGCTCTTCTGCGGGTTGCCTAACAACCGGGGCATACTTCTGGCATTTGTCACACTTCCTCGCATATCGCTCTGCGTCCCGAGACATGTAAGGCCAGAAGTAGCCTTGAGTTAATGCTCGATGCGCTAGGCTTCTTCCTCCAGAATGATTCCCACACGCTCCTTCATGTAATTCTCTTAGGACCCATTCGGATTGCCTTGGGTTTAAGCACCTGAGGTAAGGTCCTGAGAATGATCTTCTATAGAGTGTGTCGTTGAAGATCGCATACCTTACTGCCTTCATTCGGAGCTTCCTCGCTTCTATATGATCTTCTGGTTGGATTCCTTTGGTTAAGTAGTCCACGATTGGCTTCATCCAACAATCATCGTCTTCAACCTGAGCCTGCTCTAGTAACGGGTTATCAAGCCTCATCCCGTCTATCTGCATCACATCTGATTTTACTGCTTCGATACTCGGAGAGTACAGACGTTCTACTCCGGTTACCCGTAGGTTCTCTTGCGCAGCCGACGCTGCGCATGCTAATTGGTCCGCTCTTTCGTTCATCTCTCTAGGTATTTGTTTCAGCTCGAAATATTTGAATCCATCCGCCAGCCCTATAACCAGTTGTTGGTACGCCTCCATCCTCGCATCCTTAGCTGTGTACTCTTTAGTCGTCTGGCCGACGATGAGTTGCGAATCACTGTGTACGATAAGATAGCTTATCTTCAATTGTTTCGCAAGTTCGAGGCCCAGTATCAGGGCTTCGTATTCTGCCACATTGTTTGATGCGGGAAACTCCAACCGGATTGAACACTCTAAGTCTACACCTTCAGGGGAAATTAGAATGACCCCTGCCTCCGCTCCTGCTTGATTGGAAGACCCATCCACATACAGCTCCCACCTGGCTTCATTAGGGTCGGCTTCCACGTTCCCCTCACATTCGTCCTGCAAATTGTTACGAGGATAACATTCTACAAGAAAATCCGCAATTACCTGACCTTTAGCTGCACTCCGTGGCTGGTACTTTATGTCAAATGAGCTAAGTTCGATGGCCCACTTCGTAATTCTTCCCTATAAGTCTGGTTTAGATAAGATGGCCCTGATCGGTCGATTAGTTAACACCACGATGGTATGTGCCTCGAAGTATTGACGGAGCTTCTTCTTTGCCGTTACTAAGGCTAACACCAACTTCTCAGTAGGCGAATACCTTTTCTCTGCATCGATGAAACTTTTGCTCACGTAAAATATAGGTTGTTGAACCGTACCTTCCTCTCTGAACAACGCAGCACTCACTGCCCCCTCGCTTACGGCCAGGTACATGTACAACGACTCCCCTGGCTTGGGAATGGTTAACAACAATGGGCTTGTTAGATACTTCTTCAGTTGTTCGAAAGCTTCCCTCTGCTCATGCCCCCACACATCTCCTTTCTTGTTTCGTATGACTTGAAAGAAAGGTTTGCATCGATCAGATGATCGTGAAATGAAACGACTAAGGGCAGCGATTCGTCCGGTTAACACTTGAATGTCTCTGGGTGTTACTGGATCCGGCGTGTTACACAAGGCTTCAACTTTCGCTGGGTTCGGTTCAATACCTCGTTTGTTCACTATGTGCCCTAAGAACTGCCCAGATGACACGCCGAATGCGCATTTTGCTGGGTTTAGGCGCATGCGATACCTTCTCAATATGTCAAAAGTGTCATGCAGATGATCGATGTGTTGGGGCCTTTCTCGGCTTTTGACGACCATATCGTCAATGTAAACTTCCATCGTACTTCCGATCTGATTTTTAAACATCTTGTTCACTAATCTTTGATAAGTCGAGCCGGCATTCTTGAGTCCGAAGGGCATAACGGTGTAACAATACAACCCACGTTCAGTAATAAAAGCCGTTTTCTCTTGATCCTCAATAGCCATAGGAATTTGATTATAACCGGAATAAGCATCTAAGAAAGATAACAGTGCGTACCCGGCCGTAGCATCCACCGTCTGGTCAATTTTTGGAATTGGAAAACAGTCTTTCTGACATGCTCTGTTCAGGTTGGTATAATCCACACACACGCGCCATTTTCCTTTTTCTTTCTTGCCTACCACCACGACGTTCGAAACCCAAGTCGGGCACCAGACATCACGAATAAACCCAACTTCGAGGAGTCTATCGACTTCTGCACTAATAATCTGATTCCGTTCTGGCGCAAACCTCCTCTGCTTTTGTCGGTGTGGAGGACAACTCGGATCAACGTTCAGTTGATGACATGCCACTTCCGGATCAATTCCTGGCATGTCCCTATGAGACCATGCAAAAACATCAGCGTTGCTCCTCAGAAATTTCAACAACTCTTCAACTTCCACATCAGATAGGAGGGAGCCCACCCATATTCGTCTCTCAGGATCAGCTGGATCCAAAACCTCTTCCCTCAATGGTTCTATAGTCGGGGGTTCTTGATCGTTATTTTTCTGGTCCTGTTGTGGTGGGACCTCCGTTAATTGCTATAATGGTCTGTTCTCATGCAAGTCCAAGCCCTGTTGCTCTTCCCTGGCTGTCTTGGTATTTGTTGCCATGTTGTAGCACTTCCTGACCTCTAACTGATCCCCTTTAATGTCGATCGTTGTTTGGCCATCCGCCGACAAACACCTCATTACCTGACATCTAGTTGATGCTTCCCCATCCATCCGATGGATCCACTCTCTTCCCATGATGGCATTGTACGCACTCGGTGCGTCGATGATAACAAAAGTGACGAAAAGAGTCTTACCTGCAGCAGTGACGGGAAGAGTAACATCTCCAATGGGTCGGGCCCTAGTTCCTTCAAATGCGTAGAGGGGAGCTGGATTTTGCCTTATCTCTTTCTCGTCCAGTTTCATTCTTCTAAACGTGCTCCAAAACAGAACGTATGTGCTGCTTCCCCCATCAATCATTATCCTTTTCACTCTCGAATTGGCGGCACGTAGGGTCACGATCAGTGCGTCGTTGTGAGGGAATTGAATTCCTTCGAGATCTTTTTGGCTAAAGGAGATGACTCCAAGGTTCCCTAATGCTTTGGACGCTTCCAGGGGCTGACGTTATGTTGTTCACGCGTCTAGACTTCTCGACTTCCCGTATTTGCGACCGAAAGCGTGCTTCGCATCCCTCAGGGGGTTGAGGTCCATCATGTATGGCATTGATATCCAACAATCTTTCATCCACCCCAATGTTTCCCGCTACTGCTTTTAGTCCTCCATCATCCTTGCGTTCGCCTCTTGATTCTACGCGGTATTGTGACAACATCCCCTTCTTCAGCATAGCTTCCACTTGGTTCCTTAGGCTCCGACAGTCATTAGTGGTATGGCCAAAGTCGTTATGATGAGCACACATCTTATTCCTGTCTCGCTTCTCCAGCGGCGTTCGAATCGGTGCTGGTGCCCGAAAAACTCCCTTTCCCTTGTTCTCGTGGAAGATTTTTCCCAGACTCACTGTCAGCTTGGTGTGTGGGCGATCTGGTCTAGATCTTTCATTAAACCCATCCTTTGGATCACGTGAGAATCCTCCTTCCTGTCTCGGTTGAGTTGTGGGTTTTGCGACAGCGTCCGTTGAAGATATAGCAATAGCCGCGGTGGTTCGTTTTGATTGGATGAGTTCCTCCTCCTCTAACCTGATGATTCCATCAGCTCGGGCCATCACCTCCCTCATGTCGAGTGGCGGAGTTTAGATCAATGACCTGCTCATCTTCGTTCCGGGCAATACCCCCTCTCGGAATGCCAAAGATGCAGTGTGAGAATCGCATTCTTCTAGGGTGGACATCTCTTCCGTGAACCTAGTCATATAGCTTTTGAGGCTTTCGCCTACATTTTGCTTGGTGCTGAACAGAATCGTAACATCTTTTCTTGGCCTCCTGTTGCAGACATATTACGATATGAACGCTTCGCAAAGCTCTGTGAAACTTCTGATAGAATTCGGTTTCAGTTGTCTGAACCAGGTTAAAGATGATCCTGAAAGACTTGAGGGGAACAACTTGCACAGGAGGGCTTCATCGTCTCCTTCAAGAGCCATCTGCTGTTGAAAGTGGTAAATGTGTTCGACCGGGTCCGTCATGCCTTCAAATAGCCTAAACTTCGGTTGGGTGAACTTGGCCGGTTTCTTAGCTTTCAGGATGTCCTCTGTGAACGGCGATTTGCGGATCCCCCTGGCCGCTTCTAGGGCGAGTTCGGCCGGGGTCTGTGGCTTGTACCCCTTCACAATCTTCTCAATCTGCTCTCGCAAATCAACATTCTTTACCTTTTTCGATTTATTTCCCCTGTGATCTCATTCCCCCTGGTTTTTCGTCACTTCAACACAGTTGCTGGATGGCGCGCTACTAGAGCTACCCTCCTTATCTTCTTCCTCTGCACGTTGTCTCTTGGTGCCAGTCACATCATCTCCTGGATTTCGTGCTTCAGCCTTCTTCAACGCCCGTTCTGCTGTCTTTCTTATTTCACGTAATTCCCTCGTTAGCCTTCTAAATTGTTCTATGGCCAGACTGGGTTCACTATTTTGGGATTGAGGCCTTGCATGCATCGATCGAGTCCCTGCGTCGGAGGGATTCGGAACTTCTTGTGCGGATCCAGTCATGTTGATAGTTTGATTTTGTTTCGTTCCCACAGACGGCGCCAACTGTTGGAGTGAGATTTCTTACAAGAAGAAATACCTCCACAGATTTGTTGACCGTGATCCTCACGTTGCCGAATCCTACGTCGTAGGCGTCTCCGAACAGTCTTCCTGTGTAGCTTCCCGGGTGAGCACCTGCGAAAGATACTCCGACGCTCAAGTTAACTGTTGGAGTGAGATTTCTTACAAGAAGAAATACCTCCACAGATTTGTTGACCGTGATCCTCACGTTGCCGAATCCTACGTCGTAGGCGTCTCCGAACAGTCTTCCTGTGTAGCTTCCCGGGTGAGCACCTGCGAAAGATACTCCGACGCTCAAGTCAGAATTCGTTTTTCTCTGGATTGTTTTCGGTCCTTCTCACGTACCTGGTTCTTTGGCTCCTCCCCCTATTTATAGGGTTATGCGCTTGGGATCAGATACCACGACCAGTCCTCTTCCCCCACTCCCTTAGTGGTCATCCGTGACGTGACCGCATGCTCAGGGAACAACTGCCGCGTCCTCCTCTCCTACTTCTCCTCCGTAGTGGAGTAGTTTCCTAGGCACGTTCTCCCTTACGTCTATAGGGGAAGTTATCTTGGCCTGTTCCCCTTACGTCCGCATGTTCCTTGTGGGCTTTTGTCTTGCGCAACACTTTCTCCTTGGATGTTCGGTATTAGCCCATGAGTCGAGACTGGATTTTATCCTCCCACATAACTCAAAAGAAACCTTTTAGGTATTAAATTTATTAAGTGGTCTCTAATTGTTTTTATCTGTCTCCTTTATAATCTATTTTGATTATTAAATATGATCTGGTTGTTAAGACAATTGAAAACGGTATTTTTTTGTTCTATGATCTTTATCTTTGCATTGAATCATTGGATTTAGACATTACACGACGCGACTTAGAATCTTCCGCTTCGGCCGGTGACTGTTTGGATTGTGACCTCGTCCAATTGAAAAAAAAAACCGCGGGGAAATAAAATGAGGTTACGCGTCGCGAGGTGATTGGGGAGTGCAGTGTGCGGGTGAGGTTAGCGTGGTCGAAATCCAATTAACCGGGAAGTCTCGCGCAATAATAGGACATTAGCCGCCTGGGTTGGTGTTGAATTTTCATTTGGTCCTACTCAACTTGGAATACAGCTGACACTATATATCAATATCATCAAATATAAGTTGGGATTTTTTTTTTTATTATAAATGATCTTTAAAATTCACATTACCCGTATTTTGTTTCTTCAATCTCAAAATCGATCAAATGCGGTCTGAAATTAACTACAGCATATCAATTTGGTTCATGTTGTAAAAATTAGTTCAAATATGTTGACGTGGCACACATGTCCAATAAATAACATTTTAGTTCAAATTTCTTCATTCTTGTTCTTTGACAAAATTGCACCAACAAAACAAATAACATTTTAGGTCAAGGCCAAGAGCCTCACGCGCCCACGATGAATGGGGGAGCTTTGGTCGAAGAACCTCCGATGCCAAAGTTAGAATTTTGAGGGAAGAGTGTTTAGAGAATTTTGCGAATTTTGCAAGAGTGTAGAACTTAGGTTTTTAGAGAAAAAAGGGTTGTATATATAGGGCATGGCCAGCCCCCTTTGGAGAGATGGTGACCGGCCCTTTGTGGCATTTTTTGGTGTAATTTGTAGTTAATTAGCCAATTAATAGATTAATTAGGTAATAAATCAATTAATTAGCTAATTAATATAATTTGAAAGGAATGTTTTGGGGGTTACCTTGTGGAGAAAATTTGATGAGGATGGATGAAATAGGTTTTGAATAAATACCTATTTTGGGCACTTTTAACTTGATTGATGGATGATTGTCCATTGCTCGCGCGTAGGAGTTTTGGTGTTCCTTGAGGGTAATTTTGTCCTTTTTACCCTAGAATCCACGTGTCGCCTCTATATTTTTCTTGATTATTTTTGGCTCCATAAATGCCCCCACACCTGCTGGGCTGCTCGCAAGAAAGGGCAGCAGGTGTAGAGATCTCCAACTTTGATTCAGATTCTCACTTGGACTTGGAATTAGATTCTTCTAGGAAAGGGAAATAAATCGCATCCAAAGCCTATTTAAGCCTACCTTAAGTAGGGGATTAAATCAACTTTGGAGGGTAATTATTTATCTCGGCAAGAAAGAGAGACAACCAGAGGATATTTGTTCCCCCTCCCCTATCACTCTCATTTTCTTGCCAGTGTAAAGAACCGTCTTCCGTTGATTTCTTTGTCTTCTCCGTGCCACACCGATGTAAGAAAAACTTAATTCTTCTTATCTTCTTCTTGAGTGGTGCTGCCACGGGGCAGCCTTCGGGGTGCTGCAGACGTCGGCTGACAAGGGCCAAGGAGGTGGTGTGGCATGGGCCACGGTTTGGGCTGCCAGGGAATTAGTATACCCTTTCGCACTGAAGAGCTATTAGTTTACCCACTTGCATTGGAGAGCTTACCCATATAGGTGTCGGGGAATTGGTTTACCCTCTCGCATTGGAGAGCAATTAGTTTATCCTTTCACACTGAAGAACTTACCCATATAGGTGTCAGGAAATTGGTTTACCCTCTCGCACTGGAGAGCAATTAGTTTACCCTCTCGTACTGGAAAGCTTACTCATATGGGTATCGGAGAATTGGTTTACCCTCTTGCACTGGAGAACAATTAGTTTATCATCTCGCACTGGAGAACAGACCCATATAGGTGTCGGGAAATTGGTTTACCCTCTCGCACTGGAGAGCAATTAGTTTATCTTCTCGCACTGGAAAGCTTACCCATATGAGTGTCGGGGGATTAGTTTACCCTCTCGCACTGGAGAGCAATTAGTTTATCCTTTCGCACTGGAGAGCTTACCCAGATGGGTGTTGGGGGATTTGTTTACCCTATCGCACTGGAGAGCATGGAAGTCGTTATCTTGAGTGCAGCTGAGGAAAGCTGGACTGCTGGACAACTGAAATAATTTTCAGCCTGCAAGGTCTTGTTTGGGGAATTGCTTGACACTTCGAACTGCTTGTGGATCCCGCGTAAGGATTTAAGCGCAGTGAACTGCTCCCAGAATTATTACGCCATCATTAGGTGTTTCGTTGTGTGCCATTTTGAGGCTTGGTTGGCGCGAGCCACAGGGCAAGATCGGTATGGATGAGAGCCTTGGTGCAAGATTGGCACAGTTATGAGCCATGGTGATAGATCAATGGCTTCTGGGAGCCGTGGAGCAGGTAAGCACGCTGTGAAAGCAGAGTTGAGGCTGGCTTGGGCCAGGTTGTGCGCAGCAAGAGGAATTGGACCATTAGGTCCGTGATGCTCGGCTACTGGTGATGTGCTGCTTCAGTATTGAATTGTCTGGAGTGTTGAGAACAAGGCTTGCCCCTGGTTCTTCGTAGTTGGGCTGGTGTGTCATTCTGGTACTCGTTTGCCCCCGATGGCCATTAGGCTAAGCTGCTACTTTTGTCGGAACATAAGTAATCTTTGTATTCGACAATCTATGTAGGATAGTCCCGTCTGCTTGATCTTGTCATTGAAAGATGACCCGCCTACGTTGGTCATGTCTTATCAGAGCGCCTTGTCAATAGCTTCGTTGTGCTGGAAATCGCGCAATCGCTCAATCATGAACTTCTCTACTTCTTCCTGAATTTTCCTTTGTTGGGGGTAGCAGAGCTCTCTGTTGCCCCAAGTCGTGACTTGCTGGTCTAGGCTGTTATTCCATGTGTTTGGCTTGTCTATGCCGCGGCTGCGGTGCATGTGGTATGTTCCTAGCAGGCGAGCGGGTAACTCGCAAGCTTGGCCACAGGAGCAGACTGGTTTGCGGGAGCAGGTTGGGCCACAGGAGCAGGCTGGGCCATAGGAGTGAGCTGCTTGGCGTGTGGTGAACGTGGGTGTGAGGCCAAGGCCTGGCTTGGCAACGCGTTGGGTTCACGTCGGGCTTGAGTGGCTTGGGCCGTCTCACCTTGGGCTTGGGCCTGTGTGGGCTTAAATGACATGACTTGGGCCATGGTTGTAGCGTCGTGGGCCTTGCCAAGGGTGGCCGCCGTGGTGGTCATTGTGGTGGTTGCCACGGTGGTGCCCCGTGGCGGTGATGCCTCTCCACTCATCGTTTTGATGAGCCTTGTAGATCGATGCGGTCCTAAACCTTGAACGTTAGAATTTCTGTTTGTCGAGGTTTTCTGAATCTCTTGCCATTGTATTTTTCTTTTGCGTTTTATCAAAAGATTTTTAAAAATAAAAATTCTTGAAAAATCTACAAATAAGCAAAGAAATAAGAAACCTTAGATGCGAGAGTCTTCTACGGGCGTGTGACTCAACTCTCAATGACAGCATCAATTTGTGGATGCAAATTTCTTCCTCCTTGTTCTTAGACAAAATTGCACCTACAAAACAAATAACACCTTAGGTCAAGGCCAAAAGCCTTACACGCCCACGATGAATGGGGGGGGCTTTGGCTGAAGAACCTCTGATGCCAAAGTTAGAATTTTGAGGGAAAAATATTTAGAGAATTTAGAGAATTTTGCAAGAGTGTAGAACTTAGGTTTTTTAGAGAAAATGAGGTAGTATATATAGGGCATGGCCAGCCCCCTTTGGAGAGATGGTGACCGGCCCTTTGTGGCATTTTTGGGTGTAATTTGTAGTTAATTAACCAATTAATAGATTAATTAGGTAATAAATCAATTAATTAGCTAATTAATATAATTTGAAAGAAATGTTTTGGAGGTTACCTTGTGGATAAGATTTAATGAGGATGAATGAAATATGTTTTGAAGAAATACCTATTTTGGGCACTTTTGACTTGATCAAGGGATGATTGTCCACTGCTCGCATGTAGGAGTTCCGGTGTTTCTTGAGAGTAATTTTGTCTTTTTCACCCTAAAATCTACGTGTCGGCTCTATATTTTTCTTGATTATTTTTTGTTCCACATGCATTACACAAGAAATAACTAATTTTTAAAAGTATTTGAAGTCTAGCAAAATTTATAAAATATAAAAATAAAATAAAAGGGGAATGTTAACTGATATAAAGTTAGCAGGTGGGTACAACTTATCAAACAAAACTACCCGAGACAGAAGAATGTTTTACAATTAATCAAAAAAGAAATAGTCCTCCTCTAACTTTGTCAAGGGATGACCCAAAATATTTTATCTCTCCAGATCTAATTCAAGGGTCGCTAACATGTTTCTGGAAAACTTGGTTCGCTTTATTAATCACCAGCATTGTTTTATTGTCAGTATATGTCAAATGATCAAAAGGATGTAAGTACGACTCACCGAGTTTATTGAAGGTCCTTCCAAACCACGTTGAGGGGGAGCAAAATATGCAATCGCACCGAGTTCTCAAATTTAAAAAGCCCTTAAAAGATTTTGGTATCTTATATTTATATGTAATAATGTTATATATTAAAAAATAAACTTTTATTAGCACTTTAAAATCTTATAGTGCACTTTTATAAGTGTAAACAATTTTTTCTTTCTAAATATAAAAATTTAGAGTGCACAATGAGATATTAGGAGTGTTAATAACACCTTAAAAAATGAATTTCTTTTCAATTTTATTATACAATAATCCTATATATTCAAGTGAAACTTTAAAATTAGAGTTTTTAAGCTTTTTTTCTTTCTTTATTTGGTTGCTTGAGGTTGAACTGTTTTTGATTATTTAGTGAAGGTTATGTTTGTAACTCTTTTTACTTATTTAATGACACTTGTAAACTTACAATCAGTGAGTCTTAAATGTTGTTTTGATTTAAGTTATTATTTTTGTAGTACCATATATAATTTTCGCTCAAAAATAAAAATAAAAATAAAAATAAACAAAAACTATCTTAAAAAGAGGCCATTTTATAAATTTCGCTCAAAGCCTCTGCAATCTCAGAGACGGTCCTGGGTCCTTCAACAAAAAACTAATTATGCGATTTTCGATAATATTCTATTGCTTGTTCAAGCATGCCATCAACAGAGAATTCCTTTCGAATTCCACTTGTTAAATATAATATTCATCCTCTAATTCGGCTAAAGGATGACCTAAAAAGTTTATCTTTTCCAAATTAAATGCAAATGTCGCTAATATCTTTCTTAGAAACTTGATTCTATTTATTAATCGCTGGCACTACCTTTTCGTTAGTATATGCCAAACAGTAAAAAAATTGTATGCACGAATCAACAAGTTTAATGAAGATCTTGCAACAAAAATCCTATCTTCTACCTTGATTTTTTGCAGCAAAAAGTACTTCAATTACGCTTTTTCAGAAATGGGCAATGATACTTTTATAATATTTTTTTTGTTGTTTCAACTTTCAAGCATGATATCAACAAAGGATTTTTTTTTTTTTGGTTATATGTTGTCCTTTGATAGAGGAATTTATATCATCTATTTTTTTTTATATTAAAGGAATTTTAACGAAACACTTTTGATACTGTTTACTTTTAATGAAAATGATATTTTTACTCTAAAAAATCATTCCTGATACTATTTACTTACATGTTTTTGTCATTTTGATTAAAACTCAAAGTTTTCAAACCATTTTCATTAGTTTTCCTTTATATTAAAGGAAATTTGGGTTAATATAAAATATTTTTTGTAATAATTATGACCTTGTAGTTTGTTTATATATGATAATGTTTTTGTAATAGAAATAAATTCAAAATTTCCACCAAAAAATAATTCAAAATCAAACAACCCAACGAATTTTTACTTATATAAAAGTTGATATTACATCTCTCTTTCAAACACGCCTACACATATGCCAATTGGGCTTTTTTAAAATTGCATGATATATTTTTGTTTTAAATTAGAATTTTTTTTCCTGTTTTTGCTAATAATAAAATATTGTTCTTTTATTTATTCAAAGCAACAATTAATCCTAATTAATTAGTTTAACTAGCATATGGGCACACACAAAATGTGTGAGAAAATTTTTTATTTTTGTTTTTGAAATAGAAGGAGAGAGGAAGGGAGTGGGAAGTGTTTTTTTTTTTTTTTTTTTTTTTTTTTTTTTTTTTTTTTTAATTAGAGATATGTTAGGATTAGACTTAGGTGAGACTTTGAAAATAAAAAAAAAATTTGGTTGTGTGAAATTACGTTTCTACCCCTTATTTTTTATTCATGTTCTATTTAATTAGAAGGTTAAACTGGTAATTTTATAAAATTTTGGTTGACAATAAGTGTTTTATTAATTAGTAGAGATATTTTGAAATTTTAGTAAAAAAAAAAAACAATTGTTGGCATCATAAATGCTTGATTTGTTGACAGTTATATATCCATTTTCCTTTTTTTTTGTGGTACCGAACGATATTTAATATTTGTAGTCGGAAGAAATCGAACTCCCAAAAAAAAAAAAAAAAAACTCGAAAAATTGTCACTGCGAGAGTTTCGTTGGCTATGATTGCATGCTCCCATGGCGCCCTCCAAGCTCGCGATTCTCTCAATCTTTCTTGCCCCTATTTTCTCCCACATTCGGTCTGAAACTGGAATCTCATGGTTCGAAAACGAGCGAGACTCTCCAATCCCGGCGGAGAAACGAGAGAGCCCTCCGAGGGGAGTTTTTTCGTAAGCTCATGTATAAGAACCACTGTTCGTTTCTGTAGTCTTCTGCGAATTATAGGGTTTATTGGATGAAATTTGTGATTTTTCATCGATTCGATATTTTGTTAGGACTCAAATCTCAACCCTAACTCAACCTTAACTACTAATGGAAGAAGAGGGAAGGAAGAAAGAGAGGAGCAATAATTTTGGTATTTGATTTCTTATGTAAAACTAATATGTTAGATTTCTGGGAGCTGGCCTCCTTTTATACAGTCACTATACTTTTTAATACCAAATGATGTGAACGTAGATAATTAGATTATTACGTAAGTGTTGATTAACGTTCTCATTTTCTATTGATAACCTATCATTTGGTTTATAAATTTGATTTCCCTAACATTATTCATTTTGAGTTCATAATATTTTTCCCTCTGTTTTCTCGCCATCCAAATAGATGTTACTGAAGTTGGAGATCCTTTGGTTTTTCAATTGGGAAGTGTTTATGATGCTTTCCATTTATAATTTTGTGTTTATGTTTTGGAATCCAAGTAATACTGCCAATTAGCTGAGGTCTGATGCTTACTTGTATAGCTTTGATTTTTCTTTTTTCATAATTTTAATCAGACCAATAAAGATGCTGAATTCTTTAGTTACTTTGGGAGTAGAAACACCATGGATATTAGTCGAATGTCGATTTCGAGCATTTTTAAGTGTTTTTGAGTACTGTTTGGGTTTTCCTGGCTGACGGTTTGTGTTTCTTCAATGTTGAAGTTAACCACGTTCCTGAGGAGAAGGCTGTAGGTAAACACGTTGATGAGAAGACTGATGAAGAAGAGAAGAATAATTATATAGAAGTGAAAGTAAGTCCAGATAGCATTTCTTCGTTGCAGAGTAAAATTGAGAAGAAGATCGATGATTTGCTTTCAAAAATAGAGAATGTGAGTTATTTTTTCTCATTTGGAAGAAAAGTTATTTTGTAGCTGAATGTGCTCATGGTGAAAGTCCTTTGTGATTTTAATTATAAGAACATAATATTGCTTTGCACTGGTAATTTTTAAGTCTCTGCGGAAGCGCATTTTTCTAGATGGGGGTTGGAGCTTATGCTCAGTCTATGTTTCTAAATTTGTCTTCAGGTGGAAGTGTGGAAGGCAAAGTTTGAAGCTACTCTAAAAGACAAAGAGTTAAATGAGGTATTAAGTTGCATGAATTCTCTCTCTCACACATTTTAAATGTCTTCAAATGTTTGTCTATATTCTTTCTGAGGTAGTTGTAAATTCAAAAAAATCAGTCAAGTGAGTTTCTTAAGAACATAAAATTTGAAGGTTCTGTTTAATCTTGTCATGGAATTAAGGTTCATTCTATGCTGGTTAACGAACATGAAAAGGAATCGCAAAGTAATGAGAAAGGGGGCTTGAAAGACAGGGTAAATGAAGCTGAGAAGAAGATCGATGATTTGCTTTCAAAAATAGAGAATGTGAGTTTTTTTTTTGTTTTTTTTTTAAATTTGTCATTTTAACTGTCTCCCAATGTTTGTCTATATTCTTTCTGAGGTAGTTGTAAATTCACAAAAATCTGTCAAGTGAGTTTCTTAAGAACATAGGATTTGAAGGTGTTGTTTAAGCTTGTCATAGAAATTAAGGTTCTTTAAAGTTCATTTTTGCAATCGTCTTCAGTAATTTAGATAACTCATCCATCAATGGTTCAGTTGGAATCTGAAAGTGATGCGAAAGGTTGGTTTGCTTATTTTTTTTCAATTCGCACATATGCTTTTCTTTTTACCGGTCTCTATATATCATATGGTTTCACACCTCTTTCCCTTATGTTATATATGGTATTCGAAGTAGTGTGGTGGTTAGATTCAGAAGGTACAATTAATTGCTGTATGGTCACTTGAAGAACCTTATGATAGAGATGTTATGATTTCATTTCTTGAGCAATAAGATTACATCCTTCAGCTATATATACTTAGTAACACACACATTTGTGCTATCAACTAATTACATCATTATTACACTAAGTATTAGCTAATTACAAGGACTGTTATAACAACCTATAACAGCCTATCTAGTTACAGTTTTACCCTTACTGAACGGAGGTAACCGAAGAGATAGTTTGTTTCGAAGAATAAGGAACCTGTGCTTGGACAGGGCTTTAGTACAGATATCGGCAACCTGGTCCTGAGTACAAACAAACAGGACAATAACTTGTTTTGCTAGAACTTGTTCTCTGATGTAGTGATAATCCAGCTCCACATGCTTAGTTCTTGCATGAAAAATGGGATTTCTAGCCAAAGAGATGGCAGAGATATTATCACACCAAAGCAAGGGAGTAGAGGGAAGAACCAGGCCAACATCTACCAAAAGCTTGCCAATCCATGTCAACACTGCTGCAGTGTTGGCAAGAGATCTGTATTCAGCCTCTGTGGACGATCGAGCCACAGTAGGTTGTTTCTTTGCACTCCAGCTGATAAGGGAATCTCCGAAATAGATACAGAAACCACCAGTGGATCGACGATCAATATGACATCCTGCCCAGTCTGCATCCGAGTAAGCAGTGAGAGTGAGAGGCTTGGGACACTTTGGAAACCACAAACCAAAGGACAGAGTGCCCTTAAGATAACGAAGAATGCGTTTGACAGCCTGAAGATGAGACTGTCGTGGATGCTGCATGAATTGGCATACCAGATTCACTGCATAAGACAGATCAGGCCTGGTCCATGTTAAGTACTGAAGACTACTAACTAAAGATCTATATTCGGCAGGATTAGTCAACAGAGGGGATTCATGATCCAACTTAATTGTGCTCAGAGGTGTAACACAAGGCTTGGAGCCTTCCATGTGAGCTTTGGTGAGAAGATCCACAGTATATTTTTGTTGAGATAAAAAATATGCCAGATGAGGATCGATGAGCTTGAAGACCAAGAAAATAATGAAGTGGACCAAGATCCTTAATAGGAAATAAACCACTGAGTTGAGAGATAATATCTTGACATAATTGAGCATTAGGACCAGTGACTATAATGTCATCAACATAGACCAGTATGAGAATCAAGGCTGGATCCTTTTTGACAAATAAGGAGTAATCATTCTGTGAACTGGAGAAGCCAAGGGACTTTAAGGCAGTGGTAAACTTGTCATACCACGCTCTGGGAGCTTGCTTTAACCCATACAAGGATTTGTGTAACTTGCAAACATGGTGAGGCTTAGTAGGATCTTTAAACCCAGGTGGTTGGATCATAAAGACAGATTCAGTGAGGTTGCCATGCAAGAATGCATTACTAACATCGAGTTGGTTTAAAAACCAGTCAAATTTGGCAGCCAAGGTGAGGAGAATCCTAATAGTGACAGGCTTAGCCACTGGACTAAAAGTCTCAGTGTAATCCAAACCCTGTTTTTGATGAAACCCTTTGGCAACAAGCCGGGCTTTGAACCTGTCAACAACACCATCAGGTTTGTGTTTGATCCAAAAGACCCATTTTGCACCAACTAAGTTTTGAGAAGAAGTGGCTGGAACTAGAGACCAAGTACCAGTTTGAAGAAGAGCATTAAACTCTTCCTGCATTGCTTTCCTCCATTGAGGGAATTTGGATGCCTGAAGGTAAGTAGTTGGTATACAATGTTGAGATATATCAGGGGGGAGAGGATGTTTGGTTGCCAAAAGAGCCTTGGGTTTAAAAATACCAGATTTGGACCTGGTTTGCATTTGATGAATGTTTAGAGGTAAGGGAATGGTACTGGTGACAGAAACAGGAGTAGGCACTAAAGAAGAGATGGGTAGTGATGAGGATGTAGCAGGATGAATAGCAATAGGGGAATGAGAGGGAAGAGGTGTAACAGAAGGTTGAACAGGTGGAGAAGAGATATTGGGAAAGGTTAATGAATTTGGAATGTAGGTGGGACTCTGCAGTATTGAAGAACTGGAATTGGGCTGAGAGGGGTTATGAACATTGGGTTGAGCAAATGGAAAGGTGGCTTCATCAAAGATCACATGTCTGGAGATATATAATCGACCAGTGAAGGGATCAAGGCACTTATAGCCTTTGTGATTCAAATTATAACCCAAGAAGACACATTCCTTGCTCTTGGGGTCAAGCTTGGAAGTAGTGTAAGGCTTCAGCCATGGAAAGCATCTGCATCCAAAAATTTTCAATGATGTATAGTCTGGAGCTTTCCCAAATAATGATTCCCAGGGAGAGGATTTTAGAGCTGTTGGCATCATGTTGATCAGATAGATAGTTGTAGCAAAAGCATCATCCCAGTGGGTGTGAGGAACTTTTGAAGCTGCTAGAAGAGTCCGAGCAGTCTCAACTAGATGTCTGTGCTTGCGCTCAGCACAACCATTTTGTTCTGGTGTGTGAGGGCAGCTCAATTGATGTGATATGCCATGAACTTGAAGGTGAGTAGTAAATTTGGAACTCAGAAATTCACCACCAGAGTCAGAGCGGAGAGTCACAATCTTAGACTGAAGTAGGTTCTCAACCAAAGCTTGAAAGTGCACAAAAGTTTCAAAAGCATCAGACTTGGATTTAAGTGGAAAGAACCAAGTGTATTTGGTATAGTCATCAACAAATATGATGTAATACCGATATCCATTGATAGAGAGAATGGGTGCAAGACCCCATACATCAGTGTGCAAAAGCTTAAGAGGCTTACTAGAAGTGCAAGATACAGGAGCAAAAGACAGTTTGGAGCATTTCCCTAGAGCACAACTGGAGCACACAGCTTTATTTAAAGGACTAGAAACAGAAATACATGACTGAGATGCTAGCTTATTTAGGATTTTGAATGCAGGATGGCCCAATCGTTGATGCCATATAGCCTGCGAAGCTTTAGCATATGCTGCAAATGCCTGAGGAGTACCAGAGAGTGGAGATGCATGAAAGGAATAAAATCCAGCTCTCACAGGCCCTTTAAAGAGCGTTTTCTCCGAAGACAGATCCTTCACAATGAAGTGAAATGGATACAAGTGAATAGAGCACCAATTATCAAGTATGAACTGATTTGCAGAAATCAAATCTTGCTTAAGATAAGGAACATGCAACACATTTTTGAGATCAAAGCAATGAGAAGCAGTATTAAGAGTAGAGGAACCAGAGTTAAGGATGGGAAAACCTTTGCCATCACCAACATATACTTGTTCAGGTCCATTGTATGATTCAGGATGTTGCAGATTGGTGTAAGAATTGGTCATGTGTGAACTAGCTCCAGAGTCTAGTAGTCATGTAGGAGTGGTAGTTGCATTGTATGCAGTTTGAGAGGTCTTGGTACCAAAATTAGGATTCATACGCTGTGGACACTCTACAGCTTCATGATCCAGTTGGCGACAGATTTGGCAATGGATCTTTCTAGTAGACATATTAGAATTTGCACGAGAACCACGATAGTTTCTGTAATTGCCCTGATTGCCTCGATGAAATCGTGGATTGCCCTGAAAGCCTTGGTAATTTCTCTGAGAACCACGATTGTGGAAATTCCTTGGATGAGAACCGTTGCCACGATTAAAGGAGCCATTGTGAGTAAAGAATGCATGTGAACCAGAATCACCAGTTGGAGTTGGAAGAAGACCAGTAGAGGAATTGAAGGCTTGAATTGGTGCTGGGGGAGAGATTTTCTTGCGAGCAGTTAATTGAAGCTCCTTGCTCAAAAGAAGACCATGAAGTTCATCAATAGTAGTGGAACCAAGTCGAAACTGAACAACATCAATAAACGATTCATATTTAGAGGGCAAACCATGAAGAATCACAGAAATCAGCTCAGATTCTTCAATTGGAGCACCGGCATTAGCTAGGGCATCAGCAATTTCTTCAATTTGTTGAAGATAGGCAGCGGCTGTGGAATCCCCCTTTGTGATAGTACGAAGACGAGAACGGAGCTCGTGAATGTGCGATTGCGATGCAGTTGCGAGGTGTGATTCCAGCTTCGACCAGAGTTCACGAGCCGAATTAACACCAATAGTATACGGAATAAGAGTATCCGAGAGTGTAGAGTTGATCCAGATCAAAATATTCTGATCATTTTCAAACCATGCAATATACTGAGGATTCAGAGTGGAGGTGCGATTACCAGAAGAGTCCAGAAGAAATTTTGGCGGAGCAGGCGCCGTGCCGTCAATGATCCCGTTGAGATTGTAGCGGCGGAAAATCGGAGCGAACAGTGCACTCCAGGTAAGATAATTCGTCGGTGTGAGCTTCATTGGAACTAAAGATCCAATATTCTGGATTGTGATAGATGTAATTGCCGAAGCGGATGCAGAATTAGGGCACGCATTCGGTGGAACAGGATGAACAGGAGATTCTGATTGAGAAGAGGGAGAGCCAGAGGTCGCCATAGCTGAAAGATCTAGGGTTTTGATCACCAAGAAGACGAAGAAGACGAAGAGGCGCGAGAAGCAGAAGCAAAGAGAGAGAAAGGATCGAGAGTCGTGAGACTTAGGCGAGAGATTCCATGATAGAGATGTTATGATTTCATTTCTTGAGCAATAAGATTACATCCTTCAGCTATATATACTTAGTAACACACACATTTGTGCTATCAACTAATTACATCATTATTACACTAAGTATTAGCTAATTACAAGGACTGTTATAACAACCTATAACAGCCTATCTAGTTACACTTTTACCCTTATTACCTTATACCTCACTTCTACAATTTTCTCTTTTACAAGTTTATGCTTAATTTACCGAGTATTGTTGTCCTTCAATAACTGACGAGGTCCTTCAAATTCTAGTAGTGCATGCTACTGTCAGATACAAATTATTTCAATGGTTGATTGCTACAAATTCGGTTATTATTCCTTCATTTTCCATTTTTTATTCTTCTCCACTTGATGACGATAATTATCAACTGCTTTGACCAATCAATTCATCGTAACATAAGATGACATATATGTTTGATCTGCTATCTTATAGTGACCGCATTGAACAGTCTACAGTCCATATGTTACTTGCTGTTGAAGACTGTTACTGCATGTTGTGAATGAATTACGGTTTCTTTTTTATTCCTTTTGATGTGCTTGCCCCGGTGGATGCACCCGTAGCCTAAGCCATTCAGCGAACCACCATTAGTAGTTTATTAAATTTTGTAATCCATATATTTCTTCAAGGTTCAAGGGACAGTAAAAGATTTGCTGAAGAGGCATGAACTGACAAGACCTCTTGCTACAACGGAGTTGGAGTGGTTTGCGGTGCGTGTAATGAAACCAATCTTGCATTTTTTTTGTTTGTTCTGTCTTCTTTCTTTGAATTTTATTTTTGATCTCCTTATTTAGTCGCAATTAAAATGTTGCAGGCCTCGGCTTTGTTGGC
Organism: Cotoneaster glaucophyllus; assembly: GCA_036320875.1. Classification (NCBI taxonomy): domain Eukaryota; kingdom Viridiplantae; phylum Streptophyta; class Magnoliopsida; order Rosales; family Rosaceae; genus Cotoneaster; species Cotoneaster glaucophyllus. The sequence continues at coordinate 6,261,771 of CM070073.1, read as the reverse complement.
CCTGCTCATTATAATTCTGGTTCAGAACTTTCTCCTGACTTTTCAGGTTAGTTACTTATACGTGCTTATGCATGCACACCGCATTCTCTAAACGAAAAGTAATCCTAACATATTTCTGTTTGCTGATTGCGACTTTGTGCATCGTTATGCAGTACAAACGCTAAAAAACCCGTTCCAGGTACCAACCATGCGCGTAGTAAGGCTAAAATGGGCCATCCAGAGAAGTAAGCTGCTACTGGCCTTGTTTACATGTCCTTTTTCTGTGTATGATTGAATCATCTGTGTAAAATGTTTGAAACAGTGATGCACTAGTTAAACGTTAAGATAAGTCTACGAGTTGGTGGTGTGTAGTGTGGGGCAGCTTTTACTTATGTTGTTGAAAGGTGTGTTTTAGTTTATTTTTCAGTTGAAATGTGTGTTCTAGTTTATCTTTTAGTGTATTCAAGAATATAAACCGACAAACTACATATCAATATCATTGTATATAAGTGGGGTTTCGATTATAAATAGTCTTTTAATTTACATGACTCGTTATTTTGATATCTGAATTTCAAAATCGATCTTTGAAATTAACTACCGCACATTAATTTAATTCATGATGTTAATTTTTGCTAAATGTTTTTTTTTTTGATAAAACAATGTTATCTACACTAATGGGATGAGAAGTGGGCTAAACATTAGAATATGCTAGTAATAATGTGGTTCAAATGCGTCTTTGGCGATAATAGAACCTAAGATTTGTCACTTTCCAGTGAAGAGTAATACTACTAGGCCGTAGTACTAAGTGATTTGCTAAATATTCTGTTGATATGTCCAATAATTTGATGCTGCGTGCATTATATAAAAATATTTAAAATTATTTGTTGTTCTAAAATTTATTTTTATATAATGCACGCCAATTATATAATGTTCTTAGATGATTCCTTTATTTAATCATCTACCCCGACTTTTTCAAGCAAACATATACTTCAATATATGCCCTTTAAAAAAGAGAGTTACTAGATCCACCCAATTGTCTTATTTTCTCATTCACATTAAAATTCCATCCACCGTAAAAAGTTAAAAAAATTAAAATATTATTTTTCCACCCATTATTATTCCCAAAATAACCTTTAATATATACGTACATATGAAATTATAAAATTGTCTCTTAAAAAATATAACAAATAATATGTAAATGAAAACCCACTAAGGTCTGCAAATTCAAATGGAAACGACAGAAGTATCCAAATTCAAAAGAATTAGACAACGAAAAATTTAAAAATACGATGGACAAATTCAAATGACCTACACACAAATTATTCTTCTACCTTTTCAATGGATACATAATCTTCTACCTCTTCCGTAAAAGCGTCATCTTCTACATGTTCAATGAAAAAGTCATCTTCTAAGTCCAATGCTATTTTTTTTACTTTCTCTGAATGAAAGGAGATGAAAATATGAGTTAGAGTTTAAGGTAGACAAATTGTCTCCCATGCCCAACCTTTTTCTTTATTATTAAATTAAGCAAAACAAGATAATTAATGTCCTTATCAGTCTTTTTGTAAATGAACAAATTTGTAATTAAAAAAAATCATTAAAAGGTGGAGATAAAACATTGGGATGGGAATTGGGAATAACATCACTCTTCAAAAACTAACGATTAGATTTTAGATCATATTCCAATGCTCTTTCAAAGTTTCAAGTATATGCCATCATCTTTTTTTAATTCCACTCGTTGGATAAAATATTCTCTAACTTTGTCAAGAAATGACCTAAAAAGTTTTATCTTTCTAACCCAATGCAAAGGTCGCTAACATCGTTCCAGAAAACTTGGTTCACTTTATTAATCATCAGTACTGTTTTTTTGTTAGTATTTGTCAAACGATAAAAAAAACATAATATGACTCAACAAATTGAAGGTCTTGCAACAAAAAACTTATTTCTACTTGACTTTTTGCAACAAAAATTGTCGCACTTTATGATTTTTCGAAAACTAATAAAGGGATTTTCAATGATATTCTATTGCTATTTCAAGCATGCCATCAACAGAGAATTCCTTTTGAATTCCATTGAATAACTTAAAATTCCTTTGAATTCCACTCGTTAAATCATTAGCACCACCAATTCTTAGTACCTGCCAAACAGTCAAAAAGTTGTATGTGCAATGTTATTTGGGTCGATTGACCCCCCCCTCTTCTTTGATGCATGTTATGAACAACGATGGTTTATCTTGTCCTCATTAAATTTTTTTGTATCGGCAGTGTAGGGGGCGACGCTTTTGCATTGTTGCAGCGTCCTCTTTGATGTAACCCCTGCATTGTTTTAGTTTATTGCTTGTTTAGCTTCGTGCTTGCCTCATTGTAGGCTCTCTTTGTTCGTTCTGGTATCTTTGCCCTGAAATAGATTTCCTAGTTTACCAAAAAAAAAAAGTTGTATGTACGAATCAACTAGTTTAATGAAGGTCTTGGATCAAATATCCAATCTTCTACCTCAACTTTTTGCAGCAAAAAACACTTCAATTACGCTTCTTCAGAAACCCACATTGATGTACTTTTTATGATATTCTTTTATTGTTTCAAGCATGACATCAACAGAGGATTTCTTTTGTTGAGAAAAATGATAGTCATGTATGTGGAGGAATTTATATCATCTATTTGCCTTTATATCAAAGGGTTAACATAAATATTATTTTTTTAATAATTGTGACCCTACAGTTTGTTTATTTCTGATAACTTTTTTGTAATAAATAAATTCAAAATTAAACAATTCAACGAATTTTTACTTGTATAAAAGTCGAAATTACATCTCTTTCAAACGGAACACATTAAATATTTCTATTATTAGCCTACGCATATGCTAGTTGGGTTTTACAATTTTGATTTTTTATTGAACAAACGATATTATCTACACTAAGGAGGAGGGGATAGGCTAAGCCTTACAATGAGCTAGCAATAATGTGGTTTAAATTCGCATTTGGCGAGAATCGAACCTAAGACCTCTCACTTACAAGTGAAGAGGAATACCATAAACAATGGGCTAGCAATAATGTGGTTCAAATTCGCCTTTAACGAGAATCGAACATAAGACCTCTCACTTATAAGTGAAGAGGAATATCATAAACCGTAGTACTAAGTGGCATACAATTTTAATTTTAAATTAGAATAAAATATATTTTTTCTTTTTTTTGCTAATAATAAAATCTTTTTCTTTTTTCAAATTCAAGTAACAAATGAAAGTAATATCTTGTTTTGAAATTACTATTTTAATTCTAACTAATTACTTCTTTTTTTGGTTGAGATTTTTGTGAAAAAGAAAACACTTTTTGATATACTTTATTTAGGGGTGGTTCGGTATGGCATCCCATACCGAAACCCTTGTCCCAATCCCAAACCAAAATTTTCGGGAATCCCAATTTCAATACCGATCCCAAACCAAATTTTCGGGAATCCTGAAATAGTTTAGGGATTTCGGGACAAATTGGGAATCCCGAAATGGTTTTGGGCTTTTGGACTTTTAGACTAAAATTTGACGTATTATGCTTTTGGGCTAAAATTTGACATATTATGCTTTTGGGCCCAATCTGCCATTTTTTTCCTACAAATCTGCCATTTTTTTCTACTAATCTGCCAATCAAATGGCAAGGCTTGTTTCTACTAATCTGTGCACAAATTTGACATAGTTTCATAGTATATAAGTTCTAACCAATCTGCCCACTGCCAATCTGTGCACAATGTCAATAGCATCTGCCTATTCAATTTCTACTACACATGCATGCAATAAAAATAAATTAAGTACCAATTCCAAAAGCAAAAATAATAGTTACAAACTTACAAGCCAAGGTTTTAAAATAAATAAAGTAACAAACCCAAAAGCAAAAAAATTAGTTACGAGCCAAAGTTTCAATAATTAAGTTACAAACCAAAAGCAAAAAAGCAAAGCTTAAAGTTTATAAAGATTGTTGGCCTCTTAGGCCCCTTGATCTTGTTGATACTTGTGGTTGCTCCCTTCTTGTTGATACTTGTACTCTTCCCCTTGAGGTTGATGGTTGAGCTCTTCCCCTTGATGTTGATGGTTGAGCCCTTTCCCTTACAATGGGTGGTCGTAGAGGTAGTGATTTATTTTGACGTTGTTGAACTTCAACTTGAGGTGGTCGAGGAGGTGGAGGTGACATTTCATTTTCTTGTGTTGTATTCTCCCCACCTCCCAAATTAGCCGTGCCTAAATCAATAAAACATAAATAATTTACATTGAATTATAGTCTAATAGATAATAAATACTAAGAAAATAAAAGAGGAAATTATATTGTTTACTTACTTCTTTCTACGCGTTCAAGGTCCTTGTAGAAATGAAATTCGTCAAGTGTAGGCTCCTTGTAGAAACAAAATTCCTTTCCTCTAAGCCAATCACTAGCACACACTAAAGCCTCAACAGTTTTAGGTGTTAAGGAAGTTCTAAAAGGATCAACAACTCTCCCACCAAGACTAAAGTCATTCTCACTAGCAACGGTGCTACTAGGAAGGGCCAATACATCCTTAGCAACTTTACTAAGAGTTGGATATTGAGCACAATTTCCTTTCCACCAATCCAAAAGATTGAAACCCTCATATGTTAGGCTTTGATGTGGATCATTGAAGTACATATCCATTTCATTGGCTATCTCATTTTGTTGTGCCTCCGCTCTCTTTCGTTGGATCTTCTTTGTCATCCTTGAAGCAACATCAATATCAACGATCACACACCCCCCCCCCCCCCCCCACATCATCTAGTACAACACTTGATCTTTGCTCCACATTTGAGGTAGCACTACTACTAGTACTACTAACTAAGGACCACTCCCTCCTTATATGCATTATACAACTCGGTTACATAGCCTTTAACCCTTACTTTCTCCTCCCTTATTTTGTCCCATCCATAGCCTAGCTCTTCTAGATTTGTCTCCAACATATCAAATTTGTACCTAGGGTCGAGTGCTTGGGCTACAAAGAGAATAGGATTCACCTTTTCAATGTAACCCCAATATTTGTCAAACTTGAGCTTCATTGAGGTAGCCACACTTTGCAAAGTGGCATTAGAGACGTTTAAAATTTGTTCTTGTATCTCCACTTGCAAGGCAATCACCGTGCTAAGTATTAAGTGTGATGTTGGAGTAAGTGTTGCACTCAATGTCAAGGTGGCATCATAAAACTTTTTAAGAAAGTGAGCAAAACTCATTGACCTTTCCCAATCATCCACCTCCGAAGGACCCACCCGCTTGGCCTTTGTTGTCACCCCATCAACCTCTTTTGAGACCTCCTCTTTAAAGTAAGCAATAAAAGAGTCACACTCAAAGGCCATCTTAGAGAACACTTCTTTAAACTTGAAAGCACTATTAAGCATTTCATGCGTGGCATTCCACCTTGTGACAACATCAAAAGGGATACTTGACATCCTATCAAATCTCAACAAGACACAATATTCCCTAAAAGACTCCAACCTTGCCGGGGATGAGTGTATAAACTTCACACAATTTCTTATGGCATCAATCTCACAACTAAGGTCCGTCATTCCAACCTTAACTATCAAATTGAGGATGTGACAAGCGCACCTCATGTGCAAGTGAGCCCCATCAAGTAAAAGAGTACCATGTGCCTTGAGTCTTCTTTTCATGTATGCAATAGTGGTGTCATTTGCACTAGCATTGTTAACGGTAATGCTAAACACCTTGTCTATGCCCCAATCATTTAAGCAAACCTCTAGACATCTTCCAATATCATCACCCTTATGAGAAGTAACTTGGACAAAGTTTAGGATCCTCTTATGTAACCCCTAATTATTGTCCAAAAAATGGGCCATGATGACCATGTAGTTTATCATTTGAATTGAGGTCCAAGTGTCGGTTGTAATACTCACTCTCAACCCCTCAATCACACTTTTTATTTTAGCCTTCTCTTCAACATACAACTCCAAAACCGCCGCCGCCACCTTATGCCTATTAGGAAGTTTGTAATTTGGATTCAAGTCACGAATAAAATCTCGAAAGTCCTCTTGATCAACCACCCTAAAAGGCATCTCCGCTATTATAATCCACCTCACACATCTCCTATCAAGTCTTTTTTTGATTGAAAGTGTGAGTGACAACCGGACCTCCCATCCTCGCTTGTGTCAATGTATGTTGGTTCGGATCCACATTCTCAAAGAGACTAGAACCCGGGCATTTCCTCGAATGCTTAAGAATTCTCGTCGTCCCATGAGTTATAGGGTGTGCCGGTACTAAGAGTTTGCAATGCTTGTATTCGGCCATGAAAGATTTCTCACCATTGTTATCAGTGATCGTTACCCTCTTAGCATCATTCCACACCGGACTTGGACCCTTTCTCCTATTGCCCTTTTTTCGAGGAGGACCCTCCCATTGTCTCACCACTTCTTCTACTTCCTCTTCCCCCTCTTCTTCTATTTGTTCTAATGCAATATCCTCCTCCATATCCGGATCATCATCCCAACAATCTTCATAATAATCATTATGCAAATAATCTTAAGGTGAGGGAGTGCCTAGTTGAAGGGTACCACTAGGTTGGGTTTGTTTTCGTTTTCCTAATACCGAGACCATAGGTGTACTAGATTGGCTACTAGACCCATCCATCCTAACAAATAAAATAACAATGCACGTTAATATATCACAACCACAGTTCAACATATATCTAAATTCCAATCAATAAATAAAATATTAAAATATTTCCAACTGCTGTCTAGTCCAGATCAAAGCAAATTCAACATAGAATCAATATAAACATCAGCCCAGCATCACTACCAAACAGTGAAACATATATTTGGAAAACTTGCAATAAAAAGAAAGCAATAGTTAACTCAATACTCAATTCAACAACCCGGTAAACCACGGTGCAATCAAGGCTGACCAAAAAAAAAAAACAATTGATTAGATACTAGCATCAAACCAAAACATAAATGAATTTATGAACAAAATGTATAATCAAGCAAGCAAGTGCAAGTTTCTCTAAGTGTAAGTTTCTTTTTACACAATGTTATATTATTAACATTATTATTACACTGGAAATATTTTACTTTTAACGCAAGCATACAACTATAGTTTTGGCTTTGTTATAAATTTTTTATTTACTGGTGCTTTTAAAAGTTAAAAACATAGGAAATAATTCCACAACCAATATGCACCCAAAGCACACAAGGACACATCAACATTGTACACACACAACACAACACATGAATTTAGCCTCCTGTATATAGTGAATAAATTAGATACAAGCATACATCAACTATTTTGTAAGCGTAAACCAACCAAGGCAACCTTAGGACAAGCATGGAAAATATAGCATACTACCATACTAAAATATAGTATTTTGCCCCTTTTGGGTGTTCTCAGAAATTTCTTACCAATGCTTTTATAAGCAAAAAATGGTGCATATAGAATAATACTTCTTTGCTTATCCAAAAAGAGAGAGGTACTACATTTCCAGTCACATAATCATAATAAAATACTTGGTTCAAGATTATAAAGATTTTTGACCTGGTGGTTATCCGATGGTGTTATCAAACTTAAATATTTATAATGCTTGTCTAGAATACTGCAAAAATAAGGGACACATATCATGTCTTAGTAGTACAAGTCTATTAGCCGTGAATGAACATCTAAAATATGTAAATTCAACCACTTAATATACATTGAGAAATTGTATGTTAACTTAAGCTGGAACAAAAAAATTATTGGTTTTGCAGCTAATAATGTTCTTAGGTAAACGAAGACCAAGAAAATCCTGATTCAGCATAAGCAGGGGAGAGGCCTTTGCCACGCCTGATTCGACTCACGATTTAATAATGCATTTCCACAACCACGTCCAAGGCAACAAGAAAAAACAAGCCTTGAGTTGACATTATTTAGAAAAATGAAAAGAAAAAGGCGAGAGTGAGTGAGTGGGGGTGGGTCACTGATATCTTCTAAGCACCGACAGTCAAGACTCACGGATTATGGAGGCATGTTAAGTTGTCAGTCCAAATGAGGAAATAATAAGTGATTGGACAAATGGACACGCTCTCTTTTTTTAGTCTTTCAAATTTGAAGTCACTGGAAACACAAGTTACTTTCTTTCTTTTGTTTTGCCCTCAATTTAATCAAACCAATTAACCAAATGCAATGCAAGCAAATATGGGCCACTCTACTTCTACTTTCCCTTTCCCAGCAACTTACTCCACTTCTCTCTATCTCCGGCTTTATATGTCTTTCTTTTCTTCTGAGAAAAAAGATAGGGTAAATTACACAAAACTATCTCAACTATTGGGGTCACGACAGTTTCATACCTCATTCGAAAAATTTGACAATGTCATACCACATCTTAAGAATTTGTGACAATGTCATACCTCCGTCAAATTTTCTGTTAGTTTTTCTGTTAAATGCTGACGTGGCTTGATTCGGACCCCACTTTCTATTAAAAAATTATTAAAAACTAAAAAAAAAATTTTAATATTTTTTAAATATTAAAATAATTAATTAATTTATATTTAAAAAAAAAAAAAAAAAAAAAAAAAAACACAAAACACAAAACACAAAACCTTTGTCGTCCTCCCCCCCCCCACCAAAACTCTCTCTTCCCCATCTATCCTGCTAAAAAAAAATTCAAACCAGAAAGAAAGAAGAAAAAGAAGGAGGAGGAGAAAGAGAAGAAGGAGGAGGAGGAGAAGAAGTAGGAGGAGGAAGAAAAAAAAAAACAAAAAAAACCAGTTCGGGTTGCAGAGAAGAGAGAGAGAGAAGGAAGAGAAGGAGGAAAAAAAAAAAGAACAACCCAGTTCGGGTTGCAGAGAAGAGAGAGAGGAGAGGAGAGAGAGAAGGAAGAGAAGGAGGAGAAAAAAAAAAAAAAAAAAAAAAAACCCAGTTCGGGTTGCAGAGAAGAGAGAGAGGAGAGGAGAGAGAGAGGAGGGGGAGAGAGAGAGAAGGAAGAGAAGGAGGAAAAAAAAAAAAAAAGAACAACCCAGTCGGGTTGCAGAGAAGAGAGAGATGAGAGGAGTGAGAGAGGAGAGAGAGAGGAGGGGGAGAGAGAGAGAAGGAAGAGAAGGAGGAAAAAAAAAAAAAAAAAGAACAACCCAGTCGGGTTGCAGAGAAGAGAGAGAGGAGAGGAGAGAGAGGGGAGAGAGAGAGAGGAGGGGGAGAGAGAGAAGGAAGAGAAGGAGGAAAAAAAAAAAAAAAAAAACAACCCAGTCGGGTTGCAGAGAAGAGAGAGAGGAGAGGAGTGAGAGAGGAGAGAGAGAGGAGGGGGAGAGAGAGAGAAGGAAGAGAAGGAGGAGAAGAAAAAAAAAAAAAAAAAAAAACCCAGTCGGGTTGCAGAGAAGAGAGAGAGAGGAGAGAGAGAGGAGGGGGAGAGAGAGGAGAGAGAGGAGAGAGAGAAGATTTAAAATAAAGATTTTTTTTTTAATTTTTAATTATTAAAAATATATTTAATAATATTTTAATCTAATTGGATTAGTTATTGGGCCCCGCATATTGCCACGTCAGCATTTAACAGAAAAACTAACAGAAAATTTGACGGAGGTATGACATTGTCACAAATTCGTAAGATGTGGTATGACATTGTCAAATTTTTCGAATGAGGTATGAAACTGTCGTGACCCCAATAGTTGAGGTAATTTTGTGTAATTTACCCAAAAAGATAATTTGGAGTAGTATGTGTGCATATGGATTTATATGTCTTTCTCCCCCCCCCCCCTCTCTCTCCCTCCTCAATAAACAAAAACAAAAAAAAACATACAACTTCTTCATTTCATATCATTCCTTAACCAGCAAACAAGTGCAATTGCACTAAATCGTAAATCCACTAGTGGATACAGGTCCAAAAATATTCGGATACAACCATAAATTTGAAATTCATAAACCCTAACACTAAAAAAAACTTGGATTCAGTTCGGAATATCAAATGGGTTTGCACTTGTACCATCTTCCAATTCAAACCCAAAAATCAAGTTTAGCAAAAATAGAGAAATACCAACAAATAAAAAATTGAAGAAGGAGAAGACAGAGATATGTTGACGTCTCACCTTAAGTTAGTATTGTCACATCTCGGCCCGGGGTCCACCACATCTCAGGCCCGCTCCACCACCGTAGCACGATATTGTCCGCTTTGGGCCCTGACTACTCCCTCACGGTTTTGTTTCTGGGAACTCACACGAGAACTTCCCAGTGGGTCACCCATCATAGGAGTGCTCTCGCGCACTGCTCGCTTAACTTCGGAGTTCCCATGAAACCCAAAGCCAGTGAGCTCCCAAAAGGCCTCGCGCTAGGTAGGGATGGGAATATACATATAATGATCACTCCCCTGGGCAATGTGGGATCTCACAAGTATGGCTTCCGCAGACGATCCCAAAACTGAATAGAAATGACTCTGCAAGATTGTTGCGAAAAGAAGTGAACTCTGCAAAAAAAAAATTAATTCCAAACCCTAAATTAAATTTCAAAAGGAAGACAGAAATTAGATTTCAAAACACTAAATTAATTACTTAATTTGGGAGTTCTGTGACTTCTGTCTGTGAGAGTAAATCGGCCGAGAGAGAGATCGAGAGAGAAAACGGTGGTGTGGCGGTGGCTGTGTGGTGAAGGAAGGCTGGAGTGGAAAGTCAGAGAGAGACGATAGTATGGTGTGGTGAGGGAGGCTCAGGGGCTGGAGATGAGGGATCGATGATGGAGGCTCAGGGACTGGAGATGAGGGCTCGGTGAGGGAGGCTCAGGCAGGGACAACCGGACAGGGGCTGCGCTTCGATTCCAGTTCGATGAAACGAATGTAAACGGAAATGAAGTGAAGTTAGAGAGAGACGATAGTATGGTGTGGTGAGGGAGGCTCAGGGGCTAGAGATAAGGGATCGGTGATGGAGGCTCATGGGCTGGAGATGAGGGCTCAGTGAGGGAGGCTCAGGCATGGACAACTGGACAGAGGCTGCGCTTCGATTCCAGTTCGATGGAACGAATGGAAACGGAAGTGAAGTGAAGTTAGTGAGATCAGACCTAAAAACAAATCAACGGCACAGATTAAATCCAAAACAATGAACGGTTCAAATAATTTTCTTATAATTAAAAAATAATATATATATATATATATAATTTTTTTTTCGGTTCGGTATGGGAATACCGAAAAAATGAAATGCAAAACCGAATCCCGTACCGAAACTTTTGGTTTGGTTTGGGATTACATCCCGAAAATTTCGCGAATTTTGGTTTGGTATATTTTTGGTTTGGGATCGAGATTTTTTTCAGTTTGGTTTGGGATTTTTTTCCAGCCCTAACTTTATTAGTTAGGGCTGGAGTGGAGAGTCAGAGAGAGACGATAGTATGGTGTGGTGAGGGAGGCTCAGGGGCTGGAGATGAGGGCTCGGTGAGGGAGGCTCAGGCAGGGACAACCGGACATGGGCTGCGCTTCGTTTCCAGTTCGATGGAACGAATGGAAACGGAAGTGAAGTGAAGTTAGTGAGATCAGACCTAAAAACAAATTAATGGCACAAATTAAATCCAAAACAATGAACGGTTCAAATAATTTTTTTGGTTTGGGATCGAGATTTTTTCGGTTTGATTTGGGATTTTTTTCCAGCCCTAACTTTATTAGTTGACAGTTATATTCATTTTTAAAGGATATGTAATATTTGTAGTCGGAAGAAATTGAACTCGAACTAAAAAAAAAAAAAAAAAAACTCGAGAATCTGTCGCTGTGAGAGTTTCGTTGGCTGTGATTGCATACTCCCATGGCGGCCTCCAAGCTCGCGATTCTCTCAGTCTTTCTTGCCCTAATTCTCTCCCATATTCGGGCTGACGCTTCAGTCCCGGCGGAGGAAGACGAGCCAGTGAAGCTCCCTCGATCGGACGGCCCTGAATCGTCCGCTCTGAAGATCGAGTTGGATCAGCTCAGGGCTAAGATCCACTCCCTAGGTTCGTTTCTATCGTCTTCTGCGAATTCTAGGGTTTATTGGACGAAATTTGTGATTTTTCAAGTGTTCGTGGATTCGATTTTTTCCCTCGGTTTTCTCGCCATCCAAACAGATTTTACTAAAGTTAGAGATCCTTTGGTTTTTCAATTGGGAAGTGTTTTAATTTCTTTCCATTTATAATTTTGTGTTTATGTTTTGGCATCCAAGTAATATTGCTAATTTGCTGAGCTCTGGTGCTTACTTGTAAAGCTTTTATTTTTCAGTTTTTATAATTTTAATCAGAGCAATAAAGATGCGTAATTGTTTAGTTACTTTGTGAGTAGAAACAACATCGATAATAGTCAAATTTGATTTCGAGCATTTTAAGTGTTTTTGAGCGCTGTTTGTGTTTTCCTGGCTGACGGTTTATGTTTCTTTGATGTCGAAGAATTTGACGCCGTTGAGAAGATTAAGGAACTAAGAAAGAAGAATAAGCTTATAAAAGAGAAGGAGAAAGTAATTCAAGGGAACTCGAGTCTCTCCAGGTTAGGCACATTTGCATGAAATGCCAGAAAACCCAATTCATAAAACCTCTCAGGGGGTGTTTGTTTTCCCTCACTAAAATTCACTAGACTGGACTGGACTAACCCTTTGTCTAGTCCCGTGTTTGTTTCTTACACAGCCTAGATTTAATGAGACTAGCTCTCACTCGCTTCGACTAAAGGAGAGACTAGCCGGTCTTAGCCAAACCACCCAAAAATCATGGGATCGCTAATCCCATCTCCAAAGACGATCGCACGCTGCAAGTCTGCAAGCATGCGTCTGGGCAACTCTGTTTGCCAACCCATTTCCCAGATCTCAAACCCAGCCTCACCACTGCCTAAATCTCAACACCAAAATTCAAAAAAAAAAAAATGCAAAACGATAACAACAATCCTAATAGAAAAATTCTTCCTTATTCTCGAAAATTCCTAGAAAGTTTTCCTTTTTCCCAGAAAATTCCGAAGAGAAATGGATAGAGAAGGGGAGAAAGTAGCTTTGGACGAAGAGAAATGGAGAGACGGAGAGGGAGGAGATAGTAGTTTTGGGGACGATTTTGTAGTGGAAAAATGATTTTGAAGGTTGTGGTTTTGCATGACAAAAGATGGAGAAAATGAGTGTTATGGGGACGAAAACTAAAGGAAGAAAAGAAAGAACTCGCCAGAGAGTGTCCAGAGAAAGATTGAATAAAAAATTAAAATATTATTGAATTAATAAAGGGGACGGAACTAAACAGTGTTCTAGACACTTTAAAGACAAAATGAAAAAAGATTGAATAAAATATTATTAGATTAAATAATATAATATTATAGTTGTTACTTATCATTCTTTTAGTCCGTCACTGCATCAAACGCTTCACTAAGTCAGTCCAGCTTAATCTAGTCTAAGCCAATCCAGCTTCGTCCCGAAAGCTAGTCCAGTTCGAGATAGTCCGGTACAACAAACGCACCCCAAAGTTCACATAAAATTCATCACTCAAAACTTAATCAGCAAATTAAACTACAACTAATTAGCAAATTATAATCAATAATTCGAAGAAAAAAACCAAATTAATAAAATTAATCAGAGAAATGTAATCCACCTCAAGACCCAGAGATCTCCGTTAGCGAAAGCAGAGAGAAGAAGAAAAGCTCAGAGCAATTTGGAACTGAAAATTGTTGAGGAGAAGAAGAGATTGATAGGTAAGTTCGTTGAAACGACGACTGTCGCTTTCATGACGCGACATAAATGTCTTCCGCCACTGCCTGTGACTGTTCGATTGCGAACTAGTCCAATCGGAAAAGAAAATTTTTTGGGTTCTAAAACCACTTCAAATGCTTTTGCATGATTAACTTATATTTTTACTAAGGATTGGTTTAATAAACGTTTTCTTTAAAAGCACTTCTCAAATGAGCCTTATGTATAAGTGACGTTTTTATCATAAATAGTGTTTGAAACTTACATAACTCATTATTTTGATTCCTGAATTTCAAAATCAATCAATGTAGTTTTTGAAATTAACTATCGCATATTAATTTGATTCATGATGTTAATTTTTGTTAAAGTTCTGTTGACATGTCCAATAATTTGGTGCCACAAAGGTTTAAAAATAAGGAAAACTAATGCAAAGGGCTTGAAAAGTTTTAGTTTTAATAAAAAACCATGTTATAAGTTTTGTTTAATTATTAGTACAAAGCTCACATTAAAGCAGTCCAACTAAAAGTGGCCCAACTGTAATAAATTGTGTTTAGTCGCTTTTACCCCTAACTTTTTAGGTTGAGTTTTAAATTTGTTCAGTTCGATTTTCTTGTTAAGTAGTTTTTTGCCGGGGCTAGTTGAAGGCTTTGAGAACCAGAATTTCGAATTCTTATCAATTTGAACGTGATAGTTGTTTCAACATTTGAAGTTCTGATCAAATTGAATATGAGCGTTGCTTTTCATATCGTCCGTCATTACTCGTACTGTATTCGAGGTAATTTTTTTTCCAGATTTTCGTCTTTAACGGAGTTCATCGTTGTTTTGTAGACATTCTTCTTTTTATTTGAAATAGAAATATAGATCTTGATGCTATTTAGTTTATTGTTTGTATTATTTTGTTGAAATGTGAGTCATTATTCATAGCGTATTCGAGTTACTGTTTTTCAAATTTTCTTCGTCAGTGAAGTTCATCGTTTGTTTCTCCAAAAAATCAATTTGAGATCTGGATGTTATTCATTTTGTGTTTCTTTATTAAATTTGAGAACTGCATGTTATTTCAATTTGGTATTTATTTAGTTGATAATTGTATATGAGTTACAGAAGGTTTTTTCTCGTTTCAAAGATACAGCGTTAGCTTTTGGTTTAGTTTTTCTAGATACAGTGTTTTTTTTAGTTATTTTTTTCCATAAACAGTTTTTGTTTTTGTTCACTTCTTTCAGAAACATTGTTATCTTTAGGTTCGGGTTCCCATAAACAGTTTTATGTTTTCGTTATTTTTCCATAAACAGTTTTAGGTTTGTTCAGTTGTTCTAGAAAAAGTGTTATGTTTTGGTTCCGGTTTTCCAGAAACAATTTATGTTTTGGTTCTTTTTCCATAAACAGTTTTAGTTTGTTGTTCAGTTGTTCCAGACACAGTGTTATCTTTTGGTTCCGGTTTTCCAGAAACAGTTTTATGTTTTGGTTCTTTTTTCCATAAACAGCTTTAGTTTTTGTTCACTTTTTTTCAGAAACATTGTTATCTTTTTTGTTCGGGTTTCCAGAAACAGTTTTATGTTTTCGTTCTTTTTTCCATAAACAGTTTTAGTTTTTATTCACTTTTTCCAGAAACATTGTTATCTTTTGGTTTTGGTTTCCAGAAACAGTTTTATGTTTTCGTTTTTTTTTCCATAAACAATTTTAGGTTTGTTCAGTTGTTCCAGAAACAGTGTTATCTTTTGGTTCCGTTTTTCCAGAAACAGTTTATGTTTTGGTTCTTTTTCCATAAACAGTTTTAGTTTTTGTTCAGTTGTTCCAGACACATTGTTATCTTTTGGTTGTTTTTTCCATAAACAGTTTTAGTTTTTGTTCAGTTGTTTCAGAATCAATGTCTTTTGTTGTTCATTTTTCAGATATAGTGTTAATGTTCTATATGTTTATTTAATATTTGTGTATTGATTTTTTTTTTTTGTTTTATTTTGTGTTGTATAGTTATGGAGAATGGTAAACTACCATAGTTTACTTATGGTGGTTTATCAATGATTAGTTCTATTTCATCAACGTGTACATTCGATCAGATTTGTGTTGACCTTTGCTCTAGGTTTAAAGGTTTGAGACTGTGTTGTTTTGAGTTGAGATATTCTTTGAGCGAAGGTTCTACTTGTATATTGGATTGTAATGCTGATGTTAAGAACATGTTGTTAGTTCTTGGAGTTGTTGGAAAAACTCTAGTAGAAATATTGGTTTTAGATAAATGCGCATGTGATCTAGTTGAGTTACCTACAGATAGTGTATCTTCTTCGTGTTATACATCAGATTCTACAGCGCTTGTTAGTGAAAATTATCATCTAGGGAAGTATGGTTCTCATGGTATTCATAGTTACATGACTTTTGAATGGGAAAACTATATTTAATCCGTGGGTCAAGTTTTTAAAGGAGGTTGTGCTGATTTTCATGATAAGTTGAAGAAGTTCTCTGTTGATTATGGGTTTGAGTTGAAATATTTGAAGAACGATAAAAGTCGGATTAGCGCTGAGTGTTCCAGGAAAGAATCCAACGGTTGTCTTTGGCGTGTATATGCATCAAAGTGTTCGATTAATGATTTTTTTGTTATTCGGAAATTGCACAATGTGTATACATGTAAGGGAATGATTCGAAAGAAGAAAAATAAAGTTGTTGGTCGGAAGTTTGTTGCTTCTATCATTAAGGACAAGGTTCAGTCAAATCCACTTATCAAACCGAATGAAATCATTTCAAACCTAAAACAGTTTTACGGGCTAGACATTGATTATTGTACTGCATACTTCGGTAAAGAGAAGGTTGTTTATGAGCTAAACGGCAACGTTGTTGATTCATACAAGTTGTTGCCTTGGTATATAAAATCTAACCTTGCAAGCAATCCTGGATCTGTGTTTGAGCTTGAAGTTGTACCAGAGTCCAACAGGTTTCTTCGATTGTTCGTCGCTTATGATGCATGGATCAAAGGATTCATGTTTTGTCGACCAATGTTATTTATTGATGGCACATTCATCAAGAGTAAATACAAGGGCACACTTTTATCTTGTTGTGCAAAAAATGGCAATGATGGTGAGTTAATAGTCTTATTTTATATTTGATGTTATTTGTTTAGTTTTTGTAAATACTGCAGAAGATTTATTATTGTTATGAAGATACAGTGTTAGCTTTTGGTTCAGTTTTTCTAGATATAGTGTTTATTTATTTTTTTCATAAACAGTTATAGTTTTTGTTCACTTTTCCAGAAACAGTGTTATCTTCTGGTTCGGGTTTTCCAGAAACAGTTTTATTACACCTGATGGTATTTTATTCCTTTTCTGTTTCTGCAGAGATTTTTGAGGTTGCTTATGCTATTGTTGATTCAGAAACAATAGAAAATTGGAAATGGGTTTTGTCAATATTATCTCGTATATTAAGGCGTCAAAAGAGGGTGATCACATTTATGTCGGATAGACATGATGGAATTTTAAGGTGCATTCCTGAATTTTTCCCTGAATCTCCACATTCATACTGTCTTGTTTAATTAAAACAGAATGTTAGTAGTTTATTTCCAAAGGGTGCTGGTAAGAGACTAAAGAAGAAGATGATGAATCTTTTAGCAAACTGTACTTATGCATGCACTGCATCAGATTTTGATTTTGATGATTGCATTGCTGAATTTATGGATAACGGGAGATGGCATGTGAAGAATTTTTTAGCTGATTTGCCTAAAGAGAACTATGATATTGCTCACTTTCCGAGTAAGAGATGGGGATGAATGAGTAATGCACTTTCAGAGTTTTTTAATGTCATGGTGTCGAATAGCCGTTGTATGCTACATATGGATTTTCTTGAAGACATTAGAGTTCGGCTGATGGTTAGCATGGCTGAGAAGAAATTATTCGGTCAAAATATTCATACAATTTTGTGTCCAAAGAAAGAAAACGAGCTGAAGTTGCTGTTAAAAGAGGGCATGCATTGGAGGATTAGTCGTTCTGACATGGATGTTTTTTAAGTTGGGACGGAGTGGAATTGTTTTGTTGTTTGTTTGGATGATAGGACATGCCCTTGTGTTCAATGGCAGCACAATTGTTTCCCATGTTCTCATGCATTGCAGGTGTTGTTGCATGATAATCGTGATGTATTTGAGTATGTTGAAGATTACTGGAAGACATCTTTTTATCGGAAAACATATCAGTTTGTTATGAATCCAGTTTCAAATTTGGATAAGCATAATGTTAATAACTTTATGAATGGTGTAAGGCCTCATATTACGAAGGTTCATTCTGGAAGGCCAAAGAATATTAGGATTAAATCTGCTGGTGAAATTAGTCGGACGAAGAAGACTACGACTTGTAGTCGATGTGGAGGTTCGAGACATAACAAGGTTTCATGCAAAGTTGTTATACAAGACGATTGATTTCTTTTTTCTTTTTTCTTTTTAATAGATGAGAGCTATCTGTGATATGTAACCAATTTTATTCTTTGGAGACTGCTTATTTGTTTTCAATTGATGTTTCAGATTATATAATTTTGGTTTATACAAATGTACTTCTTTCAGTGTTAGTTTGTTGTTCAGTTTTCCAGACACAGTGTTCGATTTTGGTTTAATTTTTCAGATACAGTGTTCGGTTTTAGTTTCTTTTCCAGAAACAGTATTGGTTTTAAACAAATCAAATTGTTTGTGGAATCAAATTGTAATATGTGCCACTATTTTCTGCAAAGTTATCAAACAATTTCAGAGTTTGTTGGATTTTCCAGAGACAGTGTTCATTTTTCCAGCAACAGTGTTATTTTTCTAGCGACAATGTTAGTTTTTTCAGCGACAGTTACGAATTCAAGTATTTACAAAAATCAAGGACATTGTTTTCCAGAGACAGTGTTAGTTTTTCCAGAGACAGTTACAGATACAAGTATTTACACAAATCAAGGATATTGTTTTCCAGCGATAGTGTTAGTTTTTTCCAGAGACACTGTTAGTTTTTCCAGCGACTGTGTTAGTTTTCCAAAGACAGTGTTATGTTTTGGTGACTTTCCAGAGACAATGTTAGTTTTACATAAGGGAAAAAACTATTTTTGTTTAGAAATCATAATGTTAGTTTTAGTGTCCAGAAACATTTTTTTTCTGGTCTAGTGTTCGTTTTTCAGAGAAAATGTTGTGTTTTGTTTTTTTTTCCAGAAACATTGTTATGTTTTGGGTATTCCAGAAACATTTTTATTCCAGAAACAGTATTATGTTTTTGGTTATTTTCGAAAGAAACAGTGTTATGTTTTGGTTAACTTTCCAGAGACAATGTTAGTTTTACATGAGGGAAAAAACAGTTGCTAGTTTTACATATGTTATTTTTCAGAAACAGTTTTTTCCAGAGACATTGTTAGTTTTACATATGGGATGAAATTGTTTCCAGAGACAATATATATTGAGTAGCATCAAACATGTTTGGCAACAATATTTGTTAAACCATAGTAAAAAGGAAATCGTGAATCTTAAGAAGTACATTCAGTCGACAAAAATATTCTAATGCCCAATGCTTGTCAATTTCTATGAGATTGCTAGGAGAACTTCTTGTTCTTTTGTCCAGCTGTACTCATGATTCATCAAATCCATGAGGATATCTTTCCGTGCTTTTAAAACTTGATAATCTTGGTTATGTTCTTGAATTTTCTAGTTCTTTGAGAGTTGGTAATGAAGCTAAGCATGTATAAGCCGCAATCCAATCTTATTTACAAGCAAATTTAAGTTGTAATGAACATGAGTATTGAAGGCAAACAAAGTATGTGAGAGATAAGTAGTTAAAAAGCACATTGTTGGTTTCTGTATACACAAAACAGAAACTATATATAGAAGTAAAACTGGTTTCAATTTTTTTATATACGCTGTTGGTTTCTGTTGTGCACATATTCTGTCCTCGTTGACTTAGAATTCAAAATCACTTTTTATGGAACTGATTTTCTTCATTGTTTCTTGGTTTAAATCCTTAAGTTTTGAATGGCTTGTTGATTCCCTTGCCTTCTCAAGCCAATACTGAACAAAGTTCCCCTGCACAAAGTTAATATAGAATAATAAGATACTTATTTGCAATATATATGAAAGAGATTTATGATTTTGATTTTTTTGCCTTACCACTATTGATGCATTTTCCTAGTAGCAATCACATTCCAGATCTTCATCTTTTGAGTTTTGGCGAGTTGAATTGTAATGAGTCATTTCTGTAGTTTTTGTGTCCAAAACTACCAAAGAGAAATGGTTGTAATGGAATAATGTGAAGAAAATCTTTGACATTTTTCCATATTGGTCCATCAATTGGTTGTAGAGCCTTTCCTTGCTTTGGACAGTCTCTTGAATGCTTTGTTCATTAATGTTGTTCTGTTGGAATAAAAATCATGTAAAATCATATCACAGTGTTTCTGCATCCAAATCATAATATGGCATACTATTTCTGGAAAATAGCCAATTAGAAACTACACTGTTTATGGATTCAACAAAATTGGCACATTGTTTATAGATTTAGAGCAAAATTGGCACATTGTTTCTTCAAAAGTATTACACAAACACACTGTTTTACATTGTTTTCCAGCGACAGTGTTAGTTTTTCCAGAGACAGTGTTGGTTTTTCCAGCGACAATTACGAATTCATGTATTTACACAAATCAAAGACATTGTTTTCGAGCGACAGTGTTAGTTTTTCTAGCGACAGTGTTAGTTTTTCCACAGACAGTTACAGATTCAAGTATTTACACAAATCGAGGATATTGATTTACAGAGACAGTGATAGTTTTTCCAGAGACAGTTACATATTCAAGTATTTACATAAACCGAGGACATTGTTTTCCAGAGGCAGTTACAGATTCAAGTATGTACACAAACAAAGGACATTGTTTTCCAGCGATAGTTAACAAAAAGTTGTTTTATTAAACATGCAGTTAACAAACAGTTCATACGACACAAAATTAGTTATATACTTACAAATATTGTTGTAGAGACGTAGAAGTTCTTTTGTTTTTTGATTTTTTTTTCTTCTCTTTTGAGGTAGCAGAAAGAGTCAACAATCTGAGTTGATATAGGTCCATTTGATATCAAATCGTGCAGTTCTTCTTTCAACACCATTATTCTTGAATAATTAAAATCTGTAGTTTCAGTAGTCCAATATTGATCGCTTGAGGAAATTGCAGAAGGTTTAGTTATGTTATATTTATTTAGTGCTTATAAAGTTATGGGAGTTTGTAATCAAACATTAGTTAAGAGTTTTTTTTTGTAGTACTTACATGTCGTCTGTTGAGTAGAATTGAATTATTTTCCTTTTTTCATCTGGTTTCAGCATCTTGTACACTTGAAGTTGTGTCCAGTTCACACCACTATATGTTAGATTTGTTGCTGGAAAGTCATTAGGCTGTGATGAATTCTCGTCGTTTAAATTCAGACTGAATGACGGAGTGCTTGGGAGGACTATATTTTTGCATTTGGTTGTTGTGTTTCCGTATGTTTGTTTTTTTTATTGCACATCATTCTTCTTAAGAGCATCGTTCTGTATCAGAGCTTGAATTTCCTCTTCTTTCTGTTTTTCTTTTGCCACTGATGAAAGAATTTTGTCCGGCAGTCCTGAAGTTTTGTCATCATTCACCATGTTTTCTTGAATTTTTTCCTCGTATGATTGTGAAATAGATTTGGCTCTATCTTTTTTCTTCCTCTTTATCGTTGTTGTTGGTTGCAGTGTTTCAGAGCTTATCTTTTGCCTCTTTGTTCTGCATTTGCTATTTTCTTTATGTTCTGTCTTTCTCTTGTGCTGCCTTTGCCTTTTTGTTTTCTATGTATTTTGCATTGGGTCTCCAATGATATCTTCTTCGGTACTTCTTTCAATATGCAGATGTATAGTTTCCTTCTCGGTATATGCTATTCTTTCTACTTCTCCAATCATTCTCCTCTTTTGTGTACTTTTCGTTGTTTTCGATATCACTTTAACACTAGTTCTTGTTGAGTTTGGTACTTGTATAGTTATCTTAAGTGAAGCCATTTGCTAATATAGTTTTATTAGAATTCAACTTGTACATAAGCAAATATAAATTAATATGAGTATACATTGTTTCTGAACATAACACAAAAATGGAGCATTGTATCTGTAATTGTAAAAAATTATATCACTGAATAAATTTTTATTTTTTTCCTATAATTGAAATAGAGTACACATTATGCATGAAATACTGCTAAGATCACTATAATTTTATACTAAACAACACAATGGAGTAGAATAACACAATGTTTCTGCAACTCAAAAATGCAAAAGTTGTAGCTACAGTGAAACATGCTCTAACTAGATTTCGTACATTTCTTTTCTAGATCCTTAACATTTAATGTCGGTTAAGAAAATGTTGGGGGATCAATTTTGATTGTAAAAGTGATTTTTTTAGTGCAGATGAAAAACGGTGATTAATTTCATGCATGTTATTTTGTATACGCTTGATTCAAGTAGATCGAACTTATATATACAATGAAATGTTATTCTTAAATTATTTGAGAAAATTTGTAAGAAATTTTTACCTCTGTTTGTATATGCTTGATTCAAGTGAAGTCGATCACCGGAAGTTGCTCGCCGAAGTTGAAAATCTTATGATTTTCTGAAATTGAAGAATGAATATGGACTTTCGCTCAAGGAAATTGAAAAGTGTGTGGGTTTTCAGGTTTTGGGCCCGAGAAAATTGTTCTTATGTTAAAATGATTTAAGTCGCTGCCTAATATCAGTATTATATTTTTCTTTTTATTTGGTTTGTTAATGATAATTTGAACATTTTTCCAGAAACAGAAAACACTTGTTCCAGGAACAGTTTTAGTTTTTGGTTCGGGTCTAATATCTGTATTATACGGTGTTGATTTTGTTCATTTTTCCATAAATAGTTTTATTTTTTGTTCACTTTTTCCAGAAACAGTGTTATGTCTTGTTTCGGGTTTTTGAGAAACAGTTTTTTTTTTTTTTTTTGCATAAATAGTGTTGTTTTGTAAGAATTTATTACCTCTGTTTGTATATAGTTTGATTCAAGTAAAGTTCATCAATGGAAGTTCCTCAAGGAGTAGAAAATCTTATGATTTTCTAAAATCAAAGAATGAGTATGAATGACTTTTGCTCAAGGAAGTTCAAAAGTATGTGGGGTTTCAGTTTTTGCGAGCGTGAAAATGGTACATTCTTATGCTAGAATGATGTAAGTCGTGGCCTAATATTAGTCTTACATTTTCCAGAAACAGCAAACCCTTTTCCAGAAACAGTATATGTTTCCAGAAAAAATGCGAACCCTTTTCCAGAAACAGATTGCTACAACCTTTTGACAATAAATAAAAAAATGAACTAGACTATATAATTTGTAATTGTAATGACTAAGTAATTACAATGAAATATGGTCATCATCATCTCCAAAAAGTTCATCAATGTAATCATATTTCCTAGCAACCTTTTTTTCTTCAAGCAACCTTTTCAATCCGTTTAGATAGTTGTGCGGATGATTCACCATGATAGTTATAATTGAAGCCCTCTTCATAAATACTTCTTCCTTGTGAAAAGTGGATTATATTGGTTTGCAAAACAAAGAAGTATGATAGATAAGGAAATGAGATAAATTTATAATAGTAAAGTGTTGTCTAGTTTTTACACATATCAAACTGTCTCTGGATCCAAACCAAAATAGGCTCAGTGTTTATGAAAAAGAACCCAAATAATGACATGAAACTATATTTTTGTAATTAAGAGTCTTCTCTTTGCTGTGCACAAGTAAAGCATCTTTCAATCTCTATTTTGATGGTTTGATCAGCCTTGAAATCCTTGTACAGTGCTTCTATTTTGTCCCTCTGTAAAACAGAAAATAATAATAATGAGATTTGATTTGTCTTTGTTACCATAGTATAATAGTTTGTAATTGATTTAAGTTTGTTTTCTTACCACTTGCACAACATGGTTAAAGTATATGTCTGTGGTGCCTTCTATCCTTGGTAGTTTGGAATTGTAGTGTGTCACTTTTACATTTTTAATATCCCAAACTACCAGGGTGAAGTGGTAGTAATGCTTTATTAATATGAAGACCTTTCCCACTTTGTCAACATTCTCTTCCAAGAGTCTCTTCAATGTTCGATCAATATGCTGCTGGTCACTCTCCGAATTTTAAGAAAATAAGCATTCTTTCAATAATTGGTTCCAAATTCTGCTATGGTTGTGATATAACAATTGAAGGGTTTTCACTGTCACTAACAGCATATATGTACTTGGCCTTCTTTTTTGGGATTTTCTGGATAGGGACATAGTTAAACTCAGGAAGAACGTTTGCTTTACGATAGTTCCTGGTTTGAATATTTCTGACCAAATTTCTTGTCCGCTTTTTTTCTTCGGCATTTTCTTCTTGTCCATCTTTAGTGTCCTTGCCTTCTGGAGTAGTCATGGTATCTTCTAGGTTGGCAGCTTCAACATATCCCCTGTCCATTTGAACATCATTTAGAACTTGAACTTGATTTTTTCTAGTGATCGCTTCTGGTTGTTTGCCAATTTCTACATCCTCTGTTTCAGCCTCTATTTGAACATCTTCCATTTAGTCTTTAGGGATTTCTTCTCGACTCTCCATTTGATCATCAATTGGAACTTCTGGAACTTTTGTTTGATTTTCTTATAACCTATTCTTCAGGATTCCAATTTCATTAAGAAGTAGATTCATTTTTCCTGAAGCTTCAACGTTTTTCATCTGTAACTGCTGGATTTCAGCATTCATGTCATTAATTTTCTTCTTGTTCAACTCTTTTTCTTCTTTAAGCTTTTCAATGTCTCTTTTGAGTTTTCCAGTTGTTTGTCCAGAAACTACAGAAGTTGTTTGCAGATTATCAATTGCATGCATCATCATGTGCTTGAGCACCATATACCTCATTTGTTCCATGGCTATACATTTTTTAATTTGGTTGAACATCTCATCGGTTATTGTTGTGTCAATACCATGAATATGAGTTTGATAATCTGGATTGAGCTTTAGAAATTCTTCACCGTACAACTTGTCAAACTGTTGTTGGGCTTCATCAATAGTGTTGTACTAAGGCGCTTCATCTTTTTTACTTCTCTTGTCAGGTTCCATCACATCTTTTGCAGCAGCAGCCCTCTTTCTTTTCCTTGTCACGGTTACACAAGTATTATTTATTAATTCAAATTGTTAGTGTGCTACTATTTATGGATTTTCAAAATGAAGTCTAATTACACAGCTTATGGACTGTAAAACAACTGTTTCTACATTGTATGGTGCTAGAAAGTAAGGAAGAAAGACTGTTTATGGATTACAAGTAACTGTTTATGGATTATAAGTTACAGTTTCTGGATTACAAGTCACTGTTTCTGGAATTTATAGTGCATGAAAGTATGCAGATATCAAAGTTTCTGGATTATAAGTTACTGTTTCTGGATTATAAGTAACTGTGTCTGGAATATAAGTCACTGTTTCTGAAATATAAGTCACTATTTTTGTAGGACTTGATTCCAGAGACAATTAGTTTTTCCAATGACAATGTTAGTTTTTCTAGAGACAGTTACAGATTCAAGTATTTACACAAATCAAGGACATTATTTTCCAGCGACAATGTTAGTTTTTCTAGAGACAGTGTTAGTTTTTCCAGCCACATTGTTAGTTTTTCCAGCCACAGTGTTAGTTTTCCAGAGACAGTTACAGATACAAGTATTTACACAAATCGAGGACATTGTTTTCCAGCGACAGTTAACAAAGATATCAAAGTTTCTGGATTATAAGTTACTGTTTCTGTTTATTGGTCATTACCTCAATATCTTCACTTTGGTCATGTTTTTTAGCACTTGTCTACTTTCTTTTCTTTGACGTTGTCTTTGTTTCACCATTTTTACAATGGTGCACTCCTTTTTCAGTAGGAAGAATCGCACCGGCAATCTACACACAGTCACACATTGGGTTGTTTATAGTTTTTTGAAAGTTGAATTGTTTCTAGAAATGTAAAATCTAAACATTATGTGAAAATGATTTTGATTATTGGTTATTACCTCAATATCTTCAACTTTGACATTTCTGATTGCTTGGTATATGGTTATTACCTCAATATCTTCAACTTTGACATTTCTGATTGCTTGGTGTATCATTGTTGTGTCCCATCTTCCTATCGCCGGAACCATGTTTTCGCGGCCTTTAATCGTCGCAACAAGGTTTGATTTAAGACATAGCCAATACTGGACAAATTAATAAAAGTGAGAATAGTTACAGTTTGAGAATCATAACAAAAATTTCATACTTTTAAAACTAGAATTCTTATATTCTTACCAAAATAAGAACGGTGCAACCGCTGGTTGTTGATTCATCCCCTCTTTTCCTCTTCTTGGTTTGTGATTTGTCTATCATTTTGAAGAGGTAGTCTCTTACACCCTTGGTCCAATTATATTTGCTGATTTCGTCCAACCTCGCACAAATTTGCAGGAAGCGCCATGTGATGTATGAGCCAGAGTTTGCAAACAACAGTGACTGGATGAGATGTGCATATATGATGGAAGCCGTATCTTTTGCACCTTGAGGAGTTCGGTAAACGAGTGATTTTTTATATGCTTGAAGAATGTGTTTTTGTTTCACTCGTTCAACATTATGAAAGTACTTCTCGATGAATCTATCCTTCTTACCAGATTTGGAGGATTTGTCGGTGTTTGGCAGTTCCACTCCATCATTGTTCAGTCCAAAGATTAGGGCAACATCATCAGGTGTTATTCCTGTTGCATCACGATTTCTAAATCTAAACTTTTGCTCTTTGGGGTCGTAGCATTTTATAACCTTAATTAAGTCCGTATCGGATTTCTTCTTCCTTTTGGTGACAACAAGGAAGTGATCCATGTATAGTTTAATAAGACTCCAGAACGGTGTCTTTTCCAACTGTTCGCAAACATCTTTGTGTTCTTCAATCATTGGCTTTTATGTTTCCATTGAGTTTAAAAACCCGGTCATATTGCACCGATATTGGAGATATGTAGTCCGATATCTTCTCAGTTGAATCTGGAGTTTTCTTCTTATCCGTTGGAGTTTTCTTCTCTTTCACGGTTGTTTTGCGTGCAAAAGTCTTCATTCTGATTTTCTTCTATTTGTAAAAATGAACAAACTTTTAGGAATTATAATCAACTGTTTAAGAAGAATAAGCAGAATGTGGATTGAAGAAAACAGATAGTCAAAGGTAAAATATTACACAAATCAAGGACATTGTGCATGGAAACAGTTATGTTTTGGTCCTTTTTTTTTTTTTTTTTTTTTTTTCAGAGACAGTGTTAGTTTTTCCAGATACAATGTTGGTTTTTTCAGAGACAGTGTTAGTTTTTCCAGAGACTGTTACAGATTCAAGTATTTACACAAATCAAGGACAATTTTTTCCTGCGACAGTGTTGGTTTTTCCAGAGACAGTTACAGATTCAAGTATTTACACAAATCAAGGACATTGTTTTCCAGCGACAGTGTTAGTTTTTCCATAGATAGTGTTAGTTTTTCTAGAGACAGTTACAGATTCAAGTATTTACACAAAGCAAGGACATTGTTTTCCAGCGACAATGTTAGTTTTTCCAGAGACAATATTAGTTTTTCCCGAGATAGTTACATATTCAAGTATTTACACAAATCAAGGACATTGTTTTCCAGCGACAGTGTTAGTTTTTCCAAAGACATTTTTATTTTTTCCAGAGACAGTTACAGATTCAAGTATTTACATAAATCAAGGACATTGTTTTCCAACGACAGTGTTAGTTTTTCCAGAGACAGTTACGGATTCAAAACATAACATGTGGCAAAATTTTCTAAAAAAATGGCAAAAAAATCATACTATTTCCTACAAATCTTTAACATTAACACTATTACCTCTTTTTCGCCGCTTTGTTCTGACGATTGTTCTGGTGCGTTTTGTTAAAGATTGCAAGAATCAAGGATGAGGATTTGGTCATATAATACATATATGGGAAAGTATTTCTGTATTATTTAGTTTCTGATTTCGTAAGTCAACATGTAATTACCTAGTTTAGCATGTACTCGTGTATATAAGTATGTGTTGTACATTTTATTAAATCAATCAATCAAAACCTAATTGGTTTTCTACATGGTACCAGAGAGATAATCTTGGGACCGAAGAAAATATCAAACCCTAGCCACCTACCATGGCAGAGAACGACGACAAACTCAAGCCCTCTGGTTCAATGGGGGTAACCACATACGATGTTAACCATTCTTATTATATGCATCATTATGATCAGCCGGGGATGATGCTCGTTTCTCAGCCGCTCACTCCAGACAACTACAACACATGGAGCAGGGCGATGATCGGTGCATTGAAAGCCAAAAACAAGCTTAGTTTCGTTGATGGAACTTTCAAGAAACCAGAACATAAGGTTTCTGCAGTAGACTTGCATCAATGGGATCGGTGTAACAGCTTGGTTAAAACATGGTTGGTGAATTCAATATCACCAGAACTTCAGTCGAGTGTCATTTATTATGACGTTGCGTACTAAGTTTGGGGAGACTTGAAAGAACGTTTTTCCCAAACAAACAATATGCAACTGTACCATATTGAGAGCGCAATTCATGATTGTGTCCAAGGACCAATAACCGTAAGTTCCTACTTCACCAAACTCAAGGCGTTGTGGGATGAGAGAGATGTTGCGATCAGCTTACCAGATTGCGACTACAAAACTTTGCAACATGTGTTGGCGTTCCAGCAAAATCAAAAGGCAATTAAGTTTCTCGTGGGGCTTAATGAAACATTCTGTGCAGTGAAGGATCAAATTCTATTGATGGATCCACTTCTTCCCGTCAACAAAGTATATTCCCTTATGCTACGCCATGAGAAGCAGCACAACACCACTGCAAGAAAAGCACCGGTTCAGGAGGCTGTTGCCTTTGCCGCAAAAGGACTAGATTCTAACAAGAAGAATGTTGATATAAAGTGTGCTCGTTGTAAAAAAAATAATCACACCACTGAAGATTGTCGTGCTCATTTAAAGTGTGATTATTGTGGCTGGAAGGGTCATACAATAGATTATTGTCGAAAGCTTAAAAGGGCAGATCCTGAGCAACAAAGAAGTCATTCTAAACAAGAGCGACTAAGAGGTAACAACATTTCAAGCAACCTTGAAAGGCACGAATTGACAAACTCTTTTCCTTTTACGCCTGACCAATGCAAGCAGATCATGACCATACTCAACAACAATAAAGCCAAGGCGAACAATCTTGGTAAAAATTCCTCTCTGAATGATCTCTCAGGTAAAGCAGTTTTCTTCACTTCTCATGGTCAGCCATCATCATGGATCCTGGATAACGGTGCCACTGACCATATAATTTCCTCACATACTTCGTTGACCTCTTTTGTGCCTGTTAGAAATAAAACAGTAAAATTGCCAGATGGTTCTTATGCCACTGTGACACACATAGAAACCATGAAATTTTCCACATATTTTGTCTTACATGATGTTCTTTGTGTCCCAACATTCCAACTGAACCTAATCTCCATCAGTAAACTTTCATATCAGTCCTTGTGTATCACCATTTGTCTAAGTTGTTTTTGTGTGATTCAGGACCTTCGTTTGGGGAAGATGATTGGGACGAGAACTGAATGAGAAGGCTTATACTTCTTGGATGACACCAATAGAAAACCCACCTTGTCAACCTGTCATGTTGTTAAGAAAACTTCATCCCACCTTTGGCATCAACGCCTAGGCCACCTCTCCGACCAAGCCCTTCGACATACTTCACTTCCTAATAATGACATTAGTTCTTATGTTTCCAATAATTGTTTTGTGTGTCCTCTAGCCAAACAAACGAGTTCTCAGTTTCCATTAAGTGAAATTTCAACTAGTATGCCTTTTGAGCTGCTACATATGGATATTTGGGGAGGGGGGGGGACCAGTTTTATCAATCTTGTTGAAAATCAGTTTTCTCACAAAGTGAAGACAATTAGGAGTGACAATGGTCCAAAATTTAATCTCGCTGAATTCTACTAGACAAAGGGAAATTTCATGAAACAACATGTGTTGCAACCCCACAAGAAAATGGGGTGGCGGAACGCAAACATCGTCACCTCCTCAACATTGCCAGGGCACTACTCATTCAAGCAAACTTACCTACCAATTTCTGGGGAGAAGCCATCCTCACCGCAGCCTACCTCATAAATCGTACACCAACTCCCGTCTTGCATGGTAAAACCCCTTACGAATTTTTGTTTCACAAACCACCTAAATACTCACATTTGAAAGTTTTTGGCTGCTTATGCTTTGCATCCACGCACGCACACCATCCATCCAAATTTGATCCCAGGTCCGCACCATGCATCTTTCTTGGTTATCCCTATGGCAAGAAAGGTACAAAGTCTATGATCTCAACTCACGGAAATTTTTTGTCTCCCGTGATGTGCTCTTTTGTGAAAATACATTCCCTTTTCCCCATTCTTCCACACCACACTCTGATACAACCACACAACACCCTTTTTCCAATACCTACCTACCATGGTTGATCTCTCTTTTGATCCGCCAAGTGACCCACTCTCAATCAACCCCATAGAAGAACACCCTTTTACCTCTCCACTTCCCAACCATACCGTCCAGGACCCTACTCCACTCATCAACAACTCTTCTTCTCCACACGACAACTCTCCTTCTTCACTCATCGACAACTTTATTCCTCCAACCGACATCGTACCACCCATACCGACACAACCATCCCGTCGTTCTTCTACACGAACCACTCAACGACCTCTATACCTGCAACAATTTCATGTTGGTGTCAAGCTGCCTTCTCGTCCAAACCAATCATCGGTTTCCAACGTTGGATCACATAAAGGTAGTACTTCTCACCATCTCTCTCAATCCCTATCATATGATCGTTTGTCTTCCACTCACCGTGCTTTTACCACATCTCTTTCTATTGTCAAAGAACCCCAAAGTTACTTGCAGGCTATTCAGGATCCTCAATGGTGCCAAGCCATGAGAGATGAGGTTCATGCTCTTGAAGCCAACCATACTTGGACTCTCGAACACCTCCCTCTTAGGAAGAAACCCATCGGCTGCAAATGGGTCTATAAAATCAAACTCAACCCAGATGGTTCTGTGGAATGCTACAAGGCACGCTTGGTTGCCAAAGGATATACACAGGTCGAATGGTTCGATTACCAAGAGACATTTGCTCATGTTGCTAAGTTGGTCACGGTTTGGTTATTACTTGCAGTTGCTGCTGCTAAGGGTTGTCATTTGTATCAACTCGATGTCAATAATGCTTTCCTCCATGGCGACTTACTTGGAGATGTTTACATGAAACTCCCACCTGGATACGGACGAAAGGGGGAGACACGAGTATGCAAACTTCAAAAATCCCTTTATGGACTTAAACAAGCTTCGAGATAGTGGTTCCTTAAGCTTTCTTCTGCGCTCAAGGCCTCAGGTTACCGACAGTCCAATGCGGATTATTCTTTGTTCGTCTGATCCAAAGGCACCAGTCTCACTACTATCCTTGTGTATGTGGATGATGTGATATTGGTAGGCAATGATTTACTGTTTATTGAGAAGACAAAAGAATTCTTGGCTAGCAAATTCAAACTCAAAGACCTAGGAAAGTTGAAGTATTTTCTAGGCATCGAAGTTGCAAGGTCATCACAAGGCATATCATTATCACAACGAAAGTATGCCTTAGATATATTGGAGGACACTGGTTTTCTTGGAGCAAGACTGGCTCAATTCCCTATGGATCAAAACTTGACACGACAAATGGTGAGTTACTGGAAGACTCATCTACATATACAAAACTTGTTGGTCGTCTAATTTATTTGACAATAACACGACCAGACCTTGTTTATTTTGTCCACGTTTTGAGTCAATTCATGGACAAGCCTAGGCTACCACATTTAGATGCAGCACACCAAGTTTTGAGGTACATAAAGGGGACACCAGGGCAATGCATCATGCTTTACTCAACAAGCTCACTTCAGTTGAGAGCATATTGCGACGCTGATTGGACAAAATGCAAAGATACAAGAAGGTCAGTCTCGGGCTATTACATCATGCTTGGAGACTCACTTATATCTTGGAGAACAAAAAAGCAAACCACAGTAGCGAGATCAACAGCGGAGGCAGAATATAGAGCCATGACATCTACATGTTGTGAGATAACTTGGTTGAGGTATGTGCTTAAATGATCTACATGTCAATCATTCACAACCAGTTACTTTGTTTTGTGATAATCAAGCTGCACTTCACATTGCATCCAACCCCGTGTTCCATGAGCGGACGAAACATATCGAGATCAACTGTCATTTGGTTCGAGAAAAGATCCAAGAAGGTGTTGTCAAAACTACCCATGTATGAACTCTACAACAATTGGCAGATTTATTCACAAAGGCACTGAGTACCTCCCAGTTTGAAAGTCTTCTTAGCCAGTTGAGTGTAATTAACATACACTCTAACTTGAGGGGGAGTGTTAAAGATTGCAAGAATCAAGGATGAGGATTTGGTCATATAGTACATATATGGGAAAGTATTTATGTATTATTTAGTTTCTGATTTTGTAAGTCAACATGTAATTACCTAGTTTAGCATGTACTCGTGTATATAAGTATGTGTTGTACATTTTATTAAATCAATCAATCAAAACCTAATTGGTTTTCTACACGTTTTGCACTTCTTTTTCTGTGGTTTTTTCCGACGGAGGTTGTGGTAAATTTTGCACTTCAGTTCCTCCGGTTTGTTTCGACAGAGGTTCTGGTAAGTTTTGCACCACTTTTTCGCTAGTTTATGCCATTGAACTTCTGTGAACTTGTTTCGCCAGCTTGGTTTCGATGAATGCTTTCTTTTCAACTGTGATTTGAACTTTGATTTGATTGTTTTTGAAATGGGGGAATTTGATTCGATAGGAACAACGAGGGTTATCGTGCTGGGGTTGAGGTTGGTGAAAAGTCAGGGGAATATTGAATGATATAGGGGTATTTACGGAATGTAATTTTGTAGCGGGTTGGGCTTGTAAATTCAGCCCGTGGACAATAGTTTTGGATGGTTTTTTTTATTAAACTTTGAGCCCTTTTGATTAAATAACATTTTAAGATGGTTTTGCCAGCTTGGTTTCGATGAATGCTTTCTTTTCAACTGTGATTTGAACTTTGATTTGATTGTTTTTGAAATGGGGGAATTTGATTCGATAGGAACAACGAGGGTTATCGTGCTGGGGTTGAGGTTGGTGAAAAGTCAGGGGAATATTGTGATATAGGGGTATTTACGGAATGTAATTTTGTAGCTGGTTGGGCTTGTAAATTCAGCCCATGGACAATAGTTTTGGATGGTTTTTTTTATTAAACTTTGAGCCCTTTTGATTAAATAACATTTTAAGATGGTTTTTGGTTAAATATTTGTTGGTCCAAGCACTTTTCATTAAAGTTCCCTTAAAATTATTTGAATTTCTAAAATTTATAAAATATAAAAGTTTATTACCATAAGATAAAGCCACCAAGTACTACAGTCTAGTGGTCTTCCTCTTCACTTGTAAGTGAGAGGTCTTAGGTTCCATTCTCGCCAAATGCGAGTTTGAACCATATTATTGCTAGCTTTTATTGTGAGGCTAATAGGTGATGCCGAAAGAAATAAATTAGACACACTGTTTCTTAGGTTTGAATCTCGCCAAAGACGAGTTTAAACCATATTATTACTTGCTTTTATTGTGAGGCTAACAAGTGATGCCGAAAGAAAGAGATTAGACACACTGTTTGAATGGAAGTGATTGCGAGGACTGCAGCAACCACAACAATTGAAAGTAGAGAGCATGGAGATTGAAAGAAATTGTTTCAACATTGCCTTCCACTTTTGCGTTATGCATTGATGTCTTTACTACGATCAATAAAGAGATTTCTTCGGAACACTACTTCCTCGGATTAATAAGGTTTGTTAACCTCGTCCCTGTCAAGCTTTGAGTTTCAACAATTACATTTTTGAACAAGCAATTCCATATCCTTTAGAGTGATGCTTAAAGCAACATTTTAATGGAAATCTTAACTTGGTGTGGCAAAAAAACAACAAACATGATACAATTACTCTTCTTTTTTTTCTTCTTTTTTTTCAAACATACAAAGACATAAACATAGGTCCATGAACATAAAATTGGTACGACATAAGAAGCTACGTACACATTAATTTAGGAAACTGATTGCCGCACAATTTGTTGCATCTGAGGCCAGAAAATATAGAAGTGCGGGCAAAAGGGTCTGCGGAAATCACTTCCCTTCATTTACAACACACACTTCAACAAAAGCCATTACAAGTAGACACTGCTTCCCTATTAAATATAACATCACACTCGAATACTTTATTTTGTCGGAGCATCTATTACACTCGCTTCAAGGAAACCTGAGATTGAAATGCAGACTCTGTACTCTCTCAAAGACTAGGCTAGACTTCTAAAGATACGGCGAGGGAGAGACTTGCGGATCCTCCGGAGGAGAGACTATGCGGTATTCTATCAGCTCTTCACAAAGAGAGGCATAATATGAGTTGTCAACCATCACCCCGGTGCCAAGGTCATGAAGCAAAGTAGATATCTTCTGGGTATCTCCTAGCCAATTTTCAATAATTCCCTTCTCAACAAGCAATTGCACATCCTTTGGGGTTTTCACGAGACGCTTCATAAGGAAAACATAATTAGCTAGGTAATCCTCCTCTCTGTGATGGCATTGTTCAAAAGCAAGGAGGTTTCTGATTTTCAACTCTGTGGTATCGTCCACTCTTAACTTTGGAATTTCAAGGATCCCACGCGAGAATTTTATGTCAAATAAGCTGCTGTCTTTTCCTACCTTAAACTTGACTCCAGCCTGGTGTATCTCTGTCACGTTGGGTGTGGCTGTGGTGTTGGGTTTGTCTGTGGTTTTGGGTGTGTCTCTGGTTTCGGGTGTGGCTGTGATGTTGGATGTGTCTGTGGTTTCGGGAGTGGCTGTGGATTTAGGTTTCTTTTTTGGTTCCAATGGTAGGTATAGAGTTCTTATCAGATCAACAAAATGTTTTACTTCTACTCCAGAAGAACTTATCTTGTCAAATTTATCTTTTTTTCCCTTGCTATCGATTTCGCTTTGGAAAAATTCGTAGGAAATTTCAAGTAACGAAGGCAGCTGATGTGAAGAAGGAAAAAGTGTGAAAAGATCTTGAAGAATGAAGAATGGCAGCTGATTTTCAAGCAACTTCAAATCTCGAAACACATCCCATATCATTGTAGGTTTGCTGAATACGTAATCATCTTCGTCCTCTCGATAATTGGAGTAATGAAACCTCAATAATAAATCAATGACGAAGGCGGCATCCGCTAAAACAATTCTTACAAATTCATCCTTGTCAAACACAATGCGTTCTGCATAAAAACCTCGCAACTTTTCCTCTTCGTCCTGTATCTTTTGTATATAATCAGACAAGCTTACCTTGGTTCGACTTAGAAAATGTCGCAGGTACCTTAATTTGTGCTCTTCCATGGCTTTTAAGGGTTCTTTGCCATGGTGAAGTGGGCCTATAGAGACTACTTGAGGTGTATATGCTTTCTCATTTACTTGCCGTAGTCGCTCAGGAACTCTGTAGATACACCGTTCACGGGACAGGTCAGACAAGTTATCCAACTGGTTTTCTATGTCATGTGCCATTTTATCGGCTGACATCTTTCTCTGCATTGATTCAAATATTTCATGAGGCACACAATCAACTAAGATACTTCGAGCAAACTTTTATAAGAAACAAAAAAAACTCCGCCAAATGCCTTCGGAGTTATTGTGGAATGTTGCTACTAAATATTTATATAAACCCTGATTGCATGTGATTTAATATCCTAGTGGATATGGTGTTAGATTTCTACCCATATGTCTCGAGTTCGAAACTCCCTCCTCTCCTCAATTATTGTAAAAGTTTCAAATTCTCCTCCTTCTCTTAATAATAATAAAATTCATATAAAAAAATAAAAATAAAAAAAATAAAAAATAAAAAGTTTTCATATGAACCCTGACGAGCCATGGACAAGTAGGAAAGGGAATCGAACTCAAAATCTTGTGAGAATAGGTGCCGTGATAATTTTTTTAATGTCAATAACAGTACTTCCCATCAAAAATGGAAAAAAAATGAAGTGAGTTCGCATCTACTTTGTATATGGAAAACAAATAAGTTTGTACGGTTAATTTGCCTTGGTCACCTCTGGTATAACTAAGAAAACTCAATAATATTACTTGGTCACCTCTGGTATATGAAAAATAAATTTTCTTTTAACAATAGCATATTGATAGGCTGGCTATATAACCATTTTTTCTTCAATATGTTTTTGCAGAAGGTGTTTACTTGGCTAAATTAAATTAATGTCATGATTCATGTAGCTACCTAACCTTATGAAAAAAAAAACTTAAGTGGTTGATACTAATTCTCCAATTAATAGGATAACAATTTTCACCGGATACTTTTTGTGAGGTTTTTAAGGGATTCTCACATCTTAGTCGTTCTTCGTATATCGTGCGGGCAGTTTTTTTTATGTACTATTTTTGTTTAATTTTAAATAAAAAATTGAAAATGATTTATAACTGCACAATGTACGATGAACGGTTAGGATATGAGGATTCCTAGAATCCCCACAATTTGAATCCAGATAGAATCCAAATCCCCATTAATATAGTGAGTCTGACATAATGTAGATTTGGAAGAGTCTCGAAATTGTGCTAGCCAGATTTAGCTCAATTACTGTGCTTGATTAATTTAGCCTTTTAGCTGTACTTTTTTTTTTGTTTAAACCCTTCCACTAATGCAACTGGAATTGAATTGCTTTCCAACTCCCATACACCAAACTCCGTATTTTTATAAGTATAATTAGCTTAGGATGTAGTATTACATTGATAATGAAATCGTAAGTTAAACGCTACTCCAAATTTGCAAAATGTTATGAACGCCGCTTTTAACACTTATTTTGTTCTTTATTGTAAATAAAGTTGCAAATAAATTTCTATATATGCATGTAAATGGTTACTATCATATATAGATGTAATACTTTCCACATGTTTTAAACGGATTGAAAAGCCAAAGCATCTATATGTTCTATAGTGTACAAAAAATTTTCTTTCTCATGATGCTTACTAGGGTCTTAGCCTCATACGATTTGAAGTGCTCCCAAACCCAACCACATTTACCGTCTAGGAGATGAGAATCGCTTACACGAACCTCTTCACTTTCAGTTTCAGCCTCACTTTTGGTTGCCATCGCTGTTTTTCCCAAATTCCTTGGCTCCACCATGGGGTCCGAAGCCTGCAGCAAACAATCACACCTTAAGTTTGACACCATTGATATATTACGCCTAAGTGGTTGATTGAAGACAACATTAGTGCATGGTTGTACTTTACAGACACGTATAAAACCAAAACATATGCATATACACAGCCAAACTATTCAACTAATAGATATTAAGAAGAAAGTGTCCTTAACCGGTAAGTACGAAACTAAAAGCTTCAAAACAATGAATATGTGCAAAAATAGCAATGGAGAAGAAGCAGGCCAGATGAAAGGAAAAAAAAAGATATAAATTGAAAAATGAGTTGTTATTGGTACTAACAATAAGTCATCTAACACAGTTTGAAGTGAAATTTATAAAAATGAGTGCGTGATAATTTTTTAAAGTGTTAATAATAACAGTACTTCCAATAAAAAATGAAAAAAAAAATTGAATTTGCACTTACTTTGTATACCAAAAAACAAGCAATTTGTACGGTCAATTTGCCTCTTCTAGATGACTAAGAAAACTCAATACATATTGCTCCTCTGGTAATTGAACATTAAATTTTCTTTTAACAATAGCGCAATGATAGGCTAGCTGTATATAAGCATTTCTTCTTCAAGTATGTTTTTGCATAACGTACTTAATGGGCCACATTAAATTAATGTCGTGATTCATATAGCTAACTGCCCTTGTCTCTCCTTAACTATAAACATAAGTTGTTGATATTAATTTTTCAATTAATGTAATGATAGTCTGACAGAACGTGGATTTGGAAAAGTTTCGATATTCGATATTGTGCTAGCCAGATTTATCTCACTTACTAAAGAAAAACTTGTATGGGGCTTGGTTTGACACTAGATTTTACTGCGTGGCATTACAATCCACTTAAAACTCGTCACATAACAAGTCTTAAATACAATCTTTTATATTTAAAATTCTCATAATCACTTTTGTCACATCCTAGTCTCGGCTCTGCCGTAGCACGATATTGTCCGCTTTGGGCTTATCATTCCCTCATAGTTTGGTTCTGGGAACTCATGAGCACTTCCCAGTGGGTTATCCATCCTGAGAATGCTCCGGCCCATTCTCGCTTAACTTCGGAGTTCCGACTAAATCCGAAGCCAGTGAGTTCCCAAAAGGCATCGTGCTATAGGAAGGGGAGCATGTACATATAAGACACATCACCCCCTCTCCATTGGTCGATGTGGGATCTCACAATCCACCCCATTTAAGGGGAACCCAGCGTTCTCGTCGGCACATTTGTACCGAACAACAACCTGGTTCTGAGACCATTATGTCATATCCCAGTCTCGGTTCCGCCGTAGCACGATATTATCCGCTTTGGGCTTACCATTCCCTCACGGTTTTGTTTCTGGGAACTCACGAGTACTTCCCAGTGGGTCACCCATCCTGGGAATGCTCCGGCCAATTCTCGCTTAACTTCGGAGTTCAGACGGAATCCAAAGCCAGTGAGTTCCCAAAATGTCTCGTGCTATAGGGAGATGAGCATGTACATATAAGGCACATCATCCCCTCTTCGTTGGTCGATATGGGATCTCACAATTTTTCTTACTAATAAATATAAAAGCAATATAATGGTTAACTTTTTATTCTTTTCCCCATTTTTTTATTCCCAAATATATTCCATGCGTTTGTGTTTTGCTGGACTCCTCACCTCTTTCTCTGGATCGTAATAAAATTTTAGTATGTTATTTTAGAAGCATAATGTGGATCTTTAGAAGTTACGGATTGGAAATCCAAAGTGCGGATCTTCCAGATCGAGTTACATAGGGTTGTGGACCATACCGTCGACCTTTGACCGACGGTTGACTTTTTGTTAACCGGTCCCAAATCATTCTAGAACGTCCTTGGGGATGTGTTTTATGTAAATTACGTGGGTTATCACTTGGGTTCTGAGATGAGATTTGGTATTTGTTTTAGGCAACGATCGGACGTGGATGCCTCGATATTCGTGTGAGGAAGTCAAAGCGCGGACTGTAGGTGAGTGACTTTAATATATGTGATATTGGTGATTACCCTGTTTTCGTAATTGTTACCCTGTGTGGATATGACTTGGTTTTAGAACTATGTTTTTTATTGAATTGTTATTTTTAATACTTAGTCTTCGATTTATGTTTATGAAATGAGATTTGACGTATATATTTGAAATATGGGTTGATTTGTATGATTGGCATGTTGTGATGAAATGTGAGGGCTAGTAGTGGACCGTTATCCCATTGTGATGAAGATTTGTTGCTTCGATATTGTTTCATTTCCCGCTTCGTTGATTCGTCCTAAATTTAGTATTTGTGCCTTGTTTCACTTTCTTAAGCTTTTGTAAGTTGAGTAACTTGTGCCTTGTCTCGTTTCTTTGAGCTGTTGTACATTATGGTTGTTGGCATTCCGCTCGGTTTCATTGAGTGATCTGGAACTTGGTTTCCGCTGGGTTCCGTTGAGTGGTCTGATTCCCTGCTCCGTCTAGATTCTATTGAGTGGTCCGGAATCATATCCAGCTTGGAATTTGTTGAGTGGTTCGATATCCATTGTACTCCACGATTCTGTTAAGAGGTCTGAAATCGTATCCACTCGGATTCCGTTGAAAGGTTCGAAATCCCTTATACTCCGCGATTCCGTTGAGTGGTATGGAATCCCGTTTGGTATTATGGTTCCGTTTAGAGGTCAAGGACCCGATTAATTGCTTTGTTGATTCTTCATATTGAGTTTGGATTGAGATAGCTTCAGAGATGTAGGCTTCAGCCAAACTGTGTCGTTGTAGCCCTACTTTTCGTTGTGCTGTATAAGTTTATGGTTGTGAGCTTTGTGACTTGTTTCAGACGAGCCGTTGGATGTCTGGGTGACTCCTTCGAGGTTTTTAGTGACTTGATTATGATTTCATAAAATATGATTTTACAATTGACGTTTATAAACCGAATCGATGGTTGGTTTTTTTATAGTATCACATACGTAGAATTATTATCACTCACATAAGCTTCGCGGCTTATCCGCATTGTTGTTTGCCCTGTGCACCATTCCCATGGTGTAAGGGCAATTGTGCAGGTATTAATAGTTACGATGAGCTTTGGGGTAGCAGACAGAGTTTAGAGAGCTTGGAGTGTTAGGTTACCCCTATACTTTCCTTAAACAGATGTGATTATTGTTGATTTCAGTTTGTATTCCTGACATCCCCCTACAATCTACTGTCGCTCGTCGATCCTAGACATACGTCGGGATAGGGGCGTGACACAATGTTTGTGGTGGAGTGAACGAGCAACCTTAATTTGGCTTGCAAAGACAACTATATAAGCAAGGGTGTTTTAGGCAGTTCCAATCATCGCATCTATTATACATATCTTTTATATTTTTCTTTCTATTTCAGTAAGCAAATAATGAAATGGTCTTGTTATCCACATATTTTTTTTACATCTACACACTCTTCTCAATTTTTAACTATCGAATTGAATCAATTGAAAAATATTTAAAAAAATAAATTAACAGAATATGTGTAGAAGATAAAAATAGTGTGTAGATAGTACCACACATAATGAAATTATTCTATTATTGCTAGTTTTCCAATAATTTAACGTACTACTGTTAGATTAATTTAAACAAACTATAACAGTCAACTTGTTCTCAAGTAGGAATTTGGATCCCGTTCGGATCCAAATTGTGAATCCTAAGGATCCTCACATCCTAACCGTTCATCGTACATTGCCCATTGCGTGGTCAGAAATCATTTTGAATTTTTTTTATTTAAAATTAAACACAAATAATACCTAACGAAAACTGACCGCACAATATACAATAAATTATCAAAATCAAGAGGTAAATATTCCTAAAATTCTCACAAAACAATCAAAAGAGGATACTCATCCCTCAAGTTGTGCAAAAATTGATGGAATGTGAGAGCAACTTCAGCGTATCAAAGGCCACCTAGGGCAACTTGCTATTGAATCCCCTAGTGAGCAGTAACTGTCTTTAATGAACAGTAAATGCCTTTTGCATCTCCACCCCTAAACTGAAAAGCCATGGCAATAGGCAATAAAATAATAGTCTTTTTTATTTTATAAAATAATACAAAATAATTTTATTTGTAATTTTGGATAAGATTTTTAATCGTTCCCGTAGCGCCACGTGTCATTATCCGATAAAAACAAATTTTTGTGATAGATTTCGATACGATTTTTATCCAATGTCGTTGTGCCACGTGTCGTTACCTTTTCAGAATCATTGAGGATAGACTTCCGATAAGATTTTTAACCAATCACGTTGCGCCACGTGTCACAATCCGTTTACAATCTTTGAGGATAGATTTCGATCAGATTTTTAACGATTGACGGCATCTCATTACCTGTAATCGGATCATGTGTAACTTCAACCCAGCTAGAACCAAGGACTAAAAAATCGATAATATCGGCGAAATATCGCCGATATTATCGTTTTTTGGGACCGGCGATATTTTCAGAGTATTCCATTAATTATCGTAAAAATATCGCGATATTATCGATAATATCGCGATATTACCTATAATATCGCGATATTTTCAGAAGGTGCGAATCGGAGAAGAACGCCGGAGCTTTTACATCTCCGGCCGACTGTAAAAGAGCACCCTAGACTCCGATCTAGGTATCAAAATGAAATACAAGACGAGAGGAATGTTTTTATAACTTCCGTTTGCTGTGAAACGATCAGAGGTGTTCGGAAAGTTCCTCGACACTCACGGCCTCGCCGGAGCTGGGTGTGCTTCCCAGAGACGGAGGAGAGGGAGGGAGAGTTCAGGAGGGTGGTGGGTCGCCGTGCTTCCCAGAGACGGAGGAGAGGGAGGGAGGGTGGTAGAGATGCTGCGGAGGAGAGTTCGAATTTGG
Organism: Cotoneaster glaucophyllus; assembly: GCA_036320875.1. NCBI lineage: Eukaryota > Viridiplantae > Streptophyta > Magnoliopsida > Rosales > Rosaceae > Cotoneaster > Cotoneaster glaucophyllus. The sequence goes on along the minus strand of CM070073.1, from coordinate 6,220,111 downwards.
GTGTGCGGCGTGCCTATGTGTGGGTGCGGAGGAGAGTTCGAGAGAGAGAGCTAGAGCTAAGCTAAGAGAGAGTTGAGATCTGAGAGAGAGTGAGGAGTCCGAGAAAGACTCGGGAAAAGAGAGAGAGAGATAGGGTGAGGGTTAGTGGCTGCCACGTGGCAGCGTGATGGAGAGTGAGAATCAAGATGGAGGGTCCAGATTAGATTAGGATAAAGGACTCAATTGCATAATTTATATAATTTCAGGGAAAGAGTGAAAATATAAATTAATTTGGGGGTGGGGTTTCACTTCTTTCATTAATTACTACATGTTTTTTACACTCACAATGTTTGCCAGCTCGCTATATAATCAACTTAAATCAGTTAAATCCATCATGCAATGCATTTCCTTCCAATTTTTTGTGATAAACTAATAGATAATTGACTAAATAAACATCCTGCAAAGTTTCAATAAAAATTTCCCAAGTTTTTCTTACAATTTCCGTGGTTTTTATTCAATTTTTATCGATATCGATAATATCCCGATATTTCCATCGATATTTCCGTGTTTTTGAACTACCGATATTTCCGATATCTTCGATATTTAATACCTTGGCTAGAACACAACGTAACATCTTCAATAAGCGTCCAATTCGTACCTGCATCATTAGTCATTTTGTTGGAAACCAATTGGATTGAAACTTTGAGTGAAAGATTGGAAAATGGTTGAAAGTATTTGAAAAAATATGAAATTGTGGTGTAAGGTAGAAGATAATGAGAAGGTATTTATAGAAAAGTAAAATCAATTTTTTTTTTCATTTTTAAATTTTTTCCAGATTTTTTTATTAATTTTTTGGTAACTTAATTAGTTTCTGCCGTTGGATTTAAAAAAAAATTCAAATCCAACCCTCTAGATTGTGCCATGTGGCACAACGGTAACATATCTAAATTTTTTCTTTTTCTTTTTAATTTTTAAAGGTGAATAACTTGGACTGTTGATCTGAAATCCAACGGCTAATATTGTGCCACGTCATCTAGCTGTTGGGTGGAGTTTTGAATTATTATTTTTTACGGTTGGAAATCCTACGATCCAAAAAATTTAACCGTTGAAATCCAACGGTCCCGAAGATGCCACGTGTCCCCATAAACGGTTACATTTCAGAAAGAAAACAGCGGGCCCCACCACCTGAAAAGTTGTTGGGGGTGCGCCTGACGCAAATTTTGTTATATCGTGGCTGACGTCAGCCTGACATCAGCTAGCCTTCAGGCTCTCAGGCTGTTGATTCCCGCCTGGCCTTATCCACTGAGCCTCCCCCGAGCTCAATCGCCCGCATGGGCTGGAGCAAGGGAGGGAGGCTATTGGGTTTTTTTGGTCACCTGTCCACCGAGCTATAGCCTCCGGTGGAGTTGCTCTGATAATATTCATAATAGTAACCTTTTCGTGAAGCTTTTTGAGTGGCTGGAAGATTTACACGTGTTGGAAGGTTTATGGTTCGGGGTTTTGGCATTCTATAAACATGAATCTTTGGCTGCCGACAACAATAAATAGTAAAATGCAACAACAAGGTTACATCATCTGGCACATCAAGGTAGCCGAACTTTTAAATAGAGGACATGTATAATTGGTTGCCATGAGGCCAATAATATAGAATAGATGTATACTACACCGACAACAAGTAGCTGGATATTTAATTTGTTGGTTAAGGCTTAAATACCAAAATTGAAATGTTTCAAGATGAAGAAAGAATACTACGGTCTAGTGGTTTTAGATTTGATTCTCGTCAAAGACGAATTTAAACCACATTGTGGATGCAAATTTCTTCCTCCTTGATCTTGGACAATTTTGCACCTACAAAACAATTAACACCTTAGGTTAAGGCCAAGAGCCTCATGAGCCCACGATGAATGGGGGGGGCTTTGGCCGAAGAACCTCCAATGCTAAGGTTAGAATTTAGAGAGAAATAGTGTTTAGAGAATTTTGGGATTTTTGCCAAAGTATTGGAATGAGTGTTTAGTGAAAATGGGAGCCTATTTATAGGGCTAGGCCGGTCCACTTTAGAGAGGAAGTGGCCGACCATTATGTGGTTTTTGGTTGAGTTTTTTGGTTTAATTAGCCAATTATTGGCTAATTAAACCTAAAGGAATAAATTGGTGGTTACAAAATTGATTAATTAGCATAATTGGGGTAATAAAGTGGAGAAAATAAGAAAGATAAGGAGCAAAGAAAGGTGGCCAGCCTTTGACTGATTTTGAGGTTAAATTGGATTTATTTTGTGGTTAATTGGATGATTTAATTGATATTTAATGGATTAATTGGGTAATTAATCCATTAATTAACCAATTAACATAATATTTTGGAGGTTACTTCGAAAAAAGGGAATTTGATGAGAAGGACTTTGAATTGTTTACCTCTTTTGGAGCATTTTTGACTTTGTTAAGGGATGATTGCCCGCTGCTCACGTGTAGGAATCCCAGTATGCCTCAAGGGTATTTTTGTCCTCTTTTACCCAAAAATCCACGTGTCGCCTTGTTATTATTTTTGGCTCCACCAATGCCCCCACACCTGTTGGGCTGCTCGCAGGAAAGGGCAACAGGTGTAGAGATTTCCTTGCTTTTAGGAAACTTAGGACTGCTTCCTATTTTGATGTAGATTCCCTCTTCAATAGGAAATTAGATCTTTCTAGGAAAGGGAAATAAATTTCTATCAAAGCCTATTTAAGTTCACCTTAAGTGGGTTATTAAATCAACTTTGGAGAGAAATTTATTTTACCCTACAAGAGAGATAGAGCTTAGAGGATATTTGTTCCCCCTCCTCTAGCAATCTTCTACATCTTGCCCGTGCAAAGGATCGTCTTTCGTTGATTTCTTCGTCTTCTCTGTGCCGCACCAATCTAAGAAAATTTTTCTTGTATTCTTTTTGGATAGTACTGTCGCGGGGCAGCCGTCGGGGTGGTGCAACACGTCGGCTGGTAGGGGCCAGGAGTCGGCTCGGCATGGGCCGAGGTGGTGTTGTGGCAGGGACCACTGCTTTAGGCTACTCAACTTGGCTAAAGCCATGGGCAACTTATGCGGCTGGGGCAGCGAACTGAGGCGCTGGGGCGTAGTGCTAGGTTAGCCGCATGGCTCATATCCTTTAGGCTTTTGGACCTGACGCGAGCCAAGCTGGCGATTGAGAAAAAATGAGGAGGTCGCGGGCTTCATAGGTTGCTGGAATGCTGGGCATGCAGGCCTCCTGCCTGCTAGAATGCTGGGTTGAGCTTCTTTACTGAGTACCATGATTGGCGTTAGCTGTTTAGTCATTTTTGTCGGGGGTAAAGTAGGCTGCTCCTGAGAGATGAGGTAAAGAGGATCAAGGCGGATGCAATGACTTGTCTGAACGCTGTTTTGTAGGCTATTATGAATGAAGGTGAAAAGAAGAGATCTTCCCGCCTGCACAAGATATGCATGTTGGGAAAAACTGAAGACTTCATCTGCTGCTTGTGAGGGTTTGCCCGCTGTCGAGAGGTCTGTGATTGACATGACTTCTTCTAATGGGAAGAGAAATGAGGCTGTTAGATCCGAGCATGTGGCGCTAACCATGTCGAGAATGGCTTGTACGATTGTTGATAGAATTGCTCAATGTAAAGGTCATTTCATGCCCCTAGTGCCGAAGTCTATATCAAGATGTCCGTTGAGAGCCAATTATGGTTCACATTTGGAGAAGCTTGCTATTATAAAGAGCAATGAGATGGACTCTGTTGCTAAGGTGGCGCCAAGGCCCATTTCCTCTTCGACCGAGACTGATTCGCCTGCTGGGAAGGAAGAGACTGCTTGCGTGGGCAGCTGTGAGAAATCCACTAAGCCTGCTTCTAGGGAGGCTGATGAGATCTATGTGCTCTTGAAACCATATCTGCTTGAAGACGTGGACGCGTGTGCCAAGTTTGTTGATGGCGTTAGAAAGGTTTGCTTGCCCAAGTTCCTTTGTGAAGCATACGACACAATATAGAATGACTGATCTACTTGCTATGATGCAGATATAGTAAGGCTGCCAAGGAGGTGAGCTGAAGCTTATTACTCAACTGAGGAGATTAAGAGGTTGGATTATGAGCTCGTTGCTTTGAAGGGGTCTAATATTTCTGGCCCCATTTCTCTGCAGCTTTAGACCGCTTGCCAAGAAATTGTTGACTTGAAGACTAGGCTTGATCCGATCCAAGTTAAGTATGAAAATGCAGAGAAGGAGATTGGATGTTACATACCTTATATTCAAGATCTTGAGTTTGCAATTTCTGAGCTTTGTTTCGCTGCTTATGCAAAGGATGAAGAGTTGATTGCTGCTTATAATCAAGTGATCCACTTCAAGAGAATCGTCAATAGGCTTGAACCCTAAATGTTGGAACTTCAAGGTGTACTGAAGATCAACGAAAGTCTGAAGAAAGAAGTGGATGAGCTGCAGCGCATCCGTGTTGGTCTGCTCGAGGAGAATGAGCAGCTGAAGGGTGAGAAAGATGGGCTCGAGGGTTAGAGACCTTCTATATTTCTCCGGAAGACTTGTTGACCTTTACTTTTGAGGCCTCCATTGGTGAAATAGTCAGAGATTTTGGTGCCCAGGCTAGAGCAGCCGGGGGTGAAGCGCCGGATGGTGCCGCTGATGAGAATGTCGCGGCTGCTGAAGGTGTTGCGACCGAGTAGTCGTGGAGTGTCCAAGCTGCTAAAGAGTAGTCTTCTAGGTAGTCTTTAGGATTTTCTTTGTTTCCCTCGTTGCTTTTTGCTTTGCTTGAACTCCTTCGATCTTTGCTAGATGTTTATCAATTTTGCTGGAAAATTTAATAAACTTGCTTCGTTCGCTTTTCTCCATCTTCGCTTCTTTTGTTCATGCCCTAACCTTTAGACTTTATAGACCAGTGGAAGGCGTGCTACTTTTTTATAAGCAGACAAGTCCGCTTGACCACTAGGCTGTTAACATTGGCTTTCTCCAATTCCGTAGGTTGCGTAGCAAGTATCACAACACTTTAGGACTTGGTGTAAGTCGTTCCACTCTTGGCAGAGGTGAAGCTTATCGACTACGTAGCATGTCGGCAGTGGATAAAACTTCGTATATGCACGCTAGCTTGTTTAAACCTTTCACAAGAATATGTGGTTGTATAAGTTTAGTGCGGTTTTACTGCTCGAAGGGCAAGCCGTAGGCAGTCTTCCGGAAACCGTAGGCTACCTTAGTGCACTCGGTAGCAGCATTAGGGTTCCAGGGCAGCCGTCCATCGAATGTACTGCGTAATGTGCCCCCTCCGTCTTTAGGGCCCGGTTCCCCTCGGATTAGGCCAAAAGACCCAAAATCCTTCAGTTAGCTAAGCCTTGAAAAAGACCATTGTGGCTACTTCTAGGAATCCCAGCGCAAGTCATCGTGCATCTAGTTATACTAGGGCAGCCAGGCTCATCCACGTCTGGATATTCGGAGTGTAGAGTTTATCCTTCCGCTTTAGAGAGTAGACCCATGTGGGTGTCGGGGAATTAGTTTACCCTCTCGCACTGGAGAGCATGGTTGGTCCCTCGGGAGGTGCAATTCCTACGGTGAGTCCCTAAGAAGGGCGCGGTCTTCTTTTGAAGTGCAGGAGTGATCAGTTGTTGTAAACATGCAGCCAAGCCAAGTTATGATTACTTCTGAATTCTTCATTGAAAAACAAGTGAAACGAATGAGAACTTAGCTGTAAGGTATGAACTGCATAACAACTGGATAGTCATCGGCTTATGAGGTGGTGCCCATCGAGTTGCTTGAGTCTTCGGGCTTTTGATGTAGCGGGAGGTCACACATGGTACTTCCTCAGATTGTAGGCGTTCCACTGCTTTTTGATCTTTTTGTCGTTTCATGATGGCGAATGTGTAATTACTCTTGCCGCCTACTCTGCTGATCTTGTACGGACCTTCCCAGATATGATCCATTTTTTTGGAGCCTTCTCTGCAAGCATTGATGAAGGCTTTTCTTAGAACTAGATCTTCAGGCTAGAATTGCCAGACCTTGGCCTTTTTGTTTTAGATGGAGATGAGCTGCTACTAGTAGGCTGCGATGCGGGTGATGGTCTGCTCACGCTTCTCATCTGCCAGATCTAGGCTTGTGGCTATCTCCTTTGTGTTCCACTCAATGCTTGGCAGTAGAGTGCTGATACTTGGCACGATGACATTGGGAAGAATAATTGCTTCTGAACCAAATACCAAAGAGAAATGAGCTTCACTGGTTGCTCGTCCTTTGGTGGTGTGATATGCCCATAAGCATCTGGGGAATTTGTCTGGCCATTTTCCCTTCTTGTCGGTGAAGGATTTCTTGAGGCAGTCGAGGATCATCTTGTTGGATACTTCGGCTCGCCTATTGCCTTAAGGATATCTTGGTATGGACATGTGCTGCTTGATGCTATACTTCTGGAAGAACTTCGCCAAATATTCGTTCGCGAACTGTGGGCTGCTGTTGGTGACGATGAACTGAGGGATGCCAAATCAGCAAATGATGTTCCTCTATACGAAGCGCTCTATGTCCGTTTGAGTCGTGGTCGTCATGGGCTCTGCTTTTACCCATTTGATGAAGTAGTCGGTTGCCATGATCATCATGCCTCTGCCCCCAGTAGTAGGCAGCATAGGTCCTACCAGGTCGATTGCCCACTGCATGAATGGTCAATGACTAGTCTGTGGGTGCAGCTCGCTGGTAAGCAGTGCTGGTACCGGCTTGTAGCGTTGGCAGTAGTCGTAACGATCGCACTTTTGTACTAACTTCTTAGCATCTTGGTGCATGGTAGGCTAGTAGTAGCCTGCGTTAAGAGCCTTATGTGCTAAGGATCGACCTCCGGATTGGTTTCCACAAATGCCTTCGTGGATTGAGCTTAAAACCTTCAAGCCATCGGGAGGCATTAGGCAGCGAAGATGTGGTCCGGTGTAGGATCTTCCGATGAGAATGTCATTCCACATGTAGTAGCGTGCTGCCTTTATTTGGAGCTTTCTAGACTCTAATCTTTCCATGGGGAATGTGTCATTGACAGGTAGTCTATAGTGGAATTTCGCCAATTTGGAGTTGTTCTAACATGTGACACTTTGACTGCTGGCTCCACTTCTATGCTCTGCTTGTCTAGATACTCTTCCGGAATAGAGCGTTTGTGTTGATGGTCGAAGGTGGAGCCTAAGCCGGCTAGCGCATTTGCGTGGGCGTTGTCTGCCCGCGAAACTTGAGTGAGAGTGTAAGTCTGAAATGCCTCAAGTTGCTTGCGTACCTTCTCTAGGTATTGGGTCATCCTTGGATATTGGTGATTAGCTGGGAATTGGAATGAATTGCAAGCTTTTCACTTCCAAGTCTTTTGTCATCCGGAGGTCTGCTAGTAGGGCCTTGTACTCTGCTTCAATGTTAGATACTTTGAAGCCTAAGGTGATCGCCTGCTCGAGCATTGAATCGTCTGGGGTGACAAGGACCACCCCTACCCCCGAGCCTTTGTAGTTAGATGCGTCGTCAACATGCAAATGCCAGAAATCTTCATTGAGGGAGCAGGTGCAGCTAAGGTGTGCTCGGCTGCCTCCGGGGCATCGTTGGGCCTCTCTGTTGCGTTGCCTAGGCTAGGCGTGAAGGCACGGTAGGGAGCCGTGGAGCTGGTGCCATGTTACACGTAGCAGGAAATGCTCAATTGCCGGTATTGGACCACTCTAGAGTTGAATTATGGAGCTAGGGTCGTGTGTAGCACAGCAAGAGGTGGTGCTCAACTGCCGGTACATGTTGCTCTTATGTAGAGTCTTTTGGGGTGACGGGGACAAAAATTGCTTCTGATTATGTCCTTCTAGTGTTCGTCTGCCCTTGGCGTGCCTTTTGAGTTGAGTTGGTCCGTTCGTCAAAAAACTTTGCACCGCCAGTGTCTGCGCCTTTATCGTCGTGCTTCTGGATTGGGCGAAATAGCACGTCATGAGGATAACTGCGTCTATCTGAAGGTATAACTTGAGCTTCCGGGTTGCAACAATTATCACCAAAGTTAGCTTTTGAATTTCTGGTAGCATCGAGGAGAGCTTTTGAACTGTGGAATACAGGTAGTCGGGCCCTCAGCTCTTCTCGTATGATGGTAGAGCTTATTACTGCTTCAGATACAGTCAAACATGCGAATAGGTCCTCCGTTGCTTCCGGTTTGGATAGTTAGGAGGTGATGTCAGGTATTCATTCTGATCATTGAATCTGGATCAGCAAACCTCATCCCAAAGTGAGTGCTTTTCTGCTAGAGCGAAAGAGTCTGCCAGAGTCAAATCTTCTTTCATGATCAATTTTCCGAACATCGGGTGGTCTGCTGGAAGTCCTTTTTGGAAGGCAGCTCTAGCTATCAAGTCGTTGCATCCGACTATCTTTGCCTTCTCTACTTTGAACCTCTTCACATAGTCGCGAAACGACTCCTTTGGGTTCTTCTTGACGTTGAACAAGTGGTCGGACTTCTTCTGGATCGAGCAGAAGAATGAATATTCTTTGGTGAAAACCAAAGAAAGTTCGTCGAAACTCTAGATAGATTGTGGCGGCAGGGTGTAGAACCAATCTTGCGCCTCGCCTTGTAGAGTAGTGGCGAATATCTTGCACATGAGATCGTCATTGTTTCGATAGAGGATCATTGCGCTTCGGTAGTGCTTTAAGTGTCTCTCCGGGTCTCCATCTCCTTTGAATGATGTGAAATGTGGCATGCTAAACTTGTGCGAAGGCTCTGCCTGCTCGATCTCGTCCGTGAATGGTGACCTACTTATGTTGGTCATATCCCGTCGTAGTGCCTCGTTGGTGATCTCGTTGCATTGGAAATCGAGCAATCGCTTGGTCAAGATTCTCTCTACTTCTTCCTGATTTTGCCTTTGTTGGGGTAGTGGAGCTCTCGATTACCCCTAGTTTTGACCTGCTGGTCTAGGCTGCTCTTCTACGTGCTCGGCTCGTGTATGTCGCGGTAGCGGTGCATGTGGTGGATTCCTAGCAGGAGAGGGATTTCGCAGGCTGCTGGTTAAACTTGAGCCGGATTGAGTGATTGCTTCTCTCCGCCCATTGTCCTGCCTACTCCGATGTGATGTGAAGAATGCTCCTTGCGGACCTAGCCGAGAATGAACACTTCGCTTGGAAGGCTGCTCATGTTGATTATCGGAGTGTGGCCCCAACCATGAGTGTATGCTCGTCCGTGGGCCTAGTCGAGAGTGCATGCTCCTCCGCTCGCTAAGATGGGAGTATACGTTATCTCGGGGGCCCAATTGGGAGTGTACTCTGCCCAAACGCTCGGTTCGGGGCTGGTCGAGTGGCTGCTTGCCGGGATGTTAATAGAGAGGTTCTTCGTCTGCCCTTGTCCTTCTTCAGGACACCTCGTTTGGGACACGTTGCATCTTGGTGCGCTGCAAGAGTTGTTTACCAAGGTCGTCTGTTGTGCTAGGGCGCTCGTCAACTCTATGACTTGTCGAGACAAGTGTTGTTTGCCATTTGGATTGGAAGAGCTTGGAATGAATGTGCCTCATTGAGCAGTGGAATGGTGGTAGACTCCGGGCGCGAGATTTGAGTTAGGAAATGCCAAATTCGCCGAGAGATATGGTGAGAATGCCCCCGGCTTGATGGTAGGTCCGGATGGTTGAGATAATCTTGGGCCGACTTGGGCTGCTTGAAAGGCCACGAGAGTATGATGGGCCACAAGAGTGAGCTGCTCGGCGGGAGCAGGCTGGACCACGGGAGTGGGCTGCCGGCGGGAGTGGGCTACCGGCGGGAGTGGGCTGCCGGCGGGAGCAGGCTGGACCACGAGGGTGGGCTGCTCGGCGGGAGCAGGCTGGGCCACGAAAGTGGGCTGCTCGGTAGGAGCAGGCTAGGCCACGAGTATGGGCTGCCCGGCGGGAGCATGCTGGACCACGGAAGTGGGCTGCTCGGTGGGAGCAGGCTGCTCGACGGGAGCATGCTGGGCCACGAGAGTGGGCTGCTCGATGGGAGCAGGCTGGGCCACGGAAGTGGGCTGCTCATTGGGCTCGTGTTGGGCTTGGAGTAACATGGCTTGGGCCGTGGCCTTGGATGGCACGGCTCGGGCCATGGTGATGGCGCCATGGACTTTGCCGTGGGTGGCTACTATGGTAGCCACCGCGGTGGTTCCCGTGGTGGAAACTCGTGGTGGTGGTGCCTCTCCACTTATTGTCACTTTCAACCTCGTGGATCGCCACGGTCTCATTTCTTGAATATTGGAATTTTCACTCGTGGAGTTTTCTAAATTTCTAGCCATTGTATTTTTTTTTCCTTTTTACGTTTTATCAAAGAATCTTTGCAAAATAAAAAATTCTAATAATAAGAACGTATGAAAAAATACAATTGGACTAGAAAATAGAGAAAAAACCTTTTTATGCGAGAGTCTTCTACGAGTGTGGATTTCTTTCTCTCAATGAAAGCACCAATTTGTGGATGCAAATTTCTTCCTCCTTGATCTTGGACAATTTTGCACCTACAAAACAGTTAACACCTTAGGTTAAGGCCAAGAGCCTCACGAGCCCACGATGAATGGGAGGGGGGGCTTTGGCCGAAGAACCTCCGATGCCAAGGTTAGAATTTAGAGAGAAAGAGTGTTTAGAGAATTTTGGGATTTTTGCCAAAGTATTGGAATGAGTGTTTGGTGAAAATGGGAGACTATTTATAGGGCTAGGCCGGTCCACTTTGGAGAGGAAGTGGCCGGCCATTATGTGGTTTTTGGTTGAGCTTTTTGGTTTAATTAGCCAATTTATTGGCTAATTAAACCTAAAGGAATAAATTAGTGGCTACAAAATTGATTAATTAGCATAATTGGGGTAATAAAGTGGAGAAAATAAGAAAGATAAGGAGCAAAGAAAGGTGGCCGGCCTTTGACTGATTTTGAGGTTAAATTGGATTTATTTTGTGGTTAATTGGATGATTTAATTGATATTTAATGGATTAATTGGGTAATTAATCCATTAATTAACCAATTAACATAATATTTTGGAGGTTACTTTGAAATATGGAATTTGATGAGAAGGACTTTGAATTGTTTACCTCTTTTGGAGCATTTTTGACTTTGTTAAGGGATAATTGCCCGCTGCTCGCGTGTAGGAATCCCAATATGCCTCAAGGGTATTTTTGTCCTCTTCTACCCAAAAATTCACGTGTCGCCTTGTGATTATTTTTGGCTCCACACACATTATTGCTAGTTTATTGTGAGCCTAAACTCACTTCCCCAACACCTAAGTGTAGATACTATGTGGTTTTAAAAAAAATGTGCATATAATTTTTTTTAGACTTTATTTGCTCCATTTTTAGTGTGCAATAGGGTTGTTTGGGCTAAAAATAGACGGTTGGGTCTGTCCAAGGCCCAAGACACTGATAGGATAAAATATCATGCTCCGATCTCGATATACGTCCAAAATTGACACGTGACATCACCACATACCTGTTCATCTTTCATTCCTCGTCACTGAGAAATGACTAAAGCACAAGTCAATAATTTAATTACACAATGACTTTCCTTTTTTACATTATAGATGCATTTAACCTCTGTGTTAGACTGCTTACATACCAAAGAGGGGATCAAGTCACTCTTAGTTCACCCTTCTTTTGAGCTCTGAAATTCTTAAGGAATATTAAGTGACAAAATCATAGAGTTGCAAAAACCACTTGTTAGAGCTAAACGAGCATGCCTCACTAGATTTTTGTGTACACCACGAAACCGTATGACAACAAGAATTGTCGTTTCATCATTCAACTTTACCACACTATTTCCCCACACAATTCTACAATCACAACAAAAATCAATTTAATGACTCAATGATATGCTATATTAACATTTAACTACTTTAATCAATCAACGTAATCATGTATCATTTCATGTAATTTATTGAGAGAAGTCTACATAATCCCTACTTGAATTTCATGAAAGGGTCAACTCTGAAATTCAGCACCATAATCCATCAACCCTAAATTTATATTTAACCGTCGATCATCGTTTAAGCTCTATTCTTCTCACTAGATTTCGTTTTTTAGATTATCTATTTTTAAAAGATGATCTTTCAGCGAATGTAGAAAAATAAACGGTCTGGGACATTGATATCAAGTTCACATTTTTATGGTTAGTGAAAATATTGCTCAAAATTTATAAATTCTCAAGAAACTATATAACATTAACTCATATTTCAGTTAATCGTAAACATCGAAATGTGATATCAAGGATCTAAACATTTGTCATTTTAAACTTCTTCCAATATTTTGTTATTTCTATAACCAAACACCCTTTGTAACCGTGACCAAACACCTATCTTCTTCTCCATCTTCTTTCCTTGCCATGCCAAATTGTTTTGTTGCATCTCATCCCCTCTCCTCCAACTTCTTTCCTCCAATCGAGAACTCAATCTCTACTCCCCAGTCTTCCAACCGTTGAACAGGCCCGACCCAGGCCCAGTGCGGGCAGGGCGATCGTCCGGGGCCCAAAAAAAATTGGGGGCACCAAAATTATTAGGGTGGTATATTTATATATGTTTTTATAAAAGTGTAAATGTATAAAATTTGATTTAATGACAAAGAAATATAACTAGAACTGGTGGTTTTGTTTTTTAAAATGAATGAGGAGGTCTTAGGTTCAAAACACCATGTGTGCTTATTTACATTTCAATTTTTACAAATTTCTTTTCGTAACAGTATAAATTTATAAAATTCGGCTAAATGATCAAGAAGTTTAATTAGAAGGAATGGTTTTTGTTGTTTAAAATTAACGAGAGATCCTAAGTTCGAAATGCTATGTGCATGTTTATTTTTTTCAATTTTTACAAATTTTTGTTTGGTTGTTAATTTATCTACTAGCTAGTAGCTATATGAGTTGCTATTTTTAAATATCTATTCCAATTCAATTCTAATTTTCAGCAAAAAGTAATGAGTAGACTAAATTTTTAGACAAAATTTGCAAATAATATTACGTGTCATCAAAAGGTTTAATTTAGTGTTCATTCATTACTTATACATATACTTAAAGACTCAAAAACATTAATACTTTTTTAATCTTATATTGACGAGGTTAGTAAATAAGAAAAAATAACTCACAATTTATACAAAAACACTTTAAAAGTTCTGATGAAAAGCAAAACCCATAATCTATCTACTTGTAAGCCCGAAGTTTTTTAGTTTCCTTCTCTTAATACAAAATAAATTAATTATTCCGTGTTTCTAAATAATTGAGTTTGAAGTGCTTTTCTAAATATAATTTTATCGATGTCTTACGTGTGAAAACAAATATTTTTTTATATGAAATGAGAGCACATTTTTTTACGTCGCCCCGGGCCTCAAAAATCTTTGGACCGGCCCTGCCGTTGACCAAAACGACACACCTCCACTCTACCCAACTCTCCTTCGTCAAGCTGAACGCCGTCCTCTTCTCTAAATTCTCTGCTACATCAATCAGCAAGTGATTTCAATAAAAAAAAAAATAGTCAACCTGTAACAGATTGGCCATGGGTGTCGATCACAAGGGATAAGAGACAAGGGTGGTTGGGCAGACGAAGAACCTTTGGTGGATCTGCCATTGCATCAACAAAAGTGAAGCAAAGGCATGGAGATGGTCGTTGGAGAAGATGAGGGAGCGGGCAGGGCAAGGAAAGAAGATGGAGAAAAAGAGAGGTGTTTGGTCTCAGGTATAAAATGTGTTTGGTTACAGAGATGCAAAATATTGGAAGAGAATTAAATGACATATGTTCTAGAATTATTGGGCCAAATTAAATGGTCAGAAAATTGGGTACTCCCCAGTGAGTACCCAAGTATTATCCTTCTTCATGTGTTTTGGAATTTTACCATGGCAATAATGATCCATTCATCTGGCAATAATGGTCCCTACACGTGGAGATAAATGAACTTTCATTTAACAGACATTTATAATTGGGGGCCATTAGGCGAATAATTGCAGAAGAGGTATAGTGCACCTGTAGCAAGTTGTTGGATATTTAATTTGTGGGTTAAGAGGATATCCACGATGGCAAGCTCATTGTGAGATTTAACTTACTTTCACACTCTATTAGTATAGATAATATTGTTTGTTAAAAAAAATTTAATTTTTCATCCCCTTTGAGTATATTTTTATTTTTCGATATATATTTAATTTTCATTTTTTGAACAAACGATATTATCTACACTAAGGGAAAAGGGGTGGGCTTAGCCTCAAAAAGAGCTAACAATAATGTAGTTCAAATTCACCTTTGGCGAGAATCGAACCTAAGACCTCTCACTTACAAATGAAAATGAATCCTTCTTAACCATTGGCTGATGACGACAATCAATAATAGTGTGACATCACCTAGGCTATGTCATCTGGCAATAATGGTCCCTTCACGTGGAGATAGACGAACTTTCATTTGACGGACATATATAATTGGGGGCCATGTTGCCAATAATTGTAGAACATAGGCATACAGCATTAGTAGTGAGTTGTTGGATATTTGATTTGTGGGTTGAGGTTTAGGTTTAGGTTTAGGTACTAAAAAGGAATATATAAATAAGTCTTCTACGTACAATGAAATACAAATTTAATTATTGTTCAACAATGTTATTCACTACCAAGGTTGAGCCAAACACGAGAACAGATAGAGAAAGATACTCAAGTATGTCTAGTAGAAAGTGTTTTGGTTCTTAGATCTCGAGCTTCAAGTCAAAACATGCACAAGAAGAGACAAACAAAATTCTAATGAATGTTAAAATAAGACGTGTTTCCATAACTACCTAGTCTACCTTTCCCTATAAATTCCAATTTCCAACTACCATTCATACATAAAAAAAAAAAACTAAAATCTTCAAGAAACCAAAAAATACATAAATTGAAATGACAAACAAAAAAGAAAATGTAGTCTTGTAAAAGTAGATTTTTGTTTACAAAAATTAAACAAGTATATTTCGTTTTATATTTTTCTGAGGAGCGCATTTAATCAGATTGAATAATTTCTTCCATCTACCCTTATATTTTTCCAGGGCTATAAACCTAGGGGTAATCTGAGGGAGATTAAACTTTTAACCAAATGTTCTACACCAAGTGATGTGGTTGTTGATAATTGGATTATTACTTAAGTGTTCATTAACGTGCTTATTTCCTATTGGTGATATATCATTTGGTTTGCAAACTTATTTAAGTGCAGAAAAGTAATGCATGAGTTCAGTGATGAAGCCAGAAATAGTCGGGAGAGGAATGATATTTAAAACAGTAAAAGGTCCAAGAAAAAATGTAGGCAACGAAATTCTTTTAGATAATAGACAACATTAATGTCGTTCATTCATAATGTATCAATATAAACAAGTTACAATTATTGCCGACAAGTTTTTATGTCATAAAAAGGCGCATAATAGGTTTTTTTTACATGCGAGAGGCATTTTTTGAATCACGAGTACTATGTAATACTTTACCGTCAATCGAATGATACTTTACATGAAATTAATGTCGTGATTCATATAGCTACCCACCCTTAATGTGAATCGAATAATACCTACCCTTATCTTTCCTTGAATGATAGCTTGTTTGATACCTTGCAAGACTCTTTACTTGTTTTTGCCACATTAACGCAAGACTCTTCTACTTTCTTGCATGTAAAGTCCACATTAAATTAATGTCGTGATTCTTATAGCTACCTACCCTTATCTTTCCTAGACTATTAACAAAAGTGGTTGATACTAATTTTCCAATTAATGTAGTGAGTTTGACAGAACGTGGATTTAGAAGAGTCTCGATATTGTACTAGCCAGATTTATCTTTCTTATTGTGCTTGATTAATTTAGCATTCTCATAACGGATAATGTTAAATAGAGAAACGTTTAAAACACTCAGATCATACAAGAAAAAAAAATCTCTCACTTATAGTGAAATAATAATTGCACAGAGATGAGCTTACTGACCTCTAAGGATGAGAGCAAATCCAGTCAACAGGATTTGCCCTAGATAATGTTTGTGGGGGAATGAACGAGCAACCTCAATTTGGCTTGCAAAGACAACTATATATGCAAGGGTATTTTAGGCATTTCCTATCATCGCCTCTATTTTTCATATCTTTTATATTTTTCTTTCTATTATTCATATCTTTTATATTTTTCTTTCTAGCAAGCAAATAATGAAATGATCATGTTATCCACACATTTTTTTTTACATTTACACACTCTTCTCAATTTTTACTGTCGAATCGAATCAATTGAAAAATATTAAAAAAGATAAATTAACAGAATATGTGTAGAATGTAAAAATAATGTGTAAATAGTACCACACATAATGAAACTATTCTATTATTCCTAGTTTTCCAATAATTTAACGTACTACTGTTAGATTAATTTAAACAAACTATAACAGTCAACCAGTTCTCAAGTTGGGATTTTGATTCCATCCGGATCCAAATTGTGGGGATCCTAAGGGTCCTCACATCCTAACCGTTCATCGTATATCACACATTGCGTGGTCAGAAATCATTTTGAATTTTTTATTGAAAATTAAACACAAATAGTATCTAATGAAAATTGATCGCATAATATATAATAAATTATCAAGATGTAAAGATCTCTAAAATTTCCACAAAAAGAATCGGAAGAGGATTCTCATCCCTCTCAGTTGTGCACAAATGGATGGAATGTGATAATATTCATAATAGTAACCTTTCAGTGAAGCTTTTTGAGTGGCTGGAAGATTTACACGTGTTGGAAGGTTTATGGTTCGGGGTTTTGGCATTCTATAGACATGAATCTTTGACTGCCGACAACAATAAATAGCAGAATGACATCAACAAGGTTACATCATCTGGCACATCAAGATAGCCCAACTTTTAAATAGAGGACATATATAATTGGTTGCCATGAGGCCAATAATATAGAATAGATGTATACTACACCGACAACAAGTAGTTGGATATTTCATTTGTTGGTTAAGGCTCAAATACGAAAATTGAAATGTTTCAAGAGAAAGAAAGAATACTACGGTCTTGTGGTTTTAGATTTGATTCTTATCAAAGACGAATTTAAATCATATTATTGCTAGTTTATTGTGAGACTAAACTCACTTCCCCAACATTTAAGTGTAGATACTATGTGTTGTTAAAAAAAATGTGCATAGAATTTTTTTTAGACTTTATTTGCTCCATTTTTAGTGTGCAATAGGGATGTTTGGGCTAAAAATAGACTGTTGGGTCTGTCCAAGGCCCAAGACACTGATATTTGTCTTAAAGCTTAGTAGATATTCAATTTGTGCACCAAAAGAACAGTGTGTGGCCCAAAATTCAAAATACTTTATGACGTGGCGATTGTGGGACGGCAACAATCCTCTTTCGGAAGTAGTGTTCAGTCGAGTTTTACAGAAGAAAAATACTTTTTCAATCCCAATTTCATAGTTTTGATAGGATAAAATATCACGCTCCGATCTTGATATACGTCCAAAATCGACACGTGATGTCACCACATACCTGCTCATCTTTCATTCCTCGCCACTGAGACATGACTAAAGCACAAGTCAATAATTTAATTACACAATGACTTTCCTTTTTACATCATAGATGCATTTAACCTCTGTGTTAGACTGCCTACATACCCAAGAGGGGATCAAGTCACTCTTAGTTCACCCTTCTTTTGAGCTCTGAAATTCTTAAGGAATATTAACTGACAAAATCATAGAGTTGCAAAACCACTCGTTAGAGCTAAACGAGCATGCCTTACTAGATTTTAGTCTACACAACGAAACCCTATGAGAACAAGAATTTTCGTTTCATCATTCAGCTTTACCACACTATTTCCCCACAAAATTCCATGATCACAACAAAAATCAATTTAATGACTCAATGATTTGTTATATTAACATTTAACTACTTTAATCAATCAACGGCGACCATGTATCATTTCACGTAATTTAGTAAGAGAAGTCTCCATAATCCCTACTTGAATTTCAGCAATAACACTCTAACCTTAATTCACAGGCACAAATGTCTACTGTGACCAATTTCTATTCACAAGAATCTAGGGCTTTGAATCAACTCAATGGAAATGAACAAGAGCTGGAACTCTGAGCCACTTAACGGAATTCAACTAGGATGTGGTCGCCTATCGCATGTTTGTCAAGCACAACCAATCCATATAACCCTAGATAGGTAGTGATCACCCATCGCGGATATACCAAGCATGATCACTGTTAATTGGTATGTGCATTTTTTTCCTGCATTAATAATCTTGTTAATTAACTTTTCGGAAACAGGTGGATTTTGTATGCAAGAAATGTTCCGAAATAGAAAGGGTTCGGGTTTGGTTGATGCTGATGCATAAGCATGTGATGTGACTGGCTTGCCAATTGCCATTCATGTTTTGAATTAAGTATGATTCATTACCCAAGAGTCTGAAAATCTTACTGATGCTGTTGCCAAAGGAAAATTTACAAAGTCTAAGAACTACTCGTTCATGTTCATTGGTTTCCCCAACTCTTTCTGTATAGTTCGACAAACCTCTGTAAATGAAATTGTCAGTTAGAAAATGACGTAGCGGATGATCATTGTATATTTGATATTATAACTTTCAAAATCTATAGAGACAACCTCTTCCAAAGGACGAGGAGGAAGAGTCCTGTAATTGCTTGAGAAGGCATATGTATGCCTCAGGAAGTACATCTGCCCGTGTAGACAGATAATGCCGAAGTTTCACTCACAAACCTTCCAACTCCACCATCAAACTGAGAACACGTTTAGCATTTCGCTTATGCGCATTTTCCCATAAAGCATCCGTTTTAGTTTTGTTAGTCCATTTCTCTCTTTGCTGCAGATGTTGGATGTTAGACTCTAATCCAATGGCTAATAGGTCAAATATAGTTAATAAGAATTGATGTGGAATGCAAGTACGATTAGGGTTTAGTTATAAGTTATAACTTGGACTCCAAGTAAAGTATATAATCCGGTTATAATTGGAGAATAAGGACTCTTGATGCTATCCTATTAGGATTGAGATTTGGTAGATTGTATCCTTGTACAATAAGGAATTCTAGTGCATGATTATGGGAACGTACAGTAGGGTTGTAGTAGTATAAATACCAAGGGAAGGTCCTTGCATACACCACCGAAACATATACTTAAAGACCCCATAGGTTTCAGTTATACAGTCGTGGTGAGTGTGCAGAAAACCCTCCTCTAAGTTCTAGGTGCTTTGGTGTGCTTGCTGCAGCTTCAGTCCTTGCTGTGCATTGAAGGATGTCTTCACAAGGTTAGTACAATAGTGTTTTAATATTACATGAACGTTTTAAGTCTAATAGCAGAGCCTTCAATTATTTATAACAAAAACAAGTTAAAAGGGAATTTTATATAAAATAGGCAGCCTATAAGTGAAAGGAAATGAATGAAATTTACCTTGTAATCTAGGTATATCAGAAAAGCAACTGTGCATACTTTCATGCGTCTTTTGTAGATGTTTCCCCTCCCATCGGTGTAAATGGACCCAAGAGTAGTATATATTCACAAATCCTTGCTTGGGGGAAGAGAAGGGAAAATAAGGGAAAACAAATGGATCTATTTTGTGAGATCCAAATAAACCGACACATGGTCAGTAAGGGAAATACAACACAAAATGAAGTCAAGAATATGTCCACAACCTAAAACTAAAAGCAGAGATGACTGCCCTAAATTTAACTAAATAAGAAAGAATAGAACAGTTAAGAGGAAAAGATAAAGGGGGAAGAAAGCTCAAGAAAATGCAAAATCTCAAATTTGAAACTAAGTGAGCTGAAACTCCAAGCAACTCAAGCAATCATTGTATAACTTTCTATGCTTATTGCCAATAAGCATTATGAGATGTTTCAAATGTGTAAATCCTATTTGACTCTGTTTGACTAATAAAACAATGAAATGGAAGCCTTTTAAAGTGAAGGCATGCGGCTTCATATGAAAAAGAAAAGAATATGCCAAATATATATCCGGGCAAACTAGTTGCCAAAGAAAATTTCATAAAGAGGCAAGTATATCAGCAATCAAGATGATCATATCCTGTTCTCCCCAAATACTCCGTTCTAGTGTTCTTATAGAATCTATGTGACACAACCCAATAAGCATAACCACTCCTACTAAATAGTTCTCAACTCCCATTGACCCTGCCGAGGCATTGTGATCAATCGCCATCTATCCTCCATTGAAACGTGTACATGTATGCGCACACAATGGTATTTTTTGAATGCAACGCATAGAAAGGTAATTTCTTTCACAATGAGAATTCAACAAGATTTGAAATTTATTGATACAGCCTCAAACAACACCACCAAAACCAAACCTTTCAAGTGTTCTTATACGGACAATGTGCCGACCTCAAGCTCATGAACATAAACTCAAACTTAGAACAACCCGAATATGAATACTCATACGAATTTAGTTCATAACTACCATTTCCATTGGGAATTTCGATCACTCACTGCCAATTTCCTCCAGCGTAATTCATACTTACATGTGCATACAAAGTTAACGTCTTTCACAATGGTAATCCAACAAAAAATGGAAACTTAGGGATGCCAGCTTCAACTAACTTTTACTAAATTCACCTGACTCCCCCACCACAAATTCTCAGGAAAATTCATTTCTCTGACTGAAATTCAAAACCCAATTCATAATACCTCTCAAAATTCACTTAAAATTCATCACCCAAAACTTAATCAGCAAATTAAACTACAACTAATCAGCAAATTACAATCAATACTTCCAAGAAGAAAAACGAAATTAACAAAATTAATCAGAGAAATGTAATCCACCTCAAGTCCCAGAGAGCTCCAGAAGCGAAAGCAGAATAAGAAAAGCTCGGAGCAATTTGGAACTGAAAATTGCCGAGGAGAAGAAGAGACTGATCCGTAATTTGGCCGAAACGACGAGATTTACCGTCGTTTTCGCGACGCGACTTAGAATCTTCCGCCACTGCCGGTGACTGTTTGGATGGCGAGCTCGTCCAATCGGAAAAAGGAACCCGCGGGGAAAATAAAATGAGGTCACGCGTCGCGAGGTGATTGGTAGGTGCGGGTGAGGTTAGTGTTGTCGAAATCCAATTAACCGGAAGTCGGGCGCAATAAAGGAGTGTAAGTGGGTGTCGGATCGAGTGCGGTGGGAGAATCGTGGCCGTTGAATAGGACATTAGCCGCCTGGGTAGGTCTTGAATTTTCAATTGGTCCTCTTCTGAAAAAGGGACACACTTTTCATCAATAAATGTACTCGGAATACACACGTTCTCTATCAATATTATTAAATATAAGTTGAGTTTTTATAATTATAAATGACTTTTGAAATTCACATAATTCGTTAAATTTTTTTAAATAAATAAATAAAAAAAAAAACAGTTTGGTAGAAGGTAATTTTAAAATTATAAATGTTTCATTATTTTTGCCGTTCTTCTTTTATATATGTAGATTAGGGGTGGGTTCAAAAAACCGAAAACCGAAAAAAACCGACAACCGAACCGGACCGAGGCCGAAAAAAACCAAACCGAAAAAAAACCAAACCGAAACTGTCAAACCGAACCGAACCGAATCTGGCCAGTTCGGTTTCGGTTTTTGAGGTTCGAAAACCGAACCGAACCGAACCGAAATATATATATTTAATTATTTTTTTCAATATTTATAAATAGTTTAGTCATACAATCTTAACAAAACAAAACTTGTTGCCAAGTTGGTTTCTGTGAAACTTTTCAAGTTCGAGCCCTCATGGGTTCGAGCCCTCATGTCTCTACTAAGAATTTTTTTTAAATTTTTGGGAGAAACAAAACCCTTTAACCCTAGCGTAGCAGCCGCACTTCATTTTTCATTCTCTCTCTCGTTCCCTGCCTCCAAACTCCCTCCATGAACCCTAACCCAGTAACCCTCTCGCGCAGCCTGAGCCTCCTCTCTCTCTCGCTCGGTCTTCAACTCAATCGCTCTGTCTCTCTCAATCTCTCAGGCGACCCGCGACGGCGTGACCCTTCTCACTCTTAATCTCTCACACCTCGCCCTCGCCGTCAGTCTCTCATCTCGACAGCAAAAGGTTAGCCGTTTCGACTTCAATCACTTCTCTCTCTCTCTCTCTCTCTCTCTCTCTCTCTCTCTCTCTCTTCAACTTCAATCACTCTCTGTCTCTCTCGGTCTTGAATCCCAGGCGACCCGCGAATCCGCGACGGCAGGACCCTTCTCCTTGAAAGAATACTCCCCAAATTCCCAATTATCCCAAATCCCCAATTATCCCAAACCCAAACCCAAACCCGAACATCGAACCAGACGCTTCAATTCTTTGTAGTTTCAGACGATATCATTCTTCCTCTTCTCTTCAAGTTCGAAACTCAAATATAAGGTATGAGGTCGATTTTCAGATTTCGAAATCAGGGAGGGGTTTTGTTTAATTTCAATATCAGTGTGGCGTTTTTAGAGGGGCTTCAATTGAATGGGGTTTGTTCAATTTCAATTTCAGTTTCGGGTTTCAGCTTAAAACTTTGGCTTCAAATTCATTAGTGTGGTTCTAATTCTATAAATTTGTGAAACGTAGGGCTTTCTGTTGGATTGAATTGGGGTTGTTGCGTTGGTTGCTGTTGCTCGACCGGCCGGTAATAAAAATCTCAACCCTTTGCTTTCTGTGAATATATTGGTTTCTTGCTGTGAATGTGAATTGAATTTTTGATTTCTCTGTGTTTAATTTTCTGTTCTATTTATCTGTTGAAATTGGTTCTGATTAGAGAATGATTCATTTCATACTTTGCACTTACTACTTACTCTTGGATTTATTAGTGTTATGAAACCACATGTATCTGGATTTCTGCTTACTTTGGGCTTCTGCTCACCGATTCTTCCAGATCTGGTATTTTATTGACTTGTGAATTTCACAGTGTGCTCATTTTCAGTGTGATTGTTTCTGGGTTAGAAGGATAGGACTTTGTGACTCCATATCTGCCTTTAATATTCAATGCGATTGTTTTTCTATTTTCTGGATTTTAATCTTGCTAGCAAATTAAAAAACAGTAGGCTAAAGAACAACTGGGCGAGCTATAACAATTGGGCAATGGGAGAGCTAGAACTGGGCAACTGGATTTTAATCTTGCTAGCAAACTAGTATCTGTTTGTCATGTTTGAGTCATTGAGTGTACTACCAGTCCACTGGGAGAACAACTGGGCTATGGATCACTCCCTAATTAGAAACCTAGACAGTTAATTGTCGACTAATTAGATGCTATGTTACATGCTTGCTTTAATCATGTTCTTTTGTTTATTTATATGTATGTAGAAATGGCAAGTGGAAGCTCAAAGAAAGGTGCTATGTTGCCTCCTAGGCCACCTAAGCATTAAGCTTGAGCTTGAGGACTTGGAGGAGGATTTTACTTGTGCAAGACATTAAGTGATGAAACCTTGAAGATTTATTTGACTTATGTGATGTTTAAATTTGGACTTTTGAGACTTTATGTTTTTAGATTAATTAGTAACTTATGTTATGCTTGCTGCTATTTTCCATTTTTTTGGAGGGAAGAAGAAGGAAAGAAAAGAAAAAAAAAGAAAAAAAAAAAAAAACCGGAACCGAACCGAAACCGAACCGGAAAAACCGAACCGAAAAAAAAACCGAACCGAAAAAAAATGGACCGAACCGAACCGAACCGAAATTTCGGTTCGGTTTCGGTTTTGGCAAAAAACCGAACCGTTTAGAACCGAACCCACCCCTAATGTAGATAACAAAAATTCCCTTTTTTTTATAATAGTAAAATATTTTTCTGTTTTTTATTCAAAGCAACAACTACAAGTAATATCCATTAAGTCAGTTATTTGGGAATTAGATAATGTTAGGAGGATTAAATTTGTAAATAAAGTTTTGAAAATTAAAGGACATGAACCTTGATGATTAGTTTATTACTTAAACGTTGATAAACTTGTTCATTCTTATTGGTGACACATCATTGAATTTACAAATTTAGTCTTTCTAATATTACCCTTTGAAATTACTGTTTTAATCCTAACTAATTGATTTAATATTTTGAATTGATAAATTTTATTTGAACTCATATACCATTTTTCGACACCCAACTTACTATTTACACCTATATTATTTTTAATTAAATACTTAATATTTCTTTAAACCCAATATTTTTTTTTTGGTCAATTCTTTAAACCCAAATTTACTACCTAAACTAACCTCACTAACCTAATTCAAAATGTAAATTTATCTTGACACCCATTTAGAAAATAAAATCTCAAATTGAATAATTTGGTGAAGTTTCTACTTGCTTATGGGAATTATGAAAGCTTTATGGAGTTCGACTTTTGTGGACAAGTTGAATAATTTGGTGAAGTTTCTACTTGTTATGAATCTTTCATATACTAATAATAATTTCTTTTTTAATTTCCCCTCCAGATTGTATGGCTTGAATTTGAGGAACTGTTGTGTTTGTTGAGAAGATTAAATGCACCGCAGTGGCAAAAAAGTTAAAACAAACTTCAAAGTAATTAAAAGTATATCCAGAATGAATATTAGAGTTTTTTTTTTTTGGTCCAATTTGAAAGAACATTAGGTTAAAAGGGTGAAAATCCTTCAGCCTCCATCCTCATCAACTCAATGCCATTGCTACTCCTTTGTATACTTCTCCATGCATATCTAGTAAAAAAGAGAAAACAGGAAGAAGAAAATAATATTTGCCAAAACTGCATGAAAGGATGAGAGAAATATGGAATTATAATATTTGCCAAAAATGCATGAAATAGATGGAAAATGATCCTCGCCAAATCATTCTCTTGGGGATCTTGTAATCATGTCCGTTCATCGTACATTGTGCGGTCAGTTTTCGTTAGGTACTATTTATATTTAATTTTAAATTTTAAATAATTTCTAACCACACGACGTACGATGAACAGACATGATTACAAGATCCTCGGATCTCTAGGAAAATGATCTGGCCATGATCCTTTTTCCGGAAAAGATGAGGCAAGTAGTATATGCCTAACCTTTGAGGAAACCAAATTGGCAGAGGAAACCAAACTTCATGAAAGGATGAAAGAGATAAGGAATTATAAGATTTGCCTAAACCATCGAGGAAACCAAATTGGCAGGGGAGGTTTCGCCATCATATACGATGTGAAACTCAAAAACCCATCTTCTTAACTTCTAGCGTTGATAGCCGTGAATTGAAACAAAAAAAACTCATCTTCTCCACTCCAAAAAAATATTGTTTTTCTCTATGAGAGCTCTTAGGGTTTTAGCGAGAATGAAGGTAGGATAAACATTGTATGATGATAGGGTTTAATTTTTGGGATGAGTTTATTGATGAATATTAGCTTTATTGTTAATTATATTTGTACTTGATGATAATTATGCAATAGGAAAAAAACAATTCACATTTTAAGTTTAAATTGGGTGTAGAAAGAGGTTATATGAATCCAAATAAAAATTTTCTTTTGAATTTTACTAAAAAAAAAAAAAAAAAAAACAATTGTTGGTACCATAAATGCTTTATTAGTTGACGGTTATATATCCATTTTCGTTAAGGTTATAAAAGATATGTTTTTTTTTTGTTTTGGAAACTTATAAAAGATATGTTTTGGCTCCAAAACGATATTTAATATTTGTAGTCGGAAGAAATCGAACTCGAACTCAAAAAAAAAAAAAACTTGAAAAACTGTCGCTGTGAGAGTTTCGTTGGCTGTGATTGCGTTCTCCCATGGCACCCTCCAAGCTCGCCATTCCCTCGATCTTTCTTGCCCTAATTTTCTCCCAGATTCGGGCTGAAATTCCAATTCCGGAATGGGGGCGAGCCGTGCCCTCCCCAGGTTCATTTCTTTCGTCTTCTGCGAATCCTATTTATTGGGTGAAATTTGTGATTTTTCAAGTGTTTGTGGATTCGATATTTTCCCTCCGTTTTCTCGCCATCCAAACAGATGTTACTTAAGTTAGAGATCCTTTGGTTTTTCAAATGGGAAGTGTGTGTAATTCTTTCCATTTATAATATTGTGTTTATGTTTTGGAATGTAAGTAATACTGCCAATTAGCTGAGCTCTGATGCTTACTTGCACAGCTTTGACTTTTTAGTTTCTATAATTTTAATCAAAGAAAAAAAGATGCGTAATTGTTTAGTTACTCTGTGAGTAGAAACAACATCGATATTAGTTAAATTTCGATTTCGAGCATTTTAAGTGTTTTTTGAGTGCTGTTTGGGTTTTCCTGGCTCCTGGCTGACGGTTTGTGTTTCTTTAATGTTGAATTTAACCACGTAACAGGGAAGAATGAACCCGATAGCATTCCTCCATTCCAGTGTGAAAATCAAGTCTCTACAGGTTAGGCCTATTTGCAAGGAAATTCAGGGATGCAGCTTCAAACAACTTTTACTAAATTCACCTGACTCCTACCAACCACAAATTCTCATGAAAATTCATTCCTCTCACTGAAATTCAAAACCCAATTCATAATACCTCTCAAAATTCACATAAAATTCATCACCCAAAACTTAAATCAGCAAATTAAACTACAAGTACAACTAATCAGCAAATTACAATAAAAAAAATGAAATTAACAAATGTAATCCACCTCAGGCCGTAGAGAGCTCCGGAAGCGAAAGCAGAATAAAAAAAGCTCAGAGCAATTTGAAACTGAAAATTGCCGAGGAGAAGAAGAGACTGATAGGTAATTTCGTCGAAACGACGAGATTTACTGTCGTTTTCGTGATGCTGACTTTAGAATCTTCCGCCATGGCCGGTAACTGCTGGATCTAGGGTTGGGTTCAAAACGTCGAAAATCGAAAGAATGGGATCACATACCGAATCGGAAAAAAAAACTAAACCGAATCGAAATTTAATGTTTCGGTTTCGGTTTTAAAGGTTCAGAAATCGAATCGAACCGAACCGAATTCTTTTACACTTTATGAATGAATGTCCATGATGTTTCTTTTGTGAATCTTTGTTGCCAAGTTTGAAACTAAGCCTTGATATTTTTGAAGGAGCATACTTGGTTTAATTAGAGAGGACATCCCATTGGTTATAGAAGAAAGTTTTGGAAGGCTTTGGAACTTGGAAGAGCTTCTCTATTTGTTTGATTTTAGAATGGCTCTCTATTTGTTTGCTTTTGGAATGGATACAGTGGTCATTTTTCTTTGCAGTTGAAGTCGTTGATAAAATAGAATTGTTTTATATGATCTTGTATATGTACAAATATCTTCTCACTTTTCCCATTTTCTTATTATTAGTCTTCCAATGCAAATCTCCTTTCTAAATTCTATGTTAAAAAAAATCAAGTTTTATGAAATTAAAAAAAAAAAACCGAACCGAACAAAACAAAACCAAATAAAAAAAATAAAAATAGGGGTTAATGCAGTGTATGGGTGAGGTGAGTGGTGGACATCTAACCAACGGGAAGTCGCGCACAATAAAGGAATGTAGGTTGGATCGAGTGATGGGGAAGAATCGTGGCCGTGGAATTTCTACCGCCTTCTGCGAGTTCTAGGGTTTATTGGATGAAATTTGTGATTTGTCAAGTGTTTGTCGGTTTAATTTTGCCCTCGGTTTTCTCGCCATCGAATCAGATGTTACTAGAGTTGGAGAGTCTTTGGTTTTTAAATTGGAAGTAGGATTCTCTCCTCTTATATTCTCATCCTATTTCCTCACGTATTGTTTTTTGTTTTATTGTCTTTATAAAAAAAAAATTAATATAAGATGTTGACGTGGTTAAACGGTAATTGTTCAAATAGAAGTGGAACGGTAACCGTTCAAATAGAAATGGAGAGAAGGAGAGAGATTAAAAGGGAGAATCCTCCTTTAAATTGGGAAGTGTTT
The DNA here is from genome assembly GCA_036320875.1 of Cotoneaster glaucophyllus. Classification (NCBI taxonomy): domain Eukaryota; kingdom Viridiplantae; phylum Streptophyta; class Magnoliopsida; order Rosales; family Rosaceae; genus Cotoneaster; species Cotoneaster glaucophyllus. The sequence continues at coordinate 6,192,441 of CM070073.1, read as the reverse complement.
GTAATTCTTTCCGTTTATAATATTGTGTTTATGTTTTGGAATCCAAGTAATACTACCAATTAGATGAGCTCTGATGCTGACTTGTACAGCTTTGATTTTTCAACGTTTATAATTTTAATCAGAGCAATAAAGATGCTTAATTGTTTAGTTACTTTGGGAGTGGAAACAACATCGATATTAGTCGAACGTCGATTTAAGTGTTTTTGAGTGCTGTTTGGGTTTTCCTGGCTGACGGTTTGTGTTTCTTTAATGTTGAAGAATCCGAAATAACAAAGATCACTGAGCTTATAAAAGAGAAGGAGAAAGTAATTCAACAGAACTCGGGTAGAATTTCTTCGATGGAACTCAAACTAAAAAAGAACAATGAGCTTATAAAAGAGGAGGAGAAAGTAATTCAACAGAACTCGGATAGAATTTCTTCCTTGCGGAGTGAAATCGAATCTATCCAGGTTAGGCATATTTGCATGAAATGCCAGAAAACCAATTACCCAATCTGTTTTTCAATGACAGTTAGTTTACCTGTCTTTACCAAAAAAAAATAAAAATTATCTGCATATTGATTTCTATCTATGTTTCTGTATTTTAGAAAAACGGGTCATTAGTTGAGCAGCAGGTTGGGAAGGCTCATGCACGTGCCGATGAACTAGAGAAAAAGGTTAGATACAATGAAGTGGACTATTTTACCATGTGAAAACCACTACATTCTTATTGCCAAAAAAAGGGAGTACTACTGAATTGTCAATTCATTCTCCTATGCAGGTTAATGAACATAAAAAAGAATTACAGTTGCAACTTAAGGAGAAAGAGGACTTGAAAGCCCGGTTAAATGAAGCTAAGGTGAAGATCAATGATTTGCGTTTAGAAGTAGAGAATGAGAGTTATTTTTTGTCATTCGGAAGAAAAGTTATGTTGTAGCTGAATGTGTTCATAGTGAAAGTCCTTTGTGATTTTAATTATAAGAACAAAACATTGTCTTGCGTTGGATTTAAGTGTTGAGTAAAGAATGATTGTAAGGGAATAAAAAGGATACTAAAAGTTGTGTTATTTAACTCAACTCTGTCAATCAATCACTGTTTTGTTTTTGGTTTGTATTTTTGTGACTCTGTAGATATTGTCAATTCGTTTCATCTCCTTTTTGTGATGAGTCCTCTGTTCGTTTTCCCAGAAATAAGTTTTTGATGTGAATTCGTTTCATTCACCTATGCAGGTTTGTGAACTTGAAAAGGAATTACAATCGCAACGTAATGAGATAGAGGACTTGAAAGCCCAGGTAAATGAAGTTGAGGTGGAGATTAATGAGTTGCGTTTAAAAGTAGAGAATGTGAGTTATTTGTCATTTGGAAGAAAAGTTATTTTGTAGCTGAATGTGCTCATTGTGAAAGTCCTTTGTGATTTTAATTATAAGGACAAAACATTGTTTTGCATTGCATTTAAGTGTCAAGAATGATTGTAAGTAATAAAAAGGATACTAAAAGTTGTGTTATTTTACAGAACTTGGCCAGAATTTCTACGTTGGAATTCGAAATAACAGAGAACAATGAGCTTATAAAAGAGAAGGAGAAAGTAATTCAACAGAGCTTGGCCAGAATTTCTACATTGGAATTCGAAATAACAGAGAACAATGAGCTTATAAAAGAGAAGGAGAAAGTAATTCAACAGAACTTGGCTAGAATTTCTACGTTGGAATTCGAAATAACAGAGAACAATGAGCTTATAAAAGAGAAGGAGAAAGTAATTCAACAGAACTTGGCTAGAATTTCTTCGATGGAACTCCAACTAAAAAAGAACAATGAGCTTATAAAAGAGAAGGAGAACGTAATTCAACAGAACTTGGCCAGAATTTCTACGTTGGAATTCGAAATAACAGAGAACAATGAGCTTATAAAAGAGAAGGAGAAAGTAATTCAACAGAACTTGGCTAGAATTTCTTCGATGGAACTCCAACTAAAAAAGAACAATGAGCTTAAAAAACAGGAGGAGAACGTAATTCAACAGAACTCAGATATAATTTCTTCCTTGAGGAGTGAAATCGAATCTCTCCAGGTTAGGCATATTTGCATGAATTGCCAAAAACCTAATTACCCAATCTGTTTTTAGAATGACGTTAGTTTATCTGCATGTTGATTTCTATCTATGTTTCTATATTTTAGAAAAGCGGGTCACTAGTTGAGCAGCAGGTTGGGAAGGCTCAAGCCCGTGCCAAAGAACTAGAGGAAAAGGTTGGACACACTGAAGTGGACTATTTTAGTATGTGAAAATCACTACATTCATGTTGCAAAAAAAAAGAGAATATTACTGAATTGTCAATTCATTCTCCTATGCAGGTTAATGAACTTGAACAGAAATTACAATCGCAACTTAAGGAGAAAGAGGACTTGGAATCCCGGGCAAATGAAGCTGAGGAGAAGATCACTGATTTGCTTACAGAAATAAAGAATGTAAGTTATTTTTTCTCGTTTGGAAGAAAAGTTATTTTGCAGCTGAATGTGCTCATAGTGAAAGTCCTTAGTGATTCTGATTATAAGAACAGAACATTGTTTTGCATTGGATTTAAGTTTCAGTAAAGAATGATAGTAAGGGAATAAAAACAGATGCTAAAAGTTGTCTTATTTAACTCAACTCTGTCAATCACTGTTTTGTTTTGGTTTGTATTTTTGTGATTTTGTAGATATTGTCAATTCGTTTTATGTCTTTTTTGTGATGAATCCTTTGTTCGTTTTCCTAGAAATAAGTTTTTGATGTGAATGTATAGAGTGTAGGTTGATATCCTTCCTTAGCACCAATGTTGACACAATTGGGGTGCTGTGATTTTTTTTTATTACTATCTCGACTTCCATACAATGCTGAACAAAAAAGTCTTCTTTTTTCCTTTTCTTTCATATCATTTTATACTAGTAATTGTAATGCTACTTGGAATTTTGCTTAATGTTATCCCGTGGGGATAGTGGAATGATGTCTGATGATCTTTTTACAGACTGGGAGGACTAATGATGAGCAGGAGACCAAAATCCGTAAAACTGAGCATGCTCTTGAAGTTAAAGTGGCTGAGGTAATTTTTAAGTCTCTGCGGAAGCGCATTTTTCTAGATTTGGGTTGGTGCTTATGCTCAGTCTATGTTTCTAAATTTGTCTTCAGGTGGAAATGTGGAAGGCGAAATTTGAAGCGTTAAATGAGGTATTAAGTTGCATGAATTCTCTCTCCCCCATTTTAACCGTCTCCCAATGTTTGTCTATATTCTTTTTGAGGTAAGTGTAAATTCAAAAAAATCAATCAAGTTAGTTTCTTAACGGTCGTTTTTTTGGGTGACAGGAAGCAAAAAAGTTCAGCAAGCCATATGTTGATCCTCTGACCACAGTAACAAAACGTCATGTCGATAAGGCAGTTATTGCCTACGAGAAGTTTCTCAAATCTGCATCAACATACCATCATCAGGTATCAGTATCAATTTGAAATAACCTCCATTCATTATGCTACTGTTAGATACAAATTATTTCAATGGTTGATTGCTACAAGTTCGTTTATTATCATTCCTTTGTATTCCATTTTCTTTTTCCTCTCCATTTGATGATGGTAATTATGAACTGCTCTGATCAATCAATTCCTCGAAACGTAAGATGACATATATGTTTTATCTGCTATCTTATAGTGGCTGCGTTGAACAGTCAACAGTTCATATGTTACTTGCTGTTGAAGAATGTTACTGCATGTTGTGAATGAATTACGGTTTCTTTTCTATTCCTTTTGATGTTCTTGCCATGGTGGATGCACCCGTAGCGTAAGCCATTCACCGAACCAGCTATAGTAGTTTATTAAATTTTGTAATCAATATTTCTTCAAGGTTTAAGGGACAGTAAAAGGTTTGCTGAAGAGGCATGAACTGACAAGACCTCTTGCTACAAAGGAGTTGGAGTGGTATGCGGTACGTGTAATGAAATCAATCTTCTTGCATTCTTTGTTTGTTCTGTTTTCTTTCTTTGAATTTTATGTTTTATCGCCTTATTTAGTCGCAATTAAAATGTTGCAGGCCTCGGCTTTGGTGGCCCTGCTCATCATAATTCTGTTTAGAATTTTCTCCTCACTTTTCTGGTTAGTTACTTATATATGCTCATGCATGCACACCGCATTCTCTAAACGAAAAGTAACCCTAACATATCTCTGTTTGCTGATTACGACTTTGTGCGTCGTTATGCAGTACAAAGTCTAAAAAACCTGCTCCAGGTACCAGCCATGCGCGTCGTAAGGCTTAAAAGGGGCCATCCCGAGAAGTAAGCTGCTACTGGCTTTGTTTACATGTCCTTTTTCCTGCATGATTGAATCGTCAGTGTAAAATGTTAGAAACTGTGATGCACTAGGTTTTTTTTTTTTTTTTTTTGGAAACTAGATTTCATAGAAACCTGGCAAAGATGCAAAAGGGAAACACGAGAGCTCACAACCGAGCAAACAAACCAATCCTAACAACTGAAGAGAAGAAAGAAACGAGAAAGGAAATAAGACGATGCACCTAATGCTAAAACGTCCCAACTCGCCCTATCACAACAAAAATACTTAATGAGGGCAGGGAAGCCCGTCATTACAGAGAACGTGAACCAGAGAAGATGGGGGTCTATCAACCCAAATGAAATCACATACTTCCCTACAACTTCGCGAAGCAAAAGAGTCCGCCACTGAATTGGCCGATCTTGGAATCCAAGACCAGCGGCAACATTGAAAGACCTCACCCAAAGCTAAACACTTACTTAGAATGGGAAAGGCTTCCCAGTTGCCAGGAGTACACCGGTTGTTTAAACTAGCAATAGAATCCAAAGAGTCAGATTCAATGCACACCGAAGACCAACCTCTGATAACTTCCAAATTGCATCCATGAAAAATGGCAAGAGCTTCCGCTTGAGCCACATTTGCTGCCATAATTTTGTGTCGAGAAGCAGCAACAAATCTGCCCCTGTCATCCCGAGCAACAATCCCAGCGAAACCCCTGCCATCCCCAGCCAACCAACTCGCATCCACATTTATCTTGATCATACCATGGGTTGGGGGGTCCAACTAGCCTCACGGTCCACCCCCCTAGGGAGGAGCCCCGAAGCTGGGACAGAGATCACCCTTGAGGCATGAAAAGCCGAGATAGAGCGAGAAATAGCCGCCAGAATTTGAGGAGGATTAATTCTTTGATTGTTAAAGAGGAAGTCACACCTTGCTTTCCAGATATTCCAACACGTAAAGGCGATGTAAGACAACAAGCTAACCATCTCAACCTTGGAACCACTTTCCTCCTCACAGATAGTAGACAGCCACTGGGCCCAGGAACTCCCATGATCCCGCATCGAACGGTTTGCAAGCCTCCCTCCACACCATATAGTTGTCACCCATGAGCAACCAAGGAAAAGATGCTCAATAGATTCATTATGAGATTTGCAGATAGGACACAAAGGGGTCGGCACGGATCTTCGTTGATAGAGGCCCTCCATTGTGGCAATAGCCGAATGGAGAGACCTCCACATAAATAATCTGATCTTAGGGGGGGTTTCCAGCACCCAAATAAGCTTCCAAAGCTTGGAAGGAACACTTCTCAAAGAAGTTGACCGAGCATGAGGACCCACCAATTTATTCAAGCACCAAAAGTAGCCCGATTGAACCGAATAAGAACCACTCCTAGCTGCCGACCAAACCAATCTGTCCCCACAGTTTTGGTCACCCACAAAAACCTCAGAGATAGCCTCCAGCTCCCCATCGGACAAGAAAGGCTTTAAAAAGTCCAAGTCCCAACTTCCAGACTCGGGACAAATAAGAGAGTTCACCTTAAGATTTAAGGATACACGAACCAGTCCCAGGGGGGAAGGATGACCAACAGGAATTGAGGGGAGCCATCTATCCACCCAAACCCGAGTATCCTTGCCATTCATAATCTGTCAGTGGGCGCCCTCCTTGATCACCTCCCTTCCCGCCAAAAGGCTAGACCAAACCCAAGAAGCCCGTCCCCCTTTCTTAGCATCAAGGAAAGAGGACATAGGAAAATACGTAGCCTTGAGCATTCTAGCCCACAGCGAGTTAGGTTCCTGAATCAATCTCCAACATTGCTTAGCCAATAGAGCATCATTAAAAGCACCCAGAGACCGAAGCCCAATACCCCCCTCACTCTTCGCACGGCCCAACGTCTCTCTTGAGACCCAGTGAATCCGACGCTCTTCCTGAGTCTGCCCCCACCAGAACTTAGAAATCATGGCGTCCAATTCGTTGCAAAAGGATTTGGGAAATTTGAACAAATTCATAGGGTATGCCGGGATAGCTTGTGCCACCGCCTTAATAAGTCTAGGAGTTGGTGGTGGTGGGCAGCTTTTACTTATGTTGTTGAAAGGTGTATTTTAGTTTATCTTTTAGTGTATTCGGAATACAAGGTGACAAACACATATCAATATTTTTATATATAAGTGGGGTTACGATCATAAATAATTTTTGAATTTACATCACTCGCTATTTGATCATTGAATTTCAAAATCTATCTCTGAAATTAACTAGCGCACAGTAATTTGATTCATAAAGTTAATTTTTGCTAAATGTTCTGTTGACATGTCCAATAATTTGGTGCCACGTGCATTATACAAAAAATATTTAAAATTATTTGAAGTTCTAAAATTTATATAGTAAAAAAGTCTATAACCATAAAATAAAAATAAAGGGGAATGTTAACTGGTATAAAGATCGTAGGTGAGTACAAATTCTCAAACAAAAGTACCCAAGACAAAATCATTTTTACAATAATAAAAAGGTAATAATTTCATGGCACTTTAATGATAATGGTCTTAGAGGATTTTCTGCACCAAAAAACCCCTGTGGCCTCTCTGTGTCTTTGATTTTATTAAGCATGTCAACAGTCACACCCAATCAAAACAAGCTTCAAGTCCCGAGTCCCAAGACATGCTCAATAAAATCAAAGGCACAGAGAGGCCACATGGGTTTTTGGGTGCAGAAAATCCTCTCTCGACCTTTTCAAGCAAAAGTATACATCAATATACGCTCGTTCAAAAATTGACGGTGAGATTTTCGATGATATTCTATTGCTCTTTCAAAGTTTCAAGCATGCCATCATCCTTTTTAAATTCCACTCGTTGAATAAAATAGTCGTCCTCTAACTTTGTCAAGGGATGATCTAAAAAGTTTATCTTTTTAATCTAATGCAAAGGTCGCTAACATCTTTTTAGAAAACTTGGTTCGCTTTGTTAATCACCAGTATTGTCTTTTTGTTAGTTAGAGTTAAATGGTCAAAAGAATGTATGTATGACCCGGCAGATTGAAGGTCTTCTAACAAAAAACTTATTTCTTCTACCTGGATTTTTTGCAACAAAAAATATTTCAATTTACGCTTTTTCGAAAACTAATGATGGCATATTTGATGATATTCCATTGCTATTTCAAGCATGCCATCGACAGAGGATAAATTTTGAATTCCACTCGTCGAATATAATAATCGTCCTCTAATTTGGTTAAAGGATGACCTAAAATGTTTCTAAATTAAATGCAAATGTCGGTAACATAGTTTTGAGAAATTTGTTTCTCTTTATAAATCACTGGCACTACCTTTTCGGTAGTACGTTACAAATCAACTAGTTTAGCGAAGGTATTGGAACAAAAATCCTATCTTATATCTCAACTTTTTACAGCAAAAAACACTTCAATTACGCTTTTTCAGAAATCGACGATGATACTTTTTATGATATTCTTTTGCTATATCGAGCATGACATCAACAAAGGATTTCCTTGTTTTTCATATTCAATGTCACGTTTATCTTCAAATTTGAGAAAAATGAAAGTCATATATGTTGTCTTTTCATTAAGGAATTTATATCGTATATTTGTCTTTATGTTAAAGGAAATTTAGGTTAATATAAATAATTTTTTTAATAATTATGATCCTGTAGTTTGCTCATATCTGATAATGTTTTTGTAATAAAAATAGTTTCCACTTGAAAAAATTCAAAATTAAACAACTCAACGAATTTTTACTTGTATAAAAATGAAAATTACTCATCTCTTTCAAACACGAAACATTACACATCCTAATAACAATCTATGTTTTTAGATATCTAAAAGCCCCATATTTTTATTAGTAGCAAAAATATATAATTACTAAAAAAACCCAATTAGCATATGACCATGAGCTAATATTCTGTTTGTAAAATCAAAGTAACAAATGAAAGTAATAGCCATTAAGTAGGGTTGTTTTGAAATTACTGTTTTCCTTCTAATTTTTTTTTGGCAAATTTCTTTCTAATTAATTAATTTAATATTTTGAGATTTTACTTTAAAAAAAAATAAAAAATTTGGTATCATGAATTAGTTGACAGTTATATTCATTTTCGTTTTTTTATTTTTGGTACCAAAAGGGTATTTAATATTTGTAGTCGGAAGAAATCAAACGCGAACTAAAAAAACACTGGAAAAACTGTCGCTGTGAGAGTTTCGTTGGCCGTGATTGCATGCTCCCATGGCGGCCTCCAAGCTCGCGATTCTCTCAATCTTTCTTGCCCTTATTTTCTCCCAGAGTCGGGCTGACGCTTCAGTCCCGGCGGAGGAAGACGAGCCAGTTAAGCTCCCCCGATCGGACGGCCCTGATTCGTCCGCTCTGAAGATCGAGTTGGATCAGCTCAGGGCTAAGATCCACTCCCTAGGTTCGTTTCTATCGTCTTCTGCGAATTCTAGGGTTTATTGGACGAAATTTGTGATTTTTCAAGTGTTTGTGGATTCGATTTTTTCCCTCGGTTTTCTCGCCATCCAAACAGATTTTACTGAAGTTAGAGATCCTTTGTTTTTTCACTTGGGAAGTGTTTTAATTTCTTTCCATTTATAATTTTGTGTTTCTGTTTTGGAATCCAAGTAATACTGCCAATTAGCTGAGCTCTGGTACTTACTTGTAAAGCTTTGAGTTTTCAGTTTTTATAATTTTAATCGGAGCAATAAAGATGCTTAATTGTTTAGTTACTTTGTGAGTAGAAACAACATCGATGTTAGTTAAATTTCGATTTCGAGCATTTTTAAGTGTTTGTGAGTGCTGTTTGGGTTTTCCTGACGGTTTGTGTTACTTTAATGTTGAAGAATTCGACGTCGGTGAGAAGATTAAGGAACTAAAAAAGAAGAACGAGCTTATAGAAGAGAAGGAGAAAGTAATCCAAGAGAACTCGGATAGCATTTCTTCGTTGCAGAGTGAAATTGATTCTCTCCAGGTTAGGCACATTTGCATGAAATGCCAGAAAACCAATTACCCAATCTGTTTTTTTGAATGACAGTTTGTTTATCTGCACATTGATTTCTATCTATGTTTCTGTATATTAGAAAAAAGGGTCATTAGATGCTGAGCTTGGGAAGGCTCATGCACGTGCCGGTGAACTAGAGAAAAAGGTTAGATAGGATGAAATGGACTATTTTACTCTGTGAAAACCACTACATTCTTGTTGCCGAAAAAAGAGAATACCACTGAATTTTCATTTCATTCTCCTATGCAGGTTAATGGACTTAAAAAGGAATTGCAATCGCAACATAAGGAGAAAGAGGGCTTGGAAGCCCGGGCGAATGAAGCTGAGAAGAAGATCGATGTTTTGCTATTAAAAATAGAGAATGTGAGTTGTTTTTGTAGCTGAAGGTGCTCATAGTGAAAGTCCTTAGTGATTCTGATTATAAGAACAGAACATTGTTTTGGATTGGATTTAAGTGTTAATTAAAGAATGATAGTGAGGGAAGATGAAATGATACTAATAGTTGTCTTATTTAACTCAACTCTGTCAATTGATCACTGTTTTGTTTGGGTTTGTATTTTTGTGATTCTGTAGATATTGTCAATTCGTTTCATGTCTTTTTTGTGATGAGTCCTCTGTTCGTTTCCCCAGAAATAAGTTTGTTGATGTGAATGTCTTTTGTATAGAATGTATGCTGGTGGTGGGCAAAACAATGTTAGTTTACATCCTTCTTTAGCACCAATGTAGACACAATTGGGATGCTGTGGTGCTTTTTGTATTATTATCTTGACTTCTATATAATGCTGAACAAAAAAGTCTACTTCCTTTTTCTTTCATATCATTTTATAGTAGTTGTAATGCTACTTCAAATTTGCTTAATGTTATCCCGTGGGGATAGTAGAATGATGTTTGATGATCTTCATACAGATTGAGAAGACTAATGATGAGCAGAAGACCAAAATCTTTAAAACTGAGCGTGCTCTTAAAGTGGCTGAGGTAATTTTTAAGTCTCTGCGGTAGCACATTTTTCTAGATGGGGTTGGTGCTTATGCTCAGTATATTTTTTTAAATTTGTCTTCAGGAGGAAATGTTGAAGGCAAAGTTTGAAGCTACTCTAAAAGAAAAAGAGTTAAATGAGGTATTAAGTTGCATGAATTTTCTCTCTCATTATAACTCTCTCCCAATGTTTGTCTATATTCTTTCTGAGGTAGTTGTAAATTGAGAAAAATCAGTTAAGTGAGTTTCTTAAGAACATAGAATTTGAAGGTTTTGTTTAAGTGTGTCATAGAATTAAGGTTCTTTAAAGTTCATTTTGCAATTGTCTTCAGTAATTTAGATAACTCATCCGTCAATGGTTCAGTTGGAATCTGAAAGTGATACAAAGGGTTGGTTTGCTTTTTTTTTTTTTTTTCCTTGTTCTTCTCCTTTCTTTTTTTCTGCTCTGTATATATCATATGGTTTCACACATCTTTCCCTTGTGTTATAACTTATATATGATGTTCAAAGTAGTGTGGTGATTAGATTTTGATTGCGATCCCTAAAGAATATTTTGTTTTTTCTTTCTTTTGAATCAGGTGCATGGTGCATGGATTCCACCATGGCTTGCTGCACATTTTATGCAGTGTCAGGTAAACTGAGTGCATCTTACTGTAGTAAAGAAAAGTTAATTTTTTCAAGGAATTGAAGTCATTATCAACTTGCAGTCCTTTGTAGAGACACACTGGAATGTGCATGGAAAACCTGCAGTGGATATTGCTATTCAGAAGGTATTACAATTAATTGCTGTATGGTCCTTCAAATTTACTGAGTATTATTATCCTTCAATAACTGACGAGGTCCTTCAAATTTGTTCAGGCTCTGGAGAAAAAGGCCCAGGCTGAAAAGTGGGCTGAACCCCATGTGGAAACATTAAAAACTGTAAGCTAGGTTAATTTATTTTATTTTCAATTTCCACTTTTGTGTAACAATGTAGAATTTTGCATCATTACAACCTGAAATTGATGGTGTTGCTGTTTCCGACGTCTCTAGCTATAAAATCGTTCCATGGCGTTAATAATTTTGGGCAGGATACAGTCACACACATGCATGCTAATATGTATACATGTATGTCAGTAGGCATGTATGTATGTATGGATGCTAGTATGTTCTCCTATTCTGTTGTGGTTTATGCCTTGTTTATAAGAAATGGTTTGCCTTTCTCACTAAACTTTATTATCCCCCCTTTTCATGTCTGTTCTATTGAAGAAATGGATCCCGGCAATCAAGGAACAATGGGAGGTGGTGAAGGATACTGTTGAACCTCATGTGAAATCGTTAAGTACAAAAACTTTTGAAGTTTATGAGGTTTCAAAGACTACACTAGCTCCACACGTTATAAAAGCACAAGAAGTTGTTGATCCTTATTTTCAGGTATCTATATTTTCATATATACATACATTTCATTAGGCAAAGAATTTGGTCCATTCATGTTGCCTACATGCATCCTACAACTGTATTTTTGGGTGACAGGAAGCAAAAAAGTTCAGCAAGCCATATGTTGATCAGGTGGCCACTGTGGCAAAACCGCATGTCAATAAGGTTCGAGTAGTATTGAAGCCTTATACAAAAAAGGCAGTTATTGCCTACGAGAAGTTTCTCAAATCTGCAACAGCATACCATCATCAGGTATCAGCATCAATTTGAAATAATCTCCATTCATTATGCTACTATTAGATGCAAATTATTTCAAAGGTTGATTGCTGCAAGTTTGTTTATTATTCCTTCTCTTTCCATTTACATTTTCTTCTCCATTTGATGACGATTATTAACATTTAATTATCAACTGCTTTGACCAATCACTTCATTGTGACATAAGATGACATGTATGTTTTATCTGCTATCTTATAGTGACAGCGTTGAACAGTCTTCAGTTCATGTGTTATTTGCTGTTGAAGGCTGTTACTGCATGTTGTGAATGAATTACGTTTTCTTTTTTATTCCTTTTGATGTTCTTGCCATGGTGGATGCGTAGCTGAAGCCATTCAGCGAACCAACTGTAGTAGTTTATTAAATTTTGTAATCAATATTTCTTCAAGGTTCAAGGGACAGTAAAAGATTTGCTGAAGAGGCATGAACTGACAAGACCTCTTGCTACAAAGGAGTTGGAGTGGTTTGCGGTACGTGTAGTGTAATGAAATCAATCTTCTTGCATTTATTTGTTTGTTCTGTTTTTTTTTCTTTGAATGTTATGTTTGATCGCCTTATTTAGTCGCAATTAAAATGTTGCAGGCCTCGGCTTTGTTGGCCCTGCCCATTATCATTCTGTTCAGAATTTTCTCCTCACTTCTCTGGTTAGTTACTTATGCGTGCTTATGCATGCACACCGGTTTCTCTAAATGAAAAGTAGTCCAACATATTTCCGTTTGCTGATTACGACTTTGTGCGTCATTATGCAGTACGAAGACTAAAAAACCTGTTCGAGGTACCAACCATACACGTCGTAAGGCTAAAAGGGGCCATCCAGAGAAGTAAGCTGCTACTGGCTTTGTTCACATGTCCTTTTTCCGTGCATGATTGAATCGTCTGTGTACAACTTTAGAAACCGTGATACACGAGTTAGACGAAAGATAAGTCTAGGAGTTGTTGCTGTGTAGTGTGGGCAGTTTTTACTCATGTTGTTCAAAGGTGTATTTTAGTTTATTTTTTATTCTTACAAATTCACAGCCCAAAGGATTGTCTTTTTTTCTTTTGAACTTTGAAGCGCCGTGGAGAATCAATATTTTAGTGAAGCTGACGGGTTTATGTGGTTAATAAAGCTGTTGAATGTTAATGATGGTGGTTAATCTGTGTGAGCTTCTTGTAGCTTACGTGACGGTGGTTAATGGTTTCTTTAACGTTACTCCTTTCGCCCCCAATGGCACGGGTCGACTAGCCTTATAGGATGGCCGATGCGTGCGTTGGTTGTGACGGAGACTAATAATCGAAATGGTGATTTGCTGCACCAAGGTACCGTTTGGTACGCAGACGGGACGGGACAGGACGGAACAGATGATGTAAATATTGAAAAAAATAAGAGAAAATTTTGTCTTAAAATATTATAAATTTGTGTTCTACGGATGTGGAACGGGTCGTTCCAGGGGAGAGGTGGAACGAAAAATAAGCCAAATTTAGTCCCATGGGACAACCCGTTCCATGGTTTTTTGACGTACCAAACGCGGGACGGAACGCCTCGTCCCGTCCCGTCCCACGTACCAAACGCACCCCAAGTGAACTTGCATAATAATGGACGACTGTTTTGTGACCAACTGCCCTCAACGCTTTGTCGATATGCCTTTTTTTCTTTGGCCTGTCGATATCCCTCCGCTCGCTAGTTAGCCTAGTTTGAACTTTTAGCTAACAAAGCTTCCCATTGCATGTCTGAGAGATTTCCTGACCATGAATTCAACCGACCCTTTTTCAATCTGACGACCAAAATAATAATATAATTTATTTAGTTTTTATCTTATCCATCCTCCAACCTCATCTCAAACTCTATGAATACCTACCTGTTTATTTGATAATTTACAGAGTCATTTACTTTTGGGTAGATTCAGTAATCTAATTTTGTCATTTATTATTAAGAATAGTCCACTTTTTTAAAATAGGTCCAAATTGACTATTATCTTTTTGTTAAGTTTGTGATCAAACAAAAAATTTTAAAAACAAAGAAAAAGATTTTTTTTTTTTAAAAAAAAACCAAGTAGGGTCAGTGCTTAAAATATCGGTATCGGTGAAAATATCGATAGGCAGATTTGTGGAAATATCAACGGATATATCGATATCGATATTAATTGCCTTCGATGGAAATGATGGAAATTTAAAATTACTTTTTAGAGAATGTCATATGAAGCCACAACACATGTATGAAACAAGAATTAATGATTAGATACTGTGTAAACAATGAGTATGTGATATGTGAGAAGAAAAACTTCCTTATAATGACAAGTAATAAAATAAAGCATTTCACTAGAAAGAATAAATTATACATAACTTAATTGAAATTTTCGTCATGAAAGCAGCACAAGTTTTATTGAAGCAAACTAATACCATAAAGAAAGAAATTAAAAAATAAAGAATGCATAGACTCATGGATATTTCCTGCAAACTATCTGCAAACACTGGATATTTCCTAAAAATATAAAAAATATCGAGGAAATTGACTGATTTCCAGAAATATCGTGGATATGGAGTGAAGTTTAGACTTCATCCCTCTTTCCATATCGTTCCCTGAATTTTTGTATATTTCTGTGGAAATATCGAGCATATCCAGGATATTTCAAACATTGAGTATGGTAACTGTGGGTGGTTAGTAAGTTCATTATTTTTAATATGTTTTAATGAAAAAAAAATAACAACTAAAGTAAGTAATATTAAAAAAAAATACAATATCAAATAACAAAATAAATAATAAAATAAAATAAAATAAAAAACAATTGTCACACGAGTAGGCTTGTGGCAAAAGGCTATGAAGAATTAAATCCCTTCAAGCATGTTGCATTTAGTCTTTTTTACTTATTTAGTATACATATATCATATATTTCTTCATTGATTATCTACCTACATCACAGATAAATTGTTTTTTAGCTACCTATATTATAGATATTTTTCTATACTTGTAATCTACCTCTCCAGAATTAGTTGTATTCAATTCTATCTTAAATATATTTTGCTGAATTTTTTTGTAGTTTTCTTATAATATAGGTGTGTTACAATTATAATCAAATTAAAAAATAAATTGAATTTTTAGACATGGATCTAACTACCCCTTAATTTTTTACTCTCACTAACAAAGTTGCTTCAATATTTTTCGATCTCGTTTTAATGAAGTCAAACTGAAGTGGTCTTTTAAACTTGGTTGGAATTTGAGTTTTTTAGGTTAAATTTTCACAAAATTAAATTAAGATAGCCTATACTAATTTTTAACTAAAAAATTACGTTTAAAACAAAAGTTAAAAGGTATAAAACTTGAGTCTTAAGACTAATTTGGAAGTGCTTTTAAAACGACTGAAAATACTTTTAATGAACAGTGACAGAGTTAGGATTTTAGGAAATGAGGGCCTCACATAAATGTTAAACAAAATAAACTAATTAGAGAGTAGAATGCATGCTTGGAGTTTGTGAGCTAATTAAATTTTTTGAGGTGCTAAATGCTTTTTTTTATTTATTTAGGAAAACTAATGAAAATGGCTTGAAAACTTTGAGTTTTAACGATAAAGACAAAGTACAGGGTAAAGTGAATAGTACTAGGATTGACTTTTTAGTGTAATAATATGGTTTTTCATTAAAGTGAACAGTACCGGGAGCTTTTCGTTAAAGTTCCTTTTTGTTTATGTTGAAATTAACCTTCCAATATCAAGTCAATATAGAAAGTAATTAATAAAAAAAATTAAAGAGGATTTAGAGAAATTAACCTTCTAATATCAAGTCAATGAAAAATGCTAGGAAAACCATGTTTTTAGACTATATATTGGAGACCACATGATGTGGTGGTTGATGATTGAACTTCTTCTTTGATAATTTAAAAGAGTAGTCCACCATTAACTGCCAAAATGTGGTTTAAGTAAATTGTCTCTCTAGTAGCACCCCAATTTAATATAGAATGGATTGGGAATTTTAGAACAAAAAATGATAAGAATGGATTGAAAATTTGAATGACAAAATATATGAAATTTTAAAAATTTAGTAGAAAGGGGAAGATAAGCTCAAGTTTATAATTCTTCGGTTAGATAATGTGAAAATAATATTTTTTGATAAAAGTAAATCAAACTTTAGATTTTAATTTTAGGATGAATTGATTTATTTATAAAATAAGATGTTAAATTTAATTTAAGATGAGTCCCGTTGGAATTGAAAAGGAAAAAGAGAACTCTTGTTTTTAACTATTGGTGAATAAAATTTAAAAGTTTTTTTTTTTTTTTTTTTTTTTTGTAAATTAAAAGAATCATAATACTAAGTTTACCACACAAAAAGAAGTATAATACTAAATTATATAGAAAGATGGAAGAGTGAGGGTAGGCCAAGGCCTATGCTAGCCTATAGTGCCTCGGCTTATGTTGATGAAATTATTGATTTTGGGTTTTAAAATGAAAGAAGAAACATATATGTGCTTCTTGCATATCGTATTTTAAAGTGTTATTTTAGGATTCATTTGAATTTTTACTAAAGATTGATTTGGAAAATATTTTATCAAAAGCGTTTTTAGTCATTTTAAAAGTATTTCAAACGAATTCTTATAGTTTGAAGGATAAGGGACAAAATTATTCAAGTCCACGTGTATAGAGATGAACTGTGAAAATAAATGCAAAATACATTAATCGATGCATGTTATAGCAAGTCCATCACACTACTCCCTACAGCAAAATTATTTGTATTCCCATATTAGTAAACATAGATTGGTTACATCCACTGACAGAGCCAGTGAAGGTTGATTGAAAAGTATTATACTTTGATTCTTTGACCCTATCTTTATATAACTCATGCATGAAATTATCATCTGGTTTTTTTTCCCTCTCTATTGTGTCGATGTCAATGATTAGCTAATCACCAACCCTAATTATACATTTTATGTCTAATCATGTCATATTAAAAATATAGAAGTTAATATACATAATACATTATTTAAAATTGTTTTCAATGCGTTTTCAAAGTATGATTTTATGTTATTATATAAGTTTACATAATTTTATTTCATTTTTCACTTTAAGCTTATAGATATTGAAGATTCATCTCATGATATAATTTCTGGTTGCACCACTGGTTACATCACATGACATTATCTTAGTAGAATATGGACACGACCCAATGACCACAACTTCTCTTTCTACGTGCATAATTGTAACATAGATTTGGGTAATTGTGAATCATGTCAAAAAATAATCGTAGCATCGATTTGTGTAATTGCGAATCATGTTGAAATGTAATAATAAGCAACTCAAAAAAGGGACGTGAAATGTGTGTTAAGGCAAAACCAACTTTATAATTAAGCTTAATAATTGTTGAAAGACATTAAAATGACGGAAGTAGATTGAACAACCAAAAGATGTAACGTTTCTGAACGAGAGTAGCCACTTGACTCTAATTCATAGGACTATAGTTGCTGGGTTCTTAGTTCTTGATTACCCTAACTGGGAAGGACATGTAAATCGATTTTATACCTAAAGCATAACAATAACTAATAATAATCAAGCTTGTCGCTAACTTAATTGGCCTTGAGAATACTGAATAGTTGATACTCTTAAGTACCCTAATAGGGAGGCCAGTAGTTTTCAAGATCAACACAAGGCTCCATGTTCATAAACCTGTTTCCACTCCCACCATTTGCGTTGTTGTTGTTGTTCATGTCTGTTGTTCCATATCCACCTTGATGATCTGGACCGTTCATCATGGCTGTATTAGTAACATCTTGCACTTGAGGATGATGATTCATAGATGGAGGGCCTTGATGATGCAGCTGTGGTGGTGGCATTGTCCTCAACATAGGCTGTGATGCTGGGCCACCAAGATTCAAGTTCAACCCAGATATTGTAAACCCCCCTCCTCCACCAATTGGGTAATTGAACTGGGGTTGGATTGGTAGGTTAACAGTGCTACTTGATGATCCACCGCCGCCGCCTCCACCGCCTCTTAAGACCCTTGAAATCTCTGCCATCTCAGCACTTGTCATGTAATTTCTGCCATAGGGGAACTGATGGTGGTTTGGATCACCTAGCTGCATTAGGGGTGATGGTACCATACTTGGACCTACTTCTAGGTTGTAGGGATTGGCAACTCTTGATTGGTTCGTTGGGTACTTTTTTATACCTGCACTCTTTTGGAAGACTCGACAAATCACCCACTCATCCTGCTAGTACAACATTAATTTAGTCAAATCAGTTAATTATTCATTATTTGATCCATAATATCAAATTTATATTCATGGAATAATATAGAGTGGAAGACATAAATCACAGGAGGCAATGATATCTATATTCTTTTACTTTTGATATAGATGTTTTAGTGTTTTTTATTGTTCTTCGTTATATTTTTGAGTATCGTGTATTAGCAATTTATACTATTAATTTGATATGTTGTTAATTATATATGCTTTAGGGTTTTGTGGATAACTGATTGATATAAATATGAGCGAATTATTGAAAATATCGACAAAATACTACGTGATCCTATAAAATTGGAACATAATAGTTTTAAGGTTCATACTATTGGAAACTCTATCGTTAACTTCATGCAATTGGTCGACTTTGCTACTGTATTAGTCTTCTTGGTTAGAATAGAGAGTGAGAGATTGGAAGTGTAATTTCAGTTTCACAAGTTCATCGGCCCTAGTCCTATTAATATCAAAGGTGATTTCCACTAATTATAAGATTACTTAAAATGGAACTTAAAACTAGTTGTTTTAGATCCTTAATTCAAATTCATACTTAGATGTTATTAATCAATTTAATTAGGTATACCTTGGATGTTCTAAAGCCGGATTTAGAATGAATCCGATATTCGTGCATGACCCAGTTGGATTTTTCGCCACGAGGAGCTCGGCCTCTGTAGAAAACAAGGGTCTTTTTCATCCCAGCTAGCTCAGATGTGACACTGTTGAAGATCTCCTTGTCTTTCCCTGTGGTCTTCCAGTAACCTATGTTTGTTGCTCGGTTTGTTCTCACTCCCGTTGGGTACTTTCGATCTCGTAGGCTGAAGAAATACCACTCCTTTTCTCCCATTTTCGCTTTTGCTACAATATTTGATCCAATTGTTCATCAACACTACTAAATTAGACAAGAAGCTAATTTGTCTATGCTAGCTGGTGAGAATATTGATACATGTGTGTGTATATATATGGGAATTTTTTAATTATTTTCCATTATCAATGCTACAAGAAATATTTTCAGAACAATATATCTTGTGAGTACAACTAATTTGAAGAATGTATACTTCTGATCGAAGAAGAGTATATACGATGAAACATGTAATGTTCATATGCAAAGTTCACATGAGTTAAATACATTTTATGAAAAACTTGGTCTCAATTAAAAATTAATTAATAATATCAATAAGCAAAAGAAATTAAATCCAACAAAGAGCCGAGAAAAGTAAGCAAGATTTACCCACTCTTAATGCTATTTCTCTGTACAAATCCGAATCCCCCCCTTCCCGGCCCCTCAGATCATATTATACGTATAAAACTAATAAAGATCTGATGATCGATGAAAATATTTGGGGTTCTTCTAAAGGGTATATATATGTTAAGAATAAGCTGATTGCAAAAACTACAATGGATATATAGAAATGGATCAAATTTGTGCATGTGACGGATGAACTGAAAACAAGGGTTAGATTGGAAAAACTATATATGTGTACCAGGAAGTTCCCAGGGTTCGCATTTGTTGAGATCAACATCGGCGATCGCCCTTCCAGTAAAAGTGGCATCATTTATCTTGTTTATGAGATAGAAGGTGATAAGTTCTTCATCCGTAGGATGAAATCTGAACCCTGGTGGCAATTCCTCCATTGGCTCTGCTGTCATGATGTGATGATCTTTCAAATTTCCTTTTTAGGGTTTTGCCCGGCTTGTCTGGCTTCTGCATATACCACAAAGACAATCATATTAGATCGATTGATCAAGAATAGAACTTGAATTACTCAATTTGAAACTTGCTAAGTTTGAAAAAGCTATCTAACTTTTCTTCATCTCCTAAAAATACTCAACAACATAAACCCTAGATGGGTACTGAAGACTTGTAGGAGCTAGTTAATTAATTAGCTAGCTCTTACAAAACCAAAAGAAAAAAAGAAAAGAAAAAGAAACTAGCTATCTTCCTTGCATATATGGAGAGCGATATGTGTTCATACATATTGATTAGGTATTGACACTTTTCAAAACCTTTTTGTTTTGGGGATAAAATAATATCAAGAGATCCGATGCACGAGGGGTATGATGGATGAGTGATGAAGGTGCAAGAGAGATCTAGAGACGGTGAGCCTAGATAGGGCTTTTCTTGCTCAGCATGCACAAGAAATTTGGGAATTTAAACTTTCTAGTAGCTTGGTGTGAAGAAAAGTAATTGGGGGCAAACTCTGTGTGTGAAGGTGAAGTTCCCACCTACTATGGGTCTTGAGATACAAGGTTGCCAGGTTTACGGCTTTTAATATTATCAAACATCATGGACGAAATCCTTGTTTTGGGATTATTGCATGATAGTCTACCTGCACTCATGGTGTGAATTGACAGAAATGACATTTGTAATTGATGGCCCCATGCGCATTCATTTTTGTTGGTTTTCAAGTATACATCCTACAGTTACTGAAGCTGGGATCTTCCTTTTTGGTTATATATATGAGAAGTTTGAATTTGATTTTACAACTATATTCTTAGATATTTTTGGAAAAAAAATTTAGTTCAGATTGTGTGATATCACGAATACGTTCGTACTTGCATGTACAGTATATATACTGAAGGTTGGAGGGTTATTTTTGTAACTGTGATTGGATCGAAGCTTAGACGAAGAAGTTGAATAAGTGAATATATATATATATATATATATATATATATATATATATATATATATGCAGTGCAGTAAGATGCAAATGATAACGGATTAAATTATAATTATAAGTTATAAGGCAAATCATGCAGAAGACCATTGTATACATATCCACTGCTTCACGTAAACTCTGTTCAAATTCAGACAGAAGCAGCCAGCGTGATGGCTACGTCATATTTAGACATAGGGGCCCAATGTATGCCCTTCCATTTGAGTATAATTTGCTTTCACTAACTAGGGCATGGCAAGTGTCACTAAGTCGCTCCGAGACGATTAAATATAAGTTCACGTACTTGCTAAATTTTGTTTACAAAATGATGTGATAGTTGTATGTTCGATGAGTTATTCAATTTTTATATCAATTTTTATCTCATTTGTTTCTAATATATAAGATGCTAACATGTACGTACAGGCCATATAACAGAAGCGTCTACCTGCAAAGCCGAATTGGAAAGACTCGGAGAGTCACATGCTTGAAGAGTACGGAAAAATAGGAGAGGAATAGGTGTTGGGGAACAAACCAGACTCAACCCCCTGGATTCCCTTGCACTCGGTTCCTGGTGTTTTTGGCTCTTTTAAGTTAATTTATATCCATAATTCTAATTATTTCCCATACAATATGCTTATTCTTTATCAGAAAAAAGTTAGTACAAATCTATATATATATGGAGAACGTACGGGAACCCCAGTCTCATGGAAATAGCAAATTGGTTAGACCAGCGAATCTTTTTATTTATTCCTTGAAGGCTAGCTATAGCTCTTCCTGTCTAAAATATAATCATGCATATGTACGGATGATGTATATTGAGCTCAATATCCTCAACCAAATATGTACAATCATATCTGCACATAAACAATTATGATGTTAATTATGCCTGAACCAAGATAAATATTAAATACCTCCTCATGATGCATGATGCAATACAGAATATAAGAATTGACTATTACAATTCTTCGATAATTATTGATCTCAACTCAAGTGATCTTTAGAATGTATATGCATTATCACTGAAGAAAACCCAACAATAATAATTACAACTTGGATCCCTTTCTTTCTATGTTTTGGCTTCTTGCTTGACAATTTATCAAGGGTGGTACTTTCTTGTTTGACAATAGCAAAGGGTCCGTCTTGTGGTTGCTAATAGACAAGAAGTCGTAGAGAAAGCAACTAATATATACTTGTCCAACACCAAGATAGTAATATATGATATCCTTTTATACGTTATACATATATATATATATATATATATATATATATATATATATATATGTATAACCCTAAACCCTATACATATCCTTCATGCCCTTCAAGTGCTTAATATATCAAACCAATATGCTTGTGGAGAGGCCCTGTAGATGAAAGTGTTTGGCAGAAAGTGAAGTGAAAGAAAGCAAGAGAAATGCTTCTGCAGTGGTATATACTTACATGTAATTGAATCTGTATACTATCACCTTTTAATCAGTCCTATATAACAGATTCTTAATTTTATTTGATTTTCTTTTCCAATCACCCAATATGTGGGTCAATCGCGCATAATATCCTCGTAAATTATTAGCAAGTTATGATCTGTACAGCACTGGATGGAAGAACAGGTGAGTTTGATCAAGACCCATATACCAATTTGATATTTGAAGTGTCTGTCAAGTAATCAAGAGAGAGATGTGATGGATTACTACTACATACATATTGTGCTTAATTAAATTCTCGTAAAGCTGATGGACCAAAATGCTCAATAATTCTGTTCTGACCTCTCAATCTTTCCATAATCATAACTAACCTCATCACTAAAATACAGAAGAGTTAAATTTACAATTGTGAAATGTTCCAAAGATTAGGACACTTTCCAGATTGCAAAGGAAAACAAGGACTTGGGCACTTTCAACCTCTCTTCATGGTAGTCCAATTTTGGGACCAATTTATCATAATCTGTGTCAAAGAAGATTAGCCAGGGTGATGATCAAAGCAGTTGTTGGACGTTTGTCAGTGTAACTATCAACATATATAGTAGGCAAAGACAAACTGATTAGTAGAGACGATTATCCAAACTAATTTATCGGCTACGTACGTACTCAGATTAAAATGAAGAGATATATTTGATTATGTAATTAATTTGTTAGTTTGATTATGTAATATGTCAGCTTGCTAGGGTTTTGGATGACTACATTAATTAAGCTACTAGTCAGAGTAGCTTTCACAGTTAACATGATTAAAATCACAGTTTTTGTATCAATAAAAAATATCACACAGTTTTATTCAATAAATTGGGGTTGTAAATGAATGATTATGCTTTTGTTATGACTGATTTACTTGTTTCTCTGGTAATCACATAAATATTTATTCAAGAAACAAGTCATCCAGTTATGTAACCTATTATCATATTATATATGTACCAAAACTAAAAGATTTATTTAAGTTTGCGTGCATCTACAAACAATGTTAAAAAATTTATAAATCGAGCGACTTGACTGATACATGATTAATTAGAGGATGCGTGTTTGATCAAATTCTCTAACGCTCAACGATTTACTTTGAAAATTGAAATTTTGAGACGACTTTGTCGACTTTGATAACATTAAAGTAGTAGTTGATAGGTTTATATCAAAGGAGACACTCTAGAATGATGATGAACCCTAACCCCTAAGCCAGTCTGACAATGTTCATGTCTGACGTGCTACTTGTCAAACACTTCACAATAAAAAAGACCAGGCTGCTGTAAATCTCACTTGCATGTGTTCACATTCTTCCTGCAGTGTACAAAATAATTAAGCAAACTTTTAAATTAATTATTCGGTATAAATAGATTTAAGTTGTTGGGGATGGAAAGGGTGCAAGAAAGATCACGAAGACAGCATAAGGGAGAGATAATATTGTTCCCAAAAGGGATGCAAATTTTCAAAAGAGTAGTTGCATGTAAAGATTTCATGAAGCTATCTAGCCAATGTTTTATATGCAGATTAAGGGGGAATCCCGATTAATGGCTCATTTGAAAGTGCTTATAAAATGACTGAAAGACTTTTGGTGAAACTATTTTTGCAACCGATCCTTAGTAAAAAAATCAAGTGAATCCTAAAACAGTACTTCAAGTGCTTTTAGAACTCAAAAACATTATCTCTAAAAGCACTACTTTCAATTATTTTAAAAGGATTTCCAAACGAGAGCTAAGTCTATAATTATGATCCTTGTTACAGTTAATAGATAGTTTTGTGAACAGTACTTTCCTTACTTAATGATGTGCTTGATTATGCGTACGTATGTACGTAAGTTAGATGTAATAGTTAATTTTATTGGCATTTCTTGTTCAAAATATGTCAACACAGGATGCTTATTGGTCAAGTTGGGTGAGAATTAGTCCTTAATTAGAACTTAATTAGAAACTCGAGCCATGCATGCAGGCAGACCCATCAATTTGCTATATTAAAACTTTGAACCCACAGCTAGCTAACTATGGAGAGAAACATTAAAGGACACGTTTTGCCTGATTTCTGTTGAGTACCGAGATTGTGTTTTAGTAAATTTAGATAACCTGTTACATATAAACATGCGTATAATTACGACAAGAACGCATACGATGGGATGTAAAAATATTTACATTAAATTTTCAGGTTATCTTTTCCATTAATACGTGTGAGGGGGACGGGCAGTAAATTGCTTCTGCCTGCATATACACAGGTGACGAGAGGCTGATTAATTAGTTATATACACTTAGATATATATTTAGGGATCTAATTAATATCTTGAAAAAGAAGTACAAGGAAAACTCAGATCAAAGTTTGTTCAAGGCATGAGTCAGATAATTAGATATCGTCATTCTGTGATCTTGATATACTAGACTCTTAGCATGCGTCAACACACTAAATTACACTACGGTAAAGGAAGACTAAATTTGTAGACAAAGTAAAGGAAGACTAAATTTGTAGACAAAATTTATAAATTAAATGATGTGTCACAAATAAAAAATTAGCACGTTTATCAACGCTTAAGTAATAATGAAATCCTGAGTTTCCATGTCATTTAGTTTGTAAATTTTATCTACAAATCTAGTCTCCCTAACATTACCCATTACACTAAATTCTGTTGAATCAGATCTTTGTAAGGTAGTGGTTTTTTTTTTCCTAGAACAACTTCATATTTGAAGTTTGAATTTGGAGTACCAGATGGTTTCGGCAATTTTAGAGCTAAGAATTTGGGGCTTGAATTTTTATTTAAGAACTAAAATCTTTCTTAACTAAATAGTTTAGTCTTTACAATGGGCTTGCAGCTAAGTGATTAAAGAACATTACTTCGACACAGGCGATATATTGTTCGATTCTTGCACATAATGTCATGTGTTCGAATTCTCCACAGCCAATATTATAAAAAAAACAATAAAATTCATTGGATGAAGAGAAATGCATTCCACGTGTTTATTGAAATTTTAAGTGATTTTATGAAAAAACATTTCTCAATGCTTCTTTTCATTGGTGATTATATCCCCTCTCATTAATTATTTTTATATGAGCTATTCGACACACAAAAATAACGCACTTGTATGTGAGATTCACATGTATTACAAAATGCGCCAACAAAATGTGAAAATTTTGCGTGTCAGGAGAGCGTCACCTCGAAAAATAGCTGGGTCATCGGCCATCAAGTCGTGGCACGTGGGCCTTGTGGCACATTTTTATTTACTTGTATCAAAATGGGCTTGGATATATTAACCCTGAAGAAATTGGGCTGAAATTGAATCGACCCGCATACACCAGAGCCCAAACCTAAACGAGAGCCCAACATTAGTCTCTCCCTTTCTTTTCGCTCCGACCTGTCTGGCTCTGTAATTTAATTCCAGTCGCTCAGTACTTTCCCTCCCGGCCTCCGACACTTGGTAGCAGAGCTCCTCCATCTTCCAAAAAGCTTCAAATTTTTGTTCCCAGGTCTGTGCTTCTTCTCTTTGAACCTTCCTTCTCTGGTTTTCCATTGTTGTTGTGGTTTTACGGCCATCTGAGGCTTCTTCTGAACAATTCAAATGATTTAATTTTGTTTTCTATTGATTTTTTTAATCTGTGGTAAACATTCATCTTCTTTGTTTTGTTGAAATTGGTACGTGTTACATACGCCCACCACCTGTTTGCGGCAATGCCTCTTTGAAATTGTTTTCGAATTTATGCACCAATAAATTATTTGGAAGTTAAGAGAAGTGAAAAAAGTTTGATATCCGAAACAACCCTCTTTCCTTACGATTTGGTTTGTCAAGTTCGAATCCAAGGAATGGAGATTTCGTTAATGGTTCATACATTGCTTGCAGTTACTTACTTTTCAAAGATTTACAGTGGTGATTGCATTTTGCTTTCCCTGACATCTTTTGTACAACACTTGTTTTAGTGGAACTCTCATTCCTGACCAGCATTATGTCGACAATGTGAAGTTAGGGACGGTCGTGGAGTAAGGCCTTTCGCTCCACGCCTCACTACGTTGACGATTTAAGTTAAGTTGCCTAGGCAACAAGAGGGGAATTTGTACTTAGTTTTGCATTTTATGATTCCCTTCATAATTTAGCATGATGTCGTGAAATTCCTGCTTGTGACTGCAGTTAGCTGAAATAAGTCATGTCGGGGAAGAAAACAAACCCAACGTTTAGCAAGTCAACTGGCCTCCCTCGGAAGTGCTTCTACCGAGCAAGAGCACACAGCAACCCTCTGAGTGACTCCCACTTTCCAGTACCTGTCTCCCCGCGTCACGTAGATTATTCTCTTCATTACCCGCAATACTTCCCCTCATCCGATCAAGTTGATAGCTGTAAGAAGATCCAGTTTGCAGATATCGGTTGTGGTTTTGGGGGTTGCTTCTGTTAAGTCTGTCAACCCTTTTTCCTGAGATTTTGATGATCGGAATGGAGCTTAGGGATAAGGTGACAGAGTACGTGAAGGAAAGGATCTTGGCATTAAGGGTGACAAATCCGGGTCAATACCAAAATATCTCAGTCGTTCGGACTAATTCCATGAAATACATTCCAAACTACTTTGAGAAAGGGCAGCTTTCAAAGATGTTTTTCCTGTTCCCGGATCCTCACTTCAAAGAGAAAAATTATCACGTAGAGTGATCAGTCCCTTCTTGCTGGACGAGTATGCTTATGTTCTAGAAGGCGGTGGGATCATATACACAATTATGGATGTTGAGGAACTCGGAGACTGGATGAAGACTGGCTTGGAGAATCACCCCATGTTTGAAGCTCTCACCGACGAAGAGCTCAAAGCAGATCCAGTTACGAAGCTCTTGAGTTCTGCAACCGAGGAAGGACAGGAGGTTGACAGAAATGGGGGACAGACTTTCCGAGTGGTTTACAGACGCATTGCGCCATCTCTATGACTCTGGGTGTTTTATCTTAGTCGACATATGGATTGATTAACTTAAAAAATAGTAGTGGATTATTCTTTCTTTTGAAGGAGTTTTCTTACTACTCTTGAGAAGATCATCTGGTTTTTGAAATCTTTGATTTACAATTTCTTGTTGAACTGTGAATGTTTATAGCGTTACGCTATTTACCATTATATCACTTATATTTTACAAAGAAGCAAGTCATTATTCATGCTATTTAAGAAAGCAATTTTGCAACATGTACTGCTGCAATGTGTTGGTCATAATAATTTGGTTAAAATCACTTACAAATGAAGAGAAATATCACTAAATCGGAGTACTAAGTGGCATTCATAGTTAATACTAATCCGTTATCAAAGTTGGTAATTGGAAAGGAGGGGGCTAGGTAATTAGAAAGGAGGGGGGCTAGTGTCATAGTGGGAACCAAGCACCATTGTGGCCCTTCTCATCCGAATTCGAGGCTCTCCCACCCAACCTAAATCGGTAATTGGCAAGAAAAAATTAACTAGTTTTACTTTTGAAAAGAGCCCATTTCTCATTCTTTTGTGAACGGTTGTGATTAGTTTATTGAATCGACAATTGTCATTGATGACTAGTTAATAACCAATGACTATTTCGTCTAGCGACACTCAATATTCACTTGTGAGACACGTTCATTCTCACCTTCAATGAATGATTTTGACTAAGTTTGAACAAAGACATTGTCGATACATAATTAATAGCCGATAACTGTTGTCAATGAAACTCGGATTCCACTATATTGAAGCAAGGAACTGTCGTGGAGTCAAGTAATAGCCTATAACCGTTTTCGGTGAAACTCAGTCTTTATTTTGTTGAAGTCAGTTTGAAGTTCAAATTTCATGAGATGTATAAATGAGAAATAGAAAAAAGGCTGATTAATAGACGAGGTCAAGTTCGGAATTTACTACAATCGGACTCGGGTCCGAATCAAAAGCAGAGTATTATCCAAAACCAACCGACCCAGAACTAGAGCTGATATCACAGACTCGTCACTCGTATGAATTGCAGCCCTTGCTGAGAGGCAAAATACGAAGCGGTCCTCGATTGATTGAAGGAAAACATGACCACAAACAGCAGAGAAGCCCGACGGAGGAAGATCATGGAGCGAGGGTCCGACCGCCTTGCCCTAATCACGGGTCGGATCCAAACCCTACCCCCCTCCTCTTCTTCTTCTTCACCACCGCCAGACCCAGCAACTCACAGTGAAGGTACAGACCCGTCATCCCAGCCGTCGATTTCCCCGGATCAGGTTCCCAAAACCCACGTCCCAGATCAAATCCCAGGTACCCTTGTTCCCTCTATCTCCAAAAGCCGTAATCTTTAGTTGCTTTGTTGTTGTAGTTGCTAATGGCGGTTGTGCGTCTGCAGTTTTCACTCCTGAGATTGAGGAAATGTGGTCAGCACCGTCAACGGTTCAGAATGAATATCCGACGTCCCAGACCAGAACCCACGTCCCAGATCAAATCCCAGGTACCCTCTTTCACTCTATCTACAAACGTCTCCATCTTAAGTTGCTGTTGTTGTTGTGCTTGCTAATGGCGGTTGCGGGTCTGCAGATTCCACTCCCGAGATTGAGGAAAGACGGTCATCGTCATCAACGGTTCAGGATGAATCACCACCACCAACGGTTCAGAATGAATCACGGCCATCATCATTGTCGTTTGAGAAGCCGAGACTTTTCACTGCGAGTAGAGTAAGTGGCGCCATTGAAGCATCAGAAAGGATCCGAATTTACATTTCCATGGCGGTTGCGGTACTGGTGGTTTTTTCCCATCTGGGTTTTCCTTCACTGGGGAGTAAAATGGTGAAAACCCTTTTGGGTTTTAGGCCTCTGTACCTGGTTTTGGTGACCAATGTCACGCTTGTGCTTGCTCGAATTTTCGACAGCGGTCGACAAAGACACCACAGAGTGCCTGCCGGATTTGGTGAGGGTCAAACTATGAGTGGCAGTGAGTACGAGTGGGCCGAGCGGTTAGGGAAGGCTTTAGGGATAGGCTTGTTGGGGAAGAAGGTACTTGATGCTCTGTTTATGGACTGTGCTGTGTATGCAATAATTGTTGTTTGTGGCCTTTCTTTTGCTCAGTAGTTCAGGTGGGAGTAGGATTTGTATGTTTTTTTTTCTGTGGTGTGGGAGTTTATATCAATGAAACTGATCAACTTTGCTTGCGAATTTCCGATATTTTTGTTGTCGTTGTGTCATTTTGAATTGGTTGGAAATCTGCAGTTGGAGGTATATAGCAATGTTTTCTTTATGTTAGCACCTATATATTCATTTGGGATTGACAAAAATGATTGAAAGAAGAGCTAGTACCTTTCGTCTTCGCCAGTTTCCTACTTGTCTTGATGGTTCTAACACCATTTTCCTCGCCCGTTAGCCTTCTCATCTGCAAAACCAACTTTGGTCAAGGTATACAGTTCAGGTAAAACTGCTAATCGAATGCAATGGGTTGCAACTTGAGGGTAACCAGCTATGAGTAAAAAACAATTTAGATTCCTGAAAGAATAAGTGAGGTTTACAGTTTTGTATTATGGGGGTTTCTCAACCGGAGTGTGTCCCGATTTTAACACAAAAGTTGACTGCAGTCCTCTGGTGTAGCTTCTAACTTATCATCTGGTATGTTTTGCTCCGAAAGAAGCAGCTCTAGCATGGAAAAGATGTCTCTCGCAAATGGTTTTGAATCGTCGCCGGCTACGAATTCCATAACCACATTGTCAACCTCGATCGAACTGCAACCTGGGGTTCTCTTCATGCTCTTACTTCTTATAAGTTTCCTCATCCTTGACACATCCTCCCACTTCCCTAGGTCTGCATATATATTGGAAAGTAGCACATAGTTCCCTGCATCATCTGGTTCAAGCACCGAAAGGTGCTCCATTGCGGTAATGGCAATCTCGAGATTGCAATGAGTCCTGCAGGAACTTAACAACGAACCCCAAATCTTTGAGCCTGGATTCACCGGCATCTTGTTTATTCTGTCAAGAGCCTGGTCGAGGTGTCCGGCACGTCCCAGAAGATCAACTAAACAACCATAATGCTCGATTTCCGGTTCTATATTATGATCTTCTCTCATAGAATCAAAGTACTTGACTCCCTCATTCCATAAACCTGCATGTGTGCAGGCTGATAAAAGACCTAGAAACGTAACGCCATTCGGTTCAACCTTCACTATTTGCATCTCTTGAAACAATTCAACTGCTTCGCGAGCTTTCCCGTAATTCGCCAGCCCTGCTATCATGGTACTCCAAGAAATCACATCCCTCTCCAACATCTGATCAAACAAGTGCCAAGCCTGATCAATGCAGCCACACTTCACGTACATTTCAATCAAGGCATTGCAAACACAAACCGACTGCAATAGCTGCTTCTTTTCCGAGTACATGTGAATCCATTTCCCAACCTCAAGAGCTCCAAGCTGTGCGCAAGCCGGCAAAACAGAAACAATACTAATCTCATCAGGTTCAATATCCAGCATTTGCATTCGCCGGAACATATCCAGAGCTTCGGCGTAGCACCCGATTCTCGTGTACCCTGAAACCATTGCTGTCCAAGACACAATAGTCTTGTTAGGAATTTCCTCAAACACTGCCCTTGCCCCTCTCATCTTCCCCAATCTAACATACCCAGAAAGGAGACTATTCCAAGAAATGACATCCGGTTCAGACATTCTGTCAAACACCTTGTGTGCATCTGCTAAATTATCACATTTCACATACAAATCCATCAAAGCATTCTCAATCAGCAAATGACACTTCGGCCCAAATTTACACACTTGGGAATGAACTTGCCTCCCCAGAACTTCACAGAAAATCGCCGCGCAAGATTTGATCACAAACGGGAACGTGAATTTGTCAGGAAGCTTTTGGTTATCTGCTTCTCTCAGCATTTGCTTATACACATTGATTGCTAAATCATACATTTGATTATGTGTGTAAGCTCTGATCATGGCGTTGAACAGAAACACGTTCGGCTCCATAACTTGTTCGAATAGATAACCAGCGTAGCGTAAATCCCCACTGCTGTCACACACGTCCACCATTTTTGTCACCAAGAAATTGCTCTGTGACAACGAGAGCTTCACAATCTGAGCGTGAATTTTCTTCAACCCTTTTGTGCTTTTGCAATTTAGTAACTTGGGTACGAAGGAATTCTCCAGTTCTCTGACAGATAAGGCGCTGATTCTCGTTGCCATTAGGGACTAACGGGGTTGCTCGGAAGGATGAATGAGCGGCAGAGGTTGGCGAATATCCTTCGGAACTGTTCGAAGAATTTGCTGCTGGATCAGGGACTGCAGGCTCATGGGATGGTGATCAGATTGGGATTTGGGCTTGACTTAATGTTAAACAACGATCTTATAGGTATGTATGGCAAATGTGGGAGAATGGGGATTGCCTTTGAGGTGTTTGATAGAATGCCTGATAGAAATGTTGTTTCGTGGACAGCTTTAATGTGTGGATACTTACAGAATGGTAATGCCAAGGGCTCACTGTCTCTATTTAGTAGAATGGGGTTTCGGGAATTAAGCCGAATGAGTTCACCTTTTCGATCAATCTTAAGGCGTCTGGGTTTGTGGGCATTGTTGAGAATGGAATGCAGATTCACAATATGTGCACCAAATCTGGTTTTGAATGGGTTACAGTGGTGAGCAATTCTATCCTCGACGTGTATGCGAAATGTGGAAGATTTTGCGAAGCAGCACGAATGTTCGATGTTATGCCAGTTAAGAATCTTATCAGTTGGAACGCGATGATAGCCGGATTCACACTTGAAGGAAATGGGGAGAGAGCTTTGCTCTTATTTAGGAAAATGCAAGGGGTAGGAGAAGTCCCAGACGAATATACGATTACAAGTACGCTGAAAGCTTGCAGTGGTCTTGGAGCAGTCCGGCAAGGAAGCCAAATACATTCCTCCTTAATCACAGAAGTATTCCTGTGCTCAGTTCGGACTACTATTGCTGGTGCTCTTGTCGATCTGTATGTAAAATGTGAGCACTTAACTGAAGCTCAGAGGGTATTCGATCAAATTGAACAAAAGAATTTACTATTGCTGATTTTGCCCTGGTTGAACAAGGTAGGCAATGCATGCTTTCACCATCAAAATCCCATCTGGTTTAGACATATCAGTAGCTAATTCGATTCTGGATATGTATCTCAAGTGTGGATTAACAGACGAGGCAGAAAGACTGTTTAATGAAACTCCGGCGAGGAATGTAATTTCTTGGACGATTATGATCACAGGCTACGGAAAGCATGGTCTTGGAAGGAAATCTGTACGTCTGTTCCAACAAATGCAATCAGATGACATAGAACCTGATGGGGTGACTTACTTGGCCGTGCTCTCAGCCTGCAGCCATTCTGGACTAATAGAAGAATGCGAAGATTACTTCTCAAGATTGTGTCTTGACAAACGGATCAAACCAATTGTAGAGCATTATGCTTGCATGGTCGATCTCCTTGGCAGAGCCGGACGCGTAAAAGAAGCCAAGAATCTCATCGACAACGTGCCTTTGAAACCGAATGTTGGAATACAGCAAACTCTACTTGGTGCTTGTAGAGTACATGGGGACTTGGAAATAGGGAGAGAAGTAGGCGAGACGCTTCTGAAACTGGACAGCAATAACCCTGTCAACTATGTGATGCTGTCAAACATCTACGCTGAGGCCGGCTACTGGAAAGAGTGCGAGAGAATAAGAAAACTGTTTAAGATGAAAGGGTTAAAGAAAGAGGCAGGACGCAGTTGGGTGGAGATCAACAAGGAGATCTACTTCTTCTACAATGGGGATGAGACACACCCGCTTACGGAAAAGATTCATCAAGTGTTGAAGGAGATGGAAAAGAGAATAAAATCCGAGCTGGGTTATGTTCATGGGGTGAGGTTTGCGCTGCACGACGTGGAAGAGGAGTCGAAGGAGGAGAGCTTGAGATTTCACAGTGAGAAGTTGGCAATCGGGTTGGCGTTGGTGTGTGGTGAGATGGAGAAGGGAAACAAAACGATTCGGATATTCAAGAACTTGAGAGTGTGTGGGGATTGCCATGCTTTTATCAAAGGCTTGTCGAAGGTTTTGAAGGTGGTGTTTCTGGTGAGAGATGCAAATAGGTTTCACAAGTTTGAGGACGGCTTGTGTTCTTGTGGAGGTTATTGGTGATAACCAATTGACATGTAATTCATCTAACTTATTGGTCTACTTTTTTCTTTCAATGGCAGTGTTGTGTACTTGTGTGATGCAGTCTTTATTCCTGACCTTCTGGTCGTGGAATATAATAGATCAAGGAAAATCACGGGACAAAAGTAAGAGCAAAGTGCAAGAGGTAAAAAGGCGTGTGAAAATATGAGGCAAAGCGCACCGAAAAAGCACGAAAACTCCATGCATTTTAGAATCACCAAGACTAATTCAAAATGGGTAAGGGAAAAGTTCAGTATTTCATAGATGAGGCCACTATACTATTTGTACATATACAAGTGAAGCTCAACTTACTATTTGAGCTCTCTCTATCTCTCTCTCTCTCTCCATCGATCTCTCGCCATCGTTAGAAGAGCTAGCCTCGCCTTCTTCGGATCCTAACATAGGGAACCCAATTATATTTCGCGATGCGGTTCCTTAGGTTGGAATCTTGAAGAAGGGGTGATCAAGGGCCTGTCGAGCCGTGAGGCGTTCAGACGGATCATATTTCAGCAACCCGTACAACAAATCAGTCAGGTAGGAACTGGCTTTCGACGACCCCACAAGTCGCAATATCAGATCCTGTATACAAAATAAATGACATCAGATCAACTAACAAATCAAGAAATTTCACAAGTTATCAAATCATGTAAATACTTTCCGGAACCAAAAATAGAGAGGAAAAAGGTAAAACCTTTAAACAGTCGAGCTTCTTTACAGCTCTAATGCTCTCCCTTGAAACTGCTCCTAAAGGCCAATTCAGCCGTGCACCCCGCCTAAAATACTTTTCAGCACCATGACTACACATGGATAAAAAATGGTACCAATTTTTGAATAAATTTATCTCATCCAATTTCTACTTCAATAAAATAATCAAAACTCAAAAGTTTTCTAGACCCAATACAAAACTCGTTCAACCATATTCTAGTAAAAAAATAGCCAGAATCAGTATATTTCAATACATACTTGGCTTTTCGGGTCATATGTTGCGGCAGAGGTCCCAATACCCTCTCCATCATTGCCAAATGCTCCAAGTTCTCGTGCGTCTGAAATAATGCCTCGCCCTGACAAAATTCCCCATCTTAGAAATTCCTGACCAGAAGAATCCATATTCGAACCAGGATAAAGTAATGTAGGACTAACCGAACAAAGTTCAATAAGAATGCAACCTACACTCCACAGATCACAGGGGTAAGTCCATCCTAGACCTGCAAGATAGACATACAGCAATGATGAGAGCAATATAGGTACTATTACTGGTCAATACCTGAGATGTACACAAGATAAAGCTTGACCATTGTAACAGAATAATTATTACCAAAAACAACTAAATGAATTTTTCTCTACTTCCATGATAAGTTAAAATGACGAGAGAATAAAGTAAAACAAAATTAGGTTAACAAATAGCTGGTAAGCTATAATCTTTACAAACCAACACACAAAAAATGATTACACTCTGCAGAACCAGGACAAGAAAAGGATGACCATGGTGGAAATGTCACCAAACTCAACTCAAAACAGACCCAAGAAAGAGCATAGGGGAAGGAAAAAAACATGAATATCCTATGCTACGGATGCATCTTAATAAAATGAAGAAACCACACCAATACGGTAAAAGCTAAATTGTTATAAAGTCTACCATCAATGCCATACTGTAGCGTGCCCTTATTATGTTCCTAATGGTTATTGATGCCACAATGTAACGTGTTCTTATTGACCATGTTGGGGGATCCAGCATAAAAAAAAGTGACTAATGCACCACAATGACCTTCTATGAGTCTGTTAAACACTCCCTTTGAATAAACTTGTTTATAGATGTACCAGCCTCAAGTACTTTTCTAAATCACCAGTAAGATAGTTCTTTTCATCAATCACCATATTGCTTAGTATGGTTTCAGTGAAGATGGGAACAGAAGGTGAATAAAAAAGGAAATGATATCACATTTTGGCTGGCCAGCACCGTTATTAGTTACCTAGAATAATCTCAGGGGCTCTGTAATGCCTGGTAGAAACAATGGAGCTATGGTTCTGATCCTCAGACACTGTACTACCAAAATCAATCAGCTTAATGGCACTAGACTTGGGCAAGCACCTGTAATTCGTTTCATCTGAAGAAAACCTCT
Source organism: Cotoneaster glaucophyllus (assembly GCA_036320875.1). NCBI lineage: Eukaryota > Viridiplantae > Streptophyta > Magnoliopsida > Rosales > Rosaceae > Cotoneaster > Cotoneaster glaucophyllus. The sequence continues at coordinate 6,157,017 of CM070073.1, read as the reverse complement.
GTACCATTTTCAAGCACTTTTTATTAACTGAATCTGTACCCAAATATGAAACATGGCATGAACTTTAAATTGTAAAAGTCCAAGATACCTTAGAACCAGGAAGCTTTACATATTCAGAGGACACAAGAAGAATATTTTCTGGCTTCAGGTCAGTGTGAATTAAGCGTAAGTCGTGCATATCTGTTGGATATATTGAAGAAAAATGGTAAGTTAACAACAAAAGGACTGAGTTAAAACACCCTGTTACAGCCATGGACAAAGACAAGAGGCCAATAAACAGATTTGCGTGACTGGTTACAATAAAAATAAAAAAGAGAATGAGACTAAGAACTATCCACACACATGCTACAGATTCCAAAAGCTGTCGTCCAAATTCCCGAACAAGATCCACAGGGAATGGGCAGTATTTATTTCTCTTTACAAAATCAAATAAGCTTGGTCCAAGCTTCTCAAACACCTGAGAAACCATTAAATGCATCCAAATGAAGGTTTCTGTTTAGTTCTCAGTTCTATAATAATAAAGTCCATGGACACACTAATATCAAACTGTAAATATCTGAAAGCTCGATTGGTATTACATGCATATGAGAATCGATCATTAAACTACTTGAAGGATGATAACCAGCATGGTAGAAAAAAAATTACACAGATTCAGAACAGCAGGCAGAAAACAGTCAAAGAGTACAACATAATGGAGCAAAAGAGTAACATGAAGGAATTTAATTGGGATACTTACGATGCAAATGTGATTGCGGTAATCAAACCAAGTGCGAATCTGCACACAGCTGCATCAATGTATTAACATGCTCGAAGTTAGACAACATCGCAATGATTGAACCAGCAATTCTATCAGCTAAACCCAGAAGACATGTACCGTGAGTTGCCCTTATCATGCTTAGCAAGCCGTTCAAGTACATCAACCTCAATCATCGCTGCTTCCCGATATTTTCGTATGCTTCGAACTACCTTGATTGCCACATACTCTCGTGTTTGACGGTCCCAACATTCCAAAACTCGGCCAAATGTGCCTACAGCACTAGCAATATGCTGAATGACACAAGCAGAATGACAAAAAAATAAAATCTTGTAGACAGCAGGACACTTGACATCTAACCTTCACCCATCTTGTTAAGTATTTTATCTGCCAAATCAACGTAAGCAACCCCGAAACAACATCATTACCCGATACAAACATGTAATTAACAAAAAACAAGAACAATGCGCAAAATTTTCAGGAAAAACTCACATCTTGAAGTGAGATTCTCGCCGAGATTGTAAATATAATGCCCTTCCCGATCATCATCTCGTTTCGGAGGCAATCCACGCCTTCCATTCCCTTCATTACATGCCATCACAGCCCGTTGCGCCTACAAAAACAAGATGCATCCATCAACCATTTTCATCCCTGTCCGATTACCATTAAGCACTGCAAACCCTAAATCCACATGCCGCACAAAAAAGCCCCAATCTTGTCGTTCCTTCTCATTTGGAAACCCTAACCCTAACAATTGAATAGCACAAAACCAACCTCCGGTTCCGATTGCGACGGGCCGACGTCCCACGCCGACCTCGGCCGCTTCCTGATTCGATTCTGCGAGTTCTCCATCCTAGTCTCTACTCCCACCGTGGACACCATCTGAATCAAATCGTCTGCAACCAAAATTCTCACAACAAAAAATTGGGGAAATTTTCTAGAGTTTCCGAGATGAAATTCGGAGGAATCGGTTACTGGAGAAAGAAACGGAGAGAGATTAGCAGCCAACAAGCACCGTACCGACGGAGGAGGTTAGGGTTTGTTAAATGTTAGTTATATAAGCAAGTTACAGTCTGCGCCTTTCTGCCTTTTGTATGCGACGGTGGAGAGTGGCGGTTTAAAGATAAGATTAGTCGCGCCGCCATTTTTCTTGCCTTAATATTTCCTATTTATTGATCTAAAGCCCAATTAGGCCCATCTTAGACCCCACACTGTATTCGGACCCATCTCACATTGTTATTTCATGATTCGTAATATTTTAATGTTCTTTATTTTTCTCGAACCATTAAATTAGAGAATTGCTATTATCATTTTAAAATTTTCATTTTAAACTCGAATTTTTCTTTCTAATTATAGAAAGTTTAGAATCTCAAATGAGACTTTTGGAGTCCTAATAACAATTTACTTAAATTAAAATCTCAATATTTGAAGTTTGTGTTTTAGTGCGCAGGAACCTTCCAAGTTTCAACCATCATCCTTAGCTATTTGATTTATCATTGTAATCTTTTTCAATTTGTGTTCATTTTATCTACTGAGACTAAAAATAGACAATAATGAAACCAAAAAATGTAATAGACGCGTGTTACACATGTAATTTCATTTTCATTCCTTGATCCTTAAAAAATTCTTTTGTCCAAATATATCTTCTTTTGCCACATCATCATATGAAGTTGTCAATTCAGTTTCACTTTATTATAACAAATGTATTTACATTTTAATAAACTAAATATAAACTGATAGAATATCAACTATCAGAACAATATTGTGTGATCGCACATCCAAAAAAAAAATCTTGTAGTTTAGGCTCACAATTTGAAGAAATTTTTCGAGATTTCCAGCACTTGTCCAGGTAATGTTCCCCACAAGTACGGGGAACCAAAAAGTTTCTCCATAATTTTGCATTATATATCTCTTTTACAACCGATCAAATGATTATAATGTTTGAATCGGGATCATAGGATATTTCTTCTTTTTTTTTCCTTTTGAAAAAGAAAGGGTATTTTGTATTTGTTTGCAAATTGCAAGTGACAACATGATTAGCTCATAGTGTCACATAAAGAATAAAAGAGAAAAAAGGGGACCAACATGTCAAATCCACCATTGCCCATAGTTTCGAGCCCCTCGACTTCCCATTGGTCAGCATATCAAATCCAGCAGCGTGCGGTCCACGCGGGCGGCACGAGTCCCCTGTATAAACCAAACAGCTTCCTCACAAATCTCCAAATTCACACTTCCTCGAACAAGCACGCAGACTCCCAGTGAGCAAAAGAATGCAGAGCCTGCAAGCCAAGGCCGCCGAGTGGAGCGGCGTCGACTCGGCCGACGCGTTCGCCATCGACGAGACCAACCTGTTTCAGAAACTCGGCCTCCAGGCCTTCATCAACCTCTCCACCAATTTCTACACCAGGTTCGTTCTCTGGATCGTCTTTCTTCAGTCTTCATCGATCTCATCGTATCACATGCTGAATTGGATTGGATTGGTAGTGAATTTACGATTATGCCCTTGATCGGCAGGGTATACGATGACGAACAGGAGTGGTTCCGGTCGATTTTCGCCAATTCGAAGAAGGAAGACGCCATTCAGAACCAGTACGAGTTTTTCGTGCAGAGAATGGGAGGCCCAAATCTCTTCTCTCAGAGAAGAGGTATGTGTGTGGCAAGTTTTTTTGGTATTTCCATTTTATAGTCCAAATTTGCATTTGGTTTGTGCTATGGAGGCCCGAATTTAAGTCCGTAACATTATTATTGTGTGTGACGATAACTTTACGTGACATTCTTATGTGGCGGCATATTATAAATTTAGTATTCATAATTCACAATTTTGGAAATATTGTTGTTTGTCGTATCATGTTATGTGTCGTTGAATGAGTTTGATTTAGTTTACTTAACACACGAATTTCCAAAAACAAAACTCGTCCAATGCTACATAGCATTTGATGCTCACAACACAACTACATATGTTCCGTTGGACGAGTTTAATTTAGTTACAGATTTCGAAAATTATAATTTGGATGGACTTGTAACACCACATGACATGGTGTGTTAGGCCACTACATACTGAATAATTTCTCTGCTTACGGTGATATTGTCTGATTCAGTATGTTACGTGATTTTACTGTTACACTGAATATTTCTCTGAACAATGAAATTTTTATGTACCAGTCCAATATGACTGGTTAAAATTTAGCAGATGCATTGCATTGCAGCCCGTGACATTTTGATTACCAATCTGAGTCCTTATGTTGTAATTGGAAATTGGCAGGCCATCCTGCTCTGATTGCACGCCACCGTCCATTTCCCGTCACGCACGAAGCTGCGGAGAGGTGGCTGCATCATATGCAGCAAGCACTGGACACTACTCCAGACATTGATGCAGAGTCCAAAGTCAAAATGATGAACTTTTTCAGGCACACTGCGTTCTTCCTTGTGGCCGGAGACGAGCTGAAGAAGAGACAGAATCCGGCACAATAAACTTTTAGAAAGCATCGCCAGCAGCAACCACCGCTAGTGCCAAAGATTTTAGACAGGAAATTAATCTCCATATTCAGAGCTCAATTGTGTTGTGTTGTGAAGAAATAGGAAAAACAAGATTGTATTACTTGTCAAACCCTCTTCTTTTTTGTGCTTAGATGAGCACAACTTGATACATTATTAGCCAATTATGAATAAATCATGAAGAAATACATTTCGTACCATAAAGTTGAAACACTCAAAGGTTCTCTCCTTTTGCACTTGCGTTTTTGCTTCCGTTGGGGACGAGCATACAACATTGAGGATGTCACTGCGGCAACTTCTCAAGTCAATAAGATTCTACCATGTGGAGAAGTTACATAATTATGTTTGGTTGGTTTGGAACGTAAGCTTTGCTAGAGCTGCTCACTTGTTTAACACGTGCTTAAGGGATTGAGATCAAAAGAGATTAGGATTGATTATACTTGTAAGCTATCAAGGAATGTATGTGGACTGATATATAGCTAAAGTAATTCTGATATGAGTAGATATATCTATACTGATATGAATAGTATGGTTTCGTGGTGATAAGGTTTATCAGTTTGATAGTTTGATAAGGATTACATGATGGGAAGTATCCTTATCAAACACCACCATTTAGGATATATAATAGGGTCCCCTGCTCTCACACTAATAACGCACAAAAAGGATATCAAGCCCCATTGATTGTAGCAGTGCATTCGGTCTGTGTTGAGAGTAGAAGAACCCTTAGTTTATTGCAGCAATGGCGTCACAAGGTTAGTGGTTAATTTGGTATTGTGATTTACTTATTCCGCATATATTGATATTACATGGAATATCGCTACAGTGACATCCTTGTTGCACGAAAGTTGTTCTTCTTGCATTGAGATTACATCAGTGATACCAATCACTGATGTAATGGTACACGATCAGATGTCGTAGGCTGACTAACTTTGCAATGGATCTTGGAAGTGTCTTTATCCTACTGTCACGGGATGTTCAAAGCTTCAAGGTTGCACATCCACTCTATGGATTCTGGAAGCAGCTCAATCAGAGTATCCTTCAGATTCAAATATCTCAAATCGGATAGGTCCACTGGTTCATTCGGGACTCTAGCAACTGGGACGTCCTCCAAATCAAGAATTGTCAGCAACTTGAATCTGGAAGGCAATTTCTTAAACTCATACAACATGTTTGTGGCAAAGATCGGCAAGAAGCAACCGAAGCTTTGACATACTTGTGCAAGAATTAAGTTCTTCAGTTATTTGAATTGACAATCTACGCATTCCAACTTCTTTGCTACTTCTCTGACAACAAATGCAGCACCAAATTTTTCCTTTCTTGATATCGACAGAGCAACCTCAGGCGTAAGATCATGCATCTTACCTGTTTTTGCTCTTCCATCTTCATTCGTTTGCATAATTTGCAGCATGCTACGCGCAGTAAATTCCGTAAGATAGTCCTCTGCAACTTCTTCTGGTGTGACCCCATTATTAGGTTCAACAAATTCTTCAGCTATTTACAACCTAATCACCCATTTAACATTGCAGTTTGTTGTTAGGATGTGGACAACTTTGGCTTTGTTCTTTCGGAAGGCTGTGCAAACAAAATGGAAACTTCAAGTTCTATATTCTTAACACATCCAAGTAATCACAGAAACTGTACGAAATGTAGATATAAAAGGTTGAAACTCAAAAGGTTCTCTCTTTTTGTCTTGTGTTTTTCCCTTAAATGTGAGCGAAACTTACATACATGGCTACACCAGAATGTCACTGTGACGGTATCTCAAATCAATTATGCACTACGTTAAAACACATAACAATGTCTCATTGGTTTAGAATACTGTAATAGTGAGTTTTTCTCCTTGTAAGGTCCAAAGACTAAACTTTGGCCAAATTCAATCATTTTACATGTAATCATGAACATGATTAGCAAAACGATCTTAGAAAAAGCGGGACAAGTTATCCGGCTCCATCCATACCATCCCTCCGTCGAAATTCTTCGAATATATTTTCGGATCACAAGGCGCTTGCGACGTGATTAAAACAAAAAAAAATTCTTCATCTCTATCTTAGATTCGATTCTGCATTCTCAACTATCATTTGTGTCAAAAGTAATGTTCATAATTTGTAATCTAGCGATTACCAAATATGCTCGCTTAAACTGTGGTCTAACAAAACAAAAACATAAATACAAGAACATTTTATTTGAGATTAAATTAATCAGAGCCAAAGAATAATGTTTCTTCGTTTTCGTGTTGAAAATGTCACATGACATATTGTATTAATTATGGCAAATCATCCCAGATCCCCACTCAATCACTTTAGCATGTTTGTTTTGTCGTATATTCTCAAGAATTCACGACATCTTTCTCTCTCTAATTTTGGCACGCACGTTGGCTGACAATGTCACTCGGTCATCCACAGAGATTGCTTTTGATAGATTCTGTGTACCAAGAAATTTCTGTGTAGGGCCGCCCCAGTGCACCATCTCTCATAAAAATGAGATTATCCCATGTCACCGATTTATTATACGATGATTATTTATTAAACGGGATATGGAAGTAAGTTTTAGTCTATGTAACGTCACCGTCCAGTAATCAATTGCCACATGTTAAAAAAATGCAATGACCGTCTAATAAGAAGTCGTTACGGTGACACGAGAGAATCTAAAGTGCATGCGGATATCATTCAAGATTTCAGCTCACCATTTTTTGTAAATGCTACCGTACACAAAATCAACTCTCATTTTTACCCAAAATTAAAAAAAATAAAATTATTATCGACACTTCAAAAATATCAACACTGTTGTTAAAAAAATCACTAAAGAGCAAAATATAACTACTTTGCAGTGCTAATACCAAATCCACAAGGAAAAAGAACAAGCGAATAAGTTACATGAAATTACCCTCGAGTCACAGGCTTCATTGCCTCCTGACAGTCCTACGCATGATTTGCATGTTTCAGCCAAATTTTCCAGAGGACAAAGATATCACTTACCGAAACAAGTTTTCCGCATACAAAACAGTACAAAAGCCTCCTACTTCCTAGCAAAACAAATCACACATATTAGGACATCACCATTTCATACTTGTGCCTCTATGGTGGACCTCAGTTTTCCATAAGCCTCGGAACAGGCATTAGCGTAGTCTGTCATGGCACGGAAGATCTCAGGCAGGCGAGTTTTGAGACTCCCAAGTGACTTCTCCCTCACCTGGATACAGTGTCTCTGGTGAGCTTCGTATTCCTCTTCCATTCTCTTCTTCAAGCTCTCGACAATGAATTTCTTCTCTGAGACCGGGTCCTTGGGAATTGCATCTTCACCTCTCTCCTGATCCATTTCAGCGTGTCTCTGCGCGTACTTTTGGTACCAGTCTTCGAAGGCCTGACTTCTACGCAGAAACTCCTTCCGTGTCTCCTCAAACTTCTCTTTTAGCTTCATCTCTTCCTCCTGATGAAGTACGATGGTCTTTATCACAGCCGCAAAGGACGATATTGCAGATTTTGCGAGTTCATCAGGAAGCTTTTCAAGAGAATCGTGCCATGAATGGAGGAAAGCTTGGATTGGGGGACGCTGAACTCTTGGCGGGGATGAGATTTTCTCTTTTAAGCTGCTCTCGATAGGTATGAGATTTAGCTTCAACCAACTATTAAGAGCTTGGATGTATTGTTTTTGATGAGTCACGAGCTTTTCAAAGTGAGAATGCCATTCTTGGAGAACATTCCAAAGCTGGACAGTGCGGTCATGGTGGTGCTTGGTTGTTTCCATCGGAGTATGGGGAATGTCTAGGGACTTTAGGTCTGTAACAATCTTCAACTGGCTGCCGTGATGTGTGCACATGTTCTCCCACATTTTTGCCATCCTGTGATGCAGATGTGATGAATATATTTGCAGAGGAAACCTTTTCTCAATAGCACAATAAACAAATGGGGACATCAACTAAGAAGGAGCAATAACTTCCACAAAATTCAACACATAACCTTACAGAAGCGGAAACCATCAGTTCAAATTTTCCACGATAGAAATGGTGCTTTTTAGACGCATGCCAAATGATTTTAAGACAGAATAAGGATATTCTGATCAATCAAGAAGACACTAGGGGCAACAAGAACGAAACAAAGAAATAGCAGGAATTCTCAATGCACAAACTTACCCATCAGCAAGAGAAACAAGTTTAGGGTACAGCTGCTCATCCCGTAATTGATTTACTTCTGAAGCTGTAGAATCCATGGACTGCATGTCAACTATGTATCTTGTATGCAAATGACTTACAGCTGCTTTTGTTTTTTCCAATGTTTCAACACTAGCACTGCGTTTCTTCTGCTTATTCAGCACCGCAACTTTTCTCTGATACTCAACCTTCATAAGCTCCCCTTGCTATCAACACAAAGTAAGATTAAAAAATAAAGAAAAGTTCAGCGTAAGAAAATAAATAAGTAGGAAGATACATTTTTGTGCTGGAATATTATTCTCCCGATTAACCAAGTGGAGGATGCGTACTTTTTGTGATATCAACGATCCAAATACAAAAAGGACCGCCACCACGAACAGTGTTCATGATGTGGAATGACACTAGTGAATCAAGATGAAAAGCAGCAAACAAATAAAATGAAACAAATGCAATATACCTTCACTTCATCATAAAGTTTCTTTTCCCATGCCAACATCTTATCCAAAACAGTGGCATGAGTTTCATAATCTTCCGAGTTTTCATCCTTCCCATCACCGTTCGGCATGCCTCTGAACGACTTATTCCATGTAATAACACGCATGACCCTTGCAGAGTGATCAATGTGTCCTGCACAACATCACGAGAATCAGCACCGCATCCAACAAATGATTCAAAAGATATCTCACAAAAACAAATGACAACAATATTTAGGATTCAAAAGATGTTTTCGGTAGAACGGCCATTCACACAGCGGTTTCCGAAACTAGTTTAACAATTTCCAAGTCCTGGAACAGGAAGATTCAAAGCATCAACCATTAAACAGAAAAAGGGTAAATACCGAAAACTAAAGAGGAATTAGTTTCAGATGTCACAAGAGGCAACATATGGGTAAAGTGCTTTTTCTCACTTTAATTTTTTTGAAAGTGTAAACATCTAAGGTTGAGATCGGATCAACAAAAAGTAATTTGAATACCAAAGATTTATTATTTTGACATTTAAAGGCTTAAAGCTCGAGTCAAGTCAAGATTTCTGCCCACATGGTTTTTTATAGGACAATTTGTAGACATTTTTGAAAGCTTTTGAGAAGAAAATAAGGTCTCTTTCAAACTTCAATATCAACTTAACCATTACAGCACACCTAAGGAGCAGAACAAAAACAAGCACATCATATAAAGAACTTGGCTTAAATGGAATTCATAGAACTCGTATACCTCGATTATCTGCGAAATTCGAGTGGTAGTGCAACCGAGTGGCCTCGAGCATCTTCGAAACTTCCTGAGCACTCTCCGAGGCCTTCAAGAAATGATCGTCAATCTTATTCAATATGTCCATCAAAGTCACACCAGGAATCACATTAGCTACTCTCCTGCTAAACTCCGGTGGCGCAGTCTTCGAATGCTCGATTGCCACCGGAGTCTCCTCTTCTGCCTTCTCCTCAATCTCCTCCACCTTCTCCGGAGTCTTGGGCTCCACTTCATCACCCAAATCAACGCCGCCGCCGCCGCCGCCGCTGCCAACCCCCATATTCTCATCTTCACCAAATTCCTCAGCCTCTTCATTCTCACTCAAAGATGGTCCCGGCATGTTATCTACCATAAAGAAATAGTCCCAAGCCATGCCCTTCGACTCCGGCATCGGCGGCACCGCCTTCATCTCCGGCGTCCTAGGCGGCGACGATGTCGTCTCCGAAGCCCCATTTCTCGATCTCCTCTGAAACCCTTTATGGCTCTCATCCTCATCGTCATGTTCATGGTCTTCTTCTTCCTCGTCCTCCTCCGCAATGGCCAGCCCAACTCTCCGCCCTCCCATTTTCCGAGCCTCAGTGCTCATCGCCGGCATGCTGGTGGCTCGCTTGATCGGACTTGGAGTGAAAGTGGGCAGAGGCGGCGGAGGCGGCGGAAGGTTCAGGTTCTCGAGATGGGGCGGCGGCGGAGGCGGCGGCTCAGATGCGGGGTCCATCGGCCGATGTTGGCTGTGAAGGATTTCCATCTCCGGGGTCACTTGGGTTTCTCCATGGCCGTAATCACTCAACGCGGCACCGGCATTCTTCAAGGCCACGGCGTAACCAGAATGGCCGGAAGCGAAGGCGTTCCTGGCCACCACCGCCTCTTTCATCAGGTTCCGGCGGTCCTTGCATCGCGACACGGATTCCTCGTTGTCGATTCTCGATTGGGCGCACCCCATTTTTCTTCGGTGTCTTGAAAAAACGACTAAAAACTCCTTAAAGTTGTGTACTTTTTGACATTTGAGAGCAAAGGGTTGAAAAAAAAATACAAAAAGAAGATGTGGGCTTTGGGTTTGGAGCTTCTGGGTGCGGCTAAAACGGCAGAGCGAAGCTTGTCGGAGCTGGGTTTTGGGAGCTCCGGTAGGTCAGAGAGATTTGATTCACTTTGGAGAGAGAAGAGAGGGTTTCAATGGAGGAGGAGGACAATGAAGTGAAATGAAAAGAGAGTGAGTGCTGCCAAAACAGGTACAGAAGTGAGCAGACAGAGCAGAGAGAGAGAGAGGAGAGAGAGAGGAGAGTGCGAGGGAGTGACTTTTTTGTGTACTCGCACGGAACGGGGGAATTAACGTCTACTCGCGCGCTTTGATTACTCGGTGTCCCTAATTATGATTTTTTAAAGTAACGGTCACATTTTTTGAGGCAGATGAAACGGCGTCGTACTTGTCGATTAGTGAATTAAGTGGTGAATCGGTCAAAAATTGAGTAGGTAACCAGATAATTACCTACCCAATTACTTGCTTCATTTGAAAAAGTAAAGAAAAATTACTTGGTGTGAAATGGAATAAACGTTCGGTTGGGGTGAAATAGGTAAAAGGTGATATTAGTGTGGCCACCACGAGAAGAGCTATTAAAGGCAATTTGAAATTTTGAGATCACCTCCAACAAAAACTTTTCTTTTTATACCGTTGTCATGGGAGAGGATCATCGTCGGATTCTTTCCGTTGAGATTTCGTGGTTCCTCAAATCACATCCGTTTATCGTATATTGTGCAGTTAATTTTAAATAAAAAAATTTACAATAATTTATATACGATGAACGGATGTGATTGAAAGATCTCTAGGATCCTTCTGGGTTGTCATGTGCCCTAATAAGTTACTTAAAATGGAATGTCATTATTGTTCTTGACAATGTACAAGTTCTTTTTAGAGAGAATTCTCATCATTTCATTTAACGAAAATGGTGCATACTCATACGAGTTCTAAAGCAAACGGAAGGGATTAAATTTTCAAGGGAAAATAGCCTCATAAACACGCACTAAGTCTTTTGTAAAACAATTGGCTAAAAGTATCTCGCCTTGCACCCGAGATTTGGAGCCAGTTTCTCCTCCCACTATGTGGTTTGTATAAAAAAAATACACGTTTATTTTGGACGAGCCCTCAGCCCTATCGGCAGTGCCAAATTGTAAAAACATAAGTTTTAAATTGTACAAAACTAGAAAAAAAAATCAGGTGTTACTAATTACCCCGTTAATAGAATCTATAATTTTAAAATATGTTTTACGAAACATTTTTGCTCATCCTCTCAAATAATAGTAATGCTTATTACTCTACTTATTATTATTGAATGAGTTTAAATTTTGAGAACTGAAAAAGTAAATCAACTTTTTTTCATGGTTCAACACTTTTGTTGCTTTGCTGGGAGAAATGTCAAATCCATTAGAAAAGTATCATGCACCCCCACACCATCCATGGAATAAGATATAAATTTGAATATCTAGCCATTAATTAGAAATTAAAAGTAAAAGGCAAGGCTTTTTTTTTTTGTTTTTTTTGACAAAAGGGTAAATATCATTATCACAACTACAAGTACAACAAAGATCCAAAACAAGTTAAGTACAGACAAAAATGGGCCACAAACACACAAAAGACAAAACCTCAAGCCCACCCTTGGAGCCCAGCACACACAAACTAAACAAACAGAAAAACCATAGGAAACTAGTCTTCCTGCTGCTGCCAAAGAACCACCGAACAATTTGACCAAAAAAAAAAAAAAGAACCACCGAACAATCTTCACGAACTGCCTCCCAACACATTCACCTAAGATTACAACATCAAGAACCCCAACAATGGTGAAGCAAGAGGCCGCAACATCCTCAAAGAACCAGCAAGAATTGCCGCCACGAGAACAAGGAAGCAAGCAGGGAAAACCCACGAGCAACATCACCAACAAGGGTGAAAAACAGGCAGGACCAATAATGGTCAACAAGGGTGGTGGTGCAAGCACCCGAGCTAAAGCTCTACACACCCTGCCAAAGATGGGCGACAAAGCGCAGTAAACGAAGGCGGAAACCCGACTAAAATTGAGGATGGAGGTGGCGGAACCAAAAGATGCAGATGGTGGAGGGCTATAGATCAAAGAGTGGGTATGGGTCAAGGAGGGTGGATAAGTCACAGATTATGGAAGAAACGGGGGATGGGGGTTTAAGTCTCAAAAAGGTGAAATCAAGGCAAAAGGAGAGAATATAAGATGAGATCGGGAAAATTGCAGGGGAGGGGAGGAAAATTTGCAGGCAGCAGGAAGAACAAGAAAGAACTGAAACCAAGCAAACCACCGAAACAAAACACACATAAAACAAATGGGACTAGCACCGACCCTAACCAAAGTTAGGGCCGGCGCCGACGCAGATCAAAGAGAACGAAAAGCACTCACATGAAGGTGAGATAGTCTCTCACGGGGAAGAGAAAAGCTCTCACAAGGGAGAGAAAAGCTTCATCAAAGGCAAGGCTTTTTTATCCTTAATTTGATAAAATACCGAAATTCAACAACAAACCCCATGCCAAAGCCGCAATGCATCAAACCTATCCCTTGGCCCTCGTCATCATTTGTTCCAACTTTCTCACATGACACAACGTGATTAATTTAGAACAGGCACTTGCCATCCCCTTACTTCTCCCATAGAAAGAGTGAATTCTACCAGTTACCCCACCAAGAGAAACTTCTCATTGGTAAATCGAGTTTAAGAAAGATTAGAGAAGAACTTAGGCTGTTAATTTTTCGACTGGGATAAAACACTTGTCCTAAACAATAACTGTACAAACAACGGCATTCACTATCTGAAGATGATACAAAGGAATTTACACTTTTCTTCGGTGATGGTGCTCATATGAAGCAGACAGTCCAGTTATTTCCTACCGCCAAAAACTTCACATGAGATTCACAACAGCCGGAAACCCGTCCTGAACAAAAGACTTGCACCTGCGCAACCATGATATTGCCCGATCCTTGAATTATGGCCCAACCATATAAGTTCTTTCATCACCTTTCTAATACAAATGGGGGAGGAAAAAAGGATTGCGTAAATAGACTGAACTCGCAGAGAGGAGAGAGCGAGAGAGAGAGAGAGACTAAACAGAATATGCATATACATGATTTTAGAGTTTCTCCTACTCAAGGAAACGAGGACGAATGATGCAAGTATTTAACTGTAACTTAATGTGTTGGATCTACACTGTACACAGGAATACATCATATGCATGCCCAAAACCTTTAAAACCTTTGAATTGAACTTTCATGAGTCACTTCCGCACAAGTAGATGATAAAAAAAAAAAAGATCATTTACTAATGTCTATTATAAAAGTGGCAGATCCTGTTAATTTGACAATTTCATAAAGCTCCAAAAGAGGAGAAAAGCTTCTTTTGAATCACAATGCATAGAGCCGAAGTGAAAATGATGGCCGAAAAAATTCATTGAGCAATGCAATTAAGTAACTCAAAATGAAAGTAGAGATCTTTCTTTGTTGTAAAACTTACCAATGGGAGCAAGTTCACCCAGCCACATTGCTTATTTCTTCTTAAGTGCAGGTTTGAGTTTAAGTTCCGCTTTGAGTTTTCTCAGCTCCTTTCCTTGTTGCTAAAACAAAATTTGAAAGGAGAAAAAAGTCATTTGAGATAGTTTGGCAAAGGAAACAACACCCAGAAACATTAAATAGCATATTATTCAAACACAATACAATATATTGTAAATGACAAGGAATATTTCCAAGACCTTATATAAGTTCCTCCACAAAAGATCTGATCTTTCTTGTTGTAAACACCACTCCATGGCCATATCGTATTCAATAGTGTTGGGCTGGGAACAATGTGAAGTAGATATGGCTTCTTTCTGGATCCAAAAATGAAAAAACATAAACATGTAGATGAGAAGGCATTGAAAACAGAAACAAACAATACCAGCTTTATACGCTTGTGTTTCTCGTATATGTGTTGATGCTTGTAGAGAGAGAGATGCAACTGTACCATTTCCCGTGCATTTTGGTGCCGTAGTTTCTCAATAGTAAGATGACCAAAAAAGGGTGCCTTCTTTTCTGAGGTACAAGGAGTTCCAAAGCTGCCAACAAGAGGCCTACAAATCGTATAAGAACTATGTATCATCATGCGAACCACCCTATTTGCAGAAATTAGCTGTATATAAAGTAAAAGTTGATAATCACATTGAAATTGACAGAAGCTCGTCTCCTTCGTCAATCAAAAACAGTTAATTAACAGAACCTAGAGAAAAAAAATACCACCTAGTGAAAAATTCTTACATGTCAACTGCTTTGAATTGATAAGACAGAAAAATAGGATACAACAGAAAAGATTACCAGTAAGTCATAAGAAAGGACTTCAAAATAAAAAACTTGGTATGCGGAGTATTCTAAATTATTTAATGGGGAGTGGAACAGAGAAATAAGGAGAAATAAAACAAGATATAGAGAGTCAATAGCAAAAAGATGCACCATGCTATAGAGCCTGATGACACGACCTATGCTAGAATATTAGCCAACTACAAACCTTCCATTTGACAACAATAAACATCCCTTATCCAATTCTCTAACAACCTTTTGTGCTGCTTCCCTAGTTTTGAGAATAACAAGAGCTTGTCCTACAATATGAACACACAAATAATTTAGAATTAGACTATAAGCGTAATTTCATCCATGTTGTGTTTACAAATAAATATTATCATCTGAAAACAAGATCAAGTCAAATTTTCTGAGAACATAGATAGGAGAATAAATATAAGATTTAAATACATTATCCATACCATAGTGAGGACTAGAATTTGCGGTCCGCTGAATCATCTTAGCCGTGCAGCTCTCCTTAAAACCATGCCATAGTATGTCCTGAAATGTAATACATAAGATCAAATGAGATGTTGCCCTAAAGTAGAAAACCCAACACATAAGTGGCAGCCTAGAGTTGACAAAGATGAAAAATTGGACGAGTACAAACACAACTACATACTGCATTAGTACATTTAGTTCAAAATCTATACTCCAAGTAATAACAGCGTTTGCAACTAAAGCTCCAATGCGACTGTTACCTCCACTTGCGCTGAAATGTATGCTGGATCCAAATTCTGGAGCAGAACAAGGGTGCCTTGCTCATGTGCAGCCTGAATTCTATCCTCCCAAGGCTGACATTGATAAAAGACATTTCATCAGTCCAACATGGCACTCACTACCGTCCACATTAAAACATCCACTAAATGTCAATTTAAAGGAACTTCTCTTTTAACTTTTTTGGTGAAAGTAATTACTAATTGAGGTTCAAATTGAGAACACCCCATTATGTTTCCTTGCCCCTAGGCAATAGAGTGGAAGACAGTTTCGAGGCCTTACAGGTGCAATGCGCTAGAATCAAATTCAACAATAAACAAAAACTTGAGATTCACAGGCAAAATTAACAATTAAAACCAAGAATAGAAGTGAAAATGAACAACTCACAAATCCCTTGAACCATGTTCTTCTGTCCTGCAAGAATGAAGATGAGCAACTGTGAGAACTAAATACAAGGTTAACTTTTTTGGAATCTTTATGTTATCATTTTGGAAGAACTAGGCATTAATAACACAAAAGAACTAACAGTAAACCTGACTACCAAACCCTCAACGGGTGTTTAATAAGCACTTGTAGCCAAAGCGCTTTTTAAACAAGTAGTTCCAAGTGAGCTTTAAAGCGCTTGCGGATAACCAAAAAACTTCTTCAACACTTGGTAGAAAAACTTAAAAATGCTTGTGGCTTATAAAAGCACTTATGAGCCTAGTATTGAGGGTGGACGTAGGGTGACTTGCACGAGTAGGCTAGGTCCATAGTTTGAAACCATCTAATGTGAAAAAAAAGAAAAGATTAATGAGTATAAAATCACTTATGAGTAACCATGCTTCCTAAAAAAGAAAGTTTTATCCATTCTAAAAGAAGTTCCAAATGAGCCCTTAGGCCCCGTTTGTTTGGCCTCCTTAGCTAGGATTGGCTTAGTTATTGTCCTAGTTCCTTATTTGGCACGGTTAAAGGACTAGCTTTAATGAGACTAAGTGGGATGAGCCTTCGTGCCTCACCACTAATACTGTGTGAAAAGTTGGGATTAGCAATCCGTGTTCATTTTCCCCATCGTTTTCACCCATTTCAATGAGAATCCTCTCCATCATGAACTTCCACTCAGTGGTGAAAGGCTGCGCAGGATCTTGAATGCCTCATCGTCCCCGCCACTTAAGAGCTGCTACAAAAGGGCATCGATGGCTTCTAAATTCGAACCCATACGGACAAAGGCGATGAGGATTGGTTGTTCTCGTCATCTGTGACCTAGGTGGTTGTGGGAGTTACCTAAGAAAAGGGTGCGGTGGTGCTCGGGCAGGAGGAGGCTATGATTTTGAGGGATTGGAGGGATTCGATCTGGGTTTCAAATGGGATCCAACAAGTAAATGATCGAGCTTAGTTTTCGTCTTGACTTCTCGGTTTTTCATCTTTACCTTCCAACTTCCAGAGGGATTCGATCCGAATTTCAAATGGGATTGGAGGGATTTGATTTGTCGTGTCATCTAGAGCTCTCCAACTTCTTGAGTTGAAGGGAGAAAAAGAGGAAAAGGGGAAGAGAGAGAGTGGCACAAAGAAAAAGAGGGAAAGGTTTAAAGAGAGAGGAAGAGGTTTCTATAAAAAAGAAAAAGATAGAATTAATATCAAAATACTAATAGATATGGATTAAATAATATAATATTAGAGTTTGTATAATTATCCTTAATTAAGTCAGTCCAGCTTAATCTATTCTAAGTCAACCCAGCTAAATCCATGAAGCTAGTCTAGTCCGATTTAGTCGATGCAACAAACGCACTATTAGTGTTCTAAATGAAAGGAGCACAATGAAGAAGGAAACAAGTAAAAACTACTTTCAACCCGATAAGGGTTTCACCACATGGACACTAATCAAATTTAGCAAGAATGAGAACAAGGGAGATACCTCAACTACAAATAAAATGATGGAACATTGTTGCCATTACTATAACTACTGGCGAAATAATTCATGACATGAACTCGCATGCAACATTTGGGAATGGTTCAACTTTATATATTTGAACTCCATAAGTTTCAAAATTTACCATAATTCCGCATGGCAAGAACACGAAAAAAAATTGACACAAATGGACAATTTGGTGAAGATACATTGTTAAGTCATGAAAGAAGCATTGCAAATTTGAAGTTTGGTTAATGATTTCAATATTCCTTGAAAACTTTGGTAGTTTGTGATAGCCTTGACACTATTCATTTAGAAAAGTAACCAATGTTGGCAAGGCATGAAGCAGTTCTCGTGTAGCACATGACACACAATGTCCACACCACAATTAAGTACAAACGAGAGTCAACTTGCCACAGGTGTACAATGAATGAGTGCCAATTCTTCGAGTCGAACTCAATTATCGAATACTACAATCAAGTGCCAATTTGTGCCTTAACTACAAAAGCCTTAACCCCAACATCCTACCTCTCCATAATTAGAGCATCTCCAAGGATATGCAATTGCGAAAACACAACTATCAACCTTCTCCAAAGTATTTAACGTTGCAAAATCAACGCTAAAAGTAGTTCCAATTATGACAACCTAGGGAGTCGCCAAAATTTCGCATTGGAAAAACCCTCAACTATGAGAGAGAGGATATATGGAAACTCCACCATATAAAACAATGCATGGTATTTGTAAGACCCAAAGAAAAAAAACATGCTAGAAATGACACCAATATTCGACTTCATGTGGGGAATAACGACAACTCACGCTCTCAATAAGGGAATCATTTGGACTAGAATGAAAAGAGGAATGGCATTACTTACAACATCGGGACGTCGAGTGACTTCTTGGCCATCAACATTTTCGGCCATTCTTTGAGATTGTGTAGGAGGTACTTTAGGCAACTTGCCATCAGAAAGTGCCATGGCTTTCTCATCGAGCTTTATCCTCTTGCAGGACTCTTCATTTGCTCCACGAGAATCCTCTACATGTTTGACTTTACGTTGAGAAGGGTTCATCTTCTTGAGAAGGGCATTGTTTGTTCCAAGAGAATCCTCTGCACGCTTAAGTTTGGATTTATCATCAAGAGCAGAGGTAGTCGATGATAAAACTTTTGTAGCATTCACACGCTTTAGGTCACTACTTTTGCTTTTGTCATTGGGCACTTCAATCGAAGTGTCAAGCTTCGGCTTTTTAGATTGTCCATGGCCCACTTCAACAAGAACCTTTGGGGATACAGCCTTTGTAACATTCATACTATTCAGGTCAGTACTATTCCTTTTGTCATTGACCGCTTCAATTGAAGTGTCATTCTTCGCCTTCGGATCACCAACAATGGTATAGTTTTTCTTTCTTTCCACCTCCACAAGTATTTGCTCACTACCTTTACCATTATCAAGCTTCGCCTTCTTGGTTGGCCTATTATCTGAATCAACGTTATCCTTAGTGAGCGTCACTTTTTCTTCCACTTCAACTTGTCGTGCATGAACTTTACCACGCTTAACCTCACCTTCATCACTTTTAACTTCAGAACTCAACAAGACCTTGGGATTTGACACATGTTCCTGTTTTTCATTCATTTTATCCTTTTCATTTGAATTTAAACCTACACCATAAGCAGGTTTTTCTACAAGTGATGGTTTATGCTTAACCAAATCACCATTTTCTAGTGTTGACGAATCAACAATATTTCCATTTGTCTCTAAAGTGATATTTTCTTTAAATGAGTTTTTGTTTGATAGAACCATTGTTTCATTACTTGCTATGGAATTCCCACAAGCTTCATTTTTTCCTAAATCAACTTTCAGAACGCCACCAGGCTTCTGAATATCCTTTCTGTTAAACATGAATTTAACTGCAACAATTACATAAACAAAGTTATAAGACTCAAAATATGGAAATAAAAATGTAACTATAAGTCAAACTACAAGGCTCCAAGTTGATAGATATACATACCATCAATCCCAGCAATTGCTCCCTCTATCTTGTCGGTGATTTTTTGCAGCCCAACATCAAAGGTTCGACGAAACACAAATTCGGCCATTTGAAGCTCTTCGTCTGATGGTTGAGGATTTTCCTTGTCCTTTGAAATGCAAAGAACATTGCATTTTCCAGCAATGGCTTCCTGATTTGATTATAAAACTTCAGCAACTAGACCACTGATCTTTAATAGTAGAATATGAAATAATTGTTGATTTATATCCTAACAACATAAAATTTTATTATGGTATCAGCATGAGATTTCAATGTTGAAGTCTCTGCAATTGTACCTTCCAACAAAGCTTGAAATCCACAAATGAACTCTTGTGATAAAGAGGGTCCCAAGATTGGGGGGCAGTGTTAGAACATAACATAACAGTTGGTCCACATCTTGTGCTACAATGCTATCATAGTATAAAGTCTAAATACAATTCCTACTAACCAAGACATGCACATAATATATTTTTCTAAGTGCTTAGTTTCATTTAGCACAAGAATATTTACAATCAGTTACCAATTGAAACCATTTCTCACTTGTCATATTACCATGTCTATTAGGGATATAACATCTATCAAATACTACCAAAAGTTCAAAACTCAAGTTCAGCCTTAGCATGTATTTGTAATTGTGTGTAAGAGAGAGAGAGGGGCAACATGTAATCTGTGAGAGAGAGAGGGGCGACATGTAATCTGACACAATTTAACTGTCATCACAAGGGGAATGCAAATCTTATTGTATTGCTGGAAATCAAAGTTGTAAGGATTGCCAATTAGAGTCTTTTAAGAAATGTAAAAAATAGAACACTAAGAAGCTTAACAATGTTTCACGGTCCTACTATATCAGAGAAGTAGAATTTGTTGTAAATTATATTCAAACATGTCAACCAATCTATAAAAGAAACTGCACGGTTTAGTCAACTCGGGGAAAAATGAAGTGAAAAATTGAAGACAAACTTGGCAGCAGAACAAAGAAAAGAAACAATAACATTGCAAAGATATATAGCATAGAAAGTTCCTACATCATTATTGATTGAAAATCAGAAAGACTATTTTCATTTAAGCTAACAAACTATATACCACACCTTTACATGATCAATTAATCATTCCATTTCTAACAAATACAAATAATAAAATTAGTTAAGAGCATAAATCAAAATGTAAGTACCAATGGATTAAGATTCGCAAGGCCCACACCATCACCGGATGCCAAAAACAACTCATTCTCAAGTACCTCTTCACCTCCAAGAAAATTTGAAATCTCATAAGGACGAAAAAACCATAGAACTTTAACTTTCTTTGCCTTCTCACCAGTTTCCCATATTTTTATTAGCTTTCCAATCTCAGGCTCAGGTTCATCTTCCTTGTAAAGATAAACACAATCATACAGCATGTACTCTTCACCGTCAAAAGTAAAAGATTCATAAAACTGAACGTCCTTATTTTTTCCTCCCTTTCCTTTCTTCTTTCCCCATGTAAATTCAAGCTTTTCAGTCCGTGTATCTTGTTCCATATTCCCCAACCAGGTCTCTTCAAAAGCAGACTCACAGTTAACCTGAGAAAGTAGGAAAAACCTATTACCAATATTTCGATAGAACAATTGCCAGTCAATAATGTAAGAAGATAATGATTCCCGAGAACAATTTACACCCAAGAAATCTTTTTTTTTTTTCCACTACGGTTACCAATCCCGGTTTATCTTAAGCAGAAAACACTACTGCAGTTCAAAGCAATAAAGAGGAATACATTCCAGCGAAGTGAAACTGATTCAGGACACTACTAAATTTGTCTTATCTTAAGACTTAAATAACTGTTCGATAACAAATCAAGACTTTCTCTCCATAAATTAATAAAACAGCTTTCAATTGATACAAAAACAAACCCTAGAATCCCAGACTCCCAATTTCCTGGAACACTAACACTGCACTATCTTGTGCCTCTGATTTAAGCAATCAAAATTACATCCCAAAGACCTCCGACGGGAAAAAAATAAGAAAAACTAATTAAATGATGAAAACCAACAATCCCCAAATGCAAGAAATTCCAAAACGTTTCAACCAACCCAAAAAATCTGACAATTAAATCAAACGAATAAAACCCAGATACAACCACCAATCAAAGAAACAATTCGCGAGTGAAAATATAACGAATTAAAAAAATGAGAGGGGCAAAATCGAACCTTGCAGCGGCTCTCTGCAGAGCCGAATATAGTAATCGATGCAATGCTGGTTCTCCAGAGAACTGGAAGAGTGCGAACCCTAAGCCGATTCGCTTTGTTTGTAAACTTGTAAGCCGATTCGCTTTGTTTGTAAACTTGTTCTGGTTTCTGATGAAAAACCCTAAAACGATCTCGCGCTGAGATGCTGCGCGGGGACTCTTTCTCTTCTCTCCTCGCTCCAATTGATAGAATTTGTCGACCGTACTTGTCTCTCTGTCATTCTTTTTTCTTTTTACATTTTACTTTTATTTTTGAGTGAGAGGCTAATGCTATATTCTATATTCCCTATAATCTAACATATGTTTTTGAATGCTATATATAATAAAAACATTTGTTTTTAGATATCTCTATGATTCTTTTGTATTTTTTGGAGAAGAATACACTTATATATAGAAATGTTTGATTTGATCAGTTATTGTGTTTTTTTTATGTGTCAATTAGTTTATTTTTAAGGCACATGTAATTACTAAAAATGAATATAAGAGAAGAAAAAAATCATTTTGATTCCTAACTTTGTTATATTTTTTTTAAATGATATTATCTACACTAAGGGGGAGGGGATACGCTTAGCCTCACAATGGGCTGGCAGTAATGTGGTTCAAATTCGTCTTTGGCGAGAATCGAACCTAAGATCTCTCATTTACAAGCGAAGAGAAATACCACTAGACCATAGTACTAAATGTTCTTGTTAAAATTTAATTAAGAGTAAAAAAATGTGGGTTCTATTAGGGGCATATATGCTTTACTTTGAGTGAAAGAAATCATGGAATACTGTTTAGTTGTTCAAGTAAGGGACAATAAAGCTTGGTTGTTTATATATGGCATACTTAATTTCAACATGTTAAACGATAAATATTAACCACACACATTTTTTCTCCTCATTTCTCACTAAGGCTTAAAATATAGTACCCTCGTAAAGGATAAAGCCTCTATTGGTGATACTCTTATTATAGCTCATTACTAATTTGTAAGTAAAATGAAGGAAAGAGGAAAAATTATAATTGGATTTTCACATTGGAACGGCTTACTAAACTTTATAGAATTAGAGTAAATAATATTAATTTTATATAAGCTATCTACTGATTCACCTGAATCGAAATGAAAACCAATATAATTGAAGCATCAAATCAACTTTGACTTCACCTCTTCAATGAACTCGATCTGACGAAATCAACCATCTATACGCACGCACATGGGAGGTGACCTGCATTTTGTTCCTTTCGTCTTGTCATTAAAATTTTTGTTCTTTTTCTTTTTCGAGTATCTATCAGTTTAGATTTATTTATTTATGGGATATGAATTGCAATTGCTTCTATATAATTTGTGAGATTTGTTGACTTCTGCCTTGCTAAATATCACTGAGGTATGGGAAGCTTTCAAAGTGGCCAGAGGTATGGTGAAGGCCTTATTAGAGAATGCTGGAAGGTTTGCATCTATGGTAACCATGTTTTGTGAGAGGCTTGGATGGCATGATTTCGTGGGCTTGGTTTGCAAGTTCCAAAATCGTGTTTCATTTGGAGTGAGAGCAGAGATTGTAGAGCTTACTACAATTCCATATATCAAGGTATGTGAACTACAGTTACATTCGTAATCTCCTTTTGATACCTGACATATGCTCAACAGTAATTTTTATATATCTATATGTAAATGGTATGAGTTGATCTGTAGGGTTCTCGAGCGAGGGCACTCTATAAAGCTGGCTTGCGTACTCCTTTAGCAATTGCTGAAGCATCCATCCCTGACTCCCTGAAATAGTCAAAGCTCTTTTTGAATCTTCATCATGGAATGAACAAGGTGATTCATATAAGATTTTAATTTTAGTACACGGCTTCTCGGTTTCCTATGATAAGTTCCTGGTAAATGATATCTTAATATCATCTGATGTCCTGATAAGATCATGTTCTTCCTAAACTATGTTTGATTTGTGATGGTTACCAGGACTATTAAGAAATAATTGTTTCTTAGCGTAGTTCTTAGCATTTCTTTGCTTTGGAGACATTCTGAAACCCCGAAGTGTGTTTCTTAGCCTACTCCATGCATTCTCTTTGACCTTTAAAAAAGGAATTGAGCTTAAGTAACATTACAAACCAGTAACTACAGAAAAGAATTCTGCCTAAGAAGGCAAATTTTAGTGTGTGATAACTTACGCCAAGACCTTTTTCTGAACGCGAATCTCTTTCTGGTCTTTCAATGAACTGCACAATGGTACTCTTTCCAGTCAGGTATTGTACAACAATTAGTTTTCTAAATGCATGTAAGTTTGCTCAGATGCATTTGTTTCATATGCTTGTTTGCCAGCGGGATTGTGATAATATTTGTTCATATGGATGGTTCTAGCTCGATAGTTTATGTCCTTTATTTTATGAAGATGAGTTTTTGCCCCCTTTTATAACTTATTTTACTATATCTTAAAGTTATTTTTATTTTATTGTGTATTTTTCCTGCATTCTTTCCTAATATTGGTAAGTTGATAATATGACTGCAGAAGGTTCAGCTCAAAGGCGCATCCAAGTAGGCGTAGCAAAGAAGATCAAGAATGGTGCGCACAAAATAGTTCTTGAAAAAGCTGAAGAGGCAAGAGTTGCTGCCTTCTCAGCTTTTAAAGCTCTTGGATTGGATGTCCCACAGTTTTCTCGACCGGTATTTTTAACTGGTGGTGGAAGTCCCAGTATGCAAGGAGCCCGGAAATTCCTCTGGTGATAACTTCACTAGTAGCTTTCCTAATGTAGAGCGCAGCACAGAGTACGCTGCTAAAGCATCTTAGGAAGGTAGGGTTCATTCTGAAAAGGTTGCAGAAGTAAATTCAACTGGTGTCATGAAATTAAGTCTAGTCCTGACAGTTCTAAAGTACATCTTCGAGGGCTAGATTATCTTACTGCGGCGATTGATCAAACAAAAAGTACTGATTTGACTGATCGGGTTGAGTTACAAAGCTTAATTGATAGAACTAGGGCATCTGATGAGACTCTTGCTCTTGAAAAACAGGAACGCTGCAAAAGGGAGAATTTGGCCTCTAGCTATAAAATCAATGCTTGTGAGAAAGGCCCTATTCATGCAGTTAATACTCTTGGCGGTTTTGATTCTTCTTGGATCTCTGGGGATCCACCTCAGAGTTCTATTTTGATATTCACTACAACAAACAATCGGAATTGAATTCTGTTGCGTCCTTTGAAATACATGGCATAGCCATCTGTTGGGAAAACCCTCCTGTGTACTATGTCAATATTCCTAAGGATCTAGTGTGGTCAGACAGCGGTAAAAATGAATGCTTGAATTTGAATGGATCCGGCAATGTGTTACCTCTTGATGATTTGTTGGAGATGGCTACATGCAGATGGAATAGGATTGGCAAAATAATGGGGAAAAGAGGTATTAGAAAATTTACTTGGAAGTTGAAAGTTCAGATTCAGGCATTTAAAAGTCCTGCAGTTCATACTCAGAGATTTGGCTGTCAGAATCTTGGGGGGAAAAGTGCTTGTGTGGAGTGATGAGCAAACAGTTTATAATTGATTATCACATGATTATATTGATGTACTCTTGAGGCACTCGAGGATTTCCGGCAGTTTCTGACATTCATCTCTTATTTAGACGTATGAACTTATCACAACTATGTAATAAGTGTACTTTGGTACTTGACTACTCTAACGTAGTCTTACTGTCTTAACGCTCTGAATATTTATAGTGGGTTACTCCCACAATTGCGCACTCTATCACTGTTTAGCATTATTAGTTCTACTTAGTTTAGTTTTAAATTCATTCACTTTTCACGTCACATATCCTTATGGTTACGTCACCTCTCGGTGATGGCCAGCATGCTTCGACCTTCCCGGGTCGGGGTGTGTCAGATTGGTATTTTATTGTTGCCTCCAGTTCTTATAAAAGATGGAATTGACATGTGCATCGTGGCCTGGGTTCTTTGTGTAACAACCCGTCTCGAATTTTACGGAACAAATAGAGTACTTTTGTGAATTTGCACCTTGGGCTAGATATTCTTTTTTAAAATTATTTTTGGGTCTTAATAGGTGTGCCCAAGGGGCCCACCTTTTGTTTGTTGTCCCCCGGGTCCAAGCCTTTCACCTCTCTCTCTCTTGGTCTCACTTTTTCCCTCCCTTACTCTCTCTTCCTTTTTCCTCTTTTTCCCCCGAGTCTCTCTCTGTGTTCTCTCCTCCTCCCTGGGTACCACACATACGCACACCCATGCACATGCAAAATAATACGACGACTGCACCACCATCATCCTCACATCGTCCTATCTTCCTTCCCGAGCATAAACTCGTCCAACATCCTTGGACCCATGTTCAAATAAGAGGAAAACTGGATATGGAGAACTCCGGCAAGTTCTTACTTCCTCCGACATAGGTAAGTCATCTAACCACTCCAAATCGTCGTAATTGGTATTTAGATGTAGATTTAGGTGGTTGTTGAAGTGGTTTGGTATGTTTATACGCAGAAAATGAACTCGGATCATAAACCCAGATTCCGGTGATAAACCGTGGTCGTTTGGCCATCTTTCAGGTCATTTTCCGGCCAACTCCGACCACCACTCGGTCCCCACTTGGTATGAATCTCTTCTCCACATTTCTAACTACATTTTAGTTTTTGAATCACTCGATTTCGTTGAGTATTGACGAAGTTATGGACGTTCAAAGTTTGTCTAAATTTCGGCCGAATTTCAGCCTTCTTCTCCGGCGTGAAACCTAGCCCAAGAAACCTCCCAGGCCTTCAGGCCGTTCCTGCCAAGCCCAAAATCTTGGGCAGCCCAACCCAACCCACCCTTTTATTTCTTTTTATTTTTAGTTATTTTGTTAATTTAAAGGCCTTTGGGCCATTTCCCTTTAGGGCCTTAGGCCCGTGAACTTCAAACCCTAAACCCTTTGAATTTAGGCCTTTGGGCCTAGGACCTTTCGGCCCAAACTCACAAACCCAGCCCATATCCCGTTGGAATATTCTTTGGAATATTCCTGGTATATCCTTCTTAGGTAATTCGACATCCTGGATTCGTTTTTGACGTCCGTTTTCCCAAATTAAATCATTTGGATAGAGCTTTATTAATTGTACCATTTATGTGCTTAGGGGCAATTATTGTGGCGTTTCCGTGTTTGCTAGTTTGCGTGGCTCTTTGGCGGCTAAGTATTTGTGAGTGGACCCCTTCTAAAATGCATGTTTTGATAACATGTTTACTGAGGCTAGTTTGAATTATTACTATTTTTCCTATAACCCGTGTTCTTATAGAATATCTAATGGATGACGATATGATATTTAGAATATGTTTAGAACACATCTTTATAGTATAGATGATGGATGACTTTATCAATATACATATGTTCAATATACATATGTTCGATGGTTTTGTACTTACCTAGTGGTCCAAATTCGTTACGGGACGAAAGAGATAGATTTCGGTCTGTCCCGGGCGACGGTTATGGTGTTGGCATAGGGGCATGAAGTGGTTTTCCTCTGGCTATTAGCACAGGGACGGGGA
The DNA here is from genome assembly GCA_036320875.1 of Cotoneaster glaucophyllus. NCBI lineage: Eukaryota > Viridiplantae > Streptophyta > Magnoliopsida > Rosales > Rosaceae > Cotoneaster > Cotoneaster glaucophyllus. The sequence continues at coordinate 6,129,681 of CM070073.1, read as the reverse complement.
GCTGGCACGGGGCCTGAAGGGATATTTTCCTTTGACTGTTCGCTCAGAGACGGGGAGCTGGCATGGGGCCTGGAGGGATATTGGACATTCACTAGCGATTATTATATATACAAGTTATGATTTGAGACATTGCACGGCATGCTAGGTTTCGGAAAACCTATGTTTATCATGATATATATGTGTTTTCATAAAACCTGGGGGTTAGTATGTTGATAATTGTTTTATTATATATATATATATATAAATATATCAACTTGGTCCACTCATGTTTGTTTTGCGCCCCCTTCATGAATTAGAATCGAGGCGTACAATCCCAGCTTCAAGGCACTTCCGCATCGGCATCTTCGAGTCCTCTCAGTGTAGGACCCATTCTTTTATTCATTTAATTTTATATTATTTCTTTTAGTATTCTAGTTAGTTGTATGTTCTGAACACGTTCTTTAAATGCATATTCATTATTCTTTTATATTTATAAGTCTTATTTATCCCTTGTTTTCAGCATTTGCACTTAATAAATGACTTTCGTCACCGTCGGGTGTCGGCCAGCAAGTGCCTATCCTGATATTCGGGGAATATCGGGATCGGAGCGTGTCACTTTGGGCTGATGAGGAGAGAAGCTCTAATCCTAACCTGGAAAAGGTCAGCTAAAAAGGGAACTTCATCATTTCAATCAAAGCATTTCTTAAAGGCAAAAGTGTTTAACTATAATTCTTTCATTCAATATTTACATGTTCATCGTTATTGAATTTGCATTTGAAGATTTTAGAATGATTTATAGGAAGTTAAGAAAAGGTTATCCAGTGAAGCTGCGTCAGCTGCTAATCGAAATGGCAGGTGGAAGAATCAGATGCGAAGAGCTGCACATAACGGTTGCTGCCGTCGGGCTGCACAAATACGAGCCTTATGTTCTGTTCTTTGGAAGTTACTTGTTGCTGAAGACCTTACTGAAGCCCTCCTAGATATTGAATTCCCATTGGTAAGTTACTTTCATAGCATCTGACTTAATTTTTTTGAGGGAGCTTCAATAAGGGGAACAACATCCAAGTACGGACAAGCACTGCTTGGATTTATTAAGGTATTAGCGAGACTTCTTTTCTTCTACCGTACTTTGTAACCTTACCCCTCTGAGGTGTGAATTATCTGTTGAAATATAAATACTCAAGGGAATAGGATTACCATTTAGTTGTTTGATTCCATCCCATCTAGATTGTTTTTTTTTTAATATTGAACACTTGAGGGAGATGGTATTCGAGTATTCTTGCTTGCACATTTGAATCTCTTGATTTTGTGGCATCAGCCTCTCATTGTTTTGATGGATGAGCATCCTATAATCGATTTCATTTCAGGGATGAGCATCCTATAATTCCCGTCATTAAGGAGCATCGTACGTTGGCAAAACTTTTAAACTGTACATTGGAATCAATTTGTTCACTGGGTAGGCTATATGTGAGGACACAGAAGTACACATTACATGGTCATTGGCTCCAAACATCAACAGCAACTGGTCGCCCTTCAATGGAGGAACCAAATCTCCATGTTTGGGTTTCCCATGAGTCGTTTTATTCTCTCTTCCCTCTCCTTCAGTCGTTAACAAGATTTTATCATCACTATAATATCACATTTTGTTCCTTTTACAGGGATCTGCTGCTGACATAATTAAGATTGCAATGATAAATATATATTCCGTGATAGTTGAAGGTGTTTGAAAGGCCTGATTCTTCTTCTCACCCTGCAACAAAGTTACACGTACTGAAGGGCCGTTGCCGAATTTTGTTACAGGTTGGTTTTGGAAATTCTGTTTACAATTCTATAATTTTAAGTTCTCTGGTCAATTTGAAATGTAGAGGAAGATATTAATAAACTAAAATATTTAGCAGCTTGTTAGCTTTGTTATTTAAATATAATTTTGCTTCATTTACAAGGCAACTCATGTAACAATGTTTGTTGGTGGTTTTAACCAGGTACATGATGAATTAGTACTGGAAGTTGATCCTGTTGTGATAAAGGAGGCTGCTTTGCTGCTACAACTAGCATGGAAAATGCTGTTTCGCTTCATGGTATATTTCTAAAGTTTCTGGAACATTGCTTAATGCTCGATAATTTGAGGACATTTGTTTGCTGTACCTAATTTAATTACTCGTTGTCCAGTTCCGTTGCATGTCAAACTGAAAGTCGGAAGATCGTGGGGTTCCTTGCAACCTTTTCAGGGCGACCAATATAAAGATAAAGCTGTTGTGCCTGAACCATAGATTGACCAAGGTGTGTTCTTGCTGTTGATCTGAAAAAGTAAAACTTTCTTGCATTGGATGGCAGTGAGTGATGGCCTTACAACCAATCTATGTACTTCTTCTTGTCAAAAGAAATGTTCGACGACATGTTTTCTAGTCATTTTGCAGCTCTTATTTTTTTACATGTTCTGATGATATATATAATACACAGGGAAATTCACTATGTATTCTGGCTAACCGATGCTTTTCTTGGAAAGATGCTGGACTGCACTGTGACTTATGAGCATGTCAGTCAAAGTTCAATTTTGCAATTATGTCTGCCATCGGCTCACATCATCTAGAAGTTCTTGAAGAAAATTTGCAGAGCGGTCGCTCAGGTTTATGAACTTGTGAGATCCTCTCTCAGTATGTTCCACGGAAAAATAGCATCCAAAAGTGATCTACGGGCAGCTATGCTTCAAGCTTTTGTATGCAAAGTTTTATGATGCACTGGTTTTCATAAGGTAGTGATCCGGGTTGGGGCTGTCCAAGGTGTTCAGTTCCGAGAATGTCATCTGTTGCTGAATGTAGTGAGCACAGAAGAACCACCTGGAATAGAAACACTATGCTAAGTGACCGGGTAGAACTGACGGGTTCAAGGATCGTAAGCTCCTGATTTCTTGAACCAGACCAATGGTGTCCTTGAAAAGAAAATGGCAGATGGCAATGGTTCGTGGCTGAACTTTGAGAAATTAGAAGACGGCATGCCTTGGGTTCCATTTCGATGTCTCTGCACATCGAAAGTTGCTAGCTTTATCGTTCATGTTGTCATCACTTTCCAGATACAGCGTGCTTGTGGTCGAACTTATGACAAACGATTCTTTAGTCACCTGCCAGGTGATAAAACGATAGAATCATCATTCATTGTATCAGATGTTTTTAGTCTTCGATTGTACAGATGTATCTCATCAACTCAATATATCATATGTATCAAATGTATTCATTGTACAGCATGATTATATACTACACACCTTATGCCTCTGATGAGTTATCGAGGCCGTTCACTTCCGTCGTCTTCTCTGCCTATGCCTCTTTCACACCGTCTTTTTTTCCTCGATCCTGCTTCTACCCTCGCAAGCGTTTCTGACCGCGTCAACCATTTCTACCAATCCTCCTGCTGCTGACCGTCTTCCCTTCTGCTTCCTGAGATCGTTCTAGTTTTGAAGAGCCGCCGTTTGATGGCTTGTGTTGACGGATCTCTCCCCTGCCCACCTGAATTCCTCAAAGACGGCAAAGGAAATGATACTCATCTTCAATCCAGGCACTCCCCTTTTCACCTCTGTCCACACTGCTTAAATATTTCTTCGGACGTGGAAAGTTTAACCGTAATTTGAACTAACGTACCACTTTTTGGGATTAATTATGTGTAAAACTTGCAGCCCCTTTCATAAGCATGCATCCCCTTCGACACCTAAACCCTAATATCACTTTCTTCACATGCAAGTCACTTGTTTCATTCGATTTTTTAGTTCTTTCGGTTATAGCACGTAGGGTTTGCATTCTCAACTTTCACACCAACACACTCCGAGTGAGTCAGCATATCGATTGACCGATTTAGCTGTCTAGCTTAGTAACTTTAAGGATGCAAATACGACAAATAAAAAAGCAACCATGACATCACCTGTCACATGAATAAATTTTGTCTCTCTGAGAAATAGATAAAAAATTCTCTTGTTGAAAATATAGTCTTACAATTTGACTGTACATTTATATTTATCCATATCCCATTATTCTTCTTTTGGAAAATATGTAACTTGCATAATAACTTGGGAAAATCCAGACCCATATTTCTATCAAAGCTAGTATTTCCTGTATGTAAACTCCGTCAAAACATAGGCAAGATCTTTCTCACCCTGAACACTCTGAACCCACTTGGCATTGATCCGCACCCGCTCAACGCTAACTTAGGAAAATCCAGACCCATTTTTCTATCAAAGCTAGTATTTCCTGCATGCCAACTCCGTCAAAACATCGGCAAGATCTTTCTCACGCTGAACACTCTGAACCCACTTGGCATTGATCGGCACCTGCTCAACGCTCTGCTTCAAGGTTCTAGTTATCGAGGGGATGCGATGGACTTTGAAGAACTCATCTACACCATTAACCTTCTCAAATGGCGATAGCTGCGTAGCAAGGAAGATAATTGCACAAGGATACAAGGCCCCAGATACGAGAACAATTAAAAGTTTCAAGAGAGAGAGAGAGAGAGAGAGAGAAGGAACCGGTGAAACAATTTCACTGACAATCCGAGTAATTAGAAATTCAGAACACCATTTCTTTGAGATGTGCTCCCAGTTATCCTGTGTTTCGGATATCATCCCCGAAAGGCAAAATGAACCATATTAACAAGACCAGGAAAGAAACCAAATCCATGAATGTGAGTACGTACATTTCATAGTGTGCGTGCTCACTAGAAACTAGTGGTATTGAGAGTTACCTTCAGCCACGTCCACACTGTTTCCCGTCCTTTCCTACTAACTGAGGACAGCACAGCGGAAGCATCCTGACGGCGTACCTATATACATAGATGGCAATCGATGTGATTAAACCCAGTATCGTCAATCACAATTGGTTTGAGAATACTCTAATGTTGTGGTACCTAATTACAATTTAAACCTGCAATTAAGAGAGAAACAAAATCAGAAATACATCAGAAGTCAGCAAAAAGTTGAGAACTTCCAGTGTTATGTTCGGATCTGGACAAGATGCTAGTGATCCTACAGGCACAAACAGATACATTATTATTCCAACGACATAACAAACTCAGATGTTGGATCAACATCCTTAATTGTACAAATTAATCGGTAGTATTACTTAAAATGCGAGTTTCTTCTTGCTCAGATCAGTCTCTCTGTAAACTCTAAGAAGAGATTCGTAGCCCCATCTGTTAGACATGTTTACTCTTTGCATTACCGCCACATACACTGCCTGCAGTGCAACAATTAAGAGTTACAAATAATGATGACCAACAGAGAATTAAAAGGTGTTTAATTAATGGTTTACAACGAAACCTTTCTTATGTCAGGATGAAGAAGAGGCGTATTTCTGTCATCTAAGAATTCATGAAAACGCCTACTTGCTTCGTTTATTGTCGGGCCATGTCCAAACACAGCAAGGGCAGTTAAAACTTCTTCTCTCAACAGTGCATCTAAATGGCTCTCACCGGGTTTAGGCTCCCAGCCAAGCTTCCTGGAAACAAAACCAAATGTAAATATTTAAATAAACGAAAAGAAAGAAGCAAAATTGTGGATAGTTTGGGAGTAACATTTTGCTCCAGCCCTATTGTCATCACACAAGTGTATTTACCTAGGCAGTATGCATGAATACCCATTTGTCGATATGCCATGAAATAATTGTGGATGCAAATTTCTTCCTCCTTGATCTTGGACAATTTTGCACCTACAAAAAAATTAACACCTTAGGTTAAGGTCAAGAACCTCACGCGCCCACGATGAATGGGGGGCTTTGGCTGAAGAACCTCCGATGCCAAAGTTAGAATTTAGAGAGAAAGAGTGTTTAGAGAATTTTGGGATTTTTGCAAGAGTGTTGGAATGAGTGTTTGGTGAAAATGGGAGCCTATTTATAGGGTTAGGCCGGTCCACTTCGGAGAGAAAGTGACCAGCCATTAAGTGGGTTTTTGGTTGAATTTTTTGTTTAATTAGCCAATTTATTGGCTAATTAAACATAAAGGAAATAAATGGGGGGTTATAGAATTAATTGGCTAACTTAATTAGGGTAATTGAAAGGGAGAAAAGATAGAAAAGGTGGAAAACATGGTTGACCCCTTTTAGGATGGGGATGGCCAGACATTAGGTTGGTTTTGGGTGTTAAATAGGTGATAAATTGGTATAATGAGTGATTTAATTGGTGATTAATGGATTAATTAGGAATTAATCCATTAATTAGCCAATTAATCTCCATTTATAATTTGTAGGTTATGAAGTAATTACCTAAGATGAGGATGGATGAGATAACTTTGAATTTGTTACCTTGTTTGGGCACTTTTGACTTGGTTGAGGGATGATTGCCAGCTGCTAGGAATCCCAATATGCCTCAAGGGTATTTTTGTCATCTTTTACCCAAAAATCCACGTGTCGCCTTGAGATTATTTTTGGCTCCACAATAATGTTACGATATCATTGTAGGCAGTACTACTAACTGGACGCCCATTTTTATTTATTAAAGAACCGATGTCTGCGTAAAGAATTTTTATCTAGCTAGGTACTTGGCTAGTTGAGGGGAAAAAAAAATAGAACAAGCTTACTCTGCAGAGTACTGAAAAAGGCCAAGAAAGAACTGATTAATAAGATACAGTAGATCCGGTACAGCATCAGCTGCAATTCTTGCCAGCTTATAAGATTTCTGTGGAAGGTGAAAACATGAATTACACTATAAGTCTGGAAAATTAACACAATGCAGAGGTGATCATTACGGTAATCAAATTTGACAACACTATATAGTCAAGTTCCTCTCTGTAAGCACCCAACAAGGTAAGCAATGAAGCAAAACACTGCCGGCAAGCCGTAGAAAGGGCGAACGAGTCATCCAAAATTCCTGTTGAAGGAAAAGAAATGATGAAAACTAAATACTTCCAATTTCACTATCGAAGAGATAAACAAGTGTGCGAGCATAAAAAAGTGATTACCGTATCTGTCAGTTGCAGACAAGTGTTTCTTTTCTATAGCATATCCAAGAGCAGCTAAAAGTTCCTCGTCTTATTTCACCCTGTAAAAACCAGTCTGATACACATTGACTTTTATCCAACTCGATCTTGTCTTTGCTATGGAGCAACCCAAAGCTTCCTTTACGTCAAGAGTTTCAGACTTATTTCGTAGCAAGAAGCTCTTGCGTGCATCATAGGAGCCACAACATAATATTATTGGCACAATCCATTGCCCGTTGCCTTGGGAACCACTCAAGTAGAATTGTGTCTGCCATTTATTAATCAACTTATTAGATCTTTGTACCATGGAATAAAACCTAAATGAACAATTTAACAACTTCAAAAAAATGCATTAGACCTCTGAGATGTTCGTTTAGAATTTCATCTAATAATCAAACAAGATTTTCAAGGAAGGCAACATATGGAAAAACCTGATCAAATTCCAATTTCTGATCTTTGACTTTGACAGATATAACAGGGTAACCCTTTTGTTGTGTCCATGAATTCATTAGCATGTTCACTGGTTCACCCGATCCCTCCTCAAGGGCAGCCCATAAATCTTCTGTCTTTGCATTTGAGGAAGCATACTTTTTTATGTACGAAGCAAGTGACCTCTGGACGCATGAAAAAATAGCAGGCTGTTAACTCTCTAACTTTCATGAGAAACGTATTTGATAACCAATACGAACCAGAAGACGTGTGAACAAAAATCTCAAAGAATAATCATTTTTCAGGATATATCCTCTTATAATCCTGCATGCCTTGAAGCCTTGATTTTTCGGAAATTTCCACGGAAGAAATGTAAAAAAAATCTCATAAATAAGATTGTTGATTAAGTCGTCAAGGACAATTACTAACAAACCAAAAGACCAACCTGGAAGCATTCGGCACCGAGATAGGTTTGTAGCATCCTAACAACAGATGTTCCTTTATCATAACATATTGCATCAAATATTTCATGAAGCTCGGAAGCACGATTAATATCCACCTAGCGAAAAAAAAGGGAATAAGATGTACAAGAAATACTACAAATGTGAAAGTATACGTGAATATTTCTATTTAAAGCCTGTTATGCAGGTGATCAAGGTCCTACGCCGCGAAAAATAAAACTTCAGACAAAGAATAAAACATCTAAGGAAGACAATAAAAAATCTATGGAAGACTTGGTCCACTTTGAAGTACCTTGTCGACTCCAGGGGAAATTATTGTTGAATTCTGCACCGCTTTTTCCACCTCCGTGGAGATTGCTTCAATATTTCTTCCGAGCTTGGAAGTGGCATAGTCAATCATCGACTCTAAAGAAGTGGCACATTGTTTTTCTTCTCCTTTAATGGCCTGACTTTCGCATTCCTGAATGATTTCATTAATTCTCATCGCTTCCACAGACCCCGATTTCAATGAAAATTGGTTGAGAATTTCTGGCATTTTGTGAGAAGAGAAGGGGATCGACTCTGCAGTTTTGCGGGATAGGAAAATAGCTCTAGTCGAATTTTTAGCTAAGCGATATTTCTTTGCATTTCCAGGATGCATGTCCTTCTCCAAGAAGAAATTAATTACTTGACTAATGTCTCCACCTCCACCGTAATTTACAAAAATACACCACCAGCAGTTTCGGCCATAATCTTGACTGAAAAAAGACAAGTCTTCCTTGCCAACACCAGTGTGGTCTGCAGAATTATCAACATAAATGGAGAAAAAGCGAAACTCTTCAGATCACAATTGTTAGAAGGAAATTCTTATAAGCACCTCAAAATAATCATAACCCCATCTTCTAGTTTATATATATATTTTATTTTTTTTTCATCAAGGAAGATTGCAGGATATTTATTTTGAAATGATAAAAATAACTCATAATTATTCCTGTTGTTTGGTTTTAAGCTTTAGCCACGTATCGTGTCAATAAAATGATGGGATGGGAAAAGCTCTTTGAGTCAGAGATTGTAAGTTAAAACCTGGTTTGACAAGTTGACTGAGAGCTTTTGGCATTGGTGTGTCCGGCAGGATGGAGTTCCAGTAGTGAAGTTGAGGTGGCAGTAAAGAAGTATCATGGCTTGCCGTTGACACCAGTGTGAGCTGAAAAGTAGTTAAAATTCTCGTTAGCATGAGGTAAAAAAAATCAGATATGTTTATATGTGTACCTATAAGAGTCATAAAAAACCATTGGGAAAATTCAAATTTTACACAGTTTACTCACAGTAAAAAAATGCAAATATTCTCAAGGGAAGGAACCCCATTGAAAAGGATGAAACAAGAAAACTCAGGTTCTGTGGTGAACAATAGGAGACTGGTTCAAGTTTTATAGAGGAAGTCAACTAAAGTGCCAAATTTGTTGGGATTAGGTGCAACATGTGCCCCCTTCCACTGCCTCGTGTGATGTTCCGCATTTATTCCTTGCTTTGAACCAAATTCAAATAGAAATAGGAACGAAATTCTTTTAAAAGTGAGATTTTTTGTGAATTCTTCGTTATTTAGTGTTTTTAGTAAAAATTTTGTGTCAACTTTATAAAATATTATATCAAAACCGTGAGGAAGCGAAAAGTTCATAAAAAATGTTACTTTAAGAGACTCTCCTTAACATTTCTCAAATTAAAAATGGATCTGTCAGTAAAATCCAATAATCCATACCGGATGAAACCGAAAATGCAGAGCATGCTGCATGCGGTGGCCTAATTTTTTCTTACGTTTCTTATTTGTTTCTTTGTGTGGAAATAAATTGGAGTATTTAATTCAACATTAATGTAGTGACTAGTAGATTGAGTCCCGGATACATCGAGCTTCTTATTTCACTCTAAACAACGTCTTTAAAAAAGTCATTTTGCACATAATTAGATACTAGCCTTCATGCACGCGCTCATGCGTGTGCAAAATGTATTTTTTGAATCACAGAGTGATACTCGTGACTGATATGTTTTAAATGTATTTATAAGCATAAATTGACAAAAGGAAAGTCAAATATTTGAAGTAAATGAATAATTTTAGATCATGCTAGAAGAAATCTCTCATAAACCAATTAAAGTAGCTGAATTCACATAATAAAATCGGTTTCTATAGAATTTACATTAAGAATAGAGAAAATAATATTTAATAAACAATTGATTGAATCATATTACTTAGTATAGATAATATAGTTTATTTAAAAAAAAATCATTTGACAATTAATTTAATCACATTATTATCCGTGTGCGAAAGACCTTTTTTTATAATCGGCATTACACGCCTCTTAAGATGTTTTAAACGTGTTTAAAACGAGAGAAAATGAAATCACATTATTGTTAGCCCATTGTAAGGCTAAATTCACCATCTGCCTCTTGTTGTAGATCGTTTGTTAAAAAATCATTTGATAACTTATTTAATCACATTGTTATCCGTGTGCAAAAAATATTTTTTTTATAATCGGCATTACACGCCTCTTAAGATATTTTGAACGTATTTAAAAATAAAGAAATTGAATCATATTATTGCTAGCTTATTGTGAGGTACTAATTAAAAAAAAAGCACCAAAAAGTACATTATTAAATAAATACTATTAAAATGATGAAAATGCCCCTACCTTATTTGATGTATTATTTTGGAATGCTTTTGAAGTTTTTTGTTTTGGGGGCATTTTTGTCCAAATATTTTTGTTGAAGCATGGTGACACCAAATTACTATTCACCTTTTCCATTCTCTCTATATATAACTAGCCTTCATGCAAGCGCGTGTGTATTTTTGAATCACGGTGTACTACACGCGACTTACACGTTTTAAATGTATTTATATGCGTAAATTGACGAAATGAAAGTCAAATATTTGAAGTAAATGAATAATCTTAGATCATGCTAGAACAAATCCCTCATAAACCAATTAAAATAGCTGAATCTACATAATAAAATCGGTCTTTATAGAATTTACATTAAGAATAGAGAAAATAATATTTAATAAACAACTGATTGAATCACATTATTGCTAACTCATTGTGAGGCTAAGCCCACCCCCTCCCCTTAGTGTAGATAATATTGTTTGTTAAAAAAAAAAATCATTTGACAACTAATTTAATAACATTATTATCCGCGTGTGAAAGTCTTTTTTTATAACCGGAATTACATGCCTCTTAAGATGTTTTGAACATGTTTAAGAATAGAGAAAATAATATTTAATAAACAACTGATTGAATCATATTATTTCTAGCTCATTGTGAGGCTAAACACAACCCCTTCCCCTTAGTATAGATAATATCGTTTGTTAAAAAAATAAAAAAACAATCATTTGACAACTAATCCAATCACATTATTATTCGAGTGCGAAAGACCTTTTTTATAACCGGCATTACACGCCTTTTAAGATGTTTTGAACGTGTTTAGAAATAGAGAAATTGAATCACATTATTGTTAGCCTATTGTGATGTACTAATTAAAAAAAATCACAAAAAAATTAATTATTAAAAAATACTGTTAAAATCACGAAAATGCCCCTGCCTTATTTGAAGCATTATTTTGGGATGCCTTTGAAGTTTTTGTGTCATGAGGGCATTTTTGTCCAAATATTTTATTGAAACTTGGTGACACCAAAATCACTATTCACTTTTCCATTGGCTTTACATATAGATAGATAAGACCATTTATGTTTCAATTATTAAGTTTAGTCTTCGTGATTTTGCTTATCAACTAAGGTACATTAACTTTTGATCCAACTAACCAATTTCTTACCGAATGATGATGAGTCATCCTATATTTTGCGAATGTCATTTATACCCTTGGCTATTTTGGTCACCCAAACTTGTGCTTCAAAAATAGAGAACAACGAATGAAAACATAATTTTGAAAATTAAAATAACTTAAAATTTTTAGTTTTTATTGTGTATCATTCCTTGTATATTTCCTCTACTTTCACTATACCATTTTTCCTTCATTCTTCTTCATCCTTCTTTCTTTCCATATATATTTTCTTCCCATATAGCAAGCACTAAAGGCGAAAACTATGAAAAAGCGAAACGATTATCACACAAACCCTTGGTCATGTGATTGACTGTTGTGGTTCACCTTAGCAAATTTGTAACTACTTCTCCCGGACTGCAAACAAAATCATTATCAAACAAATCCTCAGTGTGAGAGTGTGGTTCACTTTAGCAAACTTGTAGACCTCCTAATTCCTCAACCCGGAGTTCCACATGAGGAAGTAGGGTAACTGTGCATATACAAATCTTGTACATATTACCATTTTGTATTACAAATACAATAGAGGAGTTCTTCAAGTGCGAGTGTTTATTGCACCGGTAGCAAGTACTTTATGCTTCGGGTCATATTCGTGCCCGTTGTTGAAATTAAAAATCACCACGTGTAGTGCTTGTGGTGATTAACTAAAACCACCACACCGTCTTTCCAAATTTCACCACGGATCTTGACCGTGGTTGATATTTTTATTGTTTTTTTATTTTGTTTTTGTTAGTGCCTTGATAATATTTGGGGATATTAAAATTATTTGCTATTCCCCCGCGCGCGCCTTAGCTGTGTGATTTTATTTTTTTCCCCAATTGAGAGATAAAGGTCTTGAAAATTGAAAACCCTAACTGTCTGTTTTCTTTTTCACCTTCAGTCCCGTGCTCAGGTTTTATTCACCCTGTCTGCCAATTTCAGATCAAATGCCATCACCCGACTCTTCTATCTCCCTTTCGTTCTCTTTGTGACGAACGTGCAACTCCCCTTTCTCACCTGAATTCTCTCTCTACCCCTTCTTGTATCCTCTCTATTCCTCATCTCTTTCACGCAACAGAGACAATGGGTCACCAACAACCCTCAAATTATACCTCTAGGATGCTCTTCTCATCCTGTTTCCAACCCCCAAGTTAGTTTCTACAAATTTGTAGCCGAATTTCCTCAATTTTAGATCCAAGAATTGGTGACCGTGGGGTTTTCTGCCAATTTCTGACCAAGCCTGCAAGAATTAGACCTCGACCCAACAGGTAAAAATGATCCTCTCCTCGTGGGCTGTCATCCAGTGTAAGTGCATTTCCAAAATAAAAACTTTTAGTTTTGGGATTTCTATAAGTTTTCTAATTTAGTGTTAGTTCTTACTTATTTTTAGTGTTAGTTGATACGGATTTATTGTTAAGGCTGTCTTCGTGTTTGATTTGATGGGTTGTTTTAGTTTTCTTCTGATTTTTCTGTTTTGCCTTTGTATTGGTGGTTTCTACTGGTTCTGGTAAATATATAGCATGTATGATGGAGTTGATTGTAGTAACAAAGTGCCCACCATGTGCTTGAAGGAATGCCAGAGTGGGTATTGGATAAAGGGTGTGTCTTGAATCTTGATTGAAATCCGGAATTAGTGTGAAGAAGTTTATTTTTTCATCTGGGCTTTCAGCTTCGAGTTCCTTCTGTGGACTAGTGCCCGTTTGTAGTCTTGAGTTTCCTCTAAACTCCGTATATTATTGGTGGATATAATTGTATATGATGGATCTTAAAACACCGAGTTTTTATTTAGTTTAGTTTGTACACTCCATGCATGCTAGTTTAGGTAGTGCATAAATGTGTAAAAGTGGAGTTAAATCTGAGTCTATTATTTGTACTCTATTCTTTGAATGCAGCTTCTAAAGGCCTGCTAGTTTAAACTTTGAACTTTTTTTCACACTGACAACTCAAATCATTGAGTTAAAATATATATATATATACACACACACACACACATACTTGCGTTCCCCTCATGGGGAATAAACATATTCCATTCCCAACTTGTGATTCTAATTTCCACTTCTTGGTCCTCAATCATCCTTATCGTCGAATTGTGAAGTAGTCGTCTAATGAAATTAATATTTCAAGTCTCAAAATTTGATACGTTCTAGCACTTTTCTCCACATGTAGTTTTTGTGTGTTTGAGTTTTTAATACAAAATTTTAGTGATGTTTTCTAAACCTGTGGTTTTTGTAGCTTTGCGGTTTTCTGTTTTTATTTGCACAAAGAACTTGCAGGCAGGGTAAGAACTTGATATTGATTTCTGGGCTAATTAATGATTTAGCTTATAGCATTGGTTTGGTTTCTATTTTTTATGTTTATAAAAACAAAATCTTTGTTTATGGTATTGGGTTGGCTAATTTGTATGGTATATATTTGCAGAAATATATGTAGTGGCTCTGTTTAGCAGGTTCATAATCTATCATGTGTTTATCTTTTCTCAAAGGACCCCCTTAATATAATTTTTCAAGAGTTCTATTCACTTTTCTTGATTGAGATCAAATGTATATTTTTACCTATAGAAGTACAACATTTTTTTCTTGATACATATGCTTATGTCCATGCAGAGAAAGACAACAATTGCTGAGGCTCAAGCATTAGGGGCAGAAGTTCGCTCTCAAGGTCCTTTGTTTGGAGGTGTTCAAAGAAATGTGAAGTCTTCAAAGCGACAATATCCTTGTTTGTTGGAAGTCACTGGATAGTTTGGTATTTCTTTGTATATCTTATCGTTTTTTTGTTAGCTTTAGTTTAGTGTACAACTGTAATGTTTGAATCTATGATTTTTTATTTAATTGTTATATTGTAGTAAATGTGTAATTTTGTTTATAAATATTATATAATACATTTATTAAACAATATTTTATTTTTGGAAATTTTTTTATAACGGGCATTAGCCGTGATCAATTTGTAATCCACAACGGTTATAGTGCACGTTGTGTTAGATCTGCTTCTACAACGGCCACAATACGTGGTTATAGAACAATTGACAAGAATCTGTGACATTCTATCACATCCAGATTACTAATGGGCACAGTGTCCGTGGTGGATTGTAATCTACCACTTTCTACTAGTGAGGTTTAATAGAGATCAATGGTTTTTTTTTTTTTTTTCTTCTTCCATATTCATTAATTTTTTTTTTTTTTGAGTAATGAGAGTGTTTATTGCACCAGTAGCTAGTACTTTATGCTTCGGGTAAATAGCTCGTAAAATCCTTCGTCATGTAAATATTGGCTTTGTTTCGTTTCGTCTCCCTGCGTACCTGGTAGTTTACAGACAACAACCGCACAAGCCAACAAAATAGAAATTTGAGAAAAATACCTGTGAAGCAATAAATTGGGAAGCCTGGAACATTTATTATCTGATGGAAGAATCTGGACTTCCATAGCTTCATTAAGTGTGCAAGAAAGTATGCTTGCCATTAATTGACAGCTTGCCACAAAATCATGCTGCCGATCAGAAGTTTGGTAAGGGCAATTAATAACCCTACCAACCCAAAGCAACAAAACGCTGATATACCCCTGCAGATCCTGACTCGGATCCAATTACCCACTCGAGAACTGTAAAACTTAATTAAATCCCTGCCCCAGGTCCCCAATTTAAGCCAGCACCGACATAGCGATGACCATTCAACCGAGAAAAATCAACAAACCCACCAGAGAAACAATCAACGGGACACCCAATTCGAGATGATACCGACAGTCGATGAAGAACGGATAGTCAATTGCAGCTACAACTCTCACCCAGGAGAGAAAAGCACTCACACCGGAGGTCTCTCACAACGGATAGAAAAGCAACTTTACTGTGCTTTTTTTGG
Source organism: Cotoneaster glaucophyllus (assembly GCA_036320875.1). Lineage (NCBI taxonomy): Eukaryota > Viridiplantae > Streptophyta > Magnoliopsida > Rosales > Rosaceae > Cotoneaster > Cotoneaster glaucophyllus. The sequence goes on along the minus strand of CM070073.1, from coordinate 6,114,231 downwards.
CAGTTGGTCTTTAGGGTAAATATTAGTTACACGTCTCTATTACAAGAGGGAATTTTGCGTTGCTAATGAGTAATAAGAATATGTTATGAAGTGAGTACGTAGTCTCAGACATAAACAGCTAATCTGTCTCATGCGATTGTTTTTATTAATGGAGCGGGCTAATTACTCCTATTGATGGGCTACGTAATCAAGTAGAGGACCCGAGCGGCGGATTCAACTCATGTAGGTTTTTGCTTTGAAACCCAACCAACATTCTCGTTTTTAAGAAAATGGCAAATGGGATCAGTTGTTCCTGGCTTAACATTGAGCTCTCTGAAGGCAAAATGTTTTGGGCTCCATTCAGATGTGTCTTCATGGCAGGCTGCTGCTGCTTTAGCATTCGTCCCGTCAGCGCCTTCCAGAGGCACAATAAAAGTCCTTGTTTTTTCAATTGCATGGCAGTAGAAAACGCCAAACGGATAGATCATCTTATGGCACACAATAAGTTTGTTGGTTGCCAGCTTTTTCACTCCAGGGGTTATTGTGTAATTCTGCAGCGGGGCAGCTCCTTTTTCCACCTCCGTCGTGATTGCTTTAATATTATTTCTTCAAAGCTTGGAGGTGGTGAAGTCAATCATCGACTCTAGAGAGGTGGCACAATATTTTTCTTCGGCTCTCATGGCCACCCCTTCACAATATTGGATGGTTTCTTTCATTATGTCGGCTTCCAAAGACCCCGGTTTCACTGAAAATTGGTTAAGAATTTCTGCCAATTTGCTTGAGCCGAAGGGGATGGACTCTGCAGTCTTGCGGGACAGGAAAGTTTCTCTGCTTGAATTTCCGGATACGCGATAATTCATTGTTGTGCCAGGATGAATGTCCTTCTCCAAGAAGAAAAGTACTCGAGTTGGGTCTTCAAGTGTTAGATTTTCAGCAGCATCTTTATAAGTCTTTACTTTTTCAGCTGCATTTTGCTTTCAGTTGAATCATCCCGGTAAAGATATTGAATGTTAGTTGCAACATCTGCAACTTGGTTATGAACGATAACTCCCCCTTTGCCAACGGTAATGAAGTATGCGGATTTACCAACATAAATAGCTATGGAGCCAGGTTGATTATTTCTAGTGTAGCTATTCCTACAAGCGTGACAAACAGTATGCCATAATTTTTTACTTTTTGGTGCGCTTTTTTAACTTTTTGTCACGTATTTAGCAATCGCTAGGCTAGCAACAGCCAAACTTGTTCCGTGGTTGTTGCCTCTTTTTCTTCTAGTGCGAAAGTGAAAACATGTGTAAATCACAAGGACGATTGGTTGTGGACATGAATTCTTGAAGCCAATATGAGGTTGTACAGATATACTAACCACGCTGGACTAGTTGACTGATAGCTTTCGGCATTGGAGTGTTTGGCAGGACGGAATTCCAGTAAAGCTGAGGTGACAAAGGTAAAGCAGCATGGACTCCCACCAGTGTGAACTGCAATTAAACTCGCACAATTAGTAAGAGATAAAGAAAATGAAATTTTGCAAAAACATAAGAGCGCAAATTAACCAGTCACAGGGAGGATTCAAAATTACAGCGCTTACGTACAGTTAGAAAAGCAAAGATTCTGGAGAGAAGGAACCCCATTAAGACTCAACTTTTGCAACACAAATGAAAATTACTGGATGAAACAAGAAAACTCAAGAGAGATATGGTACACAGTAGATATGGGTTCAATCTTTACAGGGAAGTAAGGAGGTGGACTACCAAATTTGTTGGGATTAGGTGTAAAACATGCAGACCTTGACATTGCCTGGTGTGAAGCTCTCATTATTTTGTCGGCCTACCTGTCAACAGAAAAACTTTGTGGGGAAACCCCGGAAAGCAAGAGCATGCAGTGGCCTGAAATTTTCTTTAATTTTGAAGCATGCAATAGTGGCCTGAATATTTTTTTTTTTTTTTTTAATTTGTATTTTTGTGGCAAGGTTTTTTGTGGATTTTTATTTGTACAAATGAAACTTCCCTTTGTTATGAGGTGTCCCCTTGGTTTAGGATTTTAGCTTCTTGGCATTCTCTTGCTTTGATTAGATCGTAAAGAAATTGAGGTTCCACTTCCTTATAAGCATATAGAGAATCCGTTAAATATCTGACATGTGATTCACACTCTCAACATACTCAACACCCACCCTCTCCTAAGACAAAAGAGATGAAACCTGTGTGTCATGCATATAGTAGCACCACAATTCAATACTGAACCAATGGACAGATGGCACCACAGAGTCAAAGCATATATAACTATTACTGAATGTTGTAGAGCACGTCCGCTATAGCATGCTTTTGGTACAAGTCCACACGATAGCATGCTTTCATTTATGAGTTTATATATAGGTTGAAATACATAGTGACAATGAGAAGTAATCGACAGTCGATATAATTTCAAACTGTTGCCACTCAAACTATGCTAATTAAGCTGATCACATCATCATACGTAGAACTGAAGGTTTGATCAGTCGAATCATGTAGATTTCTGGTTTGGAACCCAGACAACATGATCACTAGGAAGGAAATGGCAGACCGGAACAGTTCCCGGCTTGACTTTGAGGACTTGGAAGGCCAGATGTTTAGGGTTCCAATCTGATGTGTCTGTGTGGCAGACTGCTACTGCTTTAACATTCACCCCATCAGCACCTTTCAGGGGCACCACATAAGCTCTGGTTGTTTTTGTTGTATGGCAGTAAAAAACAGCATAGGGATAGTTCTGCTTGTGACACACGACGGACTTATCCGCCGCCAACTTCTTTACTCCAGAAGCTATTGTGTACTTCTGCAAAGTGGCTCCTTTCCCGGCTTCTGTCGAAATTGCTCGAACATTTCCTCCTCCAAGCTTGGAAGTGCTGAAGTCAATCATGGACTCCAAAGAGGTAGCACAATATTTCTCCTCTCCTCTAATGGCTGGATTCTCGCACTCTTGAATCGTACCCTTGATTATATCCGCTTCCACAGAACCCGATTTCACTGAAAATTGGTTGAAGATTTCTGGCAGCTTGTTCGACGAAAATGGGATGGATTCCGCAGTTTCGCGCGGCACAAAGGTTTGCGTGTTTGAATTTGTGGTGAAGTGCAATTTCATTGTTGTTCCAGGACGCATGTCTTTCTCCAAGAAGAAAATAGCAACGTTTGGGTCTTGATGGAGTTGGGTTTCCGTGGCTGCATAATTGTATATAAAAGGGTTTTTTCCTGGTGTTACTCCAACATACACGGGCTTTCCCTTGTGCCCTGTGCTTACGGAAACTCCTCCTTTGCCAACACCAACGTTGGTTCTCTTATCGGGCTTTCCGGCGTTCACCGCAACACCGCCTTTGCCTCCTGCGGTCACCTTAGTGCCACCGCCTGGCTTTCCCTTTCCAGCGTCCACATGCACTCCAGTACCCTTCCCAACATCGACATGGGTGCCTCCGGGCTTTCCTTTTCCAGCATCAACGTTGACACCACCCTTTCCTACTACAACAGAGGTGCTCTTATCTTCTGTGAAATCTGCAAATTAGCAAACATAAAGGTAGAACATCAAAATTATTAAGCTAAAATTTGTGAGAATATTCGGATCATATATAGAAAATATGGGGATTCGCTGTTAAGATCATATATCTAAAACTAAAAGTGCAGTCAAGTTTATCGGCACATATTCATAATTGTGAAGTCAAATTATATTTTCTAACAACACAAGATCATATAGCTAAGTGCCATTAAGTTTATCGGCAGATATGCACAATTGTGAAGTCAAATTATTGAAGGTATCACGAACTCATCAACCACTTGGTTTTAGAAATTTCAGTTAATTACACAAGAGAAAAGTTTATAAAAAGTTGACCGATTGTTTTGAAATTGACTTCTTATATTTTGGCTTCTTTTTTTTACACATGTGAGAAAATAAGTACATCTATACCAAGACCACAATCCAATGATCAATGAGAACATTTAAGCTATTCCATCCCTTCATCTTTTATAATACTAAATTGTTGCTATTACAATGGATTATATCACTTGTAGAGGATATTTAGATGCATTTCTTACCTGTATACGATAGTTAAACTCGTCAGTGAAAGTGTGTCAGTAGTGGTGTTAATTTTGTATGTCTAAATAGAATTATTGTCTAAGGAATACACAATATCTGAGCTTCTCTGAGACTCTAATACTAACCTGCAGGGTGGAGAAGTTCACTGATAGCTTTTGGCATTTTTGAGTTTGGCAAGACAGAGTTCCAGTACAGTTGAGGTGGTAGAGCAGCATGGCATGCCACCAGTGTGAGCTGCAAATTAACAATATTTGAACCCTCATCAGCACGGATGCAAACACAAATCAACTGAAATCAAAAAGTAATATATCAAAATTAGAAAGCTTACAGTTAGAAAAGCAAGGATGTGAGGGAGACAGAACCCCATTGAGACTGAAAATATTGGAACAGAAAGCTAATGGATGAAGAAAGAAAGTAACTCAGAGCTAGTGAATGTGGTTACAAGAGCAAATAGATTCCACATTTATAGAGGAAATTGTACCAAGTACTGAAAGTTGATGGGTCCATAAGTAACACTCCACCAGCATTGTCGACTACCTTAATTACTTCAACTGCCCTAGGCTCGCTCACTTATTTCATTGATGTAGAATGGGACACGTGCAGGCCCTGTAGGGACTCAAGACAATGCAAGTGCATGAGAGTGAACAAGAAACAATATGAGTCGGTTTTTTATCGCAAGATGTCTCGAAAAACCTAATTAAGAATTGAATCAATTAATGTAGTTTTTAAACTTGGGTGCTTGAATTTAGTGTGATCTTTAGATATGGATGATATTGATTTATAGCATCCATCCATATAACGATTACATTAATCGATTTTTAATTTCAATGATTATTTTAATTTGGTATATCAATTTTAAGATCATTTGTGATAAAAATTCGCATGAATTTGGTATAAGATAGGATATACATACATGTGAGTGTGTGAGTGCGCGCAAACTCTGAAAACAAAGAGGTGTATAGCTTGGACTGGTCATTGGTTTGTACTTTTTAAGTTAATTCAATGAGTGACAGTAAGGTCACCGTAACTCTATTAGGTGGTATTATAGGATCAGTTTACGTAAAAGTGTTAAGCTTTTTAATTAGAGCATGTTAAAAAATTTAACAAAAATTTTACTTTTAAAATAAAACAATTTAAGTGATTTTTTAAACAATTTTTTTTTTTAAACTTTCTTGCCATTTAAAAACGTTTATTGGGAGCTGAAAACGCTTAGATTATTTTTAAACCACTTTCATACAGGTCTGTAATCTATTAATATTGAATTACGTGTTTTATTTGTTAATACTTATCTTAAAATTAAATAAAAACTAATGAAAATGGTTTGAAAACTTTGAGTTTTAACGAAAATGACAAAATAAAGGGTAAAGTGAATAGTATCATGATTGACATTACAAACTTATCAAGTGCTCTTTAAAAAATGTGTAGGATATATATATATATATATATATATATATATATATATATATATATATATATATATATTGTTACAACCGCACACAAACATTATATCGCAAGTGGCCCTTTACCACACTGGTGAAAATGTGTTGAGCCATTGCCTGACGGCGTAGGTTCGAACCCCGTAGATGGCTAATCTAATATTTAATATAACAAAATCTATCGTTTAACCAAAAAAAAAAAACAACAACAAACAAACAAACATTATATCTTTTCTTAGAGGAATGGGGCAATCTTTACTACTTGCGACTTTCATCGTTTCAAACTAAACAACCAACAACTGCCCCATTTATTAGGGTTTAGTAGGAGTTGCATGTCATCTCTCATTATTTTTGGTGGCTTCCACCAGTTATTTTGTTCTCACGTCCCTTTCCATATTCAGAAAAGTAATGTGAATTGGTGTCCACGTTAGCTTGTGAATAAGTAACGTGAATTTGATGCACACGTTAGTTTTGGCAAGAACTTATTTGGTCTTAATTTCATTTACCAAGTTCAGAAGTTAATCGAGATGGTTGGAGAAAGTATGTTATATCACTACGTACAATCTTTGTTTTGCAAAAGTTTCTGAAGGTTTCTTTTGGGCCAAATCCCACCAACTCCCCCCAATAATAGTGGGACAAACACAGAGAAAGAAAGATGAAAACTTTGATAATATCATGGAATTTATGTCCTCTACAGTCTACTTGTCACAAGGTACATTAAACCCATGTAATTCTTTTTTCCTGTTTAAATAGAGTTAATTACTTTGGAGATATACCTTTGGTTAAATTAAATGTCTACTCACACCCCAAAAAGATAATATGGGATCTACCTATGACCTGCGTGAGCCTGTTCCCCTTTTGTGGCGTGACCAGCGGTCACAGACCGACAGCCGTCGGTCTGTCGGTCATCGTCGATAACGTTAAACAGTGACCGACTTATTCAGCATTCCTAGAGCCTATTTTAGGAAATGGTAGGCGGTAAACGGTGACAGAGGAAAGCTGCCGTGAAGTGTGAAGAACGCAATTCCAATTCCCAACCCAAATGGGATCATAAGTCACAAAGAAATAAACATGACATGACTTTTATTTGATTATTTACCATGTAACTATGGCATGAATTTTATAAGGATCGATGCATGTTTTTTTTTTTTGAGCAGGTTCTCTCTCGAAAGAGAGAGAGAAACGATTCATATAAGCCATATAAGGCAAACAGAATACAGCAGGAAGAGAGCCAACCCCGAGAAGTTACACCGAGGAAGACAAACAACAGAGCAACACGGTACAAGGGAATACCAAAGAAAGAGACCTTCCACTAAGTGAAACGGTCATCCCAAACACCGTCAAAAATAAAAAATTAATGAGGGCATGGAAGACCATCATTCCGAAGAACGCGAACTAACGAAGATGGGGGCCTGTCCACCCATAAAACATCACACGTGATGGTCTTCGACGAAACCTATTATAAATTATAATCACTGTTTTCTTTTCATATTGTTTTTGCATTTGCCTGATGATATAGGTCTAAAAAATAGAGTCGATTTTCGAGGAACGAAAGGTCTTCTGTGGCCCTAATCATTTGGAGTTTAAATTTTCTGCACTCAAATATCTTTGTAGCTTCCTTAAATATGCGACATGTGTCCATCACTTACTAATATTAACTATGTTAATTTTCAATTAGCATTAACCGATTCCCATGATATCTCCTCTTTTATCTGCTAAATTTTTTGAGAAAATAATTGCAAAATGCAAATGACGCTTGGGGACTCTTCCAATTCCCTCTGTCGGGACTCTTCTCCCTCGCTTCGGCTTCCAAAATTATCAGGATCAAAATCTGGGCCCCATGGTTCAGTGTTTGGATATGAAGATTGAGAATTTTGAAATCCAACTTGGATTAGTTTAATCAAGACCAAAATCTGGGCAAAGGCCGTGAAAAAAAATAAACAAACGTAAACAAAAGCTGCATCTATGTCAATCCTTTCACAAATAAAATAAGAACAAATTACTTACAGAGGGAGATTGATAATTTTAGCAGATAACAGGGGTTAACGCTAACTGAAAAATTAACAGATTTAATATTAGTGAGTGGGTGGACACGTATTGCATATTTAAATGGGTCACGGAGGGGTCATAGGGATATTTGGGTGCATAAAATATGGACTCATAAATTTGAAGGGCTTCCAATAAAATTTATCATTTAATATTTATATGTACTAATGCTATATATTAAAAAAATTACTTTTATTAGCATTTTAAAATCACATTGTGCACTCTTTATAAGTGTAAATTGTTTTCTTTTTAATTATAAAATTTGGAGTGCACGATACAATATTTGGAGTGCACTAAAAGACGCTAGACGCTAGTCGGGCGGCGGGCTGGGGCCTAGCGCCTAGGCGGCTAGGCGGGGTCTAGGTGGGCGCCTAGGCAGACTAGGCGGATTTAACTAAATCCATTATATTTCGTGTAAATAAGTGTCTGTTTATACTTAAAATATATATAATTTCATCATAAACTACAAAATAGAATGACATATGTATTATGAAGTATTGGAACATAATGAAAACATGGGGAACAAACATATAGTATGTGCTCATTTAAGTATTCAACAAGTCCCTTACAATTTATTAAAAAAATTAAATGCAAATTGAAAGTTATCTATTTTCTATCTAAGTGAGTCGCAACCTAGGCAGGTGTCTAGGCGGGTTTGGGCGGGTTAGGCGGTCTAGGCGGGCGCCTCAACTGGTCTAGGCGCCCTTTCCTAATTTTCAAACGCCTAGGCATTAATCGGGGCGGTGACCAGCCGCCTAGCGCCTAGGCAGGGCCTAGGCGGCGCTAGGCGGGGATTTTTAGAACAATGTATAACACCCTATAAAACGCGTTTTTTTTTTCAATTTTATTATATAATAAATGCTATATATTCAAGTGAAACTTCAAAATTAGAGTTTTTGAAGTTTTATTTCCTATTTGGTTGTTTAAGATTTGACTGCTTTTGATTATTTAGTGAAGGTATGTTTATAACTCTTTTTATTTATTATTTAATGACATTTGTAAACTTACAATTAGTGAGTCCTGAAGTTTGTTTTGATTTAAATTATTGTTTTCTAGCATCAATACATTATCTTACTTTTTTTTTAAATATCTTAAAGGGGCCCTTTTATAAATTTCGCACAGAGCTTCTAAAATCTCAAGACAACCTTACTAAAATGCTACTAATATTTTTCTTCTTGATAAAGGTATCTATATTTTACGTTCCTCTACTCCAAGGTAACGAACCTAATTCACCTTGCACCAGGTAAAATTGAGAAATTTAGAAGAAGAAAAAAACTCGAGACTCTCCCAAGTTTTATATTTGTATGTTGTAAACAAACGATATTATCTACACTAAAGATGAGGAGGTGAGCTAAGCCTCATAATGGACTAGCAATAATGTGGTTCAAATATTAAACTATTTTCTGGGTTTCCATTTTTCTAGAATTGTCATAGGGTTAGTTATGTTGTTCCATCGTAAAAATTGACAATTCTAGAAAAATTAAAATGGAGGACAAAAGTGTTTTGAGCCCCTAAAAACTACATTTTCCCAAAGAATAATGTTAGGGAGACCAAATTTTTTAAATCAAATTTGCAAACTAAATGATGTGGTTGGACATGATTGGATTATTAATTAAGTGTCAATTAACGTGCTTGTTTTTATTAGTGACACATAATTTGATTTAAAAAAAAATTAATCTCCCAAGCATTACTCTTTTCCAAATTTCCCAGCAACATTGGCTTTTTGAAGTTACAAAAAATAAAAAAATTTGGTTGTTACTTGTCAAAAGAAAATTGTCGGGTTTCTTGATATTTCCAAAATGAACAAAAGAATTCTCAATCTCATGTTATGGGCTTTGGATGAATATAAACATACGTGAATCCACTACCTCATTTTTTGCCAAAGAGTCATGGTTTGAGCCTTAAGCATATGTACGAACTTTGTATCCAATATATATTGGGCCAATCAAGTAATTTACCCTAGATTAGGTACTCATTAAATTTATGGGCTTGTTGTCTTTGTGGTCATTAGAAACTAAATATTTGCTATAATCTCCACAAAACCTTAATCCCAACAACCAAAACTTCGCAAAATAAAAATAGAACAATTCAATCTGAAAGATGTTATGAATCATACGTGAAAACATTGGATGAAATTACATAATTCAAATCTTCTGCACTTAATTTGTATGTGGTCTCTCTGTGATTTTTATTATTGATTGATACGTGTTAATAAATTTAACGCTCCTTAATTTTGTTGTCATAAGTTTATCACGTGTTAATTAATGATAAATACCACACACAAAATAAGTACAAAATACTTGATCTCGTAATTCCAAGTCATGGTTTAGTTTTGTAAAACTTATGTCGGCTTCCCTTTTTAATTTGTGACATTCCTTTTTACTTTAAATAACAAACTTCAAGTCCTACAGCCTATACGGTGGGCTAGCGCACTACTATCTTCCATTTCTTTCTTCTTTTTTTTTTTTTAACTTTCTCACATATTGGCAAACAAGCAATTTTCAGGTGTTTTGATCTAAGAGCCTCCTTTCCCCACTAATGTGCCTTTTATTATAGCCTTTATTAAGGCATTCTTGTTGAATAATTAGCAAGTAAAACTTTGGTGGGGTGTGTCATCCACTAATTAGAAGAGTTTTTGGTTATCTTTTTGGTTAAGACTCATGAAATTAGTCAAATCCCTTGTGGGGTTTTTGTTGTTTGTCAAAGCAAAGTATTGGTGGGGCGGTTTGCATATTGTACAATTGTTCTCTTGAGGAAATGTTGTGGAGATAATTGTGATGATGTTAATTTGAATCCTAATCAATGTGGACAGCTTGAGCATGTCATGAAAGCAATTCCTGTACTAAGAAATTGAAAAGAAGCCATTGTTGTAGAAAGGTGATTCCCCTGGGCTATTAGTAATAGTAATTAAGATTTGGTGATCTTAATTTTTATTTCTCTTTTCTACTTTTCATAAATAGTAAATGACAAGAACATTGTGCCAAAATGGAAGGTTAGATCATTAGTGACATTTTATTTTGTTTGAACTCAAAAGAGATTGGTTTTAAAGAATGGTGGCAATTCCTCGATCGCAAGGTTTCTTTTCCTTTTCTTTTTCGTTTTCTTAATGAAGAGTTTTGACAGGTTTTGCATGTTTAGAGAATCTTATTGGCCTAAATAGTCATTAACCTTAATTAGTGTTGTCCTCAACATACACACAACAAGCTTATCTATGCATAGGTTGAGCATAACTCGACTCCGCCAATAACCTTTCCTCTATGTGCTTATGCCCTAATATAATGTGTTTGTTAGAGACCGGCGCAGTACACTCAACGTCACTTAAAAATTTCAGTTTGTTTAAATTGAGAAAATTATAGAAGTTACGTAGTCAAAGCATTATTTCATTTGATTCGAGTGAAAGCATATACAAATTAAACCTTCATATTCAAAACCGCATGTATAATTGACCCCTCAAAGGTTCTTTCACACAAACGTCATGTGATATGCGTCCCAGAGGCACAGTAATCCTATGGAGAAAAAAAGTTTAAATGCAGTATATGCTCCTTGCCACTGTAGCGCTTGATATTTTGGTCACTACAAAAGGAAACGAATCTAATCACACAGAAAAAGAGATAAGGAAAAAACAATACAGAATAGTAGTACTATATAAATTTGTGCATATAAGCTAATTATACTAGATCATTAGTTCCAATTCCATCCAAATTATTTGATGTTACATTTTATATAATATCTGTTTTATTAGTGAGGCTATTGCAAAGCATTCATGTACCCTAAATGATTGGTTTAGTATCATCCCAGAGCTATCAGCTAGCTAGTTGTTTTCTAGGGAATAAGCATCTTTCAGATATCCGCTATATAGTTGCATACCCTTTTGAAATTAGAGGAAAGCTCCTTAAAAATAAGCAGGAGTCTTTAAGATGCTTTGTTACTGATTTACAAAACTTTGTACTTATAATTATAACCGTTCATATTATAAATTACTCTGTAATTAAAGATCATTTATGCAAAAAAATTAATTTAAAATAATGTCGTTTAATCAATCAAATATAGCAAATAGATAAACAGTTCGCAATGCTTTTACACTATTCGACCATTTGTTTTTATACAATTCAATGACCCAACGATCTCATTTTTTTAATTTGCTTTTTTGCATATATGATATTTTTAGTGTGATTTATAATATAAACGATTCTTATTATAAGCACCAAATTTCGTATAGCAATAACGAAGCATTGAGGAGCCAAATTAATTTCTTAAAATTATATCATCTGTTGGCACATCCCATGCTTGAAGTGGCATATACAAGCATTTTGAAATTAGTGGGATACTAGTTAATTTAATTTAATAAAGGAAATTAAAGTTAATTGCATCTCCACAACTGTCTAATCAAAACGTTGAGCTTTATATGTAGGGTTTTGGGAGTGTGGAAGGCAAAGGTTATTGAAGGGAGTGGAGGACGTGACCCACACTGATTCTGTCTCTTCTACAAAGTTGTTCCATGGAGGGAGTGGAAGAATTATATTCATAATTAATAAAATCTATGGGATTGATGTTTTTATATGAATATATTCATGTATTTATTTTTCTTATCTTATCAAAATAGGTCTCTATCGAATAGATACATCTCTTGTTGCGCAATGATATTTGATGGAATATAAAGTGTTATTGTGTTCAAAAAGGGTTTAAAAAGCTCTTATTTGAACTTATTAAATTGGGATTTTGCAATCATCAAGGTGGAATGTATATTTGTTGCGGAAATTTTTTCCTGGAATTTTTTTTTTTTACGAATGTAAAAAAAGTTGAAGTTCTATTATAAAATCACTTATTAATATGAGGAATAGTCAAATCTCTTATAATATGTGGACAACATAACTTGAGTGACGTGGAAGGTGTGTGGCCGTGAGACTTCACACGTGAGACAATCTGGCTCTGATACCATAAAAAAAGTTGGGTTCTACCATAAAAACAATTGGAAATATAGGAAGTAGTCCAATCTATTATAAGCACATGCAAAGTCTCTCCTCTCACATATGTGAAAATCATTCTCAACATAATAAGGTTCAAATTGAACTAAATCTCAACAATTTTTTTTATATCAAAAATGAAAACAATTGGATGAAACTACTTGTTGAATAGCCTGATTATGTCCCAAATGAATTAAATCTAATAGGTATTTAATATCAAAATAGAACTGATATGATAAGGTAATATATGCATGGACATGTTGGCTTTCCAGGTTAATAAATCAAACAAATAGCCAAGTTTCAATATAATGGAATAATCACTACGGGGTGGTCCAATGGTTGGAATGAATTTCAAGCTCGTATTCTACATTGTACGTCCTGGTTTCAGTTCATGAGGCTAGTAAATCGCACGATGGTGGTCAGTGGATGGTTGAAATGCCTCTGTGAATCTTTCCGATCGCCAAAATGGTGAACTGCCATGACGAAACCTCTAACTGATATATTTTTCAATCAAAAATAAATATATATATATAGTGGAATTATAAAATAAATAGAAAACGTGCAGTGTAAGTCTTAACATGGACCATCCACTAATAGGTGCTACAGAAGAAGACATTTAACTTCTTTCGGTAATTACACTATAAATATGTCGTCTTCTGGGTTTATGTATAACACTCGTCACTTTTTCACTTCGAAGAAGTCAGACATAATAGACTAGTTTTATATGGTCTTTCTGCCTGTTAACTTACCCAAAACCTCAAATATGAATTGTTCACTTTGCTTTTCTGATGCAGGCACTTTCAGAAAGCCAAAGAAAAGAAATGTAAAAAAAATAATAATAAATGAAGCTTAAAAAAACTAAAGTTTCACTATAAATTAATTGGCAATATAGGAGATAATTCAACTTAATTATAAGCTCATGCAATATCCCTCTTTCTATCAATGTGAGATTCATTCTCAACACGCAACCTCAACTGTGGCGAATTTTCAAGCCTAACACGTAGACAAAATAAATCAGGTGATGAGGAACACATGCGGGACAACTTGCTCTAATACCATGAAGAAAGCTGAGGTTCTACCATAAAATTAATTGCAATACGGATAATAGACCAACTTACTTGTAAGCCCATACAAAATTCCTTCTCCTACTAATGTGGAATTTATTCTCAACAAACTTCTATTTAAATTATACAGAGCCTGTAATTAATCTAATTTTTCATTCTCTAATTGTGCTTCAACTTAAAGGGAAATTAATCAATGGATCTAAACTTCACAGTGATGTTATTTTCAACTTTAGGGTCAGGCTTCCTAATGTGCCTAATTGTCGCACTATAATACTATATACCTATACTATCTTTCCCATTAACATGCTAAATTATTCATATTTGAGTGCTTAAATTTTATTAATTTAAGTACTTCGAAAGTGAGTTGCTTTAATTCCTCCTTTCCTCACGTCCCCACTTATTTCGTGATGATTAGATTGGTTTTATAAATATATATAGTACAACTTACAAATAATAAACTGTTAATATCAGAATTTTATAGGATCATCCCCATAATGCCTTTGGGCAAATTAAATATGGATGATTAAAAAACCACAAAGATTATGTCAACTTAAGCTACAATTAGAGTACTTTTAGTGGGTTAAAGTACTAATTTGTGCACGCGGGTCTTGATTTTCAATGGATAATTATGGATGTAAGTACTGATTTTGTAACTTTTTTCTTTTTTTACGCGTACTTATTCACGAGGAGTTGTGTTAGATCTCACATCGTCCAGGGGAGTGGATCATCTATGTCTTATTGTACATGCCCACCTCCATATAGCACGAGGCCTTTTGGGAGCTCACTGGTTTCGGGTTTCGTAGGAACTCCGAAGTTAAGCGAAAATGGGCCAGAGCATTCCCATGATGGTCGGGCCAGAGCATTCCCATGATGGATGACTCAACTTCGGATGGGCCAGAGCATTCTCATAATGGGTGACCCACTGGGAAGTTCTCGTGTAAGTTTCCATAAACAAAACCGTGAGAACGTGGTTGTGGCCCAAAGCGGACAATATTGTGCTACGGCGAAGTCAAACCCGAGATGTGGTGGGGGCCCAGGCCGGGATATGACAAGTTGAGTTTCCACGCATTCACTTTTTACTGTTTTTCTTTTTCTAATTTGGACTTTGGAATGTAATTTTGATTATTAAAGCAGTGAAACTTAGAAGTGACAAAAAAGAAAAAAAAGAAAAAAAGAGCAAATTGGAGACGTAGAGCTGGTCCTGAGATTTCGTTGCATCATCATGTACTATACACATCGCACGTCCCATGTACATCTGGCTATATATATATGTGGGACTGTGATGATACATTTTTCTCTTGTTAAGGTTGATATATATGGATTAATTTCATCATTTAAATGGAGTAATAAGTTGTTAAAGAAAAAGGAAAAGAAAAGGCATGAAGCATGGTAGGTTGAGTTTTAACCAACATGATGGGATCACACCTTCTTTATTAGAATTTGGTGGATGACTACTACAAAACGTATGACGATTTAGGAAAAGTTGAAGAATGTCCAGCACTATAAGCAAAGATAGATTAATGGAAGTGGAACCACAGAGGGGTGTGGGTGCTTTCCAAAGTATGAAAGTTTATGTCGTGTTTACATGATAATATTTCATGTTTGGATGAAGATTGTACCTAAAATAACCTAATTGTCACTTCTTAATTTATGCTTAAATATGATGGAATCACCCTCTTTGACCGCCCTACTAGTTAATTAACATTATTTAATCAGGAAACTATCTCTAAACTCTAGTGCAATTGACTAATATAGACAAAACAAAATGTCTAAGTGCTAAAGTAAATTGCAAATTTTAAGTGGCAGGGGTTTGTTAATTGGAACCGACTGCAAAGAGCAGATCAAATTACATGATAGAGATGAATCAAGGTTCTACGAGTAAAAATAAATAAAAATAAAATAAAAAAGCATTATAGTGTGTACCCATCATTAGATTTCATGTGGGCTATAAGTATAAAGATATTGCAATTTATGATGACCAATGAAGATATGCATCAAAAAGCTTGAGCTATATCAGTGTGTATTGCACCTGCAAGTGGTATGTGTTAGCTTTCAATGTTCTTAAAAGCTATCAAACAAAACTATTTTTTAGATAAAGTAGGCATTTTGATAAGTAATCGAATAAGTAAAGGTGAAAGAATACTTGATTAGACATACCACAACACTTGCAAATAATTCCAATTTACATACTTTGGCATAAAAATTTGATTATATATCAGTTTATAATTATATTGTTATGTTGACATGCACAAAATCTTTTAAATACTAATACAGAGCTTCATATATATTCTGTTATGCTGACCATATACCTTCAACATAATTTAATCTTATATCGACAATCAAGAATTACCAATTATAGATGTATGAGCATGACTAAATTTTTGTGCTCATGGCACCAAAATTTCATCTCTAGATTTGCATACATAATTTAATCTTACATCGATAATCAAGAATTGCCAATTGTAGATGTATGAGTATGGCTAAACTTTTTTGCTCAGGGCATCATAATTTCATCTCTAGATTCTCATGCCTATGCATGCACTTGGGGTTTAGCTTTAGAATTTTTGGGTGAGACGAACATAAACTTTAAAGTAATTAACCTCTCACATTTGCATGCAGCTGTAACTATGTGAAACAAAAACACAACTAGGTTTGCATTTTAACATGTTTTGTTCTGCACGTAGGATTTATCTCTAGGTTTTCGGGTAAGAGGTAAAGCTTTAAAGTAACAAAACCTCGTATATGCATGCTGACTGCCAGGCTCACGTATTGCAAACCGCACTTTACTCTTTCAATAAATAAAAAATTAAAAATATTAACATTAAGGTCCGGTCTCAAAGAGTCCGCGTGCCCAAATTATTGGTTGTGTGGGCTTCCACACTCGTTTTCAAGGGTCCCATTCAACTCTCTCTCTCTCCTCTCTCTCTCTCAGATAAATTTTTCATTGTGACCGGAATACGGATGGTACACCATATATTTTTTATGTAAGTGGTGGAAATTTTATATTTTAAGTTATTAACTTCTTTTAATACACATATCCCACAATTTGTATAGTGACACGTGGTGTACCACATCGTGTAACGGTTACATTGAAAAATCTCTCAAAAGGGGCAAGTCGAGTTATAGGGTTAGGTCTGATTTTCTTATTGCCATACCCTAGCTAGGTTAGATTCGATTTTCAGTTCCCATATGAGGGGGAAGACGGAATATTACTAAATATATTAACAACTTTTTGATCTCAATCTCATTCCCAATATTCTTATGTTGAGAAATGCTAAATATAGTAACAACTCCAGAAGTTAGTTTAAGCCGCCCTCTTGGCCTCTTCCACCTATATTGGAGATAGGCCTAAGGCTATAAGCCTATACCCTCATGTGTTATTACTTATTTTTAACACACTATTCTGCTTACTTTATACTTTCGGCTGGTGTTATGGTTCTTATTTAGTTCATGCAAAGATTAATTCTATATAGGCTTAGCTTTCTGCATGCCTTTGCCTTTTTAACTATGTTCTTCGCATTTCCGTCTGAAAAAAAAAAAAAAAAACTAGTATTAGTTTTCTACACATCGTACTTGATTTGAGTAGTGTAAGTGCCATGATAATAGAAAAAGGTTAATTCGATTCTTTTAAAAAAGGAAAAAGTTAATTTGATGGCTTAGCATGCTAGTTTGTAAATATGAATGTTAACGAAGAAAGTTGAGGTTTCATCATAAAATTAATTAGCAATATGAAAAGTAACACAATCTCCACCCGTTTTAGGAGGGGAATGTGACAGCCCGTCCCAGATTTGTACTTTTATTTTCCCTCGAAGTTGTGAAAGTACGAAATTACCCTCGAACGGCGGGTTATATTTTAATTTTGGGCTAAGTTTCAAGGCCCAAAATTGTTGGTTTTGGACCAATAAAATTATTTCCAAATTTATGGGAACCAATTAAGTTAGTTTAGTATTAGGTGTTAGGGTTTAGCTAGTTAGGGTGGTTGAAACTTAGTTCTAAACCAATTAGAAGTTAAGTTTGTGGTTGTTTTGGTGTGTTGGCTGGCAGTGAGAAGACCACACACACACCCAGCAGAAACCCTCCCTTCTCTCTCCTCTCTCCTCTCTCACGAACTCACTCTCTCTTTCTCTGTAATGGTATGAACCATACCCAAAAACCAACCCAAAACTGCAGAGATCGAGGATTTTAAGACCTCCAGTGGATTCCTGAGGTTCATACGAGTTGAACGATACCAGTTTCAGGTAAGAAATCCTTCGAAAACCCATGAAATCTGAACCCCATTTCCATGCACTGTTCATGCTCACGTAAAATCGTATGTTTTAGGAGTTTTTAAGCTCATAGGGAGCTTTAGGAGGTCCTCACGAAGCTCGGAGTGCTTCGTTGGAAGAATTTGGACGTCGGAGTAGCGAGAACGGAGAGTTTCAAGTTTGGCCGGACTTTCGAGGCTTTTTCCGGCGAGATTCTGGTGGTTTTAGGGCTCGAATCAGGTATGGTTGTGTTCGTCTTGTTGAGATCTTTCATTTGGTACAAATTGCATGAAAAATGGTGCAAAATTGAGAGAGTTACGAAGTTTGGAAAGTTTTCCAGAAACCGGCGACTCGTCGGAGTAGACAGAGAATATTTCGTCAAGTCTGACGGAATATTCCTAACGGTAGTGACGGCATCAGTTAGAATAGACAGAATATTCTGTATTTTTTACGGAATATTCCCTAACGCCGTTAGGGTTTCCGTCCGTGTGCCAGGCACGTGCCTGCGCGTGGGTGGCGCATCTGGCCGTGCCTTGGCCGGCGCGTGAGAGCTCAAAATATATTTTTTAAAATATGAGGATGTTCCTGAGGTTGTGTAGATTATTTTGGTATATTCAAACACCCCAATTGAGCATTATATGAGAAGTTATTTCCTAGTTTCGTTTATGTTTTTTAAATTAACGTATTTATAGTTGTTTCTCACATAGGCGAGGCCTATCTGGAGGACGAGTGTAGCCAGGCTAGGCACGGGGGCTACGATCCGTCTACATACTAGTGAGTGGGCTTTTGGTTTTCGGTATATACCTATATACTAAGTATTTTCCTAGAATATGCATTTTAAATGAGTTTGTCAATGATTTGCCATGCCAATGCATATATACTGTTGAATATGCATTATGAATTGTATGCGCATGATTGTTGGTGTTGCGGGCGCTCATGTAAGTTCCAGGTAAGTTTATGTGTGGTTATTAAGAAGTTGAGTTATGAGAAGTATGATGAGATGCATCGAGAGTTCATTAACCTGCACCCCGGTGTTAGTGCTCCCGCCCAGGGTTAGGGGCATAGTCTTTCACGTGATGTTCACCTCCCGTACCACACGCTCATCTTGGATCCAAGTTAGGTGCATAGTCCCGTCGTATAGACCACTTTCAGTGGGTTCGACTCATAGGTGACCCGCGATCATTCGCACAGTCTTCACGTGATTGTAGCACTACAGCGTATTGTTTTACACTCAGTCCTGTCGTATAGACCACTAAAGGTGGGTTCGACTCGTGTGCAGGCATGATTTATGAGCTAGAGTTCAGCTGACGAGCTGTTGCAGTTATTGCATTTGGATTACTTACCTGATGATTAGTTGGCATGGCATGGCATATTCATGATTTATTCACATATTTTGACGATGATGATTTCAGATGAGTTTTAGTATATGTATATACTATTTTCTGGGAAAGTATACAGGTTTTACGGCGAAGGGATATAACTATTGTTTATGAAATGATTTTTTAAAAGCTTTGTTTTTGCCCACTCACGCTTTTGTTTTGCACCCCTCCAGGTTTTAGGTAGCTTTTGTTGGTGGCTCACGAGGACACATCGAACGTTCTGACAGACCATCACCTATGTAGGACCACTTTCGGGTGTTGTTAAATTAAGTACTTCTTATGCTTGACTGCACTTAGACTATTTTACGCTCTGATTGTGTATTCACACTTAGTCATGTTCTAGCACTCTTTGAAGTTGCTTTTATTCATTCGTAAATCTTTCTATAATATTGCTTCCGCACTGTGCACATGGCTACGTCACCCTCACGTGACGGCCAGCATGCCTCGATCTCGGTCAGGGTGTGTCAGGGAAGGCAAGGGCATCTCGGCCTCGATGTGAGTATAACGTCGTCACGTGATAGTACTTGTATATTCATGCATGTTATAATACATGTTTTATTTATGGACCGTTTAATAACTATTTTGGTTTCAGTTAAAAAAAATTGAAAAGTGAAAAATAAAAAAACCGAAAGCTACTTTTTTTAGTCTTCAAAATAGCTTTATTTTGGTTTTCAATTTTCATTTTTATGAAAACTCTAAAATAGTTATCAAAAGAGCCTTTAGTAACAATAATACTATACTACAACGTATAAACTCGTCTTTCAATCACTATAAAGTCGTTGTTCTCACCATATTATAACACAAAAGATTTATTTTAAAAAAAATTATATGACAAATGGCTGCGATGCCCAAGAAAAAAAGTTCTTGCAGTGCTTTCCTTCCCCTTAGATTTTAGGTTTTGTTTGAACAAAAGATATTGTATGTAGATTGAATACTGAGATATATAAATATTTTGATGCCGGTGTGATTAGGAAAATTTTATAGGCAGCCAGCACGATATCATCAAGCCTCTTAATTAAGCACATATGGTTGTTTGCTCCTTATCAAATAATGAGGCACTTTTCAAAACAAAATTTTAAGTTTCCAGACACCGTAGTGGCTTAGAAAATTTTAGAAGCATCTTTTAGGATTGGGACATGCATATCAAGCCAAAGCACGTACACCCTGGAAAATGAAGTAACCAGCTGATCGTAAATATGCATTATTGTATGCTTATAAACATGCGACACAACCGTATAGTTATTCATGTAAAATGAATTTAATTTGGCCGTGGAAGCTAATTTGAACATTTTGATTTTATCTGAGTCGAGATCACATTCATGTTTTAACTCAATTTTTTTCTCCCTCACTACTTTTTTTTTTTTGTCAAACGATAGATTTTGTTAGATTAGCAACGATGGAGTTTGAATCCACGCTGTCATGCAATAACTCAACACCTTTATATCACCGTGGTAAGGGGCCACTTGCTCTCCCTCACTACTTGAATTAGCTTACTTAGATGATTCAATGTATTGTGTATTAATTATTAGCAAATTAATTCAAGACGGAAAGAATAGAAATTGATTGCAGAAATTTGAATATACATACACGAAGAAAAAAATGCTAAAACTTGTCAAGAAGGCTACATCACGAAAAAAAAAATATTATCAAGACTTAATTCATATGGAGCTGTATTTTGGAAGACCTAATCTTCAAACGAACAGGAAAGCAATCTAAAAGGTTGAAATGCTTCTGTGAGTCTTTTCGGTCCCCGAAAAATATGGATAACTGTGGCTTGCCACATTTTTCCCTCTTAAAAAAATAAAAATAAAAATAAAAATAATCATAATCCTTATCATACTAGAAACTTGGCCTAATAGATAGGTAATTAATCAATATACTTCATATTTTTCCAAAAAAGAAAACACCATCTTTCCTAATGGAGATGTTTGCTATTTGCCATGCACCAACTTCAGTGGCATAGAAGCAGTCCCCACAGTTCCATGATATTACCCAATACCAAACTCTACGGCCTTATCATATTTCACCCAACAAGAAGAAGAGAAGAAGAAGTCAAAAGAAAGTCACACACACACACACACACATATATAGACATGTATATATTAATGAATGACATACAGCAAGGCTACGTACCCAATATCAGCATCAAGTTCTTATCCATGATAAATTTCTCACTATTGCTGAGCTCTTGTTTGAAAGCAATGTGCTTAGCTGCCCTAGCCCCAAGGTCTGCACATATATATATATATATATATGTTTGTAAAATGACCATATGCATCACTTGACAGGACTACGGAACCAAGATATGCCACATATGTATTCTATCTCTTCTCCTTCCCACCAACTCATAAACTCACATAATTAAATACCTGTGCATATTATAAATTTGGTTCTCCAAACATATTAAAATGTTGTAACACATAAAAAATATATATAATTATGAGAAGATTTATGTTTCTATAAGGAACCCTACGTTATCACAGTCACAAACCCCCTGATGTATATATTATACAACTTGACAAACTTTTGAACGTCATCTATTTTCATATCACAATATTTCGTTGTCAGGATTTGGGGTGATTTTTCGCTCATCGGAAGGTGGGCTTGGTGCTTTTGCATCAAACACAAAATTTGTAAGTTCTTGTTGCAAAAATATTAGGGAGTTTTAACGAAAAATTCACGGTACTGTTCACTTTAACGAAAAACCATATTTTTACATTAAAAAGTCAAACCTAGTACTATTCACTTTACCCTTTATTTTGTCTTTATCGTTAAAACTCAAAGTTTTCAAGCCATTTTCATTAGTTTTCTTAAAATATTATTGCTTTCATTGAGGTCATGCATATAGCTTGGGTTAAAGATTAGAAACATTTATGGATTGAAATAGACTCATATTGGTTATTCACTATCCTTTTAAGGCTCCTAATACGGTCTCGTAGTTTCTTATGATAGATTGAAAGAATTGCCTTTGGAGATTTCGTCAAATGCGATACTTTTTTTTGTTTTGAAAAAAAAAAACATTTGAGAAGGAAATTAGATTGCACATGTGTTAGCTTCATTTGAGGCAAATATTTATTCTGACTACTGGTGGTCTACAATTCCAGATTTTGTAGTCTTTACTCATGTTCGTGACATTTCATTTTGTTCTTATAATCGTTTTTGTTTTTGCGGGTCTTGGCATAGTCTCGCCGCTTGTATATTTTTCGTTTACTTTCATTTATTATCAATAAATTTGGTGAGGGGGGGGACAGGCGATAGGTTTTTGGGTGTGATGGGTTCTCACCCTTTTGGAGGACGGTAAGTGCCCGCACACGACTATTGCCGAAGAGTTAATCTCATCTAATCTTTTTTCATTTGAAAAAAATAATAATAAAAATTCGTTGTTAAAAATACATTATTTTGGAAGAGTGTGAGACCAATTAATAACAACTTAGCACGTCAATTTTTTTGGAAAACTTTTAGAGGGACAGAAATTGATCACACTGTGGTGATTAGAGGGCCAATAATCTACTTCCATTGAACCAATTCATATCATCTAATGGAGAGATTTTTCAGTATGATCGTCACATGGAATGGTACACCATGTGTCGCTACATAAATGGTGGGATATGTGTGTTAAAAAGTTAATAATTTAAAAAATAAAATTTCCCACTACTTACATAAAAACACGTGATGTACCACCCATATTCCCGTTGCAACTAAAAATTTCTCCATCTAATGAGTGTCGATATGATTTCTTTTGATGAGAAGTTCATAAGAATCATAACAACCCACATATATCATCTCCAGAGGTGGCCCTCGGATTCGTACGTACGTCCAAGTCATGATAATGTTAGGCCATCTCCAACCGATGGCTGGCCAGATGGCTCGTTTTAGCCCTCTGGCCCTCCAAGATACTCCAAGATATTAATATTTTAATGAACAGTACAGGGCCATATTTGCCTCTGTCTCCAACTGAGGGCCAAAAGGCCAGAGGGCTCGTTTTAGCCCTATCACAAAAAACCGTCTCCAACCGAAGGCCAAACATAATTTATTATTTAAAAACTACAGCTTAAATTCAAATCCAAAGGCTAAGTGACGTCAGCTAGCCGTTGGTAGCTGACATCATGCTGACGTTAGCTAGCCGTTGGATTTGAATTTTTTTTTGCTATAAATAGGGTGGATATTGGGCTATAATTCACACAACTTTGAATTCAATCTATTTCAATTCAATCTCTTTCAATTCAAGTTTGCAATGAATTCCAACTTTGGATCCTCTTCGGATTCCAACTGGGGGTCCTCATCCAATTCCAAATTGGAAGAAAAATGGGCGCAAGTGAGACGAGAAGATGAGGAGTCTGATGAAGAAGTTCAAGTAAGGCGCAACAAACAAAACAGAGCAGCAGCCATGGCTGCGGCGATGGTGTGTCAGCCAACTGAGGAACAACCTCAATGGGGTGGCTATGTTGCTGGTCGATCTTACAAACCACGAAACAGAGCGATGACGCAAGCCAATCTGATGAACAACTACGTCAACCCCAACTCGGTGTACACAGCAGAGGATTTCAGACGTCGTTTCCGGATAAGGCGTCATGTCTTCAAGCGTTTACTTCGTGATGTCCAGCAAGTCAATCCATACTTTCGACAGAAGCGGGACAGAGCAGGCCGCCCTAGTTTCTCACCTCATCAGAAGGTTACTGTTGCACTCCGAATGATGGCCTATGGCTCCCCAGCTGATTCGATGGATGAAACCCATGGTATGTCTGAGTCTACATGCCTTGATACTCTTGAACAATTCTGTGTCACAATTGTTCAGGTTTACAAAGACGAGTACCTCCACGAGCCAAATCAAGAAGATCTGAATCGGCTCCTTCGCAAAGCTGAAGATCGTGGGTTTCCGGGCATGATAGGGTCATTAGACTGCATGCATTGGGATTGGAAGAACTGTCCGGATGGCAATGAGGCTTTAGCGGAAGGTCGAGAAAGCCAATTGTTGTGTTAGAGGCGGTTGCCTCATATGACACTTGGATTTGACATGTTTTCTTTGGAGTCCCTGGATTCCAAAATGACATTACAGTTCTTGGGCATTCACCCTTCTTCAATCGCCTGACGGAAGGTAAAGCACCTCAACTTGACTACGACATCAACGGCCGTCAATACAATATAGGGTATTACTTGGCAGATGACATCTACCCAAAGTGGGCGACACTTGTCCAAGCAATTCCAAACCCTAGGAATGACGCGGAAAAGTTGTTTACCTTACACTAAGAGGCATATCGGAAAGATGTTGAGAGAGCTTTCGGTATTCTACAAGCACGGTGAAAGATCATCAGCGAACCGGCAAAAGGGTGGAGTCGAGAAAATTTGGACTCCATCATGATGTCTTGCATCATATTACACAATATGATAGTGGAGGATGATCGAGATGGGTATATTGATGGAGAGTCCGATGACGACCAAGAAGATCCAAATAGGTCAAGAAGGGCTAGTGCAAAAATATATGATGGGCCTAATTTGCCTTTCAATCCAAGAACTGGTAGTATCTCTATAGATGAGTACATGAGGCGTTATAGAATGATACGTTCTCATGCCACAAACAAGTACCTACAACAGGATATTGTTGCACATCTTTAGGCCAAAAGAAGTATCGAGTAGGCGTTTACGTTTTATGTTTTTAAATGTTTTTAAAAATGTTGTTTAAGTTTCATGTTGTTAAATGTTTTTTTTATGTTGTATAATTTTTATGTTGGTTAATGTTATTTAATGTTGTTTCATATTGTTTAATGTTGTTTCATGTTGTTTCATGTTACTTAATTTAATTTAATGTTGTATAATGGCCTAGGAAGTTATAGGAAAAAAATAGAATTGAAAAAAAATATGAAACAAATTTTGTGAAATAGAAGTTATAGGAAAAAAATGGAATTTAAAAAAAATATGAAACAAATTTTGTAAAATAGAAGTTATATGAAAAAAAAATATGAATCAAATTTTGTAAAATAGAAGTTATATGAAAAAAAAATTGAATACAACGGCTAGCTGATTGGCTAGCCGTTGCATTCAAAATTTTCATATTATTAGTGTCGGTTATAACCGACACGATTAAGTCGATTCCTGCGATACCGTTTATTTGAATCACTATTAGTGTCGGTTATAACCGACACTATTGAAAAAATATAAATTATTCCTGTCGGTATCCAACAAAAAAAAAAATTTCCTGGCCAGCCTTCTAGCCCTTTGGCCTTTTGGGATTCCGTGGGGCCCTCTTAAATTCCAGAACCCTCTGGCCTAGCCCTCGGTTGGAGATGGCCTTACGGTCCTTGTTTTCGCAACGCTTTTAATTTTGTTGATATTTTCCAATGATTAAGTATGCTTGCAGATGCTAGCTACAATTTTTGGGTTCTTGTAGTTGCATTTTACTGAAATCATTGGTTTCCTCGGGTTTTGCATTGGAATATTAATCTTTTTAACAACAATAGAGTTGAACATAAGGAAAATAGTAGGGGAGGCATGGTATTTGGTGTTAAAGTAAATGTAGAAATATAAAGAATAATCTGAATGATGACTTTGAGGTAAGACTTGAATCGTTTTCTTAAAGTGTTATTTGCCTCCACTCGAATGAGTTTGCTAAAGGGTTCTTGGCAAATCACTTACAGGATACAACAAAGTATGGAATATTCGATTAGTAAAATCGAATTATATTCCCTTAGAAATAACTAGAAAGAAATTGTATGAATGTGATGGAGAGAGAAGAGAGAGCAAGGAAATTGTGTATACAGCAAATTTCTGAATGAATTTTCTTCTATTAATGTTACCAATATATATAGAGAGAATTGCACATTTTAGACATATTATTTGGTTTGAGTATGCCTTTTCACCATGGGATACAACTTATTGCAGTAGTATATCCAATGGACATATCTGATACAAAATACCAATTGCCCAAAGGTCATATATGTTATAAAGCATGCGGTAAGATACCCGGTCAATGGGTATGTCTATTAGCCACAATGAAAACCTGCATGGCTTTTCTTGAAAACATGTAATTATTGGGCAAAGAACCCAACTCTTTTATGCTAACTCAAACGCACGCATATACATATGCCTATTATATATATATATATATATATATATATATATATATATATATATATATATATATATATATATATATATATATATATAGGTAAACTGCCAATTTAGTCCCTGAATTAACACCTTAGTGAAAATTAGGTCTCTAAACTATTTTTTTCAGAAAAATTAATCCCTGAATTATAAAAATCTGCCATTTACATCCCTAATGTTATATTTGAAGTTATTATATTCAATTTTCCGTCAATTTAAGTGACGTTACTTTCATGTGATACACATTGGAGGGTAGATTAGTGGTTTTTCATAAAGAAATAGTGTATGGAGTTAACTTTGGAGGAGAAATTGGTAGTTTTTATAAAGAAATAGTGTAAGTTAACTTTTGAAGGTAAATTAGACATTAAATTCACAACCTATATGAAATGTTAAGCACTTATAGACGAGAAAATGATGGTATTATACTCTAAAGTGTGTCAAGTGACTTAAGTTGACAAAAAATTGGACAAAATAGCTTTGAATATAATAATAGGGATGAAATTAGTAATTTCTAATGAATTTAGAGACTTATTTTACCGAAAAAATAATTCAGCGACCTAATTTTTACTGAGGTGATAGTTCAGGAACTAAATCGGCACTTTACCCTATATATATATATATATTCTTGAAATATCCTACATTTGGTGTTGTGTTTAGAGTGTTGACGTTTAGGCTCAACGATTTCTTCTCTTTAGTTCATCAAATATAGCGGTCTAGTATAAGGATGATTTTTCTGTCACATATATACATATATGTCGGGTTTTTAGCACAACGGTGATTTCATTTTTATCAACAATTTGAACAATTTATTTTTTAGGTCTTCTTTATAGATAATGTCTATAAAAAATGATCCAAATTCGAAATCAAATGACCGTTAATTATATGACAATCATTTTTAGTGTTTCTATGCAAAACTATACTTGTCCACTTTCGTCACCACAAACGAATGTATTAATGATTTGAATTTGTCTATTTTTTGCAAGGATTGTCTATGAATGATGAATTGAAATATACACGATTCGGATAGCTAGAAAATAAAATTACGGATTGGGGCCTATAAATTGGGCCACCATCAAAATTTGTGTCAAAAAATGAGTTCCCCCGATCTTGATCCAGTATATATAAATTTATTTTAATGTCTAAGTAGTTCTAAAAGTGAAGTGGAATGGTTAGCAAACAATTAATTTTATGAATGGACAATAAAAATCAATTACTTAAACACGTGTCCATCTATAATTAGTTAGCAGTATGAGCAGCAGCCAAATTTTGTTCTTCATGGACACCAATCCTTTGAAAATCAAATGCCAAGCCCACCACACTTTCACAATTAAATAAAACTCCAATTTATATATACATATATGTACGTATGTATGTATGTATGTGTGTATATAAATGAGTCATCCATTCTATAGAATTCTAATTCGACATGCTTTGTAATTTTCAACTAAAACAACATCTAGCTAACTCCTTAATTCAAATGCACTATAGTAGAAATTCAAAATATTTCTTTTTCTTCAGTCCAAGAATCTATTAATTTTCACACTTTTGAGTTTTAATTACTTTCGAAAACATGTTTTTGCTTATGGTACATCTACTTTAAATTTCCATGGTACCACAGCTCTAAAAGTATCCCCATGTAATGTGAATGGTATCTTGGATACAATTCTTACTCCACCGCCCCGAGGCCCAAGCCAAATCGGTCCGATCCATATTTTCCAATGCGAATAATTCACACCCCTTAATCATCTAGATTAGTGGCCGAAAGAAAATCCATCTAGATTAGTGACTACTTATCCTAATATGGATCATTATTTTAGGATTATGTAAAAGAATTTGTGCCCCTTAAGGACATCCATTCACACCTCTAATTTCAGATAAACTAACATGTGTATTTGTTACATGTTCAAACAATAATCAACTTCATTATTAATATTTCGATTCGAATTGTGACTGTTTGATAAGAAAATATTTTTTTTTAAAGTATGCTTTATAGTTATATTAATATTCATATCATGTCCCCACTTGCATTACATCTCTTCACCGCTTAGCCTTCCTCATATAAATTCTTGTATGAGAACAGTAAGGAATATAAATACACATTTCACCATCAATCTATCTCTCTCTCTCTCTCTCTCTCTCTCTCTCTCTCTCTCTCGCTCCTTGTGTTGAATGCTGATTTAGTCCCGTAGTTTGCTCATTCCTCCGCTTAAACCCTACCATTGAACAACACACAGAAAATTAGGATTAGGAAGAAAAAAACGAATTACTCATTCTCACAAATAGATAAGACCCTCTTAATCCACTCCATAAATCAAGGAATCGCCCTCACAAGCCTAATCTTTCCCTGATAAGAGAGAGAAAGAGAGAACACCTTGATCACCACTAACTCTGTATAACCATCAGCTTAATCCCCTCTTAAAACAGTTAAACTTAGACTGATTAAGAGACTCACACAGTCCCAAAACCTACACCTCCTCTCCCAATGTTTTCCTCTCACTTTTCTTATTTTTTTCCTCTCAAACCAAACTCTTTCCTTCACTAACAATTCCTCTGCCAGCTTCTTCGACTTTTAATTCACTATTTCTGTTCTTGAATTAAATTAATTTGTTACATATCTTCACTTAGATGTCCATGAACTACTACAACACAAGAGAATTACAAGGCAAGCAATCCCATGATCCTTATTTCATTGACAAAATGAGCAACAAGTCTTCCTCCTCTTCGTCCTCGTCCTTGTCAGCATCATCGCCATCACCATCACCGTCATCTAGACTTGTAGTGTGTGTTCCGGGGCCGGTCATCGTAGGTGCAGGCCCATCAGGGCTTGCAACCGCCGCATGTCTCAAGTTAAAAGGTGTACCGAGTGTGATCCTGGAGAGATCCAATTGCATAGCCTCCTTATGGCAGCTCAAGACCTACGACCGCCTTCGCCTTCACTTGCCGAAACAATTTTGTGAGCTACCCTTCATGCCCTTCCCCAATGATTTCCCAACTTACCCTAAAAAGCAACAATTCATTCAATACCTTGAAGATTATGCTACCAAGTATGACATTAGGCCACGGTTCAATGAGGCCGTGGCCAGTGCCCAGTTTGATCCCACGCTTGGGTTTTGGCGTGTGCGGACAACGGGAGTGAAAGGTGGTGATGAGACGGAGTATGTGTGCCGGTGGTTGATTGCCGCCACCGGTGAGAATGCAGAGGCGGTGGTGCCGAAGCTTGAGGGAATGACTGAGTTTAAAGGGCCTATAAGGCACACAAGTTTGTACAAGAGTGGTGAAGAGTTTAGAGGGAAGAAAGTTTTGGTTGTTGGTTGTGGAAATTCAGGCATGGAGGTGTGCTTGGATCTATGTAATCATAATGCTAGGCCTTCTCTTGTGGTCAGAGATACAGTAAGAACTCTCTCCCTCTCTCTCTTTCTCTCTCTCTAAACAAATGCCATTAAAGTGCTATAAGATTTTTGGTGCCCTTGAGTTTTTGATTTTGTGTTTAACAAGTTTTAATTTGTGTTTCTTCGGGTTTTTTCCTCACTTTTTCACCACTCAATTGTTTGTCCTAATTTCTTGTCTTAAAGAATAAAACTATGAATGATTTTTTTAACACAAATTATGTATTTATATATAATGGAAACACCATTTTTGAGAAATTTGTACTCTGTGCTATATTTTCCATTTTAGAGCCATTAAATGGTTTTTGTTTTGTCAAAAAAAAAAAAAAAAAGCCCCCAAACAATCTCAAACTACTTATCATTTCAAGTTCCAATGGTTTGTTCAAAGTTGAGTAAACATGAATATAAAACCCTATTTTTAGCAAAACAAAATTTCCTTTCATCTTTTACTTTATTGGTACACCAAAGCATGCGTAGCATTGGTCAGAAGCTTAGTATGTCTCTCTTACTTCTAAACCTTTTTTTCTCAGAATAAAGAAACAGTTGTGCCCTTAATATTCTTTCGTCCTTGGCATATGAAGCAATTAACTAGCTAGAGTTAGCTCGGCAAAGTCCTAGCAAACAACATGGAATGGGACTCACACTTGAGCTTTTTCGAGTGTAATTTTAACTTTATATTTTTGTGTTTTTATTTTTGAATTAATTAGGTACATGTCTTACCAAGAGAGATGCTTGGAAAATCAACTTTTGGGCTGTCCATGTGGTTGCTCAAGTGGCTCCCCTTGCGACTTGTGGATCGGTTCTTGCTGGTTGCGTCTCGGCTGCTTCTCGGCAATACCTCTCGACTCGGATTAGACCGACCGAAATTGGGTCCCTTGGAGCTCAAGAACTTGTCTGGAAAGACCCCTGTCTTAGACGTTGGTACACTGGCAAAGATCAAAAGTGGAGACATTGAGGTACTAAGCTTTTTCATCAAGTCAATTCTCAATCTCACTTTAATCTTCTCTTTTTCTTTTAATTTCCTATTTGCCAGCCATTGCTTTTAAATATTCACACAGTATTTTTTCCAATGATGGTACATCTAGATATGCTTTATGATGTAATAGCAGTCCCACAAACAAGTAAATTTTGTTTTTCACTTGTCAGACAGTTTAACATATTATGGTGATTTGACGTTACGTAAAACCGTTTTAAACGTGTTTGATAATAAATATTTTCCCCATAACTGGAACAAAATATGTATGGAGCTCTTAGAATCTTGTTTACTATCAAAATGTTATCAGTTTAGCTTCTTTTGCTTTTTATTATATATATAAATGTCGACACATAGTTCACTTTCCTTATTTTCTGACGTTATACTATGTGATATTGTAGGTATGTCCAGCCATCAAGAGGTTAAAACCTCACGCTATAGAATTCATTGATGGACGAACGGAGAAATTTGATGCCATTGTCTTAGCAACAGGTTACAGAAGCAATGTGCCCATTTGGCTAAAGGTACCAACTCAATTCCTACTATAATATTGATTATGTTGATTCTTGCATGGATGGGTCGTACACATATAAATTTGACAATATTTATGTACAAAGCGGTTGTCTAACAACGGAAGTCTATAAAGAAATTTTTACCCTAATTTTTATATATAGGGAATTAAAGTTTAGCATATACTCTAATATTTATATATGTTATTGCAGGAGGGTGATATGTTTTCAAAGGAAGATGGGTTGCCTAGAAGGCCATTTCCAAATGGTTGGAAAGGTGAATGTGGGTTATATGCAGTGGGGTTTACCAAACGTGGACTACTTGGTGCCTCAATGGATGCCAAAAGAATTGCTGAAGATATTGAACGGTGTTGGAAAGCTGAGGCAAAGCATTGTACTCCCTTTAAAGCCTCACTTTTTCCACTATCATCATCATCACCACCATCATTATGATGATTTTGATTTGATGAGCTAATAACAATGAGAAGGCAGCTGGGAGACAAAGTAAGAGAGAGAGAGAGAGAGAGAGAGAGAGAGAGAGAGAGAGAGAGAGAGAGAGAGAGAGAGAGAGAGAGAGAGATTTGGGTTGGCAAGGAAAAATTTTACCAAAGGATCGCCTCTTGGAGGATTTTTGATGGTTGGCACCATGTGCAAAAAAAAAGAAAGTAGTGATTGCTGCACACTCCCTCTTAATTCCCGTCCGTGATTATATTTGCTTTGTTCAGTTCAATGGCTAAAAAAGAAAGGGGCGTGCATGAAGTGAAAACGGTGTGCAAAAATCATTTCCCAAAAGTAAAGTGTGTGCTCCTCCAATTGAGGAAAAGAAAAATGAAAACCCCAAAGAAAAAGAAAAGGTTGAAAGGGAGAGAATTAGGTCTACGATCCCCTTTATTTTAGAAATTGACAAGAAGCTAGCTGCAGGGGATTGGGAAAGAGGAACTTTGAGAGAGAAAGAACAAAGAAGCATGGTGTGTGGTATCGGTTTTGCAGGGTGGACCTCATCAACTTCTACCATGTACACTTCTTGTACATTATTATTGATCTCTAATTAGGTATGACTTTTTTTATAGAGGCAGAGAGATCAGTGAGAGAGATATAAAGGGTAGGATTTGGTATTATTTTTCATCAAGTGTATGCAAATGATTGTGGTTTTTTGCCTGTATTTCCAATGGGGTTGGGATGAGACAATTGAGAGATTAGTATTAACATTGATGTAGCTAGGGTTGTGTGTGTTGTGGTTATTCTTTCTCTCTATCTAGCTAGGGTTTTTGTATTTCTTCCTTCTTTCTGGAAATTTTTTGAGGGGTGTAGTGTCTTCAGACAACTTCAATGGAAAAATTAACTTGATATACTGAGAATAATGAATTTCATATGAACTGACTTCAAATTTTTTTACTCTTTTCTTTTTCCAACTTGACATGGGTAAATATTATACACCAAACTTTTGCAGATTTTTATTACTGCTGCCATGCAAATTTCGCTGTCAAAATGATTTCACTCCCAAGTAGAAGATTGGACCACCACTTTTTCAATCCAGAAGACATAAAATATGATCATTATCTCAGAAAGTGATCGCGAACCCACGTTTTAATCATAGCACTTGGATCAAATATTTACATGAAATCATGAAATATTTTCTTCATCAAATATAGTGTGTGTGTATATATATTGCTAACAATTATTAGTCAACGCGATTAAAATACTTTGGTCATGTTTTTCCTATAGGAGCACTATATATAGCTAGCTAGCTAATCCTCACTGACAAAGCTTTACACTAATATGGGAGTAATTAAAATTTACTTTATACTAGTAGGCATGCATATATGTCATTTTCTCACATTTGAAAGACAAATAAAGAACAACTATCAATCACTACACATCTTCTCGAATGATCAAAAGCAAACCAAAATCTCATCATACTCCGCATTTAGTGGCTTCTTCTGCTTCGAGGGAATGTGGCATTTCTAGATGAGATTGTTTGAAGTCAGATTGGTTGTTTAATATTTTAGCCTCTATGTAAATGTTTCTATTCAGATTTAATGAAATTTTCTAACATTTGAAAAGAAAAAAAAATTAGAGAAAAAGGGGGAGGGGTAAGTTATACTATAATTGATGAATATAAATAGTAATTAAACATTACAAACTCAGGTCACTAGAATCCCGGTGAACTTGGGTAAAATTAGAATCGACCAACATAACTGTTAGAGTTGAAGAGTCCAAATCATATCCCAAAATATGTGGCCGTATTCATCGTATAACGGAGAATATGCTATTATCAATCGTCCTCGTATATGAATAACACATGTCAATAATAGACAATCGTTAATAAATCTGATCCAAAAAACTCGAGATCCCAATAACCAGACTGTTAATAAGCCCTTGACTAAATTCTCTCATGACTGTAACTGAATTCTTTCATCATTATCTAGAAAGATATATTTGATCTATTTTAAATCATGTCAAGGAATCCCAACTAAATTGTCAACATATTTGATCTGTTTTATCTATCTAACTAATTACAGTTACTTCAAGTTACCTATAAAACTTAACTCAAATTGCAGGATGGAGGTGGTTGAAATTCCAAATTAATGTCCATGTCTATCAACAAAGAGCACGAGAGAAAAAGTCACGATTGTGGTTAGAGTAATACTAGGTAAATTAAATTTGTAAATTAAATGATGTGTCATAAATAAAAAATAAACACGTAATAATCCAAACATTAACTTCCATGTCATTTAGTTTACAAAATTTTGTCTACAAATTTTGTCTCTCTATCATTACCTTGTTAGTTATTGTTGATAATTTTCACTTGGTCTAGTAGCTAGTACCCATTTTGTTAAACAAAGTCGTGAATTCAATAAACATCAAGGGTAAATACGGTTTTATATTATCTGTTAACGTAAAATATCGTGTGCTAGTTTCATATATTGCTACTAAACATCAAGGTTAAACACGGTTTTATATTATCTGTTAACGTAAAATTATCGTGTGCTAGTTTCATATATTGCTACTAAACAATAAAAAAGTTATGCCTACATGTATAGCCACCTTGAAAAAGCCAAACTCAAATTCATGGGGATTTTTGTTCCTGTTTGCATGTTTTATTGCGTTGCGATTAGCGTGGGAATAACATATGGTGGTACGATGTTATGGGAGAATGAATGAGTTGAGTTTGACAATTCATGATGATTACAAGATCAAGATGCATGGAAGGATTTGTTCCGACCGAATTGCCTTGATGAAGCAACCACAAATCGAATCTTAATTATATAGGCTCTGCTTCACAACAAGGACAGATATAGCATTGAGATACAAAAGAATCTTAATTGTCCACAACCTAATGCACATGATCCTGTAATGAGCTAGCTTCTTTTGTATCTCAATGCTATATATGATTAATCCATGGATTACAAATAAAACAAAAATAAATCTAATGCTAATTAATTTAGATAAGTTCAGACAAAACAACTGCTGTATGAATATTTTAATTAGGGTCAAGAACAGTTCCAAATTATCAAAATTGCTTTTATTAATATTTGGCTAAAATAGATGTGGAGCCAAAAATAATCACAAGGCGACATATGGATCTTTGGATTAAAAATACAAAGATACCCTTGAGGCACATTGGGAATCCTACGCGTGTGAGCAACGGGCAATCATCTTTCAACCAAGTCAAAAGTGCCCAAAATAGGTAACAATTCAAAACTTATTTCATCCATCCACATCAAATCCTTCCTACAAGGTAATTCCCAAAAACATTCCTTTTAAATTATATTAATTGGCTAATTAATGAGTTTATTACCTAAATAATCCATTAATTGCCAATTAAACTATCCATTACTACCAAAAAATACCCAAAAGGCTGGTCACCTTCTCTCCCAAAGGGATCGGCCATGCCTTATATATTATACCACATTTTCCCCTTTTATCATATTAATTAGCTAGTTAATTAGGTAATTATTCTATTTGATAATTAATTAGCTAATTATTTCCATAACTCCCAAATTAACACAAATCAAGAACCCAGCCCACAATGGGAGCTAGGTGGCCGGTCCTTTCTCACCCAAGGAGGCCGGCCACACCCCTATAAAAGGCCTCACATCTCTCCAAAACACACTTTCAATTTTCTTGCTAAAATTCTCAAACACTTGCTCTCTAAATTCTAACTTTGACATCGGAGGTTCTTCGGCCAAAGCTCCCCCCCATTCATCGTGGGCACGTGAGGCTCTTGGCCTTGACCAAAGGTGTTAATTATTTTGTAGGTGCAATTTTGTCCAAAATCAAGGAGGAAGAAATTTGCATCCACAATAGACACATTGCAATATGCAATATATACACCTTGAAAACGTATTGATTTATTATAAAACAAGTCCAAATAGATAACACGTACGAATCAAGTTACCCTATATGAAATTATGAATAATAAGTTAATAACAAAAGTTATTTTTTTTTCTACATTCCTCACTGAACTTCTTAAACTAATTATTGGTCACTCAATCTTTCAGCTTACTTTCACTTCTTCAATTAGCTATTGGTATAATTGTCGTCAGTTTAAGAAGTGAAAACAGCAACATGACTAGTGTTATTAACTTATTATTCTTTGTAAGATTAGTATAGCGTTCTTCTTTATTCCTCACTTCTCAATGGCAGCAGAAGTCTCAAGTTTAAATCTCCCTACTGTTATTGATACAAAAAAGGTTCCTTTCTTCTTTGTAAGAATACAGCGTTCTGCATACTAAATTGTAGTGGAATTTGAATTACCAAATATGAAAGATGGACTCAAATGACCTTATAAGAGATAAAAAGGAAATAAAGAAAGGAGACTATGACATTATGGGTACAATTAGAAATTTGGCAAAGAACGAAAGAAGGCAATTAGGTTTCAAGAACCATCTTTAAAAGCTAATTACGTACTTAGGCAAATCAACAACACAAATTAAAGCATCTTTAAGCAAATGCACTTAGCTTAAAAAGTTAAAAACACAAAGTGGTCCTTTGTAAGTTTTGTATATCATCCACAAGCTCAATGATCGGGCAATTTAGGAGGTACGCACTACACATATATGATTCAGTTCACATGGCCACCACTAAGGACCATCAATTAGTGGGCTTAAAAATGCCTTAATTTCTTGTGGTCCAAGAAATTGATTATCCCTAACGGTTTGATTTGTACTGATACGCATGGGATGGACCATTTCCAACCCTAAATTTATAAATTGACTGGCATTCACAAAGTCGGTGTCATGATCAGATGGCGGGGAGTCATTAGTCAACGGAAATGGTCCACCAATCAGACATTCCCAAATCGACGATATTGGGGCTCACTCTCTAATCATAATTAGTATTATTCCTCTGGGAATGTCTGTCACCAAAAATAGTAAAAAAACAAACCCAGCTAAGAGAAAGATTGTGCCAATTCAACAAATTCGATAGTTTACTTTGAAAAAACGAATTTGAATTGTTGATGTTTCGATGTCTTGGTGTGTCCCACTTATTGCCCTATCAACATTGTTCGTGTTTGTTCTTTGTGGAAACATTAATATATATCTTCCACGTATTGTGTATGTGTTTGATACGATACATACACACACCACATCATTGTAGTTATATATAGTTGTGTGATTAACAAGTCTAATTATCATTATGATGCTCGTTGCCATATATAATCAGGCACGGACAAGAATTTTAGAACAGAGTGGATTGAGTCACTTTGTGTACATA
This sequence comes from Cotoneaster glaucophyllus, assembly GCA_036320875.1. Taxonomy (NCBI): domain Eukaryota; kingdom Viridiplantae; phylum Streptophyta; class Magnoliopsida; order Rosales; family Rosaceae; genus Cotoneaster; species Cotoneaster glaucophyllus. Next base: position 6,077,376 of record CM070073.1, on the reverse strand, counting down.
GTTACAGGTGGCACTTAATTTCTGTTTGTTATAGAGTTCAAAGCATGTAGGCATAGACAATGACTTCAGAACAGAGCAAATTGAATCACTTGTGTACATGCTTAAAAGTAGCACTTAATATCCTTTTTGTTATCGAGTTCAAATCATGTAAATATATTTATTTTTTTTTAGAAAACATAGACAACATTTTTTTCACAAGGGACCACTTTTGAGTTGTTAAGCTCGTTCATACTGTGGCTATAAAAGTTTTATTTTCTTTTCAAATGAACCAAAAAATAAATTTGCAGAAAATTATATGTACTAGATTGAACAACAAAAAATAAATTTGCGGTGAAGGTGGATCGAACACCTGACCTTCAGATCTTCAGTCTGACGCTCTCCCAACTGAGCTATCCCCGCAGATGCTAAGTTCTTACCATTTTTATAATTAAGATAATCCCTCACAGGACCTGGATTATATCACCAAATGGGCTTCATTTGACCGGACTAACGGGCTAATTTGAATGGCAAGCCTGTGATTCTTATTGGGCCTCCATTTCCAGTCCATTTGAGGCCCAACATTCGAAGTGAAACCCTAATCTAGTCGACGACGACGACTATATAAGTCACTGAATTTTCGTCCGCGAGAAATTTCCCGCAACTCCTCTGAAATCTAGGGTTTCTCTCTGCAGCCAACGAAATGGTACTCTCTCTCGATCTCTCATTCTCTGGTTTTCTATCTTCGATAGCAAATTAACTTAGATATATGATTCAAATGGTTTGAATTTGGGAATATGAATTAGGGCAAAGGAACAGGAAGTTTCGGAAAGAGGAGGAACAAGACGCACACACTCTGTGTGCGTTGCGGCCGCCGCAGTTTTCACCTTCAGAAGAGCCGTTGCTCTGCCTGCGCCTACCCTGCTGCCCGCCTCAGGAAATGTAACCACTTCTCTTTTCCTTGTACTATTGTTTTTTTTTTTTTTTTTTTTTTTTTCTGAATTAATTATGTAATTTTCGGATTTTGGATGAACTGTGTGGGTTTGGTTTCAGACAACTGGAGTGAGAAGGCTCTGCGCCGAAAGACGACGGGAACCGGGCGGATGAGGTACCTGAGGAATGTGCCGAGGAGGTTCAAGAGCGGCTTCCTGGAAGGTACTCAAGCTGCTCCGAGGAGAAAGGGTGCTGCTGCTGCTGCTTCCTCATAAGTTTTCAAAGCCCACTGAACTCAAACTCTGTTTTGTTTTCGATTTGGTTTTTGTTTTGTTTGTCTTGCTAGTTTTGAATTTTCACTTGAACAAGTTTTGGATCATTGTTTAACGGATGTTAATTGCTTATTATGTTATTAGAGGGGTTGGTTATGGTTTAGACTGTCTCCAATTGCAGCTGCATTTTGATATAAATGAAAATTATTCTCAATTACAATTATGTTTGCCATTTATTTTACTCGTTGGGTAGATCATCAAGTTTTCTAGCATGTCTTTAGCTTCATTGTATCGTCTTAAGATTGAAGTTGCTTCTATTTTGATGATGAATCGGAATTACTAGATTGCATTCATAACTTGGATGATAATGTGCTTGTAGGTTAGTGATTATGACCACTTTGCGTCTGAAGTTAGGTTCATGCTTTGAACTCATGCACCCTAGCTCTTGAGTTCCAAGTCTTGCACCCGAGGTTTTAGGTTTTGAGTTCCAACCCCTGCACCCGAGGTTTTGTGTTCAAGCTCTTGCACTCGAGGTCTTGGGGTCGGACTCTTGCACCCAAGGTCTTGGGTTCAAACTCGGACAAAAAAAGAAATTTACAATCCTAAACAACTTGGTACAACAAGAAAGAACAAAGGAGCACAAAGTTGAAATGTAAAGATTATGATTCCCTGAACTTTAAATGACGATTTAAACAGATTTACACTAGATTAAAACGGTAACACGAAGGACAAAATTGAGCTATTAGCTTTTTGCCATATTTAGCACATTGGCTCTCCCTTTTCTCAATGTATGGCTGCCAAGTTTAACATCATAGTCAGATATGCAAATTACAGTCTTTGGGGATAAAATACTTGGTGAGACTTTGGGATTTCAGCTCAGCTTCTTGTACTTGGATGTGTCTTGAACAATTTAGACAGCATACCTACTTGAGATTCAGAAGATGTGATCAGGTTTTTGGTTTTCCTAGTGCTTCAGCCAGTAGTTCCGCAGCTGAGCCATATGCAGTAACATCTCATCACGACCCTGATTGGTCAGGCTGCTGGTCATAATCCACGGAGGCACTGTCTCAAAGAAGCCGCTTATTAACTCCTGAAAATCCTGCACATTATCGTCTGCTTTCTTCCCTCCATGCCTCTTCTTTTTCCGCTTGTCACATTTGGTGAATATCAAAGTCATAGGAATCTGAATGGGCATATAGTTAGTTACCTCTGGGCATATGTTCAACAAAGTTTCCCTTTTGTTTTTACAAAGGATTAGTTTACAACTTATAGGCAACAACAGTACAATGCACATATTATAGACAATTCGGATCATTGGAGTTTGACGTGCAGTTTGAAAAAAATGGGGATCCCATCCCTTAAAGGGCCTGTATAAAAGGATATGAAATTGTTTTCCGCCAATCTTCCAATACTCTTGGCATTAATGCAACGAAAGGGTATTACCTGATTCTGGCCCAGCCAACTAGCGTATTCCAGATCAATTTTTTTGGCAGTTATGCTGGCATCAATGAGGAGGAAAACCGAAACTAATGTCGACCTATTCAGGAAGTAGTCTTTAGTAAACTTCACCCAGTCAGTTCTAAGTTCCTGTGGTGCAGCTGCGTACCTGTCAGGTTACACAACGCAGAGAGGTAATATAAGACTGTCAGTTTAAAACTTGCATAACGAGGGAGAAATCAGCAGTCTCTTGTTCATATTTAGCAGGACTCCGAATCCTAGCATACATAATGCAAACTGTAAAGAAACTAAAGCCGATAAGTAATGCGCTCCCTCTAAGCTCTCGGAAACTTAAACTTTTCATCACGGCAACCATTCAAAATTTCAGATTAGTATCTTCACACCTTCTATATGAACAAAAAAACCGTAGAAATCAAATATATGTCTTTCAACCATACCCGTAGCCGGGCAAATCCACCAGGAACCAGCTATCATTGATCCGAAAATGATTGATACATTGTGTTTTCCCTGCAGGAAAAAAATGAACGAGTTGGAATTAAGATGCCCGAATGCATGGTCAGTCTACAGACCAAAATGCCACAATGTCATTCATCAGGGTACCTCAAACTCTACATACTAAAACACAAAGCTACAAATTATCCTTAAAAATGTTGAATTTATGGAAAAACCTTCATCAAACCACCAAATCAATACTAACTTTTGTTGAGTTTCTGCCCCGGTAGCCAATAAGTAAGTCTAACAATACCAAGCAAGGAAAGTAGACTGATGGAATTTACAGTACAAATTACTGACCAGGTTTCTTGGACGTCAAAGCGAGCCGCTTCCGCCGCACAAGCGAGTTGAGCAGCGAGGACTTGCCGACATTGGACCGACCCACGAGAGCAAACTCCGGAAGACCATCAGAGGGGCAATCCTCAGTCCTCACACTGCTCTTCACGAACTCGGCCTGGTCCACCTGAGCGTTCCTGGCGTACTTGCTGAGCAGAATATTGGACCCTTTCAAGATTCGGGTGCTCAGAGCACCGGCGTCGGTATACGAGACCTCAGTTTCAGGCGGCACGAAGAGCTTCTCGAGCGGGATTTCGATGTGGGTTCCGAATTCCTGGGGGGTTTCGGTTTGGGGTTCCGGGATTTGGGAAATGGGTATGGGTTCGGGGGCTGAGAGGGTGGATTTGGGGGCGGAGAAGAGGGCGGAGGTGAGGACTGGGGGGAGAGTTGTGGCGGTGGCGAAGGTTGGGGTTTTGGGTTTTGCGAAGAGGGAGAAATGGGTGTAGAGAGATATATGGGTTCTTGGAAGGTGAAGCAGAACCATATCTGTAGATTTTTTTTATATCGATTTTTTGTCTATGATTTGGGAGCAGCCATGGAAGCAGCTGCCGAGCTCTGCTGTGTTCTGGTGGGGTTTTTTTGGTGGTGGGAACCGGGAAGCGATGAGGGAAAAATCTTGGAGGCGTGGGGGACTGAGGAGAAACGGTGCGTTTTAGGTGATTTCTGGGCTTTCCGGGCAAAGCCCATTCAAACTAATTATTGTGTACTTTTGTCGATTGCTTTCTGGACCTCGATCAGTCGAGCCCCATTGTTACTGTGGAACACCGAAGAGGGGAGAATTTACAGACAACCAATCCGATCCAGCCACGTCAACATCATCGTTTCGATAAGTTTCTCTCTCCAAAGGGGAAGGCTTGGATGGTTGTCTTTCAAGTTCTTCAACTTGGTTTCTGACCAACTTTTCGTCCTCGGCTCCGAGTTCACTTCCGATTGATCATGGCTCCTCCGGCGCAGTCTCAGCGATCTTCCTCGCCGTCTCAGCCTGCCGGGTAAGTCCAGATTCTCCCTCTCTCTCTAAACCCTAGTCTCCAACGCTGATCACTTGTTTGGTTCCCCAGAAAATTTTGTGATAGAGAATTGGCAAACAATATAAGAAACTTCGATTAGTGCAATTCGAACCATGCGTGTCGTTACTCCGATTCAGAGATCACTCAATCTCGTTTCCTGCATGCATTGATTTTCCGCATGTGAATTATCAGTCTATTTGGTAATTCAGTTACTGAGGAAAGAGTTTTGTAATCGGATAAGAAACGGAGCCCAGGTGAATTTAAATTCAAGTTCTTGGTTTTCGACATAATTTGGAAGATTAAATTTGAACTTAGATGGCAGATCTTACCCCAATTGTTTCAGCATTTGCTCAGAATCATTTGTATCACGGTTTACTCTCTCATTAACAATTCAATTACTTTGAATCGGTACTCAAAACTTACTTTCCGAGCAGAAAAGGCGAAGTTGCCGATGTGAAATCGCAGCTCCGGAATCTTGCCGGCAGCCGAGCTCCGGGAGTTGATGATTCAAAGCGGGAGCTTTTCAAGAAGGTTATCTCTTACATGACAATTGGCATTGATGTCTCGTCTGTTTTTGGGGAGATGGTGATGTGCTCAGCCACATCGGATATAGTTTTGAAGAAAATGTGTTACCTTTATGTCGGGAATTATGCAAAGGTCAATCCGGACCTTGCACTTTTGACGATCAATTTTCTTCAAAGAGATTGCAAGGATGAGGACCCGATGATCCGGGGGCTTGCATTGAGGAGCTTGTGTTCGCTACGAGTGACAAACCTTGTAGAGTATTTGGTGGGGCCTTTAGGTGCAGGGTTGAAGGACAATAATAGTTATGTGAGGATGATAGCAGTTATGGGGGTTCTGAAGTTGTATCATATATCGGCCTCAACTTGTGTTGATGCAGATTTTCCAACAACGCTTAAGCATTTGTTGCTTAATGACCGAGATACTCAGGTAAGGCAATTTCAGTTATCTCACAATGCCTTGCTTAAGGATGCTTTGACAATTTTAACTATTGATTTTGAAACTATTATGCTGAGGCTTCGCTTTTACCAATTATACTCTTTACTCAGTCAACTATAAAGTAACTTGACACCAGTCTCCCTGTTTTCTGCTTTTTATATATTAAGATTTGCTGATTTTGATCTTTTCTTAAAAATGTATTTTCGCTCTTTGTTGTTTAAAGGATAAAGCATCGGGTGAAGAACAAAGTTCAATGCTTTAGATATGATAGTCAAATAATCACTTATCTGATTTATACTTTTCCACCATGTTATATTGAACTTTACAGATGATTCAGGAAGTTTCATCTGTTTTTTTTAGTTAGGAGATTCTCATATTCTTATATTGTCAGGTGGTTGCAAATTGTTTGTCTGCCCTACAAGAGATTTGGAGCTTAGGAGGAAGCGCATCTGAAGAAGTATCCAGGGAGAGAGAAATTTTGCTTAGCAAGCCAGTCATATACTATCTTTTGAACCGGTAGTTTATCCCTCTCCCTCGCTCTCCTCTTTTCCATATGGGTTCTGCATCATGTTGGTATAGTGAATATAATATATCCAATGATGAATTGTCCACATAGTGCATAAGTAGACGGCCGAGTAATATGACAACTTCCTCACCTGGGAACAATTTTTTATTGTTCAAAATGATTCAATATCAGCAATTCCATTTAATTTAACTGGTGATGTAAAAACAGCAGTTGAGTTTGGTACATGTTCTCTTTTGCAGGATTAGGGAATTTAGTGAATGGGCCCAATGTCTGGTACTTGAGTTGGTAGCTAAATATGTACCTGCAGATCCCAATGAGATATTTGATGTCATGAATCTGCTCGAGGATAGACTTCAGCATGCAAATGGTGCTGTTGTCTTAGCAACCACTAAAGTATTTCTTCAATTGACTCTGTCAATGACTGATGTACATCAGGAGGTAAACATAAAGAAATTCAATTCCATTTAAACCTATATTTTTGCAACTCAAAAATTAGGAAGAAAATATAGCTGTTTTAATGTTACAAAAGGTAACCTCTTGTAGTTGCATAATCATATAGGAGCTACTATATATGTAGCAGTATAGAAGAACTTTTGGCTGCTAGTCATCCCTTTTATATTAATTGGTTTGAAAATACTCCATATAGTATACAGAGTGATCTAGTTTGGAAAAGAAATAACATTTTAGGATCTGACGGTTGTGACTTTATGCCTATGTTCCATGTTGCACCATCGTGTACTATTCTTGCTATTTTATGAGGATAACTTCTCTAATTAAAGCTTATTTTGCCTCTTTTTATTGGTTAGGTATATGAACGCATTAAAGCTCCTCTCCTGACCTTAGTGAGTTCAGGAAGTCCAGAGCAATCTTATGCAGTTCTAAGCCATCTGCATCTTTTGGTGATGCGTGCACCTTTCATATTTTCTTCAGACTATAAACACTTTTATTGCCAGTACAATGAGCCATCTTATGTTAAAAAGTTGAAGCTTGAGATGTTGACTGCGGTGGCAAATGAAAGTAACACTTATGAAATCGGTAAGAAAACACCACCTGAAATTCATTACAGATTCTTGAGCAATAATGTGCGTGTGTGTGTATTTTTGTGTTCTTTAAGGTGACCCTTTCTTTGGTCAGTGGTCACGGGTGCTGTTTTTCTTGTTAGCTTTCAAGTATGACTGATGCATGAGCTTGTTTCCATTTCAGTGACGGAATTATGTGAATATGCTGCAAATGTTGATATTCCCATTGCAAGAGAGTCAATCCGTGCAGTTGGGAAAATAGCTCTACAACAGTATGATGTGAATGCAATTGTTGATCGACTTCTTCAATTTCTGGAGTTGGAAAAGGACTATGTAACTGCTGAAGCTCTGGTAAATAATCATGTTTGATTCTGTTAGATACTTATAATGGTAATTCTAAGCATACCAGCTTACTGTGGTTCATTCCTGGGAATGATATGTTAAATGGCTATAGGTCAGTTAAAAACATCATGTTACTTTTATATACTTCAATTTCTGGCTATAGGTCAGTTAAAAACTCAAGTTTGGAGTTTTTTTTTTTTTTTTTTTTTTTTTTAATACAGGTTCTTGTTAAAGATCTGCTGAGGAAATATCCACAGTGGAGTCAGGATTGCATTGCGGTTGTTGGGAACATCAGCAGCAAAAATGTTCAAGAACCCAAGGCCAAAGCAGCTCTTATATGGATGCTGGGGGAGTATTCTCAGGAAATGCATGATGCACCTTATATTTTAGAGGGTTTGATTGAAAATTGGGAAGATGAGCATTCCGCTGAGGTAAGTTATTAAGTTGCATTTTCTGTTCTATATTAATGAGCCCTGGTTTATTTGTCAATGTTTTCACATCGTGTAGTAAACAGAAAGATATGAAATTATTATTTCTTTTAGGTGAAGTGTATATTACTTAGTTTTGATGAGGATCCATTTTCTGGTTGGCCTCTTGAAATTACTCGGAATGTAGTTTTTTATTTATGAAAAGAATAAAGTACTGTGTTGCAGACTTGCCGATGTGGTTTCAATTTTAGTGCTCCGAAATTAATAACAAACCAGGGGTCTAGTATTTGTGTGTGTACTTAGTGTGGGGATTGTGTAGGATCTTTGTGGTCATTATATTCTAGCATTTGACAGCTACAGATATACTTTTGAACCTCTAATGGTACAAATTCATGTTCCATTGCACAGGTTCGGTTACATCTACTAACAGCAGTAATGAAGTGTTTTTTTAAGAGGCCACCTGAGACTCAGAAATCCCTGGGAGCTGCACTGGCTGCAGGTCTTGCTGATTTTCATCAGGTGCATGTTGTTGTGTTTTGACGTTGTTATATATGATTACCTTTAAAATGTTCTATGCGTGCATTAATTTCTATTGGTGAGAATTTTGTCATATTTTCATTAGGAATGTTCAGTAAACTTTCAGTTGGTTGCAGGATGTTCACGATAGAGCCTTATTCTACTGCAGGCTTTTGCAATATAAAATAAGTGTAGCAGAACAAGTCGTGAACCCTCCAAAGCAAGCTGTTTCTGTCTTTGCTGATACCCAGAGCAGTGAAATCAAAGATCGGATTTTCGACGAATTTAACAGTTTATCTGTGGTATATCAGAAGGTAATAATAATTCTCCTCCCTTGTAAATGATTTCAGATTAAAAGAAAACCACACTCGCAATCCCCTTCCTGGGTATCTGGATAGACAAACACAAGGCACACACAATGGATATGTGAATATAAGTGTAAACCATACGTTACTTGTCTTAATCGATTGCGGTATTTTCGCTTGTTTACAATATATTGAGAGCTTTGTTGAAGGGAGGCCTGACAATTGACAAAGACTGATATTTTGAAATGCTTGCAGCCTTCGTACATGTTTACTTATAAGGAACACAGAGGCCCATATGAGTTTTCAGATGAAATTGGAAATGTATCTATTGGGTCAGAATCTGCAGATACTGTTGTTCCAAACAGAGTCGAAGCAAATGATAAGGATCTGCTTTTAAGTACCTCAGAGGAGGAGGAAACAAGAGGTCTCAATAACAGTTCTTCTGCATATAGTGCTCCTTCATATGATGCTTCGTCTGTGTCCGTTCCCGCTTCTCAACTGTCGGAGTTGGCAATTTCAAACCCTAGTGTGTCAGGAAATGCTCCGCAGTCTAGCTTTGCAATTGATGATCTGCTAGGCTTGGGACTACCTGTTGCACCTGCACCTTCACCTCCTTTGAAGCTTAATCCGAAAGCTGTTTTGGATCCAACCTCTTTCCAGCAGAAGTGGCGCCAACTGCCAATATCTTTGTCACAGGTATGCCTTGAAATATATATTTTTCTGCATAATGTTTATACTGTTTATAATTTGGTCGGTTGTTTATAAATATCTTTCTTACAAATTGCATCTGATTTCGAGCAGGAGTATTCTATGAACCCTCAAGGAGTTGCAGCATTGACAACGCCTCAAGCACTCCTACGGCATATGCAAGGCCAAGCCATCCACTGCATTGCATCCGGCGGTCAATCCCCCAACTTCAAGTTTTTCTTCTTCGCACAGAAGGCAGAAGAATCTTCAACATTTTTGGTAGAGTGTATAGTCAACACATCATCGGCCAAAGTTCAAATAAAGATTAAAGCCGATGACCAAAGTGCAACTCAGCCCTTTTCTTCCGTGTTCCAGTCTGCCCTGTCCAAATTCGGCATGCTGTGAGATCATTTAAGTTGACATCAGCAGAAAATAGAGCAAGTCCCTTCGATTAGTTTCCTCCGGAGACGACGGGAAGGCTGCGAAAGTGTGATTTTGTAGCTGTTAATCAATCTCCATGAGATTCCATAGGGGCTGAGTTAGTTTTTCTTTTCATAATGTTTTTATTTTTCTTCTTTTGTTGTAAAACCGGAACTGATTGTTTCTGTCGTGTACCAACTCCACCCCCCAGAAAAAAATTCTGTTGAAGTTTTGAGTGTGCCATGACGTGTAAAATTCGTGTATGTGATACATTTTTTATTTTTTAACAAACGGTACTATTTACACTAAGGAAAAACCCAGGAGAGGGTGGGTTAAGTTTTACAATGGATTAGTAATAAATTAAAACCTCTTACTTACAAGTGAAGATGAATACTAATAGGCTCTGTTTGGCACACCGTATAAGGCACCGGATAATACTAATAATACGGTGTACGGTGTTTGGTGCCGTTTGGATTAAATAGGCACCGGATTAAATAATCCAGGCCCATCTTTTTTATCTGGTGTTTACATGCTTGCTTGTACCGTCCAAATTCACGGTATAATTTAGTCAGCCTCACTCTCCGCTCGCGAACTCGACCCCCTCTCTCTCGCCTTCTCTTGGCGTCGTCGTTCTCCCCGTCACCTTCTCTCGCTTCCTCTCTGCTCGCTCTCGCTCTCCGCTCGCGAACTCGACCCCCTGCAACTGGGTCTTCTGCCGTCGTTTTCTGCGGCGGAGAGATCGCGAACTCATTTCTCTCCCTCTTTCTCCATCCCCACCTCCGATCAGCATTAAGAAGATTTCGAACGAAATCCAGAGGTGGCAGATCAAACCCAAGTCCCGCCGGTCCTATTATGGAGACATTTTCTAAGTTTTTAGCTTAATTGTTCCCTGATTTTGTTGATGTGTCGTGGGTAAGCTCAAAACTGGGCGAGATTTCAACTGGGTCTTTGATTTCAATGGATTAGAAACTCAGAATTGAGGTTTTTATTTCATATGGGTTTTTGGCTGCACTGATTCCCCTCTAAGAGCACTTCCACCCCTAAGACTGGGTGCTGGCACCCAGCTCATTTATTCACTCAAATGAACAGTAATATACCCTAATGAACAGTAATAGACTAAAGCATCTCCACCCCTAACAAAAAATTACCCAGTCAAATTTATTAAAATATTATTAAAATATCACTATACCTTTAAATATTATTATTAAATTTATTAAAATATTATTATTTTGGCCTGATCTGGGTTTGTTTCTTCAAATCCCCAAAATCCATGGCCGAGAGAAGAACCAGCTCCACCGCCGAGTCCTTGGACCGCCGTCGAACCCACCCTTCTTCTTCCCCCATTTTTCTTCTCTCTGTACAGCACGCCGTCGAACGCCGTCAAACCCACCCTTCTTCTTCCCCTTTTTTTCTTCTCTCTGTACACCACCCGTCGAACCCACCCTTCTTCTTCCCCCTTTTTTCTTCTCTCTGTACACCACCCGTCGAACCCATCTTCTTCCCCCCGTCGAACCCATCTCGTCCTCCTCATTTCTCTGCCCCCATCGCCCCTCCAAAACAATGATCCTCCCCACTTCTCTTCAGCCTCCATCGCCGTCTTCCCCCAGTTCCCACCCTCCCTGTAAATGTCCATCACCGGGAGCCCCACCACCAGCAGCACAGCACTGCCCCACCAGCAGCAGCACAACACTCCCTGTAAATGTCCATCACCGATAACTCTCTCTCTCTCCCTCTCTCTCCCTCTCTCTCCTCGGCGCCAACCATTTGCCCGGGGAATGGGTCAGTCAAATTTGGGCTGGGCTCTTGCCTGGCATGGGCTGGGTGCCAGGCAAATGGGCGGGCTGGAGCTCAAAAATAGGGTGCTGGGCAATTTTTTCACTAGGTGCTGGTCAATTTTTTGTGGGGTGGAAGTGCTCTAAAGCATGGAATTTCTGCTTCAGTGTCATCATTTTGCTAGGTTTCTTGTTGCTGCCTTTGTGGTGGGGTTTGGTTCAGGGGAGCCGATGAAGAAGAAGAATGGAGAGAGGGAGGGATTTGGGGGTGCGGCAGAGAGATCTGGGAACATGAGATGATTTCAATTTAATTTTATTTTAAGTTTGATTCTCCTATCCGGTATAATATCAAGCACAATATAAATAATACGGTCAATAGTCCGATACTGCACCAAACGCCCGACTAATTTAGTCAGTACTATCCGGTGACTATTTATCATATCCGACAGAAATAGTCAGTACAGTTCGAGCTGACAAACAAGGCCATAATGTATGTGATACATTTTTGAATTGCAAAATTATTTCGGTCTGCAGTGCAACCCCTTCGGAGGATCCTGTTGGATAGCTTTTGTACGCCTTTACAGGTTTGATCGGCCGTTTGCCTCGTACACATGTCAGACGGTCCACTTTGCATTTTTACCAGTTTATTGAGGTAAAATACATCAATGAAAATAGTCATCGAATCCAAAACGACCATGTCCTCATTTATAATGGTACTGCCATGGGAACAGTAACTGCCCAATCCCTTCATGTGAACAGTAACAAAAAAACAAAGGATATATTGGCTAGGTAACCCAATCTCCTTATGTGAACTGTAACTGATTTTAATAAATAGTAACTGCCCAAATCCTTTACACTGAATAACTCAGGCAATTCGTATTAAAATATTATTATTTTTTCATTTCATATAATAATAAAATATTGGTTCGTTTATGATGATTTTTCAACTTTCTATATATATATATATATATATATATATATATATAAAGAGATAGGCTAGAAACAACATCTCTTATCTCAATGACACCGAAGGCATATTAAATAAATAAAACTAGGATAATAATTCATGTCAAAGCACTCAAAAACAAAGATATAAATATAAATTTGAAAGTATTTGAATCTAAATAAAGTAAGGTAGGAAGAAGAAAAAATCAATGGAAAAAAGAAAAAAAGATAGAAAATGATACAATCGGTACTTCACGAATCGCTAGCATCATATCGATCTCCCTTTTCAATTTTTTATTTTTTATTTTTTTATTTTTGTTAACAACAAAATATCAATATTCATGTTTTTCAAAATATATTTTTCCATGCAAAATCTACTATAATTCAGTTATAAACTTTTTGAAGGTAGTGTTAGATACCGGATTGAAGATCAACGAAGAGATGGCATAGATGGTTGTAGGATTGTTCATTCAACTTAAGATGGTGGAGAAAGTGGAGGAGCTGCTTCTAATTCTTACGGTTGAATGCCATGTTGGAAGTTTTATTGCTAGTCCATTGTGAAATTATAAGGTTGAATGTCATGTTGGACATATTGGATGATGTTTTTGGAATGTGTTAAGGGTTCTTATGAACTTACAAAATCAACTTATGATCTGGTGGTCGCCGGCTATCGAAGAGCAGGGTTATCCGACGGATTGAATGACGTGAAATTCGTGGGAGGATTTTCGTAGCATCCATTTCCACATTTTATATGACAAGCGGAAATGTAGGCAAGGAGAATTTGAACACAACCTTCACCATGACATCTTGCGAAAAAGGTTTTAGTGTCGGTGTATCATGTACATACTCTAGTTTATTCGAAGTATCCCAATAGTGTAACATTGTCGACTTGATTAGATTTGATCTCGGATCAAGGACAAGAAGTACTCCAAGAAGAAGGACAGCATTTAAACTCTTGTAACCTAAATATTGGGCACCAGGCAAAGCTTTGTTGTTATCTGCCCTAATTTTACATCTTTGTATCTTACTTACTTTTTAATTGGAGCATCTCCAGGTAGAACAGTGCCAACAAGAAATGTCAGTCAACTTCTATGTGAATTTTTGTGGGCCCCCTACTACTAGCCCTGTATACAAATTTGTTCAATCTGAATTTGAGACTTTGGGAAGTTGAAGAGAGCAAAAGGAGAAACCCAAAATGGGTGAGTGATGGTGCCTAATGACTTTTATGATTGAAGTTCATAGACTCAATTATCTGCTATGGGCATCTATATCAAAAGAGAAACTTCGGCATGATTATTTTACTAGGTCAGCTCTCACATAGAGTGAGCCGTCAGGGATCTGGTGGGGCGAAATCTCAATGGGGCAGTTAGTCTCATCTTTTGCTCTCTCTCACAAACATGCTCAAATTCTCATGATGTTCGGTTAATTTGGCTCCACTTATGTTAACATGGTAATGTCTTATTGACTTGCCTTATATGCCCAACCACGTGATAGTGTGACACTCCTATCAAAGATTCTCTCGATATCAAACTTTAAATATATTAAGATCTATATTGTTGTGAGTATTATCCTACGAATAACGTGACCGAGTTCCACCCAAATTTTTCTTTCCCATATTAACTCGTAGTGGGCTATAGCCCTAGTGAGACAGTGGAAGGTGAACTGGATTTCCACTTACGACACCAACAGCAACAGCAACTATTTACTGTCTTACCGATCACATGCTGCTTCCCCATTCAACATATAAAAGTAAAATAAGTGAGAGGTTAGTTGGAAGAAATTTATTAAAAAAATATATTAGATAGATTGGACATTCTTGGAAAGAGATCATTTACAGATCCATTCCTCCTAATCCATCAAATTAGAGAATTTGTGTTGTTAAAAATTGATTTAACGGCTACAAACAAGGGTCCACTTTAAAAGTTATAATAACTTCAGCCGTTGAATCAATTTTCAGTGGCATGGATTCTCTGATTTGATGGATTAGGAGAAAGAGATCCGGAAAGAATTCATTTCCAAGAATGTCCTATCTATCTAATATATTATATTTCAATAATACGCTTTTGGTACTAAATTATTGAATTTGCTTTCGTTAGTCTAGCCTATTACGTAGTCCAAAATTTAAAGAGAACTTTAACAAAAAGCTCACGTACTGTTGACTTTAACGAAAAATCATATTTTTATACTAAAAAGTCAATCCTGCTACTATTTACTTTAACCTTTATTTTGTCTTTATCGTTAAAACTCAAAGTTTTCAAGTCATTTTCATTAGTTTTCCTAAATTTAAACCATCTTTACCATCTCATTGTTAGAGTTCATCTTAAAGTCAATTTACATTGTTTACTTATCTGACAACTCAATAATCAAGGATTGTTAAAGAAAAATGACCAAAAAATATAAGGAAAACTAATGAAAAAGGCTTGAAAACTTTTAGTTTTAACGATAAGGACAAAATAAAGGATAAAGTGAATAGTGTCAGGTTTGACTTTTTAGTGTAAAAATGTGGTTTTTCGTTAAAGTGAACAGTACGCGAGCTTTTCGTTAAAACTTCCAAAAATATATCCGTCATTAAATTTGATATCAATTATTTTTAATCAAACCTTGATATCAAATTTAATAGTGACTAGTGAGTTATCGGGACTCTATTATATACAGCCTCTATCTATTAGTAGCTAAAGTGTTATGTTGTTATACAAATACAAACTAGAATACATCTCAAGAAAATAGAAACCTACTCTGCAACCAACAATGTCTTCGCCGCCACGGTCATTGCCTCCTGCTGCTTCTCCTGTTACCACTCCACCTCCATTGACACCGTCATTTCCTCCACTTCTGCCGCCATTGTTGCCGTCACCATTTCCACAACCGTTCATGCCGCCATTGCCACAAAAAGCACCATCCTCGCCCACTACTCCTCCTACTCTGCCGCCTATAAACAACTCTGTACCTCCTGTTTCCTCACCACCACTGCCTCCTCTAACATCTCCGCCACCTCAGCTTCCACCATTGCCAGTTCTGTTGCCACCATCTACGGTCACTCCTCCACCACCGCCTTCAGCCACTTCTCCTCCATCACCAACACTGGTCACCTCTTCACCTCCACCGCATTCACCACCACCATCAGTAGTGACCTCTTCCCCTCCACCACCTTCGCCACCGCTAACTCCACTGCCGTCAACACCTTCTCTTCCGCCTCCATCACCACCTTTACCACCACCACATGTTTCCCCTCCTATAATCCCATCAACCGCTCCGCCACCACCTGCATTGTCAACTCCTACTCCACCAGCCCCCACCACCCCCACCACTCAAACACCACCATTAGCGAGTCCAACCAACGACTCTCCACCACCTGCATTGCCTCCCCCATTGGCCAGCACTCTGCAGCCATCTCCCTCCAACAATAACTCCATAATCCCACCTTCAACCACATTGTCAACGCCACCTCAGTCAATGCTACATCCACCATTATCCTCATCCCTGCCAACCACCTTGCAAGTCCACAACCCAAGAACAAACAAGAGCACAGCTCTCATAGCCGGATCATGCGCCCTTGGTGGACTTGTCGCCGTCGCTCTCCTTGCCATTCTGTTTCTCTGTTACAATCGTAGGCGGAGCAAAAACAACAGCGCCCTTTTGGCGGATCCCCATAAAACACCACCATCCGCCACAAAAGGTGATTACGTTGCCTTTACTACATTGGCTAGAGGGGATGTGTACTTCCTTATGCACCTGAGTTTGAATCTTCTCTCTCCGCAGTAGATGATTAGTTAAAAAGTAGAATATTATCCAACAAAAAAAAACAATTTCATTTACTGATTTACTGTGTTTTCTCCGTTGCATTGTCAGATGTTCCTCTACCAGGAGTCCATGTTACCAGGGTGCTATCCAGCTCCAATGTCCCACAACCTCCAATAAGCCGCAATGCTGGCTCTGCTTCGATCAAATCCAGATATCAGTTTCCACATCCGCCTCAAACTCAAAGGCCAGCTGGATCGCCTTTCGATTTCTCAAATGGGATTTTCACATATGATCAAATAGTGGTGGCAACCAATGGCTTTTCTGAAGCCAACCTTCTTGGACAAGGCGGCTTCGGATATGTTCACAAGGGAGTGCTTCCAAGTGGAAAAGAAGTTGCAGTCAAGCAGTTGAAGACAGGAAGCCGGCAAGGGGAGCGAGAATTTCAGGCCGAGGTTGACATCATTAGCCGGGTTCATCACAAGCATCTGGTTTCTTTGGTTGGATACTGCACAAGCGGGGTTGATAGGTTGCTTGTTTATGAGTTTGTTCCAAACAACACCTTGGAATTCCACTTACACGGTAAGTCCTATTTCAAGAGATTGATTTTGATTCAACTGGAGTATGATGCAAGAATTTGATAAGTTGATTTGCCTACACGTCTTGCTTTTACCGCTGTATCAGGAGTTACTCCATGTATTGCTTGGAAGTAAAACAGATGGTGCATTTGTTTGTCTATTGCTGAATCGTTTCCATGGCTCGATAGATGATTCGATAAGCCAAATAGCCAATGGTTTTTTTTTCTTTCTTTTATCCTGTTTTAGAACGTTGCTAACACTACTAAACGCAATGCATTGCAGGAGAAGGGCAGCCTGTTCTGGATTGGGAAATCAGACTCAGAATTGCTACTGGATCAGCAAAAGGACTCGCATATCTCCATGAAGATTGTGAGTTCCTTTCACAGATCTCTTGAAGTTTTCATTTTTCGCATCTGGTAAATAAAATTGCCCATGTTTTTCACATCTTCATTCTCGGTTGCAGGCAATCCAAAAATCATTCATCGCGACATCAAAGCGTCTAATATTCTTCTGGATCATAACTTTGAAGCAAAGGTAAAACTCAATGCCATTACCATCGCACTAACTTTTCCTTTCACATTGCTGACAAAAATTGAGAGCTTCTCTATATATTCAATGGATTAACCGGTGTTAATAGCGATGGTAAGATTAACCAACTTGAGATCTAACGTTCAGGTTTCTGACTTTGGACTGGCCAAATCTTTCTCCGATACCAACACTCACATGACTCACTTTTCGACACGAGTCGTGGGAACATTTGGGTAAGAACATGATATTCTTCTTACTACAACTCCAACGCCATAGCAATGTATTCAGTTTTGCTTTGACTGCTATCTGTCGGAACAAAATTCGCGTTGTTGGGCAGAATTTTCTTAATCAGTTGTTCTTTGGTCGAACATGTACAGGTACTTGGCTCCAGAATACGCATCAAGCGGTAAGGTAACAGACAAATCAGACGTGTATTCATACGGGGTTGTACTTCTAGAACTGATCACTGGACGCCGTCCTATCAGTACTTCAGAATCCATAAGGAACAAGGGCCTAGTGCAGTGGGTTAGTTCTCTTGCATCCCTGCTGCGTTTCTTAGCATTGCCTCACCTTACTTTTCGTCGATCAGATTATCCGATGGATGCAGAACATCAACCGTGGTCCTCGAGTGCAGAAATTTTGAGTGTACAAATAACTGAATTTTCGTGTTCGGCATTGCAGGCCAGGCCATTGCTCACTCAAGCGCTGGAAGATGGCGATTTCGATGCACTTACTGATCCAAGATTGGAGAAAAACTACAAGAAGAATGAGATGGCTCGAATGGTTGCTTGCGCTGCTGCTTGCGTACGGCATTCAGCATGGCTTCGACCGCGAATGAGCCAAGTAATTCCCTCTTTCATGTTTCACAATTATAGCTTACCGACAGTAATGTATTTGAAACAAAGAGCGTAACTGTTCTTCTAATTAACCGAAAATCTTTGAACTTAATCCGAACCGAGCAGGTAGTCCACGCTTTAGAAGGAGTCGCCTCCTTGACGGAGCTTCGTGAAGGAATCACACCAGGAAACAGCACATTACACAATGGCTTCGAGAATTCATACCTCGATATCAGTAGGTACAGTGAAACTACCAGTGAATACGGTCTTAACCCTTCCGGCTCCAGCATTGAGGGCCAACGAACGGTGTGGAGTTAAGAACTGAAAAGAAAATTATGTACATTCAATTTTTTTCAATTGCCTGCTGAAAAAAATAATCACAGAATACACTAATCTTTCTGGTAAATAATTTTACAGTAACTTTTTGGCCAGTAGCAGCTGTTATCTGCTTGTTCAGGTCTGTTAACTGTTTAAGAGATGAGAAATCACAGAATGGATATGAAACAAGGATCATATATCAAATCTCAATTCCGGAAAATTTCCTTTCCGGTATTTACTACCAAGAGTAAATATTTACAGAGGGTAAGACGGTAAAACCAAATTGATAAACTCAACTGGATGCAAGACCAAGAACTTGCAATCAGTAGCAAAGACAATTGATAGAAACATTATTAAATCATTCCTTGAGAATACAAATAAATGAAAACTTGTACCGCAAGTAAAACCTGGATAACCATGGGAGCAAATCCATCTCTTCCGAATTCCCAACTTCCAAAAACTAAGTTGGTATCTTAGTTTTCTCACTCAACTGTTTTACTTTTCTGACGTACAATCCACTGTATAGTTCAAGAGCAATCACCTGTCTTCACCGTTTTGCTTGCTAACAACTAAAGATTTCAACCATTGCTTCCATGGAGCGTCCTGTTGTTGCTCGAGCCATGACAAGAAAGAGCTATCCAACAAGCAAAAGAAGTTGACATAGAGGAGCTGATACCTCACAGGTATAAACCGAAAGTTTACTACTTGCACAATCGGCCATACCCCTCCTTCTAGAACAAAGGCTGGTAGAAAATCCCTTTTCACATCTTCCTTGATTTGAGGAAAACTCTTTCCGGCAGAGAAACCCATGTATGTGAAAAACACAAGTAAATCCAATGGCCCAAAAAGGAATCCATCAATCGCCACTTTAGAAGCAACAAACCGAAATGAGTTTGGTTGAAGCAGAAGTCTTGACCTTATATATCGATCTAAACCTTCATACCTGAAAAAGAATAATAAAACCAAACTCATAAACTGTCTCTCTCAGCAAAGAAAGGAGAGGAGACACACCGAATGTTTTTAAGGAGGCTCAAATGCCCGCGATAGTGGTTCCTTTACTTGGTAAAATTCTGGAATGCCACGTGTGAACAAGATCTCAAAAACACCAGCAAATTCACATGTCGACATACTCAGAATGATCTTTTCCACCAAAAAAAAAATTCCTTACCAGAGGTGGCCAACAGGCCCGACAAACCCAAATCCGAACAAGCTAGTTGTACCCACTCTTCTCCAGTTTATCTTTAACTCTTCATCTTCACCCTGTGCACAAAGACAAATAAGTTAGTCTATTATCATGGAAAACTACTTAACAACATATTTGATAGCAACATCTTGCAGGCATGCATTTAATCATTTAATATAAAACAAAATGTTGAGAAATTCCAAAACTTTTACGTTATATTCTCTCTTATATGTAGCCTAAAATTGGGAAGCTCTGAACAAGGTGATATGCTTAACAGCGTTTTTCAGAAAGTGTTTGGTACATTTACGACAGAAGAATCGTTTAAAAACATTACCAAAACATGTCTTGTTTCTCTTAACTAAGAAAAATATACAAAATGAACAAGTAGTTTAATATCCTCTCCAAAATATGTGATCCTCCAAATCATGAGATAAAGAAAATGCAGCTATCAAACCTTTTCCCTAAACATGAAGAAAGACTTAAATGGAACGGGTTCACCGCCACTTGCACATGGAATTGTATTATTGAACAATATGCGACAGTGAACCTATTCAATGTAAGTTGTTCACGACATTAATCCCATTATTAAGCAACAGATCCGACACTTCTTGAAGATTAAAAAAACAACAAGCAGAATGAAATTCTTTTCAAAGCCCATGGCAACAATTCAATAAACATTGACAGATGAAATAAACAAATACAGAGGCCATCCCAAGCATGAAAGCAATTCCACAAACACAGAAACATAAACACAAGAACAAGAGCTAAATGATCAAATGTAGGAGAAAACAAGAGAGACCCATCTGGGAAAATAGTTAATAACAGAGACCCATTTGAGCAAATACTGAAACAGAGCAAGAAATGCAAGAATATTACCAGAAAATTGAGGGTAAAAGAAAACCATTTGGGTAAATGGGTAATGGGTAATTTTATTTTTACCTGAGCTTGAATCTGCTCGCTTTCCTGGGCCGTGGAGTGAGTGATGGTCTGGGCAGCTATGTCACCAAACCCCCAAATCAAACCGGAGCTGATGACCTGCGTCTTAATCGGATGAACAGATAAAGAATTCTGGTACCATTTCCACAGCCTAAACATATCAATCCCGAAATTGACCACTCCAGAAGAATATTCCAAAAATTCAAAGATAATTACTGCAAAAAATTGGGCTGAATATTCAGATGAATCTCTAATCTGGGTCTTAATCACGGTGATTATTCTGTGATTAATGAAAAACAATTGTAAATTACCAAGAAAGAAGAGTATTTCTGAAGTTTTAATCACAGTGGTTGCTTGCTTCTGATCTCTCTTTTTTTAGATTTTCCGGGAATTCATCTTTGCGGCATTTTCCTAGGAAAAACTGATGGGAAACGAGAATTTTGCCTGTGGGGACGAAACGTACATTTACATAAACCCAGTGTGTAGAGCCATAGGCTTACGGTCAGTAGTGGGCTGAGTCAAGCCCAACGTAAAGCCCAAACCTTTATCTAAATTATCGAGAGTTGTGTCATCCACATACTATTTTTTTACCTTCCACACATTCATCTCAATGTTCGACCGTCAGAACGAATAAATTAAAGAACATCAACCTCCAAAATTAACAAAGCATGTGTAGATGTGGATAGCGCCCCCCCCCCCCCCCCCCCATTATCAAAGAGAATCTATTTTAATTAACAAAACATGTGTAGTGTGGTAGAAACACAACCCACTCCCTATCCACCTAAATAACTCAGGCCACCCCAAATTTAACAGTTGAATTCGTGCTTGATATGAACTTAACATTGACGTTCTTGCTTTATCAGTCGAAGCATAAATGATCAAATTAGTCTATGTAGCTATACACGACTAATCCTAACATTTTATTTTATTAATTATATGTGTCACGAAAGAAATATGATAAAAATTGGTTGGTGTTGTAGGCATAATTTGCTGAAACAATTATGGAGGCCAAAAGAGAGAGAGAGGTGCGGCAAGATTGAGAGAGAAGAGAGAGATGTGTAATTGTGGGTGTGTGTTATCTCACACCATTGTGCCTTTATTTATAGTAGTAGAAAGGGTAAATACCTTTCCCTTTAGGATTACAACATTTAATAGGTATTCTATTCGGAATATAAGATACATTCTCATATTTACTAGGATTTACATAATCACATTCCTATTCCAATATGACTGCAACAGTTGGACTTTTAATGGAAATTTGATTACCTTAAAAATGAAACTAAGATTGTTGAGAAAGGTGGGGTGTTGAGAGATTACGCAAACTTTCATGATTTATTTTTAATAAAAAAAGGGGGGGAAATGAGAATCAATTTTCCCGAAAATTTTTGAGACCCTTACTTTTTTCTCCTTATCGGCTTATCCCCATCACACTTGTCTCTCTCCCCCTCCGAGATGATTACGTACATTACGTTCCCCTTCTGTTTTGGTTGGTCTCCATTCTCCTCCATTCCTTACAAGCAACTCCAAGCACAGTCACTCTCTCTCTCTCTCTCTTAATGTTCAAGTTGGTTCTTCTGATTGTGATTGAGTAGCACCCAAAAATCCAAAATTTTGAAAATTTAAAAAAAAAAATGTATTCAATTGAGAATTTGAAAGATTTTAATTCTTTTAATGAATTTAGGGGTATTTAATCAAAAATTTAAATGATTATCTGAAATTCAACGTGTTTTCAATCATAATTTTAAGATAATTTATCAAAATTTTTAGAAATCCGAGTGTATTCAATTAGGATTTTAAAGAAGTTTATAACATTCTAAGTGTATTCAATTAAGAATTTATTTTAGAAAATTTAAAAGTTGAGGAATTTGAAGGAATTGGAAAGATTTCGTAGTGCATTTTAAACATTCACAAATCTCACATCTACCTCTGAGATTTTAAGGGAATTGAATCAAATTTTTTCATGGAGTCTCTACAAATCATTTAAACTCCATGGATTTATAAATCCATTAAAATCTTTCAAATTCTCAATTGAATACACCCCAAATATTGCGTTCTTTGTTTTTTGTTCGGTGCAAAGTTAAACATATGGGAGAATCAGGTAACAAAAATGGAGAAAGAATTACCACTATTGCAAATGGAAGGATTCAAGAGTCACCCATCAAGGTAATTTAATTTTTAATTAGCTCAATGATTTGCACTGATTCTTATCACTGTAAATTCATGTTTAACTTTAACCCAGCAGGGAAATTACTCAGATGATAAGGATCAATTGCATCTAATTTCAAAGTCTAACAGTTCATTGAGTAAACCCCATTGTGCTTTCTGCATTGCCACAGAGAGTTGTCGAATCGTGCGTTCGAGAACTAGGCTAATGAACATTTTGGTGGAAAGAGGGAAGCCTCGGGAGGCTCAGTCCCTTTTCAATGGTTTGATTTAAGGAGGACACAGGCCATCACTGAACATTGTACTCTTTAACTCGCTGGTTAAAGATTTCGTAGACGCCATGGATAGAGATGGGGTTGATCAGGTGAGTTATGACCTACAGAATTGCGTAGCTATTTGTTTGCACGAAATGGTGTTTGTTTCGATTATTGACACAAAAATGTGTGTTAATTTGCAATTTTGCAGGTGCTGAAATTGATGGAAGAATTTGGGATCATACCAGATGTGATAACATTTAGCACCATCATGAATGCATGGAGCACAGCAGGGCTCATGGAGAAGTGTAGGCAAATCTTCGATGACATGGTGAAGGCCGGCATAAAACCTGATGCACATGCATACAGCATTCTTGCCAAAAGGTTACGTGCGTGCTCAAGAAGTCGAGAAAGATTGGGGAAATTTCTATCCTTTTTGTATTGAATCAATTAGCATCAGAATACTGTACACATGGTCAATTAAAAATAGAGCACAATGGTGAGCAGGATATTAACTTCTGCAAAAGCACATAAGTGTGGTTTCGATAGCGAATTATAACCGAGTTCTGCCTGCTTTGCTTTGGAAATTCGATCCTTCTTGTGATGGGGGTTCAGAAGGAACCTTGCTGAGAATCCATACCAGAAAAACACCAACAAGAGCACCTGAGAGATGGGCGATGTGATTGACATTCATCAACGAATTTCTGCCAAAGGTGCCCGATAATGCAGTAGAAGCTTGGGCTGCTTCCATAACCTAGTTGTGGCCAAAAACAGAATCATATTGGTAATCTGTCCCCAAATATGTACTTGGGACATATGGTCAATGATCTTTGGAAAAATAAGAACGAAAAACGCAAAATAAACATGCGCACACACGCAGACACATAAACTAATAAAACTACAGATATTTGAAGTTCAATTTCGTTTAAAACCAGATAATCTGACAAAAATTATAACAAAGCTGTAAAACCATGAAACAAATTGGAACAAAGAATTCATATGCTCCAATCACTTTTGGAGATGCTTTGGTAGGAGAAACTATTTGAGGAGCAATGTCTATTTCTGAAAACCTCAACTCACCTTTTCTACAACAAATTGGCCCAATATAAGCACTTCAAGGATCTTCCTCCAGTCCCAAGACATCTAAATTGATCAACAGAGGGGTTGACTGGTTAAGCATAAACTGATTTGTCTCGTCTAGAGAAACGATAAATTCCAAGATCGGAACTCACCTTTACAAGCACACTAATGGTAAATAATCCGAAAACAGCACCAGAGGCTCCAACTGAAACTGCAATTCGTGGTAGAACAAGCCACGATACAAGGTTTGCTCCAACCCCGGTAAGAATATAACAAAGCCACAGAGCAAAATTCCCTTCCTCTTCTTCAACTAGCTTACCTGTTCAAGCAAGAAAGACACCATCTAATTATCTAAATTTGATTTGTACTTTCTATTTTAGGTCCAAATTTCATTTGTTTCGGTATTAAGTTGACCCTGCCGGAAAAAAGAAAAGAAAAGGACCCTCACCAAAAATATACAAGAAGAAGAGGTTGCTCGAGAGATGGCTCCTGAAAGAATGCATATTGAATTCAGTAATCAGTACATACATGCAAGTTATTTAACACTAAAATGCTCTCTCGCTACACTTATGTTGCTAGACTGTGAATCTAAAGTCCAAACCACGCATTCTAACAAAAAGCAACCCGATGAATGATCCAGATTCACAGTCCGGCAACACAACATAATTTATTACAAAATCGTATATGTGTCTCACCAATTAGCATGACAGAATGTTGCTGTTAGAAACTGGTACCATGTAGGCCAATTGTGGTACAAGTAGAGCATTTTAATCGCACGAACCTAACACAACAATAAACAAATCATAAAATCTAAACCCAATTAGACGCTGGACTGATTACATATTACAATTTACACAGTTGTTAAATTCGAACTAATCAAACATTAAAACAGTACAAATTACAATTTAATAAAGTTGTTGAATATGAATTAATCAAACATTAAAAACACTACCTGGAACACATGATCAGCTAAGTAAATCCCAATGTTAGCAAGTATAATCCAGAATATTCCGTTGGCGCGTCGGTGCGGCTTCCCTCGCTCTTCGGGCCGTGATAGAACGTCTAAGTCTAGGCTGTCTAGCAATTAAACACACTGTAAGTTGCTAAAGCAGAAACTGAAATATCCACCAAACTCCAACGAATTAACTTGAAGCAAGAGGATTTACCTGAGCCGTTGGATTTGCAGACTATTGTGGGGGATCGAGCGGTGGCGGGAAGAAGGGGGCGGAGAGAGAGGTGGAGTCTGCTGGGTTTGCTGGGTTTGGGGGGGAACTTGAGAGTGAGGTTGGGATGGTGAGAGAAACAAGTGCTGGGTACGAATTGGAGTTTGCTGGGTTTAGTGAGCGTTTGAAGATGCTGGAGCTGGAGCAGAAACTGGGACATTCTGCCTCCGCTGTGGAGGTTGCTGGGTTTGGAGCGTTAAGGGATTCCAGATAGTCCGGGAAAAGGAGATTCCCTTGTATGTCCCCTCCCCTCCTTTTCCCCGTCCCTTTTCTCTCCTGTTGTTAGTAAATGTCAATTTTGCCCCTCTGCGTCACTTTTTATTCTTCCTTTCTTTTTCATTTTTTCCTTTTTTTCCTCAAAAATAAGAGGACTGATGGTAAGTCACGGTTATCCATCCCTTCCAGGGGTGGGGAAGACTTACAGAGGTATTTTAACCTCCCCTAGCCACAAGTTTGACTTCCACACCAGCATCGGGTTTCGAACCCGAGACCTCCAGTTTTTAATTTGAAGGAAGTTTCGCAATTCGTCTTTTACCACTGGACCACTAGCTCGTGGTTTTTTTTTTTCTTCCTTTCTTAAGTTTTTTTCTTTTGATTTTGTACTAGTACTATTTAGTGGTTTTAAAAATCAACGGTTATATTTTACAAGAAATTTACATTGTTGAGTATGACGTAATATGATAGTTTGACCAGGTATAAACTACAATATTAGGGGGCGTTTGTTTCACCTCCTTAGGAGGGACTGGACTGGACTGGACTGGACTACAGTCCCATGTTTGATAGGTGCTGGGACTAAGTTAAGTGGGACTAAAGGGGACTCGTGTGGACTAAGTAGTTCGCTAGGGGGTCTTAGCGAGACCCCCGAAATCGGCCGGACTGCTAAGCCCAACTCCTCCTGCTTCGTTCCTCCTCGCTTCGCCCTCCCATCAACTTGTTACTCGCAAGATGTGGAACCCAGGTCCCATATACAAACTCTGCCCTACTTCGCCCCTATCATCTACCATTTTCAAACCCAGATCCCACAAAATTGGAAACAAAAGGCAAAAATTTCTGCAATATTTTCATTTTCAAAACTAGATCCAAATCCAAGCGAAAAAAAAAAATACAAAATCGCTGTGCGTCTGAAACGTTCAGCAGCTCTGCTCACACTCCACCTAGTCCAAACTCCCTGATCGCATACCTTTGCTATTGACGCTGGAGAAGCAGACCCATGAATACCCAGATGACCCAGACTCTAAATGGGTTCTGATTTGCCAATTGGGTTCTAGAAAAATTAGAAAGAAAAGAGGGAGATGAGCAGAGAGAAATAGGAAGAAAAAGATGGAGATGAAGAGAGAGAGAGGGGCGAAGAAGAAAGAGGAAGAAACAGAGGGAGAGGGACGGAGCAAACTTGGAAAGAAATGGGGAGATTAGCGGAAAAGAATTAGGAATGGGGATGGGTGGTTTCTAGAATGAAAAAAAAGATAGTGGTAGTAATAAAATATTACTAAATATGTATTAAATAATATAAAATATTAATAAAATATGAATTAAAAATATATTTGTTATTGTCCAGCTTTTTAGTCCGACACTGCATCAAACGCTTCACTAAGTTAGTCCAGCTTAGTCTAGTCTAAGCCAGTCCAGCTTAGTCTCTGCAGCTAGTCCAGTCCGAGACAGTCCGGCGCAACAAACGCACCCTTATTGTAATAGTTGCGAAAGCAAATGCCGAGAGAAATTTAAGCCTTAAGTAGCAAGCCACTTCTCATGTATAAATTTGAGGTTCATGAGAATTTATTTTGCAAGTTTGAGTACGGTCCAGTGCACAAGTGTCTTAACTTTTAAGTTTGATCAAAAGTACCAGTTAGGGCAATAACTTTTATCTGATCAACATGCACCAATGTTGAATACCCAAAATCCGTAGTGGTCACACGAAAATGTTGGTACACTTGTATTTGTTCGACAAACATACCATAGCTTAGCTAGTTAAAGAAAGTATATGCAATAATTCCTTTTCCGTAATATAAAATTTCTCATGAACTTATTTCATAGAACAATTAACATACTGGTAAATGACACGATTACCATACTATAAAATTTTCGAAACCCGTATGCGTCTGAACCTCCTACAGTCATCATCAAAATCATTATCGTAACTATCTCCGACCGAGGCACCATTGTCATTACCACCCATTCACTACTAATAGTTTGAAATTCGTTAACGATAAACTTTATCTTTTAATTTTTTTGTTGTTTATTTTTTTTAAATTTTTAATTTTTTCAAACCATCGATATTATCTATACTAAAAGAGAGAGGATGAGTTTAATCTCACAATGGGCTAACAATAATGTGCTTCAATTTTGCCTTTAGCGATAATCAAACCTAAAACCTCACATTTACAAGTGAAGATGAATGCCACTAGAACATAGTACTAAGTAGCTGTTGAAATTGTTTTATTTGACTGAGGGTGTATTCAATTGATAATTTGAGGGATTTTAATTATTTTAATGAATTTAGGGGTACTCAATCAGGATTTTAAGTGATTATCTGAAATTCAACATGTATTCAATCAAGATTTTAATAGTTTATTAAAATCCTTAAAATTTTTGGTGTATTCAATTAGGATTTCAAAGAAGTTTATAACATTCAATTTGTAGTTTATTTTAAAGAATTTTTAAAAATTGAGGAATTTGAGGGAATTTGAAAGATTCCGCAGTGCAATTTAAGCATTCACAAATCTCACCTCTTCCTCTGAGATTTTGAGGGAATTGAATAAAAAAAATTCATGGAATCTCTACAAATCAATTAAACTTCCTTAAACTCCATGGATATATAAATTCATTAAAATCTCTCAAATTATTAATTGAATACACCTAATGTTTAGTCAAGTGGGAATAAATTTTGAGCCAAAAAAAAGAAAGGAAAATTAATGAAAAGGGCTTGAAAAGTTTTTGTTTTAATAAAAAATCATGTTATAAGTTTTGTTTAATAAAAAACCATGTTATAAGTTTTAGTTTTAATAAAAAACCATGTTATAAGTTTTGTTTAATAAAAAACCATGTTATAAGTTTTGTTTAATAAAAAACCATGTTATAAGTTAAGTCACTGTTTCTGGAATTTAAGTCACTATTTCTGGATTTTAAGTAATACTGTTTATGGAATCTAAGTCACTGTTATTTTTTCAGCGACAGTGTTAGTTTTTCCAGCGACAATGTTTTTTTTTCCAGCGACAGTGTTAGTTTTTCCAGCGACAGTGTTATTTTTCCAGCGACAGTGTTATGTTTTTCCAGCGACAGTGTTAGTTTTTCCAGCGACAGTGTTATTTTTTCCAGCGACAGTGTTATGTTTTTCCAGCGACAGTGTTATTTTTTCCAGCGACAGTGTTATTTTTCCAGCGACAGTGTTAGTTTTTCCAACGACAGTGTTATTTTTTCCAGCGACAGTGTTAATGTTCATTTTCTTTCCAGATACAGTGTTTGTTTGTGCATGGCCCAAAGGGCTTGGTGTGGTTGCTGCTCGCCGGAGCTAAACGGAAGGGAAGGCCGGATATCGGCCGGAAAGTTGGACAAACTTTAAACGTTCATAACTTTGTCAATACTCAATGAAATCAAGTGATTCAAAAACGAAAATTGTAGTTCTCGCAGAGACGAAGAGAATGGTACATTGTATGATAGCTAACTCGTTGTGGTTTGGCCGGAAAACGCCTTGAAAGCCTCGGAGGTCGCCGGAAACTAGGTTGGACAAACTTTAAACGCTCATAACTTTGTCAATACTCAACGAAATCGAGTGATTCAAAAATGAAAATCGTAGTTCTCGAAGAGACGAAGAGAATGGTACCTTGCACGATGGCTAGCTCGTTGTGGTTTGGTCGGAAAATGCCTCGAAAGCCTCGGATGTCGCCGAAAACTGGGTAAGATTCAAATAGATATAACTTCTTCAATACTCAACGAAATAGGGTGATTCAAAAAGGAAAGTTGTAGTAATCAGCGAGACAAAGATGAGGAGGAGGAGGATGAGGGCCAAAGGAGAGCCCATGAGTGACTGGCTGGTGGTCGAGCTGTCTGTTGGTTTGGTGGGTTTTACCTTGTTCTGGGATGGTTTTTGGTTAAAAAAAGTTATAGGATGGTTTTTGGTTAAAATAAACTTAGTTCAAGCCCTTTTTATTAAAGCTCCCAAAAAAGAAAGCCTGAAGTGTGAAAAAAGGGTGAGGTGATATAGGAGAAGGGCAATAGTAACAAACTATAAAATTTCTAGGGCTACATTGGAATATACCATAATATAGTTTTCACCAAAAGGAGAAAACGGAAAAGTTTTGACATCGGCGGTAATATCTTAGAAAAGGAGATATTTTGAGGTTCGAAATCCGACATGGCGAAATATGATTGGAGCCTAGACGTCGACCTACGTAGCTCACTTATAAAGTATCGAAATCGGTCATCAAATTTACGACTGATAAAACGTATCCACACTGCAGATAGGTAATAAAAACAACCGCGAATCACCTCCCGCCACGTAATAAAAAGTCAACTTTTGACCACTTGACCGTTTTAATTCCCACGAAATCTCTTTCCTTATTGGCTGTCACCGGAAGCCACCTAACAGCCCCGTCTCGTTGTGGTTCTGATTTCTAACTTTAACCCCCAAATCCCCCGCATTCCCTTCCTCAGGTAAAACCCTAACTCTGCAAATTTTCTTGAAATCTCCTTTCTCCGATCCGTACGGAACGAGACCGTTTGAAAATCTTCTGCGTCGCGGCCCACTGGTACAGTCAATTCCCTCTCTTACAAGAGCGGTAATTTCGTCAGTTTTCAAAATTGTGTATAAATTACGCATCTTGTGTTGAAATTGAGATTGTGATTTGGGGGAAATTCGATTGGTTTATATTCTGTAATTGGATCTCATTTCTAGGGTTTTGAGGAGGAGGCCCAATTCAGTTCGTTTTGATCGGAATCGAAGCGGTTTCTTTTCGAGTGATTACATTAACGATGAAGAACGTTGAGCGTATTGCCAATATCGCCTTAGCAGGTTTGCTCTCCATAAGCAGTAATTGAAATTTGTTTTATCAATTGTAATTTTTTGGGATTTTTTTTGTGGGCATTGGAAAATGTTGCTTTATAGATAGGAAAAAAAAAAGGTGTGAGGTTGAGTTGTTCATTGGGCTATGGAGCTGGTGGGGGAGTAGAATTACATAAATTTCTAATCTTGGTGAGTCTTTCAGTCAGGAAAATGGCACTGTAGTTTTGAAAAGCATCAAATTATTTTTTATTTATTTATTTTGATTAAAAAGAATCAAATTTAAGGAGCATTTAGTGGCCTTGGACTAATCTTGAAGAACTACAGTATAATTGGCTATTTATAGCCTTGCTGATAGGATGGACATGAATTAGGGAATGACAGAACCATGTGTAGATTTCATTTAAGATCGATATGTTTTAGGATATGCTTGGTGGTTGAGATAAGCGGGCTAACAAAGTTAACATACAATGCCAGATTTTGTTCTGTATGTTTTTCGTTGCTATAAGTATTTGAAATGAAATGGTGATGAGAAATTTCTTGGTACACTCTCTGTTCTTGTTTGACTAGCCAATTTGGGGAAAGCATGAGAGATTAAATGCCTGTCTGTTTTTATGCCCATTCCCAGTGTCACTTATTGCATTTAGCTATCTAGTAAAATTTGCAATATATATTCTGTAATGTTTAGATGCCATTGTTGAGGTGTGGTGGAATGGTCATCGCTCGGAAATTAAATGACTAAGTTACTTTTGTCTGCAGGTTTAACATTAGCACCACTTGTTGTAAAGGTAGATCCAAACCTAAATGTAGTTTTGACTGCATGTCTCACAGTTTTCGTGGGTTGCTACCGGTCCGTGAAGCCAACTCCACCTTCAGTAAGTTCAGCTGTCTATTTGTTTCTGATGCATCTGTTTGAGTCTTCACTGCCCTGCCTTGAATTTTATAAATGTGCTATTTCAATCATGCAGGAGACGATGTCCAATGAACATGCCATGCGTTTCCCGTTTGTCGGGAGTGCAATGCTGTTATCACTATTTTTACTTTTTAAGTTCTTATCCAAAGACTTGGTTAATGCTGTCTTGACGTGCTATTTCTTTGTTCTTGGGATCATCGCTCTCTCGTAAGTCCTTTATTTATAGTTTATTTTCAACTGCTATATTATTGTTAAAAATTTTGACCTCCTGTCTGTGTACAGAGCAACACTATTACCTGCTATTGCACGCTATTTGCCAGAGAGTTGGAACAAGGACCCTATCGTCTGGCATTTTCCATATTTCCGGTGTATGACGTCCTTTTGAAGTTTTATTGTGGATACTATTGTTATGACATATTTTACTTCATCACTAGTTTTATTTATTTTCTTTTGAAACTCTGGATTTACTGTCTACGAATTCGATTCTATTTTATGCTATAATTCTACTCGGTTGAGAAATTAAAATGATTGTTTGAAGTGTTGTGTATATAGTTAGTGGATCTTCTAGGAATTATTAGGCAGGTTGGAAATCATTTTAGTTATGGTGTCATTGTATGAAAGAAATTTTGTTAGTCGTATAGTCTGAGTTTTTGTTTGATCTAGTTGACATTATCTTGCTTGCATCATGCAGAATGATAATTTTCCTTGCACCGTTTCTTACACAGCTGTGGAGATTGAGTTCACAAAATCTCAGATTGTTGCTGCAATTCCTGGAACCTTTTTCTGTGCATGGTATGCTTCAAAGAAGCATTGGCTGGCTAACAATATATTGGGGCTTGCCTTCTGTATTCAGGTATGTCAGCATCCAGTTATATAGATTTTTGAGTACGTTTATAGCATCCTCTCTGATAAACATCTTTTCTTTTAATCTATATCTTTTATAGTTTTTTTTTCTTTTAAATTTTAAACCGGTGCTGGCGTATGTTTTGAAATGTTTATTTAATCTGTAACTTTATACTCAAGAACTGAGTTTTGAAGAATTTCATTATTTTTCTTTTCAGGGAATTGAAATGCTTTCTCTTGGGTCTTTTAAAACTGGTGCCATCCTTTTGGTAAGAAGAGGGACTCTTGGATTTGTGTGATTATTTTTTGAAGTATTTTAATCTGCTTCTGATTGTCTTTGTCATGACTTGTGCTGCTGAAGCTTCCTTTCTATCTCTGTCTTGACTGCTTTAACTCTTGATCTAGTGTTTCCGGGTCGCTATGATATGCCCTTGTTTCCTTTTACTGATCATTGAATATTGGATACTAAATTATCAATACCCTATGTATAATTACATATGCATGTGTATGTATTATATACATACATGTATTATTTTAATCTTTGGTCCTTGTGCATTGCAGGCTGGACTTTTTGTGTATGATATTTTCTGGGTTTTCTTCACTCCAGTTATGGTCAGTGTTGCAAAATCTTTTGATGCACCTATAAAGGTTTGTACTCCATATTAATCAAAGACCTTTTGTACCAACAAATAATCAATTTCTGAATGTGGCTAAACTTCTAATACTCTTACTGCAACCATGATTTAACTGGTCTGCAGCTGCTGTTCCCCACAGCAGATGCTGCACGTCCATTTTCTATGCTTGGACTTGGTGATATTGTAATCCCTGGTAAGGTTAAAATTTTCATATTCTATTATCTAGTATCTACTGCATGATCTGTTTATAAGGTTTATTATTTGTCATTTTGTTATAAATTCGTTCTAGTAATATTATGTTGAAGTAAGATGCATCTGTCATTTAAACGAAGTATACTATTTAAATAGAATATTCTACCCACTAAGTTCTAATCGGCCTCGCCCTTTTGCATTTCATATACTACCTAAGCATCATGGATTTGGAAGGACATTTCTTTTGAATCCTTTGGGACCTACAAGCCACCTGATTTTGTCTTCCCTAATTAAGCATCTATATTTCCTGCTTTTGTGTATTTGAGGAATGTTGCTTTTCACTTTGTCTATCACAAAAGTATAATATTCTAGCACTGTGGATAACAGGGATCAATTACTTAAAAGGATTTTACTGGATACTAGAGAATATGACTAGCCTATATAATATTTCTTTTGAAAGCAAATATAAGAAGTGGTAATTATTTGGCAAATGGATTTAGGCTTTTAGCATAAAAATGCTTCATATTTTGGGTGACCTAGCAGCCAGTTAATTAGTTCAAACTTTAAAACTGTATATTATACATTTAACTTTAAAACTGTCTGTTATATCTTCCTTCAGGCATTTTCGTGGCGTTGGCTTTGCGGTTTGATGTATCTAGGGGAAAAAAGGGCCAGTACTTTAAGAGTGCATTTTTGGGATACACGGTTGGTTTGGTCCTCACGATTGTTGTAATGAACTGGTTTCAGGCAGCACAGGTATGGCATAATTATGTTTGATGGATTATTTTTCAACTAGTTATTGCACCCCACCTTATAAATACCCGTTGATGTTAACTGTTAACTGAAGTTCCCGTTATATTATAGAGACCACTTCATTTACTTTACATCATGATTGGTCTCCCCTGTACATCATAACTAATTTATTACCTGATCCATCTTGTATGTTTTCTGTTGACAGCCTGCACTGTTGTATATTGTACCATCTGTTATTGGATTTTTGGCTGCTCACTGCGTTTGGAATGGTGATGTCAAACCGGTATGTTCACACGCCCATGCTTTCTTGTTTCCGAGATGGAAATAATGAAAATAAATTTATTCAATTCAATCCCATCGCAGTGGTTTTGGTCCTTGTTGGGGTTCATAAGTGATGAGCCAATGACTTAGCGATCCTTTTGTCAGATAATGATTAAAAGGGAAAGTTTTGAGGTGAAGGAAAATATTGGAACGAAAACTAAAGCTAGTCGTGTGTGTTACTTCCGTGTACATATTTGTAAATATGTTTGTATTCTTTGAAATCGTTTGCTGAGCGAGGTTCTGAATCTGTCATGATGTAGCTTTTGGCATTTGATGAGTCGAAGACTGCGGCGACATCTGAAGAAGAAAGTGATGCCAAAATTACCAAGAAGGTGGAGTAAGTTGAAATACAGAGAAGAGACAGACACCAAAAACTTTCCCAACTCAAAAAAAATGAAACACCGTTTTTCTCTCCGAGGCACCGGAATGCCTTTAAAGCCTCTTTTCTTAGCTAATTATGCAACCGCACACGGCTGTAAGCCTGTAACAGTTTTTTTTTTTGGATTGAGGACGAAATAATATTTCAGTTACAACAATTTTAGGTTAATACAGAAACTTTTGCCAAATTTCTTTTCTATCTATTTTCGAGTCATTTAACTTACAGTAACTGCTGATGGATTTACCCAACCCTTCTTGTAAATGGGATCGAATTACGTATTACAGGAAGAAGTCCATGGGAGAAGGCCTCTGGCCCTAAACCCTAAAGAACCCCGTGCTAACGCTACTTGTACCACTTTTACCGGTTTTTTAGCCGGTCAAGTAGTCAGTAAATGTGGTATAAATAACAATACTGAGTTCTAATTAGTAACAATAGTCAGAAGTCGTTGGCGTACCAGTCAGTGGTTGACTGTATTTTTTGGCATCTATAGCATTTCAGTCATCGCGTGCAATTTGATTTCTATCTGGTTGACAGTTTCTCATGCTTCAATGGCGGAAGCTGAGATTGATTTTATTTTAATTTTATTATTATTCTTCTTCTTTATCTGGATATTGGATTCCATGTTCAGGGTATCGTTGGAAATGCATAGAAAGCATGTTAATACGTTTTGTTGGCGACACATTATCCGTTCTAAAGCTGGACTATGCTTTTGGCCTTTGGTCGGAATTTTTTAGTATGCTTCTAGGGATCTTTTGAGCTAAAATTTTGGTCGTCAAAGGTTTAATAATTAGGAAAATTAATGAAAAGTCTAAAAAAAAATTATTTTTAACGAAAAGTCATTTTTAAAGGTATAGTAAATAGTTTCAGATAAAGGTAAAAATGTGATTTTTCGTTAAAAGTGAACAGTAAGATTTAAGAGTATAAATTTGGATATACAAATTCAGAAACATAATAGAAGTTTCGTAACTTCCGTATACAGATAACTACTATGAGTAATCAACACAACGTGGTACTATTCATATTTAATGTTAAATTTTAAATTTTGAAATGATTTCTGACCGCACGATATACGATAAACGGTTGAGATTGATGGATCCCTAGGATCCCTAGGAAAAGGATCCGGCGGGGATCCTTTTCCGTCCGAGAAGGCAACTCAGCAATCTTATCCTGGGCACTTTTCATTTTATTTACCAACACAATATTGTCCTGCACAAACACCACAACTACTCTGTCTCAAAAAGAAAAAGAAAAAGAAAAAGAAAAAAGAAAAAGGAAGAAAAGGAGCTCGCCTACCAGTTTACAGATTTTTTTATTTTTTATTTTGATAGATTATTTTTTATTTATTAGATTTGATTTGGGTGGAAATTTGATTTTTTATTATTTAATAACAATAATAATAAGAGAGATTTTATTTAAACTCATATAACATTTCTTTACACCCAGCTTACTCTTTACATTTATGTTTTTTTTAGTAAAACTATCAATATCTCTTCATACTCAAATTTACTGCCTAAATTACCCTCACAAATCTAATTCAATGTACAAATTTATCTTTAGATCCTTTATTTTTCACAAAAAAGTTACCTGGATCAATGTCATGAAGATCCGTTTTAATTAAATCCATTGATCTCTAGATGCCATGAGACTATGAGAGTCAAACCAAATTAACCAAACCCTAGCTAGTTTAACAAATGCATGTATTTTTTGCAGGTCGGCTTGTAGTAGTACCAGTGAAGGCCTATGCTAGCTCTCTCCCCCCACCTCTCCTTCTCCTCCTCTTCATGCTCTTGATCTTGATCAGCTGCTGCTTCTTGTTTTGGCAGCAGTAGTAACAGAAGTAGAAGCAGGTTTCCTGCAGGTGATGACTAGTGTTGAAAATGATGATGGTGGTGGTTGGTTGAGTGCATGGTGGTGGTGACGGTGATGCCTGTGATAAAGGTTGGAAGAGTCAAAACTTCAAATCATCATTTATCTGTAAAAAAGAGCTTGTTTTTCTCTATGAGAGCGTTCGACGATATTTGACAAGATAAAACGTAAGAGAAAGATCACGTGTTGATTAAGGTTTAATTATTGAATGTGAGTTTATTAACAAATTTTATTTTTTATTGTTAATTTCATATTGTACTTAATTGTAATCATGCAACAGAATAACAAAAACATTTTATATTTAAAATTTAAGTTGATTGAAGAAAAAGTTGTACGAGTTTAAATAAAAAAATTATAATAATAATAGCAGCGAATAAAAGAGATATTATTATGTGGGCCCTCCTTAACGAATTTGTATTTGTATGCATGCGTTATATGATTCACATACATGCATTTCATATGCATGATAATGATACATAGTTACATACAGATGCTGAGAATCTAATTTTGTGGCTGATGATCTTGTCTCTCTCTATCTTATTTCTTATATATTTATTTTTATTTTTACGTTTAACTTGTCTTTGTGGGGTCTCTCGTATAACGTAAAACTCGAAGAGCAGATCAACTTTCTCCTTCTGGATCAGTCGATAAGTACTTGATAAACTCGTTTTGAATTCTGACCAAAAAAAAAAAAGAACTCGTTTTGAACGTGGGGATGGGGGGTCTGTCTGTCTGACACGTGTGAATGATTCCCAAACCTTACGACGAGAGATTTTTCAGTGTGATCGGTACACGAGGTAGTATATCACGTGTCATTAAATAAATTGTGGGATATATGTGCTAAAAAGTTAATAACTTAAAAATTAAAATTTCTCATCATTCCTATCAAAACACGTGATGTACAACTTGTATTCCAGTCACAACTAAAAAATTTTCTCCTACTACAATAACCGGTGTGAAAAAGACTTTAACCTGTTGTCGTTTTCTAGCTTGCCAAAGTCCATGCTGGATAGGAGCCTGTCTCTCTGTCTCTGTAAGACTTTGCAGTGCCATCCAGTTGGGATTTGATCAAAATCCAACGGAGAAATAGCCAAATAAAGAAAGTTACATTTTACATATACTCCATTTATTTTGTCAAAACAGTACCAAAATGAGTCTTTCATGTCTCTGTTTTGACATTATAAAGAACGTTACGCCTTACATACTCCATTTATGATGCATTAATGATATTAGTCACGTTTATAATGCATCAATGGTGAGGATTTAACCATTTGTTATTATGAACGACTAATATTAGCATTGCTATAATGAATGAGGCACTTTACGCACCACCTATCATTCATAATTAGAATTCTTCCGTTAAGCTCATGAACTATTAACCTTAACACTGATCTAACATTAATGTACATCGATGAAAAAGCAGATACAGAATATACACATGATCTTTTGCATATTGGTCCAGACGATAGCATGCCAAATGGATGAGCGTTTGAAAGCACATGTAGCATAACACATAGGGCACCATGGAGTAGTCAATTTCAAATGATTATTCGCACAGTTCCCACCTGCGTCAAATTAGTATATTCACGATCAAAAAAGTTCTTCTGGATAGGGAAGGAAACCCTAGAACATGTTGGGAATTATATAAGCTTTGCTAAATATAGTTATTTATGTATTAGTGGACTACGGTAAATGGTTGCTCAATACCGTAGAATTCAAATGTGAGATGAATATTAATTATCGGGTTTCGACTTACGGTAGCGTTTTTTAAGAATGCTTAGTTTGTTCTTCTGAAAATATACAGTTAAATTCACCTTGAAGATAACACATTTTTTTTATGATAATATATTCGCGAGTTTGGTTGCAAGTGAAATATAAAGCAATATAAAAGACTAAAAGTTGGATCGAGATCAAGCATGAACTGGCTTTGAGGAAAACTTTAAAATATTTTGACCCAAAATATGAACTTAAGAAGATTTGATGAGGGCGAACACATCATGCAGGGTTCCATTTTTTAAATTTTTAAAAAAGGATAAATTACATAGTAGCCCCTCAGATTTGAGGTCTATTACAACCCCATACAACATCTTTAAAACATTTCACTTTCATACATTTACTTATCATTTTATTTCAATTTCATACAACCGTTACATTTTCCATCCATTGAACCGTTAAGTGCTGACGTGGCTGCCACATTTGTGCCAAGTGGCAAAAAAAATAATTTTGAAATTTTTTTTCTTAAAAAACCTGAATTTTCTTATTATTAAAAATAAAAAAATCCTAAACGCATGCGTCTCCCCGTACCCACACACAAAAACCCAGATGTTCTTCCCCCACCCCCTCCCCCCCGCGACCCCAATCCCTTCACCCACCATTTTCTCCCCTATGCAACTCGAATCCCTTCTTCTCCTCTCCTCCCCGCAACCCCAAAACCCAGAAACCTTATCCCCCTCCTCTCTTCTCCCCCATCTTCATCTTCTTCCCCTGCAACCTAGAAAAACAAAAAAAAAAAAAAAAAAAACCTTCAGTTCATCTTCCCCCCTCCTCTTCCCCTCTCTTCTCCCCCATCTTCATCTTCTTCCCTCGACCAACCCCACCTACAACCCAGAAAAAAAAAAAAAAAAAAAAAAAAAAAAAAAAAAAAAAAACCCTTCAGTTCATCTTTCCCCCTCCTCTTCCCCTCTCTTATCCCTTATCTTCATCTTCTTCCCCCGACCATCCCCACCTGCAACCCAGAAAAAAATAAAAAAAAACCCAAATCTCGTCATCGCTAGATTCGTGAGGTGGGAGGAATGAGTGCAGATTTAAGGAGTGGGGGGGGGTGTGTGTGTAGAGGAATGAAGAGGGAGGGATGTGGGTTTCTGGGCGCCGGTGGAGAGGAAGGTTCAACGGGGGAGGAGGTGGGTGGGTCGTAAGGCGAGGTGAGAGCTGGGTTCTTTTTGGTTTTTGGGGGGGGTTCATGGGGGTGGGTTATTTTTTTATTTTTTTATTTTTTTTGGAAGGTTAGATTTAAATTTTTTTTTATTATTTTGCCACGTGGCACACATTTGGCAAATGTGGCAGCCACGTCAGCACTTAATGGATTAGTTGATGGAAAATGTAACGGTTGTATGAAATTGAAATAAAATGATAAGTAAATGTATGAAAGTGAAATGTTTTAAAGATGTTGTATGAGGTTGTAATAGACCTCAAACCTAAGGAACTACTATGTAATTTACCCTTTAAAAAATGATACACTCTGTACACGTTATTAGTGATAGGTGAAATACAGCTTTGTACACGTGTTAGTGAGTGTACACGTGTTATTAAATAGTTTGTTTCCATTTTTTTAATTTTAAAAAAATGATACACTCTGTACACGTGTTATTAGTGATAGGTAAAAAAAAAATTGATAAAGTTACGAATTTTAACTTTTCATTTGTCTCGTATTACAAAAAAAACTTTTCATTAGTCAAATTTTCAACGCCACCTTTTAATTTTTTTAACATAAGATTTACCTTTTTTGTCGGCAATGACGCGTAGATTAACATATACCTTATAAACAATTTATACACATGCATGTATAATACGGGATGGATGTATGGCACCAATTTTTTTATACAATTTTTTACCTATATTTTGGTGTGGCCATTTTGTAATGTATTTTAACGATCCAAACTGTCTAACTTTTAGGTGTTTCCTCAAAGATCACGTCTACAAAAAAATCATCCAAATCTAAAACCATATGATTGTTGAATGAAGGTTTAGAGTTTCTTTGTAGAATCGTATTCGTTCATTTTTTTTCACTACAAATGAATGTCTTAATGACTTGGATTTGTCTATTTTTTTGTAAGGATGATCTATGAATGATGTTCTAAAAGACAAAAAGTTTGGATCGTTAAAATACTTACGGAGTAGGCCCCACAAAAATGTGTCAAATCTTGTGTAAAAAAAAGTGGTTTTCATGAATTTGCTTATATATATATAAGAAAATCACAACATCAATTGTATACAAGATTAATATAAACAATTAAAGAGAAAGTAAGAAAGACTAACAGACTTGGAGATTGAGGCTTGCATAAATGCAATGTCCTAAATCCAGAATTTCGTCCTTACTCTTGTGCTAGTAGTTCGGTAGGCGTCCGTCTCCCAGGATTCAACAATCTATAATCCGAAGTCAAAACACTTCAATCTTCGGACTTTGAGGAACTTTATATATTCCATACTCTTAAGACATGATTCGGAAGACAAACAGAGAAAGAGAGAAATAGAGTGGGGAAACCCTATTTCTCAAGAGTAATTAATTATATTATTTTCTACTTATCTCATGGCTTAGTGTTACCGGGTTTATATAGAACCCAAGTGCCTTTTTCTAAACGGCATGACTAACTCTATACAGATGTTTTGCAGTTCGCACCACTTCTAGGTATGACATAACCGTAAGTAAATTAGGGAAAGGTTACAACTATTATGTTTTGAATACGACACGGCAAGTGTTGCATTCTCTGCATGAAACACTTCACAAACTAATTTTTTCATTCAAACTAATATTAAATATCCAACAATCCCCCACATGAACGAAAATTTAGGAAGAATTTGAGAGTACAGGCGGAAAAAGTTGCATCGGGAGATGTGTCTTTTGGACTTGAATCTACCCTAGTGAATACTTATCGGGTTTACTTGGTGACGCAGTGGATGTGGAAGATCTTGAAGTGTTCATCGTAACAGTAAACCGAGACAATAAACAACAAACATCACTAATCCTAATATATTACGGTTCATGCAGTTGTGTTCATTTTGGTCCTGAACAAATCCCGCATTCATGAGAGCTTTAGAGAATTTAGCCATCTCATTCTCATAGAAGCGACCCACTTCTACTCTCACATAGGTGACCACTAATTAAGAATAGTTTGCTCTATTCCTCTTATTTATAAGATATCACTATCCTTAAGTATAAATATACGCTCTAAAACTTTTGCAGACAACACACTTCTTCCATCATAGGAATGAGGTATATAGTGTGTTAACTTATTTGAATCATGCCCAACCAGTTTGCCTATTGAACTTAGACCATGGGATCTCCAATCAACTAAGTTAGGTTTCTGCCCGGCTAATTCATTACTTGTGCTGGCTTTAGCCTCATTTCCCTCGATGATCAACTTGCTCTCTAGTCAAACCTTTAATAATTGGTACCACTAAGGTTGACTATCTTTAATGGTGTGCACAATCCATCTTATGAAATTATATTTCATATGAGAGTAGTTGTTTCTCAATTTCAAGTCCTCAAAAGTATGTATATATGTTGGGACTTATTATAATACTTCCCAAAAGAAATGTTAAATATAAATATTATACTGTATTTAATGATTTATGTAGCAATTTGACATGGGAGGCTTGTTTTAGGATTCTGACCCCTCCTCCGCCACACTGGAATGTGGATACTACGGTGGACGTTTTATTCTCGGGAGAGCCGAAGCAATGGAATGTTCAGTTGTTAAATCATCTCTTCTCCTTGGAAGAAGTGGAGTCGATTTCCAGTATTCCTTTTAGTTTTTGGGATATTGATGACGGTCGGGTATGGCATTATGAACGTCATGGGCGGTTCACTGTTTGTAGTGCTTATCATGTCGCTCGGGGTTTGATGTGTCCTAACGGAGAGGGAGTAGCTGGACCTTCTTCATCTATTATTCCTTCAGAGGAGAGGCTTTGGAAAAAGTTGTGGAGTTCTTGTGTACCTGGGAAGGTTAAGATTTGTGTTTGGCGTGCTTGTCGGGATTCTCTACCCACACGGTTGAACCTATGCAAAAAGAAGGTCGTGATTGATGAGATGTGCGTTACGTGTGGAGGCCAAGTAGAATCAACGGAGCATGTCTTAAGAGATTGTCAAGTGGCAAGAGCGGTATGGTTTCACAGTCTTGGTCTCAGGGTAGATAATAATCAAAGACTGTCTTTCAGTGCCTGGTTAGCTCATATTAATAGTCAGGTATCTTCCTTGGGGTTTGAATTTTGTTTAATGTTGGTTTGGGCTCTGTGAAAAAATAGAAATGATGTCCTGTGGAATAACGCTATGGCTCAGCCGTAAGAGATTGTTTTGAGAATGGAGGGGTGGATGCAAGAGTACCATAAATGGCACAAGCCAGTTATAAGAAGAGGTGTTCGCGAAGCTCAGAAGTGGCGGAAACCTGAGGTGGGTTGGGTTAAGTGCAATATTGATGGGGCGTGGTGTCAAAATGGTAGGCGAGGAGGCTATGGGGCTGTGTTACGTGACCATCAGGGGCACTTTCTCGCTGCAGTTGCTGGGCCGATTGTGAGACCCCAGTCTGCTTTGCATGCTGAGCTTGTGGCAGCCCGCCAGGCTCTGCTGTTGGTGGGTAATCTTTACCCGGAGGAGACGAAAATTAATTTCGAAGGCGATGCAACGTTGGTTTTGGCGGCAATGAAGGGTCAAGGAACAGATTATTCTGTCTTTGGCCCATTAATCAATGACTTGCGTTGCTTACTTGAGAGGAGGGCATCTTTGGCAATCAGCTATATCCAGCGTGATGGCAACTCGGCAGCGCACCGTTTAGCTCGGATGGGGACTAGCAGTGAGCAAGAGGTAGTGTGGTTTGAGGAGCCTCCAGATTTAATCCAAGATATACTTGTCGAGGAGGGTTTGTAATGATTGTCCAATGTTCATTTGAGGATAGGTTCTTTGTGGTGCAGGAAGCTCTTTTCCTTAGACCGGGTTGAAAGCCCCAGCAAGGTTTTTATCGAGGCCCATTATGCACACTATCCTCAGTATGTACGTATTCCTATTTGCTTTAATGAATACCGTACTTTTCCCAAAAAAAAAAAAGAGTATATGTTGAGTGAAAATATTGGATCTAACTAGTAAAATAATCAGTATAGCTTAATATCTAATAAACAATAAAATAATGATTTGAATCCTTTAACCAGTGTTGTAAATTTTTTCGTGGTTGCAATGTATGCTTTTTCATATCATGCCATATCAGGATTGACGTTTCGTTTGAAATTTTTATACGGTTATTGTAGACATGTTTCATGACTCGGACTGTTTGATATCTCTTTTTTCTTTATTTTTTTACATAAGAGATAGTATGTTTAATTATCGAGATCAACCAAATACAAAAGGTGCCGAAAGAGTACATAATTCTCATGCTTATTTGACATCTCCTTTAAAGAAGTTCTAACGATTTACAACCTTAAAGTCCCTTTGTCCATGAACTATTACTCCAAAGTACTAGGCATGCAATCCTTAAAACGACATGACATGTTTACATATTGTCACAAGCGACCTTTTTTGATTGCCTATTTCCGATCTGCTGCTAAAAAGGTCGAGTGTTTGTCCAGTCAACTATTAAATAGCGTGTCTTGCTATTCATTCGTCCTTTTAATTTTGGTAATGTGATTGTATGATTGTAGGTTGGTTAATATGAAAAGGTATGTGTTATACATGATAAAAGATGATGTTAGTTAGTTTAATTGTTTATTGTTAGAGAGGAAAGAAATTTTTGAGAATGAATTCGCATCAGGAGCATAGGTATGATTGTTTTATGCTGTTGCGTTATGTGCAAATGACTAATGAAAAAAGTTATTGGTTTCTTTTTGTGTGATAACGAGATAGGTTTAGCGATAATGATGCTCACCACCATATGTATCACAGTTGAATGAGTTTAATTTTTAAATGGGTAAATTACATAATACCCCCTCAGGTTTGAGGTCTATTACAACCTCATACAACATCTTTAAAACATTTCATTTTCATACCTCACCTACTATTTTATTTCAATATAATACATCTGTTAGAAAATCCGTTAAGTGATGATGTGGCAAATATGGAATCC
Organism: Cotoneaster glaucophyllus; assembly: GCA_036320875.1. NCBI lineage: Eukaryota > Viridiplantae > Streptophyta > Magnoliopsida > Rosales > Rosaceae > Cotoneaster > Cotoneaster glaucophyllus. Next base: position 6,033,424 of record CM070073.1, on the reverse strand, counting down.
ACATTTGTGCTGACGTGGCTACCAAAATTATGCCACGTGGCCAAAAAAAAAGAAGAAGACACAAACAAACCCAGAAACCCATCCCTTCATTTTCCCCGCAACCCCCACCCCTTCTTCCTACCCGAGCACACGCCCAACCCAGAATCCCATTCCCCCACCCTCCTCCACTCTCCTCACTCTCTCTCTCGAACCCCAAACCCCCCAAAATCCCCATATCCAAATCCTCAATCTCACTGTATTCCCTAAACACGCCACTTAGGGTTTTGCCCTTGGTGAATGGTTCTAGAAGATTCTGGATCAGCTCGTCCTCGTTGTCACCGGCACCGGCCTGATCCGAAGCCGCTGAGATGGAGGTCGTGGTTACGTTATAGGTTTTCTTATGCTCAGCGCCCGACTCCTCTTCGTCCTCATCTTCTTCCTCTTCTTCTTCGTCGGCTCCTTCATCCTCCTCCTCCTCTTTCGACTCTTCCTCCTCCTCTTTTTCGACTTATTCTTCTTCCTCTTCAACTACTTCATGTGCTGGTTCAATTTGAGGTTTGGGTTCCTCGACGACATGTTGTTGCTTTTTGAAGGGTTCGGTGGAGCTGAGCTTTCTCTTTTTCACCATTATCGGAATGGAGCAGGGCCTCGCAGATAAAGGGAAAATGTGGGGGTGGGGTGGGATGGGGGATTTGGGTTGCAGGGAAGGGTGGGGAGGGGAAGACATAGGTTTGGGTGAATGCGGCTGGGATGGGGAAGACAATTGTTCTAGTTTTTTTTTTTATTTATTATTATTATTTTTTTAATTTAGAAGATTTAGGTTTTTTTTTAAAAAAATTATTATTATTGTCACGTGGCACACATTTGGCAGCCACGTGGCACAAATGTGGCAGCCACGTCAGCGCTTAACGGATCAATAAATGAAAAATGTAACGGAAGTATTATTTTGAAATAAAATAATACGTGAGGTATGAAAGTGAAATGTTTTAAAGATGTTGTATGAGGTTGTAATAGACCTTAAACCTGAGGGGCTACTATTTTAATTTACCCTTTCTAAAATTTATATAATGAATACACACATAAGTCAAAATTCAAACTCATCAAAATAATAATTAGACTAAGAAGCAACAATGCCAAATAATTATCCCACGTGTGGAGGGTTAATGTAATAAGTTTTTTTTTTTTTTTTTTTTTTTTTTTTGGAGATACGGTATTATTATCCAACAACATGCCAAATAATTATCCCCACGTGTAGAGATTAGAGATGCATGTGCATAAAACAAGAAGAAAATCCACGTCAGCAAATTGCATTTCTCCCCCTCAAATTCGATGGGAATCTCCCTCCCGTGTCCGACTCCATTACTGAATCCAAACAAAGAAGCAACAACATTCACCCACCAAACCCCATTTCGTCATCTCTCCTATATTAAGCCTTCATCCCTCACCACCCACTTTCACTGCAATTTCAAACCAGAGAAAATCTAGAGAGAGAGGAGACAGCTTTTCTTGTCCTTCCCATCTTCTTTCTCTCCCCGGCTTCTTACTTTCTCGGAAATAAAACCCACCTCTCTGAATCGATCCTACGAAAAACCCACATTTTCCTTGCGCTTTCTCGGCAGCCAAACAGAAGAAAAGGTGGTGGCTTTATTGATATGGTGGCGTTTGGAGCGAAATGGCACGGTTTGAGATCCGTGGCAATGGTTATGCTGCACTTTGGGGCGGCTTTTGTGTTTGTTTCGGCGGAGAGAGGCCTGAGGCTTGAAGGTTCGAGGTTCAACGGAACAGAGGGATCCGAATCTAATTACTTTTTCAAAGCTGTGAATTTCTTATGGCAATCCGAGAAATCGGGATATCATCATGTTTGGCCGGTAAATCCCACAAAACCTGTTAAATTTTATTTTTCGGTTGAAGTTTTTGGTTAATCTTCAAGTTTACTTTTAATTTCCAGCTAATTCACTGTCTGAAAAACTTAAAAGCATTTTTTGGAGAAAATCTTCAGTTTTCAATAAGTACTTGGCTTTTTAATAAAAAAAAAAAAAATTGACTTGTTTATACGAAAGCACTTCTAATAAAAACACTTATGGGCAAAAGTGCTTTCTAGGAAAGCAGTCCCAAATGGGATCTTCCCTGTTCCTTGTAAACAATTGTAGTAGATTGGTGTAAACCTGAATGCACTGCATGCATTACATTTGTATCAAGAAGTACAGTACACATCATGTGGATAAAATCAGAAATATGTGTTAGTTGGGGTTTTAAGACAAAACTGTGTAAAATTGGATACTTGTTGCTAATTGCTCTGCTATTATATGCTTGTCATTTCACTGTAAAAAATAACTATAAGGGGTTTGTAAACAAAGGACTTTTGTGAATTTTGGTTCACAGGAATTGAAATTTGGGTGGCAAATTGTTGTGGGTTCTATTGTTGGATTCTGTGGAGCTGCGTTCGGGAGTGTAGGCGGTGTTGGTGGTGGTGGCATTTTCGTTCCAATGCTTAGCCTAATCATTGGGTTTGATCCAAAATCAGCAACAGCTATATCAAAATGTAAGAAGAGATTTTGTGGTAATTTGATAGGAATGAAAAGATGTGCTGTTGAATTGGTAGTTATATAACACTGTACATGTTGAACTGCTTTAGAAGCTAGCGGTAGTATTGTCCAAAATGTGCAGGCTGTTTGAATTGAATAAGCTCTTGATCACAGATGCCTGATTTTAGTTCTTCAGTGTGACACCTAAGTTTCTTGTGCTGTGTTAATTTGTCGTGGTAATTTTAGTGAACAGGCTTTTTAAGTCCTTTTCAATGGTTCAGTCCTATAAAAATGTTTTCTCAAACTACATTGATTTTTACATAATGATTCACTGTTATATTGAATTACGGACTGGAAGTTACAGAGTCGTGGATTCATTTTGCTTCGTTTCAGGTATGATCATGGGTGCAGCTGCCTCAACTGTGTACTATAATCTTAAGCTAAAGCATCCGACGATAGATATGCCCATTATTGACTATGATTTGGCTGTACTCATACAACCGATGCTCATGCTGGGCATTAGTATTGGAGTGGCTTTCAACGTGATCTTTGCTGATTGGATGGTCACAGTTTTGCTTATTGTTCTCTTTATAGGTAATGGACTAATCGTCCTTTTGGGTTCGAATTTCTTGGTGTTAGTGTATACTTCAACCGCTTATTATTGGTGTTTTCAGGTACGTCAACAAAGGCATTCTTAAAGGGTGTCGAAACATGGAAAAAGGAAACCATTATGAAGAAGGTAATGCTATGAATTTCTGACTGTGATTAAGATGATTCAAGGATCATGACATGATTTCACTTTAGTAGTCATACTTGGTGATGTCCAAATTCTAATTCCATTTCACTTAAGGATGGAATCTCTACCTCTGTAGTTTTATACGCAATAAGCAAGGCTCTAATTTAAATTTAGGTTTAAGTTCTCTTGAAATGCATATGTTGCACTGCTCTAACGTTGTTTTTTCTTTTCCTTCTGGATTTTAGGAGGCTGCTAGGCGTTTGGAGTCAACTGGTGAGTTTGATTACTGTAGCTCAAATGCTGTATAAAACATTTGAATTTCTTGCTTGTAGTTGATTTCTACAATCATCCCATATATATTCTTGTTCGGTCAGCTGCTGAGAATGTGGCATACAAGCCTCTTCCTAGTGGCCCAGCCAATGAGCAGGAAAAGGAAACCAAGGAGCCGGAGGTGAGTGCATGCACAGTACTTACGCTGACGCTGGTATAATTTTGATGGAGTTTCGAAGCTAAATCTAGATGACCATTTCAGGTCTCGATTATTGAGAATGTTTGCTGGAAGGAGCTTGGACTTCTGGTTTTCGTCTGGGTTGCATTTCTTGCACTGCAAATTGCCAAGGTTTCCATCTCTTTACCTTGTCTATCAGAAATTTTTTATTGCAAATTCCCTTGATTATATGACATTGTGGAGCTAATGAGTAATAACCATCTGTCTTTTCCACAGCAACGCACAACTACTTGCTCTCCAGCATATTGGGTAGTGAATTTGTTACAGGTAGTACGGTGTGAATGTATTTGTTTCTCTGCATGTTACATGTTAAAATTCAATACATGGACGATTAGGAATGAGCTAATGTTTCCATGTTCTGCAGATCCCAGTTTCCCTCGGTGTATCTATGTACGAGGCAGTGAGCCTGTACCAGGGACGGAGGGTAATAGCATCTACGGGAGAGGAAGGGACAGATTGGAAAGTGCACCAGCTGGTTATCTACTGTCTCTTTGGTGTAATTGCAGGAATCGTAGGTGGGTTGCTTGGATTAGGCGGAGGATTTATCATGGGTCCACTGTTTTTGGAGCTCGGAATCCCCCCTCAGGTGCGTTTTTTTATTTTCCTTGACATGAAGCCACAAAAATGGTTTAGTTTGTTCTAAAACTTGTTGATGATTTCGCTGCAGGTCTCCAGTGCCACAGCCACATTTGCAATGACATTCTCGTCATCCATGTCTGTTGTAGAATACTACCTTCTAAAACGTTTTCCAGTTCCTTATGGTAAGTTTTATCCCTGCAACGCCAAGGATAGTTCGCTACAAAATCGTCATTCTTTATCCAGTTGTAGACAGATGGAGCTAGCAAACAAATTCGTCTAAGTTTGTATATTAACACACACATTGCAATCTCCGCAGCTGTCTACTTGACCGCGGTTGCCACTGTTGCAGCATTAGTAGGACAGCACATTGTTCGAAGGCTGATTATACTCTTCGGAAGGGCGTCTCTAATCATTTTCATTCTAGCCTTTACCATATTTGTCAGTGCAATCTCACTAGGTAAGTGTTTTTTCCGTCAACGAACTTCAAGTTGCGCTAATACCCTGAATTCTGAGAGGCATTTGTTTCTCTTTTGTTTTTGTTTTTTCAGGTGGAGTTGGGATATCGAACATGGTCGGGAAGATTAACCGGCACGAATACATGGGTTTCGAAAACCTTTGCAAGTATGATGTATAGAACGTTATCTTCGAGGGGAAAATATTCTCATAGATGAATTCTGTACTGTGTTCTACTACTGCTAGGTTCTTTTTTGGTCAAAGTGTTTGTACTTACTAGGTCAAATTTGTGTTTTGCCCCAAAAATTGTGGGTCAGTAATGTGGAAGCTAGTTTCTCTCTCCTAACCGCTCTTAATTACTCGAGTTACAAAAATTTTACTAGAATTTTTTTTGGTGTACTTAAGCCAACAAGTTATATTAAAAAATGGTTTATATCACAAATAGTCCTGAAATTGACCCCATCAATCATGATGGTCCCTGAAATTGAAAATCGATCAATGTAGTCCCTCAATTTTAACTTGCGAATCAATGTGGTCCTTCTGTTAGTGTTCCGTCCAAATTAACACTAAAAAAAAGTTAGAGAACCAATTTTTCATGGTAAAATGACCAAAAAAAGTTAGAGAACCACTTTTTTTTGTTTTTATTTTAGTTTTAGCACCAAATCCATGAAAAAATGGAGAGAAAAGTGAAGATGGAAAAAAGAAAAGAGAGGTAGTAAGTAAAATTATAAGTAACAGGGTTATTTTTGATCATTTTACCATGAAAAATTAGTTCTCTAACCTTTTTTTAAAGTTAATTTGGACGGAACACTAACAGAAGGACCACATTGATTCACGAGTTAAAATTCAGGGACTACATTGATCGATTTTCAATTTCAGGGACCATCATGATTGATGGGGTCAATTTCAGGGAATATTTGTGATATAAACCCTACACAACCTTTTTGGACAGCTTGAGGTAAGATCATAGGAAGAGGATCCTCTCTAGATCCACTTGTTGGGATCCTAGATTCTCACATTCTAGCCGTTCATCGTACATCGTACGGTTAGTTTTCGTCAGATATTATTTGTGTTTAACTTTAAATAAAAAAAGTCAAATGATTTCTGATTATATGATGCAGGATGAATGATTAAGATATGAGGATCATTAAGACCCCCACAATTTGGATCCAGATGGGATCCAAATCCAAGATCATAACACTCAATCCTTGTCTGCAACCAATCAGAGTGATAAGAACTACACCCCCACTAAGATTCTACTCTAAGGATAGGATTGAGTTTAAAGTGACTTAGGTCCATCAGCTAAATTTATTTACATTTTTTTATTGCATATCAAGCCGTTAAATTTAACAAGTTTGTTATGTTTTAAAGTATTTTAGACTTTTTTGACATTGCAAAGTCAGACCACTTAAATTTTGCAACTTTCTTTCACTGCAAGAAAAATGCCTAATTAATTTTCAGACTTTGAAGCCACCAAATTAATTAAGAAACTAAATTAGTTTAATTTCAAACATGATTATCTTAATGTATTAATGGTTGAATCCAATTTTGCACTCCAAGTCTGCGTCATTCAGTTTCTTAATGCAGATGCCTTGTAGCCGACTGGCGGTGTACAAGTTGTTAAGTCACATTCTGTAAATTGGGATGTATGACCGGTGAGGGATTCTTGAATTGAACCTGGAATATATCCCATCTCTTTATATCTTCCATTACATGACCAACATATAAAGAGTATAGAAAGTTATGTTAATTTACGGGTAACATCATGAGAGATGTAGAGTGAGGCGATCTTCCATCATTTTAGAATTTTTCTTCTTCTTAAAAAAGAGACCAGTTGGTGGATTGACATGACAGTTTACATTTTTGCGACCAGAAAAATTCATATAGGCATTTTAGCCTCTCTATGACCACCATCGTGTGGTTCACGAACGTCAGGAATCAAACCTAGAACGTGTACTGTTGAGATCATCCTAGATTTGGCTTGATACAACTTGTTGCCTTGTAGCTCAAGCAGCTTGTAACCCATATTTCCGTATGTTTCATGTTGAGAGTATTAATCCCACACTGAAAAAAGAAGGGACCTTGCATGTGAGTTATAAGTGGTTGAGATAATCCTTATATTGCCAATTGATTATATAATAGATAAAAACTCAACTTCTTTCAATTCCCTCATCAATTATAATCAAAATATCTTAAGTTCGACTTTGGGCTATGACGATTTCAATACCAAATATTATGCTGATACATTGTGTGACATAGTCTAATTTATGACCTGCTTAATGTAAAATATCGTTTGTATGCACTCGAAATCCTAGATTCGATCGCTCGCTGAATATTGATTGTACGTTGAAGTCAAAAAGATTTTTTTTCCCGTTCTTTTATTGAAAAAGTTAAAAAAGGATTGGTTCTATTCCCTCTTAACCCAAGCCCAATAACATGAAAACCAAAAAAAAATAAAAAATAAAATAAAAAGATTATCCAGTGACCAAAATTCCAATTGGAAAGCTGGAAGGTGGAACTCGGAAGCCCTAGGTCCTCCTCAAAGTTTGTCGCTTTCTTCTGCGGCGATCGAATTCCAAAGGGCGAAACATGGTGTTCTACTTCAAAGCGCGATCGGACGTGGGCGATTTCACCATTTTCATGGGCCTCGACAAGTTCGAGAACGAGGAGCTCATCAAATATGGCTTCCCCGAAGACATTTGGTAACTCCTTCACCCAATTCTCTGTCTCCAACTTTTCGAATTTTCAATCCAATTCGCAGTTTATCCCAATTTTCATTAGAAAGATTGAAAATTTGTAAGTGCATTTTTTGTCAAGTTTTGAAATTTCTGGTCAAGAATCAAGAATTAGGTCAATGATGGGGATTAGATTAGGGAGGATTTCAATTTTCCCACAATTAACACGAAAGGATTATGTGGTTTGTTTAGTTCTGACCGTATCGGGATCAGTTCATATTGTTTCAGAATTGGGATTGTGTGCATTTGTATGAAAGAATGAATCGGAAATTTTTTGACACTGCCATGTTATGACTTATTTTAGATGTTGAATGTTTAAGGAATGCATGTTTCGCCTGTTTCGCCTGTTTTCCAGTAATTGTTTGTTTAGTTTGGACCGTGTTTATGCGTTAATCCTGTGTTTGATTGTTTGGACTTGTAGTTAGTAACTCAGAGGACAAAATAACTTGTTATTAGTAGGGAAATTGTACTGTGTAAGCTTGAAGTTTTATGTAATGGGATTTTGGCGTTACAGGTTCCATGTGGACAAAATGTCTTCCGCCCATGTTTATGTTAGGTTGCACAAAGGACAGACCATCGATGACATAAGTGAAGGTTTACTGGAGGACTGCGCTCAGCTCGTCAAAGCAAATTCCATCCAAGGCATTATCTAAACAGATTCTTATATTTTAGAGTAATTGGTTCCGTTTTGTAATTTCAACCAAGCCTTTTTCATTTTCCTCATTCCGATAAGGATACTGCAATGTTGTCGTGTCCTAATGATGTGTCATATTGCAGGAAACAAGGTAAACAATGTTGATGTTGTTTACACTCCCTGGTCCAATTTGAAGAAAACTGCCTCCATGGATGTTGGTCAAGTTGGTTTCTACAATTCGAAGAATGTGAGCTTCTTTATATTGTAGCCTATGTACATTATTATGTGGAATAGTAACAGGCTATGTAGTTTGTATTTTCATTGGGTTTAAGATGCACGGAGATACTGATCATTGTCCAACAATGACACTTTATTTAGGTTCGGACTGTGAGGGTGGAGAAGCGGATCAATGAGGTAGTTAATAGATTGAACAGGACAAAAGTAGAAAGGAAGCCTGATTTGAAAGGTAAAATTTTAGTCTCAGCTTTATTTTAGTTTGTTTACAAACGTGGCTCTAAAAATCCAATCTTGAAAAACAGTACTCAGTTTGCTCTTTATGGAGGAAAGTTGACACTTCAGTTTCCTTTTGATATCTCTGGCCTAGTATGTCTTATGTATTATTCGTAGTTATGGATATTGTAAGTGATATTGGTTTTCCAATGTTACCCTTGTCTTTTTATGGCGTAATGGTGCGATAACTAACATGCTAATAAAATGCAACTGCAGCTGAGCGAGAAGCTGTTAATGCAGCCGAAAGAGCTGAAAGAAAGCAGTTCCTGAGGGACAAGGTAAGTTCCTCCTCCTGTCTTGGCTTGTAGCGTGTGCGATTATCTGGCGTATTCTTCACCTTATTAACTTCTAATTTGCTTCATGTATTTTTGCTCTTATACGTGAGGCTGTACCTTAGAACTTATTGACTTCACTACATCTCCGGGTTTTGAATTTTGCAATGGTTAATGTACTGAATCTTAATTTAGTAATAGTACTACAACTTGTTTTTGATCAAATGATACTCCATTAGGCTAGGCTGTATGTTGCATTATTATAATGTAAAATGTTATGTTCTTGTGTTGAACAAAACAATTTAACTTTAAATGAAACTATTCTGCAGAAACGACGTGAGGAGATGGAAAGGCTTGAGAAGGAGAGACAATTGGAACTAAGGAGCTACAAAGGTTTGATGAATTCTGAAAATATGACATCGAACAAACAAATTGCATCGGCAAACAAGTCATTGCAGGAACTGGAAGAGGACTTCATGTAAGGATATCACTCTCTATGGGTTGGGTGAGACGCTGCTGCCCGCTGCCCATGAAGAGTAGAGTTTATCATTCAGTTTGTGAGTTGGTCCTAAACCTTTTATTTTGTTGATGTCGATAAGAAAAAGAGAAAACACAAAAATGGAGGGAGGAAAGAAAACGGGTGAACGGGTGAACGGGTGAATGGGTGAGGGTTGGTTCGTGGATATCTCTTTCTTGTCATGGTGATGCACAAAAGTCGAACTTCATTGAGGATGAGCATGATGATGAATGATTTATTTGCAAAAATATTTGCAACATTTTAAAACCCTTAATCTATATTTGCCTATTTCTGAATGATTTACTAAAATCATATATATATGGAGATTATGCGACGTTGGTGTACATTTTGAAAAGGGGGATTTTGGAAACTAAATATTATTTAATCGAGGTTATTAATTTATCGGGTATTAAATTATTGAGGTTCTACTGTATATACAAATGTAGGCTATGGGAAATGGATAGGTTGCTCTTTCTCTTGGTCCATGTAAAAAGGAAAAAAGATTTCACGTTCATCTCCCAGAGAGAGAGAATTACTTGCATGGTAAGCACCATGTGTGACAATCTAAACTATCGTGTTGGCGATGCATCACTCAAATAACTGACTATAAACTTTTGAGAAAAAAATAAAATACGCAAATGTAAATTGTGTTCACATTTTTTATTGGAAAAACCTCTAACTAATAAGCAGAAACTCCCACCAATTTTTGCTTTACTTAAATCAACATTCTCGCTTTCGCTTTGTCCACCGCTGTTTGTTTCGTAGATTCAAAAATATTTTAATATTAGAAAGTTGAATACGGGGATGCGCCAACATATACCATGACATTTTTCCCCTCACGTGTGATCATGAAGCATTGAATCGGAGCAAACCCTAAGTTCAATTGCACTACAACAGGCGATTAGAGCATCCAATGGAGTAGGCAAATGATCAGCCAAATTTATTTTGATGATGTACATAGACAAAATCAAGTTCTAATTGACTGGTCAACTGGGTAGGCAAACTTTGCCTACTCCCCAAAGTAGGCAACATTGGCTATCCTGAGTAGGCAAATTGGATCCCACATTTTTTCTATAGATAAAAACATAATATTAGAGATATCAAATTTTAAATCATTTTTCGTAGACTAAATAATATGATAGTTGATGGTTAGACTATTTCTTTAAATTATAAAAAAAAAAATTATAATCATCCATCGTCAAATCATGTAATTTATGTTAAAAATAATTTAAAATCTTTCTCTCCCAAGCATCACCGCTATTTCCAAGTTTGGACTAAAATCCGTGGGTCCCAACATTCATCAGCCACTACTTGCGTGGCGTAAAAATGGAGCATCTCGGAGCAGAAATCTGTAAGACAAGCAAGCCATAACTGAACCCGGCCCACTACTAAAAACTACTAAAACCGAAAAGCGAACTGAAAAAGCCCGAACAACGTTAGAAATATCCCCCTCCAAAACCCTAGAACCTCTCTCTCTCGCTCTACCTTTCCTCTCATCGCTCTCGCTGTTCGTAAGCACACAGTCTCACTCTCTCTCTCTCTCTCTCTCTCTCTCTCTCTCTCTTCACAACAATGGCGACGCCTTCTTTGGACGAAGAAACCTCGAAGAAAGTGCTGCGCCAGGTTCGATATTCAAACGCTCCCAAATTTTGATCATTTTATTCGAATTTATCAAATTTCTGATTAAAATTAATTTCCCCCTTAAAAAGCTCGATTTTATTTATTCTTTTGCAGGTCGAGTTTTACTTCAGCGACAGCAATCTTCCGAGGGACGATTTTCTCAGTAAAACGATTAGCGAAAGCGAAGATGGACGTATCCTTACTTTATCAAATTTCTGAGTTTTTCAAGTCTATTTAAATTTTTTATTTTTTGTAATTAATTTGGTTAGGGTTTGGATTTCTCGGTTTTGAGTTGGCCTTGACTTTGACCGTTAGTGGTAAGCTTGGCTCTGATATGCTCGTTTACACGGATGAGAAATCATCTCAATTTGGGGGATGTGAAGCCCGATACTGTCCCTGAAGCTAGCGTAAAGGCCGTTGCCGAAACGCTTCGACAATCTGCCACTCTAAAGCTTTCGGAAGACGGTGAGCTCACTGTTCTTAATCACTAGAATGCAAGTAGAAGGCTTTTTTTTTTTATTACTAAAATGCTGCTTTTAATTAACAAAATTTGTTTCTGTTCGATGCCTAATAGATCGTATTTATGTGTTTTAGGGACAAAGGTTGGTAGGGCTAATGAAATGCTGAAGCCGGAGGAGGTGATAGAGCAGGTAGACAACAGAACAATAGCTGCTTCGCCATTTGCGTTTGATGTGAAGCTTGAAGATGTTGAAACTTTTTTCAGACAATTTGCCAAGGTATTGGTTGCTGGACCATCATTAAGTGGCATTGGATTCACTGTCGCTTTCTATCTTTTTCGTATTTGATACATGTTTGGACTTACTCTACATAGGTTGTATAGCTAAGTGGGTTATAAATTTTAAACCATGTCAGTATATTAGTCCGCCGCAAAAAGTCCATTGTGGAGTGAAATTTCAGTATTTTGTAAAAATATTTGTGCCTTCAATTTAATGTTGCAAGTGTATGAATTTGTTCTCAATTGTTTCAGGTTAACAGCGTGAGGCTGCCTCGTCATGTTGCTGACAAAAAGCTACTATGTGGCACTGCTTTGGTTGAGTTTTCAACTGAGGAAGAGGCCAATAAGATTTTGGAGCAACCTTTGGAATCCGCAGGTGTTAAGTTAGAATTGAAGCCGAAGTAAGTTTCACTTGTTGCTTACCGCTGTCATACAGTAAATTTGTTTTTTGCAATTTTATTTAATGAGTTTATGACAATACAAAAAGGCATTGACCTGTAATTGAAATAAAAAATTCTGGTTCTTCTATGACGTAAATTTCTCCCCTGTCAACTTGTTTTTGTTTGATATTAAATGCAGCTTAACAATTAAATCGTTTTTTGTTTTGATTCTGTAATTTTTGTTCTTGCAAGTCCTTGTTTGTATATCTGCATGTTCTAATAGAGATTGTGTGATTTAGGAGGGATTTTGATTCTGATAGAGAAAGAGAGGTAAAGGAATATGAAGCTCGGCCTGTTACAAATACAAAGGGCAAGAATAACACGAAAGCAGAGGCCGAGTAAGTGGATACACTATTGGGTTTCCAGCTTCTTTCTCATTTGGGTGTTTAACCTGATTAACTTCTCTTATGATGTTACAGGTACCCTAAGGGTTTAATTGTTGCATTCACGTTAAAGAGCTTGTCTGGTAAAGGTCCTGCAGTGGTTAGTAGTACGCCTGACAATGCCAATGATAGTGCAAATGGTAGTACTGAAGAAACAGAAAAGAAAGTGTCAGAAGATGTTAACGGGGCTAATGAAGATGTAGAAGTTTCTGGAGAGGATGTTAAGGATAAGGTAAGTTCTGATGAGAAGAATAGTTTGGATGAAGTGAAGGAAGCTGGAGATGAGGAAAAGCCTTCTGAAGGTTCCGTTCCAAAGGGTGGAGAGAAGGAAGAAAGATTGAATGCTGCTGCATATAAAGACAACATGGATGTTGTTTTGCGTGAGGATTTGAAGGCTGTCTTTGAAAAGTTTGGCACCGTAAAGGTATCACTATTATTGTCTTACTTTTTTGCTTGAATTTCTCTTTGCCGTGCGTCATTAATTCGGTACTTTCAAAAAAATTAATTCGGTACTCTCTAAGAATTTGTAGGTAGATTCTTTGCATTCGTCATGGTTGAGTGTATTGTGGTTAATTGGTTTTTTTTTTTACTCGTTTCTGTCATGTAAAGTACATTGATTTCAAGATCGGAGAAGAATCAGGATACATTCGGTTTGAAGAACCTGAAGCAGCTCAGAAAGCACGCGCGGCTGCAGTCTTTACCGAGCAAGGAGGTCTGGCTGTGAAGAATTTCATCGCTACTTTGGAACCAGTCAGTGGTAGGCAGCAACTGTCATCTTTATTTCATTTGTAGTTTTTCATCCCGGAGCCTGATGTGTCACAAATACTAGTTTTCTCTTCTCTTGTGTTGAATGCTGTTTTACATGCTATTCTTTCAGGTGAGGCTGAAAAGGAGTACTGGAACCTCTTCCGTGGCAACCAAGAAAAGTTCCGCGATAGTAAGAACCACCGCGGAGGAAGGTTAGCGTAGTTCTTTGCTTGCCCATCGCCCAATCGCTGTTGTCGCTTTCACCGGATTTAATCTGCAATTCCCATATCTTATTTTCCGATTTATGTTTTGCAGGGGAGGCAAGCACCATAGGGGTGGGTGGAAAGGCCGCTCAAGAGACGATAATTCCGGGGGTCGCCCGAATAAAGTCCGCAGATTTTGATCGACACGAGAGCCATTCCCCTCGATCCTATTTCGGATAAATTTTGTGCAATACCTTATAGAGATTATTAGCACAATTGCTTTTCGATAGAGCCCGGTCTCTATTAGCTATAAAAAGCATGGTATTTTTTGCATCGTTTCGAACATTAATATAGTTCTAGTACTTGTCCGTCTAACTCGAATTATATAATTCAAAGGTTGTTTTCTTAATTTTTTTCTTCTTTCTTATTTCTCTTTACCTATGTTTGAAGATTTCGCTAGTTTTATTGAAGCATTTAAATTCTCAGAACATCGTGAAAGTTGGCACTTCAAGCGTTTTTTCAAGTTCACTTGCATTTTCATTATAGATTTGGTGTTAAAAATATTTTCACAACAAACACTTTCAACCATTTTAAAATTATTGGAATTTAGTTATTTTCATTTTTGTAATCTCAGTTGGGTAGGTGGTGACTTTTTAAAATGATCATTTAATAATGTAACAGGAGTCTTGAGTATTTGAATTAATGAAACGGACATTTGCAAATTGCAATATCCATTTTATCCTAATAAGATATTTGACCAAACTAATCACTCCTGGTTTAAATCTCCCTATTTTCTCTTCCTAAATAACCTTTTTTAAGGTCTCAAGTTTTATTTTTTTCCATAACCATCCCTCTATACATATATACATTGTCGTTTGAGCTTTTGCTGACACTTTAAAAATAGAGAACTTTAACGAAAAATCATATTTTTACATTAAAAAGTCAATCCTGAAACTATTCATTTTATCATTTATTTTGTATTTATCGTTAAAACTAATAATTTTCAAATTTTTTCTATTGATTTTCCTTTAAAAATAATATTGTGTACTCTAAATTTCAAAAATGTTGCTCTCGTCACTCTTTTTATATCCAATTTTGTTTTTCAGCTCACAAAAGTACTAAGTTTATTATTATTTATTCAAATTTAACATTTGATATGATTTTATTTATTTATAAAATATAAAATAAATAAATAAAACTCAAAAGTGCCAGGATTGGTCAACGGATGGACAATAGTTAGTGGATTGAGATATGCGGTTGCTTTTCAGAAAACGGCACCATAATTACGAAATCGTTTCGTTTTTGCTGAAATTAAAATCTCAAAATCCTAGCCACGAGCTAGTGATCCAGTGATAAAATACGAATTACGAAATATTTTTAAAACTAAAAACTGAAGGTCTTAGGTTCGAAACCCACTGTTAGTGTGAAAGCTAGACTTGTGGCAAATGGAAGATTGAAATGCCTCTGAGGATCTTCCCGGCCCCCGAAACCTGTTAATGGTGTGGAAGCTAAACTTGTGGTCAGGGAAGGTTGAAAATGCCTCTGTGAGTCCTCCCAGCCCTCGAAAGAAATGGATAACTGTGACTTGCCACAGGTTGTCTTTTAAAAAAAAAAAAAAAAAATCTCAAAACCGTAATATTGACCCAAAAAGAAAAAGGGAAAATAAAAGTAAAAGGGAGGAGAAAATTTATTTGTCCCGTTGAAATTTAAAAAAAATTAGGTGGTAAGGCAGGTCTCGGTAGGGCCGTCATCAATTCATATGTGGAAAAATATCCACCGTTGGTTATTTCAAACCTGCTCGACCTTTAACTCCAGGTTTGAAACTCCCACAGTCCGCCCCTTTATTTTTGAATAGAGCTCCGGACCGTTTCATTCTCACTCCTCTCTCTCTCTACTCCGCACTGTGTGTGGGCAGATCTCTTTTCAAATTTTCCATTTCTTCGCTTTCGATCTTCAAATGTGCTCTTTTGCGATCGCGTCGTCGACTTTCTCTCTCCGTGGAATCTCTGCTCTTCGCTCTTCCAAGCTCGGTTCGGTCAGTGATTTAGGGTTTTCACTTGATTGAATTTGAATTCTCTTTTTTTGTATTGATCCCAATTTTTTTTATTGAATCGATTTAATTGAAGCTTTTTCTGGCTCGGATTTTAAGTTCTCTGCGAGTTGGGTTTATTTGAATTTGAATTCTTGGATAATTTATTCGTGTCTGAGGGCTTAATCTGCTGGTTTTTGATACAGTTCTCATTGATTTTCAGTTAAACTTGAGTTTGATACAATCAGTTTACAAATTTACTCAATCCCATTCTTCAGTTTGAAACCGAGGACTGGCTGTTGAAGTTGTAGTGGATACAATTTGTGTACCAACTTTGGTTTTATTTTTGAATTACTAAGCTTTGGCTGAATCAAATCACAATTGAGCTTAGATTATCAATTCTTAATTTGTAGTTTATTAGTTCTCCATATGGGGGTTTCATTTCTTGATGAGTTTCTACACTTTTGAGCTTAATGTCTATTAACTCTCTTGTGTTTTTGCAGTTTGTGGGTCTTCTGTGCAACAAGTTCGGCCCCACCATTGCTTAGGGTGATTATCATGATTTGGAGTCCAAATACTAGAGAGAATCGTCGAATAGGAATCGGGGTATGCAGCTTGACTTGTGTGTTGTTTAACTATGGAAGGTGAAAGAACAAGTTCTACTCCTTCAGAAGCGCTCGGTGACAGCATTCAGAAAGTTCGAGCTCTCCATGGGTAATTCTGTTGAAGACTATTCATTGTTTTGTTGATGTCATTACCACTTGTCCATATTCCTTTGACAATTTGCTTCATTTAAAATTGTTTTACTTCATGTTTATTCCTGTCAACCTACTCAATCATCTTCAGTGAAATTAAAGAAGAATCATGCACCACAAGGATGTGTTCAGTGTTCTGTAAAAACTGTTAAACTAAAGTGCACATGTTTATTGATCATTAAGACATTGTCTCAGCAATTACAAGGGTGTTGTGTGTGAGTGCATGTGTGCATTGTTAAATTCTCGACCTTCTATGTTATAGGACTCTCTCTCTCTCTCTTGTTTTTTTTTTTTTTTTTTTTTGGTGTATGGTGAAATTCTCCTCGACAGGGAATTAGTTATACGACTCAGTTTTTGTCTGATATTTAAGCAACTCTTTTGTAGGAGGACTAGTGGGCCTACAAGGCGTTCTACGAAAGGACAATGGACACCTGAAGAGGTAAATTTTCTTTTAAAATAACATGCTGTCAAAAAGATGCATAAGTTTATGGCTTGGTGCGTATGACCTTCGCGGTCGGAATTTTACAGTGCAAATTTTTAAATTGCTTTAGCTGCTTTATTTGATACATCATTGATATTTAAATCTCAAAATACTGTGTTTTTGTTTAATACATTCTCCTAGCTACATGCGTATTTGTCATTCATTCGTTATCCCTCTTTCTTTATGGAATATGCGGCGCACAATAATATTCTCTGTCCATTCAGGATGAGATCTTGCGGAGGGCTGTTCAGCGTTTTAAAGGAAAGAATTGGAAAAAAATAGGTATTATTGTGTTACTAATGTGTCCATCTCTATTAGCATGCCATGATACTAAAGATTGTTTTCACTAAAGTTTAGCCCTGTTCTCTCTCTCTCTCTCTCTCTCTCTCTCTCTCTCTCTCTCTCTCTCTCTCTCTCTCCCCCCATTATTTGAATTGACCAAAGATTTTTATCTCAGTTGATGCTACTTATTATTTATCTATGTTCTGTTCATTTTTTAATTGGAATCTTGGCTATTTGTAGCGGAGTGTTTCAAGGATCGGACTGATGTGCAATGCCTACATAGATGGCAGAAAGTCTTGAATCCCGAACTGGTCAAAGGTCCATGGTCTAAAGAGGTATCGCACTACTTGCATCTTATTCTTGTGTTTGTTCTGTTGCCTCATTTGTTTGTTAAGATTTTTTTGTCGGATCAACTCATATTTCTCTTTTTTACATGCAATGTTTCCTTAATAGTTGTTTCTGCAAAATTGATTAGGAGGATGAAGTTATTATTGAGTTGGTGAAAAAATATGGTCCAAAAAAGTGGTCCACTATTGCACAGCATTTACCTGGACGTATTGGTAAGCAGTGTCGGGAAAGGTATGATAACAGAATTTCTTGTGGATGATTTCATTGATACAATCCTGTTACTCTTCAATCCTGATCTAGTATTTGTTTCTTTTTCTTACCATGTGGGAACTACTTTTAGGTGGCATAATCATCTTAATCCTGGCATAAACAAAGAGGCATGGACACAGGAAGAGGAGTTGGCTCTGATACGTGCTCATCAAATGTATGGGAACAAATGGGCAGAGCTAACGAAGTTCTTGCCTGGAAGGTATGCCCATACATTATTTAGAGGCAAAGAGTCTGTTATTTCTATGTACACTTAAAAAAAATTGAATGTTTTCCATTGCTACTACTGTATGTCCTTTTACTCTGGTGCACTGGCAACAATTGTGATATATCTATACTTGCATGGTCAACAGGACAGACAATTCTATAAAAAATCACTGGAACAGTTCTGTGAAGAAGAAGTTGGATTCTTACTTGAAATCGGGTTTACTTACACAGTTTCAAGGGATGCCTCATGTTGGAAATCAAAACCAACACATGATGTCATCTTCTTCAAGAATGCAGAGCAGTGGAGATGATAGTGGTGCCAAAGGTGCAGAAGTAGAAGAAATTTCAGAATGCAGTCAAGATTCAACTGTTGCTGGTCACTATCTCTCAGCACCTGAAATGGCTAATGTGGTACCACATACTAGAGAGGAGTTTGGGAATAATGATGTTTCCCGTTTAGCGAATGACCCAAGCTGCAGTCCAGCATCTTGTTCAGAACCATACTACCCATCTATGACTATAGGAGATGCCAATTTTTCCATTCCAGAAATACCTCCTGAATTGGTTTGCTCCAAATTCCTGGAACAAAATTTCTCACATGATGCTGGAGCTTCGATGAGTGGGGATTTCCAGTTAAATTTGCATGAGTTACCTAACATTTCTTCACTAGAATGTGGCCAGGAATCATCAAGGATGTACACTCATTGTATGAGGTCTAATGAGAGCCATGAAGGGGTGGAGGCTCCATTTCAAACTTCAACTTCCATGGGTAACATGGCCTTCGGTTCGGTTAAATCAGAGCACATGTTGATATCTGACGATGAATGCTGTAGGGCATTATTTTCAATGAATGGTGGGTGTTTTCCCTCTAGAGATTTTGCAAATTGCTCAAACATAGTTGATTTAGGTGCTGGCACAGATTCAGTACTTCTCCAACCCGCAAACCTCCAAATATCTGAAACTGGCAGAACTTCAGCTTCACAATCATATCATCCCCTGAATTCTGGTGTAATTGGAACTTCTTGCTCTCAAGTAGTTTCTGCTCATGAAAATCCACTGATATATGCTGGAGAACCTACTCATTTATTCAGAGTTCAAGACCAAGAGTTTGTGACAAGTTTAAATGATGGATTTATCTATAATAACGAGTCTGCCAGTTCTCCCTGCAAATCGGATCTGGTTAATGATTCTTCAAAATTAGTCCCTGTAAATACATTTGCTTCGGGATTGGATTCGCAAACTTGTCCTGTGGATGTGAGTTCAAATGAGCAGACAGAACAGCAGGATGCTGGAGCTCTATGTTATGAGCCTCCTCGCTTTCCAAGCTTGGATATTCCATTTTTTAGTTGTGATCTTATACAATCCTGTAATGACATGCAGCAAGAATATAGTCCCCTTGGCATTCGTCAGCTGATGATGTCTTCTATGAATTGCCTCACTCCCTATAGGTTATGGGATTCACCCTCTCGTGAGGGTAGCCCTGATGCCTTGCTAAAAAGTGCTGCTAAAACTTTTACAGGCACACCATCTATTTTGAAGAAACGACACCGAGATTTGTTGTCTCCATTGTCGCCATTATCAGATAGAAGAATTGATAAAAGGCTTGGGACTGACGTGACCTCCTGCTTGGCCAGAGATTTTTCACGTCTTGATGTTATGTTTGAAGACACTGAGAAGAAAGAAGATTCCCTTTCTCCATCTTCTGATCAGAAAAGAAATTCTGATGCCTCTGGTGAAAATAAAGAGAATAAGGGTACGTGTGAAAACAAAGTAGAAAAAGGGATTGACAGCACTGCAATGTCTGATGATGGAACTGCACAGAGAGATTTTGATGACGGTCAATCCCGGGAAAAGGGAAAGCAGTTCCAACAAACTGCTGATGTTGATGCTAAGAGTAAGGTTGATGTCGTCCCAACTACACAAAGTGTGAGTTTCCCTTGCATTTATTTTGCTGGCTTACTGGCCAATCACTTAATGTTGGTGGATTTTATATTGCATTTGTTTGTAGTATAAATTCTCTTATTGCACTTTTCAGGCACAACCTTCTGGAGTACTTGTTGAACGTAACACAAATGATCTGCTACTAAATTCTCCCGATGTAGTTGGATGTAAAGCTGAAAAACCCTTCAGCTCAACTGCTAGAACTCCTAAAGATCAGTTACGTAAAAGCTTTGAAGCCACCAACCCAGGAGTTCCTTCGAAATCTTTTTCTGCAAGACAAGGCTCATCTGTTAAAACCCCCACTATATGCGTAAAGAAGCATGGAATTCTCGCAGATAAATGTGTACAGTCTGATTCTACGTCAGCTCCACCAGAGACTGATGGTGCCAGCAATGATGTCAATATTGAAAGCATGTATGATTTAGTCTTTTGTCAATGTCATTGTTTCCGGCATATTCAGTATTGCCTTATGATTTCTTGTAGTTCTAGAGTACTCTCAATATATGATCCTGATGGGTTTCTTTGGTGACGGTGTTTGTTTTTCTAGGTTTGGTGGTACTCCTTTTAAGAGAAGTATCGAATCTCCTTCGGCATGGAAATCTCCTTGGTTCATCAACTCCTTTGTCCCCGGCCCTAGAGTTGATACTGAAATTACAATTGAGGTAACCACAATTTCTGGCAGATGATTATCTTGTCAAATTACACATGGTCGTGGGTCTGATATTAATTAAATCCAACGCGATTTTCCTCTCTCCAGGATATAGGGTTTTTCATGAGCCCAGGGGAGAGAAGCTACGATGCCATTGGGCTGATGAAACAGATAAGTGAGCAGACTGCTGCAGCCTATGCCAATGCCCAGGAGGTGTTGGGAAATGAAACTCCTGAAAGTTTATTCCGGGAAAGACAGAAAGACCGAGGTGTTGCGGGCCCTGAGAACAAGCAGGGGTCGCCTAATCAGCCAGGGAGTAGTTCTCTTTCGGCTCCCAATGTTTTGGTATGATCCATTTTTCTTCGTCCAGCGTTTTCAGTTATTTCTTGAAAGGGTTTGTGTTCTTATCATTGTAACGAAATCAGCTAATCATCTAGGTAATTTTTTCCGCAGGTGGAGTGTCGCACCCTCGACTTTAGCGAATGCGGGACGCCCGGGAAGAAGGGAACAGAAAACGTAAAGTCTTCCTCAAATGCCAAGAGCTTCTCGAGTCCGACTTCTTATTTGTTGAAGGGTTGCAGATAAATAGCTTCCTGTAAGAAGGTTGCCTTACTTCTTGCTTGGGTTATTTGTTATCCATATATATATATATAAAATACATATGTATGTAGTTCTTTCTCCTTTTTTTTTTTTTTTTTTTTTTTTATTCTGTTTTTTTGTGTTTTTCAATTTTTTGCTGCAGCGTCTGGATCCGGTTAATCAATTAATTGAAAAGGAAATTTGTTCATGAGCTATTCCATGTTCTTATATTCGTGTTTTTTGTTACCCCACTTGAAATTTAACTGTTCCAGTTAGGATTACATTCTTCTTACCCTAAAAAAAAATAAAGGGTAAATTACACTTTACCACCGGTTTGAGATCGATTTCAATTTCTTACAACATCTTTAAAACATTTCATTTTCATACTTCAAGTACTATTTTATTTCAATATAGTATATCTGTTACATTTTTCATCCATTGATCCGTTAAGAGCTAACGTGATTGTCAAATTTGTGCCATGTGACAAAAAAAAAAATATTCATTTAAAAATAATTAATTAAAGAAAACTTATTATTATTATATAAAAAAAAAAACCAACCTAGAACCGCCGACCCACCTCCCTCCCTGCAACCACCTTTCCCCCTCCCACCTCCCACCCCGCCTTCTCCCTCTCCTCCCTCTTCACCTCTCTCCGTTTCTCCCTCAACTCATCACCACGCAACTCCTCTGGCTTATCAGGCGATGCAAGGCCTATGGCGTTGCTGCAACCCATCTTCCCCCCCCCCCCCCACCCCCACCCCTCTTCTCCCTCCTGAGCCTCCCAACTTCGGCCTTACCGCCATCACTGTCGACAGTAGCAACCAGCTCGCCCGAGTGGTCTCCCTCGGCGACCGGGAACATTGGCCCTAGTGGACGTCGGCTCTGGCGCCTCTTGATGTTGCTGAGCTTCATTTTTGGCGGTGGGTGATGAGGGATTTTTTGGGAGGGGTGAGGGGGATGGGAGAAGGGGGTGGGTGATGATGGATGGGAAAAGGGGGTGGGTCGGGGAAGACTATTTCTGTTTTTTTTTTTTTTTTAAAATAACTTTTCTTTAATTAAATATTTTTAATTGAATAAAAAAAAAATTTGTTGCCACGTGACACAAATGTGATAGCCACGTCAACTTTTAACGGATCAATGGATGAAAAATGTAACAAAAGTACTATATTGAAATAAAATAGTACTTAAGGTATGAAAGTGATATGTTTTAAAGATATTGTAAGGAATTGAAATCGATCTCAAACCTGAGGTGGTAAAGTGTAATTTACCCAAAAATAAATTACTTTCTACCATTGGTTAAGTTTGAAGACCGTTTGGGAAGGAGAGATTTTTCAGGATGACTGGAACACGAGGTGGTACACCACGTGTCACTATACAAATGATGGAATATGTGTATTAATAATTTAATAAATAAAACTTTTCACCACATATATAAAAACATTTGATGTATTACCTGTGTTTAGGTCGCACTAAAAAATTTCTCTTTGGAAAGCGCTTTTCTAGACAACACATCTTATGGTGTATCTAGTAGGAGCGCTTTTATTATAAGCACATCGTAACTTTTACGAAATTCAAGTACTGTTTTATGAAACATTTGGGGTGTGTTCTTGAGAAAACTTTTCTTTGAGCCAGAAGAAGTTAGAAGTGTTTTTATTCATCGGAGAAGAAGTTAGAAGTGTTTTTATTCATCAGAAAGCGCTTTAGCCTTCCAAAAACAATTCTAATTTTCTAAGTATCGAGTTTCTTTTTGGTAGGTTACTAAGCAATCTGGTTTTATAAACAATCTTCATTGTTAAAATCTTAACCGTTTATTTTTCAAATTACTCCATCTTCCCATACTATTGAAATTGAAAAGCATCCAAAAATTATGAAACAAAGGATCCTCCAAAAACTTTTAATTTGACATGAATATTTCTTATGAATGCATATAAAGAGGTAAAACATCACACAAATCCTCCAGATTTTCTACATTTTATGATACTCGGCCAAATCTTTAACCTCATCTAATGAGGTAAAACAATTATTACAAGAAAACTGCAGAAAGGGAAGAGTCCAACATTGGAGTTGGCTCACAAGAAGAAAACGCTGCCTTCCAAACATATGATTATGCAGCGCGAGTAACAGCGGCATGTATTGCATCGGTAAGATGAGGGACGGTCCTTGAGCTCAGACCCGCCATGCTAATCCTCCTGCAAAAACGAAGAACGAAAATTAAGTCGATCCTGCAAATCTTCACACTCTATTCGCGTCGAGATGTTTTTGGATATTAATTACCCGTCGGATGTCATGTAAATATGGTACTCTTTAGTCATGAAAGCAACTTGCTCGGAGTTCAATCCGGTGAAGGTAAACATTCCGATTTGCTTGATGATGTGGCTCCAGTCACCAGGTGTGCCTGCAGAATATAAAACTCAGCGAGATGGAAATAACTGTGCAAACTGCTACGTAAATGCATATTAATTATGTTGTCTTTCTTCGCCTTTCCTTTTCTATTCGATGTCGATTAACAAAAAATTTGTATATATCCAGAGGGAAATACTCACCCTTAGCACGCAAGGATTCAAAAAGCTGATGCCGCATGCTGATGATACGATCAGCCATGGCCTTCAGCTCAACTGTCCATTCGTTAAACAAGTCCCTGACCACATAATACAAAAGGTGAGGAGGCAACTAGAACTCAAAATAGTGAAGAAAAAACAAAATTCGGGTTGGAACAGGTATTTGAACAAGATTCAAAGAGTACCTATCCTTGAGAATGGTGGCTACAATGGATGCACCGTGAATGGGTGGGTTCGAGTACATGGGCCTGATCACCAGCTTCACTTGGCTCTCAACCTTGCTTGCAACATCAGCATTCTTGCAGACCTATGTTCAAGTAGAAATTTCGACAACGAATACGATCAAGAGACAATTTAAGATGTATGCCAATTACGGAGTTCTTTTTCGTATTAAATTTTTGTGGGATGCATCAAAATAAGGGAAATCGCAACTGAAAGTTATGGAATGAGTCTTACAATGCTTAAGGCTCCAACACGTTCGCCGTACAGACCCATGTTTTTTGCATAACTTTGAGCAATAAGGCACTCTCCACCATCAGCAGCAAACCTACGAACAGACTGTGCATCTCCATCCAAACTTCCACTAGCAAAACCCTATGAAGAAAAGAAAACAATTCACCATGAGAAGTTGGAATAGCATGACGTTAAACAGAAAGAAGAATCAAGAGTTGGAACTTTATACGCAATCTACCTGATAAGCACTGTCGAAGAAGGGTAATAATCCTCTTGATCTCACAAGCTGTCTGATCTGCTCCCACTGCTCAAGGGTTGGATCAACACCAGTGGGGTTATGAGCACATGCATGGAGAAGTACAATCGCTCCAGCTGGGGCAGAGCTGAGGTCTTCCAAGAGGCCTGTTAAACGAAACGAAAAGAGTATTAAAACAGGACGAAGAATAGACACGTTATAAGGCCTGCTGCCAATTACCCCACGAGGGAAGAACTACTAGTAAATTAAGAAAAAACTACCGGTTCACTTTTAACGAAAAACCACATTTTTACCTTTACCTGACACTATTCACTATACCTTTAAAAAGGACTTTTCGTTAAAAGGGAAGTTTTTTTGGACTTTTCATTAGTTTTCCTAAAACCATATGGCAGAAGATGAAATAGTTGGGGCAAAGAAATTCAACTGTGAATGACACAATAAGAAACTATGAACAAGTCCAGTTCTAAACCTTGGAAGTTGAGGCCACGAGTTGCTGGATCATAATACCGGTAACTTCTCACAGCCAACCCTGCCAGAGTGAAAACTTTGGTGTGGTTTCCCCATGTCGGCAGGGGTATGTATATTGTGCGCTGCAGTGAAATCAATACGGTTAAGTTCGCTGAACTATAATCTACACAATAGTAGAAACAAGAGAAGATGCAACAAGTAAGCACTTACTTCATGATAATGCCTTGCCAAAAATTCACCTCCAACTCTCAATGAGCCAGTTCCCGATAGACATTGGACGGTAGTAATCCGGTTCTCTTGAATAGCGGGGCTGTATCAAACAACTGATCAATACACCTCCATACAAAACATGATAAAGAAAAAAGGATTCGATGAGATATCAATCCGTCCTCTATACCTGTCAGCACCAAGAATCAGCTTAGCGCTCAGCTTATTGAACTCTGCCAGTCCAACAATTGGAAGGTATTCCTTAACACGAGACCTGGGTGTAATGAGGAATGCACAAATCAGGTTAGCGTCTTAAATTAATAGCGAAATGAGTTTACCGACAATGACATAGCTTACATGTCATTAACGAGCAGCTGCTCTGCTTTTCTCACCACATTAAGAACAAGTGGTTTTCCCTCCTGCCATTCCATGGCAACAAAACAAGTTAAGAAATTAACGCATACACAAATGACGATAACAAGCCATTCCCTTTTTAATACACGAAAATACGCATAATTTTGACAATGAAACGAACATCAGCTCTGCGTGTGAGCGGAAACCATTCGATTTCCATACATTAGAGAAGATCGATTTCGCTAACAATACCTACTACAACTTCACGAATCATGTTAAATTCAGTACATAAAGGGACTCACCTCGGTTCGATAAGCGCCAACACCCAAGTTCAACTTCAGAGGGCTTGGATCTTTGTTATACGCAACAGTAACCTGTTCATATAGTCAAAAATCGGATATCAATCAATCAATTGACGGAGATTAATACGATAGGTGTTCGGATAAAGATAAACAAGCGCGATCAAACTAGTATATGAATCACGATCAACATAAAAGCTAACATTAAAACACTCCGAAATCGAACACCGAAAAAGATTTTGGACCCGAACGATCAAATTACTGTTCAAACATTCAATCCATTACCAAAATTTGAAAACTGTTCAGCTTAATCGCAACCGAAATCGAAACTCCATCACTACAAATTACACGAAAATCTGAAATCTCATTAACTGATTCAAGCAAAGATCAAACACTTTGAGAGAGATAGACAGAGGAAGAGAGAGAGTACCCCAAGGATTGGATCCTCGGGAGCGCGAACGACGTGAGCAAAGACGGAATTGGCGTGGGCGGAAGCTGGCGAGGCAGAGATGGATTTGTTGTGAGCATCCATGGCGGAGGACGATTGATCTTCTTCGGCAGCGAGGTGTCGTATCAGAGCGCTTAGCCTCCGATCACTACTCGTAGAAACAGAAGAACTGTGGGCGCGGGGTGATGTTAACTGTGGGCGCATGTTAGGCAGTTTTATTCGTTCCAGGGCTTAAAATACGCCTTTTTTGAGTTTTAGTGCGCTCGCTGTGTAAAGTGTCTTCCGCAGTTGGGCAATATAAAAGGAAAGAAAACGATTTGCTTTCCTTAATTGCATACGTGGCTGACGACGTGGCGCGTCGTGGGCCCCGCTAGAAATTCTCTGTTTCCAACTCTGCACGATCCGCCGTTGGTTTTATGTGGTATGGGATTCTTAGCCATCGGATTGAGATTGTTTTTTTTTTTTTTCCTGCTACGAATTGATGTTGTTACCCGTGACGAGAAAAACCGTTTCGGTGGGCACGTGCATCGAGGGCACGTGGCTTCGGCCTTATCGATATTATCTAATTTGGGTGGGTAGGGCAGTCCCTTCGGGGATATCCGATAAAATTTTGGTAGGCACGTGCATCGAGGCTGTGGGTATGGGCTGAATCTCTGCCTCTTGTTTGTAAGCGTACAAGCATCTCTTCCCATTATAAAAGCCCATGGGCTTTAGGCCCGTCCAGTTATACCCACGATACTGGGGTTGGGAGAAATTAAACTAATGAATCTGGGGTGGGGGAAAATTAAACTTACGACTTCGAGTGTAAGCGTAAATGCATTTAATTTTCTTTTTCAATTGTGTATTGTGTATTGTATATGCAAATGTATTATTTGAAGTTGTTGTCTCAATGATTCGTTAAAAGTTAAAACACATCTTTTAAAAGCCCAACACATTATACACATAGGTAATTAAGTGCTTTTTAGGTTTAAATACACGTACTTTTCTCACATTTTGAATTGAAAACACAGAAAAAGTCACATATTCTACACGATTGTAAATTAAAATAAATATTAAAATTATATTAAACGTTAAAAAAATAAAGTATGCTTTAAGCAAAGATCTCGAGTAGTATGTATGTATTTTTAATATACTATTCCAGTCTCTTATTTTATTATCTGTGTTCTTAACCAATTAAGCTACAACTTGAGATCATAAGAGTAGGCGGTGGAGAAAATTAAACTTATGATCTCATGTGTAAATAATATATGCTACTAACCAACCAAGTTACAAGCATGTTGCTGGCTTTTTTCCATTTTTAATACAAATAGGCAACAAACCAGCACTAGTAACCCTTGGATTACAAGAGAGTTACAATACGGCCACTTTATGCACTTCAAAATTGGCTTAGAGATGAGTGGTCAAAGCTGCATGGATTGCATCTACAAGATGAGGAACTGCCTTGGGACCAAGACCTGTCAAGGTAGTCCTCCTGCACAGTAACAATAAGCGTGAGTAAACTATGCCCTAATGTAAGATGACGATGTTCGATCTATGACACTGCCGATGGACCCAACGCGGACCGCAAGACGGTGACCCTACAATATACAGCAGACTAAACCAATTTCTCAGGTACAAGATCCTGCAGGCTTTACCAGTTGAGGGATCTTATAAAACTGCAAAGTTGAAGCTGAAATCGAGCTTAAACGAAACTGTACCATACCTGCTAAGCAATATCAAAGAAAGGTAACAACCCTTTTGATCTTATCAATTGTCTTATCTGCTTTCACTGTGGCATCGTTGGATCAACACACCGGTGGGGTTATGCGCACATGCTTGGAGAAGCACGATGGCTCCTGTTGGGCCAGAACGAACATCTTCCAGCATTCCTGTCATTCACTGAGACTGGAACTAGAAGATGGAAAGCATTATCGATCTTCTGACAGAAATAAACGATAAGTCCACTGAAAATACAATCTACAATAGAAGAGAGGGATGCAAGGTAATGGTATACAAAAGAAGGAAAATACAAGTAGCATTTATGTACAAAAACTTACCTTCAAAGTCTAGTCCGTGTGTTCGTGGATCATAGTAACGATATGTCTTCATAGCTAGACCTGCTGCATTGAAAAAATTCGGGTGGTTTCGATAAGGTGTCTGGGATATGTACACTGTATGATGATGCTAAACTGCTCTAATACGTAGGAGAGCGAGTTTATCTCGTGTGGATCAACCAAGATAACTAGACACACAAATATTCAAAGTTTTAAGCAAATGTAATACTGGTGTGAATTTCGGTATCCCATGAACCATCGAGTCTTTGAACTATACACAAAGAAATCCAAGCTTTAACAAAGTGTGGGAAAATCTGATTTCCTTACCACGGGAATTGTTGCTTCGGGAACCTGAGGAATGTGTGCAAATGCAGAACCGCCATGTTCAGACGCCATGATTTCCGCTGAGAGAGTGGCAGTCATGAAATCGTCAGTAGAGTTTTGGACCTGGATGGCGGGGGTGCTGAGCTGAGATTTGGAGTTTATGACAAGCGGTTGTTGGTTTTCAACGGTAAAAGCTTTTACCATTTCAGCGACAGTGAACTAATGGCACTGCCAAGATTATATACTTCTAAACCCCTTCAACTAAATACAAACATGCAGGGGACCCTAAACCCAAAACTTATATACTTCTGCCCTAACTAAGGGTGACTCTTCTTTGAAAACGCATTCTGAAAAATCTTTGTACATTTGAAAAAAGGCTTGAGCGTGGTGGAGATTCAAATTCTGGTGATGAAACTTCGTAGTTTCTGAATCCATGTCTTGATATATCTTGTAACGATTGTGTAGGTGCTGCTAGAAATGAGTATCTGAAGTTTGTGACATCAGAAGTGTTGAAATGTTCCGGCCTCGGCTCAGAACCAATGGCCCAAAGAATGATTGCCAGCACGATAGCCTTGATCTGCAAAATGAACTTGTGTTTAGCTCAAAGGCGCAGGAAATTCTGTAGTGCAACATTGTCTGAACCGTTAAGTCACCAAAATTATGATGATCTAACGGTTCAGACAGTGTCCGAAGTTGAGTAAAAAAGCGGGCTTTTTTTGTACCTGCGGTATCAAAATGAGAATTACAATGAGGCGGCATATGTTTAGATGAAACCTCAAGAAGTTTTTGAACAGGGTGTGATCCTCATCAATGTACTTGGCAAATTGCTGTGAAAAAAGCAGCTTCTTGAAAAAGTGATTACTAGTTAATGGCTACCAATCTAAAAAGACTGAATGCAGTCCATGAAGGCATACCACTTCCCAGTCCATCCTATAGAAAATTGAGACAATCACTACAACTTCAAGGCAAAGAAGACAGAAGACGAAGATTATGTACTAATTAAAATTGATCAAGGACAAACCAGATTGATGATATTTATGTAAATATTCATAAAACTAAATTCAAACTGCTAAAAAGTGGTAAAAAGTTGAAGGAAAAAAGGCATAAACGTTTGGATGGCAATTTTGACACTCATCTTCAAGTGTTCTGCACTCAAAGGGAGGAGTGCAGGAGATTAAAACGAGTGTGAAAATCACCGCCCAAGTTTTTTTTCAAACATTGTAAACGAAGATTTGAAGCCAAATGTCAATCGAAAAGCTCTAAACACCAGAAAGGATACAATGAAGAGAATAAAACTGCTGACGGAATTGGCAACAATATGACCGCAAAGGGTGCTGAGGCAGACGGCAATTCCCATACCTAAACATGTATATATAAACCTGTCAAACAAAATTGCAACTGATGACTTTCGAACAAATGCAAAATATAACAAGATTAAAGAAAAACTGCAGGAAGCCTCTGCTCTATAGGTCTATCACAAAAAACAGCAATAAACCTTCTCGTTTTCTTTGATACAAGCGATATTGGAGAGTGGAAGATTCGAATACAGAACCTCAGAATCACGCAAAGCATGAAAATATGAATTCACAATTCAACAAAAGTAAAAGATGGAAAAGAAAGATATAATATATGTATATGTGTATGGATATGTGTATATATATTTACCAGGGCTTAGGGATAATTGAGACAGGAGGGAGCTCGGAGACTCCAACTTGCCATTTCTTGGAGAGCCAGAGGGAGTAGATGATGACTGCAACTCCACAAACATTGACAAATAAATTCAAAGCTCTCATGGAGTAGTTCAAGCAACACCTTGCACTGATCACCATTTCTCTATCACACCAGTCAGCACTACTCTGTCTGTGTTGCTATAGCCCACACCTATTACAAGCTACCTATATAATAAACAATAATAATATTCTACCTTTTCTTCTTGAGAAAAAATCAATAGGTTGGAGGAAAGGAGTTGCTGGAAATGGGGGTTTGGTGATAATTTGGCATCTTGTTAGAGGGTTAGGCAACATATCCAAATCATATATGTGCCTATAACGAGATGGAACTGTGGCTACATATGAATTAGTCAGTTACATTCTGACATGACAGTGCGTGATTGGCTTGTGGTACCGTTATAACTATTAAAATGTTTATCTTCATTGAATAAAATGAATTGTTACATGGGGTATTTATACATGGCTTAACAAAAGATTAGTTGACTAATCAAATGCAACTAATTAATATTAAACTACAATTAGTTACAACTCTGTTAATAACACACTAGCTACACTCTGGACTGTTATAAAGCTGACTTGTCATCTTTGCAGTGCTGACTGGACTGCTGATCTGTGTCTTTAATAACAACAGCATTCACACCGCATCGAAGTTTATCTCAATGAAACATGACAGTGTCTAATTGGTTACCGCACTAAAATCCCACTTGTATGTAAGTCCTCAATAAAATGATTGATCCGTAAAGTGGAATTTTAAGAGATGTGATGATAACGTTGAATGTTTGGTGGAGAGTAAGTGTACATGCACTATGCAAATCCAAGTTGAAACCACACAACTAACATTCAAAAAATTAGGAGTAAAAAACTAAAGACACAGGCTTATGTCCATAATACGTCATCCAAATTTGTCATAGGAACTTGTATTTATTATTTGTGTAATATTTGACTAATTCTTGACAGGTTGAACGTTCAATATTAATTTGATCAATTTTGGACTAATTTTTTTTTTTTGTCAATTCAGCCATAAATTTTCTATCTTGATGACTAAAAATAGCATGTTGAACACGAAATTAATATATCCTTTCTAAAGTTGTTATCAACACTTTAAAAATACATTCATGCTTTTTATAAAGTGAAAACTATTGCTCGGAAATATATATATATTTTTTTAAACAAATGTATAGGAGAAGAATGGAGTTGTACAAAATAGGCAAGTGCAAATATTAATATTCTTAATTAACGGAGCTATAAGTCTGTTGCTGATAAAAAAAAATATAAAAATCAATTAGGGGCACAACTTATAAATAAGTTTAGGGTAAATTACATAGTAGCCTCTCAGGTTTGAGGTCTATTACAATCCCATACAACATCTTTAAAACATTTTACTTTCATACATTTACTTATCATTTTATTTCAATTTCATACAACCGTTACATTTTCCATCCATTGATCCATTAAACGCTGACGTGGCTGCCACATTTGTGCCACGTGGCAAAATAATAATTTTTTAATTTTTTTTTAAAAAAATCTAATCTTCCAAAAAAAAAAATTAAAAAGCTAAAAGATAACCCACCCCCATGACCCCTCCCCCCAAAACCAGAAACCAGTAAGAACCTCCCTAGCGCTCACCCTCCCTTCCCCCCCCCACCTCCTGCGTGCTGACCCTCCCTCCCATCCCCCCCCCCCGCTCTGACCCTCCCTTCCCCCTCCCCCAGCGCTCACCCTCCCTTGCGACCCACCAGAAACCAGTAAGAACCCCCCTAGCGCTGACCCTCCCTTCCCCCTCCCCAGCGCTGACCCTCCCTTGCGACCCACCTACCCACACCCTCCCCCCTCCACCGGCGACCCAGCTCACCCAGGAACCCCCACCTCTCCCAGAAACCCACATCCCTGCCTTCTCCTTCCTCTACACACACACCCCCCCCCCCCCCCCACTCCTTAAATCTGCACCCATTCCTCCCACCTCACGAACCCATAGATGACGAGATCTGGGTTTTTTGTTTTTTTTTTTGGGTTGCAGGTGGGGGTGGTCGGGGGAAGAAGCTGAAGATGGGGGAGAAGAGAGGGGAAGAGGAGGGGGGAAAGACGAACTGAAGGTTTTTTTGTTTTTTTTGTTTTTTTTTTCAGATTGCAAGGGAAAGAAGATGAAGATGGGGGGTACGGGGAGATGCATGCGTTTAGTTTTTTATTTTTATTTTTTTTAATAAGAAAATTCAGGTTTTTTAAGAAAAAAAATTTTAAATTATTTTTTTTGCCACGTGGCATACATTTGGCAGCCACGTCAGCACTTAACGGATCAATGGATGAAAAATGTAACGGTTGTATGAAATTGAAATAAAATGATAAGTAAATGTATGAAAGTGAAATGTTTTAAAGATGTTGTATGAGGTTGTAATAGATCTCAAACCTGATGGGCTACTATGTAATTTACCTATAAGTTTAATTGTAGAATGAAAAATGGTACCAAGAAAAGGACAAGGGAGAATTGACAACCATTGCGACTTGCGAGTCTAATTCTACCACTCACAAAATTAGCGGATTGAAAGAAAACGACAGGGAAATTAACGTCATCGCTGTCGTCAACTGTTGTCTTTCCCGAAGGTCAATTAGCATGAGCGACCACATCCAGGAACGACGATCCTGAAAATCTTTTAATCACATCCGTTCATCGTATTTTGTATGATCAATTTTTATCAGATATTGTTTATATTTAATTTTAAATAAAAAAATTTACAATGATTTCTAATAGCATAATATACGATGAATGAATATGATTGGAAAATTTTCAGAATCCTCGCAAAGAGGATCAAGAGAGAATCCTCATTCCACATCTAGGGCCTAATCGCATTTTGTGCATGACAATTTGATTTGTCTCATCATGTGACATATGATACTTATTTTACTCATCAATTATAAATCTGTTCATATATGGAAGAATAGTAAGAGGCATTTGAACGAAAGATAAGTTCTTTTAACGAGTTTCATAAAATAAGTATCACAAGTAATAATCCATGCCATAATTCAAACCTAACTAAAACCCGACTATATACTTACATATAAATGTCTCTTTCATCACGTGACATGTATTTTGAGAAATATCCGATGCACCCAATTATGACTTGGATTCAGGGGGAAAAAATACTTGGAAAGTTACATTTCGATAATTCTAAAGAGTTAAACGACATCCGCCAATTCAAAAGAGCAGCCGAGCAGGTACATGAGGCAGGTGATTAGCAAGAAGTAAAAAAATCTCAAAACGTCATTACACGAATCTAAACGAGCAAAAATTGCAGGAGAGGACGGTAATTTAGAAAGCGACGGATGACTCAATCAAGCTTTACCCTGTCCATATCATTGATCACCCCTTCAAGCTGTAACGAAAGAGTTCAAAGATATTAAACAGGGCGATTAACGCTGCTAATTAAGATTTCTTTAAATAAGCGAAAACAAGGAATTGTGCATACCTTGACGATTTGTCGCAAGAAGTAATCCCCATATCGTTTTGCTGGTTTTGATTCGACGACAGAAATCAAGTCCTGCAGTAGAATAGAAATATTACACGCAGAAAACATATGCGTCATCATTTACCATGTTCTAATTTACACTAGATAAGGCTAACAATTTCCCAGTAAATAAATCATCACTGATGTGAAGAAAACATAGATAGACGCAGATCCTCCAAGTGTAAAAGAAGGGCATATCAGAATAACTGAACCCATTTCCAAAGACAAGCATTCTGCATTCACACTTTTTGTTTTTCCTTTTGGGCATTGAATTGCATACTTATGTCAAACTACAGTCCGAAATCACATGTTCACTTAAGAAAACTATGAGTCGACCTAACATAACTTAAGACCAAAAAACAGAAAAGAATTGTATTTGAAATATAAAATGGGGGCGATGCTGCATAAGGCCAGCTGACGAGTTAAGGTAAAACTATTTTAGATCTTCTGAGGCAAGTTTATAGTCACCTCGACAAACGTCCCATAAACCAAGTGCATAAGGAGTTCTAGTTTCCATTAACAAGATAAAAGGTAATAGAAGAAAACATACATCGTCAATATAGAAATCCACATCAGCATTGGAGATAACTTTTCCCTCAGTATCAACAGCATGTGTCTTGTGCTTGTATGTCAACAAGATTGTCCTACAAGACAGAGTGACAAAACAACAATATTATATAATCAAAACAAGAATTAGACAAACATAAGTAACAGAATCCTCATTAAGTACCTCAACTTGGATTCATCCACTTCCATGTAGCTTGCGAGCTTTCCTACGGAGATGGATGAATAGACTTTTAAGAAGGTCCTGACGCCTGATAATAACTGTTGCTGCTTCACTTCATAAAGGAACAATTTCAATTGAAGTCTATAAGCGTCCTGCAATTGATAAATCAAATTTATTAATTGTGCGCACATGCCTGAGCTCAAACCCATTCAGAGAGAAAGACAGAGAGGATCTCCACCAACACTTTGCCTCAAATATCCGTATATCTAATAGTACGACTTCTATTTGATTTCTGTTTCCAACCTTAAAACCCCAGAGCCTAAAGACCACTTTTCTCTCTGGTATGACACCATCAAATTTCAGTCTATGGAATTTTTGTTATTGCTCAAGTGTTTGCTGATGCTATGCATCAAGTCTTCCACCAAATCATGTAAACGCATTATAACCCCAGAGCCTAAAGACCACTTTTCTCTCTGGTATGACACCATCAAATTTCAGTCTATGGAATTTTTGTTATTGCTCAAGTGTTTGCTGATGCTATGCATCAAGTCTTCCACCAACTAATGTAAACGCATTATAACCGCAACCAATAATTAGAATCATATGCACTATTCTCCAAGAAAAATCATCATATCAACAATGTAAGGTTTCACATACCTGGTTGTAGTTAACAAGGGGCTCCTCAAAACTTGGAGGGGAAGGGGTAATGAACTTAGGGCATGCATAGGAGAAGAGCTCATCATAAATAGCAAAGGCTTCATCGTCATATCTCTGCATTCTGTTCATTTTCTCACCATACTTCTCGCGCAACTGAGAGTTCACAGTTTCCTCAACAAGCTTCACTTGGGGGCATAGTGAAAGCGCAATTGCCAACAGGGCATACATCTGCTCATTCTTCTTCAGAATCTGCTCATACTGTGGAGATTTCTGATGGAACTGCTTGGTCTTGTAGATGTATAACAGAATCTTATTAAATTCCCGAATCGCTTCCACATACCTGCAGCAAAAAACCAGTAATACTTGTAAGGCTACCTAAACAAAGTTATATATGCATACACATCTAAAGCAAAACAAGGTCAAATCACAAAGAACATACAAAACGAACAATGTACCTCCGCAGCATAAGATTGGCGAAACCATAATGATAAATGGTGGTAATGTGGCTTCCAATAACAGTGGTAAAAACACCTTGTTGGGTAATGTCAATGGGCTGCAAGCACTTCAGACCGGTATGATAATCGCCCAAAAGACAATGAACTCGAAGCAAACCCACCATGCTGAAATACCCCAACACCTTCAATACATTACTGCCACCATTATAATCATACCCATCAGTGGCGGTAAACTGCTCGAGGCCTTCCTTCTCTTGCTCGAGAATCTGAACGATCATTGACTTCTCAACCAGAGCTTGCAAGAAGTTAAGCACACCATACACATTCCAAGCCTGCCAAAATAAAAAACCGCAATTATGGTCATCTCAAATAACAATGAGAACCCAATTTCGGGTGTAGGGTTTCTGACATTGAAGAACTGAATGTGATAATTACCTGATCAAATTGCCTGAGCAGAGCAATCTCCTGCTCAGTTTTGTTCTTCATCTTAGCTCTGTACTGGCAGAAGCTCTGGAACTGGTAGACGAACTCGTCGACCATATCCCAAAGCCACTGGTTCGGCAGCTGCATATTAACGACGCCATGGAGGACAACCTGGAAGAGGCTGCAGTAATTGTCCCAGGAGTCGATTCGCTGCCTCAGAGTCGGGGACAGGCGGGCGTAGAGGTGGCGGAACCACATCTCGCGGTAGAGGAGGCAGAAGACGTGGTCATTGTCGACGTAATGGGCGACGGCGTCGACGGAGGGCCAGGGGGTGTCCTTGAAGAGCCGATCGGAGAGGGTCTGGAACGAGGTCTCGTACATCTGGTGGATCTCATAGACATTCTTCTCGCGGATGTGGCGGTAGAGGTGTACGACGAAGGATTTTACGGAGTCGGGAACGAAGTTGGGGTCGTATCCGAGGTCCGACGACGGCGGGGCTCCGGACGAAGTTTGGCGCTGCGTCGCCGATGTCTCGTCGTATGCGCCTGCGTCGTCGTAGTCGTATGCTGCCATTGTGGTTGCTGGTTGGGAATTCGAATGTCGAGAGAGTCGAGAAGGGATGTGCCGTTCAGCCCAGCCACTGCAGAGAAACGATGAGAGAAGGAGAGAGATTAGGGTTTTACACCCTTCAGTTACTGCAGCACTAACCAATGAATTTCATTGGGGGGTTTTAGGTAAAATGATTGCTTAGATTCGTATTACTTCTCATTTTGGTCACTTTGGTCACGATTTGAAATAGATAGAATTGATCTTTGAGTTTATCAAAAGTCAATCATTTTGTTCATTACGTGAAAAATCTCCATAAAATAAGAATAAAATAACAAAAATACCCTCAATTTTGATCGAATTAACATAATTTTTCATCAAATTACCAAAATGATTGGGAAATTTGGAAAAATAACCAAATTTCGGATCCCAACTAGAATTATAACCACCATTTAAATTTTTTAATAATTATAACCAAAAGTTGATATGAAAATACTAATACACCCTTAAAATAAAGTTTTCTACAAAAAAAAAAAACTAAAAAACTAAAGGCTCGACTATCTTTTACCACCATCTCTGTCCTTTCTAAACGATAATCCAAAACCACATAAACTCAACCCAAGCACAGCCAACCATGGCGTGCAGCACGATCCCTCTCTCTTCCTCTTTTATACACTCACACACAACCTTCGTTTAGTTCTGAACCCCAAATTTTTTTCGACCTCCTCCACATGAAGACGACTCTCATTCTCAGTCTCGGCCAGCTTCCTCCTCTGCTCTCCAATTTCTGATTTTCAAATACGACAATGTAATCCTTGAGTTCGAGCACTTGCACCACCATGCTTACAACAAGGCCTTCACTCACTTCAGTGTCCGCTGCCCTTCCTCAACATCTCAACCCCTCAATTAGGACCGCCACTTCTAAGATCAGCTCCAAAACCAAATCGTTGGTGAAAAGCCCAAAATGTGATGGTCCCTTCTCTTTTTCTCTCAATTTCTCCAAAGGTTGAACTTTGAATTTTGTTTTCTTCTATGATTGAATTGGGGTTTTGGGTTGTTTAAGGAACTTCAAGGAGCACGGGGGGCTTTGAACTTATTCAATTCTACTTCGAATCTCCTGATCTTAATTGAATGTTGCTTTGTTTAATTTCCATGGATGACATTTTTTTTTTTGGTTTTTTTGAGAAAACTTTATTTGAAGGGTGTATTAGTACTTTCATATCAACTTTTGGTTATAATTATCAGAATTTAAAAAGGTGGCTAGAATTTTATTTAGGGTTCAAAATTTGGTTAGTTTTCCAAATTTCCCAAAATGATTGATAATGGACAATCTCATGGATCATTTCTATTGATTTCAAATCTCATGGACCAAAGTGGAGTTATGCAAATTTCAGGAACCATTTTGGCTTAAAGAATAAAATGACAAAAATACCCTCAATTTTGGTCAAATTAATGTAATTTTTCACCCACGGAACAAAATGATTGATAATGGACAATCTCATAGATTACTCCTATTAATTTCAAATCTCATGAACCAAAATGAGGAGTTACGCAAATTTCAGGGACTATTTTTGCTTAAAGATGGATTGGGTTTTGTTTTTTTTTTTTTTTTTTTGGGTGAACTGGATTGGGTTTTGTTTGGGCTTATAAAGTTGGTTGGGTTTCTTATTCGAGCATTTGATTACGCCTTACTTGGGGTCTAAAGATTGAACGTAAAAAAGCAGATTGTCTGAATGTCATTGATAGACACCATTATTGTTAATAAAATCAAAATGTTATACCAAAATTTGTACTACAACCTAGAGATATTCATCTTCATTTGTGAGTAAAAACATTTTAGGTTTTGACATAATAAAAGCTTTTAGGTTCGACTTACATGGATGACAGTATTGTATTATACTTGTATTAAGTTCGATACTTGATTAGTGGTTGATCCATTTTGTGTGACCTAACCTAAACTTAAACGCATCACTTGGTACATGATACAGACGCATCACATCGAAAAATACACAAGTTCAAAAGATGAATTGATAACAAGGCTGAAAACATGTTTACTTGAAACAAGAGAAGTCGTGAATGACAATGATAAACAATACCCCCAAAGGTATGATTTATCAAGGAAACATAACCCATAACTTTTGCATGGGGAGAGAGAGAGAGAGAGAGAGAGAGAGAGAGAGAGAGAGAGAGAGAGAGAGAGAAATCTGGTTTGATATTCACAGGCTACCAAAGAGGGCACGCGCAACAAAGGTTACAAAATCGACATGATCCTAAAGTCGGGCAATTAGCATTCACTTTGTGTTACATCATTACTAGAACCATTTCAAAGCTGGCATCTTTGATGAGCCAAAGTTGAATTTCAAACTATTCTATCCTCTTCTGAAGTTGTCAAAAAGTCCGCCAGAACTTGTTTAGTTCTGAAAGGCTTCACGTAAATGCCAAACCATTCGCATGTTAGAGTTGGAGATATGTGGGAAAGTTCCTAATAACTGTCAGGTTCATCTTCTTCATCAGAAGATAGGAGTGAAGACCCCATCCATGCTTTAAACCCTTCGTTAACCCGCCTTTCCACCTCTGGTGACACTTCTACTGGGTTCTCCAACATTTCAAGACCTAGGTTTCGACCGCCAAACTCACCCTCATCAAGGATTGCAGCTGCTCTCCTTCTTAGAACGAAGGCAGTTCCTCCATATAGAACAACCATCCCCCAAGATCCAAACTCATAGCACCAGAACAAGGGCAAAGAGCAGGAGCTTCCTTGTGTTAGGAGGCTAGAGCCAAGAAACAATGCAAGTAGACCAAATATGATAGCAAAGACGGCATTCAGAATCGATAGACATCGAACTCCACCTGCAGATTATAAAATAGATCAAACATCAATTATTAGAGGTTGATGCAACGCCAAGCTTCTGGCCAAAGATTCCAGGATATAAAAGAAATGCTACAATTTGTATTGTCAAAGAAAATTGGCACGATAAAACGGATGAACCATCAGTGCCACACAGGAAACGATACTGATAACTGAACTTCCGGATGCCCGTTCAGGCAAGGCCCCAATAAGAAGTACGAAAAATCTTCATGATGCAAGCAATCTCTTAGATCCATCTTTAACCAACAAAAGACAGCCTTTACCCTGACTCACTTGCAACTAAAAAAAGTGTGAACAAATTCAGGCACACTAAACTTATATACCAAATTTGCTATTTAGGAGTAACTAGTAGCCATATAACTAGCGCCAGGGTAAAAACTCAAAACAGCCAAGCAAGATGAGATAGTAAGCAGCAACCAGATGATCTATGACAAGTCCAGTCACATGTGATAAGCAATAGATAGGGTGACTGAAATATATAGGATACAGTAGTTCATTTGATAAGCAAAATCTCAGTGTGAAAGGGCGAAAACGAGCTGTAAACGAGTTATAACAGCTAAATATCAATAAAGGAAAAAGAAAACAAGTGTGCCAGGAGTGTGAGAGAGAGAAAGACAAAGGGAGCATACCTCTTTTTGAAGCACAGTAGTTATTTTCAACAACTTTTAAGCATCCATGTCTTGTTGGAGCAGAATAAGCAACGGTGATTCCTGCACCCATTGAAACTATGAGAAGTTGAAAACCATTTTAGCATATCCAAATCAAATTATTGCCCTGAAAATTGTTAGATCTAATCCCTGTAGAATATTTTCTCAAAAAAAAAAAATAAATAAATAAATTATCCAACAACACAATGTCCCTTCTACAACAAAATTGTATACCATGCTCCATGCAAAACCAATTAATACTCATTTCTACACTTTGCAAGCAGATTATGCCCTAGACATGAAGCTCGTCAGTAGGTGTGAATCAACCACTGCAGAACCATGAAAAGCCCCATATTTATTACTAAGTTTTCAAATATCGACCCTTTAAGGGTGGGCTTTCAGCTTTGATGCACATTCTTCCGATTGGCTTCAACAGAAGTTCAACTTCTACTACAGAATACCAAAAACAAAAACAAAAAAAAACCACCCATGTAATAAAGAGATTCACTTTTGTGCTCCGGGTTAGTACATGGCTTCTAGTACTCATTCACCAGCTACAAAGCTATCAACTTGAAGTATTATAAGCATAAATCTATTCCACCAAGTGAACACTATAACTTACAATTCAGAGTACTTAGACAATGGCTTATCCGAGACAGGAAACCCTGGATTATAAATGCCATTTCCTTATAGTACTTCTGATGATTTTTCTAACCAAATAGACCAAGATCTCACAACTATCCAATATGTAACCCATACATTCCCCAAGTCTTCCCTTATGTTATCACTAATCACAATCATTTTTTACTAGATATTTCGATCCTAACGCACTCGTAATGAACCAAGTCTCCACCTTTCTACAACAAACACAAAATAAAAAATTTAATTTCCTACCTCTTGGATTTATTAGCATCCAAACAAGAACTTCAAATTGTAAAAAAAAAAAAAAAAATCAAAGTAGAGCTTAAAAGCTTCCTTACCCGCAACGAGATACATGAAAGTAGCCAAGAAAATGATCAAGGTGGGAATGAACACAACCATCCAGTAGTAATCCGCAATTTCCTGATCCGTAAGATAAAACGCTCCCGGAAACGGATCGGAATCGCCGCCTCTGACATTCATCGACAACGAATTAAGCCGCCGGTCGCCGCAGAACGGCCGCTTAGCCGGGTCGGCCGGAAACACAATGTTCAAGCTGATAACCGTGCACACAACAACTACGAGGCAGACCAACGCCATGGACGCCATTAGCAGCGGCTTCTGAAGTTTCCCCCACGCTCTGTCTTCCGCCCTGAGGCTCTCGTACTCGTGCTTCGGCATGAACGCCTGGCGAAGCGCGTCGCCGATTATCTCCATTTTTGAACCAAGGTCAAGAAACCCTAGCTCAATCGGATACAGAAACGAACTAGGTTCTGCTTCTTTGCAGTGATGATTGATTGAATTTTGATCGAGCAAACCCTAGGTTCTTCAATTGCCCCAAATTTTGGGGCTCTTGATCCAAGTTCGTGGGTTGAAAAATTGAATTTTCAAAAACCCTAATTTGCAAGTGTGAAACATAAGAGAGAAGTCGGTGTTGTTCCTTTCAGATATGATCAGCTAGTCAGCACCAATTTCACGCAATCGGGATTTGGCTGGTGTTGCTGTGTGGTGGCGCGTACACTTCACAACCGCTTTGGTTAGCTGAAAATTTGATAACTTGGTAGGCCGTGGCCGTTGGGTGATGATTGGCCTAATTATAAAAATATTATAATAATTTGTCTAATTAGGTGCATGATACATCAAATTGCAAATGGTGAGCCCACTAACCACAATTCGAAAATAAAATTTAATTTTTGTTACTTAGTATTATAGTTAATCAGACTTGCTTACGTATATATATATTATATATATATATATAGGTAAAGTGCAGATTTAGTTCCTGAACTATCACCTTAGTGAAAATTAGGTTCCTACATTATTTTTTTCGAAAAAATAAGTCATTAAATTCATTAAAAATTGCTAATTTCATTATTGCTATTATATTCAAAACTATTTTATCCAATTTTTCATCAACTTAAGTCAATTGACACACTTTAGAGTCTAATACCGTTATTTTCTTGCCTATAAGCCCTTAACATTTCATATATGTTGCGAATCTAACGTCTAATTTACCATCTGAAGCTAACTTACACTATTTCTTATGAAAAACTACCAATTTACCCTTCAAAGTTAACTCCATACACTATTTATTTATGAAAAACTATCAATTTACCCTCAAATGTGTATCACTTGCAAGTAATATGATTTAAATTGACGAAAAATTGAATATAGTAGCTTCGAATATAATATTAGGAATGTAATTGGCAGATTTTTATAATTCAAGAACTGATTTTTCTGAAAAATAGTTTAGAGACCTAATTTTCACTGAGGTGATAATTCAGGGACTAAATTGGCAGTTCACCCTCTATATATATATATATATATATTATTTTTTAAGAAAATAAAAATAAAAGTTAGATTCTATCAAACAAAAAGACAAAAGCTAATTTGCTCAATGACATCAATCCATTATAAAATTGGCATAAATCCATTAGAAGAAACAAGAAGCCTTCATTTTTCCTTGACATCTTTTGATTTTTTAATACAATACTTTGAAATGGCACATTAGAAACTCAAAAGAATTGTTGTCATTTTGTGATTGTCAAAAAATTGTTACAGAAAGAAATAAAATTATAATTATCACGTCATTTCAACTAATTTGAATGAAATGTAATCAAACATGATATTAAAATGATTGATAGCATGAAAAAATCGAATTTAGCTCTATACCGAATATGACACATCCTACCCGTCATGAGTAGGTGGGAAACACCAAACGATTTGAAGTATGATTCAAAGGAAATGTAATAGTATTTTTTTTTCCAAGTCATACACGTGATCTTTTCCAAACTCTATACCTATCCTTAAAAACCCGGAGTGTGCACTCCACGCGCCACCTTAAGCCGTGGTGGTAAAACACGAGGAATATGTAAACGTAAAGGCGGGACCCACCTACGATCCAGTATTAATCGAACCCGGCAATTCTTAAGCTCAGTCACCGATTGACGTCTTCGTTTTCGCAGAGCTCACTCCGATCGCTTCCATGGCTTCCCTCCCGTCTCTCCCGAAACCCATCTCGCAAACCCAGCATTTTCCCATAAACCCAGCTCGCCATTCAAGGGGTTTGATCGTAGTTTCACGAAATCATCTATTTTCCGGACATGGTTTGCTTAATTTTCAACATGGGTCGTTCGGAGCCGGAGAGATGAGGCCCATCAGAAGTTCGAACCGAACCAAAGCTGTGTCCGGTAACTTCGTAGAAGCACTTCTGTTCCTAATCGCTTTTATAAACGTGTCGAATTTTTTTGAAAAAACTCAAGTACTCACTTACAAGTTCATGATTAGAACACTAACAACGACAATATTGGTTGTGCCAGATTCTGGGATCCAAGTCTCCGCGGTGCCACAGCTGACTTCCACAGAGGTCATCTTCTCGCCTTTGAATTGTGTTATTATATATAATTGGGAAGTGATTTCCGCTATCCCTTTTTCTCTTCTGCACACCCGTATTCGTTTATGGTTCTTGGATTCAATAAACGAAAGAAAAATCAACGGACATAATTAAATAGGATGTACATAAAAAGAGCAGAAGTGCGAGGAAATCATTTCCCTAGTCCCGTATGGTACTATATGCTTTAGTACCGTTCTTAAAGT
This sequence comes from Cotoneaster glaucophyllus, assembly GCA_036320875.1. Taxonomy (NCBI): domain Eukaryota; kingdom Viridiplantae; phylum Streptophyta; class Magnoliopsida; order Rosales; family Rosaceae; genus Cotoneaster; species Cotoneaster glaucophyllus. Next base: position 5,989,623 of record CM070073.1, on the reverse strand, counting down.
TCTTTGCTTGCAGTAAAAGTTAGAAAAGTACAGCGAAAAAAAGTGAAAAAAGATTAATTGGTGCCCTGAGTTAATAATTTCTGCATTAAGTGTGATGAAGTTTGAGACTTGTTTGATTCTGGAAAAGATTAGTTCAGACTTCAGAGATTAGTACTAATTACTAAATATCCATGTCCTAGAATTTTTTTTCTTCTTCTGTTTTATGATATTTTAACTTTTCTATGTAGAAAGGCAATTGAAAGGCTAAAAGCACACCGCGAAAATCAGAATGGTAAACAAAAATTTCTCGCCATGTACTCTAGCGTTTTTGGAGGAATTACGACGGATCTAGCTGCTATGGTGATTCCCATTGATGACCACATGGTCCACAGAGGGCATGGTGTTTTCGACACTGCTGCTATAAAGGATGGGTTAGTGAGTTTGGCCTTTTGATGTCTGGATAACTTTTGTTGAACATCGAACATGCATTTTGAAAATTTGTATGATCTTAACACACACACACACACACACACAGATTCTCAGTGCTGTAGATGTGAATTAGTCAGTAAGTTCAAGTTTGTTTATTGTTCTCTCTTCTCTGCATCGAAGATATCTCTACGAGTTGGATCAGCACCTTGACCGTATTTTAAGGTCAGCATCCATGGCGAAAATTGACCTGCCATTTGATCGGGAAACCATAAGAAGGATACTTTTGCAAACTGTGAGTGTTTCCAAGTGCAAAACAGGATCGCTGAGATACTGGCTCTCAGCAGGACCGGGTGATTTTCAGTTATCCCCATCTGGCTGCCATCAGCCATCGCTTTATGCTATTGTGATCCAAGATCAATCTCCCTTTAGTTCGAAGGGAATTAAAGTAGTAACTTCTTCGATCCCAATAAAACCCCCCCAATTTGCAACCATGAAGAGTGTGAATTATCTTCCAAATGTGCTTTCGAAGATGGAGGCTGAAGAAAAAGGTGCATTCGCAGCCATTTGGCTGGACGGAGATGGATTCATCGCTGAAGGGCCTAACATGAATGTGGCTTTTGTTACAAAAGAGAAGGAACTTGTGATGCCTCAGTTTGACAAAATCCTAAGTGGGTGCACAGCGAGGAGAGTTCTGGCTCTTGCAGAAGGGCTGGTGGAGGAGGGCAAGCTTCGGGGAGTAAGAGTAGGCAATGTGACTGTTGAGGAAGGGAAGAAGGCAGAGGAGATGATGCTTATTGGCAGTGGAATTCTCGTCCGCCCTGTAGTGCAGTGGGACGAGCAGATCATTGGGGATGGTAAGAACTTATCTCCATCCTGTATAACTTTGAACATAAATTAACCGAATGAATGACCAACCAAATGTCCGCCCTGTGCTTTCTTTTGATGTGTTTCTTTCTTTTAACTACTATTTCCAAATGTTGCCTAATGAAACTTTTGGAGCTGATTACACAGGTAAAGAAGGCTCGTTGACTCAGATTCTCCTGAATCTTATTATTGAGGACATGAAATCCGGCCCGCCTTCTGTCCGAGCACCTATTCCTTACTAAGCCGGCACCAGCTGACATTTCAATTCTGTTGAAGTTTCAAGTGCCAGAAATGTATCATTACCCAACTGCCACATTTGTGTCCTGTACACGGAGCTCTGTCCAGATCCTTTTCTCGACCACGAAGGATCAACCGTTCAAGGAAGGCGATTTAGTTATGATAAAATTTATTTCGGTGCTGTCGTAAAAGCCAGTCAGAGTTTTTATTTTACTATTAACAAGCCAAAACTGCTGTGATGTATTATTATATGGAATGTTAATATATTTTTCAGTGTTTAATATATAAAGATTACTGCAGATTTAAGCACCTTCATAGCATGGTCTCTTGCCAGCTCTACCTTCTCCAACAGCCTGTGCTCATTCCAATTGTAGTCGATGAACGAATAACGCCATTTATCTTCGGGATTTACAACAATTTTCTCCAGGTTAACAGCAGTCTCCCTATCAATAATGCCTGAGGTTTGGTAATGCAGGAAGTACTCGTTCGTATATATGCCCGGTACAGCCGGCCGCCGGCGAGCTTGAGAACCTCTAGCTGAGAAAGAAAGCACGAAAGGTGGTCGAGGAATCACAGTGCTTCCAAGCCGACGTTGTTGGATCTCCAAGTACTTCAACGCAAGCGATGTACAATCTTGGACAAGCTTGGAGTTGTGATTACTGGAGGCATCAGAGCTCACAGCTTCATGTTGGATAGGATTGCGAGGAGCTGCATGCGCGGGCAGATTGACCTGTTGAGCTTTGTCGAGCCATGGTACAAAATTAGGATTTTCAAAATGCGGAATTCCATAGGAAAACCTTATCGGGGGAATGCGGAATATCATCTATTAAAATCATATTTTGTAAATCATATGAAGTGTTTCTTGATGATTGAATTATTATTATTTAAATATTAATTAACCTAACCTTATCCTTTGAATAAACATTATTTGGTGAAAAAGTTTGGTACTATGTATAAAACTAATGTCCATTTTTAATTAAATAATGGATTATCATTATGCCGTTAAATTAATGGGTCGATATTATTAGAAAATATTATTTGTACTCTAAAATTTTAATTTTGCATTTAAACCATATATATTTAGAACAAAAACAACATTTGTAAGGAGTTAAAATTGAAATTTTTGAAATGTCAACGACAATTTTCTTTATTATTTCGATACATTTTTTATAATAAGAACATTGGTTAATATTACTCCTATATAAAAATTCGGGTTGATCATGGAACTGAAAACTACTAGTTATTAAAATTGAAAACGGGAATGCTTTCACAAAAGGGATCCCCATTTTTCTAAAAAAATGGGGACATCCTCTTGACCGTTGGATTTGACTTTAATGAAATTGTGTGGTTGAGATTGTGTGGCCTGTGTTTTAATTTCAGCCACACAATTTCATTAAAGCCAATCCAAAGGTCAAGAGGGTGTCCCCATTTTTTTAGAAAAATGGAGATCCCTCTTGGTAAGGGGCTTGATTGAAAACGAAAAGAAAGAGGGGCGAGTACTAGGTGCATATAAAATTAATTTTCAAAGCATAGTGTAGTTGTTACCTAAGCCAGGGCTCAACAAATGGATGACATTGACCAAAAAACAAATGACATGCCCACGTTATTTTTTAAATATTTCTAGAGATAAGGGGGGTTGGTCTAGTAGACAACAAAGAGTTTGAGCTCTCAATTCGAGTTTGAATTTCCACGAATATATTCTTTTATGTCACACTATGCTATAAGGAGGGATATTAGTTTATTACCACTGTATGATAGGATACCTCTATTTAAAATAAAAATAAAAACTAGAGATATTCTAAACCAATAATTGCATGGGGAAAGCATGGCTTTTAGTAGTGGGGTAGGTTATGTGAAATTCAAATCTCTCTTTAAAATTACTTAGAAGTTGGGGTTGAGTTGATTTTTTCGATTAAGTTATAAATTCATAACTTAATCGAGTTTATTTGATATTTGAGTTATTTTTATTGAACAGATATTCAAATTTAATTAAAAAAAAATAATCATTCTAATTGCGAGGTGACCTCGAAATTATTACATTAATGTAGGAGAGTTTCGAAATTGATGAGCAGGAACTCAATAACTAATCTATTAAGATGTATAACAACATGCAACATGCGATATTAATAATAAGTAATATTATACTATAAATTGATCGTGAATTATTCTTTATAGAAATTCTAACATAGAATCGTTCATTTACAAGAGCACAAAATGCCATTAATTTTTTGTTAAAGATATCATTAAATGGTAACATTAAGCTGCAAATTGTACCTTAATCTGAATTTTTTAGGCGCGATAATTTTGAAGTCATTTGCGAAAATTCCAACAAAAAAAATGTTGTCATGGGTGAAAAAACAGAAAAAAGAACCAAATGGAAAGTCGGTGACACAAAGATAACAGAATTAAAGAGTCAACCGTCGATGAAAAAAAGCAGGCCAAGCAAACGGTGTACAACAAGTACACCACACACCACACCACGGCACGCGAATCTCCGAACTTCCAATACGTGTCCTCACCTCATTGGCACATCAAATCTACTTCCATCCCCGATAAACAATTCAAAAAAAAAAAAAGGAAAACAATTCGGTTCCTCAACAACAGAAAAGAAAGAGGAAGCCAGCGATCTCTCACACAGAGGAACAGTTCTAGAGAGAGAGAGAGAGAGAGGCCGGAAGAAAGATTTCGTCGTATTTTTGGAGTCTTCTGCGATCTTGGCGGCAATCGGAGGCGGGTGGGTGTGGTATTCGGATCGGGGAGGCGACTTTCGGGCGGAGGAAGAGCAGGAGGGATGGTGAATTATATGGTGGAACGCGCCACGAGCGACATGCTTATCGGTCCTGATTGGGCCATGAACCTCGAAATCTGTGACATATGCAACCACGACCCTGTGTATGCGTCGCACTCGATTATAACTCTCTCCTTTTTGTTTAGCTTGATCCTTGCATCATTTTTGCTGTAACTGTGTTTTTGATGTGTTTGTGATCATATATATATGTATACTTTGAATCAAAGAGGGAGTGAAGATGTTGGTTGAATTTGATCGAACAGTTAACTTTGTGTTTGGTTGCTGAGAAAATTCGAGGATAAAAGTGCAAAAAAAATGATAGGAAAGGAGAGAAAAGAACAAATTCTGGCGATTTATTACAATTTTGTATGTAAAATTGGATCTGGTTGCGATTTAGTGGGTTCGATTTTGAGCGCGGGTTCATATGATGGCATAAACTGGTTCTTTCTGAATGTGGTCAGCTGAAATGTTAATCAATTTGATGCATTTTAATGGTTTTTTTACTGATTACTGGTCAGTGTGTATAGTTGAGCTCAATATTTTACAATTGTAGGAGTGATTAGTAATGCTCGTCGTATATTCGTATGCTTAAGTTCGTAGTAATAAGCATATACCATAGGTTTGGGGGCAACGTAAACAAACCATAGACGTTGCTTTGATTGTTCGGAATGCCAAAGTTGCTAATGATGCACTTAAATGCTAATTCTTTTTCGTTATTTAGGATGTACACAAGGCATGTTAGACGTGATAGACACGAGAATGCCGTTTTCACCCTGTTGTGTTCGTATCAAGTGTTGTACTTCTGATTTTAGTTATTTTCGCGAGCTAACTGGATGTATGCTTCTCTAGATTGGATCTTTTTGTTGAAGATTACCTAGATTCAAACCGTCTGTTTGGTTTTCATATGTCAGGCAAGCGAAGGATGTTGTTAAAGGTATAAAGAAGCGCCTTGGAAGTAAGAATTCAAAAGTTCAACTTCTTGCCCTTACAGTAAGCTCCACGGAACTTTTTCATTTTCATTAAGTGAAGTGGCCAATTTGGCTATCAATCCTTGTTGTTTTCAGTACATTTTTTTTCATTTCTTTAAATTTTGTACTTTATTTACCAAAAAAAATTTAGTCCCAGGACTCTTATTGATTAGTGTACTTGTCTTTTAATTAGCCATATATTTACGGGTTGAGTTGTGTTATTGTTTCCTTCAGCTTATGGGAAAACTTGTTAATGGATGTGTGTGTGTGTCTGTGTACGTGTGTGTGTATGTTTTTTTATTTTATTTATGAGCAATGCCTTTGCTTGTAGCATGGTGTATCTTATTTCTGTATTGTCATTGTATGTTTGTCAGTGCTTTATGTTCTTCGCTATTTGGGTCAAGTAACCATTGAGTTTTGATGTATTATGATAGATCTTTACTTACATTTCTTGTTGTATGCCTAGTGGATTTTTAATACCAGTGCTACTCTCATATGGAACAAATCATGGTGAAATTTTTGTACAGTGTGAAAACAGAAAATTTAATTTAGTAAGATGGACATGTTCCCATGCGGATTACTCTCATGTGTTTATACTTTATACTCAGTTCATAGAAGTGAAAAGAGATGAATGGCTTAGATCCAGAAGTTTAGAGAGTTGGCAGATTTAGAGTTTATATGCACCAAAAAAAACTAGTTGATGGTCTACTGGAAATTTCACTGAATTTTATGTTCAATTCCTTTCTGCTGTAGATGCCGTTTATATATTCACATTGTTTGTCATTGTTAACGAAATTTTATTACAGTGGTCTAAATTGGTTTTATTTTGGCCTGTTCGCTACATTCTAGCTGTTGGAAACAATAATAAAGAATTGTGGAGACATTGTTCATATGCATGTAGCAGAGAAAGACCTCCTCCATGATATGGTTAGAATAGCAAAAAAGAAGGTAGCATATACCCCTCCAGCAGTCTGATCGTTTGTTAGTGCTATACAATATCACTTTCATTTCTATTTAAGTTTTCTCATAGTATTTATGATGCAAATTGTAGCCGGACTATCATGTCAAAGAGAAGATATTGATCCTGATAGATACCTGGCAAGAAGCATTTGGGGGACCGAGAGCAAGATATCCACAATACTATGCTGCATACCAGGATTTGTTGGTATGTTCATTAAGAACAATTCTCAATTAATAAAACAGCTTCATTAGTAAAACTTAATATGAGAAGCATTCGTATTACATAATCAGTGCCAAATTGTTATTTCATTGCTTATATTCTGTTTTAGTACTTGAATCTTCAACATTGTCTGAGTCAAAATATTTCTTCAGCGTTCTGGAGCAGTATTCCCTCAAAGATCTGAATCATCTGCGCCTGTATTCACACCACCCCAGACACAACCATTGTCAGCATTTCCTCAGAATTTGCAAAATCCAGATCGTCCGAGAGATGTAGCTGAGCCTTCTGCAGAGGCTGAGTTCCCAACCTTGAGGTGCACATGTAACTCCTCCTTGTTCTGATTGAATGATGTCAAAACTTCTATGAGATTCTTTTTCTACACGTGTTAGTGATCCAATCACACAGGAATTTGGCTACGTATGGCAGGCTTTATTGGCATCTTTAGACAGTTGCATTTAAGAGTAAAAGCTATGATGGAAGTATGAATATAAAATGGTATGGTGGAAGGATGAATGTACTAGGTCTTTATGGTGAAAGGGGATTTTCTTTTTTGTTTTGATCTTGCTGTCCTGTTTGGTTCAATGCAACTGATGTTTCATCCTTGATCAGACATGAATGCAAGTCAGGAATTTGGTTTTGGATGACAAAGCTTGGTGTTGCTTCTACTTACTTGCATCTTTTTGGATGACAAAGCTTGGTGTTGCTTCTACTTGCATCTTTGATGGGTGGGATGTATCAAGTTTCAACTTGCAGACTGGGTGTTTCCCATTTTAATGCTCTGAATGGTTTATCCTAAGAAATTTAGCAGCGAGAAATTCCAAGGACAAAAGTAGTCAAAATGAAAGTTAGAAGGAAACTGTTATTTCTTTATAGTGTGCAGCCGTCGAAATATTGCAGTATATATATATTTCTCATATTTTTATTGATTTTTTTTGTTTGGTTAGCTTGACGGAAATTCAGAATGCACGGGGTATCATGGATGTCCTGGCAGAAATGCTAACTGCAATAGATAACAAAGAGGTAAATGTATTGTTTTTTATATGAAGAAAGTAGTATTACAATGTGATATTGATTAAATGATGACAGCTGAAGTAATATTACTGTGCCCTTTTCAAGTTGTTTGATAGATTTGGATAATACAACATGTTAATAAAGAGAAGAAAAAATTTAAATCCCCCTAAGCTGAATTTACTTGGATATTTATCACGCTGGATGTTTCATCTCTAAGGAACTGTGCAGTGAGGAAGATGCTTGAATATCATAATTTCAATCTCCATTTGCTTGTTGCTCAAGTTTTCTTTCAATTTGCAGGGGCTTAGACAGGAGGTGATTGTTGATTTGGTTGACCAGTGCCGTACATTTAAGCAGAGAGTGGTACACCTTGTTAACTCGACTGCGTAAGGCCACAACTATATTCCCAACTACCTTTCTTTTCATTTTTTTTTTTCACAAAAAAAGGCAGTTGCCTATTCTGTATTGGCTCTTTTTGTTGCATGGTGTATATTTGTGTATTATTGATCATATTGGTTAAATAAGAAAACAAGAAGTTAAGTAATTATAGAAATTTTAAGAAGGTGAGAAAGATTGTTAAACAAAAAGTGACTTGTATTTTATGACATGATATAGGTTCCTTTGAACTAATATGCTACAGAATTCCAAATCCTTTTTTTTTTATTTGTAGGAAATATACGGTATTGTGACTTCCAAAACAGTCTGGTATGTTATATTGTGATATAATCATTCAAGCCAATAAATAACTTGAAATTATGTCTGAGCATTAGATGCTTGCTCTGTAAACAAAATAAACGAACAAAGGAACAAGCCCTATTTAAGGACCTTAAATGGGAGTTGGTTTTCTTTTCATTTTTTTTAAACAAAATGTGTGTGTGTATGTTTACATGGTATAGGCATGATGTAGATGTTTATCATGGAAATTTTCTTTTAAAGTGAAGTTTAAATATGATCTAGATGTTTATCCAGGATCTTTAATATCATCCATGTAAGATTTGCTCGAATGATAATTATAGGTTATATTGATATGTTTTCTGTTCTTTATGTGTAACTGCCATTGGAATTTTTTCGCATTTCTTTACTTAGTAAAGGTTTTTGTTAGGGATGAATCACTTCTGTGTCAAGGATTTTTTATGTTTTATGTTCTTTATGTGTAACTGCCATGGCAATTTTTGCCCATTTCTTTACTTATTATTTGTTAGGGATGAATCACTTCTGTGTCAAGGGCTGGCGCTGAATGATGACTTGCAACGTCTTCTAGCCAAACATGAAGCCATTGCTTCTGGAAATCCAGTTCAGCCCGATAAACCCAAGCCTGCAGCTAACGGAGCACTTGTAGATGTTGGTGGTCCTCTAGTTGACACTGGAAATGACAGCAAACAGCCTAATGGGAGGTAATTAGGATTTTAATGCACTCACAGTCACTGAAATATATGATGACTAATCCATTGGTGTTTGTTAACCATTGAAAATAGTAATGCCATAATTTTTTTTGCAGATCCGCCTCAAGTTCCGGTTCTGGTGCTAATCCACTTAATCAGCTATTGCTTACTGCCCCTCCAACTACTAATGGTTCAACTTCTACTGCAAAGGCCGATCCCAGGATGGATCTTCTAAGCGGTGATGACTTTGTCTCACCAAAGGCAGATGCTTCACTGGCTCTTGTTCCTGTGGGACAACAGCCAACTACTCCTGTTAATCAGCAGAATGCCCTTGCTCTTATCGACATGTTTGGCACTGAGAATGTCCCAAACCCTGTGAATACCCATCCTACTAATGCAGCCAGCCAACCCAATCCTTCACCCCCGCAATTCCCACAGCAGCAGAATTTTCAATCTCCACAAGCAGGATTTCTCCCGAACGGAAATGCCCCAATTATGGGGGTCCCTCAGTATGAGCAGTCTCCATTTGCACAAGGTGCTGCTCCTGCCTGGAATGGTCAGATGGTGCAGTCACAACCACTGCAGCAGCAGCCGGCTTCACCAGGCTATGGTGCGCTTTTCAATACTTTTTTGGTGTTTCAGTCTCCGTACTGTTTGGTTTCATTTACATTCTTTTGTATATTGTATATAGGAAGATGAACCAAAGTATAATCCTATATTCCCGTCTAGTGCAAGTGATGTGCCTGCTATTGGTGATTGTATTAGCCATGAAGAATGTTATTCGGTTTACACTTTTTAGAATACGGTAACCTCTCACATTTCACATGATTGGACAGGTTCACCAACCAGTGGATCATTGCCACCACCTCCCTGGGAAGCTCAGTCAATTGATGATGGCAGCCCAGTAGCAGGTTCTCGATTCTCTCCACCCCCACTGCAAGTTACTACCAAGGTGGTGGTCAATTCACCGGGTGGTTTCCATCCCCAGGGACCTCAAAGCGACCAGGTTGTAGGTATGTATATCCAGCCAATTACAACCACCCATTTGTCAGCAATCAATAACCAGGTTGGTCCGAGCAATCATTTGGGTTTGCCCTCTCAACCGGTACAAGGGCCATATACGGGTATGACTCCACAAGCTATTCAAGCAGGCCAGATGACATCTATGTATCCTCAACAAATGTATGGTGGTAATCAACTAGTCCCCTATGGCTACGATCAACAGCAGCAACAGCATCAAGCATACGCCCTTCAGCAACAGCAACAGCAATATCAACAACAGCAAGCGTACGCCCTTCAGCAACAGCAACACGCGTACGCCCTTCAGCAACAGCAACAACAGCAATATGCCCTTGAGCAGCAAATGTACGGTCTTTCCGTTAGAGATGGTAATGGTATGAAAAACCCCTACCAGGTTTCCGCTCCGTCTTATGTTCCACCAAGCAAGCCATCGAGGCCAGAGGATAAGCTATTCGGAGACCTCGTTGACTTTGCAAAAATGAAGCCAACAAAAACGACGCCTGGCGCAGCTGGTAGCGTCTGAAGTTATTATCGGTTTCACCCTTTTTCCTCCTTTATTTTGGCCAACAACTTAATCTTATTTTTGGTTTCTTTTCGCGTTCTTTTTCATTTTTGGTCTTTTTTCTCGATATATATATAATTTTTTTGTTTGTTGGGCATTTGACTCCTTATAATCTGGGTTTGTGATTGGGAACATGTACATTCTTTGTAGAAAAAAACCCCGATAAAAATGGGAGACCTCCATGTGATTTAGAGATTGAATTTTATATGAGATTTGCTTTTTTTATTTTTATTTTTATTTTACTCTCCAACCCTAATTTTTCTTTTTTGTGTATTTTCTTGATTTACGTTTTGGTCTTATTTGGTGGGTGGCTGAATCTGTTTTCAAAATTTCAAACTGAAGACCTGTTGGACTTTGGAAAACTTCAACTTGCCGGCTTTGACTTTGTACAAGGACTCCAGAGTTCGTAAAAAAGGGGTCCTATCAACTTGTTCCGACCTAGGATAATAAGCTCATTGTATATAATTACAGTTTTCCCGGTGTAATTCCATATTCGTTGGTTTAGATTTTTTAATTAACCGCAATTGTAAAATTTTATACACCTTCTATTTGAGTCGGTAGTGTCAAGTGCTTGACAACCTTAAGGACAGATATAAACGCTCTTAACCACGTTGAATTATAAATTCGTTTGCAAAGTAGATGGTTAAGTTGTGAATGTAAATACTAGTGTATTTTGCCAATTTTTCTTCTAAAACTTGTATCCCATGGCTCATTTTCCTAAACCTTGCCCAATAACTCTTGAACAATTGTAATTTGTAAATGATCAATTTCTCCCTTGTCTAGCTAGTGTCGAGAATTTTATGCGTATCTAAAATGATATACTACGTGTTACAATATAAACAGACGATAGGTTGACGTATCTTATTTTTAAGATATATTTTTTTAATAACCCTCTATTTACATTATGATACGTGATGTGCCATATGTAATTTTTTTATTTTATTTTTTTTCAAACGCCATATGTATTTTTCCGGTCATTATCTCTTCCCAGTGTCTGACCAAAAAGAAAGGAAACTATTGTTTGGTGACAATATATAATTTGAAACGTGGCGGGTGCTGATTCGTCAGTGGTGCCCCTTTCCATGTTCCTTTTCGCACTGTATACCAAATCCCATTCCTAACCCCACCGTAAAGAAATCGACATAGATCTTCATCTCTCCCGAGGAAAGCAAGTCTCTCAGCAAGGTAAGCTTCTGGGATTTCAATCCGTTGTTCGAATATTTCCTGCAAAAATTGAAATTTACGTTATGTCCCCCTGAGTTACATTAAATTGCATATGTTGCCCCTTTTCAATCGAATTGTATCGATTCGGTTTTTCCAGAGGTTTTGGTTTTGGATGCGTGTGGCGAAATCAAAACTTCCAATCAACTCAAATTTCCAATTTTTAATTGATTATTTATATTATTTTTTGTTAATTTTGTGAGAATGTTGTGATTGTGTTCAGGTAGTGGGGGCTTTGTGGTGAAGCGCTGCGGTTTGAGTTCCCAGGCAACAATCAACATGCAGGTTAGCCCAACTTGTTGTTTTGGCCAGTCAGGTTATAGCTAGAATTCATTGGATTGGTTTTTCGGGTTTATTTTCGATCCGAATGCTGTTTTTCGGGTGTTCATCCGAATGCTGTTTAACTTAAGAGCATATAGGGATATGAGGGTTGTTAGTTAAACAAATTGTTAGCTTGAAATGTGCTCCAAGTGGGTGAAAGTTTTATGGCTGAAAGTGGATTCGGTTAGAGGGAGGATTGTCGGAAAAATGTGGTAGAAAGGTGAGAGATGGAGGGAGAGTGGATGTGGGTTCGAGGAAAAAGCAGTGTTTGTTTTGTGGAGAGGAAGTAGACGGTGAGGCTCGTGGACCGGAATTATGGACATGAATGATTGTATATTGTATTGCATAGTGTGGAATTGTTATGTAGACCACACTGCAAATATAAAATCGTGAAATACAATCATGTATCTTAGATGGCGGTGAAGCTAGTGCGAATGGTGAACTTTAGTGGCTAGCCGGGTGTTGCTGTTATGCAGCATCTTCTCTGCTTCTGGTCTTGGATTGGTGTAATGCATAACTTTTTAAACCATGCGGTGAAACTTTTTTGAACAAGTAAGTTTTTGCAGGCATCAAGGGCAAGGCTTTTCAAGGAATACAAAGAGGTGCAGCGTGAGAAAGTTGCTGATCCAGATATTCAATTAGTTTGTGATGACACAAACATATTTAAATGGACTGCTCTCATCAAGGTAAGCTCCGTCATTACAGAGAAAACTTCTTGGGGTGTATTGTTTGGCCTTATTTGTCCATATTTTGCCTTTAGGGTCCATCAGAGACCCCATTTGAGGGCGGTATATTCCAGCTTGCTTTTGCGGTTCCTGAGCAGTATCCTTTGCAACCTCCACAAGTCAGGTTCTTAACAAAAATATTCCATCCAAATGTGCATTTCAAGGTACGAAATCTTTGTGTGACAATGTCTAATCTGTTTGGAAATCTGAGGAATCTGGCTGAGTTGTGAAATTAGCAAAGTAAGTAGGTTCGCTTAGTGATTCTGTCCAGGATGGAAGAGTGATGGAATAATATGGAGATGTTGTTCAACACCAATGATTAGGACTCAAAAGTTTCTTCCAACTATCGTTTTATTGAGTTAAGACTAGCTTGGCAGAAATGTAGAAGTGTTTTCAAACCTCGTTTGTAGCGTCTTTTCTTGAAAATGAATAGTGTGTCAAAGCTTAGCTTACTGAGGATTTCATTTGGTCAATTGTTTGGTACACTATACCGGGATTACCCTCTGACAAACGACGAGATCACCGGATGAAAAATAGATTGGACACTATATGTTTAATGCACTGTTGTAAACATATCAAGTATTGTTTCACTTTCCTAAAGTTGTTTTCTAGTGCAGACAGGAGAGATTTGCCTTGATATTTTGAAGAATGCATGGAGCCCTGCTTGGACACTCCAATCTGTTTGTAGGGCTATAATTGCTTTAATGGCCCATCCAGAACCTGATAGCCCACTGAACTGTGATTCAGGTACGCCGACGCGCATATTATGTATATGAGCATTTGATTTCTAAGGCACAGGAGCTCAATTTTTGTTTTTCCATCCCGTGCTTTGTGAGTCGGCTTTTTCTATTCTCAAGCCAACGACTCGAAACCTAAGCTCTGTTCACATAAATGATAGTTGTCTGAGAATAGTGAACCATAGTTTACTTATGAAAGTTAAATCCGATTTTCCATATCGCTTTCGTTAGGAAGAAAGGAGAGGATTTTAAAGAACTTGGGCGCAGCCCCCGTTCAAAGACAGTAGGTTTTCCCTTACTGATGCATTTGTATTTTAGGATATGAATTTCTCGTGGATTCCCCATTCCTTTCACAATTCTGCATTAAAATTGGTGCTAGGTTTGAGTTAATACACAAATTGCTGTCAATTTCATTCTCTTCTGTTTGAGTTAATTGGTGTTGCTTGTGCGGCAGGCAATCTTCTGCGTTCCGGCGACTTCCGAGGGTACAATTCCATGGCCAGAATGTACACCAGGCTAGCCGCCATGCCGAAGAAGGGCTGACGAAGCGGGGTGCGCTGTAGTTTTTTTCTTCAATTTTAGGAGCGGCTTGTATGTGATTGTATTGTCTAATTTTATGCACGAAGTTGCACATAATGTACAACCTCGGCACATGTTAGCTTGGGGGTTTTTTATACATCATGATTTGATTGTGAATTTGTGATCGAAGAAACCAAAAACTAATGTTGTTGTAATAATAGTCCGTACTACCAAAAGATTTTTCCGAAACGACGATGAATTATTTCAGCCTTGACGATCACGGAGTATATTGCTTAAGCCCAAAACCGATTGGATCTGAGTTACACATGAACACTGGGTAAGTAGATTAGTAAGAAACGACGAACGGCACGATTGCAACCATGGCCTCACTGCTTCAGAAACTGGTCGAACCAGTCACTGGCCTCGGTTACCATGAGCGGGGTCATTCGGTGCCTGATTCCCGGCTGCGCTATTAACTGCGTTACGATATTATTTGTGTTTGGATGAACAAATATGACAACGGTCGACGGCCATGAGTATGAAGGAAGGTTTGAACAGAATAGCAGCTGAATCAGAGGTTCAAACATCTAATTGAATTTTTCTACCCGACTTACACTCAAAAACAGGCTCTATAGTGCTAACTTGACAAAATTTGATTATTTCGACTTAAACCAATTACCTCACTAGTAAAAGTTTTCTTCTTGCAGCTTATCCTTGAAATCGGGGATGCTGGCTTTCGGACAAGCATTCATTGCCTAGCAAGCAAAACACAAAACACCATAAATTCAACAACTAGGAATTGTTAAAATCGCAACTTTCAGGTTCCAACTTTTAAGCGAGGGTCTGTTTGAAAGTGCTTTTAACTAAAGGCGCTTTCAGACCACCAAAAGTGTTTCTGACAACATTTGAAAGAAATGTTAAAAGTTCTTCTAGATTTGAAGAAGTTGGGTGCTTTTTCAAGAATCAATCCAAGTGATTTCTAGGTGCTTTTATTATAAATTTCGACCTGCGTCTAATAGAAGCGCTTCTAGTAAAAGCTCTTATGAGCACAAGTGAGGTTAGTTTGGTATTGCTGTGCGGTGAGAATAACAAAGGAAAAGAATCGAATAACACAGGAGTTTTGATGTGGCTGGAGATGGAGGCTTCAACTGGGAATGAAGTTTCAGGTTCGTATCCTTTCTGTCATTCTCTATCAAAGTTGTGAGAAGAGTTCCAGATGATTTGTTGTCTTATGCTTTACAGCATCCTAATTATTTACTTCCTGACTCTCTGTGTGTTTGTCTTATATTTTTAATTGATGGCTGCAGAATTTGGTAGATTTAGCTGCTTCTCAGTGAATTGCGAAAACTGGAGCTGGCAACAAGAGCAAGGAAGATCGGCATTTAAAAACTTCCATTAAACACACTGTTCACCCGTGTTTTAGATGTTATAAAAAAAAGCCGCTTTTTGAAAGCACCAAATAGCTGCTTCCACTTTTCAGCTATTTCAGACCGTGACTTAGCCTTGGTTTGATACTAAAAAAAAGCTGGAAATTTTTTTATGTTTGGTAAACATTCAGCTTCAGTGTTTTTTTACAATTTTGGATGAAAAAAAACCAAAAACAATAAGCTGCAAAACCCAGCTTTGAAAAACTGGCTTTTTTTTACATAAAAGTTTATCAAAAACTATAAAAACACTTTTACAAAAAAGTTTACCAAACACTTTGCTGCTTTATTTCAGAGCTACTTATTCTCACAGCACACCAGAAACAATTTTTTTTCAAAACACGGCAATACTAAGCCACCCCTTAGGATATAAGCAGTCTTTGGCTCTGTTTCCAAATGGGAACCAGATTCGAACCTCACTGAAGCTTGGTGGATTAGCCTCCTGAAACAACGGATTCGCAACCGGTTTGGCCGGCTCAACCAAAATTGGAACTGAAAGGAATCCAAAACGTCTCACATTACCAAATTTTTCAACTGATTCCCTCAAATTTTCTCACCAGCCAAACACAAAATTAAGCAAAGAAAATGTCTACCAATTCACTCACCTTCGCCGGATCGTCTGCTCCGCAGAACTTGGAGGAACGCCGAGCGAAGCTTCCGAGCTTCCTCCATTTCGCTCCCGTCACAGTCGCTGAGTTTTGATCTGCTGCTTCCGGCCTGTGACTTGCGCCGGTAATTATAGGAAAGTTTTGGCGGGGATGGAGGTACGGAGAGACATGTGTGGGACGGAGGAGGTGACACGTGTCATTGGTGAGTTGGACAGCAGAGGTTGTTGATGAGCAGTGATGAGTGAATGGGTCCTCATCACGCTGCTGCCTTTTCCTCCAGAAACGAATATTATTTATTACTGAATAATAATAAATACAAATTATGAAAACCTTTTTGCTGAATAATAATATTTTGATTGGTTTTCTTTTCTTACGGATTAAATTTTAGAGAGTTTTAACGAAATATTTTCGATACTGTTCACTTTTAACGAAAAATCACAATTTTACCTTTACCTGACACTATTTACTATACCTTTAAAAATGATTTTTCGTTAAAAGATTCATTAGTTTTCTTTAAATTTTATTGTTGTTTGTGGATCTGTGATGTGTTTATTTTTTAATTTTCAAAAGTCGTTTGGAAGCAGTCAGTCTTTACGCTTGCATATCATAGTTGTGCTCTTTTTTTTGGCAGAGTCTTCTTGGCCCCGAAGTGTCGACTACTGTAACGAAACTACCAGCTGATCTATTTTTTAGAGAAAATAAACCTAAACATGTAAGAGTTTTATATTACTTTCAAGACAAAAAAAAAAAAAATTAACCACAAAGAAAATCCATCTTATCATCGGTTGTATATATGTATAATACAATAATAGAGATAAACATATAATTATATACCAAGACACTTCATAATCTCTCCTCATAAGATAAGGCATACAAGAATAGTCCTCCAATGGTTTTGTTGGATATGACCGAACGATATTGGAAGAGTGAAGTATCAAAAACATGGAGTACATGCTTTGAATTACTTGAGCGACCAGTTCTTTAAGAATTAGTAGTTTGGAAACTATTCTGGCATTTACATCATTTTCTCAAATTTCTCAGCAACCAAACAGAAATTTTTGGTATTCGATTGAGTGAATTGGGTTCATGAGCTCTCCTTATGGTGACGAACCCTAATGGAGCTAAATTCTGTTTGAACGAAAAATCAAACAAAAAAATGAAAGTGGTTGGAAGCAACATTCAAACAAACAAAACAATCAAAACGAAAATCCAGTTTAAGGAAGATGCAAGGAAGCTCCACCAATACGGTAATCGTACTGTGGCATGGAATGGCTTCTGGGAACAGTGCTTTCATGGGATTGGCTTTTTCTAGCTCCTCTACCAGATTACCAGGCTTCCAACCCTAGCAATACGGTTAATATCGACAATTATTGTGAGATTTGAACACTTGTGTATTGAGATGGGAAACCCAAAAAAAGCACTTTATCAAACACCAGCAGAAATGCATAACAAAACTGAAAGAAGCTCTTTCGAGAATTAATTTATGCCAAGAGAAAAAAGGGTCTAGCTCTCATTAGTTTACGAAAGTTCGTTTTTACTAACTGCGGGACCTAAGATCAAATGATGTGGCAGGAAATCATGCCAAAGTGTCTCGAAAGAGGCACGGTGGTACCATTTGAATTTGGAGCTACTTCTATCCTAAGTTGCAACCGGTATTGGTTTGAGTGCTCAGTATTATTTCTCAATGGGCAATCCAAACTTTAGAGTGAGATCATTGTCACCAGAAGTGACTGTTGTTACCGGCTCAAGAATTTTACCGTTTGCTGATGAAAGAGGAGATTTCACAATGCCGTTGCTGTAGGCCTCTTTCTGGTACCTGGGCTCAGTGGTAGGTTTTGCTGTTCCAACCTGTACGGATTCTTTCTGGCTCACCCTCTCCCTTCTGGCTTGGGGAGAACACATTGTTTCTGCAAAGTCAAAGACAAACGACTCACTCTTGTTAGGCTTCCTGGATGCATGAATGAAGAACAAAGTCAATCAACGGTCACAGAATAGAACTTTTAACCGTCCCCACGTTTCCTTTTTTTATCCTGTCCTAAAGCTTTAATAGAGATAAAAAGATTCCTGTCGATAAGTTTTCGTATTGGGCCATTATAACATTTCGAATTGCAAATTTCGGGACTTAGCTGCAGAGAAATCTTCCAAGGACTAAAAAAAGTTGATGTGGGGAAATCAACATACCGAAAATCCATTTATATCCATGACTAAAAATGCATATTCACTCTAGAAAGTCTGCTAGTTGCAATAAAAGAAGACATGATCGTCCAAGTTTCCACAACGCTCTGAACGGGTAGAAAAATATACGAACAAAGCCAAACTGATCTCTTCCTTGTAGGGTGTTCTCGTAGTATTAAGTTCTCAAAAATATTCACAAAGCACATGGGTATTTGTTTTTCGATGATCATAAGTTTAGAATTGTAACTTGGAGAAGCTCACCTTTTATACTCCCCCGCGTAATAAGATGGTTAAGGAAACCTCTGAACCCTGTCAGGACAAGCCTTTCCTGTTCCGTGTAAACCTCTGTGAAACCTATATCCTGAGTTGACTTCTGAGGCATGCTTGGATTATCGGTTCCAGCACCATTTGGCAATCCAGCTTCCATGAACATCTTATCTTGTTCATCACACATCAGGGCAAGAGTTCCAGGTGACATTGGCCTACCATCTTGCACATCACCTCCATTCGATCCAGAAAATCTAATAGCGTCTCTATCTGCTTGATTCACTCCTATATGGTCATCATGCTGCTTATCATGCTCCGTTTTATGTTTATTCCCCTCTTGAGTGGATGTAGTGGTATTTGTCTTATCAATTGTCTCTCTTTGTCTATTTCCTGGACAGATTAAATTAGCAAATTCAAAACCGAATCACATATTTTAAAGACCATATGTAGAATATCTAACATCCACTGTAGCAACTAAAAGGTGGGAGAAAGAGAGGCAGTAAGTTTTCCTCCCCAAGGAAATCAAAAATTCAGAAATCTATTGATTAGTCTGAAATAAACAGAAGCCTGGGTGAAAATGGCACAATGAAAATACAAGAGAAAAACATATACTCGATTTTGGTCAATAACCATGAGCTCCTTTTTCTTGGGCCCTTTAGAAACAGCCTCTTGTTCATTTACTTTTAAAACTATGATAAGGCAGTTTTAGTTGGAAAGCAAGTTTTCCGAAACCAAACTGAATAGAATTGTCTTTCCAAAAACAACAGAGTTCCATGCCTTGGAATACTAGCCTTTCCAGTCAACTGATTACCTAAAAATTTGTCATCTTGGGAGAGCCCATTGTAAATCCACCTACTTCTTAGGACAGTAGGGTTCTAGCAGTGTCCTCAAAATATTTTAAACAAAGAATAAAAAAGAGCTCTAAAAATTCAAAAGTGAAATGAGATGCACATGCATTGGCAAGAGAGTAAAGGAATCTAATTGACTTGTGTATATAACCAAAACCTGCAAGTGCCTTTGCAGCTGCTCCTGCAACTACAACCAAACGTGAGCACAGATCCTTAACGTTTGTTGGTTGGATGATATCCGCCAATGGAGATCTTCAGTCACGAAACGTGATGATTAATATATTTTGAAGGAAAATAAAGCAAACTTTTGAATTAACAATGTTAAGAAAAGTAACACACCTGTATGTAGTTGTTTTGGAAGGTCTTGATACTGCTGCATTAGCAGCGCGAAAGATAGGAGAAGACAACTGAGAAGAAGAGGTCATAGGAGGTTTTAGATGATTTTCCTGATAAAATTCAATTAAAAAATAAGGTTAACACGAAGCCTGTTAGCTTAATAAATAGATGGAATGAAAATGGAAGCAAGAATAATGAACTGAATCCGAATTTAATCTGGAAGGGATTGCCATATTTCACAAGCATTTTTGTAGAATAATAATCATTAGCTTAGCCTGAGCTAAAAAAGAATGTGAACAATGATCTTAGCCTTCATGAGCTAAGGTCATTCAAGTATTAATAATGGCAATACTGGACTTTTTGAAGCCTGACAAGAACAACTTATCAAAATATTCAACGCCAAACGCACAACTACCCAAAACTTAACAAAGATGTATTCAAGTACTTGAAGAAAAATTGCACCTGTTGAGATTGTGCAATCTGATGAGTGGATTGATTTCCAGTGGTAAAATAAAGTTCATAGCCTTTTCTCTTTCTGGATACAAGAGGGGTCCCGTAACCAGAGGTTCCAATGGCCCCACTAATGGCTGCATTGGCCTGTTGCATGTAGGCCACAGTATTTTGGCCTTCATGATAGAGAGCTCTTCTCTCTTCGCTTCCTTCAAAGTTCTTGCAGTCCATGCATTTACAATTTTCAGAGCATAGAATATTGGCTTGGAAGCACTCACAATACTTCTTGAGGCAGCCTGATTTCTTACAGTGGCATCCTTTGTTGTGCCTTCCAGCTGCTTGAATTTCCCCAGCATCTTCCTGAATTTGTTATAAGAAACTATTAATGCACACTGAGCTGAATTACCAAATGCAATAAAATTGACTCAAGAACATCAATAACTAGACTAAAGATTAAGTGTGTACTATGCTTGCACCTCCTTGTTTTCTCTCCATCATAAGAACTTCGTAAAAGTCAATCCAAGGGGACAGATGAAGCTACAAATGAGTCAGATTACATACCCTACCATCACGAGATTCTTGTGGGCTGCTAGCAATCTTTGGTTGGAAGGCATTTGGATTACGCTCTAAAATTGCTCCACGTGCGTCCTGCCTAGCAGCTTCATTGTCCACATTATTGTGACAATTTGAGCAGTTGCAACCTTCACAATAAATTCCAGCTGTAAAGCACTCACAGTACCTACAAGATTGTCAAGTTCTGAGTTTAGGTACTAAAGAATGTGGGGGAAGTAGAATAGATGATGAGCCACATACATGGGGATAATTTGAAACATATAGAGTTAAAGTACTAGAAAATAAAGCTGACATCATTTTGTATTTGACAGTAACTTAAAGTGGATTTATCAACTCAACCATTAGTTCCACAAATTATCTCGTTCCAATATGCATATGGAACGAAAAGACCATATTGACGGATAGAGGTTTCCCAATATAAATCTACAGAGAATTCACATTCAAGCTTGCAGCTTTATGTAAGCAAATTGAAGCATCATGGAGAATATCTGTTTGTTTACATGTTAATGGAGCACGAACTGCGTTTCCACCATACAGCTTTTTGACATTTTCACTTGGAAAAACATGTACTCTACATGAAAGGGTTAAACTGAATATCAAGGTTTCAATGTATAACAGAATTCACAAGATATGCAAAAGGTGAGATGAAGTGCCCAGGACCAAATTGCAAATATCTATAACATCTCCCCCACTCTCGATATGTGAGGTGAAGAGATCATCCACAAAGGGTTTTTTGGCATCCAAGTTTCAAATTAACAAGATACCGAAAACAAATACAAATCACAAATGGAGCAATCTAATGCTAAAAGTTATGAAGAGGAGGAGATGTCCTTACAACTTCAGGCACCGAGAGTTTTTACAGTTGCACTGCTTCTGCTTCTTTGGAGTACACTCTTTTCCATCGCCACGTTGGCGTGATAAAGGAGATTCTTGTTTGCTGAAGAGAAACACATGCACAAAAAAATCAAGAGAAGTATAATACAACAAATCTCACAATCAGAGAGCTTTAAACATACCTTAATTAGAAAGAAACAAAAGAAATGAACAATAATTAACAGTAAACGATATAAAACCGAAGCAGAATATCGAAGAGAATGTCAAAAGCAGAGCTTCCACCTCTCTATGATTAAGATAGTAGGAAATTCTTGTACTTTCAGATAAGTTATTAAACAACATTACCAATATCAATAATATATCTGAAAATTTTAACACAATTTCTCATAAATGTACAATGCAAACTCCCTTAGCAACCACATTTACCATTCAAGCATTAAATTACCAATTTTGCACTATTTTTCTACCACAAGATCATAAAGTTTGGCACTACATCAAAACCTATCTCAACATTTCCAATATTCAATGCCAAAAACAACCAAATAAACTTCAAATTCAAATAAATAAGTCCAAATATGATCAAAATTCATAGAAATTTACCTCACTTGCGAAAGCTTGTGCACCGGGTGCGGAATCCGAACGTTTGCTGGCAGCGCGGGACTCGGCCGAGCCTGAAACTGCGGAATCGCCGGCGGCGGCGTTAACTGCTTCGGGGAATGGACCGCCGCCGGCTGCGGCGACTGTAAATGCAAATGCAACTGTGGTTTTGCCGGTGAGATTTGTGGCTGCTGCTGCGCCACTGACGGTGTCTGTAGCTGTAGCTGTACGTCCGGCACCGCCGCACTCGCCGACGCTCGAGACAGCGTCGTGAAATCCAATTGCCTAGCCAATTTCTTGGGCGCGACTTCGGAGACCGTTTCGCTCTGCTCCATTAATCTCCAATAAATTCAAACGCCAACATGCACAATTAGCCTCCCAAATTCGCATTTAATTTCCAAAACACAAATGCTCAAAATCCTTCGAGAAATAATTCCACCGCGCACGCCATCGGTAACGTAGAAACGGTGTCGTTTCGGAGCTCAATCGTCACTGGAGACCGTCGCGGACCGACGGCGGCGATCAGGCGGCGATTTCCACTACCGAAAAAGCAGCCATAAAATTTTGAAAAAAAAGGTTTGAAATTTCTGAAGGAGCTCGATTTTTAGCTGCTGAAAATCTCGAACCAGATCAGAGAATTACAGAGACCGGAAGAGAATCGGAAGAATTGGGGAAGATAGAGCAGCTCTCGAACTTTTGGTCTTTTTCACTTTCACTCCCTCTCGATGTTTTTTGAAATTGAATATCCTAAATAATGGAGGGCTGGATGAGAGCGATGGCTGATCTGACGGTCTGGATTGAATTCTCGGTTGGACAGTCAAGAGTGGGTGGGAGAGTGAGGAGTGGTGGCCAGCCGTTGGATCTGGAGGAGCTTTAGGTTTTATTCTGTGAGATCGACGCGAGCGGAATTTGGCGCTAATTAGAGTCCGGAAAGCGTAGCGTCGGAGGTCAGTGGGAGGGAACACGTGTATGGGTGATGATGACTCTTGCTAGACCTTGGGGTACAATGGACGGTCAGAATTTGAAAACATAAAGGCAAGAAAAGTACGCGTTTAATTTTTTGAATGACGAATTTTGTATTTCCCGGCGCCAATAAGAGGAACGTTGTGGGCAAAGTTAGATTTTTGGGAGCGTTAACGAAAATATCGCGATATTGTTCACTTTAACGAAAAATCATATTTTTACACTAAAAGTCAAACCTGGTACTATTCACTTTACTCTTTATTTTGTCCTTATCGTTAAAACTCAAAGTTTTCTAGCCCTTTTCATTAGTTTTCCTTAAATTTTTTCTTTAACAAAATTATATATTTTTTGGTATAAATGATATTTACAGGACACAAAACCTTTTTCATACGTCAAATTTGACCGCAAGACTCATATGTAAATCCAAGTAGAATTGACATATCGGTTGGAATTTTCTACCTTCAAATTTGATTGTGTGATATTCCAATTAGGATTATCCTTTGGAGATGGTCTAAGGAGACTCTCAAAAGTAGAAGTTTTAGTGGACTATTTATTATCTCATGTTTTTATAATATTAATATGAAAATTAACATTAAACTATTATGTGACATAAAGTCCATAAAGAGTTCTCACTTTTGACTAAGTCCCTAAGCATTGCTCTAATTGTTTAATATACGAGCCACAACATAATAAAACGTGTTCATTTTCTTATTCTGCGTATCTCTATTTTTAAATTAAATAAATTAAAAGATAATTAAGAATAAAACTAAATAAGGGTGTACATAGATAAAAAAAATCGTGGGAAAATCATGTTTCAATGTGAAAATAAAAATAATTAATATTGTATCTCGTGGGACAAAAATATCACTAGTCACTACTATTAGGGTACATAAAGGATTCTTGGTCAAATTATATCATTCTGTTCGCGTACTTGGGGCAAAAGCTCCACTACGATTTTTGTGGTTTGAATTATCGTAATTCAATCGTCATGTAGTTTAGTAGTTGTTGCAATACAAGGATAGACACTTATTTCTTTCAATGTTTTGTTGACGATATTAGCACTTTAAGGCAATGTGGGGATTGGGGAGGTGTTTAACACTTCTTAAGAGTCAATTATACGCTTACATATGCAACTTATGTGTTATATGCGTTAAAAATTGATGCAATTAAGTTATCATCCTTGAATTGCAGCATTCATAAAACTTTTATAGTTTTATGATAAAACTATAAGTAAAATTTAATATTCGAAAATATTGTGTCCAAAAGTAAAACATTGGTCAATTACAAAAACCAAATCAAAATTTGGCCGTAATTTTCCATTTCCTTTTTGGTTTTTGGTCCCCAATAAGAGAAAATTAGAATCCCCTACCATTTTTTTATATCTTTTAGACTAAACATTTGTGTCTTTTTGAAATTTGATTAAAGTGCTGTGGAACAATAAACACCTCAGCATTTTTAGTGAAAATATTAAATCTGTTGTGAAACATTCCTAATCAAAGTATGATTGTATAAATCCTAGGTTAGATTAGATTAGGGTTTATCCTTTCCTATTGTAACTGATATTCCTTGGGGACCAAGGAATATCCTATCATCTTATTATTATAAATAAAGGTTCAATGTAGGAGGGATAAATACACAATTCCCCTACAATTCTACAAACACATATCTCTCTTTTCTCTCTTTCTCTGCCGCCGGCCCTCTCTCCCTTTGTCAGATAAAATAGTCCACAACACGTTATCAGCACGCTCCTACCGCTGCGCTTAGGAATCTGACGTTGGAGAATTTTTCTGCATCAAACCAGTTCATCCATATCATCACGCAACCAGGTTCTTTCAAAACAACGGCTTTTAACTCGATATTTTGCAAGCCCTGATTGCATGAACATTCACCATGATGCATGACCCAACTTTACGTTTTACGTATTTTAGATTCTACATAAATTGTGTATGCCTCATAACCATAATTGCTGAAATTATGTGAATTTGATATTGGTTATGAATTGAATCTTACATATGTACATGCATTGAAAATATTATTTTGCATATGCACCACTGTAAATATGTGATTCATTGAAATATATATTGAATTGAATTTTATATGCCTATAATTGAATTATATATGAAAAATTGGAATCGGGAAACATCTGGGTTCTTCGAACCCATGCCTTTGCATCCTGCAAGGCCGCAAGCCGAGAGTCTGCAGCTCTCCCTTTTCTCTCCAGAAAACCCACGGAGCCAGAAGCTCCGAGGCTCCAAAACCAACCAAAGCCGACACCTTTCACGGTGTCCTCGACCTAGACATGGCCTGCAGCCATTGCCTCAAACTTTTGGTTCATGTCGCCGACGACCAGAAGTCGTCCCACATCTCAAATTGAACTGAGATTCACCGGAATCTCATCGAAGTTTTCTCGAAAATTCGATTTCAATTTTTTTAGGGTTTGGTTATTAAAATATTGCGATTTTAATATCTCCATGTTGTAATAATCGTCGAAACACTCTAGAAGAGAACCCCCGAGTCTTCCCATCCAATTTTTAGCCACTTGCAGTGGCGCCGAGGCTCAAAATCCGGCCTTCTTCCCCGGCCAAGCACACCCAGCGCCGCTGGGTTGTCCTGCTTCTATCAAACACGTGCCCTATGGGCTCCAGCTCCTCGGCCCAACGAAAAAACAAAACAATTTTTTTTGTTTTTCTGGGCTTGCCTGCAGCAGCCCGAGTTGAATTTTTTTTGGTCTGCCTGCAGCAGCCCCACACAAAACCCTAGCCCAAATTTGGGCCTAGGTCACACGGACCAAAAATTTTCAAGCCACCCGTGGCTTAGTTTTTTTTTATTTGGGCCCCGAATTTTATTCGCCTAATTATTTTTAGGCCCAAATGGGTTTTTATATTTTTACCCACACTTTAATTTGGCCCGAAGTCCAAATAAATTAATTCAATTATAATACTAAACCTAAAGCTATATTTTTGCATATACTTGTTGCATATTTGTTTGCATATATATTTGTGTTTGCCTGCAGGAATATATGAACCTGAAGTTCATAATTATTTTTGAAACCTGAAGTTTCTTCTTATAAACATGCCTTGTTTGAAAACCTGAAGTTTTCACTTAAACAACTCACCCATGAAAACCCGCAGTTTTTCATGCAAAATTAAACCAATACATGTCTATTAGAACCTGTATGTTCTACTCCTACGTGAATGGATCGATTTTCTTCTCCATTCCACTAACCACATCTTGTCCATCTATTTGTGATAGGAACATGTCAAATTTGAACAAACTTGACTTCACCGCTTTGGAGGTTTCTGGAAGGAACTACCTCAAGTGGGTTCAAGATGTGAAGCTCCACCTCACTGCAAAGAACTTGCGTCCAGCTATTGAAGAAGCAACAGATAAACCTGTTAGCGAAGCTGAAAAAGCCACTGCTATGATCTTCATCCGAAGACATATCCATGACGCTCTACAAACTGAGTATCTTGCTGAAGAGGATCCATGTGCATTATGGGTCGCTTTGGCTGATCGCTTTGATCACCAAAAGGACATATTCTTGCCTGAAGCAAGACACGACTGGCAGCACTTGCGCTTCCAAGACTTTAAGTCTGTGAATGAATATAATTCTGAAGTTTGTCGAATCCGATCACTTCTCAAGTTTTGCAATGAAACTTTGACTGAAGAGGATCTCCTGGAGAAGACCTATTCGACCTTATCTGCTTCTAATATTGTCCTGCAGCAACAATATAGAGCTCAGAAGTTTACCAAGTTCTTGGATTTGATCTCTGTCTTACTTCTTGCTGAAAAGCAGAACCAGCTGTTGATGAAGAATCATCAAGCTCGACCTACTGGGGCTACTGCTGTGCCTGAAGCACATTATAGCACTAACCAGCACCCACAACGCCAAAAGAGGCGAGGTAGGGGCGGCCAGAAGCCATCCCACCAAGGTCAACAGAGCCAAGGCCCACCTAAGAGAGGAAACAAAGCCCCGAAGCGCTCAAACCTCGCTCCCCAGGCCCCGAACTTCAAGAATAAAGGCAAAGCACCTAAAACCATGGATGACGATATGTGATATCGCTGTGGTTCAAAGGACCATTGGTCTCGTGTTTGCCGTGCTCCCAAGAAGGTTGTAGATGAATATCATTCTCGTCGTAAGAAGTTTGAATCAAACTTCATGCAAGTGGACGAACCAGAGACTACAAAAATGGAGGTTTCTGATTTTCAGGAGGATACCACCCCTATGGAAGATTAGACTCTTAGACATAGACTTATTTTTAGTTAAAATAAGACAAATGGGGCCGAATTCCACCTAGTGGCCGAACCCCCCCTTGTTTTTGTTTGATTTTTGAACAATTTTCCTTTATGTTTTGGATTATTAGTTGGTGATTTATTTTGGATATTCAATCTTAATCCTTGAATAAATTAAATTATTTTGAATTGATAATTGTTTTATAAACTTTTATGCATGTGACCGATTCAAATTAATTTTTCATTCTAGGTATAACTAGTGGGAAAGTTAGTTGTCTGGCAGATAGTGCAACCACGCACACAGTTTTGCGTGAACGCATCTATTTCACTAACTTCATACCTAAGAATGTACCTCTGACAACCCTCTCAGGCCCATCCAACCTAATCGAAGGATACGGTAAGGCACGTATAATGTTGTCCAATGGTACAATCTTGACCATTGCTGAGGCACTCTATTCTCCACGTTCCGGAAGAACGTTGCTAAGTTTCAAGGATATTAGAGATAACAATTACCACGCTGAAACCCACGTAGAAAACGGAGTTGAATTTCTGTGCATAACTTCCTACGAATATGGCCAGAAGCGTATTCTAGAGAAGATAGAGCGTACCCCGAGTGGTCTGTATACTACGACCATACGCCCCATAGAATGCCACTATGTGGCCGGCCCTACTACTGGGACCGCGCACGAAATTACACTTTGGCATGATCGTTTGGGACATCCTGGACGAATAGCGATGCGCCGTATCCTCAAAACTTCACACGGGCATCCACTAACCCGCAGTTTAGGTTCGATCCAAGGAATCGCATGTCAAACATGTTCAATGGGAAAGCTTATCACTAAGCCTTCTTATGACAAGATTCGTTCGAATCCTCCCATTTTTCTACAACGGATTCAGGGGGACATTTGTGGACCGATTCACCCTCCATGCGGACCATTTAGATACTTTATGGTTTTGGTTGACGCTTCCACACGTTGGTCACATGTATGCTTGTTGTCCACAAGGAACGCTGCATTCTCCAAACTGTTGGCTCAGGTTATCAAGCTCAGGGCTCACCACCCTGATTATCCGATCAAATCTATTCGATTGGATAATGCTGGAGAATTCACATCTAAAACTTTTGATGACTATTGCATGTCGGTTGGGGTTGAAGTTGAACATCTTGTACCCCATGTTCACACCCAGAACGGCCTGGCAGAGGCTCTCATTAAGCGCTTACAAATGATTGCTCGATCGTTGGTCATACGTACCAAGCTCCCGATCGCTGCTTGGGGCCATGCAATATTGCATGCAGCAAAGTTGGTTCGCCTGAGGCCTGTTGCGACACAACCATTTAGTGCCCTTCAGTTGGTTACCGGATACGAACCCGACATATCCCATCTGCGTGTTTATAGTTGTGCGGTATATGTGCCGATCTCGCCGCCCTTACGTACAAAAATGGGGCCTCAGCGAAGGATGGGAATCTATGTCGGATATGATTCTCCTTCGATTATTCGTTACTTAGAACCTTTGACAGGCAATCTGTTTACCACTCGTTTTGCGGATTGTCACTTCTATGAGACAATCTTCCCGTCGTTAGGGGGAGATAAGAACGTCAACGTTCCCGAAGAACGACGCGAATTATCGTGGACGACTCCCACTTTGTCTCATTTAGATCCCCGCACCGCTCAGTCTGAAACTGAAGTGCAGCACATATTAGATCTTCAGAGCATAGCTCAGAGCATGCCAGATGCTTTCACCGATCTAGCGCGCGTGACAAGATCACACATTCCAGCTGCGAATACGCCTGCAAAGATAGATGTACCAAATGTACGACGGACTACCCTCCTGGAAGCCCGGGACACCAATTCTGGTGATCCACGTACATTAGCGGCTAGCCAATCATCTGCCCCTACACAAAACCGTGGCAGACCCCTTGGTTCAAAGGATTCACACCCCCGGAAGAGGAAAACCACGGCACAAGGTCTTGAAGAACCTACCGTGAATCCGACTATCGCTTACTCATTCTACCCAACTCATGAGGAAATTCTAGATTATGGAAGCGTCCTTGAAGAGACGAATCCTCCTCCCGAGAATCGTGAGATTTCGGTCTATTATGCTAGCTTAGATAATGTGGGGCGTAGAAATGAGATGATTGTCGACGATGCATTAGCATTTGCAGTAGCTACTGAGATCATGTTGAGCGATGACATTGAACCGCGTTCCGTTGATGAATGTCGACGTAGAGCTGATTGGTCAAACTGGAAACAAGCAATCCAAGTTGAACTCGATTCTCTTGCGAAACGTAAGGTGTTTGGACCTGTAGTTCCTACTCCTCCACATGTGAAGCCCGTTGGCTACAAGTGAGTTTTCGTTCGGAAGTGTAATGAGAAGAATGAAATTGTGCGTTACAAAGCTCGTCTTGTTGCACAAGGTTTCTCACAACGCCCCGGGATTGACTATGACGAAACTTATTCACCCGTTATGGATGTGATTACTTTTCGCTACCTTATCAGTTTGGTAGTTTCCAAAAAACTGGATATGCAGCTGATGGACGTAGTAACCGCGTATCTCTATGGGGATCTTGATACGAAAATTTACATGAAAGTTCCTGAAGGACTTACATTGACCGGTTCAAATATTTCCAAACCTCGGAACACGCTCTCAATTCGGCTGAGGCGTTCACTCTACGGCTTGAAACAATCCGGAAGAATGTGGTATAACCGTCTGAGTGAGTATTTGACTAGTCAAGGATATGTGAACAACGAATTATGCCCTTGTGTGTTCATTAAGAAGTCACATTCCAGATTTGCGATTGTTGCAGTATATGTCGATGACATGAATCTCATCGGAACTCCTGAAGAGCTCGCGAGAACTGCCGCGCACCTGAAGTCGAAATTTGAGATGAAAGATCTAGGTAAAACTCGATATTGTCTCGGTCTCGAGGTAGAGCATTGTTCGGATAGAATCCTAGTACATCAATCGAACTACACCCAGAAGGTGTTGCGCCGCTTTAATGAGGATAAAGCGAAGTCTTCGAGTATTCCTATGGTCGTTCGTACACTAGATGCAAAACGAGATCCCTTCCGTCTGAAGGAGGATGATGAAGAGATTTTGGAGCCTGAAGTTCCTTATCTAAGTGCAATAGGCGCTTTATTGTACTTAGCTCAATGCACTAGACCCGACATCTCCTTCGTTGTTAATCTTTTGGCAAGATACAGTAATGCACCTACACGCAGACACTGGACTGGCGTAAAAGACATCTTCCGTTACCTTAAGGGTACTACGGATTTGGGCTTGTTCTATCCCTACGGATCCTCGAATGGTGTCGCACAATGTACTCCTCGAGTTGATTCTCGCCTTGTTGGTTATGCCGACGCAGGATACTTATCTGATCCGCACAAGGCGCGCTCTCAAACGGGTTATGTCTTTACCGTTAGAGGCACCGCAATATCTTGGAGGTCAACTAAACAGACCTTAGTTGCCACTTCATCTAACCATGCTGAAATCCTCGCCTTACATGAAGCAACTCGGGAATGCTTTTGGTTGAGAGCAGTAGTGGGCCATATTCGAAGCTTCTGCGATCTTCACCCCGCCGTTGATGTCCCGACGACGATTTTTGAAGACAACGCAGCTTGCATCGAACAACTCAAGAAGGGTTACATCAAAGGAGACAACACCAAGCATATTACGCCAAAGTTTTTCTTTTCACATCAACAATAAGAGCAGCAGAAGATTGAAGTCACTCAAATCCGTTCGCAAGACAATCTGGCTGACCTCTTCACCAAATCACTACCGAAGACAACATTTCAGAAGCTTGTTCATGGAATCGGTATGCGTAAACTTTCTGAGTTGTAACTTTGCTATTTCTCTTTGGAATTATGTCAAACTCAGGGGAAGTATCCTGTAGATACTTGCTTGATCTTAATGTACTCTTTTTCCTTACGATTAGGAGCATTTTTCCCACTGGGTTTTTGCTACCTAACTAGGTTTTAACGAGGCACCCACCTTGGGCTGGTCATATCCCTGATGACGTCATTTAGACGTTTCTTTTGACTTTGCATTTTCTCACGCATTTTTCCTTAGACTATGGATTTTTCTCCCTACTCGGGTTTTTGCCATAGCCTTAGGGTTTTTAAGTGAGACTTACTACTTATGCAAGTTCCTACCTTATTGAGAATAAGCATTGTTCCTTGGAATCAGCACTGACGAGTCGACTTCCTCAACTTCTGCATGATGCTAAATCTACCTTGAGTATTTACACACTCAAGGGGGAGTGTTGTGAAACATTCCTAATCAAAGTATGATTGTGTAAATCCTAGGTTAGATTAGATTAGGGTTTATCCTTTCCTATTGTAACTGATATTCCTTGGGGACCAAGGAATATCCTATCATCTTATTATTATAAATAAAGGTTCAATGTAGGAGGGATAAACACACAATTCCCCTACAATTCTACAAACACATATCTCTATTTTCTCTCTTTCTCTGACGCCGGCCCTCTCTCCCTTTGTCAGATAAAATAGTCCACAACAAAATCGTAGATTTTTTTATTTATTTTATTTTATTTTTTACAATTATCTCCAAAGAGGGGGAGAGTAATCAAAATGCTAGATTATTGGGAATTTTGGTATGAGGTTTTAAGAACTGTGGAGCAAGGCAGGTTATGTAATTTTGGTTAAAAAAAATAATTAATTCTAATACATGTGGCACCAAAATTATGAGAAGAAAAGTTTAATTAAATCTCTAAAAGACATGGATGTTTAATTTAAAAAATTCAAAAGTGAGGCATCTATTTCAAATGTCCCGTGTTGATTCGGTTTAGGATTCAAACTCTACGCCTGAACCGATGTAACAATTTAGTGATCAAATCAAATGTAACGATTTAGTGATCGTTTTTGTGCATATACTTTCCATTATAACAATAGAACGAACAATTGTTGAGAATACC
This sequence comes from Cotoneaster glaucophyllus, assembly GCA_036320875.1. Lineage (NCBI taxonomy): Eukaryota > Viridiplantae > Streptophyta > Magnoliopsida > Rosales > Rosaceae > Cotoneaster > Cotoneaster glaucophyllus. The sequence continues at coordinate 5,957,442 of CM070073.1, read as the reverse complement.
TTGAAGATGGACAAATTTTGAGTTTAATTTTGTCATCAAATATTTTTTTTAGCAAAAGAAATTCCATTAAAACAGTTCAAATATATACATATGACGGACATGTTAATCTTAGAATAATTCAAGAGACCACATGTCAAAAGAACATCACAACCTTACAATTACAAACACATCAATACAATACAATTCTTCAACTATGGAGGACCCTTAGTCCTAAACCCTAAACCCCAGTCATGAGAACTAAAATATTGCAAGCCTGAGATCTATCTTAAAGGCTCCAAAGACTGCAATCTCTGATGATTTGCAATCGTGGCAAAAAAAAGCTGCTATGAGTCCTCTCCGAAAAACCTCAAAGTTTCATTGTTATAATTTTTTGCCACACAACACACAAATCTAAACAACAATCCTCACTCTAAAATTTGAAACCATGACCATAATCACAACCACGAAAATTCTTCTCAACAAAGCAAGACAGTGACCACAACTGCGAATTGGAAGCTCTCTTCCATAGAGCGAGCAACTACAACTAAACAAAAAAAAAAGAGAGACTAAGAAAGATTGTCACCGCTTTTTCTCTAACTTTTCTCTAGCCAATCGCGGGGACTATAGTATAAGAGTTGTCATGAAATATTTCTTAGATTAGACCCCTTTCTTTTCTTTTTCTTTTTTTCTGGTTGTGTTTGGAAAATTACGTAGTTTTAGTCTTTTAGACCATCGATTAAAAATTTATCGTCCAAACCACTATTAGCAATTTTTTTTTAAAAGCTCAACTTTATGCTCACCCTAAAGAAAACCTCTTCAGCTGAAAAATGATCTCGTTTGGAACATAATTAAGCGAAAGATTAACACTATGAATAGGACACAAATCATATACAGGATAGGATTGTTAAATTGACAACTAAGATGATTCAAAAGCATTGAAAAAGATTTAAAACAAAGTAAGATACCTTTTATTTTCGTCCTAAAATTAGAAAATTACAAAGTCACAAAAGAAATAAACTAAGCATATTCAACTTACGAATCTTAAACAGAATAAATTTTTCAGTGTGTCAAAAATTATAAACTCGGCGTCCATTATTTGATCATGATGATTAAAAAAAGTACTAATTAATTATTAAAGTTCCTAGGTTACTCTTTGACAATAACAGAATCTGCTTCACATCCAAAGTTTCTTTTTCTCCTAAAACAATAATTAAAAAAAGGTACATTTCCAAACCCCACCTTTTTTCTTCTTTGTGATATATATCCCTGCCACTAATAGATTTCCTTATCCTCCACATCCGCCAAAGTGGCTCAATTACATCGATATATATTTCTCCCACATGACCAACCCATTAAGAAAGAGAGCACCACCGGTCTACCAGGACCAACATCACCGACGGCCGGCCCTCCACGTAAAGCACCACCAATTAACCCTAAAAAATATACAGCAATAATGTGATTGCCTTTAACCTGCACACGAAGAAAAAAGGGGCAAAACTCAAGGCCCCGGAGGACTGAGCAGTTTAAAACGATAAGAAGGCCAAATTTACTACAAATACTGGAAAATATTGAGAGAGAAAAAGTGAAATTTAACTAACAAGGAATCATTTCATACTTTTCAAGTCCAGTTGTTTATTTTTCTCATTTCTTATTCAAAAATTGCCGTGCATATATGGAAGTGATAGTGTACACTGTTATTATTTTCCCAAAAAAAACCTAGTTTTAGAATCCCTTCACCTAAAGGTGTTAAGCATTAGGGCTCTTAGAGAATTAATGGTCCATTAATTAGGAAGAAAATGAAGTCGTTTAGTTCATAAACTGATGATCCTGATTAAGCAATTTAATTCTACGACTACTAAACGTGAGTATCAGATTCAGGGTCTAAATGTCAGGAAATAGATGATCAGCCATCACCCCAAACTTCAGGAAACTGTTATTATTAGTTCCGTACCTTAGGCGCTCTTATGAATATGAGACGATAAAAACTAAAAAGAGGTGTTGACAGATTGGACATGGAATGCAACATGTTATTTTGACAACAAAGAAAACATCCACATAGCTAGTAACACGATTTGCAATATTTGTACACGCAACGTAAATCTCAAAATTTTAAGAGCTCATTTAATAATCCTTTTAGTTTTGGTTCTTGATTAATTTTCACTTTTGTAGTTGAGACAAGGGGAAAAACATAGGAGAAATGATAGATGAAGAAACTGGTGAAACAGATGTTGAAGATATTAGGATGAATGAAAGAAAACAAAGTCTTGACAGTAAAAACAACTTAAAAGTTTGATTTTTAGTTTATATTTCGTGTCTTTCCTCGTACATTTCTTCTCCATCTATCCTATTAACCTTCATCTCTCATTTTCTCTATGTGTTTCCACTTTATTACTGACACAAAACGTGAAAACAAAAAACAAATAATTATCAAAGGTACACTAAATTAAAACCAAATATAATGTGGTCATAGACATAATGCTCATCAATAATGAGCAAATATCTATTCTCATATTAGTCTTGGCTTAATCTAAAACATGAAAAATTTAATGCTTACTTTTAGAAAAAATGACTTCAACTGTTTCTTCACATGTATATTATATTTTTATTTTTGACCGTCAAATCAAAGAAAATAAACAAAAATCAACAAACAAAGATAATCGGGACGTGCAAATGGAAAAGAAAAAAAGTGTGTAAAATCATTTTCTACTTTGATACTCACTCACTCTTGGCCTACTAGGTACTCATGCATGTTATGTTGGGTCGTAGTACTTTTGTTTTTTCTTCTTTTTAAGCTTCATGCATTCCTGTGCGAGACCCATCTCCATCTCTCCCCCTCCCCCCAAAATAAAGGTGCTAGTAGTGTACACTGCAAACTTTCATACGTATACGCATAACCTAGCTAGCTGCCACTGTGCCATGCTGATCACCCTTACTTTTATCTTAAAAATAATTTTTTAGCAAGACCCAGTGTGGATCAGAAATTAAACCGGCCAACCACTCTAGCCGCAGGAGCTCTTCCTCTCTGGTTTTCTAAAACTGTAAATACCCTTGCCGCCGGCCCTAGCCTTTGGCTTGGGTGCCGGTAGCTATATCCCCCTCCCACCTCTATTTTTCTCCTTCTTCCCTCCTTCTCCTTTTCCCCTTCTCTCTTTTTGCAATTTTCCTTGAGTTTTATCTGCCTTGAGCTTTGTCTCAAATTTCTCCTAAGCTTGTCAGATTTGGGCTTCATGTCCCTTCCCTACTTCCCTCCCTCTCGTTTCCTCTGGCTGTCCCTTTTCAAACCCAAACTTCCATCTCCCCTCACTCTTTCCCTCTACTCCCCTCCTCATAATCCATCTCCACCCCATCCTTTGCTCCGATCTGCCCATTCGAGCCTATTTTTCATGCTTTTCCCGGAGGTCTGGAGAAAGCTGCACGGCTCCGAGTCGAAAATGGTTGCTAGATTCATTTCCCACCTTGCCGGAATTCCCTTGAGGCCAAACGTTATGCGGCTTTGGCCAAAGTAAGGGTATTTTACATACCCCCTAGCCTCATCTTCTATTCATGTGTTCTTGTGTTTGTATATATTTGCAGGGATTAGTGAATGAGATTTGGATCTGATGACTATCTCTTTGTTCTGCCTTTTTTGTGATGAAATCTGGATGTGGTGTCCTTTTGGTTACGAATTTGTTACTTTTGTGTTGCGATGTCTTAGTCAAATTGACCACTCAATCGTTTTCTCTAGTGTTGCTACCTCGGTGGCTACTGACAAGACTTTCATGACGGCAGCGTTGACGAACTCTGCGGTTAGAGATTAGGCATTAGGATTTTAATTTTTATTTATTTAGTTGGGCTATGCTTTTATGTATTTGTTTCCCGATGTGTTTTGAGTTATTTTATTTTCCTTTGGGTTGGCTTGTAATCTCCTTTGTGCTTGATGAATTGTTACTTTTCGAAAAAAAAAACTGGCCAACCACTGAGACTCAAAAGTGGTATGGTCGCGGAATAATCACATATGCTTTCAAGTCTCGTATTAGGTATATATGAGAAAATTTGAAGCTCAAGGGGCATCAGAATTAACCCTTAATTGAAAGCTCTGGGTTTTTTTTATGAAGAAAAACTGGTTTGGATTAGAAGAGGACAATACACTTTCCTACAAATAACACTTGATTGACTATAGCTTGTGACAAAACTATACAGGCAGAAGTTGAAGGTGGGGACCATGTACATAGGGCCAGTGGTGACCTTGTCAGAAAATTTTGTTGAACTATATATATATATATATATATATATATATATATATATCTACAAGGTTTGTTGCATTTATCTTCATTTCGCTCAAATTTAATTTATGGCATGTTTTTAAGTGATTTTTTTGTTAGGTGAAAACATTATTTATAATTCATCAGGACACCAACAAATTCGGAATTGTAAAGTTTTTCCTCAGCTACAATGCGTCAATAAAAAACCCTACAAACTTGGTTAAATGAAACACTTTCAACCAAATGCAAATTGAGTTGCTGCAACTTATTAATTGTTTTTATCTCGTACAAGTAGGAATGACTAATTAATTACTTTTATATGAATTGGTTATCCTAATTAGAAATTTAATAGGAGTATCATTTAGATTAAATCATGAAACAGTTTAACATTTATTTTATGGGTCAAGGACCACTTAAATCCTTTAGACTTGGATAAGATAATTAAGTGTTAAACTTTTGCTTAAGAAAGATCAGTTCATTCTCTTAATTAAATTCACGTTGATTCTTATAAACCGAATCATTAGATTCTGCTCCGACCCAAAAGAACAAATCACCATGAGATTATGCAGCGGTTCCTTTTTACTTATACGAACAATTTAATTAATTAATTAGAAGAAAAACAGCATGATTGAAGTGCATATGCTTCAACTTGTTCTGCAAAATTACCTTTGCTAATGAACTTTTCCTGACTCACCAAAGATCAAATGATTTGCATTAAGGAAAATAAGTATATGATTTGATCACACATGAATGATTTGTGGCTGTTAATTCACATAAACGACTGAGCTGCAAAATTCTCAAGAGCAATAGCACGGTGACACGATTTACATAAAAGCAATTAAAAGGCGCAAAATAATAGACTATAGCAGACATCCAAAAACTACAATCAGACGAAGATTTGATATGTACCAAGAGAAGGGGGGTACTTGCAAGCAAAAAATTTGAAAAATACAAAATAATAATCTAAATATTTAATCTCCAAAAGAGGAAGAAAAACAATAGAAACCAATACATCCAATAATGTAAGATTATATGAGAAATAAAAACTCTCAAAATAATTTATCGCGAAATGAAAATGTCACGCTTCTACTTGGGCACAACAAAGAAGGATATCAAACTACAATTCCCTCATGATCTCAAAGCAACATTTAACAATAGATACAACAAACTCAACTAGCTCACCTCTCACACTCTAGTGTACAGCACATACGGTGTTTTGGTCACACAAATTGATTCGTACTTCGGTCTTTGCAGTCCTTCCTGGTCTGTACGTATGTACGTATACTAATTACAGACCTTTTCTTCCTTTTTTTGGTCTGTACTGGGTTTTTCTTCTTTTCTTTTTTTGGCCGAGTTTGTAATTCAAACTCTCTCCGAATTAAAGAATAAGAAACGGAAGAAGAACAACTTGAGGAGCAGACAGGGTTCTTGGGTCGTGAAGGCACTTTGTTAATTTAATTATTCAATCAGGTTAATATATTTCTTTAATGGGGTCTTTTAATTAGATCTATATATGCATGATGACAAGGAAATTTGAAGAGGGAGTGCCCCGATCTCCATATAATTAATAAGGGGGTGAGGTTATCTCTGTCAGCCTTTCAGATTAACTTACACAATTTCCCGCAATAAAAAATGAACAATCTCTTAAAATTTGTGTCAAATTTTAGCCATCAATTCAACACGGATCACTATATGGGTCCAGTGCCTTCAGTCACAGATATATACATACATATATATATATATCATACATACTCACATACATACATACAACATACATATATATATATATATATATATATATTCCACTTCTTCTTCGGTTTCTTATTCTGTATTTTTTTTATTAGTATATAGGCCGGACTATTTCCATAAACAGGAAGAAATGAGAGTCTGAAAGTTAATAGATCTGGAATTGCTTGTTTTCTTTTCTTTGTACGAATCATGATCTTCATTTTTTGGGTCGACAACATTGATCGATGCAGGTAGTTAAGGCATAACACAAACATGTCTATTGCTGGTGCTAGAAATGGCACATCAGTACATCACATTCAATTATTGGAGTGCACTGTTCCCCACATTGACATTTTACAGAGCTTACATTTCTGGATTTGATGTTCGAATAACATCCCTTCTTTTGAACACGATTCTTAGTTTAGTTCGGTTTGAGTGCAAATAGAGGAGCACTACTGTATAATGTGGCTATGTACATGAATTATTAGGTTTCTTTAGGTTATCTCCAACCCATCCAACCCAGAGGGTCATAGGGCCGAAAATAGCCCTAAATGACACGAAAACTGTCTCCAACCGAAGGCTAGGCCAAAAGGCTCGTGGGCCCCATCGGGCCACAAAAGGAGAATCAGGCCAACCGCCTGGCCTAACCCAGCCAGCCAGCCAGTCCCGGCAGATCCAGTAATTTGAATCCCAACGGCTACTTGCTGACGTCAGCTAGGCGTATATTTGATTTTTTCTTTTACAATATTTTTTTCCTATAACTACCTAAGCCATTAAACAAAAAGTAATGTTAAACAACATTAAATAACATTAAGTAACATTAAAAAAAATTGAACAACATGAAACTTAAACAACATTAAAAAAAACATTTAACAACATAAAACTTAAAATTATTGAGATTCCTTATTGACAAGAATTATGCAAAGTTACTCACAGATCGACACATGGCACTCGAAATCCGAGACGTAAAATTATTGAGATTCCTTATCGACAAGAAATCTGTAAAGTTACTCACAGATCGACACGTGACACTCGGAATCTGAGACGTAAAATTATTGAGATTCCAACTTGAAAAATCTTGACATTTCATCTCGAAAAATTATTGAGGTAGTTTAATTTAAGTAACCATATTAATTCAATTAAAATAATAAATTATTTTTGACCCTATGACCCTTTGACCCTCTCGGTTGGAGATGGTTTTTTGTCACAGGGCTATGTTTGGTCTATGGCCCTCTGGCCCCTCAGTTGGAGATGGTAAGAAATATGATATGACATTGTTCATTAAAATATTAATTTTTTTGAGGGCTATAAGGCTAAAACGGGCTCTCTGACTCTTTTTCGGTTGGAGATGACCTTACTTTCAGTGCCTGGCTTTGTAGTAGTATATATGAACATGTATACACACACATATATTTTTCATTTAAATCTTTATTTAACAATGGGCAAGCTTAATTGATCACCCTTTTTCATTACTTTATAAAATGACGAGTTTGAGGATTGTAATTGTCTTTTTTTGTACTGGTGCTTTCTCTTCTCATGAATTTGCGTGACTGAATCAACGTTAACTTTAGCCACTAATTAACTTAATGAGGTCGCCATGCATGATGCATGCAGGCATATGTTCCTCCCAAACTTCCTCTTAACCTTTCTTCCTCCTTAATTAACTAATGAATCTGGTCCAATAGAAATCAAACTTAAAATAAATAAGTCAGTCCAATCGGCTATTCCTCTCTCTAACCAATAATCTTGCGCGCGCGCACACGCATATATATATATATATATATATATATATATGTATGTATGTATGTGTGTGTGTGTGTGTGTGTGTGTGGGATCTGGCCAGCAAAGTAACCAAAAACGTACATATGGCATATGTTGCTTTTGTTATAGGTTTATATCAACATCCTACTAATACGTAAGCAATATGCATATTTAACATTTTTGCCATGTCTAGCAATCACCATTGATTTTAGAGAATCCTCGATCACTTTTTCATAATCTGCATGAATCCAAGGCGGTCCCCATGTCAAGCCCATTATATTTAATAATATTGTTGATACGCTACTATATCTCTTTCCATATATTTAATTCTTTTGTACATATAGTCTTTGTAATACTACATAACTTTTTTCTCTTTGTAAATATTTTTTTTTAATCCAAACTTTGTAAATATTTTTCATTTCTCTCAAAGGTGAGAAGCAAAATGAATCACTTTCATATATTTTGTGTGTGTGTGTGTATGTGTTTTTGTTTGGATTACATGGTAATTTAAACTTTTGGTCTTATGTATTGCAATTGACTAACTTGAGGATCATAAGTAAAAGTAAAATCATGAGTTATTACTGTGTGAAAGTCATGTCATAGATTGTATGGATAAATATTGCGAAACTCTGACCCACAAAATAAAATTATAGGTCTGCCCACTGAATAACTTACTTATCTAATGAATCCCCGCAAAAGTAATTAATTCTTATTCGCCCACAGTTTGAAAAATTTAACGAACATACATATGTAACGTAGCTCCACAATGGTAAACAATTTATTAGCCCCCAGTTCGGACATGCATACCATCTAAAACTAATTGGTATAATTTTGAATTCACCCACGGTATGAGACATGAATGTATCATGTCTTAGCCGTTGAATCTAGTTATTTCTCGTTCAAAATGATTGATTCTACGAAATCTATATTATAACTGAGTTAGATTTCTTAGCTAATACCTTTCATTAAAGTAATCCCGAATGCTACGGTTGGATATTACACGTATAATATCTATTTTATTTCAAATTAATATTAGTACCAAAAGAATTCAAAACCTAACCATTTTCCTCCATCTCCCTCTTTCACATTTTTATTTCCCCCCTTTTCTTCGTGAAATGAAATGTTGCTAGCTAGGGTTAGATAGAGGCCCTTGATTACCCGCAAGAAAAAACTAGGGTTTCAAATTGGACCGCACCCGCACTCTCCAACAACTCACGTGAGCCACACGAACCAATCAGAGTCCACTTATGTGCAAAGGCATCTTTGGCCCTCCTTGACACGACAGTTACAAATAAACTATGCCCCTCACCTGAACCTGAGCGTGCAAACCACGCTCGGGGAACAGTAGCAATATTTCACCTTTGCTAGGGTTTCCTTTTCCCTTGTCCAAGCAATAAGTGCCGCACATTGAGCCACGTGGGGGCACATCATTGGGCCAGCACCGTTTTCGGCAGTAATTTATTGTATAAAACGTATGTGTTTGGACATGACATGTTGTATGTATGATGATGTTTTTTTAGTACATTCGACGACAAAAGAAAGGTTAAAACCCTCTCTCTCTCTCTCCTCCAACCATCACCTCCTCTCTCTACATTTTCGAAACCTCTCTCCATCTCTCCCCTTTTTTCTCTCTCTCTAGGGTTTTACGATTGTTCGCACTCAAATTCCACTCACCCAGCTTCGAATCTCAGCTGAAAAATCGCCTCCCGATCTTCCCCCTCCGCCGCTCTATCCTCCAGTGCCGTTTTCCGGACGCGCCGTGGAGGATCGGGAGCTTAGCTTCGTACGACGTCGTTTCCGGTGGTTGTCGATTTGCGTTGAGGTTTCAGGTCGGTTTTTTTTCCTGCTAGATTTACTCTTTTATTCAATTGGGTTTTTGAAATCGATGATTTTTTTTTGGATTTAATTAGTATAGAGTTTGAAGCTTTGAGCTGATTTTTTCAGCTACTTATTAGTTTTTATATTTTTTTAAAGATATTTTTGAGCTGGGTTTTACTGTGTATGGTACGTCAAGTTTTGGGCTTTACTTTCCATTTCATTATCTGGGGTTTGTTATTATGCTCAGCTTAAACAATTCTATGCGTTTTGGGTGTCATTCATGTCGTTTTGATGTGCTTGGACTCAGTTAATTGTCTAGTGACTGTGAATTTATATGAGTTATATAATGAAAGAACCCTAATTTTTTTTGTTAAGTTGGTTGATTGACATGCTTTCATTTTCCGATTCCGAGTCTCCTAGGGCGAGCCTGAAATGGGTTTGTACGATTGTTGCTTCCCTTGGAATATTCATACGACCTAGATTGCTCTAATTGAAACAAAACCCTAATATGAGGTTTTGCCTTATTAATTGTTCCTAATTTTGTGATTGAATTTGCATCTTTAAAGATGCATTTAGTCGTGTGAATAATTTGATCGTTTCTAATACATAGTTGCCACCGCAGATCCGTCTTTATGTTGATTCGTGGAATGTTAGGGTTTCTAATTTCTTCCCTTGGGTTGTTATACATGTATGTATCTATGCTTGTATGTCAATGGAGTTTGTTATTTTATGTGCAATGTCACTGTATGATGAGGTGTTTTACCTTGTCATCTATTTCTATGATAATTTTGACTCAAAATAATTCATTGCACGTGAGAATTGTTGTCGGTTGATTATAAACCCTAATAATTTTGTTTGTGACTTGGACCAAGATTTTCTCTCACGTGATATAGATCGGTGCTTTCTTTACACTTTCCTCGGTGTTCTCCCTCCCATCATATGATAATGATATCACTCAAGTAATTGTTTCATTTGTGTGAATGTAGGAGGTACTATATTAGGAACACTGTGATCTGGTTAGATGCTATAACATGGAGAAGTGTCTTCTGTTCGACAATAATCATAAGAGGAGCGATCCTATTATTGCCTCCAAGTCGGTGGGATCGTTTGTAAAAATTGATTCAATATCTATAGATCTTCCTGATGCGAATGACAAGAGTAGTAGCCATGCGGGAAACTGCGAGCATTTCACTATATGGTAAGCCTTGGAGTCTTGCTAGTTGGTACCGCCTTTACCATAGATTGCATACCTTGTGGGAAATTACTCACTTGTTCATAGTAAATTAATATGAACCTTTTGCTAACCATTTAACTGATTTATATTTCTTCATATTCAAAATTGGAAGCTGTCATTTCTTTTTGGTAAAATTTCAAAACTCTAATTTGGATATAGATTGGTCTGGTTTAATTATTTTCTCCATTATTAAAGGTTATATATTAAGCTATTTTGCAGCAGTATATTATGGATAAAGAAGTCTAATCTCTTTACTTTTTAGTTCATTGTATTAGCACACTTAAAGTTGGGATTGGATTCTTTGGTGCAGTAAAGGTTTTCATCAGCAACCATATGGCACACTAGCTAGTGTGCATGTTGCTAATATAACAAGATGGTGTCTGAAAAGACATAAGTACTTGAACAATGGGGAAGATATATGTGTGTGTGGAGCATTATTTTTTAAAGAATAAGTTGTATGTAGTAAATAATTGAATTCTACGTTACCCATGGATCTTTTCATCGATTGAAACTTCTGTTTTATGTATTGGATATAGTGGTTATGTAGCTGAAGTTCGCAAAAAGAATTGGAAGCTATGTTGGCCATTTCCTTTGGATGGTGAGTTTGATCAGGAGCCAACATCCTTGCTTCCTCCTTTGGATCCTCCAAAGTTCAGAAGGTGGTCTTGCCAGAATTGCGTGCAGGAAACTGGTTCTGAGAGTATTGCAAAAGATCATGGTACAGACATGTGTATTGGATCTGATTCCAATAACAATTGTGCTCAGATCCCACCCCTCAGTGATGCTTCACTGCTTCTGTTAGATTCTGAGAAAGGTTCAATTTCCAAAATTGTTGATGGAAAAAGAGCTGAAGCTCATATTTCTGTTGTTGGAATTGGCAATGAGCAACATCCTTCGTCATCTACTTTTGATAAGAAAGAAGAGAGGCGTGAAGTTGCAATCACTGCCATCACAGGTAAAGTCAAGTTTGATTCAATTAAATAGACTGTTGGCTATGTTATAGTCTTTTGATTATTTACTTTTTGTGTTTCATCCAGTGAATGAGAATGTCTTAGATAATTATGCGAGTCATGAAATGCCGAGGCTCAATTCTGTTGGGACAGAAGTTGACCCAAAAAGGACGCAGGAGAGACATGAAGATAACACAGGTTTTCTTTCCCTTTGTTAAAAAGTGATAAAATAAGGATCTTTTGTTGAAAGTTTTTACCTGAAATTGCCACGGGTAAATTTAATTTGCAAAGAAAAAACAACAAAATTACATTACAACTTACTTCATATGATCTCTCACAATCATATTGTCTTTGATTTCTGAAGCAGAAGCAGTAAACTTGGAGAGCAATGGATCTGTTGAAGTCTGGAAATCAGGATGTGAAAGTCGTGGTGGTACCAAATTATTCTGGAATAAGAATCTTACCCAGACTGGTGAAGCTGATCACGGACCTTCTGCAGAAGAAAATCACAAGGAGTCAATGAATGCCTCTGGGACATGTAAGATAGTCGGGACGGTTGACAGGGCAAGTGATGCTACCAAGGGCCAGACCATCATTAATCATCCTCTGCATGAGTGTGATTATGCATCATCTGAAAATCCTGAGAAGTCAAGTAGTTTGAATCGCAAGAAAGGTCGGAAGGTGCGTGTGCGTCTGCTGAGTGAGTTGGGTGATGCAAAGCCTGATTGCTTCAGGACAGAAGATTCTCCACCCAACAGAATTAGTAATACATCTGGGAAAGGAACTGTTTCCCAAGGCCAGGTGTCTATCCAAGAAAGTGCTAGAGTGGATCTCGGTCAGAATAACAAAAGGAAATTGCCTGAGGAAGAGGAACAGAGATGCATAGAGAAGAGCCATCCTAAAAGTTTGAATAGAAAAGTTAAGACTTCCAAGCGAGATGAAGAAACCACCAGAAGCGTTGCAGATTCTGAGTTAGAAGAAGATGCAGTTGCCAGAATATCTTTGCAGGCAGATATGAGGAGCAACTGGAATGGATCCGAAAATGAAAGAATCCCGGCTACTGGTAAGAAGAAAATTATGAAATCCAATGATATTGGTGCATGTTCATCCTTAGTCCCACCCAAAGATATTGTGCCAATAGAAGCCCTAGACAGAGTTGGAAATTCAAGTAAGGGTGATGCTACTACAAGTGCTTCTTATAGTCCAGCGTATGATGCATCCACAGGTAGAGGGATGGATCAAATTGCTTTGCCTGCCCCAAAAGCAGGTAGAAAGTCCAGTTCCTGTAAGCGGAAAGACAAGATGCCGGAAGTTGATAATGGAGTGGCTTCTCTATTTCCTTGGCTCACGAAATGCCCAGATACAAGGAAAGATGTAGAATTCATGCAAACTGGGAATCCATTTCACCGGGCAGAAGATGCACCCACTGAAAAAGGGTTGGATCTTTCTCTTAACAGCTATTTGTCTGCACAAAGAGATGACAGGAAATCTATTCCTCAGTCTGAAGATGGATTTCCTTCGTGGTCAATTCAGAAAGATGGCACCGGCAAACTAGATGAGTTTATTAGGAAAAATGCGGAAGCCAACGCAAATCTGACCAAACTTCCTAAAGCCATTTCAAATGCATTTTCTGGGAAAGTAGGACATGATGATCTCAGTAGTAAATTTTTCACCTACAGCATGCCTATCCCGAATGAGAAGCAAAACTATAGCCCCCAGGTTGAAGGGAGCTGTTTGTTGCAGCATATGGTAAGAGCTTTATTCTCTTCTTACTATTCCCTGGATGAATGTTTTCATCTTGATGGCTGCATGATATACGTCCGGAGCAATTGCATGCTTCTTATGTTTATAAGGTTTAGCATATGCAACTGTGCAGTTATAAAATTGTTGTGATATCATAAATCACTCATCTGTATCAAATTATTATCGACACAGTTAATACTCTAGTGGAAACTAGTAAGCTTTTTCTTATTTGAACACTGCTGATTGGTGTTATAACTAAATAATATGTTTTTCTTATTTCCGTTGCACATGCTGATATGCGAAAATTAGCAGCATTGATGAAGTGATTCAACGGATCAATTTATAAAGTTCCCTTTTACTTCTAGGTAGCCCATAGAATCATATTGCACATTTCTCATATCTGTAGTGTAAACACTAATATGCATAACTATCTTCTCTATTTCTAGTTTTGTTTTGCAATTTTTTTCTATGATAATTGATTTTCCTTTTCAGGAAATTTCTCGTGCAATAAACAAGGAGAAAATCATTGAGGTTCCGAAAAATTCAGCTGTGCCTGTTAGTAGGAAAGATAGCAAGCAAAGAGCTGAAAAGATGTCTCAGAAGGGATCTGCAGATGACATACCGATGGAAATTGTTGAATTCATGGCGAAAAATCATTATGAGAGAAATCAGAAAGTTTTGGAAGCAGGCATTAATGCAAGGAATGTTCAGGCGATGGATCATAGTTATGGCATTGGGAACTTAAGAATATTAGAGGAAACCAGTCAGAAGCAAAAACCTCAGGCAAGAAAGGCAAAAGATGGTGCAACCGCAAGAAAAAATGTGGCACCTTCCAAACAGAAGTTAGTTGACTTTTCTACTTATATCCCTGGAAAAGACACATTCCGTCTCGATCAAATGCATTGCGCTATAGGGTTTAATGCATTCGGTCAACCTAAAAAGAAGATGAGTACTCGAGAGCAATTTCCTGCTGCTGGTTACAGCAGCTGTAGTTGTGCTCAAAATTGCAAATGGAATGGAGATATGATGAGCGATGGGTTGTCAAATTCTAGCTTGCGTCCATCTGTTCCACAATCAAAGGAAGACGCAGCTCGCCTATGGTCACCTGCGTTGCCAGCTCAAACTGCCTTAACACACTACAATCCTCATAAGTATGGAGCTCAGCCTTCCAATGTCGATATGCTTTCACAACCTCCTGGCTCGCTGCATAAGGGAAATTTCCGTGGGGATTATGGCCTGAAATTATTTAATTTAAATGCTACCAACCTGGAAAAGCATAGTGAAGGTGTTGGTTCTGAAACTTTCAGCAGAACAAATGCAGAGTACTCATTCACTAGTCAACGTAATGCGGCTGAGCCTCCTCAGAGTGCAGCGGGTTCTTTTGATCTATATTCTAATGAAACCATACCAGCAATGCATTTGCTCAGCCTCATGGATGCAGGTATGCGGTCAGGTCCACCCTTGAACATTGCTGGAAACCCAAAATTTCCCAACAGGTCCTTTGATCTTTACTCTAAGGAGTATTCTGCAGCGGATACTGGTGGTTATAAGCTTACTGATACCATCAAGCATCCATCCTCCAGTTGTTGTGGCAAAAATCACATTTCTGAGAAGTCTCTTGACCTTTTTCCTATGAGTCCGGGTGGTACATCTACCTCTTCTTATCCTAAAGGATTCAAAAGGGCTGCCGTAGAGCATAGAGGCTCCGGATCCCAGAATTCTGCATCCAAAGGTGGAGTCTTGGGCAAAAATCATGGAACTATCCCTGTTATGCAGAAAGGGTTTGCTATGCTGGGTGATTCTACGATGTTTCCCCAGCACGGCCACAACACTGAATATCCAATGCTGCAGAAATTGGATACTCATAATGCTAATGGGGCCATGAGGCCTCCAAGGAGAAGTCCCAATTCTTTAATCTGCGCTATAAACAAAAACCCAGCTGAGTTTAGCTTGCCAGAAGATGGCAATGAGTACATGATTAGTGGGAAAGACTTAAAAGTTGGGAAGCAGAGGCATGGCTTTGTACAAGTAGATCAGAACAAGCAGCCGAAGAAGAGGAAACAGACTACAGGAAAGGGACGTGCGCAACAATGAGTTTGATGAGGTTCCTGATATATCTTTACTTGTAGTATTGTATAACCCTATAATAGCTAAAGTGCTTGAAACAAAACTCTTTACTCACCTGCCTGGTATACAACGATTTCTTATTGCGCGTCTTATTCAAGATCACAAATTCATCAATTGGGGTTAATTTGTTTAATTTTAACAGGCGAAGATTTCCCCAGCTAGCTACCGCAACGTAAGGTATAGAGAGGATCCAAGTTGTAGTCGTATGAAGCTGATATTAGTCAGAGACTCGAAAGCTGAGAAGCGGAGTTTATAGCAGTCATACTGGGTGGAGGTCAAGGCCTGTATTATAGCCTTCATATGTCTTGACTTGCCTGTGCTGTTGATTTTGTATCAAGTCTTGTTATTTTTTATCCGGGTCATACTTTCTCGAGGACAAAGTTATGGTAAACTTTCGTAATGACAAGACGGCATTCTTGCTGATGAGTTACTTTCATGGATAAAACTTAAAATTGCAATTCTATAGTTGCCAAGAACATGTGAAAGAAGACAAAGTATGCTGTTATGTGAGTGAATTGAGAATAAGATTTTGCCTCATCGCTATCAAGCACTTGAAATAGATCTCTCTCTCTCTCTCTCTCTTCCCCCAACACACACACACACAGTTGATTTCTGAGTGTCTTTTATTCTGGTTATTTTGCACATCTTAGTTGGGCTCTCTGCGGTGTGCCAAGCGAATTTGGGCGGGTGCTTTGAAGTGAGTGCAAAACCTAAAATAAAGAGGTTTTGAATTTGAGTGATTTTTGGTAGACATGATCTTTTGAGGAAGACTTAAGAAGATTTGGATTGTTAAAGAAAGTTACGGAGTGCGCCCTACAAAATGTGTGTCAAATAATGGATGTCCTCCGATCCTAACCCTTATGCGACCTAAGGGCTACAACTTAATACATAGATAAAGGAAAATGATTTCTACACACTCATTTTCTTGTTTTGCACAGTCCCTATCAATTCCTATATATTGATTCGTTTTGCTTTATTCAACGAGTAGACAAAAAAATGGAGAGAGGTGTATAGGGGAGAGAAAATAAGGTGTGAAAATCATATCCTTAGTATAACTCTTTTGCTTGTGCTGTAGAATTAGTGTGTTTGAGTCGTTATAGTTTACATGTCAAATCAAACCTGAGACAAACTATTATTTCAATTTTTGCATATATAAGCATTCAAAGTTATCATCAAAAGTAGGTCTAAAATTATATCAGGTGATTCTTCAAACCAACTCATGTTCGCAATTTAAAGCATAGCGAGGTAGCCTGTGAGTTGCTTCGCGTCAAATATGATTACAACTGAGGCATGAGAATGACTGCAATAACATACTGTCCTAAACTGGCACATGTTTTCATTAAGGTGATGAAGAGTTTTAGTTTTAATGACAATACAATTTTCATGTAAATTTTGAGATAATTTCTTTAAAACTTCAAAGAGAGAGACTGTATTTTTAAACCTTAAATTATATAATAAATCCCTCAAAATCCTTTGTTTTTAAAAATTCTTTAAATGCGTGTGGTCAATTGCCCCAATAGTTAAAGATCTTATATCCTCCCCCTTCACTTAATATAGCTCATATTTGGACTATCACTAGTAATAATAATATAAAAAACTTTAAAATAAAATCCTAAGTGAGTACTCTCTTTTTTTCTTTTCTTTAACTCCTTTAAAATCCTAATTAAAACATCCATATTTCTATGAATTTTTATAAACATTTTAATCTTGATTAAATCTGCTATATCAGATTTGAAATTTACCACTTTTATTAGAATGTTTTTCTTTTGCATAATTGATTCTTTGAGAATGTCATTTCCAGCTTAAGTATAAAGCTAGGGATAAGAACTAATGGCTCCCATCATAATCTTCTTTCCGTTTGTTGTTGCACGAAAGCCAATTGGCTTTATGGGTTAGGTCCCTCTCCTGAGTCCAAAACAGTACCTACTGCTTCAACCTAAAAAAGCAGAGTTCTAGTATTGCCCCCAATATATTATACGATATATATATATATATATATATATATATGATTTTAATTAAAAGCCAAAATATCAAACTTTTACTCCAATTAAATACAGAAAATTGTAATTAAAAAGAGTAGATCTTATAGATAAACATACTTATTCTTGTAACAGATTAATATATATATATATATATATTTGATTATAATTTATACATCATCCAATGCTTTTCACCAACCTAATATCTCGTTTCCTAGCTTTAATTATTTAACGCATTATATAAGTAATGTAAAACCAAAAGGAGCGGAGCTAGGAATTTTTTATTGGGTAGGCTAGCTTAAAAATTTAAATCTTTATAAATAAAAAAACTTGTAATTAAACTAATATATGTTAAAATTAAACAAATGCAAACTTGTACATGTACAAGAAGCGATGAGAAAAATAATGTAAGAAAAAGAGATAGTTTGCAAAGTGTATTATATAATTTTATATAGTTAATCCTAGAGAATTCGAATTAGTGATTAAATATTTGGTGGACTACATTCGAAAATCAATCAAAATTACATGTAAAATTTTATTTTTCATCACAAGCTACCTGGGTAGCCCAGGGCAGCCCTTAACTTGGCTCCGCCAGGTGCAAGATTATATTAGTGATTTCATCATCGATCAGCTGGAGTATCTGTCAAAAAAATATCAGAGGCTTTTCATTATCGGTCCATTTGTATATCCAACTACAACAAATTAAAAGGTGCGGTCCAACCTCATAAACCTGCCACATAGACATCTAAGTAGGTTTATTGTTGCCATATTTTACCCCAATTGCCAGAGTTTAGAAGCCTTTTGAACGTGCGACTGCCTTCACCGATAGCAACAAATTCGGCTCCACTGCATACGTTACAACTTGGAATTACTTTGAAGATTTGAAGTGTTAGAAATGTCAAAGTTGAAGCATCCGCATCCATCGCTCTTCGTCAATCTCGAAACCATGGTAAGGCGCTGCAGTATGAATGAGGATACAGATCTCAAAGGCTATGGAAATCTTATTTGACCACTAGTACAAAAACACCTTTGCGTGACGCACACTTGCGCGACGCAGCAAAATTCGTTGCGCAAAGTATGTTTGCGCGACGCCAAATACAAAACGTCGCGCAAACTGTCTTTGCGCGACGGCACTTTGCGCGACGTCGACGTATCGGCTCCACTGCAAACGTTACCATTTGGATTACTTTGAAGATTTGAAGTGTTAGAAATGTCAAAGTTGAAGCATCCGCATCCATCGCTCTTCGTCAATCTCGAAACCATGGTAAGGCGCTGCAGTATGAATGAGGGTACAGATCTCATATGCTATGGAAATCTTATTTGACGTATCGGCTCCACTGCAAACGTTACAATTTGGATTACTTTGAAGATTTGAAGTGTTAGAAATGTCAAAGTTGAAGCATCTGCATCCATCGCTCTTCGGCAATCTCGAAACCATGGTAAGGCGCTGCAGTATGAATGAGGGTACTGATCTCATATATATGCTTATGGAAATCTTATTTGACACGGTTTTTGTTTTGCATTATATTTTTTAGAATTATTATGCAAATCGACCTAATTTGTATATCTGGTTTGGTTTGGTTGATGTTTGGGTGAGCGTTGATGAAGCTTATGCATAGGTTCCCAAAACCTGCAGCTAGTTATTAGGTTATTGTATTGGTCATGATGCTTATGTCTGGTCATTCTAATAAGTAGGTTCTTTGGACAATATGCCAAAATGGACAATACATCCATTTATATTCGATTTGTAGAATTTGCGAACCTAAGGCTAAGATTGTGGAATGTACAAGTGGTGTACTAACTAAATTTTTTGCTGTATAATTACAGGACCAAAAGAGATGGAAACCATGCTTAGCTCCACACCAATATGAATCACGATTGAGATTAATTTGTTGTATAATTTGGAATATATAATAGGAGAAATTGGTGAGCTCCCATACGATCTGTATTCAGTTCCCTCGTTTGCTAATCTTCCATGCAAGTAGTGCATGCAGAATTTGATAACTGTTTTCGAATCGGTCTAAATTATAACAGCTCATATTTATTGGTACTACTTAATTAATTTACTGAATAACCAAAGTAAGCGTGGGCATTGCTGGGTTGGTTGGATTGGACTTTAATCCGTTAGCCAATTTAATAGGCTCGAGCTGACATTAGTGAAACTCATTTCCACCCAAGAGAATGGCCAAATTAACCACCCCCCCCGAACCATTAAGGCGGGTTGAGTTGAGCTGGTTCAACGGGTTGAGATTATTTACTTTCTTTGTTATTCTTAAAGTGAGTATTAGTGACAAATAATTTAAAATACAACCCAACTCAACCTCACGAATTTTGGTTGGGTTGGTCGGTAAACCCACTAAAGTGCCCACCGCTAAACCAAAATTCAATTTGTTTTGTTTTTAAAGCTAGCCTTGTGGATTTAGGTTTTCTTGTTTAACAAGGATGGTTTTATTTCCTATTTTTTAGTTAGTTAATGTTGTATTCATTTGTTTCCCATAAATACCTCTTTGTAAGAAAATTAAAATATTGCATTCAAGAAAACCCTAACTTTCAACTTGGCATCAAATTAAGCCGGGTTGGCTCTTCTTGTACCCGTTTCGCTGCAATCCCCTTTTTTCGGCTTGCATGACATATGCAATTGGTAATTTTGCAAAGAATAAATTGTAGCAATGGTCCCTCAATTTTAATCAAATTAGAGCAATGGTCATTCAACTAAAAATTCATTACCATTGGTCACTCAACTCATCAAAATGTGTAGCTATGGTCATTTTCGTCAACTTCGTCAAAATTTTGTCAAAATGAATTATGTTGGAATGACCATTGCTATAATTGGGGTCCCTCAACTCATCAAAACGTATTGTTATGGTCATTTTGTCAACTTCATCAGAATTTTGTCAAAATGAGTTATGTGGGAACGACCATTGCTACAATTGGGTTAAAGTTGATGGACCATTGCTCCAATTTGGTTAAAGTTAAGGGATCTTTTCTCCAGTTTTATTAAAATTGATGGACCAATGATAATGAATTTTTACTTGAGGGACTGTAGCTGCACGTTTTGATGAGTTGAGAGACCAATAGTAATGAATTTTTAGTTGAGGGACCATTAATTCAATTAAGTTAAAATTAAGGAATCATTGCTACAATTTACTCTTTTGCAAATTAAGTTCGTTATAATTTTTTGTTAACATATATATTTTGGAGTTGGCATAGTTGTTTGTACTTATTGCTACTGCTTTGGAGTTTGCATAGCTTTTTATCCCTTTAAATTGGTTGCCGTTGCTGCATATTTGGTTGGGATTATTGTTTTTCTGCATTCTTCAAATATGTCGTAGGAAAGATAATGAATGGCCTTTGGGACCATCTTGCATTGGCACTTCAGTCTATTGCTAAGTATTGCTCGTATAGAGAGGAACAGAGACTTGTGCAGTTTTGTATGGCTCTTCAGGATGATTTTGAGTTGCTTCGTAGTTTTATTCTACATCAGACCCCGCTTCGTTATGTTAATTATGTGCGTCATGAGTCACAAGTCGAAGAAGTTTGTTTGCGGTCACCTGCTGAAATTAGGTTCCATTCTTATACTTGTCAAGTAGAAGGAACAACTCCAGCACATGACTACAAGCGAATTTCTTTGGCTTGTAACTCGTGAAGCACATAGTCAACAGAAAGAATTGGGGTGCAGCACAAAATAGGACTACGAAGCGACTCAAAATCATTAATCATCCCAAAGAGCCATAAAAAACTGCACAAGTTTCTACGCTTCTCTATACTTACCAATAGAGTTAAGTCATTCAGATTCTGCCAATGGAAACTTGTTCCAAAGGCCTCTTCAATACTTTTATCGCCTTGCTAAGTGGTACGAATAGCTATTAGTTAATTGATAACGCTTAACAAAACTGGACGTTGCATGCAACTTTGCCAAGTGATCCCAACTTTGTTTGATGCTGAGAACTTTGCAAGTTGCATGCCTCGTACAAATTGACGTAATTTTCTGCGTTAGAATTAGACGGAACGGAAACAGACTTCTTTGGCTTATATAATTGGCATACAAAATTATATATGATCGTGTTCAAAGATCATCGAGTAGTAATGAGGGAAAGTTTAAAAGGAAGTTAGTGGAGACTTCGACTTCGAGAGGAACGCTATGACATGCAAACATCGAGATGTTGACTGATCAATGTGCGTCCACGGTACAGTACCTTCTGTATGGATGACTGAGTATCATCGGATCCTCCTTTTGCTGTCGGATCCATGTATTTGTTGGCATATAATTAGGAGCCAAAATGTAAGGTGATACTATTACTTTAATCTTATTAAATCTTTAAGTAAGTAAAAGTGTGTTGTTCTATCATAAAATAAAAGTGTGTTGCAATTTTCTTTTAATCAAACATGTATTGTATTAAAAAAAATTTGAAAAACAAACAGCTAGGGTGGAATTCACCACTACTTCCTAGATTGATTTGGAAAAATCTGAATTAAGTATCCAATCATAACAGCTGGACACAAAAATACCAAGTCATTTGATGGAAATTTAACTAAAGAAAGAAACACAAATATAAGAACAAAAAATAAAAAATAAAAAAGACAAATAACTGTATTCCAATTCTTGCTCTCACCCCTTAATTCCAGTCCATATAGATACAAGGTATGGAATAATAATAATAATTTTAAAAATGCCACTGAAACTTTTGTAGTATATTAGAAAAACAAACATCCTGACAATTCTAAGCTTTATTAAAATTACTTTAAGAGCTCAATTGGAGGAAAAATCTCTCTTGTATCTACTTGTCATGCTCTAATAGATTCTTTTAGTTATGAAATTTTTTTGATGTTACAAAGTAAATTGGCTTTTTCTCTCTAAAATATTATGTCTGAAGTGTTTTTTTCTAAAGTATGATGCTATCAATAACTTACATCTGAAAAGTCCGAATATATATTTACTACCTGCATTCATATAGATTGTCGATAATATTTGTAAAATAATAAAATGATCTATTACTAACACTCCGAAATGATTAATCAAATATCAAATTAGTTTTGTCACTCTCTGATTCCACAGAGGATGATGAGTACCTACAAACTCTAGCCTCCTTATAAATAAGTCCAGGTTGACAGAAATACCCTTTCACAGGGCTGCAATGCCGATCTTCAGAACATATACAAAGACCCTCCAAAGCACACCCATCAGCCTTTGCACCTGCTTTCCCAAACAAAATCTCATCCGACCATTCACTCGACAATATATTTTGAGGATCCAACAGTCTTTTCACACCCAAAAACTTGTTAAAATTAGGGTACTTTTTCTGCACGTCCAAAAACGCTGCGTTTCTGTTTTTTGCCCAGTGTGGCTTTGCCCCATGCTTGAAAAATGCCAGTTGCTCCACTTCTTCCCACACGTCTTCATTGAACCTTGGAGTCCATGCATCATCGGCTCTATAGTAATTAAAGTCAACGACCACAGAGTTTTCTTGTTGACCAAGATAGGCATCGGAAACCCTAATGAAACGGATTAAAAAACCATTGTAAATATCCACGCCACAGAAGTTTTCTGGTTTTAGGTCTCGTAGTTTTTTGACGTCTCTGATGAAGTCTGCAAATTTTGATGCTGGAAATATTGCTGTTGTCTCGTAAAAGAAGAGGCCGTTGATTCTTGGGTCCCATGCACATGAATTGTCTGTGCCTGTTGAGTACAGACATGAACCTGAGGTTTGCATTTTTCCCTGGTGGCCTACTACAGGGTAACCAGTGAAGATTAGGTTATTTTTCAAACCATTGGCCACTAATTTCTTGGCCCCCAAAAATGTAGATGCTAGTGTGCATTGGAAAACCGAGCTTCGTCCGTTGTCCAATGTTTTCTCTGCACATTTCGAATTTACACCGTCTTTTAGTTTTTATGTCTAGAGTAATATAATAACGTAACAAATTAAACTATATATTTGTACCATTTTAACTGATTATCGAGTATGTATACCACTCTTTTGAAAGCACTGGGGCTTATAGAGGCGTGTATGCACAATTAAGCCTCAAGTCACGTAATGGGCACATGACGCATTTTGAGTAATGGATGATCATGTACTCTATATGCATGAAAACACATTATGCACGTATTGGCAACTGATGCTAACACTTTTTATTACAGAGGTACTTCTTATATCAATCATTTAACATGATACAAATAGCAACACTAAAAATTAAATGATATATCAAACGTATGACTTGAAAAAAATATGATATGTGAATCACATGTACCTATATTTTTATAGGCAAAAATAAATTTATGTGCAACTTGGTGTATATTATTTTGTATGGTCGTACTCTCTCTCTCTCTCTCCCCTCACAATACATATAACATTAAGAGAGCACATTGATGCATCCAGTTGTACTTAAAATTTACCTTGGAGGTGAGATCTATTGTTAGCTATGGGTTCCCACATAAGAGATATAATTAATGTTGTTCTTCTATATACAAGTAACAGAAGAAGTAAAATGACCAAAAATTACAAAAGGAATAGAGAATGAAAGAAGACATGATTACCTGTTGCTCTTATAGTCTTGGCGACCACAACAGAATTGGACTGGAAGCCTATGAAATCATATGTTCCATCGCCTGCTGCGGTGAAAGGAACTCTGTTATCGTATCTGTATGCAGCTGTAAACTTCGATGGATACCAAGTTATGTCTCCAAACTCATACTTTTTAGCATGCTCCATGTATATATCCTCTATTTGAGCATCGGCTGTAAAGTTATAGGTTATGCTCCTTTTGAATGCTGCCTCCAATCCCAACTTCACCTGTATATTGACCAATTTCTAATTAAATCTTACTTCAATAATCCAATAATCCAATAAAACTTAACTATTAGAAAGTTATCCATCATTGCATAGCCATTGATAGAGAAAAGCTTTCAATAGGGCGCAACCTAATCACGTAATTAGTCAGGCTATACTTGTAAAAAAATAGGTCCCAATATTTGGATACCATACAGCCTTACATACGTGGATCTGACTCTTTTTTAAAGTATCTAACAATTACGTGATCTAGTTGCTTTATTGAAGTTTTTGTCCTATCAATAAGTAGTACTAGAAACACCAATTTATTAACATTAATTTTTAAAATCTCAAATTATGTAACCGCGTTCCATTTGTTTTTTGTTTTAGCTTGCTCTACACTTTACCTTTTCACCTCAAAAAAGAAATTTTTATGTCAATTAGTAATCAAAAGTGGGTGTAACTAGTAAAGTTAACCCCTCTAATATGATTGACCATGAATATAAGAAATAATCAAGGACTGTTTACCAACCTTGGAGATGATACCCAACAACCCCAATGAAACTTTGGCAGCTTTAAAGATTTCATCTTTTGAATCTAATCTGAGAATTTTCGCATACCCTTCTGATCGGTTTGCTGGAACAACAAGATTAAGACCAATAACATGATCATGCACTGCGCCTCCTCTTCCCCACCACGAGCTTCCATGTGCTCCCGTGCTTATAAGCCCTCCTACACTCACACCCTCCCAATACGGCGCAGCCACCAAGCTCAGCCCAGCTTCCTCTACCTTGTCGATCAACTGTCGTAGCCCTACACCGACATCAACCGTGACAGCTAAATTCGCCGCATCGATTTCAATCGTGGAATTGACATTGGCCGTGCTTATTAGCATTGCGTCTCCAAAACTCATGTCGGGACATGCCAACTTTGGTATGGTATGTGAAAATTTGCTCACCACTTTGATCTTGACCTTGTTTTTGCTTGCGAAAGCCACGGCGAGGCGGAGGTCCTCTTCGGTTTGTGGGTGTGCCGCGGATGGGGCGTGGCAATCTTTTCTATCACCCCATACGCCGTAGGAGTTGGAGAGGTTGCAGCCGGTTGATGCATTGCAGCGAATTGGGGGCGGTGGCAGCATGGCTTGGACTGTAACTAGCATGGTTGCAACCCAAATGACATGGTGAAGAACACCAAGGAGCCACCAGAAGCTGTGCATAACTATTCTAATTAATTTAGGGATCTCTTTTTCTTTTTGTACAAAGTTTGAAGGAGGTTTTCAAGGGGAGGGAGTGGGGATAAGGGACAAGGAAGGCAATGCTTTGAAGGGAAATGAGTACTTGGAATTAATTACTTGAATTTTACGTTACGATTTGCTTGCTTAATTATATGTATATACCAAGTCGGTATGACCCTTTTTGGATATTGAGCCAAATAATGGAATTAAATATCTTATCTATTGATGGAGAGAGTTTTCACTGAGACCGTCACACGGGGTGGTACACCACGTGTCGTTATATAAATGGTAGGATATGTGTCTTAAAAATTTAATAACTTAAAAAATAAAATTTCCCACCACTTACATAAAAACACGTTGTGTGTCATTCGTGTTCCCATCGCAACTAAAAATTTCTCCTATTGATGGGGTAAGATGTTATTTGTTGCCCATATTTGATTTCAATACAAAAGAAAATAATTTTGGAGTTACGCCAGTTGTCATGGGAACATTGGACCCTTCGCAAGTGCACTGATTACAAGTCTGTTTGAAAATTATTTTATTTAACCTTTTTGCACTATCGCCAAATTTATATCAAAGAGAAGATAGGACTGATGAGAGGTGGTGGTGATAGAGGAGCGAGAACGGTAAGAGATTACGTGAAAGATGATGTTATTCACACATTTATTTTTACTTTTTCACATATTTTTGTTAATTTTTTGGCCTTGATTTTTTCAATTCATTCAAGGCTTTTTATATTAGCACCCCACAAAATATTGAATCCACCCCATAATAAAATTTAATATTAAATAATTTATTTACCCTACTATGCAATGACAATTTTGACTTTATTAGGTTAAAAAAAAAAAATTCTAAATACACCTCAATCACTTTAAACGTATTATTTATCTTCTTCAACTATCAAAATCCCTCCGACCCTCCATTGTTGAACAAAACCCTAACCAATGAAACTACAAAACATGTTGATTGAGAAAAATTATTTTTGATGAATGAATCACGAAATCGATGTTTCGAAAGCTTCACATGAGGTAAGACTTCATATTCTTTATTGTTTTAGTGATTTTGACGACATTGATAATTATTTAATCTTGATTTTGCTACGTTATTCAAGCTTCTATTTCGTATTCGTCTTTTAGGGATTAGATGAAGAATCAAACACCTAAAATTACCACTAAATATTAAAAACAGACGACATAGGTTTTAATGGTGGAATTGAAAACAACCCACATATGCTTTAAGTCACAGGTAGCATCTTTTGTCAAAATTTCAGTCGGCATTTTTTGTCCAAATTAAAAGCTTTATAAGATTTGAGAAATGTGTGGTGTATAGAAAATATGCGGTGCATGTAGAAAATGTAAGGTGTATATTGAGAATGTGAGGTGTGAGGGTATTATGGGGAAGTATGTGGGGTGTATTAAGATAATTTTTCATTGAAAAAGCAAATGTGGGGTATATTAAGTATGTGAGGTTTATTCAACAATTTGTGGGGTGTTAATATAATAAGCCTTCATTCAATCCAACGGTTAAAAATTAAGTGGATGGCGTGAGAAGTAAAAATTGGTATGTGAACAACATTATCATGTGTGGAAACAAAATTTTGAAACTGAAGATGAATTATTTTCAATTATCATTTTGTGTGTCATTCACACCCATTTTTTTCCATCAACATTTCCTCACTCTTTTTCATCTCTAGATATGTGGCACAAAAATGAAAAATAAAAACTAAAACTATGGTGATTATAAAACTAGTCCAAGTTTAAAAGTTATGTTAGTCAGATCAGTTTGATTAAGGTAATGTATCCGCTCTTTCACACTAAAATTCGAATTACCATTTCTGTAGATAAGAGTAGTTTATTGGAATACCAATTTACTAAACAAATTAAAAGAACAATAATACATCATGTAGCATTACTACATTTGTTGATCCTCTACCAAACAAACAAAGACCACATTAGTTCTCTTGAAGCACCTTCAGTAGCTGGGCCCCTTTCCTCTTCCCTCTACCACTACAATCCCCTTGCAAAGCCAGCTCCACCGCACGCGCCACCTCCTCCGGCGGCGCCGCCGCCACAGCCTCCGCCGCCTCTTCATCGTCCCCACCACCGTATATCACCGCCAGCACACCAATCGCATACTCCTTCCCCCGTGCTGACGTCCTTCCCATTATCATCACCATAACCGGCACCGCCATTGCATGCGCCCTCACCGCCGCCGCCCCCTCCGCCACAGTACACATCAGCTCCAACGCCGCAAGGGACCGCTCCGCCGAAGCAGCCTCCAACTCCAATGCCGTCTCCACCACCGCCGCAGCCGCCCCGGACTCCACCGCCACGTGACGGTTTCCCTCCGCAAGACAAAGCGCCAACAAAATTTTCGTTGCCGGTTTTGCCGCCGCCTTGTTTTTTAAATTTCTTACAACCCCGCGCATTAATTCGGGCGGGCAAACCGGGTCTGGTGGCGGGTAAGGAACAAGTGAGCGTTCTAAAAGGTGAAGCGCCGCGATCTGCTCCGGGTATGACCCGATGCTGAGCTGGAGCTCCGCTGCATGGAAGAGCTCCTGGAGGTTAGTGGAGGAAATGGGTTGCGGCGGAGGCGGCGGCGGTTTTGATGTGGGTTCTGGTTTTCTGTCGGGTTCGGGTTGTGAGTAAGGGAGGATGGGGGAGTCCGGGAGATCGAATTTCCACTGGGTGAAGCTTTGGGAAGTGGAGGAGGATGAGGAGGCGGAGTCGGGTTTGGAGGGGTAGTGGTGGTGGGTTGACGGGTCGGGCGGCTGAGGAGTAGGAGGTGATGAATCAAATGAGAGTGAAGGTGGTAGTGGGTCGGAGGAGGAGAAAGGGAGCGGCGGAGGGTGAGGGGTTGTGGGGCTGAGGACGGTGCGGGTGCAGTGGCGGAAGAAGCCGCAGGAGAAGAGATGGGTTTTGAGCTTTGGGTGCTGAGTTTTCATGGGTGCTGAGTCTAACTGTTGCCGATGAGAGAGCAGATGAAGACGGTGAAAGTTGTAAGGATGGGAGCAGAGAGAGCAGAGGAAGATGGTGAAAGTTGTAGGGATGTGGCCATGTGAGTGTGGGGAAGTGTCGTCCTAGTCTATATACAGACGTTCCAGTACTCTGTCAGTTTCCACTTTGAGGAAAATAATAATAACACAAATTTTAAAAATTTCTTCTGGTTACATTTTACATGGGTGGTAATTTTTGCACTTTGATTTTCTTAATTTTTTTATTAAATAAAAGAGACGGACAAGAAAATTGGTAAAAAAAAACAAGTGTGAATACCCGGAATAATTATTATTTTTTCTTGAAATGTCACCTTGAAGTGTTTCGTAGATTTGTATCTGACATGCACTTTCAACCTATTTCACATACCGTGCCAAACATGTACTAAACCAAATGTCTCATACAAATATGGTTTTTTTTTTAAGCTAAAATGATCTTTGAGATTTGTATAATTCCTTATTTTGGTCTCTGAGATTTAAAATCGATAAAATTGGTCTATGAGTTTGTCAACCATCAATCATTTTGGTCGTTCTCTGAAATATCTCCATTGAATAATAATAAAATGACAAAAAAAAAACCCTCAAATTTTGTCAAATCATTTTGCCCTACTGTTTATTAAATTGAGGGTATTTTTGTCATTTTAATCCTTACTTAACATAATTTTTCATCAAACTACCAAAATGATTGATGGTGGACAATTTCAGGAACCACTTCTATTGATTTCAAATCTCAAAGACCAAAATGAGAAGTTATGCAAATCTCAGGAGCCATTTTGACTAAAAAGCCTACAAATATTTCAAATCAATTTATAATGGAAAAGCTTAATGCTATTAAATAAGGACTAAATTTATAAAAATACTCCTCTCAATTTAATAAATACTTGGCCAAAATAATTTGACAAAAAAAAGAAAGTATTTTTATTTCTTTACCATTAATTAACAAAGATTTTCTACATAATAACCAAAATGATGGATAATTGACAAACTTAAAAACCAGTTCTATCGATTTTAAATCTCAGAGAAAGTAAAAAGTTATGTCAATTTCAAGAACAATCTTACTAAAAATCCTTCAAAAATTGAAGTAAATTGACGATCTAAAAAGGAGAGTGCAGTTTATTTCGGCATGCCATTTTTCACATCTTGCATACTCATTTTTTTAGTCATTAAACAAATCAAATAGGAATAGAGTGCTATACTTCGAAAAGGGATTGCAGAACGTGAAGAATAACGCGTAGAAATTACTCCCTTACTGCATTAAGTTTCTTTTTACCGGCGATTACACATTTTGCAAAACAAGTACGGAGAAATCACCGACATATGACTGGGAGCCAAAAAGTTTTATAGGACCAGTGCAGACCGTGCAGTTCAATTATGGACTGGCTATGCCATGCTAGTTCATAAAGCACAAATTTGACCAAATGGGGGGAATCTCATTATTTCATGAACATTGACTACTTCAGGGTCGGAAGAACGGAAACAACTTGGGAACAACTTACATGGCACACAGATATACCGTTACCTGACATCCCGTGCTAATGAAACAAGAACATATTGATAAAAACTGTCTGTTTTCCATTGGCACGAGACGACACCGTGACAGAGTAACCGGGCCATGTAAGTCTCTAGAAGAAGAATGGAAACCTCAAACCAATTAACACGACGATGCATTTCTACTTATTTAGAGAATCTAAACGGCGTGAAAGAGTTCACTATTTTCTTGCACTTGAAATGTACAACATCAAGACACAATCTAGATTGTCGAATGTCGATACAAAAAAATAATATGGAATTTTTACAACATAAAATGCCTCTAAAGCTAGGCTAGGCATGCTACAATTACGACTTGGGAGTAAACCTCCTAATTTAAGTTAAAAGTAAGGGGAAAAAAACGCAAAAATGTCAGATCGAAATACCTAGAAGACAGGTTACCTCCACTTCTCTTTTAGTTCTTTCTTCTCCGACCAAACCCATGTGACAAAGATTGCTGCTATGAGTGCAACTATGGTGATGAGAAGCAACGCGTAGCTGAAATCATCTGTGAGCGAATCATAGGTCCTCGAGGGAGCAAGTTGAGTGAAAAACAGATCCACTCCGTATGTAAAGGCAAGAGTTGTTGATTCCAGCTTGGCAGGTACTGTCACGATGCCTCGAAGTCCTTCCACTTTGAGGTTATGTGTCACATAGGACTGCAGGTACAAGATTTGTACAAGACATTCAGACCAAATATGAGGTGATTAAAAAATTAAAGCTACAACAAAATTCCAATTCAGGTTTCTAGAAAAAATTAGAGATGCAACAAATTTCCAATGCAGGTTTTTAGAAATCGAGCTATCTCAATGTTACTGTTAAATACTGAAAGTAATAATTATCTATCTCCCTGCTAAGTGAAGGATCAATATCCAAATACCGCTCAGACGTTATACAAAACTTTACATACAAGAAAGTTGCTTCTTTGAAAACTGGACTCTGAAATAAGATATACGATAGCATAGGAAATATGAACCCAAACAAACATATCTTGTCTACCGTTTCTTTAAACCTCCCACATTAAAGTCCAACAACTAAACTGATAGCGTTTCAGATTTTTTTAAAATTAATCATACAGTACAAGATTTATTAAGGTCAATAATGCTGAGAATTAAGAGGATCAAGGAAAATTTAAGAATTGCTTTGCAAGATATGCTCTCATAATGATGATAGTACGTACTACTAGCATACCTGAGGAATTATTGGCAATGCATCAGTTAGAGGAATAATGCCTTCCTCTTTCTCCGCTTGTGTGGGATTGAGTGACCGACGGGGATCTAGAAAACGCTTGTCAAGTGCCAAAACCTATTAAGTGTTTACCCTGGTTAAAGGGAGATATAAAAGAAAGTGTAATACGAGGAATAGAGTCCCAAGGAACAAAACAAATAATATCTCAGGATCCTCAAAGGTAGTACCCTACCTGATCATTAATTGTACCAATAAGAAGCTGCTTTGAAGTTATACCCTTTGCTGTTAGCGTCACATCTATTGCATTAACAGAATACGTGAAATAGTAAGACTGTGATTTTGTCACAACCTCTGGTCGAGAATACGATGAAATAGGTGAAGTAAGATTATGCTTCCCAAGAACAAGCTTCAAAACATCCTTGTTATCCTGTGAATTGCATTTTGATTCAGCTTGCATATTTAATGGCAACCATTGGACAAATTATACATAAAAAGTTAAGTTTTTAACCATACCGCTCGGGACTGATCATATATCTCAATGACTGACATTTCATATCTGTGTGCTCTAAGATTGAAGTAGTGGTAAACAACCCAATTCTCACTGAAAACCTGCAAGATGTAGAAACTACTTGAGAGAATTGTCTCTCAAATTCTCAAT
This sequence comes from Cotoneaster glaucophyllus, assembly GCA_036320875.1. Classification (NCBI taxonomy): domain Eukaryota; kingdom Viridiplantae; phylum Streptophyta; class Magnoliopsida; order Rosales; family Rosaceae; genus Cotoneaster; species Cotoneaster glaucophyllus. Next base: position 5,925,519 of record CM070073.1, on the reverse strand, counting down.
TACACAACCATAAACAAAGCAGAAGGAAAGCTTACAGCATGGACAGGTCCCTGTGAACCGTGATGGGTCATCCGGTGCAATATACGACCAGTTACAGTGTCAATAAGATATACAGTCAACCAGGACTCCTCCGGGGTAGCTGTTCCAATTTCACCAGTGCCTTTTGGTGCAACAGTTGCCACAAAGAGTAGATTTTTAGATATGCATTTATACATCACCTCTGAGTCTGCAATAACCTTTGCTTGAGTATGAACCACCTGGACGGAGAATCACTAGCCTTTGTTACAAAAATATAAAACAGAAAAGCATACCCAAAGACTGAAAGACCAAAATTCTCCTTTTTCGAGAAGTAAAATGTGAAGAAACAAATTCAATTGTGCAGCAATGATTGAATAAAATAGCTTTTTTTTGTTTTTTGTTTTAAGCTCATAACAATCTAAAAAAAAGTTTGTGTTAAGCTCATGAGTACAGTACCGCACTCCTCAAGAAACCTACTATTCCTTTCTGACCAAACACACTACAGAACAAATAAGGGGGTAGTAAATCAAACCACAAGAATCCTCTTTCCAATAAAACTGGCCATGCCAATAGGTCAAAGTTTGTTAAAAGGTTGACTGTGGATGATAGAATCTACATGACAAAGTGAAGAGGGAATGATCTACAAGATGAAATAACAAAAAATACAGAGAAACAATAATATAAAAAAAATAAACAAAGTGAAGAAACTAAAAAATATAACGGATATAATTAAAGGAAAAAAAAGCAAAATTTTCAAGAACAGTATGTTCGCTTACAGGGTTACACCTATATAGTATGTGACAGCAAGACATAATCATACCTCACTCAATTTTCTTGTCACAGTTGCAATGATTTTTTCTGAGTCAGATGGGAATACAATCGACCATACATCCTTGGACTCAAAGCAGTAGCGATCTACGGCTTCCTGGTTGCAATTGCCCTTCAAAGCATGTCCTTTGATAATGCCATTATCAGCTTCAACCGAGTACCAGTATATGTTTGTGAACTCCCGTTGAAAAATATCAATAGCCTCAGATGTTCTTGGGTATAAATGCCCACACTGGTTTGCATCTATTAGTAGATGAAGACGCTGTTCTGTTGAATCAGTAAATGGCAGTGGTATAACTTGCACAATAGAATGTACTGCAGCCATTGAATTAATTTCCTTGCCCGTGTATGCGTCAACAATAGAAAGAACACCTGGTGCCTCAGAGCTTTGCCCACATCGACCTACTATGAGCACAGATGGATTTTCATCCATTGCATGATGATGGGGTACCTGCCACTGATAAATATTCAACCCAGTCGGGTACTTGCAGGTTTCAGACTTACGCAGAGTAGGCAGTAAAAGAGACCAGACAACTTGCCCATATCCTGTGTGCAAGGCAAAAAGTTTTCCTGCTCTCGTCAGTACTATGAGGAGCTTCCGGAAACCATTATGGTCACGGGTCAGTTTGCTCTTTTCAAAGCTTTTTAGCCTCATCTCTTGTATAGCTGCAACATCCGCAGCGCTTGCAAGCATTAAGGTTCCCTTAAGCTTCAGTATGTGTCCCTTCAAAATAACACAAAATCAATGAAAAAAGAATAAGAAAAAGAAAAACAGTCAAGCAGACACGTTAACTAAAAAACCTTGGTCCAAAATGACTACCACAGTATACAAACTACCAAAAGAGCATATGTATACACACTGCATATGAAACCACACTGCTATGCAATTCTACAAAGTGTGAACCCATATGCAGTTAACATGCAGAAAGTCGACACCTTTTAGCCTTGCTTATAAGTCTCCGACTCCATTAAACCATATCACAATTCATACCTTAAGCCAATCGAAGAGGTTCTGCTCCACTTTCGCAACTGAGACGCCTACCTTTTCCACAGGTAGTTCTGACGTCACTACATCAATAACTGAGGCAAGCCCATCCTCCCTACTCCATACAACTGCACCCTGTTGTAACAACAGAAGTGAATCGTCCTCCATGACGATTAAGGCCCTAAACCCAATAGACCTGTCTGTCCGGATATAATTGTTTATGAAAACCTTATGAACAACCCCCCTCTGATTGTCCATATCGATACTTTCTTTGAGCAGATCAGCCCTCGAGTCATGAGTAGGCTTTACTGTAAGATGGATCTTACCATCTCCATGTTGAACTAGTCCAAAAGCCTGTTGCCCGTCTGAAATTGAGATTGCACCACTGATAGCTGCCACATTATTTACTTTATCCAGCACCTCCAACTTTCCTTCACCAGTCACTCTTATGAATATGACAGCCCCATTAAGTTTTACAGAAAACAATCCTGGAAGTTTTGAAGGTAACAGCACTGGTGTTCCAAGAGAATCCCCAAAAATATCAGATATAGGTGTCTGTTGACAGTTAATTTCTCCATCCTGAAAACTTACAATTACCAGCTTTGACCTCGTGGAATCCAGTGTCAGAAGAATTTCACTAGAAACAAGCAGTGCTTCCCCTGAAAAGCCACCCGAAAAGGGTGCACTGTTGTGCTTCAGCAACTCTCCGTTCCTAACATTGATCTGATACGCATCAAAGTGGGAAGAACCAACAAATCCCAGTACATAAGCTACATCACCGCCAATAGGCTGAACAATCTGTTGAACCTCTACACTGAAAACATGGAAACAACAAAATATTAGTGAAATAGTAATATTTACTAAATACAAAAAAGGAATTGTATTATTATTATTATTACAAATGATTATTAATCACAAAATTCTAAGTCAACGTACCTTTCAACTGCAAAATCCTTTTCCCAAAGAACCTCGCCATCAATGCTAGAAATAGCATGTAGAGACCCTTTACCGAAAACAAGGATCAAATTTTCCTTGTCAATTTTCAAACTCTTCTGCACAAACATCAAATGTAAGATTGAACCGTGTAGCATAATTGAAGCTTTGGAAGAGTGAGTGTAAATGTTGTTTACTGACCGGGACACTTAATAAAGATTTTGAGGACCCTGAGCCCTCTAAAAAGGATTCCCAAACCATCTGACCATCAGGAAGGTTCCATGCTCTTAAAATACTTCCGTCTGATGAAAGGGTAACAACATCTGAAAAAAAGACATAGAATGCTCAACCTTTGGATCAACAATATACGTTCATTACTGAAGCATTTAATAACGGATTCCTAATAGAGAAAAATAATGTGGCACGCTTCAAACCCCTTTTTTCTATAGCCAATTCCCTAACGTGATAATATGAAATTTGTTCATTCCCAACAAATGAGTCTTTCAACCACAAAGTTCACGTAATCATATAGTGTAGAGGCAAATAAAAAAATTTAACCAAAAAAGGATGAATGCAGGCATAACAATTACATTTTCCCAATGCTATGTCGATTCCGCCTATAACATCATTGCTCCCAAGAACACGTCTCCAAACTGCACAAAACAAAAACACCGGTTAACATTCGGTTCAAGGTTTGAGCCCAGGATAATAAAAGATTCCATATATGATTATTACATCTCAAATAGTGAGGAACTTACTTATCCCCCCGTGCCGGAGATCAAGCGATGCTATAACATTCTCCTCAGTGGACACCACAACCCGCCTCCTCCCGCTTTTCGGAGTATGGAACACTGCTTCCTTCACTTTCCCTATATACTGCTGGTGCCTGCGACAAAACAGAAACTTATCAATGCAAAAATAAAAAACAAAAATTCAAACTCACGACTAACAGTTTGGATACGATTCAATTCGACACAAATAAGATCGAATTCTACAGATATTAACTTCCGTTTGGATTCAGAGAAATCAAGTGAAGCGATTTCAATCGAATTTCAAATCTTAATCATATTCCGATCATTTCTAAGTTTTGAAACGGAGAGAGTATGCGATTGAAATTTACCAATCCATGAGACCGACTTGATCTTCGTAAAGCGAAAGACTGAGATGTGCAGCTGATAAGAACAGCAGGAGAAGCAGGAAGCCTCGAATCGCCATGCTCGCCGCGCCCATGGCGACTGAAAATCTCTCTCCTCTCTCTCCTCTCTCTCTCTCTCTCTCTCTCTCTATCCCCTCAATCGGTGGTGGTGAGAGAATGAGCGATGGATCTGAGACTACGATGAAGAGTTTCAGTTTGTAGGGGAAGTAAGGCCATCTCCAACCGAGGGCTGGCCAGAGGGCTCGTTTGAGCCCTCTAGCCCTCCAAGATTCTCCAAGATATTAATATTTTAATGAACAGTACAGGGCCATATTTGCCTCCGTCTCCAACCGAGGGCCAGAGGGCCAGAGGGCTCGTTTTAGCCCTGTCACAAAAAACCGTCTCCAACCGAGGGCCAAAGGGCCATAGGGCCAAACATAATTTATTATTTTATGTTGTATAATTTTTATGTTGGTTAATGTTATTTAATGTTGTTTCATATTGTTTAATGTTACTTAATTTAATTTAATGTTGTATAATGGCCTAGGAAGTTATATGAAAAAAAATATGAAACAAATTTTGTGAAATAGAAGTTATAGGAAAAAAATGGAAGTTAAAAAAAATATGAAACAAATTTTATAAAATAAAAGTTACAGGAAAAAAAATAGAATTTAAAACAAATTGAAACAAATTTTGTAAAATAGAATTGAAAAAAATATGAAACAAAATTTGATTCATATGAAAAGGAAAAAAAAAAGGGAAAAAAAAAGTTTAAATTCATATAAAAAAAAAAAAAATTAATACAACGGCTACTAGCCGTTATATTCAAAAGATTTCAAACTATTAGTGTCGGTTATAACCGACACTAATAGTAAATAAAAAAAAATATTTGCTTATGGATACCTATTACTGTCGGTTATAACCGACAGTATTAAGAAAACCTTCTTTAATGCTGTCGGTTATAACCGACAGCAGCAGGAAAACTATAAAAAAAAAATAGCCAGCCAGCGGGCTGGCTGGCTGGCCGAACACAGCCAGCCCTCCAGCCCTCCAGCCCTCTCCGATTCCGTGGGGCCCTCCCAGATTCCAGAGCCCTCTGGCCTAGCCCTCGGTTGGAGACGGTTTTAGGGCCATTTTCGGCCCTCTGGCCCTCTGGCCGGATCGGTTGGAGATGGCCTAAGAACTTCGAAGTGAGCAAGGAGAGAGAGACTTTCACACAAGTGCGAATTGAGCCGGCTTTTCGGAGAGTAGGATACGAAATGACAGAAATACCCTTATGTTTGGGCTAAGTCCTAGCGGGCTGAAAATTTTTACGATTGGGTCGAGTTTGGGTTGGACTTTGCCTTTGATGCAAATCAAATGGTTTAAACTTTAATTGATTTCTGATTTTATTTTACAAATCAGATATTTCTTAATTTAACATTTTTTTCTTTTTAATTTAACATTTCATTTAATCTTATATATATGGCATTGTAGAAGATGAAAGGAAAGGTAATTCATCGTTTATATGGTATTTTCATGAATTTTTAGAGTTCAGTCGACTATTTTCGTTTGTTTTTGGACTAATTAACCGTTTTAAAATGTTTAAACACTTCAGCAGTTTCATATGATCGTTCGACAAGTTGGTCGAGGGTTTTCCCACAATGTTTTCCTAGTTGTTAAATCAAACATTATTCCCCCTTGTCACAGGTGGGAATGATTATGTGTGATTGTAAGAGATACCCAGTTTCCTTCGCATGATGCTCTGTTTAACAATAGAAAATTTTACTTGTTGAACTAGGGAAGGTTGGCCAAATTGCACAAAACGGAATGACTTGCTATGAACTCCAAATAACTTATAAAATATGACTTCATTGTCTTTCAATAGAATGAGTGCAAGTCACTTCATCTCTTTCCTTCTTCAAGCTCAACCTTTTTCCTTTATAACATCCCCAACTTTCTCTCTCACCATTTTCATTTTCAATTGTACTCTCAGATGGAACCGAATCTCAACCTCTTCTTACTTGCATTTCTCCATGCCGCGTTCATCGCCTGCGTTCTTCTTCTCGTTATTTCCGTCGTGTTGACTAGTCTCTTGCTTGCATTCGCCATCGGCCTTGTTTTGATTCTCATAAACAATATGTACAACATTTTCTTGTGTTTTTCTTCCTACATCGAAACAGTTGTGAAGCACAATCTTGAACTAGGTTTTGTTCTAATTGTCTACAAACTATTGTATCATGTTGTTGGCATTTTCTTGGCTTCAAAGCCTTTCTTTGAATGTCAGATTTCCCAAATCAAAGTAAAGGCAAGAAGTGTGATGAATGTTATTGATGGCCTGAGGGAGGCCTTCTCAATTTCAGCCACTTAACGAAATTTGTTTGATTGTGTATTAAAACTTAGTACTCTCGTTTTCTCTCCTTGCACTTTTCGCTCCTTCTAGTTTACGATCAAATAAATCAAAACAAAAAACAAGATGAATGCAGAGAAAAAAAAAGCTGAGTACGAAAATCACAACTATTTGTATTGAATGCGAGGTCCTTTTTTTCATACCAAATAGTCTGACGTACTTCATGTTGTCAAATTGTCAATATAATTACTTTGTATATATGTCCATTGACAATCTGATAATATAACGTGTGTGACTGTCTGACAAGAAAATACTCGTTAAACCGCAAAATCTATACCAAACTAATGGTTTCATCCCACATGATTAGTGATGGATTAGTCTGGTCTAATAAGAGAACATTACTCATCAAACCACAAGACATTTCAGTACCCACCATAATTCGCCCTAAAATGTGATCGGGTTCGGGTTTATGTGTGTGGGCTTGTTTCCGGTTTGCTTCCGTTACCCGCCACCTCTCATCCCGCTGCTGTTGTTTAAGGGGAAGTATTCAATTGAGATTTTGAGGGATTTTAATTCTTTTAATGAATCTAGGGAGGGATATTCAATCAGGATTTTAAGTGATTATCTGAAATTTAAGGTGTATTCAATTAGAATTTTAAGATAGTTTATTAAAATCCTTAGAAATCCGGATGTATTCAATTAAGATTTTAAAAAAGTTTATAACATTTCAGGTGTATCCAATTAGAAATTGATTTTAAAGAATTTGAGAAAGTTGAGGATTTAGAGAGAATTGAAGAGATTTCGTAGTATATTTTAAGCATCCGCAAATATTACATATTCCCATGAGATTTCGAATGAATTGAATCAAAATTTTATATAGAATCTCTACAAATCAATTAAACTTCATAAAAATACATGGATTTATAAATCCATTAAAGTCTGTCAAATTCTCAATTGAATACACCCTAAAGCTGTTACACAAAAATTCACTCCAACACATACCTCACCTCCTCCCTCTCTCTCTCCTCCTCCTCCTCCTCCTCCTTCTGTTTCTCTCTTCAACTTCCATCTCAGTATATCGATGGAGTCAAGCCTGTCGTCACTGCACGATCACCACCATTTCTCTCCAAGCTTGAACTTCCGAACCAGAAACCCTCTCCGCCCTCAATCTTCAAAACGCAGCTCTTTGAGGACTCCGAAGTTAGGGTTTCGAATCAGTTCCATCATTTCCTCCTCCAGAACTCAGCAGGACAAAGCCGCCGCGAGCTCCGTCTACGTCCCCACACCGCAAAGTCGAGACCTTCGAACTCCTCACAGCGGGTATGTACGTGCATTGAGCTTAATTTCTTGACATTTTTGGGGATTTAATTTGTAAATTGAGTGAATTTTTGGTGGATAATTTTGTAATTAGGTACCATTTTGATGGAACTACCCGGAAGTTCTTTGAAGGATGGTACTTCAAGGTTGCGATTCCGGAGCGGAGGCAGAGCTTCTGCTTCATGTACTCCGTTGAGAATCCTGCGTTCCAGAAGCCGCTGACGGCTTTAGAATTGGCTCAGAACGGGTCGAGATCGACGGGCGTCGGTGCTCAAATTCTGGGTGCTTACGACAAGTACATTTGCCAGTACTCCGAAGAATCTCAGAACTTTTGGGGAAGTAAGAACTTTTGCTGTTTTACGTTACCCAAGCTGTTGTTTCTGAAGAATTTCAAATTTCGAAACTTTCCGGGATGATGTGTTGTTATCTAATAAAAGAAATGTTGTTGCTCTTTTGGGTGTCCTGAATTTCGTGTTTTCGACTTGTGTATTATTTTAGGATTCTCCTTGTATCCGCTTTCATTATGCTGGTTGTGAATGCTTTTAACGCGTAGGTAGGGAAGAGCTTATGTTGGGGAACACTTTTATTGCAGAAAAACAATCGAAACCTCCGAACAAGGAGGTTCCTCCGAAGGTTAATATACTATATTTGAACCTCCTTATTTGTTTTGGTTTATATTCCTTATTCTTCCTAGATAGCTGCCCAATTTACTTCTTTTAATTTTTCCTCACATGTGGAATATATTGCATAGGAATTCGATAGTCGAGTGGTAGAAGGTTTTCAAGTCACCCCACTATGGCATCAAGGTTCTATTCGTGATGACGGCAGGTACACCTCTCCTTGTTCTTATTTTGTTATTTACCTATGAAAATTTGGGTTGCCTGAACCCATAGAGTTTATTAGTTCTTTGAGGTACATTCTTGTTCATGTCAGGTCAGATTATGTGGAAACTGTGCCAACTGCTCGCTGGGAATACGGCACCCGCCCAATTTATGGATGGGGTGATGTTGGGTCTAAGCAGAAATCTACTGCTGGCTGGTTAGCAGCTTTTCCTGTATTTGAACCCCATTGGCAAATATGCATGGCTGGTGGATTGTCAACAGGCATTTGCTTATCTCCTTTAACTCCTTGCAGATATTTCCTGGACCATTAGCTATTTTATTTTTGGACAATCATGTGTTTCTTTCTTTTGAATATCCTATACTCCAAAATTTGCATGTCTTAGAAGCCTGTACGCACTTTTCCGGGCATTGTCTCAGTTTCCATTTAAATCTCAGGTTGGATAGAGTGGGACGGTGAAAGATTTGAGTTTGAAGATGCTCCTTCTTATTCTGAAAAGAATTGGGGTGGAGCATTCCCAAGAAAATGGTTCTGGGTAGGCTTATTATAGTAAAGATTAAGCTTACTCTTCATTGTATTATTTGTTTGGCATTGCATCCACTGATTTTTTGGATGGATTGATGTCACACTGCAGGTTCAGTGTAATGTTTTTGAAGGTGCTACTGGAGAAGTTGCTCTGACATCAGGCGGCGGGTTGAGGCAACTACCTGGATTAACTGAGAGTTTTGAAAATGCTGCTTTGGTACTACCCCAGTGGATTTTGCTCTAAAACATTGCTTTCTTTTCCCTAGTTTGCTTCTGCGCAGTTTATGTTTTACTAAATTATCTTTGAGGGGAATATTTTTAATGAGATTCAGAGAGGAGGGGGAAGTAGGGGTTGGGCAGTTGCTTTGGCATTCAGAATCTTGTTGTTTGTGTTGGTCTCTGTAAAATTTTCTTCATAAGATATGTTATAGGAAAATGGATGAACATGAAATAAAGGCTCATCCTTTGCATTGTACAATTGCTCAGGATAAATTAGGAATTGGATAGATATCCATGAAAATAAAATCTCCAAGTAAAGTTAGAGCAAATGTTGCCCTTTATTGCAAACAAATAGTCGTGCATTTGTTTCCTTTAACATGTTCACAGTTCGTGCATTTATGATGCAGATCGGAATTCACTATGGTGGAAAGTTTTATGAATTTGTCCCGTGGAATGGCTTTGTTAGTTGGGAAGTTGCTCCTTGGGGTTACTGGTCCATTGCTGCAGAGAATGAAACACACATGGTAATTGAACATCTCTTTCATCTTGCCCCTCCCTCAAACATTATAGAAGTTTACACCTGGGAATGAAATCTCTATAGTTGTGCTAAGTAAAAAAAACCTTTGTTGTCACCAACATATTGGTCTTGTTAATGAGCAGGTTGAATTAGAGGCAACAACAGAGGATCCTGGTACAACGTTGCGTGCCCCAACATCAGAAGCTGGACTTGCCCCAGCTTGTAAAGATACTTGTTTTGGTGATCTAAAATTGAAAATGTGGGAAAGAAGATATGATGGCAGCAAGGGGAAGGTGCACATTTTTTCACTCATACACACACACACTTATTTACTGGTCTCGTTCTTTTTTTTTTCTTCAAATTTTCTTTTTCTGTCCCAGGCTTGCAATATGTCTGGGACTCTGATAAATTGAGGAAAATGAATGAGCTAACCTGGTTCTAGGCAAGCCATACAACTCTAAGTTGACCAGTTATTTGACAAGATCATTGTGACTTTCATTTTAGTTTGCCGTGCAAATCAAAAGCTATGCCATGGTCCATTAGAGCACACTTCCTTCCCTGGTTTGCCACAGTAGAGAAGTCATGGATAAATAAGCAACAGTTATCTAGATGATAGAACATATCAATTTTTAGCTGAAAGTACTTCTAAACCCGATATCAGCCCAAAATCTTTAAGCAGGAATGACTAGTTCTACATAGCCTGTCATAACACCCATCATTAGGTAACCATTTACTCTTCCAACTGTTCGTATAGATTAAACAAGCCACTGTAACCGAGAAAAAAGAACATTAAACAAGCCATAACCAGTGACCATGCCGCATAGTTTCCCCTTTTCATTTTCCCCCCAATACGTATGTTTCTGGCTTACCTGATACTGTAGTGTGATGTAGTTAATGATTTGATGACTTGCGCAAAAGTTTCGTGTGATTTGAACCTTTTGATTTTGTCTATCTTTTAGATGATATTGGATGTTACAAGTAACATGGCCGCAGTGGAAGTTGGAGGAGGACCATGGTTCAGTACTTGGAAGGGCAAGACTACTACACCCGAGCTCCTTAGCCGGGCTCTCAGAGTCCCCGTTGATGTGGAAGGGATATACAATCTGGTTCCGTTATTGAAACCCCCTGGTCTGTAGCCCATTTGATAATATATTTTTACCACTTGCAAAAGTAGGGATAAAAACACATAAAAATACTTGCAAGATTATCGTAGTATAGCAGCTCAAGCAAGGTTGTCATTCTCCATAGGGATTGAATGAATAATTTGTATCAAATCAAATCTTAATTAATTACTTAAAACAAAGTTTGAGAAGAAATTGATTTTGTGATTTAAAATAATAAAAACGAAATTAATAGAAAATAATTAAATAAAATAAACTAAAAGAAAATATTTTTGAAAATTAAATTGTAAAAGCCTAGGGTTCCGTCGTCCTCTTAACAATCATATGTAGATTTACCAATTACTTATGAATTACCCATGCAGTTTTGAAGATTAGGTTTTCCTTATGCATATTTTACTTGTGGCATTCAAGCTAGAACATTATCAAACATGCAATCCGTTTGTGGCATTCAGATCAAATATAAACATGCATGACTCATTATGCTTTGTGAAAATCTTTTGAAAAACCATGCAACCCCTAAGACGTGGAATTCATCGTAGGTGAAATTACAACTATCAATCACAAGAAGCAATACTCAATCCTCCGGTGGCATTCCGACTGAATTGCATCCAATTACTTATCTAAACATTCTAATGGTAACTAAGCATTAAGATATAGAGACAGTTTAAAGCACAGTGATTAATAATTCAAAATATGTATGCATAATATCATAAGCAATTAAATAAAAACTACATATTCGTGCTAAGCAAACGAAACTAGTTACTAACAACCATAAAACAAAAAGAATTTTATTGAAATAGAAAAAGGATAGAAAACACCTAAAAAATAAACTTCAAAAACCCTCGAGTAGTGCGTGCTCCTGTCAATGTTGTGTACCGAACCCTAATGGCTAACAAGCCTTATTTATACTACTCTAATTAAAATCCTCCTAGTAAAAGGTCTTAAAATAAAACTAGGAAACGTAATAAAATAATAAAACAGAAAATAAAAGGTTTCATATTTAAACTAAAATTCGAAGCTATCAGAAAATCACACTTTTGACTGACCAAATCAACTTTGATTTGGTCTCAAAAGGTCTATTTTGAAAGCTGAAGATGTCTCCTACAAATCTTCAGAAGGAATCTTTCTCAAAATATGTCATCTTAACCTCCAAAATACCCAAAACGTCTAGAAACGTCAATCTGCGAAAAGTTGCGCGCTGGGCCTTCTTTTCATCACCACGGTCAAATGACATGGTAGGAAAATTTGGAATTTTGATACAGTCATTTTGAAAGGCACACGAACATCCTCCAATTGGAATCACTCCAAAATTCATCTGTTTGATCACTTTTTGCTCCAGAGGAAGTCAAATGTCCTACATTGGAAATATATAACAAAGTATCAAAATTCTACCAAAATAACCAATTAATGAATACTAAGATTAGGGTAAAATGTATGGTATAATATCGACTCATAACCATTGATCAATGCTTTGTTGACGATAAAACTTGTGTTATCATTTGCTTACAAAGTTCAAGTTTGAAATAGGTATTGTTTGTCATGTTAAACGGTGTAAATATGGTAGCACTTTTCCAAGTTAAGTCTTTGTAAATCGTCGTCTTTTTCCATCAGAAAAGTGAAAGCAACCGGCAATTGAGCTTCGTAACATTTTCGAAAACCAATTCGGAACCATAAAATGAGTTTGAGTTGGTTTTTCTACACATTTTGGGTTCCTAATATACAAAACCAATGTTGGTTATGTCAAATCCGAAATCTTTGGTTCAAACGTGCAAGAGCTCTTTTGTATGCTTTTAAAATGATTGAAAATGTTTTTAATGAAAAGGGTTTTTATCACAAATGGTCCCTGACATTGATCAAACACATCATTTTGGTCCCTGACATTGAAAATCAATAGAAATGGTCCATGAGATTGATCAAACACATCACAAATGGTCATTCTGTTAAAAACTCTTTGGGCAATTTTCAAAGCTTCGTAACTCAATCGTTTCTTAACCAAATTCGACTCATAATATATCAAAATGAAGATAGGAAAGTGTAGAACAAGATTATACCTATTTTGAAGCCCAAATCCAACCGTCAAACATGTTTGTATATACTTCGAGATCGCATACGCCAAAAATTACAAAAAACAAACATTCAAAGATCAAGTAACGGGACAAAACTTTTCGATAGTTATAAAAAGAAAATCACGATTTAACGGTTATTTTAACTCCGATTTTAATGATTTTTTACAGCTACACTCCTTGACCCTGTATGAATACAATGATTAAATTCGATCTTCAATTTAAAATATTTACACTAGTGGATACCACAAAATCTTATGTTATACTTAATGAAAGTATGAATAAACTCTTAAGTGTTAGTGAATCTATTGGTTTGATGAGATACGCGCATTCTACAAAACTAGTTTCAACGATCCAACCGTCAAACATGTTTGTATATACTTCGAGATCGCATGCGCCAAAAATTGCAAAAAGCAAACATTCAGAGATCAAGTAATGGGACAAAACTTTTCGACGGTTATAAAAAGAAAAATCACGATTTAACGGTTATTTTAACTCCGATTTTGATGATTTTTTACAGCTACACTCCTTGACCCTATATGAATACAAAGAATGAATTCGATCTTCAATTTAAAATATTTACACTAGTGGATATCACAAAATCTTATGTTATACTTAATAAAAATATGAATAAACTTTTAAGTGTTAGTGAATCTATTGTTTTGATGGGATACGCATTCTACGAAACTAATTTCAATGATCCAACCATCAAACTTGTTTGTATATGCTTCAAGATCTCATACGCCAAAAATCGCAAAAAACAAACATTCAGAGATCAAGTAATGGGACAAAACTTTTTGACGGTTATAAACGAAAAATCACGATTTAACGGTTATTTTAACTCCGATTTTGATGAGTTTTTACATCTACACTCCTTGACTCTATATGAATACAATGAATGAATTCGATCTTCAATTTAAAATATTTACACTAGTTATGTTATACTTAATGAAAGTATAAATAAACTCTAAGTGTTAGTGAATCTATCGTTTTGATGGGATACGCATTCTACGAAACTAATTTCAACGATCAAACTGTCAAACTTGTTTGTATATACTTTGAGATCGCATACGCCAAAAATTGCAAGTGTTTATATGAATAATGATGAATCATGAATAATTATGAATCACAAGTGTTTATATATTCTTTCACATTTTTCATACTTGTATGTATAATGTATGTCTTATTAGTTATTGCCTATACAAATACTATATTAGTTTATTTTAATTTTGGACAAGAACATGTTAAGTAAAATTTATTATCTTAGTAATGATAATAAAGAACTCTCATAATAAAAATAAATAATGACTAAAACTTTTTTTTTTTTAACTTATATAGAATAATAATACAAAACTATATATTTAATATAGAATATATTGTATATATTAATATTTTATAATAAATTTTTTAGTAATTAAACTTTAAAATTATCAAAATAATTTTTTTCTTAACGTGTCGAAACGGGTCACCCACGTGTTACCCACGTGTATACCTGTTAAGAACCCGTTATTAACGGGTCACCCGATAATAACCCGATAAGTTATCGTGTTGATCCGAAACCTGTTATTTTCGTGTCGTTTTCGTGTCGTGTCATCGTGTCGTGTCAGAAACTGCCAGGTCTACAATTTACACATACTACATACACATATTTCTTTTATCTTACATTGATCGAACTAATTGCGAACGGGTTTTTGTTCATTAGATCAAGGTTTTTTTTTTTTTTTTTTGTGGGTCAAAAGCAAATTTTTTTACAAACAAAGAAAAAGTACCAAGGTTAGGTTAAGGTTAGGGCTACGTCCTAATCTCATTAATTGTGGTGTTAATTAATCCACCCAAATGATAACACGTGTTTGTGAATGGTATACACAGACGTACAAGGTTGGTGGTTTACGTCAACACATGGCATGGGATTGAATCGATTGATAAGTACTCAGAACACAAGTGATATACCACGTATCATTATATAAGTGAAGAGGAGTTTTATTTTGTAAGTTGTTAATTTTAACACAAGTATCTCACCACTTGTGTAGCAACACGTGGTGTATCACCCATATTCTGAACAAACTAAAAAATATCTCTATAAATTCTCTAATTCTCTATTCCTTAGGCCACCACTTTCTCTTTCTCTCACACACAAAGATGGAAGCTTCATCAGTAGTAGCTTCTCTGATGATGATCAGCTTCTTCATGCTTAACAGACAACTGCAGGCAGATGCTGCATTGTCCGCAGAGACACATAAGTCGATCGACGAGGCGAACCAGAGTGGCCCTTATCTAGGCTTGGTCATTCCAAACACTTTCGAAATGAACCCTCTTCTTCAATCTCCAAACTTCACCTCAACTAACTTAACTATAGATGTTTCCGGTACGCATACGAATCGTGTTCTACTTCTTCATCTGGAAAAGAAGGCGGGGATTCGAACTTAGACCCATTTTTTTCAAAAAAAATGAAGCAAATAATTAGTATGAAATATATACTTTCTTATATACTTTCTTTCTGTGGTTTTCAAAGGAAGAAGATTTCGGCTCGGAACCATTGCTAACAAGAAAGTCATATTGGTTATGACAGGACTCTCACTGGTACATACACACATACATATATATTATCATTTACCTTCTGACTTTCTAATTCACTTTAGTTTTTCTTCAAGTAATATTTCAGCGTGGCTGCGAATCACATCTCAACTCGGTGTTATTGATTCGCTCAAGTTGTGGCATGTTTATTGATATTAGTTATACTCTATTACATATATTATATCGTTTATTTATTTATATAGGAGAAATTAAGTTTTCATTTCTTTTTTTGCTACTCTATTGATTAAAATCTTCTTTTTTTTCAATTTTTGATTAAGGTCCTTAGGTTTTAATAAATGCTATTAATTATTAATAATAAATATTTTTTATTTCTAAATACATTCATTTAGTGGTAGAAGCATTTAATATATTTATATTTATGGCTAAATTTTTTTAGGGGTTTTTGAACTTTAATCATTCAAGAAGATTAAAATTTAATAAAAACTTGGTGTTAGGTTGGATATTGATTTTAATCCCTTAATGTGTACTTAATTCAAATTCATATTATATTTTTGTTTTAAAATTACACAAAACTACCTCAACTATTGGGGTCACGACAGTTTCATACCTCATCTTTTAAACTTGACAATGTCATACCGCGTCTTACGAATTTGTGATAATGTCATACCTCCGTCAATTTTTCTGTTAGTTTTTCTGTTAAGTGCTGACGTGACTTGATTCGGAGCCCACTTTCTATTAAAAAATTAATAAAATATTATTAAAAACTAAATTTTTTTTTAATAATTTTAAATATTAAAATAATAAATAAAAGTTAGAAAGAAAAAAAACACCTCAGTCGTCCCTTCCCCCACCCCCACCCCACCTTCCCTTCATCTTCTTCCCCGCTTTATGTTTAACACACAAAAAAAAAAAAAAAAAACAATTGAAAACCCAACCCCACCCCCCCCACCCCCCCCGCGGAGAAGGAGGAAGAACCGAAGAAGAAGAAGGAGGAAGAAGAAGAGGAGGGCAAAAAAAAAAAAGGAAAGTGCAACCCAGAAGAAGGAAGAAGAAGAAGGAGAAGGAGAAGGAGGAGGAGCCCGCGGAACAAGAAGAAGAAGGAGGAGGAGGAGGAAGAAGAAGAGGAAAAAAAAAAAATCACCAAACTGCAACCCAGAAGAAGGAAGAAGAAGAAAGAGGAGGAGAAGAGGAAGAAGAAGAGGAAAAAAAATCCCCAAACTGCAACCCAGAAGAAGGAAGAAGGAAGAAGGAGAAAAAAATTAAACCCCCCTGCGGAAGAAGAAGAAGAAGGAGAAAAGAAAAAAAAAAAAAAAAAAAAACCAAAACCCAACCCAGTTCGTCCCCCCCCCCCCCCCAACCCAACCCAACCCACCTTCTCCGCGCACCCATCTCTTCCTCCCCCATCTTCATCTTCATCTTTTTCCCCTTTTCCCTCTACATGCAACTCAGAAAAAAAAAAATAAAATAAAAATTTGAACCCAGTTTCAGCCCAAGAAGAAGAAGAAGAAGAAGAAGAAGGAGAGAGAAAGAGAAGAAGAACAAAAAAAAAAAAGTGACAAATCCAGTTTCGCCTCAGGAGAAGAAGAAGAAGAAGAAGAAGAAGAAGCAAGAGGAGGATAGAGAACAAGAACAAAAAAAAAATTAAAATTGGTGCAGGTGAAGGAAAAGGGATGCCGTACCCCTAGATTTTTTTTTTTAATTCTTAATTTTTTAATATTTAATTATTTTTTAATCCAGCTGGATTAGTGAGTGGTCTCCGTCTCTAGCCACGTCAGCACTTAACAGAAAAATTGACGGAGGTATGACATTGTCACAAATTCGTAAGATGCGGTATGACATTGTCAAGTTTAAAAGATGAGGTATGAAACTGTCGTGACCCCAATAGTTGAGGTAATTTTGTGTAATTTACCCTAATATTTAATAGATATCTTATTTAATGTCATTACATTAAATTTTAAATTCATTATTATACACATTTTAATTCATTAATTTTATTTAACTTCCTATAATTAGTGTACTTAAACGTCCGTATCATAATATATTATACCAAATTAGTGTACCGAAATGTGCGTATCTAAATATATTGTAGTGAAATAGTGGCACATAAGAAAATATACAAAAACATAATCGTACCTAAAATTTCATACCTAACTATATGATACTAAACTAGTGTACCGAAATGTTGGTACCTAAATATATTATGTTAAACTAGTGTACCGAAATGTCTGTACCTAAACATATTATACTAATCCAATGTACCGAAATGTTCGTACCTAAATATTTGTAATGAAATTAGTGGCACATAAAAAAATATGCAAAAATATAAGTATACCGAAAAATCTCTACAAAATATTTTCTTGTATAAGATACTCATCATAATGAGAATTAAAATTTTATAATATTTTCATAAAATTTAATTTATGAACACCATAAAATTATAAATAAAAAGGTGAGATAGTGCATACATATGCTGACTTTAAATAGAGTCTAGGGACTAAAATTAATTTTTAATCATGTATAAGACATTTTTCTAAACTTCATCTTATTTAGGGATTGAAATGAAATCTATTTTTCTAAATTTTTTATCCTATATATTTTTTTTATTTTGTACCCATTTTTAATTTGCAGCCCTTTTTTTTTTTTTAATTTGTACCAATTTTATTTTCAGCTTTAATTTGTACTCATATTTTTTTTTTGTGCCCATATATTTTAAACTTTTATTTGTATTTGTACCCATATTTTTTAAATTTATTTGTACCCATTTTAAAATTTGATGCTAGTTATATGTATTTATTTTTTATTTTAAAATATATCAGTAGTAATTTTTTTTTTAAATATGTTAATAATTATGGGGGTACATTGTTTTTTTGCTGTAATTTTGTGAAGAATAATATTACTCTATTATTGATTTTTTAGTATTTATTATATTTTAAAAATATTATTTGAATTTGGTTAAATTTCATAATTTGAGAGACATTAAATGCATAAATGCATGAGTTAAATATCTTAAATGATGCTAAGGACCTCGATTAAAATATTTAAACAAACAAGGTTTCAATCTAACAATTAAGTTAATAAGAGACCGAAATCAAAATGACTCATTTATATATAATACGTAAATTAGTAACACCAGGGGCTGGTATCATAGCTGCACTCAAAGTTTCTCGTTGTATCCTCTTTTCTGATTGCATGTGTTATCATCTTTATGTTTTTGCAGATTAATGCAGGAATTACCACTCAGCTTTTGTTAAGCCTCTTCAACATAGAAGGAGTGGTGCATTATGGCATAGCTGGTAATGCAAACCCATCCATAAACATTGCCGACGTGGTCATTCCTCAGTATTGGGCCCACACTACTCTATGGAACTGGCAGGTGCCTCCTCTTCCTAATTACGGTTACAAGTCGCTTTTACCAACTGGAAATTCACACAACCTTATTATTAATTAACTAGGTTTTCAAAACATGTAAGCAAGTACATTGAGAGAATTCGATGCGATCATATACACCGAATTTCATTACATGAAACTAACCTAATTAGTAAATGAGCTTGAATTCAAGGTTTGGCAGATTTAGAGCAAACACTGTGTAGAGCAACTTATATCGTTCATTTAATCTCCCGCAATTCAAATTTTGTCGCTTAACTAATCCCTGACATTCAACTATTGCCTCACTTAACTCCCTGAGTCACGTCAATTTTTCTTTTCAGCTTATGAGTTATCCCTTCTTTAATTCCCTCTTTTTGTTAGTAAATATGAATTTGCGGTTATTATTGTGTTTGTGCGTGCGTATGACATGGTGCAGAGATATGGACAAGGCCCAGAAAACGAGCTACCCCTCGAAGCAAACGGAGACTACACCAGAGAAATTGGCTACTTAAAAGTTGCAAATTATACAGTCAATGCAAGCAGCTCCTCATATGACAACCTGTTAAACAATATTTGGTATCAACCGGAGGAAGTCTTTCCGATAGATGGAGCTCCAGAGGAAAGACAACATGCCTTTTGGGTTCCTGTTGATCCCCTTTACTATAACATCTCTCAAAAATTGGAGGTAATAGCACGGCTTGAAGAGGCCTAAATGCTGGGAAATTTAATTTTGGCAAAAAGAAAAAAAAAAAAAAAGTTCGCGTGTAAAAGAGATCTTTCTTTTCACGGCGTTTTTTTTTTCACGCCTTAAAATGAGTATAGTTTAAGGCACACTTATTTCCATGTCCTAAAAAGCCAAAAAATATCTCAATTACGACACACATAATAGCACGTCACAATAATGATATATCGATGATCAGTATGTCATCATTATTCAGATTGGTATTTATTTGATATTTGATTTTGACCAGTTCAACAATTGAAATTTGATTTGTGATCATTTTTGTCAATATTCCTAGTCTCCTAGATATTTAATGACACCATCATGTTGTTAACTAATGCGGTCTAAAAATGCGATACATATAATTATCTTTAGCGTTCTGTTAAAATTGGAAAGTTGCATATTGCGTTTAGGACCTGAAATTGGAAGGATGCCTGAACTCGACGACATGTTTGTCCCATACACCAAAAGTGGCAAGAGTTGAAAGGGGAACAAGTGCAAGCATTTATCTAGACAATGCTGCTTACAGAGGCTTCATATACAACAAATTCAACGTCAGCCCTGTGGACATGGAAAGTGCTTCTGTTGCCTTGATATGCCTTCAGCAAAGGGTGCCTTTCATTGCCATCCGGGCTCTCTCCGACTTGGCCGGCGGCGGCTCCGCCGATTCGAATGAGGCTGACACGTTCATAACTCTCGCTTCCAAAAACTCAGTCATTGCTGTTTTGGAATTTGTCAAGCAGTTATCAGCTTCAAAGTGATCACTCACTCTAAGAACTTTTTCTGTATGCCGCTTTTGGAATTTGAATAAAACTGAGGGGCTTTCGTGAACTGAATCCCTTGATTTGGAGTGTAAAATTAAATGTTTTGAGAGCCAATGTTCATATGGGGGCAGGTTGCTAATTGCTATAATTCTTGTTTATTGCCTCTATATGAATTATGTGGGTAATTTTTTAAAATGGGCCACAAAGTTTTTACAGAGTAAGGTTTTCAATTGTACTGTTTATTTATTTACAAAATTACCACTGCTTCTCCCGTGCACGTGTCGACCATCGTAGAAAGGGTGTTCCGTCGGTGTCAATCAGAGTGGGTTGAGGGCAGTTTGCAGAGTGCAGAGGGTGGGTCTAGGGTTTGCAGGGAGGGTGGATGGGCGATTCATTCGAGTGAGGGGCTAGGGGTAGAGAGATGGGGTGGGTCTAGGGTTTGCAGGGAGGGTGGATGGGCGATTCATTCGAGTGAGGGGCTAGGGGTAGAGAGATGGGGTGGGTGCACGAATCAACCTAAGTATTTGGGGATTGTTGCATAAACCATTGGATTCCATCGGGAATCACTTTGTGTGGGAATCTATGAATCTTTACATTTTAGCTATTCATTGTGTATCGTATGGTCAGAAATCATTTAATTTTTTTTATTTAAAATTAAACACAAATAGTATATGACGAAAATTAACCGCACAATCTACAATGAACAGTTAAGATGTGGGAATTCCTAAGATTTCCACAAAGTGGATCCGAAGAGGATCCTCTTCCCAAAAGATGGCCAACAAAGTCCTCTCCGAATCTTTTTTATGAGAATCCTGATATTCCATAAATTGTAATCGTTCATTGTACATCGTGGTAACGGGTCTAAATGGAAGATGGGGGAGCGGGTCTAAATTGAAATAGTGGGGAGGTAGGGTTGTACAGAGAAACAGTGAGGATTCCCCCTAAATTTGGGGATTCGTTGCTCCCTCATATTCAAAATGTACAAAAATTGTACTCAATTCCTAATCTCACTGTTAGATTTGCCATTCAATTCCTCATCTTACTGTTGAATTTTCCATGGGGGTTTGGGTGCGCGATTAGAGCACTTCCACCAGAGGTGGACTTGCCCAGCACCTAGTGAAAATATTGACTGGCACCCTATTTTTCAGCTCCAGCCCGTCCACTTGCCTAGCACCCAGCCCATGCCAGGCAAGAGCCCAGCCCAAATTCGACAGACCCACAGACCGGGCAGTCTAAAGGCGCGTGCGCAACAATCGCGCCCGGGGGAGAGTAGCCGACAGGCTACTGCGCAAAGGGGCCCGCTGTCGGGCCAACTTTTCAGACGCCCATGAGTGGGCGACGTGGGCTTTCTCCTGCCGTTGGATTTCCAACGGCTAGTTTTTCTAGACCGTTGGATTTCCAACTGTAAAAAAATTTTGAAATTTTATTTTAACGTGACGGTCCACAGTTTTTCAGCCAAAAATAAAAAATAAAAAAATAAAAAAAAAAGGGCCCAACGGTCAGAATTATGACCGTTGGCCAGGTGGCACTTTATGGGCTGTTGGATTTCAAATCCAACGGTCCAGATTAATTATAACATTAAAATTAATTAAAAATTATTTAAAAATACAAAAAAATACAAATTTTTTTTAAAAAAATACATAATTTTTTTTTATAAATACCTAACAGTTTGTACACTTTCTACACCATATTTCATTATTTTCTACACTTTCTACATTTCAATATTTTGTACACTTTGAGAGAAAAAAATGAGTTCGTGGAAGAACATTGAAGATATTACGTTGTGTGAAAGTTGGTATCACGCTACTCATGACCCGATTACGGGTAATGAGATGGATAAGCGAGAAATGTGGAGTAGAATTACGAAAGCGTTTTGCGATGTACATGGAAAAGATGCAAGAACTAGTCAAGGTCTTCAAGGTCGTTGGAAAAAGCTCAACGCATCCTTTACTTGTTGGAAAAACGCCATATCTCATGCTTCCAGTAATCTGCGTAGTGGGACAAGTTTAGCGGATCAGGTGACAATAATTTTATTTATTTATATGCATTCCACCCGCACCAATCTTTTAATTTATTTAATTTCTTATAAAATATATGTAATTTTTATGTACTATTTATGTAATCTTTTAATTTATTTAATTTCTTATGTAATATATGTAATTTATATGCATTCCACCCGCATCAATATTTGAAATGATTTATTTGTGTTACACCCGCTTTTTTTTAATATCATCTTATCCCACATTTTTATAGACACTACAAGCACAAGCATTCTACAATTCAAAGAACGGAAACAATTCATTCAACAAATGGGATTGTTGGGAAATCGTAAAAGATTCCCCCAAATACAAAATTGTGCCAACCGGTCCAGAAGTTGTCATGCATAGCGTGGGTCTACACAGTTCGCCAGAACCAGACACGGCCGAACAAGCCGACACAGTTGAAGACACGGTAGAGGTGCCTGAACAAGTGCCGGAGCCCCAACCGACCCGTCATTCCCTTAGGCCTCAAGGTAAAAAAGCATCAAAGAAAAAAGGTAGTTCTTCCAAAAATGACTACACTAAATATATGGAGGAACTTGCTCGGCAAGGTGAACTAAACATGGCGCGGGAAAATGCTAGAGATGAGGAAAAAGCTGCTGCTATGACAGCTTTACTAGCAGCTACTGAGGCCCGTGATGCGGCAGCTGAGAGACAAAGAGAAATACTTAATCGAGAGAACGAGTTGATTAGAGAAGCACTTCATAGAGAAAATGAGATGCTTAGAGAAGAAAGGATGGCTCAAGTAGATCGTGACACTATGAACAAGTCTCTAGTAGGACTGTCTCCGAATTCAAAATATTTTTGAACATCGGAAAAAAGAGACGTCGTGCGAAGGAGGCGTGCAAGAGATGCTGAAACAAGTGGAGGGGGTTCTAGCCACAGAAATCCTAGCAACGAAGATCCTACCACCACATATCCTAGCTCCACAGACTTTGTATAATTTCGTATTTATTTGTAGTACTTTATTTAATTTCTTATGTAATTTCTTATTTATTTTAAGAACTTTATTTAATTTCTTATGTAATCTTATGTAATTTCTTATTTATTTTAAGAACTTTATTTAATTTCTTATGTAATCTTTATGTAATTTCTTATTTATGTTTAGAACTTTATTTCATTTTTTTGTCATTTTATGTAATTTCTTATTTATTTTTAGAACTTTATGCAAATAAACTTTAAAAAAAAATGACATAACTCACCAAATAAACTTAAAAAAAAACACTAAATAAAAATACATAACCTCCACCATATAAACTTAAAAAAAAAACACACTAAATAAGATTACTTAAAAAAAAATACAACACTAAATAAGATTACTTAAAAAAACACCAAATAAAAATACATAACCTCCACCATATAAACTTAAAAAAAAAACACACTAAATAAGATTACTTAAAAAAAATACAACACTAAATAAGATTACTTAAAAAAACACCAAATAAAAATACATAACCTCCACCATATAAATTTAAAAAAAAAACACACTAAATAAGATTACTTAAAAAAAATACAACACTAAATAAGATTACTTAAAAAAAAATACAGTTTATTCTTCAACCACAAGCCTCATTTTAATTATCTTCGCCTTCGTGCAATGTCCACTGGTGCTCAATCAAGTCATTCTGGCGGGTTATGTGCCAGTATGGCAGTTGCAGTGAAGCATACCGCTGAGCGATCAATTCATTGTAACGTCCATCCCGTTCCAACGGCTCGTGTTGCACGGGATCTTCAGTATTGTCATGAGCTGGGTAGATACGTGTTCGTGAGTTGTTAAACGGATCCGGTTCGTATTCATCGACGGCATCATAATCATACTCATCTTCCACAATCATATTGTGGAGAATAATACACGTCATCATGACAGATCGAAGAGCCTCGACATCAAACAATCTAGCTGCAGCCCTGACAATCGCCCAACGAGCTTGCAGGATTCCAAAACAACGCTCGACATCCTTCCTACACCCCTCTTGACATTTTGCAAAGTGTTTTTCTTTTTCACTATGGGGATGTGGCACTGATTTGACAAACGTTGACCACCTTGGGTAAATGTCATTTGCAAGGTAGTATGATCCCTCGTATTGAGTAACATTGACCCAATATGTGCAGTATGGCGATTTTCCTTGCAGCAGGTCGTCGAACACTGGAGATTGGGCAAGGACATTTATGTCATTCTAAGCTCCTGGAACACCAAAAAAAGCATGCCAAATCCAGGTATCAAAAGAAGCCACCGCTTCCAAAATGATGCATTTAGCTCATTTTCTGTCGCCATAAGCTCCTTGCCACGCACTTGGACAGTTTTTCCAAGTCCAGTGCATGCAGTCGATGCTTCCAATCATGCCAGGGAAGCCTCGCATCTCATCCTTCCTCAGAAGCCTTCGCATGTCCCTTGACGTGGGTGTCCGGAGGTACTCTTTGGTGTAGAGGGCTTCAATTGCAGAGCAAAACCGCATCAAGGACTCCAGAATAATTGTTTTTCCCATCCTCGCAATCTCATCCACTTGATCTGCAGATGCTCCATAAGCAAGCATTCGCAAGGCAGCCGTAATTTTTTGCTCGGGAAGAAGACCTAGAACATGAAAAGCATCCTCTTTTTGCACAAAATATGGATCATGGTTGCAAACAGCACTCATGATTTTGTCGAACAAAGATCGTTGCATTCTAAAACGACGTCTAAAAACATGATCTGGGAAAACACTATTGGGAATAAAATAATCTTCCAAGAGATCTTTACCTCGTCTTTCCCTTTTTCTATCGAAGTTTGCGGCACGTCTTGGTTTGGCTATCTGACCCACAGCTTCCATAACACGGCGGGAATGTGAGGCCCTCTGCCTTCTGTGGTGATCATCTTCATCCTCCTCCATGAAGAAAGCCTCATCTCCACCTCCATATTCCTGGAGATTGAACAATTCTTCCTGTTGTGCCAACAATCTTTTCTGTTGCTCCTCGTATTGTTTTTGCACTCTCCTTGAAGAAGACATTGTAAAAAAACTCAAGATTTGAAAACGATGAAGAAGAATTTTCAGCTAAAAAGAAGTATTGAGTTTGGTGTGAGGATGGATGTAGAGATGTAGGGTTTATATTGACAAAAAAAGAAAGGATGAGGTTCTGGACAATGTCACGTGGCACTACGTGATTGGTTGAAAATCTTATTGAAATCTTGACTAAATTATTGCAAACAGGAAGTGACACGTGGCGCGTCGAGATTGGTTGAAAATCTTATCAGAAATCTATCCAAAAAATAGTACGTTCAGATAATGACACGTGGCGTGACAAGATTGGTTGAAAATCTTAGCAGAAATCTATTCACAAAATAGTACGTTCGGATAATGATACGTGGCGTGACGAGATTGGTTAAAAAACATATCCGAAATTAAAATTATTTATTTATTATTATTTTATAAAAAAATTTAATAATATTTGAAATGCGCTGGGTGCCAGCACATTTTGTAGGGGTGGAGATCGTTTGGGTTAGCGCATTTTTAGACTAGGTGCCAGCGCATTTTTTTTAGGGGTGGAGATGCTTTGGCCTATTACTGTTCATTGGAGTCTGTTACTGTTCATTTGAGTGGATAAATGCACTGAGCGCTGGCACCCAGTCTTAGGGGTGGAAGTGCTCTTACAGGGAGACAAAGTGAGTGGTGTTATGCCCATCCCTTAACCCTCTTTCTACACCCATTTTTTAATAATAAATTTAATGTCATATTTGACCATTTGTGAAATGACTTTTAAAACCCTAATAAAAATGAACCCTAATCTATTTTTTTAGCTAAAAAACATAAAAATAAAAGTGAAAGAACAATGTGTTATTTTTGAAGAAGAATATGAGAAGCCATGAACAATCCTATCGGAGAAGAATATGAGAAGCCATGAACAATCCCATCCGAGAAGAATATTACAAGCTCTAGCCACGCATCCAATCAATGTTAAAATTGGAAGCAAACAAAACTGAAAATTAGAAGAAAAGGGAATATCCCAGCAACCTCTTCCCCCCACCCCCAAAACCACGAGCTAGAGCCACTCCCAAACCAAATTGACTTCTGAATGCAGCCATCCTCTTTTTTCTGCAACCCTAATCATTTTTCTTTCTCCATCTCAATCAAACTCAATTCAACTGAAATCGGCATTGTCGGTTTGTGAACAGTTACAATTCCATCGAGGATGTCGTTGCTTGTTAATGTTTTCTCCTCCAAATTTCCATAGAGAGAAAAGGTCGGCTGGCAGTGAAAGAGGTTGCCATCGAGTTGGATTTGGTGGTGTCAGGCTCCGGTGGGTGGGTGGCTTTCTTATTCTCAATTTTTATTTATTTTAATTTTTAGTGAAATGTTAAATTAATGCAAGGATATTTTGGGAATATTAGTGGGTGAGAAAATAGTGTTATTATTTTTTTAATTTTTTAATCCGGGTTGAAAATATAAGGTGGGTGAAGAAATATGATTGTGGGGTGGGTCTATCAGCTCTCTTAAAAATTTGTCTTCCAAAAAAAAAAAAAGTTTAAAAATTTAAGTCAAAATTTTTTAAGACATAATTTAGAAATTAATTTTCTCAATCTAACCTTTATAGTTTAAAATTTTAGTCCGATATTATTAAATAATAATCTTAGCTTAATTATTATTTTTGGTTATTTTTTTGAAAATAAAATTTATGTAGATTATTCTAGTTTATTTTTATGAACAATTTAATTTTAAAATATTTAAATTCAAATAAGTAATTAAAAATCGTACAAATACATATCACTTAGTACTATGGTCTAATTGTATTCTTATTTACTTGTAAGTGAGAGGTCTTAAGTTCGATTCTTACCAAAAACTAATTTGAACCACATTATTACTAGCAGGCTTAGCCTATACCTTGTATAGGTACGTGTCGCAAGCAGCCTTATGTCATGTGTTGTAGCGGCCGACCTATTCGTCACGTGCTATTACTAAATCCGTACAAATTATATCACGTGGTTAGGGACGAGTATATACATGAGAGTTTATATTTGAAATTTCTTTGAGAGGATAGGGCAAGTGGTAATCCGGGATTACTAATCCCCGCCTAGAACTTCAGAGATTATTTTTCTATGTACATGCATGGCCTCGAAACATGACAGTACATTTTTGAAGCGTCGCTTTATCTATTCATTTTAATCAAAACTATGTCTTAGTTAATTTGAGACGCCAGTTACATGTCACCCTTGAGAAGAGTACACTGCAACTTACACATACTACACACACATGTTTCTATTTCTTTTTATCTTACATTGATCGAACTAATTGAGAACGGATTATTGTTCATTAGATCACGGTTGTATTTTTCATTTTGGTCTACGTACTAATCTCATTAATTTATTACAACGTTATGGCGTTAATTAATCCACCCACATGACACGCATGGGATTGGTAGGTGTAACACGCGTCCATGCAAATTTTGATTTGCAAATTCGAGAAATTTTTTGTTGTGCCCGGTACACAGATGATACATCACGTATTATCATATAAATGGAGAATAATTATAATTTTTTAAGTTTTAATATTTCACCACTTGTATACTGACAAATGGAGAGTACTGCCCGTGTTTCCTGAAAAAATTTCTCTATAAATTCTCTAATTCTCTATTCCTTAGTCCACACATATCTCTCTTTCCCACACTTTCCCACACATATCTCTCTTTCCCTCTCACACAAAGATGGGAGCTTCATCAGTAGCAGCCTCTCTGATGATGATCAGCTTCTTCATGCTTCACAAACAACTACAGGCAGATGCTGCATTGTCCGCAGAGAGACACAAGGCGATCGACGAGGCGAACCAGAGTGGCCCTTACCTAGGCTTGGTCATTCCAAACACTTTCGAGATGAACCCTCTTCTTCAATCTCCAAACTTAACCTCAACTAACTTTACTATAGATTTTTCCGGTACGCATACAAAATCGTTTTCTACTTCTTCATCCGGAAAAGGGGACGGGGATTCGAACTCAGACCCTTTCTAAAAACAAAGTGAACCAAATATAATAATTATGAAATATATAAAGTTCAATTACCACCATCTCATGTACTTTCTTTTTGTGGTTTTCAAAGGAAGAAGATTTCGGTTCGGAACCATTGCGAGCAAGAAAGTCATATTGGTTATGACAGGACTCTCACTGGTACATACACACATACATATATATTATCATATTATCATATTCCTTCTGATTTTCTAATTCACTTTGGTTTTCTTTGAGCAATATTTGAGTGTGGCTGCGAATCACATTACAACATGCTGTTATTGATTGGCTCAAGTTGTAGCATGTTTGTTAATATTATACTCTATTACATATATTATATCGTTCATTTATATTATAATACGTAAATTAATAACACCATGTGACGGTTTGATCGCCACACTCAGAAGTTTCTCGATGTATCCTCTTTTCCTAGTGTGTGTTATCATTTTTATGTTTTTGCAGATTAATGCAGGAATTACTACTCAGCTTTTATTAAGCCTCTTCAACATAGAAGGAGTGGTGCATTATGGCATAGCTGGTAATGCAAACCCATCCCTAAACATCGCTGACGTGGTCATTCCTCAGTACTGGGCCCACACTACTCTTTGGAATTGGCAGGTACCTCCTCTCCCTTGGAAAATTCACACAACGTACACATGCTTTAGCTTAATTAGTAGCACCAAACTAACACTAATAACCTAAACAAATTAAGCAAGAGAGGGCAGTAACGCAGTTTCTATTGTCAGTTTCTTAACTAGGTTTTCAAAACATGTAATTAAGCAACTACAATGAGAGAATTCGATGCAATCATATATATTTACTCACGGACACCGAATTTCATCACAAACTTTGACATTAAACAATGATGGATGAAAGTATTAATTGAAAGGAGTAACTTTCTCAAAAGTGCATAGTTGCATCGATCCCTTCTTTGAGCTTGATTTCAAGGTTTTGGCAGATTTAGAGCAAACATTTTGTAGAGCAACTTATATCGTTAATTTAATCTCTTGAAATTCAAATTTTGCGTCTTAACTAATCCCTGACAATCAACTACAATTTTTCTTTTCAGCTTTTGAGTTCACCCTTCTTTATGCCCCTCTTTTTGTTAGTAAATATTAATTTGAGCTAACTAATGTGATTGTGTGTGCGTGTGACGTGGTGCAGAGATATGGAAACGGGCCAGAAAACGAGCTACCCCTCGAAGCAAACGGAGACTACACCAGAGAAATTGGCTACTTAGAAGTTGCAAATTATACAGTCAATGCAAGCAGCTCTTCAAATGACAACCTGTTGAACAATATTTGGTATCAGCCGGAGGAAGTCTTCCCAGTAGATGGAACTCCAGAGGAAAGGCAACATG
Organism: Cotoneaster glaucophyllus; assembly: GCA_036320875.1. Lineage (NCBI taxonomy): Eukaryota > Viridiplantae > Streptophyta > Magnoliopsida > Rosales > Rosaceae > Cotoneaster > Cotoneaster glaucophyllus. The sequence goes on along the minus strand of CM070073.1, from coordinate 5,895,937 downwards.
CCTTTTGGGTTTCTGTTGATCCCCTTTACTATAACATCTCTCAAAAATTGGAGGTAATAGCACGGCTTGAGGCCTAAATGTTTGGAAATTTAATTTTGGCAACAAAAAGAAGTTCGCGGTAGTGTAAAAGAGATTTTTCTTTTCACGGCTTTTTTTTTTCCATGTCTTAAAATGAGTATAATTTACAGCACACTTATTTCCACGTCCTAAAAAGTCAAAAAAATCTCATTTACAATATACATAATAGCACGTCACACTAATGACATATCGAGGATCAGTATGTCATCATTATTTAGATTGGTATTTCTTTGATACTTGATTTTGATCGATTCAACAATTGAAATTTGATTTGTGATCATTTTTGTCAATATTCTTGGTCTTCTAAATATTTAATGACACCACCATGTCGTATAAAAATATGAAACATGTAATTATCTTTAGTGTTCTGTTAAAATTGTAAAGTTGCATATTATGTTTAGGACCTGAAATTGGAAGGCTGCCTGAACTCGACGACATGTTTGTCCCATACACCAAAAGTGGCAAGAGTTGAAAGGGGAACAAGTGCAAGCATTTATCTTGACAATGCTGCTTACAGAGGCTTCATACATAACAAATTCAACGTCAGCCCTGTGGACATGGAAAGTGCTTCTGTTGCCTTGATATGCCTTCAGCAAAGGGTGCCTTTCATTGCCATCAGGGCTCTCTCCGACTTGGCCGGCGGCGGCTCCGCCGATTCGAATGAGGCCGACACGTTCACAACTCTCGCTGCCAAAAACTCAGTCACTGCTGTTTTGGAATTTGTCAAACATTTATCAGCTTCAAAGTGATCACTCACTCTAAGAACTTTTTTTGTATGCCGCTTTTGGAATTTGAATAAAACTGAGGGGCTTTCGTGAACTGAATCCCTTGATTTGGAATGTAAAATTAAATGTTTTGAGAGCCAATAACAATTCTCAATATTCATATATGGGGGAAGTTTGCTAATTGCCATAATTCCTGTTTATTTCTATTCTATGAATTTATAAAGGTTAATTACTCTATACCCCTTATATGTGGGTAATTTTTTTTTTTTAAAATGGGCCACAAAGTTTTAAGTTTTTATATTGCACTCTAAAATATTGAAATTCTATCAATTTGTGTTTTCTGTCTGATTGATTGTATGATAATTCATTAAATTGATGACAGGATGAGGTTGAGACCCTTATGGACTAACATGTAAGTCACATTTGCATTACATTGACAAAAAAACTCAAATCCATTTCATGAAAGATGATGTTCAAGAGACAAATTGTGTAAACTGATACAACTTTAAAACCTTAAATGTGCAATGTGACAAAATTAGAACTTCACAATCCATTTTAAAAATCAGTTCAAACTGTAAAACGTTTAGTTGGCCCAAATTCTAAAAACAACACACATTACACATGGGAAATAGAAGAAAATAAATCCCTTTCATTTTAAAATGAGTTGGATGTAAATATTAAATTAGATTAACCTATAAATATTTAATAATTCACTCTCTTTATCCCAAATGGACCTGGATTGTCTGCCCTCCCCCTTCTCCTCCCCTTCTCATCCTCTCTTATTTCTGTGGTCACGATTAAGCCACGTCAACATTTTATATTGATTTTTTTTTATAAAAATAATAAAATAAAAAACAATGAAAATATAAAATGTTGACGTGGCTTAACTGTGACCACAGAAATAGAAGGGGATGGGAAGGGGAGGGAATTGGGAGGGCAGACAATCCATCTCCTATCCCAATATTGGTCCACTTGTACGTCACAAAATTTAAATATTATACTCCAACCCCACACCCTATCGATTTCTGAGATCTGTGACTGAGTGAGGAGGGAGACCGCCTGCCCTCAGCTTGGAGTTTGTTTCTGCTATCTGGTTTTCTAGCTTCAAGATTACTTGTAAGTATTTGCTCTCTGTACATTCTTAAAGTTTCTTCCATTTTCCTTTGCGCTTGGTTCTGTAACTCTTGAATCTCCCCTATCCTGCCGTCCACTTTGTATATTGGAACTCTGAAGTTCTGTGTTTGATTCTTTCATCTCTAATATTTTTGTGTTCGATTCTTCATTTTAATATCACTAGTGTATACCAAATAAATCTTCTTTTAAGTCCTCATTCATTTGCAAATCACACTCTGACATGTATCAAAAAATAACTCGTTAAAATCCCAAAAAGAAAAGTTTCTTCACAAAGTCAGCCCGATGACATGATATGACAGTTTGCACACAAGTTTCTGATGCTTCCAGTTTCACTAAAAGTTCTGGTTTCTATCATCTTCTGCTCTCTCTCTCTCTGCAGGAACAATGAGAACGTTTTTTTTTTTTTTTTTTTTTTTGGTGAAGGAACAATGAGAACTTTATCAGTAGCTTCCATACTTCTCTATGCTCTCTTCATGCTTAGTTCACTGCAGTTAAATGTTGCATTGTCAACTGAGACACAAATGTTGATTGAGGAGGCCAACATGAGTGGCCCTTATTTAGGTCTTGTCATTCCAAATTCTTATGAAATGGACCCTCTTCTGCAATCTCCAAACTTCACTTCAAGTAACCTGTTCATAGATTTCTCAGGTAAGAAATGTATCCCATTGCAAATTAACACAAATTAAACTTCTTCCCTGGCTAAATTACCTTAAATTTCTTCTCATTTTTCGGGTTTTAAGGGAGGAGATTTCGATTCGGAACAATTGCTAATAAGCCAGTCATATTGGTCATGACAGGACTGTCAATGGTAGTATATCTGCTTTACTTCAATTTTCTTAATTTCCCTTTGATTGCCTCTCTTTTTTTCATTTCTGTTATAATATTTCTTTTTTGGAGTTCGATTGTTGTAGATTAATGCAGCAATAACTACTCAGCTATTACTGAGTCAGTTTGATATAGAAGGAGTGGTGCACTATGGCATAGCAGGGCATGCAAACCCATCCCTCAATCTTGCAGATGTGGTCATTCCTCAGTATTGGTCCCATTCTGCTCTTTGGAGCTGGCAGGTTGGTACAGCTAATCCCTTCCCCCACAAACCTAACTTAGCTAGCTCCATATTTGGCTCCTAACAGAAAAATCAGACTGGAGTACTAGCAAAACATTTCTTTTTGTTTGTTTTTGCAAGACGTGTCAGTAGATGTGTTAGTTTATGATTTGCAGTTTAAGAAAAATGACTTTTTAATTGTAACGAGGCGCGGTGTTCACGCACACATATCTATATTATGTGTTTGTCTATTTTTCTTTTTTACAAATTGCATGGTGTAGAGATATGGAAATGGGCCTGAAGATGAGCTACCCCTTGAAAAAAATGGAGACTACACCAGAGAATTTGGATACTTAAATGTTGCAAATTACACAACAAATGTGACAGATGGAAGCTCATATGACAACCTCTTGAACAACATTTGGTTTCAACCAGAGGAAGTCTTCCCCATAGATGGAACTCCGGAGGAAAGACAACATGCCTTTTGGGTTGCTGTTGATCCCCTCTACTATGTAATCTCCCAAAAATTGGAGGTAAAAGTTACCCAATCGAGAGTCCAAATTTGGACACCGATTAGCTCCGCCCTTGAAATTAGTCATTCCGTTTTCTTACAAATCACAGTTTGACACATACACATAAATGACTCATCAAAATAAAAAGAGAAATTTATGCATACATGTCAAACTATGATTGACAGGTAAGCATGATTGACCACTTTCAAGAGAAGGAGCCAAGTATTTCCCTCCGGATTTATGTTATGATACTTGTGCTCTCATAAACTACGCTGCTTTGAGTCTCGATCTAATTATCTTTCGAATATAAACCCAAAACCCTAAAACAATATTTAGATGTAATTAAAGATGTAAGTGTACTTTTAAAACATGATCATTAACTTATAACTCATGCATTGTTGTTGTTTACATAGGAGCTGGAACTTGAACGCTGCCTAAACTCAACGACATGTTTGCCTCATACACCAAAAGTGTCTAGAGTCGAAAGGGGAACAAGTGCAGGCATTTTTCTATCCAATGCAGCTTATCGTAGCTTCTTATTTGATAAGTTCAACATTAGCCCTCTGGACATGGAAAGTGCTTCTGTTGCCCTAGTTTGTCTTCAGCAAAGGGTGCCTTTCATTGTCATCAGGGCTCTCTCGTCTTCTTTATCCGGCAGTGGCTCCTCCGATCCCAACGAGGCTGCCCAGTTCATATCTCTCGCTTCGAAAAATTCAGTTATGGCAGTTGTGGAATTTATCAGACAGTTATCACTTCATCAGCAGCTAATTACTCATTGAACAAATGTCTAGTATTGATTAATCTTGCTTCTTTTTCTTAACTTGTATGTGACTTTTGGAATTCAAATAAATAGGGCATTTTTTTCTCAATTTAGACCACCTCCAAAGGAATGCTAAATTATAAGATTCAAATTGATGGCTGATCTGGCAATTTGAAGTATTATGTCAAATTTTGTACTTCTCCAACCGCATTGTCCAATGTCATTTTATTGTTTAAATAGAGCTTTAAATGGTTATAATTATTAAAAAAATATTGAAACAAAATTTTTATTGGTTAGAATGTTAAGACCAACTCCAATGGGGGGTTAAATGCCAAATTACACCCCCCCCCCCCCCCCAAAAACACTCTCCAATCCATGCCAAATTATTGGGCTAAATGCCAAATATAATTTCTGGGCCAAATACCCCCCAGAATTCCCCCTGCGCGACTGGACTCGCTGGCCTTTGGGCCAGTCTCGGCCCGTTCACTTGCCTACGCGCCCCACGTTAAGGGCCTGCTTTCTGTTCCCGAAAGGGGTGGGCCCCGCTGTCAGCGGGTTGTCGGCCACCCATAGACCCCCCAACGGCTGTTTTTCACGGACCGTTGGTTGATCCAACGGTCCAGATTCAAATTTGGTTTTTTTAAATATGTTATTTTAAAATACATTGAATCCAACGGCTGAGATCGAATATAATCAAATCTAACGGTAAAAAAAAGATCTAACGGCCTAAATTTAAATCCAACTGCTAATTTAAAAAAATTATTTAACTGAAAATTCACCCAAAAACTCTATAAATACCTATGTATTTGTTCAAACATCCACTCAAAACTCAATTTTATCCTACAATTCCTCCCATTTATATTTCTACCATTTCTTTCCATTTCCAAATTGTTCAACATGGCAAGAGAGCATATTAGAGGTCGTAATTGGACCTGTGAGGAAGATGTTGCTTTATGCTTGGCATGGGTCTCTGTTAGCGAAGATGGTGTAATTAGCACTAATCAAAATAAGAAGGTTTTGTGGGATAAAATCATTGCAAAGTTTCATGAAAACTGCAATGGTGGCAGGCGGGATGGTGGTGGTGTTTATGATCGGTGGAAGACCATCAACAAAGCATGCACTTTATGGAAGGGAAGCTTGGAGAGAGCCGTGGTTGGCATGGCTAGTGGAAGGAACGCCACAGAAGTTGTGAGTTTTGTTCTTAATTTTTTATTTGTCATATACATAGTATTATTTTGCAACTAATTATTTTTATGTATTTTTTGCATAGGGTGACAAAGCAATGGAAATTTACAAGACAAGAGTAACTTGGGACATCCTCAAGGATTGTCCGAGGTGGGGAACCGATGCGGACCAACAATGGGGAAGATTATTTCAACGTGAAGCCGCACATACCCATGCCGGATATGAAGGTGTCGATGAAATGACCCCATCTCCTTCTTTTGCAAGGCCCCCATGAAGAGATAAGCAAAAGGAAGCAAAGAGAAAAGGGAAGTCCCAAGATCCGATGAGTGGACACTTTGATACCGGAATTGCAAAATTGAACGAAACCCATAGCGCTCGCCAAGAAGAATCGGCCCGAATGCTTTTGCAAATGAAGAAATCTTGGATAGGGAGCAAGATAGGTTTGAAATTAATTTGATTATGGAGGACCTCAACAAATACACTCCAGAGAGGAAGAAGTTTTTACGTGGTAAGCAAAAGAAAATTTTGCGAAAGTCTGCCTCAAGGAGTATGTTTCAAGATGATGAATCCTCAGAACCCTATATCCCAAGATTTCAACGAAGTCCATCACCAAGTGACGATGGTGGATATGATTATTAAGTTTATGTAGTGTACGAATTATGTGCTTTATTATTTAGGTTTATTAATTGTCGTTTGTATTAAGTTTATGTAGTTTATTAATTATGTGATTTATGTATTATCGGTTGTATTGTTTCTATTAATCTAGATGCCTTCAATAATTATTGTACTTATTATTTCGCACTTTGATGGATGCCTTTAATAATTCAACCTCCATTCAATAATTTATTCAACGTACTAGACAAAATACTTTGCACAAGAAGACACTTAAATTTATTACTAGAAAATAACAACATAGTACACTTAAAATTATTACATAAATGCTTAACCAACATCATCAACGTTCACCTTCTTGGCGCCATACATGTTCTACCAAATCCTTGCGGAGTGTGTCATGACATTGAGGAGCTTGAATTCTATTTAAATGTCTCATATACTCACTCAAGGTGACTCTATCCTGCAAACTCAATCTCAATCCTTCTTTGGTATTGTACCATCTGCATTGTCATGCTACGTCTTCTTCTATCACCCATTGATGAGATATTGAGGATTTTTAGAAAACAAAAACTCTTTCAAACTTTAAAGATTGGTGAATATAGAGGATGATTGAAGGTTGAAGGTTGTGTGATCAACAAATATTGGACATACGTTTATATAGAGGATGATTGATGAAAGTTGAATGGTTGGTGAAAGTTGAAAGTTTGGTGTTGAACGGTTGGTGAAAGTTGAAAGTTTGGTGTTTAACGGTTGATGAATTGAAAATTTGATGTTGAGCGGTTGGTGAATTGAAAGTTAGCCTAGGGTTGAATGGTTGGTGAAAGTTGAAGGCTTGCGTTGTGGAAAAATTAGTGATTTTTCAATATTTATCAGAATTTAATTTTTTTAGATTAAAATGTTCATAAAATTAATTTACGATAGTCTACATATTTATTTAAAAAAAAAATTAATTTAAGATAAAAAAATAGCCTAAGTTTATTCTTTAATAATCCCGGGCTAAAATTTTAGACCAGAACCATTGGAGCAGAAAAGCTGTTTTTGAGCTAAAAGCTAAATTTTCCGGGCTAAAATATTTGGCTTTTAGCCCATGCATTGGAGATGGTCTAATGGAATAAGAGATCCACTATTAAAATGAATTAAAAATAAATTTGACATTGATATTAAATTTGACTCCAAATTACAAAACTTTCAAATCCAGTTAGCAAATAACATTTCGATTGGAGAGACTTTTTTGATGTCAAATATGCACAGTAACATTCCACCTAGGATTTTGACATCTTATTTGGAAATGCTCTTAGCCCTCAATCACAACGCGGGTTCTAAGATTTTTGAGGCTTGTGTGTACTTAATTAGCAATATCATAGGTCTCAATCACATTTGTTTTTTGTTTATAAATTAAAAAAACATTAAAAAAAGGATCCTGGTCGGATCCAAAAACGTAATACAAATTAAAATTTAGCATATTACTTAATCAAATACATGATTAATTTTCTCCGGAAGATGCATATAATGTGAAGAATTGATTGAAGATGCAAATCAGCACATACAAAACACATTCAGACAGATGATATCATGATCTGACAAATGCAGCACCAAAACTTAAACAAATCAAAATTAAAAACTATACACTTATATTAATTTATCATAAATGGCTAATCAGTTTAACGGAACAAAACAATGTTATGCCTGTTTCTGTCATAATCCACACCATCTCCTTATCATTGTTATTAATTTATTAATTATGGGTCCAAATCATTGTCACACGTTTTTCTTTTGTCTGCAATATCCAAATATTTGACCCAATAATTCGAAACATGTTGACAACTGAAATCTAATTTGGTGCTTCCTATGAGCTCTAAAGCTGATTCCAACCCAAATGTGTTTAAAGTTAAATTTTGTATTCTCAAAACTAAATTTTAGTAAGACAAACAGTTTTTTTTTTTTTTTTTTTTTAAACTCCATCATGTTATACGTTAACTATATTAACTATCGAATAATTGTCTAGGTCAAATTTTTATTTATTTTTACTTAATTTGACCTCAACAAAAGATGATGATAAATGTTTCACCATCTTGACTCATCTTTCATCATTCAATCAATTACTTTAATGTCATATTTAATTACAAGTTCACGCTACTATGTTAAGTTTAAATCTTTTTTGTTTGGACAATATTTTCAATTTATAACTTGAAAACGGGCATGGGTTGCTTCTTTTTTTTTTTTTTGCCAAATGCTATCTTTTTTCAGTACCCACTTTTTTTTAAGGGAATTTCCTTTCAGCTGTACCAAAAAAACTGGTACTTAATTAGGTGAGTTGGAGATGGCACAACCATCCAAAAAGTCAGTCTTGGAAAATAATGTCCATCTTAGAAGGCATTAAAGGAGCACCAAGAAATAAGAGATAACATTGCAAGGATCCTTTTTCTGCGCACCCTGTAAAATAATGTCCATCTTTCTCAAACCCCTCCCTCTTCTCTCCCTCTTCTTCTTCTTCACCTACTGTCTCACAAACCCTAATGTGTTTGGAAACTATAGGATTCTTGAAACCCCACTCATAGTTATATACAATGGAGGTGGTGAAGAAAATGGAGCCACCAAGTATGATGAGGGAGAGTATAGAGGTGGGTGGGAATTGGTTTTGGAGAATTCAGGTGTATCAGCCATGCACATGACCATCATGCCTAACAGTAACAAGGCCATTATGTTTGACGCTGCCGGTTTCGGTCCATCGGAGATCTCGTTGCCTCCTGGAGACTGTCGTCGGGTTTTCGATGAGAGGGATGAAACTGGAGAATACTATGAAGTGGATTGCTGGGCTCATGCTGTGGAATTTGAGACTGAGACAGCAGCTATTAGGCCGCTTAAGGTATGTATAAACTAGTTTAGGGTTTTCATACATAATATTTTGAGAATCGGTTACGAACTTTAAATATAAAAAAAAAGAACGAGGAACACTAAACAAAATATATAAAGGCCTGTTGTTTGTATTATCAGGTTTACTGTCTATTAGTGTCTCGATTCAATTTTCGATTAAAAAAATTTAACCAGTTCAAATATTTGTGCATATTTCCATATGTTTTGCTGTAACTTAGGGGGTGTATTCAATTGAGATTTTGAGGGATTTTAATTCTTTTAATGAATCTAGGGGTATTCAATCAGGATTTTAAATGATTCTTTGAGATTCAAGGTGTATTCAATCATGATTTTATGATAGTTTATTAAAATTCTTATAAATTCGGGTGTATTCAATTAGGATTTTAAAGAAGTTTATAACATTCCAGGTGTATTAAATTAGAAATTGATTTTAAAGAATTTGAAAAAGTTGAGGAATTAGAGGGAATTTGAGAGATTTCGTAGTGTATTTTAAGCATCCACAAATCTCACCTCTTCCCATGAGATTTCGAGGGAATTGAATCAAAATTTTATATGGAATCTCTATAAATCAATGAAGGGGGTGTATTCAATCGGAAATTTGAGAGACTTTAGTGGAATTATAAATCCATGGATTTTTATGGAGTTTAATTGATTTATAGAGTTTCCATATAAAATTTTGATTCAATTCCCTCGAAATCTCATGGAAAGATGTGAGATTTGTGGATGCTTAAAATACACTACGAAATCTCTCAAATTCCCTCAAATTCCTCAACTTTTTCAAATTCTTTAAAATCAATTTCTAATTGAATACACCTGGAATGTTATAAACTTCTTTAAAATCCTAATTGAATACACCAGGATTTATAAGGATTTTAATAAACTATCTTAAAATCTTGATTGAATACACCTTGAATTTTAGAGAATCACTTAAAATTCTGATTGAATACCCCTAGATTCATTAAAAGAATTAAAATCCCAATTATCACACCTCCCTAAACTCCATAAAAATCCATGGATTTATAATTCCACTAAAGTATCTCAAATTCCCAATTGAATACATCCCCCTTACTTTTGTCTTTGTTAGTTTAAATCAGATCTTGACAGACACATGGTGCTCATCTGGTGGATTATCAGCTAATGGCACTCTTGTGCAAACTGGTGGATGGGGTGAGGGAGGGAGGTCTGTGAGATACCTCTCTGGATGCAATACCTGTGAATGGGAGGAGCACCCCATGTCACTTTCTGCCTCAAGATGGTATGTTATATTAATATGTTACTTCTTCGTTAATTATATGATATATCCGATGTGCTTATAAATAACTGTAAACTGTTGATTGCAGAGTTAAAACGAATGTTAATGACTACTAATCTTAAGTATTTTACATTTTAAATAGGTTCTCTACGCAACATATCTTGCCAAATGGCAATTTCATATTGGTCGGAGGCCGGCGCATGTTCAATTACGAGTATATCCCTAAGGGGATAGGTTCTAATGATGTTTACTTTCCATTACCATTTCTCCAAGAGACCACAGACCCGTTTGAGAATAATCTCTACCCGTTTGTCTTCCTTTCCACGGATGGCAACATTCTAATCTTCGCGAATAACCGTTCAATTCTACTCAATCCGACCACCAACAAGATTGTCCGGGAGCTTCCTGTCCTTAACGGTGGGTCACGAAACTACCCTGCATCCGGCACTGCGGCATTGCTACCTATAAATCTCAGTGATCCGAACCCGAAAGCAATCCGGGCCGAAATCATAATATGTGGTGGAGCGGATCCTAGAGCGGGAAAGTTAGTTGAGAAGGGTATTTTCGTAACTGCATTGCAAGATTGTGGAAGGATTGATATAACGGACCCAAAATCCACATGGCAGAAGGAGATGATGCCAACACCAAGGACTATGGGAGATCTGCTGATCCTTCCCACAGGTGATATCCTTATAGTCAATGGGGCCAAAAAGGGAATAGCCGGGTGGAACTTCGCACAGGATCCGAACCCGACCCCATTACTTTATAGACCCGACAACCCAACAACCCAACGGTTCACAGAGCTAAAGGCGACAACCATACCGCGAATGTATGGTTCAACCTCTATGGTATTGCCAGATGGCAAAATATTAGTGGCTGGGAGCAACACAAATTACTACTACAATTTCACAAGCGTAATGTATCCGACAGAACTTCGGGTCGAGAAATTTTACCCACCATACTTCGACCCTTTACTCATCTCGGACCGACCCGAGATAACATCCGATTACAAGGGCAAAATGGTAAAATACAGAGGATACATTGTGGTGGAGTTCAAGTTGAAGAAAGCTGAGGTGGACCAATCAGATTTGAAGGTGACCATGTACTCGCCACCTTTCACAACCCATGGTTTTTCCATGGGCCAAAGGCTTTTGGTATTGGCCATAAAGAAGTTGGAAAATGTGGAATCGGAATTTTTTCGGGTGGAGGTTGCGGCGCCGCCATCGGCGGAGATTGCTCCTCCGGGTTTTTATTTGATCTTTGTTGTGCACAATGGAGTTCCGAGTTCTGGGATATGGGTGCAAATTGCATAGAGGATTTCATGCATCTTTTTTGGTTGTTGTACATATATTGATACATATTTTTCATTGATTGCATCATAAACTTGAATATACTTCTCACAAAAAAAAACTTGAATGTATTCAGTAGGTCGAGCAATAAGGTCAGCAAAAGAAAACCCTATCGAAAGGGACAAAAGGAAAGGAAAAAAAAATACCTAACTTAACTGTGTTTACCATGCGAGCCGTCGTAACAGTCACTGTGAGGGGGTAAAATGTATGCGATGAGATGCAACTAGATATAAGTATAGGCAACAACATCATAACAGCCAAATTACTTTACCAAACTCCAAAATATATACTTGTTTTTTTTTTTTTTTTTTTTTTTTTACGATAAGGAGAAGAAATGGGCTTAACCTCATAATGGACTAGCAATAATGTGGTTTAAATTCGTCTTTGGCGAGAATCGAACCTAAGACCTCTTAATTACAAGTGAAGAGGAATACCACTAGACCGTAGTACTAAGTGACAAAAAATATACTTGTTAAACAATGTATGATTAGGGAAAACAACATAATTATCGTCTAAATTTCTCCCTTAAGCATTAAGCAAGTGAGTCCAAATTCAAACATTTTGTTCAGTCATCGATTCTAAAAACCAAATATTATACAATATTTCAAAGGCTTGAACTAATTTATTTGTCTTATGTCTTAATTAATTAATATTATGGTAATTAGTTCCAACAAAAACAAAATTTGGTAAGCTAATTACTTTTCCTTTCTTTGTTCAAAAAAAAAATAAACAAACTTTTCGTTTCTTTGACCAACAGAAGAACCGACTTTTACTTTTTTCCTTTTTTTTTATTCGGGTAAAAAATTCTCCATAACCGACTTTTAATTTCCAACACTTTAAAAATAATTTTACCGCCATGGTAGCTGCGCTTCCCAATACTTTCAGGAATTCAATACCCACCCCCAAATTTCACAAATACCAAATTTTACCCCTCATTTCAAGAGCCGTAATTACCATATTCGCCCAACTCTTTTTCACTTTCACTTTTTAGATCCCCTTCTCTCTCATCTGTGGCCGCCATCCGAGTCCTGTTCGTTTCTTTTTTTTCAACCTCCCTCCCTCCCTGAAATTCCCCAAATCGCATTCGACCGAATCGTCGTCTCTGCTATTCGATCTGAACCTCGCCCTAAAAACCCTACATTTCTCTCTCCTCGTCGACGAATTCAATCAGTTCCGGAGAAATTAGGGCTTTTTATGGAGAGGATCATCGCAGACAAGTTCAAATTAGGTCGCAAAATTGGGAGCGGATCGTTCGGCGAATTGTATCTTGGTTTGTGAATCCTTCAATTAGCTATCTTTACTCCCTTTTTCTTTAAAATTTTGTTATTTTTGATCCTCATGATTAATTTTTGTAAATTTTGATTTTTTTTTTTTGGTTTTTCAGCAACGCATATAGAGACTGGCGAGAATTTGGCGGCGAAGATTGTAAGTTTCGATTCGATCCCATTCATTTTTCAAATGTGATCGGATAGTTTGAGTGTTTGTTTCCGAGGAATATAATTTCCGGGAAAAAATTGAGTCTGCATTGTTTGTGAATTAATAGCCTGCGTTTTGAGCTGATCAAATTATGGTTCTTGTGATTGTTAGTGGAATCTTGTGTCAGAATTAGGTAAGGTTCTACGTATTTGGGTACAGGTGGGCGAGTGCATGTTAGGATAGTATTGTAGGTCTCGAAAATTTCAAGAATTTCATAACTTGGGTGCATTTTGGAGTCGGAGGTTCTATCTTGGGATTAGAATGGATATGGGTTTTGATTGGGGAAGCATTGTTCTGGTTTACCTGTTCTCGTTTCAGGCAGACGAATAGTATGATGTACGAGCGATTGGTTGTAATTTGTTTTATTTTTTATTTTGGCAGGAAAATAACAAGACAAAACATCCACAACTATTGTACGAGGCAAAGCTTTATAAAATTCTACAGGGAGGAAGTAAGGATTCAATAGAAGTCTATCACCTTGGATCTTATTTTCACTATATATACACACATATATATAATGACTTGAGTTTATGACCCTTCAGGTGGTATTGCAAGCATAAGATGGGCCGGATTTGATAGGGACGATAATGTCCTCGTCATTGACTTGCTGGGACCAAGTCTTGAAGACCTCTTTGTGTACTGTGGGAGGAGGTTTTCACTGAAGACAGTCTTAATGTTGGCTGATCAGATGGTAATCTTGAATATTCTCTTTGATGGCTTGTAATTTGTTAAGCTTATAACTAGTTGTTGTTAGAAAGCGGTTTTGCTTCTGTCTTATGAATTGCTTACATAAATTCTTGCCATATTATTTCGTCAGTTGCAATGTAAAAGGTCTCACTTTTTAAAACCCGCACCTGATTACTGAATACTAAATGTTTGCGGATCGGTAAATATGATTCCTTTTTTCATTCAATTGCAGATTACAAGTTTTTTCATTCAATTGCAGATTACAAGAATAGAATATGTACATTCTAAAGGGTTTTTGCATAGAGACATCAAACCAGACAACTTCCTCATGGGTCTTGGCAGGAAAGCAAATCAGGTAATGTTAATGCATTCCTCTTCAACAACTAACTTGCAGGAACAATAAAGCTTTTAGGATTTCTCCGTCGTTTATCAGTTGTTAACCATTGTTAAATACACATTAATCAGGTTTACGTTATTGATTTTGGACTTGCGAAAAGATTTCGGGACCAAAATACACACCGGCATATTCCGTACAGGTAAAATTCCATAATTTGGTTCGTGCTTAAATCTAGTGGAAATTTTGTGTCTTGAATGAGCTTTTCCTATTCTCAACAGTATTTCGCTTTTCAATATGTGTTGTTTATCTTTTCTTTTTCAAACTCATACAGAGAAAACAAAAGCTTAACAGGAACTGCACGCTATGCTAGTTGCAATACCCATTTGGGAATAGGTAAGTAGAGATGTACTGTTTATTTAATTTTGCTCGAAATGTTTTGACTATCTTTTTTTCTCATTTTTTGGGTTCATTGTTCTAGATCAGAGTCGTCGGGATGATTTGGAGTCACTTGGATATGTTCTTCTGTACTTCTTAAGAGGAAGGTATGCCATAAAGTCGAACCACTTTTCTGAATGAGAATTTTATTTTTTGAATTAATTTTTCGACTCCGGTTAGGATTCTTGTTGATTTACTTTTATTGGTGAAACTGATGCGTTGGCTATTGCAATTTCATTTTGATGACAAGCACTCTTCGCACAATGTTTTGACCAGATATCTGGGTACTCCTCTATACTATTTTTTGGCCTAGCTGACTAATTGGTTTCCGCATTTAGCCTTCCTTGGCAGGGTCTAAAAGCTGCAACAAAGAAGCAAAAATATGATAAGATATGTGAGAAGAAGCTATCAACTCCCATTGAGGTATATGCATCTTGTGGATAGGAGGATCATGTTTAGAACTCAATCCAACATGGCTGACTTGTTGAATGCTGTGTCTGTTAGATCTCGTCTCCTAAAATTTTGTTTTAGGCATTTGTATTAGTTCTTTCCCATTTTATGTTACATATAGAGTTTACCGGGAATTGTCCCATATAATCTAAATGAGTTCGGATTTAAGAATTCTTATCAAGAAGTATGCAATTATAAAACAGCTTCCAAATTTTTGTTTTTTGTTTTTGTTATTTTTCAGAAGGGGGGTTTACTAATTTCTTTTGGAAGCTTTCCAGAGATCCATTACAATTGAGCAAGAATTTATGATGCATCCTTTTTGTGTCTTTAAATTTGTATTCTCTATGTACTGATGTCACATTTGTTTTCCAGGTCTTATGTAAGTCACATCCTGTGGAGTTTGCATCCTACTTCCATTATTGCCACTCTTTAACATTTGATCAACGCCCTGATTATGCATTCTTGAAGCGCCTGTTTCGTGACTTATTTAGCCGCGAAGGTATGATATTTATTTCACCATTTCTATATTCCTGCAACCTATAAATAGTTGTAAAAAATGCCAGTGCTTTGTACAAATGAGCTTCTGCTTCATGGAAAAGTGTATAGAATTATTAAATGTGCTGATCCAAGTGTATTTTGAACTGGCAGTCTTTGTCTATTGATGTTTAAATTTGCTTTCCATATCTCACAGGATACGAGTTTGACTATATATTTGACTGGACAATTCTAAAATACCAGCAGGCACAGCAGACAAGGACTCAGGGTCCATCATCTGTTAGTACTTCATTACACTTTCTTTTATTACTTTCTCCTATTAACTGCTGCTAAAATTGTACGCACAGGACCAGGTTCTGTTCCTTGTATGTATCTAATTTTCCTTCCAAGCACTGATGTATTCATTCTTACTTGTTTGATTTTGTTTCTTCTAAATTCATCTCAGAAACCGCAGCCACCTGTAGTTGTCTCTGGTCGAGAAATTCCTAGTAGTCAAGCAGTGCCTACGGATGCAATGAGGCTTAAAGGTAAAGGTCCAGTACTCTGGTTTTCATTTGAGGGAAAGCTTTTGGTATACTAGCGCCTAGTTGCTTACATTCTCGAGGAGTCTGTTTATACACAAAATGTTGGTTTATCAAATATTTTTCATGTCTAAGGTTTTATTTATGGATTTCAGGCATTCATGATGTTCCTAGACCAGCTGAGGTCACAGCAAATAAGCGGCCAAGCAATCATGCGCATCCAGATGTTCATATGCAATATAGATCATCAACAGCCCAGAATTCGGGTGCTAATAATCCTGTTGAGAAACACGTAAGTAACTTGTAATGTAAACCATTAATGTTTGCTTTTGCATGTATCTCTCTCGAGTCACCTCCAATATCGATTCCTGTTTGCACGGAAGATGTACTCATGTATTTCATATTATGCTGTACTGGGTAATTGTTTCAGAATGCGAGTAATGCACCTATGCCACCTACTGCATTTTCTCTCAGAAGACATTTTCAAAAACCAGAGGGGCCGGTTGAAAATGCAAACTTAGGCCGTAGAGTTGGGAATCAAAATGGTGCTTCAAGCAGTTGGATGCCATCAGTAGACCAAATTTCTTCAGCAAAGTAATAGGTATGGATTTTTATCGTGCGAAATTATTTTTTGTATGCTTTACATTTGTTTTGTGTGCCAAATGAAAGATAATCGCTCCAAACTGCATAAATAGTTTTCAAGCTATTCAGCCTTGTTATTTATTTATTTATTTTTTATTCAGCTATATATCTGAAGGAGATTGCTCAGAGCATGTGTCGTTCGGTAGCAAATGCCATGAAGTTTGGGTTGCTTGCTCCCATGTCAGATTGCATAACACATGTGAAAACTTCAACTGGCAAAACTTGAACACACAGGATGTGCTTGGACTTCACACCACAGGATGGAGGTGGCAAAAATGACAGCCCATTATTCTGATAATAGATGTGTAAAGTGTATTTTCCATTATTCTGATAATAGATGATAGATAGATCATACTATTTCATTTTCTTTTGCGGCGTTATAAGGTTGTTTTGACCATGTATTTCATCCAATTCAGGATTGAGTTGCTTTCTGTTCTTAATCTTTTTCGGATCAAAGCCCTGGATATGTTCACCAGGTCCTTCAGAACCTGGAAAAAAGAGTAAACTAGTATTTCAGGTATCGACTACATTGACCTTTTCTCAAGGGAAATGTCCCCTTTGGAGTTGCTATGTTTCATTTGTACTTAAATTAATGCTCATTAATGTTATTTTTCTTTGCTTCAGATCTTGAATGGGAGAACTTCATTGGGCATCTTGATCTCTTTGAAGAGGGTATTAGAGATCTTTCTATTGTTCGTTAAATCCTTCGAGCTTTGTGTTTAGAAGAAGCTTTAAGCAGTCCATAATTTGAAGCAGTAATGAACCCTAATTCCTCCGATGCCAATCGTAGTTATGAACTTACGATGCATTTTCTTACATCACATAAATACAAATGTCTGAAAGATGTTTTTCTCCATCCATTCTAGAAGGCTAAATTTTGTCTCTCCTCTTTGCTGCTTGACTTCTTGTGGTATTCTGTAACCCCCCTTGTATTTGTTAATTGCCACTTTTGAATTTTATTGGTTGTAACTTGCAAGTGTATCAGCCTCGTAAGGCTGAGAGATTACGGGGTATGATTATTTTGATTAAGATAATTAATCACGAATTTTAAATAAATTATTGGATGTAGGAGTGGGGGACCTCGGAATTGTTGGTGCTCACTCTCACAACTAAGACATGATTAGGCTCCAAGTAATGATGAAAGTTGGATATTAAACTGATGCCAATTGCTCTTGGTGCGTGGGTCTTGAAACTATTAAGTTATGCCACCACTACTGTGATGGTGAAGTTCAAGCCTTCGAGGGTCGTTGGAGTGGAAGTACAAAAATGAAACTCGGATGTGATTGTCGTAGTGTCTCGTTATTAATTCATGTCTTATAATACAAGTGGATGATAGATTTGTGTTTAGAGTATAAAACTAGTAAACCGAATACAAGTTATCATATTAGCGGACTGCAGTATTATGCGTTTGTGTGACAGTTCCACCGAACAATTTCTTGTAGAAAGAACCCTTTACGCTACTCGGACACAGTAAAAGTGTAATGGTTTTCTTGTTTTGACTAGAAAAGTTATACATAAGAGAAAGTGAAGAAGCAGCTTTATACAGACTCACTTTAAACCTTAATGTAGGGCACACATTTGTTAGATTTCATGCATAATATATTTTGGTCGAATATTCCATAGATTTCATGATTATAGGCTTAGTGGACGTGGCAGCCACGGCCAATGGATCGCACAAATTCAGGAGAATGGACACGTGTACCGCTGACGTCCTATATCAATAAAATAAAGATATACATAAATTTTTTATTTATATATATTTTTATTTTATTACGCAGAATATTACGTGATAATATATTAATATCATATAAATTGTTCTCGAAATCCAGAGGGCACTGTATTGCCAAGGGCCCGTCAGCCCCGTATATAACTTTAAGACGTAGATAATGGTGACAAAAGGAAACTCTGGTAATGATGAACAAAGGCCGCTCAGAAAATGGATCTTTACCTATTTATGCATAATAAAGCACTAAATTGAGGAAAAGGAGAAGGAATAATGAAGTGGCGACAAAAGATGAATATTATTCAGCTTTATTTGTGTCCTTTTGAATTTGTAGGGAAGTGATTTTTACATTTTATTTTATTTGTGATTTTATTATAAGTGGTGGAATTTTTTTTATAAAATCTTAAAATCGTTAATAAACTAGTAACGTTTTTCACAACAAACACTGTTCGTCTTCTTTTAACTGAATGGTCATCAATCCGTAATTGCAAATCAAAATTGACATGTTTACTGAAGTCCTATGGTAACACAAAAAGAAAAAAAGATATACACTTATCAAATTTCTATTTGTCTGCAAGGAAGAAATGTTCATTCCTAACGTGTAATGGAGTCATTCATTTTTTATTGCAAATCGAGAATTGATATGTATATTGAAATCACTCGCTAACGTAAACAAGAACATGAACCAAGCCTTCTCTCATTAGGTTTTGTGCCTTGTCTTCCGTTAGCTCAAATACTCTATATATATATATATATATATTTTTTAAAGTTTTCCTAGGTCTTCCTCTGTCATTTTTGTCCCGAGCGTCCGTTTCATAGTTGTATTTTCTAACTGGAGCATCTGTCGATCTTCGGTTCACGTGGCCAAACCACCTTAACCAATTTTCTCTCATCTTATTTTCAATTGCGGCCACTCCTATTTTACCTCGGATATTCTTATTCTTAATCTTATCCGTCCTCGTGTGCTTGCACATCCAACGAATCATTCTCACCTTCACTTTTTTGCACTTGTTATTTTTACCATTCAACTTCGTTGCCATAAATTATTAGTAGCCTTAATGCCGTGAGAAGTCAAGTATTTTTCAATAAAAAAGCATGCAACTTACTTTTGCAAAGCCATGTTAAATAGGTACTGCATAGTACACCCTCCTCTTCATCATCTCATTCATTCACTCTTGCTTTCATAGCTCAACTGAGATGCTCTCAATACCAGAGCTTTTCCGATGAGTCTCCACTGAATGAAAATATTTCTTTGGCTTCAAAAGTAAGAAAACAAAAACTTCATAGTAATTATTTATTTATTTATGAAAATAATGACTGGTGTAATCTAACTCTGTGTGTTATGGTGATAGTGAGCTCCTGCAGTTTGAAATGCTCAACAAACGGACTACTGCATGGCGGGCTGGAGAACATAGACGAAAATGGCGGTATAGTGAGCGGAACAGCGGGGTCGTCTGCGCCACCACCGGAGACTCCAACGGAGTCGATGGAGTTCCTGGCCAGATCGTGGAGTCTCTCAGCCATGGAGATCTCCAAAGCTCTTTCCCACACACGTGTGAACGTTGCTTCCAAGACCCTTGACAAGTCAGCATTCAGTTCTGATGATGGTGTTGAATCACACGACAGAAGTTCCATGCGTATAATGGAATCTGTAAGTTAATTAGTTTCTTAATTATACTTAGCAAATTAAGCTATAATCTATATTTGTGTTAGATGTGATCTTATGAACATCTTGGCTGCTTCAGCAGTTACCCAGTGGAGTTAGCCCTCCAGTTTCGCCAAGAGACAGTGAAGAGATGAAGGTACTCTCACTCCCTCTCTTGAAAAATGATCGTCTAGTACTATAACACATACACGTGATATAACCATTACTTAATATGATATGAGCAGACCATTCAAAGTTTTTCCCTAAAAATGCGATTTTAAGTGTTTTTAATAACTATGAATTTGAGGGCTGACTTATGAATAGTTAATAACTGTCGTTTATGAGATTTAGTTGATGAATTATGACCTCGTCTAATAAAGAAAAAATTCAGTGCTGCTAGACCAAATAACGCGTATAATTGATGAATGTCTGCTTGGAGGTTGTATTATTTATGAAATTTGATTTGGGAGTGCAGAATCATCATCATGTGTTTATGTGCACGAGTGCATGATTTTAAACCAAATCTATAATTCCGTACCTACTATTTTATCATATATACTAAATTACTAATACTCGATTACAAAAAGCTTCTTTTTCGATTTAAATATTGTATACTGGGGCACAATCAGAGCCAGGAACTTTTACTGTTTTACGGCCGGCAGGAGTTACTTTTACTACACCAAGCACTCCACCCAGACTTCCTTTCCAGCCAGCAACAATTTCTCAATCATGGGGTAACTTCATTTTTCATCACTCAACTTATCATGTACACGAAATTCCTGAAGTAATTGTGATTTCCGCGGGCCTCTTTATTTATGTCCCTTGATTCTCTTTTGATTAATTCAATCGAAAGGCCAGAACGCAAATGCGGGCAGAAGGAAAGAGGGTGTCCGAAAATCATTTGTCGTTGGGATTTCTAAATTCCTCATTGTTGTATCCGTGCAGCTATACAAGAGCATTTTGCGAGGGAAAACAATGGGCAGATGGTTAAAAGATCAGAAGGAGAGGAAGAAGCATGAAATCCGAACCCAAAATGCGCAGTTGCACGCCGCTGTTTCTGTGGCTGGGGTTGCTGCTGCTGTAGCATCAATTGCAGCCTCAACTGCATTTCCTGAAACATCAGCTGCCCACCAGAAAACACCAGTATCCGAATTGAGGACGGAAACATCAGCTGCGCTAGCATCCGCAGCAGCTCTAGTCGCTTCGCGTTGCATTGAGATTGCCGAGGAAATGGGAGCCGAGCATGATCATATTCTATCAGTTGTCAGTTCTGCAGTTAATGCAAGGACTAATGGAGATATCATGACCTTAACTGCAGG
The DNA here is from genome assembly GCA_036320875.1 of Cotoneaster glaucophyllus. Classification (NCBI taxonomy): domain Eukaryota; kingdom Viridiplantae; phylum Streptophyta; class Magnoliopsida; order Rosales; family Rosaceae; genus Cotoneaster; species Cotoneaster glaucophyllus. The sequence goes on along the minus strand of CM070073.1, from coordinate 5,874,678 downwards.
AGCAGCTACAGGTACACTAAGACTCTACAAGATGTACTAAATTCCATCGTTTTACACGTATATTCAACCAAATTTTAAGCTAATCAAACGCAGAACTCAATGAAGCTAAGCTCATACTAGTTTAAAACATATTAGCAACGGTTAAACTTGATTGAATTAGCTAAAGCAGTTTATGATCAATGCGCAGCTTTACGCGGAGCTGCCACACTTAAAGTGAGGCTGCAAAAGGAGTATGGTGGCACAACTGTTGCTCTGGCCGAGGAGAGATGTGAAGGCAACCAATCAAATGCAGCATTGAACTTTGTCTCAAAGGGAGGGGAGCTCCTTAAACGTACGAGGAAAGGTAAACAAACGGCATTATTAAGATACGCCAATGCAGCAATAATGAATTCAGCTAAACAACTTCATGGATAAGTTGAACTCACCATCATGTAACTTATGAATGCAGGTGCTCTTCACTGGAAGAGGGTTTCTTTCAATACTAACTCAAATGGGCAGGTAAAATACCCGATACACGAAAATTTGGAAAAAAGTATCAACTTCTAAGTTGAAGATTGACTGATTAGTTATAGACCTACTATTTCTAAAACAGCATCACCAGATACTTATTTCAGAAGTGGAATAATAACAGGTTGTAGCCAAAATGAAAAGCAAGCATATGGCGGGGACATTTACGAAAAAGAAGAAATGTAAGAAAATTCTCATACCTAGAGCAAACATTTTGCATTGACTTCTATCCTGTCAACCGTGATGCCGCGCTGTGATGCATGCAGGTGTGGTCTCTGGAGTCTACTGTGACATCCCAGCTTGGCCCGGCAGGGAAAGAGAAGACGGCAGCAAACCAAGGGCATACTTTGGGATAAAAACAGCTGAAAGGACAATAGAATTCGAATGCAGAAGTCAAGGTGACAAACATATGTGGACTGAAGGGATCCGTCATATGTTGAATTTCATGCCAACATAACACAATTCCAAGAAAGGTTAAAATTTGGATTTCTGTAAAATTGAACGTGTTAAGTTTTTCACAACAATCAATGTGCAGTTATCTCAGAATCCAATTCTATATGTACGTTTCGGTGGGAAAGAATGGAACTTGTAACAACTGTTACAATCTTATACAAAGTAATGTATCTACAAGTTTGGTTTGGATTTGTTCTCTCATGGCTGCTTCAAGATAAGTAGCGTTAGGCGGTTAGGATAATGTACAGTCAAAATTGTTACAAATCTTCCACGGGCTCAATTTTTGAGTTGTTGGTGACGCTTTTCTTCACTCTAATTCCTTCAGAAAATCGGCATTATCAACAAAGACCTGCAAATTGGGGAGGGCAAAAAAAATCCGATTGTTTGCTTTAAAATATGATAATGATTCATGATAAAAGGTACGAATATGACATAACACCAATGTGCTATTTCAATATTGAATTTTGCACTCTAATTGGTACCAGAACTACCAACTAAGAAAAAATGCAACTAAATTGGACAGGACATACCGATTTCCAGCCATCAGGGTCGAGGCAAGCAGTTATCTTTGTGTTGATACCTGGCAAAGGCCCAGGATCAAGAATAATCTTCCCTCCACTTAGTTTGATTGCTTCTGCAGTCTTGTAAACATCATCTGTGCCTATTGCGATCTGTTACAATTTGGGATTCAGATTTAGTATTCTTCGTATAATAACATGGAAATTGGTGAGCAGACTGGTATAGCTCATATCAGTGCTTTGAGAAATAAAATATCTTGTAAATACCTGTGCGTAACCATTTCCTTTGTCATAATCTGTGATCCCATAGTTGTACGTCAGTTCAAGCACTGCATTCTTATCTTCAGGACCGTAGCCCAACACGGCAGCAGTACACTGGTAAACAAGCAGAACCAGCTATTAGGTAGAGTAGCAAAATGCAAATACTGCTAAACAATTGTTGTCAATTTAATCAGATATGTTAGAAGGGTGAAATAGGGAAAGGGGACACGGCTAAACCACACGGAGATTTCATAAAATTTATTTTTTTGCATTAACAGGGCAGACATTAGAGCAAAGTTGTTAGCACAGAGGCTAAATTTATATAAAGCGACACTTTGTTCTAGGATTCTAATTGGTGGGAATGCATTTCACGAGTCGCCCCTGTAGCAGTCAGGCTCAAAATCATAATCCAGCAAGAAGGTATGTTATGGGATGCCTTCAGTACACAACTACTGCCATGTACCCAGAATCCAGGAAGCAAGAAGCATTGTGAAAATAATGAACAGACAGCTCACAAAAGATGGCTTCTAAATACAAAGTGGTATCACCATGTATGGGCACTACATCAATTCATAAGGGTCTTCATGCCCATATCACTCCTTCACAAACAGTCACATATGGCAAATTTGCGATGGCATGTTTCCGTCACAATTTCTATTATTCCAAGGGTATCATGTGTATCAGGCTATCAGGGAATTTGTCAGTGGTTCGCATATGTGAAGTTACCTTGTATTCAGGTTTATCTCTCTTGTGGAGAAGTTCCATCCCATAAGCCTTCATGTTAAAACAAACACAATGGTCAAGGCTTAACCAGGAACAAGTATTTAAAAAATAAAAGAAATTCGTTTAAGACATCTCACCTTCTTATAAAAGTTAATAGCACGGTCAAGATCACCTACACGAAGCATCACTTGACGGAAGGGCTCAGGTGAAGGCCCTCTCTCCAAAAGCTCAAACGTGTAGCCATCGGGATCCTCAACAGAGGCAACTATTGTACTGCCACCTCTAGCAGGACCAGGTTCCTCGGTAACTTTCCCTCCCTTTGCCTTTATAAGGTCCACGGTTTTGGTTACCTACAGAAAATTTGCATAACTTAAAGAAAAAAAATTTGGCATATAAAACATTATGGATAAGAAATGAAAATTGTAAGAGATAATGCTCCAAAGCTTCTGAAGAGTATGGATGTTGAAAAGACAGAAGAGAAAGACAAGGTAAAAAGATAGACAATGAATTCATTCAGCTTAAAAGTTAAAGCTGAGAAGAGTATTGCTTGTAATTGTAAGTAAAATTCATTGGTTTTATGGTTCAGTAGATGGACAATGAATTAAAAATCCAAACCAAGAAAACGCACAAATAAGAGTAGTTTGTCATGAGAGAAAAACCGCAGCGATATTAAGAAAAAAAGAACTTACATCTTCAACTGCAATGCCAAAATGGCCAAAACCAGTCCCAATGTTGTACTTGTCCACTCCGTAATCTACGAGTATAACATAATGCAATTTCACATTCATATGAAAGCATACAATATAAAAAGTCTTTCTATTAAACTACAAAATAATCTTGAATTACACAGAATTACTTATAAAATACTTACTGTATGTAAGTTCAACCACAAAATTGGATTCTTCCGGTCCATATCCAAGAAAAGCATTTGAATATCGATCCTCAGGTATGTCACGTTTTCTTAACAGCTTCATCCCCAAACATTCAGTATAGAATCTGCACCTCAAAAGATTATAGTCTTGTCCAAAGAACTACGCGATACGGAAACAATATTTCTTCTACTAAATAGACGCATACTTTATAGTCTTGTCCAAGTCCCCAACACGATAGACAACATGAAGCATTCTTCTTTTGTCACTTTTTACCCACTCCAGTGCATTTTCCTTGGCAATAGCGGTGCCTGCCTGTGCCAAATTCGCAACTGGGGCAGCCTCTAAAGGGTTTCCCTCTCCTCTTAGCAACTCAGATGCTTTTGCACCCAACAGTTGTGATTGAGGCAGAGCTGGAAAACCACCCCAAATCATAAGCGCAAGGCATATTATAACCAACTGATATATTTTGTTAATCAAAATGTAAATTTAATTAAACCGAGTGCCCCAAAATCTTTGTTAAAATTCTTAACTTGATTAAAAGTAGACAAAATAAATGAAAAAGAGGGGTAAAATTTTTGCAAAGGTGAAGCATTATACAAATTAATTTATGCTGAATCATGTAAAGGTCACAGCTTTTATTTATTTTTATATTGGAATTTATTTAAAGGTTTTCTTTTTGATATAGGAACTTATGCAAAGGCAATGTATCTTCAGAATTATAACAGTTAAACTAAAGCTTTCGTATAATTTGAATTTTCTTAATCTTCACGAAAACCGCATTACGAAATTTGATATAACTACATTGATTTTGCCCAAGAAGAAAAAAGAGAAGCAAAAAATTTCCACTCTGTTATATATCATACATTGCACATTTGAGTTAAATTCTATTGCTACAGTATAAAATTATAAAACCAAAACACAAAATGTAATGTAATGGAAAAACAAACATGGGTTTTTGATACTTTGGAGGAATTAATTACCAGAGCCGAGTTGAAGGAGAGCGAGTCTCCGAGAAGTAGAATAAGAAGAGGCAGAGTTTCGCACACCACAAAGCCTCACGGACGGCAGCGATGGAGCCACAGAGGGTCTTAAGAGATTCAGAGTAGCCGATAAAGATGACATTTTTTGGTTCCCTTTCTTCTGCACCACAATCTGTCTCGCTCGCTGTGAGGAGTTATCTGCATGCTGGAGAGATTGCAATTGGGCCTTGCATGTGCTAATGATGGACCCATTTGTTTTTTTAATGACATGGATTTTGGTCCAACTTCTAACAGAAATATTTTCATTTCAAGTTTCAATGTGAGGTTTATAGCTCGTTTGACAAGTGTTTTTAAATGATTGAAATTGATTTTAGATAAAATATTTTTGAAACTAAACCCTAGTAAAAATGTAAGTTAATTTTGGAAAATCACTTTAAGTGCTTCCAGCAAGAAGCACATAACTGATGCTTTTAGCATGAAGAACTTCAAGTGCTTTTGAAACTCAAAAACATTTTATTTAAAAAGTGCTTTCAGTCATTTAAAAGCACTTGCCAAATAAGCCCTCAATATTTTAGTAGATAGAGTGATGGGTTCTTATGCATCCTAAGTTTAAAACTTCTTTTAAGTTATTGTAGTAGTTTTGGTCCTCCTTTAATGATAATGAATTAGTTAATAATAACTAAAAGAAATTATATTCACACACCCCAAATTGCTTCTCTCACATCTTTTTAATTTTTTAATATTTTTTACACACCATAAAAAATATTAAAAATTAAAAGTATGTGGGAGAAGTAATTTGGAATGTGTGAATATAATCTCCCTAACTAAAATTTGTTCGTTTTGCTGTAGTGCTAAAACTACATGGCTGCTTAAGAGATGTGTTGGAAAATAATAGATTTAGGATTTGGGCTCAGCCTGTTAGAATTAGATTTTGTTAGAGATTAAGGTTAATTTATTATAAATAGAGTGCTTCGTTATTCATTAGGATATAAGTTAGTCACGATGTAGTCTCTTAGGATTTTGTAACAGTTTCAGCATTCTCGTTTATTTAATAATATTCTTATTATTTTGTAATCTTATTTATTCCGCACTCTGATAATCAACTTGGTATCAGAGCAGGATCAATCCTTCAAGATTTGATCTGCTGTGGTTGTTATTCATCTAGTCTGTTGCTTCTGTCCTGTTGTTGTCGTTGTTTGGGTTTAGTTTAATATTAGAAAAGAAAAATTGATGAAGCGTTGTCGTGCTTCGCCGTTTCCCGCATCAGATCACCACCAATTCATGCCTGCAAGCACGACGTCGCACCACCATCCGCTGCTGCTGAATCGTCACCGTTGCACCACTAACCCACGGCCATTCCTGCCTGATCACGCTGCACTTGCTCGCACCCACAAGCCACCACTAACCCAGGAATCCGATGAATCCACCACCTTTGCACTGCCTCCTGGACTCACTGCCGCACAAAACCAAGAAACATGCTGCTGTTACTGCACTCGCATCAACCCCACACCATGCCACCAGCAACCTGAAGATTGAACCCGTAGGTTACCCCCGCTGATTCGCACCATCATTCGAACTGCCGCCAGCCTGAACCACATATCCATCATACCACCATAGTCTAGCGCCTGCCTGAAGTTCCCAGTACCTGACTTGATTGTTGGTACGACCCATGCCAGTACAAGACCATCGTTGCTTCACCATATCCTGACTATATCAAGGTTTGACTGCTCTAGAACTTAATTGGGCTACTTCATTGGATTGGACCGATAAAATGAGCTAAGAAGATAAGGTTGTCTATATTGGGTTGTTGGATTTTTGTCTGAAGTATGTGATTTGTTTGAAGTATGATATTGTCTGCTTAGCAATCACTCGAGTGCTTGAATTAGTGACTACTCGAAGTTCCGTTTTCTTGTTTGTTGCCGTTAGGTTATAGGAATCTCATCGTTAAGTGACGGGCTCCATGCTTCCAACATATGTTTGCCGAAATATGTATATGTTAGCATTAGTGCATGTCCACGTGTAGCGGATCTTGCCTTGTCCGCTTGTCTGTCCGACTAACGAAATCTGCATCCGCATCTACTTGTTGGTAAATTCTTGTTGTTTACCACTATGAGTTTGACGGGGGTGTTGGAAAATAATAAATTTAGGCTTTGGGCTCAGCCCGTTAGAATTAGGTTTTGTTAGAGATTATGATTAGTTTATTATAAATAGAGTGCTTTGTTATTCATTAGGATATAAGAGTCTCTTAGGGTTTTGTAGCTGTTCTGGCATTCTCATTTGTTTAATAATATTTTTATTATTTTGTAGTCTTGTTTGTTCCGCACTCTTGTTGTGAGGGAAATCAGGCGATTCTGGCAACTTGGGGTTGGCTGGCTGATTTACATGGGGTTACGGCGGCGGGTACCGTCGGCCTCCTTCAGCCAGGATTTTTGCTTTTTTTTTTTTTTTTTTTTTTTTTGGTGTGTGTGTGTGTGTGTTGTGTATGGGTCAGGGTTATGTTAGCATTCGGCTTGGGTCTTTGGAGGTGGCCTTTGTGTATATCCCTTTGGTTTAATGAACCTTTATTTACCCAAAAAAAAAAAACTATTGATAGCTGATCATCTCACGATTGCAAATACGTCATATAAAAGTTGGCATCGATGATACTTGTTCATGGATACGCCACTGCGAATATTAATTCCCCAGAAAAATGGATGAAACGATGGGGATCCAATCAGCTCTCACGCCCCAAAAATAAATATTCAGTGATTGCACCATTTTTAAATGTAAATTATAATCCTAAAGTGTGAGCAGAAAACAAAATTTCTTCTGCATATTTAACAGTTCATTTTCTTGCATATTAGGGTGAAGTGCCGATTTAGTCCCTGAATTATGACCTCAGTGAAAATTAGGTCCCTGAATTATTTTTTCGGTAAAATAAGTCCCTAAATTCATTAGAAATTGCTAATTTCATCCCTACTATTATATTCAAAGCTATTTTACCCAATTTTTCGTCAACTTAAGTCACTTGACACACTTTAAAGTATAATACCATCATTTTCTCGTCTATAAGTGCTTAACATTTCATATAGGTTGTGAATTTAATGTTTATTTACCTTCAAAAGTTAACTTACACTATTTCATTATGAAAAACTACCAATTTCTCCTCCAAAGTTAACTTTACTACACTATTTCTCTATGAAAAACTATTAATCTACCCTTCAATATGTATCACATGCAAGTAACGTCACTTCAATTGACGGAAAATTGAATGTAATAGCTTCGAATATAACATTAGGGATGTAATTGGCAGATTTTTATAATTCAGGGACTAATTTTTCTGAAAAAATAGTTTAGGGACCTAATTTTCACTAAGGTAATAATTCAGGAACTAAATTGGCAGTTTACCCTATTATCTATATAGTTTGGCCACAGCTGCACAGACAGCAATGTTATTATAGTATATAGTTTTGAACTTTTGGTCGATAAACCTTTTACATAATTATGCGAATAACTGAATAAGCCTAAGTTTCCACTGATAACTAACATATATATATATATATATATATATATATATATAGTATCAGTTGATATTTACAATCGAAAATTAATGTTCACTAATGGATAATGCAACAAAATAATCCTTGAAACCATCAATAATTGAAACTATTTTACTATTTATTTAATGTCAGTTGGCCATATATAATATATATAATCACGTAAAGGAAATGCATACATGGAAGAAGAGGACACAAAGTGCACACTCACAGGACACTCATAATATTAGAATATCGCAATTGTTTTAACTTTTATCCATTAATCTCAGCTTTTCGGATGATGGGATCACAGAGGGTTGGTGCATGGCACGATCAAAACTCAAACCCTATTTTTTATTCTTAGAGTTACAGAAGAAACACGCTGCAAACCAAGAAAACAAATTAGGGAGTAGAAGGTGGAATAGCACACTAATATAGCTTTTTAGTTTTGGCTACAATTACATGAATGTATTACTAAGGTTTTTTTTTTCATGTGCATCGACTGCTACATTATCATAGTACTACATTTTGCCATATTATCTTTTACGAGTTACAAAAAGTGTATTTATAAATCAAGAACTAATCCTAAAACAAATTAGAAGATTAATTGTAAACTTTAATCCTTATGGGTAAGAAACACGAATTTAATCCTTGGATGAGGAAATTTAAGATTACTAAAGAATTTTAAATTGATGGAAATTGAAATGACGGAATTTTTTAATCTAGAATTTGTGAATTTTCTTGTTTGGTTAACTTAAAAGAACAATGAAATTTGAATACGGAAATTGTTATTTTTAAACTTTCACTCATATAAATTGGGAAATGACATCTATTTACATGAAATTTAAACTTGGAAATTGAAGGTCCCAAATTCCAAGTTCTTTTTTTTTCACGCAGAAATTCCAAATTTCTATGTTTATGAATTCAAACAAAGGATTTGGTGTATGTCAATTTATAAATTCTGACTTTGTCAAAATCTCAAATTTATTTCCATCATCCAAACATAATGTAAGACATCAAATACCAACGTACCTTAAAGTAAACAATAATAAACAATTGTTAACTAATTATTTTTTTTCAACACAAATCCCTTCCAAGATTTTAATTTTTTAAAAGAAGACGACGATGATCCTTGTTTACAAAATAATTTATATACAAAGATATCATCGTATCTCCTTTATGATCTTGATGCCAAACAAGGTAGTTACCATGCAAATTTCCAATAGTACTGAATATTGGACTAGCTATATTGTCATTTCTGGCTTGCTTGGTAATTGGACGACGTCTGAAGCACTCAATAATTATATTACTGGACCCAGCTAGATACGCATATATACATATATATAATCTGGTTCATCAATGTTGATATCCTTATAAATAGTGTGTACATTTTCATTGTCCTAGCAACTGCAAAGTTGAGCGACCCTATAGGCCAGAGCATATAATGGCGAAAATAGCCTTGGGAACCACCGGTGAGGGTGCCCTTCCAGAAGTCTGGAGAGCCCTTGTGGTTGAGTTTATCACTACCTTCCTCTTCGTCTTTGCTGGTGTTGCATCAGTCATGGCTACTGGTAATTTATACACACACACCCAATTAATTATATGCCATTGCTTTATCCTTTATAGTCTTTCAATAACCATTTAGTTTCGTGATCCGCAAATATTCCATTTAATGAAAACATCTCTGATTTCAAATCTCATATAAACCACATGAATTGTTCATCAAGACAATTTTAAACGGAAACGAGGAAATATATAATCTCTCCAACTATTAATTAATCACCCTACACGTGAAATACCGAGTACTTGGAAAAACCTCTCATTGACTAATGACCAAAACTCTTACATCGAATATGTAATGTTTAATCACATGTTTGGGTTTGGTAGTTCATCATCACTATCATGGACACAGATCCAAGATCATAATTTCTCTGTCGTTTACTACATGATTACTAGTCATGTATTTTTGGTTATATTATGTATATGGTAACCGTCTGAGTTGTGGTGGGGCAGATAAGCTAGCACCAGATGCACTAGTGGGGTTGTTTGCCGTAGCCGTGACACATGCACTACTTGTGGCCGTGATGATATCCGCCGGCCACATATCCGGCGGTCACCTTAACCCTGCCGTCACTCTTGGCCTCCTGTTTGGCGGTCACATTACCCTCTTCCGATCTATACTCTACTGGATCGATCAATTGTTAGCAGCTGCAGCAGCTTGTTACCTTCTAGAGTACCTCAGTGGATTGGTTTGTTTAGAATTTTTCATCACGCTAAGTAGATGTCAATTTGTAGTTATTCAAATCTAAATTCACTATGAATCTCATTTATATCGTCATGTTACATGTCACATAATTTAATTGTTATTTTTTTGGCAGACTACTCCAATTCATTCACTTGCAAGTGGGGTGAGCTACTTAGAAGGTGTGATATGGGAGATTGTCCTCACATTCTCCTTGCTATTCACAGTCTATGCTACAATTGTCGACAAGAGAGGATCTCTTAATGGATTGGGCCCTACATTAACTGGATTTGTTGTTGGGGCCAACATCCTAGCTGGTGGAGCCTTCTCAGGAGCTTCAATGAACCCAGCAAGGTCCTTTGGTCCTGCTTTGGTAAGCTGGAATTGGACTGACCACTGGGTTTATTGGGTTGGTCCTCTCATTGGCGGTGGACTTGCTGGGTTCATTTATGAAAATTTCTTCATTATCGGGCAAACTCATCTCCCAATTCCAACAGTGGAAACTGCTTTGTTAGGTTAATCTGCAGCTCTGCTTGTTATGTAACTATTGTATTTGGTGGGTGGGTAACTCAATAATTCAACCCCAAAGCTATTTTATATATTTACACATTTTCGTTCATGCACGCATAAGCGATAAAACTATAGCATTATTCTCAAGCTAATGTAAAAAATTTCGATTCTTTCCCTCCTTTCTTTTTGGACCAAGCTGAAGCTTCACAAATCTCCCTGTTCATTGTGGCAGTATGGGCATTGGAGTAGCTGAAAAAAAAAGTTAGGAAGTAACAGCGATGAATGGGTTGGTACATATCATTACACGTTGTTGGAATCATTGCTAATGAACTTTAATTTAGCTACCCAAAATTGTGACAATACTAATTGCAGAAAGCATCATTCGTGCTAAATTATCTCACTGCGCAAATTAATCGACATAAATGGTTATAGAAACCGATAAAAATAGGAATGGCAATATCTTCTATCATGGTCGGAATTTAGAGATGGATAACACAACGGGGTGATGTGGAGCGCGTTGGTCGTTTGGTTTCACATGTGGGACAACTTGGCTTTGATACCATGAAGAAAGTTGGGGTTCCACCATAAAACCAATTAACAATATGAGGAGTAGCCCAACCTTTTATAAGCCCATGCAAGGTCTCTTCTCCCATCAACGTGAGACTCATTCTCAACATTTTATAATCATTCTTGGTATAAAATAAAAAGGTTGTATGCAGCTACAGATAAATTATTGATTATTCTAACACTTCATGACCTACCGAAAATAATTACCTTTGAAGCAGCTTCCTCTCAACCCATGAAGGAGAAAAGACTGGGTTAGAGAAACTCCTGTCCCTATAGTTCAATAACACTCCAGACCTTAAAACCTGGTCCAAACTTGCACTATAAACCAAAAACCCCATTACAATTTTGTCCATCTCTAAAGAAGCAGCCAAACACCTGACAGGCCCTCTATGCCCATCCAACACAGCTAAACACTCATAAGCAATTCCCTTCCTCTCTCCTCCAAACCCTAATTGTTGTATCCTCTGACCCACTAAATATCAACTCCTCCACAACCACTAGGCAAAGCACCGCAAACGTGTGACCCTGTAAAACCCCACCATGGTTAAATCTACTGGCAACTTCTCCTTCTCCCAAAATTAATGATTCCATCTGAAGATCCAGAGTAGAGGAAGCAACTAGAGTTAAGTGATGAAGTGCTTAGGGCTATAGCGTTTATGGGGAATTTCAGCGTCATGGTGAGAGTGTGAGAGTTTTTTCCCCAAAACCCTTCTCCAAATTTTTACAGACCCATCAAAGGAGCAAGTGAAGACACATCCATCACCTTGGTTCACCATAATTGCAGTTCATGTGCCACAAACGAGTCCACGCAGTTCTCGGTTAAAATTCTCCAGGGTTTAACTGTTGTGTCATGTAAGCCGATGTATATCAAACCTTCTGCATGACAATATGCTAAGCAGGAAACACATTCTTTGTGTTTTAGGTTTTTGTTGGTTTTTGAAAATAAAGGAAATGAGCTTTTTTTTTGGGAAACGGAGGAAACCTTTTTGGATTTAAAATTGTCCGAGGCTGTGAATTTCCATATTCTGATTTTGTGATCTTTGCGTGTGGTGAAAAACATGTTACTATAAGCCAAAATGCTTCTTATTTGACCTGGAGTCGCCTGGAGGCATCCAAATTCCATGTAGTCTGGTTGCCTCCCTGCGCGAATTTGGGTACTCTTGGAGCCAGTAAAGCCTACTCCATGCCACCTCGAAATTGCAATGGAGTAGACTGTAGATGGTGCCTTCACGGTGGTGGGGTGAGGCAATGCAGTGGTAGAGAAGTGAAGGGGATGGAGTTTGGAGTGGGGAGAGGGTCCATGGGGACTCTGGGCTTGGGGGTGGCATTAGGGTAAGTATTGTGGTTTGGGGGATGGAATACATTGAAGGGGCTGCCAATTATCAGTAGAAGATCTTGGTCACACATGACTTGGTGATCATTATTGGAGAGGTCATATTGGGGGAGTCTTCTATTGCATCATTTTCTTCTACATCTATGAAGCCAAAGACAGATTTCTTGCCATAGAATCCAGGGAATTAGTTTTTAGCAATTAGGAGGAGGGAGGGCTCGCTAGACATAAAAATTTAGAAAGGGAGATGTATTATATATATAATTTCTAATTTTTCTTTAATGCTAGAGATATCAATGACTATATATATACACCGTACTTTGATTTGGAAAATCTGTAGGTAGGATCCATTACATAGTTGCTAACTTTTCTTTAATGAATTTCCTCTTCCAAGTTCCAACCCCGGCGTTCTTGTCCCATAAACATTAATTTGGGTAACAGAAAAGGCTTGTATAAGATCAATTCAGACACTAATAGAGCACCGCATCAATAAGCCAACATATTGCTGGTGGTTCGTTTTGATTGCTATATCCATATTAGGTGAAGGTGGAACGGTGAAACAATATTGTAGCAAGATACAATTGGGAGCATTTGAAGAGGGATAGCTCAGAGTAATGTGATCAACTTGTACCTCTATCAACAACTAATTATTATTTTTATCTTCTGTCATTGACTCATCAAAGAAAATCTTCAGCAGATTAACGTACGTTTTGTTGAGAGAGACTGATTTCATTATACAAAAGAAGATGATTACCATACAATTACAGAGAGAAACCCGGCTGTATACCATGTTAAAATAAAAAGAGACAACATAGACAGATTGAGGCATAGAGATAAACTGATGATTTCCATGTGCATAAGAAGATGGTTACAGACACCATTACGTACAGAGGAACGTATGCTTTTTAACCACAGTACTCCTTAATAACAAGACTAACCACTCTTATCTTTCACTCACAATATGAGAACTTTAACAAACTTGACTACCAGATTCTCTAATCTAATGAAACCTGTCACCTGTCACATATGCACAGGGCTAAGTACAAAGTTTATGTCCCCGACTAAGTGTAATTTTCTTTTTCTGATTCAGTCCTTTGTACTGGCGAAGTTTCCTTAGACTAGAGAGTATGAATATGCATGGGACTCTGTGAAGCTATATGCCATGCATACTGATATTGACTAATTAAGCATTGACACAAAAGTCCCATGGAAACCATATGGCACCCTCTGTGGCAATGTGATTTTCGCAATCGGTTCACTCTGAAACTTCATTGCATCAATCACATGAACCTGCATCAGCAAGATATATAATTGTTTATATATATGTGTGATACAGAAAAACAAAGTTACAATTGGGTCAGAACTCACTTGGGTTACATGAGTGTTTTCATTGTGGACGAAAGTGACTATCCAACCATCATCTTCCTCTATGCCTCCACGTCTAGGCACAAAAACACTTCCACTGCAAAAGTTGTTCTCCTCAAACTTATGGTATTCCACCTTTATCCACTGCTGATCGCTACACTTTTCCTTCTGATCCTATTATTATCAGTATCACAAATATAAATATGAACAATCACAAAAACCTAAGGGATTCCTATTGAGATAAGGACAAAAGCTAAGTCTCATGAATTGTTGCGGTCATGCCTTTTAAGAGTATGTTCAATGGGAGAAGGGTTTTTCTTTAGGTCAAAGACAATGTGAATTGGGAGAAGCTAATTTGGTTTTAGCTTCCACTTTGCACCTCGCACAGAAATATGGAATTAAGGTAAATAATCTTTTGTCACTACAGAAGTCTGGAGAGCCCTTGTGGTTGAGTTTATCACTACCTTCCTCTTCGTCTTTGCTGGTGTTGCATCAGCCATGGCTACTGGTAATTTATACACACACACCCAATTAATTATATGCCATTGCTTTATCCTTTATAGTCTTTCAATAACCATTTAGTTTCGTGATCCACAAATATTCCATTTAATGAAAACATCTCTGATTTCAAATCTCATATAAACCACATGAATTGTTCATCAAAACAATTTTAAACGGAAACGAGGAAATATATAATCTCTCCAACTATTAATTAATCACCCTACACGTGAAATACCGAGTACTTGGAAAAACCTCTCATTGACTAATGACCAAAACTCTTACATCGAATATGTAATGTTTAATCACATGTTTGGGTTTGGTAGTTCATCATCACTATCATGGACACAGATCCAAGATCATAATTTCTCTGTCGTTTACTACATGATTACTAGTCATGTATTTTTGGTTATATTATGTATATGGTAACCGTCCGAGTTGCGGTGGGGCAGATAAGCTAGCACCAGATGCACTAGTGGGGTTGTTTGCCGTAGCCGTGACACATGCACTAGTTGTGGCCGTGATGATATCCGCCGGCCACATATCCGGCGGTCACCTTAACCCTGCCGTCACTCTTGGCCTCCTGTTTGGCGGTCACATTACCCTCTTCCGATCTATACTCTACTGGATCGATCAATTGTTAGCAGCTGCCGCAGCTTGTTACCTTCTAGAGTACCTCAGTGGATTGGTTTGTTTATAATTTTTCATCACGCTAAGTAGATGTCAATTTGTAGTTATTCAAATCTAAATTCACTATGAATCTCATTTATATCGTCATGTTACATGTCACATAATTTAATTGTTATTTTTTTGGCAGACTACTCCAATTCATTCACTTGCAAGTGGGGTGGGCTATTTAGAAGGTGTGATATGGGAGATTGTCCTCACATTCTCCTTGCTATTCACAGTCTATGCTACAATTGTCGACAAGAGAGGATCTCTTAATGGATTGGGCCCTACATTAACTGGATTTGTTGTCGGGGCCAACATCCTAGCTGGCGGAGCCTTCTCAGGAGCTTCAATGAACCCAGCAAGGTCCTTTGGTCCTGCTTTGGTAAGCTGGAATTGGACTGACCACTGGGTTTATTGGGTTGGTCCTCTCATTGGCGGTGGACTTGCTGGGTTCATTTATGAAAATTTCTTCATTATCGGGCAAACTCATCTCCCAATTCCAACAGTGGAAACTGCTTTGTTAGGTTAATCTGCAGCTCTGCTTGTTATGTAACTATTGTATTTGGTGGGTGGGTAACTCAATAATTCAACCCCAAAGCTATTTTATATATTTACACATTTTCGTTCATGCACGCATAAGCGACAAAATTATAGCATTATTCTCAAGCTAATGTAAAAAATTTCGAGTCTTTCCCTCCTTTCTTTTTGGACCAAGCTGAAGCTTCACAAATCTCCTTGTTCATTGTGGCAGTATGGGCATTGGAGTAGCTGAAAGAAAAAGTTAGGAAGTAACAACGATGAATGGGTTGGTACATATCATTACACCTTGTTGGAATCATTGCTAATGAACTTTAATTTAGCTACCCAAAATTGTGACAATACTAATTGCAGAAAGCATCATTCGTGCTAAATTATCACACTGCGCAAATTAATCGACATAAATGGTTATAGAAACCGATAAAAATAGGAATGGCAATATCTTCTATCATGGTTGGAATTTAGAGATGGATAACACAACGGGGTGATGTGGAGCGCGTTAGTCGTTTGGTTTCACATATGGGACAACTTGGCTCTGATACCATGAAGAAAGTTGGGGTTCCACCATAAAACCAATTAATAATATGAGGAGTAGCCTAACCTTTAATAAGTCCATGTAAGGTCTTTTCTCTTATCAACGTGTGACTCATTCTCAACATTTTATAATCATTCTTGGTATAAAATAAAAAGGTTGTATGCAGCTACAGATAATTTATTGATTATTCTAACACTTCATGACCTACCGAAAATAATTACCTTTGAAGCAGCTTCCTCTCAACCCATGAATGAGAAAAGACTGGGTTAGAGAAACTCCTGTCCCTATAGTTCAATAACACTCCAGACCTTAAAACCTGGTCCAAACTTGCACTATAAACCAAAAACCCCATTTACAATTTTGTCCATCTCTAAAGAAGCAGCCAAACACCTGACAGGCCCTCTATGCCCATCCAACACAGCTAAACACTCATAAGCAATTCCCTTCCTCTCTCCTCCAAACCCTAATTGTTGTATCCTCTGACCCACTAAATTGTTGGTATTCAGTCCACCTTCATCACTAATAAAACTTGAATAAAAGTGAAAAAGATAGAAAGCTTTTTCTTTATGAGGAAGGAGCAGCAACAGTTTGTTGCAGAGAGAAGAAGAACAGAGAGATAGATGGCTCAACTATTTTTTTTCAGAGTCATTTTACTTTACAGCACATGACCGACTTATATAAGAATAGTCAGCCCAATTTCTACAGATCTTAGCCATACAGGTGGCATTAGATCCGAGTTCCAGCATCACTTTATATTACAGAATCAGTTTCTGCAATAGATCAGTTTTAAGTAAAGCATACAGAATCAGTTTAAGTAAAGCATTAACTTTAACACTCCCTCTTAATGCTTTGCTGCTTCACTCCCAAAAGTTCTCTTAGGTAGATGAATCTATCCTTTGGTAATGCCTTGGTGAAGATATCAGCAACTTGATCTTCTGTCCTGCAGTAGACCACATCCACTTCCTTGTCTTCCACAGCACCTCTGATGTAGTGATGTTTCAGAGCTATATGTTTTGATTTACCATGACAGACAGGATTCTTGCTCATGGCAATAGCTGACTTGTTGTCACAAAGGATAGGAGTTGCTGATTCTTGTTTCTCACCAAAGTCTTGCATAATTCTTCTCAGCCACACTGCTTGAGAAGTTGCAATTGAAGCCGACACATACTCAGCCTCTGCCGTTAATAGTGCAACTGATTTCTGCTTCTTAGACGCCCAAGAGAATACACCAGTCCCCAATGTAAAAGTATAGCCAGATGTGCTCTTCAAGTCATCCACACTACCTCCCCAATCACTATCACAGAACCCATACAATTTTGGCTCAACATTCCTTTCATACATAATACCAAAGTCAAGTGTACCTTGTATGTATCTTAGGATCCTCTTTGCAGCTCCATAGTGAATGCAAGTAGGCTTGTGCATAAATCTGGACAACAAGCTTGTAGCATACATAATATCGGGTCTAGTCGCTGTCAAATACAACAAACTCCCAACTAGGCTTCTATACACAGATTCATCAGTATCACCACTACCATCTTCTCTTTGAAACTTTTCATTCACAACTAGAGGTGTTGCAACAGGCTTGCAACCAACCATTTTAAATTTCTCTAGAAGTGTTTTTGCATATTTCTTTTGAGTAATAAAGATACCATCATTTGATTGAATGATACTAATTCCCAAAAAATAATGCAACATGCCTAGATCACTCATCTCATATTTCCTCATCATGTCATTCTTGAAATTCAAGATCATTTTATCACTACTTCCAGTATAAACCAAATCATCAACATATAAGGAAACGATAAGGATATCTGAAATACCTTCGGTTTTGACATAGAGGGCAGGTTCATTCTCACTTCTTTGAAATCCCCTTTCATTGAAATATGAGTCGATCTCTCCATACCATGCTCTCGGTGCTTGTTTTAGGCCATAAAGTGCCTTCTTAAGCTTGTACACCTTGTGCTTTTGTCCTCTAAGAACAAATCCTTGAGGTTGATCAACGAACACCTCTTCTTTTAGGACTCCATTTAGGAAAGCAGACTTGACATCAAGTTGGTGTAGAAACCACCCCTTCTGAGCAGCTACAGAAATAAGGCCTCTGATTGTTTCATGCCTAGCTACTGGAGCAAAGGTTTCTTGGAAGTCAATCCCAGGTTTCTGAGAATAACCCTTTGCTACCAATCTAGCTTTGTTCCTTTGAACGGAACCATCTTGATTGAGCTTAGTCTTATAAATCCACTTCACTCCAATGACGGAGTTATCACAAGGTCTGTCCACTAGTTCCCATGTCTTGTTTTTCACAATGACATTGATCTCCTCTTGCATTGCATTCTTCCATGTATCTTCTTTCACTGCATCATCAAAGTTTTCTGGTTCTACAACACAGAAATTGCAGCTTTCATAGACTTTATTTAAGCTCCTTAACCGAACCGGTGTTGAACTTTGACTCGAAGATGTAGGAGAGTGAACTTGAGAACTGTTTTCAGGTGACAATTGTGGAATTTCCAGCTCAATTTCCTCTTCATTTTGCTGATTTTCTTCTTCAATTCTGATTAGTGCAGATTCCTCTTGGATGGTTTCTTGTTTCCAATCCCACGAAGATTTCTCACTAAAGAGAACATCTCTACAAACCACAACTTTCTTCATTTTTAAATTGTAGAGTCTGTACCCTTTTGTGTGTGAAGCATAGCCTACGAAAATGCATCTTTCACTTGACTCATCAAGTTTTTGTCTTAGTTCTTTCGGAACATAAGCAAAGCAGATTGACCCAAACACTCTCAAGTGATTCACGGAAGGCTTTCTTCCACTCCATGCTTCAAATGGTGTCTTGTCTTCAACCGCCACTGTCGGATGCCTATTCATCAAGTAGACTGCTGTATTAACTGCCTCACCCCACAAATATTGAGGCATTCCTTTGTCATGCAACATTGCCTTAGCCATTTCGACTATGGTTCTGTTTTTTCGCTCAGCTACTCCATTTTGTTGTGGAGTGTAGCTGACAGTAAGCTGCCTTTCCAAGCCAATATCTTGACAAAACTTATCAAATTCTGTAGATGTGTACTCTCCTCCTCTGTCACTTCTAAGAACTTTGATTAGATAACCAGATTGTCGCTCGACCATAGCTTGAAACTTCTTGAAAATTGAGAACACTTCTGATTTCTGTCTTAGAAAGTATACCCAAGTCATTCTGGAATAATCATCCACAAAGATTAGGAAATACTTGTTTCCCACTTGAGTAGAGGTCTTCATGGGTCCGCAAACGTCTGTATGAATCAATTCCAATGGAGCTTTTGCTCTCCAAGCTTTACCATGTGGAAATGAATCTCTATGTTGCTTCCCAAGTGCACACCCTTCACAGATTTCTTCATTTTCTTGGATACTCGGCAACCCATGCACCATTTCTTTTTCTTGTAGCTTCTTGAGACTTTGAAAATTCAAGTGGCCAAGCCTTTTATGCCATAGCTTTGAATCTTCTTGCACTTCCATCTTGAGTGCAGATTGAGTTGCATACTCAATCGTAAGAGGAAAACTTCTACTCTTCCTTATCTCAATCTTAGCCAAGAGTTGTTTACGATTCCTCCTATCATATATCTTGCAAGTATTGTCTCCAAAATACAAGTAGTAGCCATGCTCAATGAGTTGTCCAAGACTTAGCAAATTTTGCTTCAAATCAGGAACTAACATGACATCCTTGATGAACATCTTCCCATTCTTCGTATGCACGGCAATAGTACCTCTTCCCAATGTATCAACAAGCTGCCCATTTCCCATCTTCACTCGGGTTAGGTTTGAAGTGTCAATATTATTGAGAATGCTCTTGTTCGCCGTCATATGATTGCTACAACCGCTGTCCACAAACCAAACTTTAGCTTCTTCTTGGACAGTTGTATCATGACCAACATAAAACATATTGGTCTCTTCATTTTCTGCTTCGGTGTAGTGAGCTAGCTGATTATAGTTGGATGTACAATCCTTTTGCATATGCCCGAATCTACTACACTTGTGGCATTTCACTTTTCCCTTGAACCAACATTCACCGGAATGAGCTTTGTCACAAATTTTGCACTTCGAAACATAAGAACTCTTCTCAACCTTTTTCTTCTCTTCAAAATTGCCCTTTCCTTCCCACTTTTTGTTTTTGCCTTTCCAATTCTTGTTGGACTTGGCTTTGCTTTGACTTGAACTTGCTTCAGTTTTTGGATTCACTGTAAGTGTTTGGAAGGCATTTTCTACATCATTGTTGTCATGCCTGGATAGTCTCTGAGCAAAACCTTTGAGTGAACCAATCAACTCTTCAACACTCAAAGTTGACAAATCCTTAGTCTCCTCTATGATTGAAACTATGTTGTCATACTTTCTTGGCAAGCTAATTAGATACTTCTGAACTATTCTCTCATCAGACAAGGTTTCACCATAACTTTTCATTTGATTAATAATCTCAGACAATCTACTCAGGTAATCATCTAGCAATTCATCATCTTTCATTCTTATGTACTCAAAATCTCTTCTCAAAGATTGGAGTTTGACAGCCCTTACCTTAGTAGAGCCTCTGTAGACTTTCTCCAGTACATCCCAAGCTGATTTTGCACTTGTCTCATTTGAAATTCTTGGAAAAATTTCATCTGAGATAGCATTTTGGATAACCCCAAGAGCTTTTGCATCTCTCTTGATGTTTTCCTTCAGTTCCTTTGTCTGAGCCTCTGTCAAAGCCATAGTACTTAGAGGAACCACATAGCCATCTTCAACCATACTCCACAAATCATGAGATATAAAAATTATTCTCAACTTTGTCCTCCAGAAGTCATAATTCACTCCACTGAAGATAGGAGTTCGAATCTCTCCACTGCTACTTGAACTAGTCATGAATTTGAAAATTTTGATTCTAGGGTTTCACTTAGAATTTTCCCCCTTTTTGAGAATCAAAAAACGCCCCACTCCTTGATCAAATTGGCTCTGATACCATGTTGGTATTCAGTCCACCTTCATCACTAATAAAACTTGAATAAAAGTGAAAAAGATAGAAAGCTTTTTCTTTTTGAGGAAGGAGCAGCAACAGTTTGTTGCAGAGAGAAGAAGAATAGAGAGATAGATAGCTCAACTATTTTTTTTCAGAGTCATTTTACTTTACAGCACATGACCGACTTATATAAGAATAGTCAGCCCAATTTCTACAGATCTTAGCCATACAGGTGGCATTAGATCCGAGTTCCAGCATCACTTTATATTACAGAATCAGTTTCTGCAATAGATCAGTTTTAAGTAAAGCATACAGAATCAGTTTAAGTAAAGCATTAACTTTAACATAAATATCAACTCCTCCACAACCACTAGGCAAAGCACCGCAAACGTGTGACCCTGTAAAACCCCACCATGGTTAAATCTACAGGCAACTTCTCCTTCTCCCAAAATTAATGATTCCATCTGAAGATCCAGAGTAGAGGAAGCAACTAGAGTTAAGTGATGAAGTGCTTAGGGCTATAGCGTTTATGGGGAATTTCAGCGTCATGGTGAGAGTGTGAGAGTTTTTTCCCCAAAACCCTTCTCCAAATTTTTACAGACCCATCAGAGGAGCAAGTGAAGACACATCCATCACCTTGGCTCACCATAATTGCAGTTCATGTGCCACAAACGAGTCCACGCAGTTCTCGGTTAAAATTCTCCAGGGTTTAACTGTTGTGTCATGTAAGCCGATGTATATCAAACCTTCTGCATGACAATATGCTAAGCAGGAAACACATTCTTTGTGTTTTAGGTTTTTGTTGGTTTTTGAAAATAAAGGAAATGAGCTTTTTTTTTGGAAACGGAGGAAACCTTTTTGGATTTAAAATTGTCCGAGGCTGTGAATTTCCATATTCTGATTTTGTGATCTTTGCGTGTGGTGAAAAACATGTTACTATAAGCCAAAATGCTTCTTATTTGACCTGGAGTCGCCTGGAGGCATCCAAATTCCATGTAGTCTGGTTGCCTCCATGCGCGGATTTGGGTACTCTTGGAGCCAGTGAAGCGTACTCCATGCCGCCTTGAAATTGCAATGGAGTAGACTGTAGATGGTGCCTTCACGGTGGTGGGGTGAGGCAATGCAGTGGTAGAGAAGTGAAGGGGATGGAGTTTGGAGTGGGGAGAGGGTCCATGGGGACTCTGGGCTTGGGGTGGCATTAGGGTAAGTATTGTGGTGTGGGGGATGGAATACATTGAAGGGGCTGCCAATTATCAGTTGAAGATCTTGGTCACACATGACTTGGTGATCATTATTGGAGAGGTCATATTGGGGGAGTCTTCTATTGCATCATTTTCTTCTACATCTATGAAGCCAAAGACAGATTTCTTGCCATAGAATCCAGGGAATTAGTTTTTAGCAATTAGGAGGAGGGAGGGCTCGCTAGACATAAAAATTTAGAAAGGGAGATGTATTATATATATAATTTCTAATTTTTCTTTAATGCTAGAGATATCAATGACTATATATATACACCGTACTTTGATTTGGAAAATCTGTAGGTAGGATCCATTACATAGTTGCTAACTTTTCTTTAATGAATTTCCTCTTCCAAGTTCCAACCCCGGCGTTCTTGTCCCATAAACATTAATTTGGGTAACAGAAAAGGCTTGTATAAGATCAATTCAGACACTAATAGAGCACCGCATCAATAAGCCAACATATTGCTGGTGGTTCGTTTTGATTGCTATATCCATATTAGGTGAAGGTGGAACGGTGAAACAATATTGTAGCAAGATACAATTGGGAGCATTTGAAGAGGGATAGCTCAGAGTAATGTGATCAACTTGTACCTCTATCAACAACTAATTATTATTTTTATCTTCTGTCATTGACTCATCAAAGAAAATCTTCAGCAGATTAACGTACGTTTTGTTGAGAGAGACTGATTTCATTATACAAAAGAAGATGATTACCATACAATTACAGAGAGAAACCCGGCTGTATACCATGTTAAAATAAAAAGAGACAACATAGACAGATTGAGGCATAGAGATAAACTGATGATTTCCATGTGCATAAGAAGATGGTTACAGACACCATTACGTACAGAGGAACGTATGCTTTTTAACCACAGTACTCCTTAATAACAAGACTAACCACTCTTATCTTTCACTCACAATATGAGAACTTTAACAAACTTGACTACCAGATTCTCTAATCTAATGAAACCTGTCACCTGTCACATATGCACAGGGCTAAGTACAAAGTTTATGTCCCCGACTAAGTGTAATTTTCTTTTTCTGATTCAGTCCTTTGTACTGGCGAAGTTTCCTTAGACTAGAGAGTATGAATATGCATGGGACTCTGTGAAGCTATATGCCATGCATACTGATATTGACTAATTAAGCATTGACACAAAAGTCCCATGGAAACCATATGGCACCCTCTGTGGCAATGTGATTTTCGCAATCGGTTCACTCTGAAACTTCATTGCATCAATCACATGAACCTGCATCAGCAAGATATATAATTGTTTATATATATGTGTGATACAGAAAAACAAAGTTACAATTGGGTCAGAACTCACTTGGGTTACATGAGTGTTTTCATTGTGGACGAAAGTGACTATCCAACCATCATCTTCCTCTATGCCTCCACGTCTAGGCACAAAAACACTTCCACTGCAAAAGTTGTTCTCCTCAAACTTATGGTATTCCACCTTTATCCACTGCTGATCGCTACACTTTTCCTTCTGATCCTATTATTATCAGTATCACAAATATAAATATGAACAATCACAAAAACCTAAGGGATTCCTATTGAGATAAGGACAAAAGCTAAGTCTCATGAATTGTTGCGGTCATGCCTTTTAAGAGTATGTTCAATGGGAGAAGGGTTTTTCTTTAGGTCAAAGACAATGTGAATTGGGAGAAGCTAATTTGGTTTTAGCTTCCACTTTGCACCTCGCACAGAAATATGGAATTAAGGTAAATAATCTTTTGTCTAGTTGGCGAAGCCTTATGGCCTTCCCCACTTAAAGATGTAAAGTAAAAAAAAAAATTAGCAACTTCTGCTATAGATGTTTTATATATCTATATTCTACAAAGCCTTCTTACATGCATTAATTTGTAATGCTCATGTCATGAAGGGCAATCCTAATATCCCTCTCTCGAACATTTTCTGGATCAATCATTCCTTACTAAGTTGATGCCCATCGCATTTGGCACCTAGAAATCTCTCACCGAAATAGAGCCTTAGATTATTTGACTAAAAAAAACTGTAAACTAAAACGCAATATGAATTCGTTACCCCAGATGGTGTGGAATGTGATCGATCATCCAAATATAATTTTGCTAGAGCTCCAAATTTACCCAAGCCTAATACAAAGTAATAATATAAAGTCAATAATATTTAAAATCATCAACAATTGAGAATCAAGTAAAGTTTATATTTTCGTTAATTACCAGAGTTAGAGCTTGCCACAGAATCAATGACTTGAGTATAACCATACTTGTGTTTTAAACCAGTGTATTGTTCGTTGATAAAAGGAAATTCCATGGCAAATTCAGTTCCAGTTAAATTTTTCTCCTCCTCAACTTCCCCAGACACCATGTTCAGTCTCCATTCATATACACGAGCAAAGAAATATCCTGTTCCAGCATCATCATCTGTCGCAGAATCATCATGATGTGCAAAATTGAACCCCTTGGAGAACCACTCAAACTTGTTACCAAAATCACCAACTCGTTCATCAGGACCTGGTATGAGAGATGTGAGAGCCCTACATCCCCTCACCACAACCACCTGTGCAATTATTTATTTATCAATAAATATAAACTCTATATAACACGGTAAATATTAATAAATTTTAATCTTGATCATCCTGTAATTAAGTTCACTATAGTTGTAATTAATTAATTACCTCATTGTCCTCCTCAAAGCAATTGAGAATGTGAAATGTGCAATTGGTGTGTACCTCAAACCATTTGACTGACTCTGCATTACCATAACGTGGCATCACTCCAATCCTCGCATACCCTTCCTTTTCATACTTCATTAATCTATATGCACACAAATGTATAAATATATAACATGAGCACATTAAAAATATCACAAGAACAGCTATATTACTTCTTTTTAAATTCAACAACTCTTACGCGATTTGAATTCAGAACATATACATATAATACTTGAATGCCACTAAATCAGACATGTATTTTTACTTACTGGCCACCCATGACAAGTCTCTTTATATCCATGGTAAGGGGGTGATCAATGATTACATTGTACCTGGTGCCAAGAGAACAACACACAAAAAGGGTTATAAATTTACAATTTAATCAGTATTTATAATAGAAAGTAATTAATAATTTGCAGGACTGATATTTGGCTCTTATTTTTCTGGTGGTGGGGGAACGTTAATTTATAGTTTTATAGCACTTACTTCTGCGTGACTCCTATATCATGGCTGAGGACGCTTCTTTTGAATTTGAGATCAGCCTTGTGCAATTTCTTTCCATCAGCTGAAATAACAGAAAACCCAATTAATTACATGTTTAAACTCCAACATATATAAATAACACAATGTAGTTACAAATCAAACCAATTAATTAACTACCAGAAATAACCCCAAGAACATAGTAAGGTTTCTTTACAGCTGTCCCCATCATGACTAGCTCTCCGGAACCTGGAGCTTTCTGCATTGCATATTAAAATCAAGATTAATAATTAAATATTTTAGGCAAATTAAATACTATATACATACATACATATATATACGTATATGTATATGGGAAAATATATAGGAGAAACGAAAAAACCTTTGGATGGCTAGTGAAAGGTCGATCCCAAGCACCATTGACATCCCAATCAGAAAGAGTTTCTAAGGTTGAGATGTCCACCTCTTGAGGCAGGTGATCCTCTGTAATCGAGTAAACCCGTCCTGAATGCTCAAAAACATTTGTGTTGCTAAAGTATTTATTGACTGTGCCAAATCTCAACTGCGAGATTTTACAGAAGAAAAACAAACTTAATTATAGTCTGCATATAAGGATGCATATATTATAGTTCTAAATCACGAGCAATGATTTCTTGCGAGACTTATTGTCTAACAAATGTCACAATATGACAGAAAACAACTTTATGAGACAATCTCGTAAGAAAACATTTTTTTTTTTTAAATAGCAGATATAGGGTTATATGTATACGACTTTCCCCCAAGCAAATAGTAATTATCGATATAACTACCGCATTTAGAAGCTGCGCTGCTAAAACTGCTGAAGCATCTCCTTCTAGGACTGGTAAGAAACATGGTTTGTTATTCATTTGTTTCTCTAGCTTAAATGTTTCTGTCTCAACATATCTGTTCTTGTACGAGACAATCCAACTTCCATTTGGATCTTTTTTAAAGTATACTGCATGAAGCATTCCTTCTCCGTCTAACCAAGTCTGGTTTGATTGCCCAAAAATTGAAACTGCGGATTTCAGACCTCCAAATAAAGGATTGTTTCCTGGAAATATATAACATATATGTTAAATAAGGACTATAACCCAAAAGTGTAAGCTGACAAAAATATGTACGCTGAGTTAATTTTAGCTTATAGCCTACCAGCCGAATAATTCCTGACTATACCATTGCACATACCATTTCTTATGAACACACCCTCAGAAAAGTCAGCGGGAATTTCTCCTTCAGTGCAGATGACCTCAACAAGGTCTCCAATCTCTTCAACTGGAGCAAAGTTTTCCTGTAAGAACGGGATATAGATTTATATCAAATGCATCGACCATGGTAGTGAAGTGCAAATGTAATGCTGGAAAATAAATTTCTACATCAAATGTTAATTATGGGAATACGACCATGCAATCTCATAAGCTGTAAATTGATTAATTAGCTAGCAAAAAAATATAGCTAATAATGAAGCTTGAAAAAAATGAAAATATAACTCTTGATCGGACTCAGTTGGAAATCAATTGGCATAGGGAGAAACTGTGGAATTATTAGAGAGACGGGCTATACGGCCCACTTCCAACAACACCGATATTGTCCCCAACTTGGTAATTACCACCTGCACAATCCGTCAGGTGTGGGGTTTTATCACAAAAGGCCTCGGTGTTAGTTAGAGTGGGGTTAGGATATTTAAACTATTACTTCTCTTTTTGTATGGCCAATGTGGGATTTAACACGCCCCCTCACGTGGGACCCAATTGGTGGGTCACACGTGGGAGATCCACACATCGACAATCACATGGAGCCAAAGGGACTCACCCTACACGCGGGACCAAGGGATCCACCATCATCAAGCGGGGCCAAGGGACCCACCCATCACGTGGCAGTACAATACGTACCCGCTCCCTGGCTCTGATACCATGTAGAATTATTAGAGAGACAGGCCATACGGCCCACTTCCAATAACACCGATATTGTCTCCAACTTGGTAATTACCACCTACACAATCCGTCAGGTGTGAGGTTTTATCACAAAATGCTTCGGTGTTAGTTAGAGTGAGGTTAGGATATTTAAACTATTACTTTTCTTTTTATATGGCCGATGTGAGATTCAACAGAAACAACTTCTTATAAGCACCAGTAAAAGTCTCTTAATTTCCCGATGTAAGATTTGCATTCTCAAAATACCTTACAAGGCTAAATACTTTTGGGTGACCATGAGTGAAATTAGTACCCAAATGGAAGTGTGAAAACAACCAACCTGAGATGGAAGCAATGGTTGGTCCACGAATTGGAACATGGAGTTCATGAGTGCATCTAACAACTTCCAAGAAACGTTTTTCATGTTTTTAGACACATCCACCTTTATCAATGGAAATTTCTCCTGCTCTTTGAGTAGAGGCTAGAAAAACAGAAAGTAATATGAACAAAATCTCAAATCAAGTTCAGAAAATAATTGTCAATTTAAGCATAACCCTAATAAATGTGAGAGAGAGAGAGAGAGAGAGAGAGAGAGAGAGAGAGAGAGAGAGAGAGAGAGAGATATACCTTAACAGCCAAGGAAAGAGAGGTTTTCAGGTGATTGAAGCTGTGAGATATGAAATGGGTTTGAAAAGACCCGTTAATTGCATGTAAGTTAGCATAAGCAGAGCTTGCCATGGATCTCCGTCCCTAGCTAACACCACTGTTTAGGATCAGAAATAGTATATTGCTTACACCAACTTCTGGGCTATTATAATAGGGAGTCCTAACATTTAATACAATGAGGAATCTTTAGGCTAACTCGAAATACAACATAGGACAACACATATTATAATATAATAGACGATATGTTGATTATTCCATTTTAAATATATTTTTAATGTTTTTATTTATATATTATACTCTGAAAAAAAAACTCCCATATACGATAACATCAAGATTGAATATAAATTTTAGTGTTGGAACGATCACAGGCACGGCATCAAGATTCTTAACATATCCTCTGGATATTAGTGCTAGACTTGAAAAGGTAGGCCTACATGATGGGTTAGTGATGTATACAACTAACATTCAATTAAATAAATTCATTAGTTGATGTGATATGTATACATCATGTGGTACGTCAAATGATCACTAACGTAATTTAAAAATGTGACATGTCTAACATTTTTTTTTAAAGAAAATTGAGAGAGAATTTCATTAATTTATTCATTTGTCTAAAGTAAGCAAGCGGTATCAAATACGACACATTGTTTTTAGACCAATTATGTCAGCCAATATAATAAAACTTGTTACCAAGACGAAGGCAGAAGCTAAAAAACCAGTCTTATTAATAGGCAGCTGGCCAATCTTAATCAGTTTCCAAGCATTTATAATAACGCATGTATAAAGAAAGAAAATATCTTATTGGACGTTAATCTCTATCTTAGCATTGGATTAATTAATTGTTCACGTAAAGAATGAAGATTCGTTTGAGCTTAATAGCATCTTCCCTTGTCTAATGCTTCTGGATTAATTAGTGGTTGAAGGCTTTGGAATATGATCTAGAAATAAGGCAACTGGCTAACAACGGTGGGTTTGTTTCATATAAAATTACAAAGAAGATGAAGCTCTTTTGTAATCTTCAGCAAGTCAAACAGGGATATTTTGAAAAGGAGTAGTGACACACTATCTACCGTCTCTCTAATAAAGGTAAGCCCGTCAGCACATGTGGATCTCATCTCTATTAGAAAGATAGTACAAATAATAGTACAAATGGTAATGCTAGGGAGACCTATTTTTAAACTAAATGATGTGGTGGTTGATCAGTGGCAAAACCAAGATTTTGACTTAGAAGGGGTCTCTCAAAAATGTTAGAGAAAAAATAAATAAACAGATAGTATTTGCAAAACTGTTAACCAAAACATCATAATGTATAAATGAAGTAACCAAAATTCAAAATAACATAGCATCGATAATATTACATATTCCCAATAATTATAATAATTGTCGAGTTTTCATATTTAAAACCATTGCATGATAACTTTAAAAAAAAACCATTGCATGATAGCCTCGTCCTCTATACTATTGCAAGAGGGATTGAGGGTAAAATGCATACTTTCTGTTGTAGGCTAACTAACTAAACTTTAATTTCTTTTTCTTTGTTGGAATAATTGACTTAATCTTCTAATCTACAAAACAAATATTATTTGTTGAATTAATTTACATATAGAGATTACAATCTATATAACGTTGACAAATTACAAAGAATTAAAGATGAGAACCTGTGGAGATTTGGAGTTCATGCTCCACTATAATTGCTGCTCCAGTGAGACAGTGAGAGAGAAAAAAAAAACCGAGAGTTATATAATGGGGGTGCAGTGAAATCCTTTTGTTTCAATCTTTTGTTTCAAATAAAATATTTATTTTATTATTGGAAAGCGAAATGGAGGTGATCAGGTTGTGTAAAAGTCTATATCAATTAAATATTTTAATATTGAAAAGGGACCAATTGAGTAAAAGTTTATATCAATTAATCACAATATTAAAAAAGGAGTTTTAACGAAAAGTTCGCGGTACTGTTCATTTTAACGAAAAACCATATTTTTACACTAAAAAGTCAAACCTGTTACTATTCACTTTACCCTTTATTTTGTCTTTATCGTTAAAACTCAAAGTTTTCAAGCCCTTTTCGTTAATTTTCCTTATTAAAAAGGGGGCAATCTGATTAGAAAGTGCTTGGAAATGGTATAAGCCAATGTGCTATAAATATAGGATACATGTCTGAATCACAAAAGTTGGACTGGGAAGAGAGCCGGACGTGTACTAATTTTTTTTTCTTTTTACAAAGGTAGGGTAGGCCAAGGACTACTGTGATGCTTAGGTCTCTCCGTTTTTGTGGTTGATGATTGAATTATTACTTAAGTGATGATTAACGTACTTATTTATGATTGGTTATACATCATTTGGTTTGCAAATTTAGTTTAAAAATTTGATCGTACAAGTATTATCCTAGTACAAATAAATGATAAGAATAACATTTTTGTTTGAAAAGTAGACAAGTTAAAACTTTCGGCTTCTACGGGAAGCACATCCATATTTTTTATAAAAAAATTAAAAAATAAAAACTTCTCCAAAAAACATTTGAATGCTTCTTATTATCTTAAAAGCACTTCTAAACAAATTTATTTTATTTTTTTAAGACTTCTAAAAATTAAACCACTTGAGAGAATTCGAGTACATTCGATTCTTTAAGAGGCCTCCAGTGGATATATGTGGATCTCTTGGAGCCAAAGTGAAATCTGCTATTTACAGTATTGGATTCAACACATAGGATATGCCTCGTTTGGTAAAGGGTTGGATTATAATGGGTAAAGGGTTGGATTATAATGGGTAAACCATTATCTTAAAGGTATGTTGAAAGAAGAATTATTATTTTATTTTATTTTAAAAAGCTAAGATTTTCATGGCTGGGTTCGGAAAGAAATATGGCGGTAGAGTGGGGTTCCTGCCAGGAGGAAAGGAAGGAAAGGCAGAGAGGGTGGGTTAGTAAGATACATACTCATTGATAGAAGAGAGAATTCAAACTAAAGAAAACATCTTTTAGTTACAATGCATCCTAATTAAGAGAACTTTAATTATGTTCTTTGAAAAATGAGAAGTCACACCAGCCACCTATTCTCATACACTACATCGACCACCAACCTGTGTTGGGAGGGGTAAAGGGGAAGGGTGATCTCCTTTTAATTGTATATAAAAATACTAAAACAATACCGGGTAGTAAAAATGCTATGTAGTTCCTTCTCAATACTGTCTGCATGTGGCCCGGTGATATGCATGGTGGATATGGAATACGTTTAGTTTGCCTTCTAATTGCATGACCTCCCTATTACAAGGATTTCCTTTGTTTCTTTCGGGGGAAAAAGCTAATTGTGGAGGGTTGGGAATCTTAGATGACAAAGTTCACAAATAATTAGACAAGTAGAGGTTTTTATTCTTGTTGTGATTCAGAATATATCTTATATATGTAGGAACGTCAATTTAATTTTGTACTTCTCCCACTTAATTGAATACAATAATGTTATGTAATCGTTCTAAGTCCAATGCCAAAGTTCGGACTCCTTAATGTAGACCCTTTAATTACACTCTGCCTTTTTCGCATTTAATTACAAATTTACAAGCCATTGCATTGTCCTGAAGCAAACGAATGGCAGTCCATCGATTACTGTATCACAATTAATGTTAAAGAAATCAACCCCATCTCATTGAAAGACCTACACAAATCTAGAATAAAGAATTCTAGAATGTTCACTAAAGTTGGTAAGCTAGATTATCCAAGTAAGGAGTAGAAGGTTGTTTCTTAAGTTGGTGGAAGAGTCTAGAAGAATGGTGAGGTTTCCACCAACATGGAAGATTAGTGTAGATAATTATAGCTTAGGAAGTTAGTAGAATTATCTAGATATCTCTAGCATGATGTTTACATGCTTCTCCAAGGTTCCATCCATGCCTATAAAAGGAGAAGGCATCCACACCATTTAAAACAATCAACAACCAACCAACCAAGAAAGTAATCAAGTAAGAGTGAGAAGTAAGAGTAGTCTTGTAGGAGTGTGAGTGGTCTAGAGTGTGTCTCTAGAAAGTGAGAGAGTGTCATTGCTTCTCAAGTGTGTCCTTGATAATTTGTGTGTTGTAATATTTTGTGAGTGTAATACAAGTAATTTGTTTACTTGTGTTGTCTCTCCAACACTTGTGTTAGAGTTGTGTACTCTAAAATTTTCCCCAACAATTGGTATCAGAGCGGTACGATCAGGGACCGTCTCTATTGAAGTTTTTAAGAATCGTGAGAAGTTTAGTACTTCGCAAGATTATTAGTTAATCTTGTTCGGCTTATCGAAGCTCTGTCGACACGATGGGAGACCTTCAAGTTGTTGGAGGAATCAAGAAGTTAAACAACAAAAATTACAACACATGGGCGACGTGTATGGAGTCTTACCTACAAGGCCAAGATCTTTGGGATGTCGTCGGCGGTAATGAAGTTACGCAGCCGGAAGAAGACACCAGTGGCGCTTTGCGGAAGTGGAAGATCAAGGCAGGTAAAGCAATGTTCGCCTTAAAAACCACAATTGAAGATGATATGTTAGAGCACATACGGAAGGCCAAGACACCAAAAGAAGCGTGGGACACCTTCGCCACACTCTTTTCAAAGAGGAATGATACAAGACTGCAGCTTCTCGAGAATGAGTTGTTATCAGTGGCCCAAAGAGACATGACGATTGCCGAATATTTCCACAAGGTAAAGTCTATTTGCCGTGAAATTTCTGAGTTAGATCCTAGTGCTGCCATTGTAGAATTCAGGATAAAAAGAATAATTATCCATGGATTGAGACCCGAATATCGAGGCTTCGTTGCCGCTGTACAAGGATGGCCAACCCAACCATCACTTGTTGAGTTTGAGAATTTGCTTGCCGATCAAGAAGCTTTGGCAAAGCAAATGGGAGAGGTCTCGTCAAAAGGTGAAGAGGAAGCGCTCTACACCAAAAGTAAAGGCAGCTTCAAGCAGCGTGCTGGTGGAGGATCTAAAACAAATGGTGATAAGGTGAAAGGTCATCAAGGAGGAGGGAGTTCTCGACCAGGGGAAGCTCCAAAGTTTCACGGCAACCGTGGTCAGTCCCAAAACAATAAAATGTTTGAGGGCAAGTGTTACAATTGTGGAAAGAAGGGCCACATGGCGAAGGATTGTTGGTTCAAAAAGTCAGCAGAGAGTAATGTCGCCAGCTTAAAGGAGAAAATTGAAGATGATTGGGATGCCGTAGCATATCTAGCTATGGAGGAAGAATGGGACACAGAAGCATCATCTTGTTGGTGCTCAGAAAATGAGGTGTTGCTTGACTCGAGAGAGATTGAAGATACGTTGCAGGAGAAAATGGGAGACCAAGCTGCCCAAGTCCAATCGAGTCCATATAAGCTCAAGGAATTGCTTGATGGTGACGATGTCAAGCAAGAAATACCTAAAAGTCCTTGGCAAGCAGGTGTGTATGAACAACCAGGAGAAGTTAGACCTAGTGAAGTGGAAGTATCAACTCCACGATCACAACTAAGGAGGTCAAAGAGAACACGGAAGCCAAATCCTAAATACGCCAACGTAGCCATAGAAGAAGAAGCAGTTGAACCTAAGTGGCTCAAAGTTGGGAGAAGAGGTCAATACAGCGGAGCTAAATCAAATTTGGGATCCAGTGGCAAGGCCAAGATATGTGAAACCCATATCATGCAAATGGGTGTTCAAGATAAAGTGTTGTCAACCCAGCATAGAGAGAAGAATGAGATGGTGTTGAGGGGGAGTGTTAAAGAAATCAACCCCATCTCATTGAAAGACCTACACAAATCTAGAATAAAGAATTCTAGAATGTTCACTAAAGTTGGTAAGCTAGATTATCCAAGTAAGGAGTAGAAGGTTGTTTCTTAAGTTGGTGGAAGAGTCTAGAAGAATGGTGAGGTTTCCACCAACATGGAAGATTAGTGTAGATAATTATAGCTTAGGAAGTTAGTAGAATTATCTAGATATCTCTAGCATGATGTTTACATGCTTCTCCAAGGTTCCATCCATGCCTATAAAAGGAGAAGGCATCCACACCATTTAAAACAATCAACAACCAACCAACCAAGAAAGTAATCAAGTAAGAGTGAGAAGTAAGAGTAGTCTTGTAGGAGTGTGAGTGGTCTAGAGTGTGTCTCTAGAAAGTGAGAGAGTGTCATTGCTTCTCAAGTGTGTCCTTGATAATTTGTGTGTTGTAATATTTTGTGAGTGTAATACAAGTAATTTGTTTACTTGTGTTGTCTCTCCAACACTTGTGTTAGAGTTGTGTACTCTAAGTCTTTTTCCCAACAATTAACATTCTATAAACCCCGTAACTGCGACACAAAAAAAAGTGTGAAATCTCAGAACTTGATGATGACATTACGTGGATGATGAGATTGGCATGAAAGCTCCATGAAATCCGTATGGAACCCTACATGGTAATGAAATTTTGGCAACAGGTTCATTGGAAAACTTCTTTGTGTCGATCACATAAACCTGAAAAATTAATATACAAAGTTATACTAACTGGATAGCACTTCAACACATCTAAATGTGAATCAATTTAAAGAAAAATAATAAAATTTCTCGAAACAAGACTTGAAATATACTTGAGATATGTTGGTATCTTCATTGTGAACAAAAGTGATAACCCATCCATCATCTTCTTCAAGACCCCTTCGGTTTGGGACAAAAGAAGCTCCACTGCAAAAGCTGTTCTCCTCAAACATATGAGTTTCCACCTTTATTTCCTCTTCTAATTGGCCTTCGCTTATCTAGTAATCCATACAATAAAAGAATAAATAATAGTAGTCACATATCCATGCATAAAATTGCAGGAGAAAAATTAACTTGAAAAAATGTTCAGGCCTATTTAATTACCAAAGAAACATCAGCTGGTTCTTCAAAGTGTAGCTTGGCTAGACCACTGTATTTGAGCATTCCTGAAAGATATATAGCCATATATCATAACCATTAATGGTCTGAGAAGTGCAATTTAGAGAGTATTTAAGTTATTTTTGGGAATGATTAAGCCTAATTACCTGAGGCATAGCTTGCGACGGAATCAACCACTTGGGCGTAGCCATATCTATTTTTATAGCCGGACAAAGCACCGTTGATCATGGGAAAATCCATGGATAACCTTTTTCCAGTGAGATATCTCTCATTGACTTCCCCACTTTGCATGTTTAATCTCCATTCATAAGCATGAGAAAGTAAGTTTCCCTCATCTGGGGAGAAATCATTTTCTTTACTTGTACTTGTAGGCTTCAATTTTCTTGGCAACCACCCAAATTGATTCAATGTCATGTCAGGTCCTGGTATAACTGAGTCCAGAGCTTTACAACCCCACACTACAACCTGCTCTTCCCACAAACAAAATTAGATTCCAAATGCGGTATGGTTCGCAAGTTAATTGGAAGTCTAAAGCATGGGAAACAAAACTTACTTATTTGCTGACACACTAATATAAGTGGTCTCACATACAATGGCATGAACACCTCTATTAAAAAGCGTCTCAAAAAATGCGTCCCAGTTTTATGTATACAAACAACAATAATTGGAGATAATTCCTCCAAGAACATAGTGAAATTTCTAATGAAATTGCCAATTTGTTTAAGTTACCTCATCACCGTCTTCAAAACTATTGATGATGTGAAATGTGCAATTGGGTTCAACTTTAAACCAGTGGACTGAATCTGCATCTCCATAGCGTGGCATCACACCGATTCTTGCATATCCTTCATGATTGTACTCTACTAATCTGCATATCAAAACCAGCACATCAAGCAATATATATAACATTGCACACATGTTTTTATGGGGATATAATCAGAATGTGTACAGTGGAACTATGAAGGATGCATTACTTACGGGCCTCCGTTAACGAGTCTGTTTATGTCTAAAGTTAGAGGAAAATCCATGATTACATTATACCTGCAAGCAAATTATGCCCGATTTTCAGTTAATTAAGTTGCAAAGTTTGTCTTAGAGATTAACAAAATATGATCACTAGCTTTAGTACCTTTCTGTGACCCCTAATTCATGGCAAAGGCTGCACCTTTTGAGTTTGAGATCTACTTTGTGAATTAGTTCCTTTCCATCAGCTGAGTAAGGGGAAAATACGTGACACGTCAGAATTTCCGAATGTCTTCTTTGTTATTACTGAAGTCCTGGATTGTTTTTAAATGATATTTATGAAATGGGCAATGCTATATGTAACACTTATTCACTCTTTCTAATACAGATAAGTCTCACATACAATGGTAGGTCCATCTCTATTAAGGAGTGTCAACAAAACAATACCTGAAATTATTCCAATTTCCATAAATGGTTTTACTGCGTCAACTCCGAGAATGACCAGTTCCTCTGAGCCTGGAGCTCTCTGGAACATTGAAAAGAAAACAAAAGAGAACCAAGTATATGTGACGAAATCGAGAGATTAATTAGTATATAATTTAAAGGAATTGCTAATGAGACTTCAAAAATCACATTTTACATTTCAAAATTTCTCTAATTAGAAAGAAAACTACAGTTGTGAGGAGCAGAACAAGATTTTTGGAATGATAATAACGTTTATCCCTAATTTAAAGTGAAAGTTAAGGGCTATATATAGCCCTAATTACACACACACACACACCTTAGGGTGGCTGGTAAAAGGTCTGTTCCAAGCTCCAGAGACATCCCAGTTGCCTAAAGTTTCTAATGTAATGATGTCAATCTCTTGAGGTATGTGATTTTCAGCTATGGAGTAGAACTTCCCCGAATGTTCGAAAACATTGGTGTTGCTCAAATACTTGTTCACTCTGCCAAACCTCAACTGTAAGAAGCATCACAAATTAATAAGAACAAACTTATAATTATATCAGGTTATATATGTACTTTAAGTTGATAGATATGAAAAACTCTTAAAGGTTTTTTACCTTTTTTTTTTTTTTTTTTTTAACCCAAAGCGATAGATTTTCATTAAAACTATACGTTACAGAGAAACCTAAAACAGCCAAATTGTACACAACAGCCTAGACTACTGGAGAGGAGAAGAATCCTCGTACAAATTATCATGGTGAAATCTGGCGGTTCCTCGAACCACACGCACGGAGTAGACGAAACCCTAATAAGTTAATGAAAGAGACAGAGATTTTGAAATAAACTACGTTATAGAGTGCGAGTGCCTACCAAATTGAGCAGGTAAGCGGATAAAATAGCCGGCGAGTCGCCGCCTATGGCGGGGAGAAAAGATGGCTTGTTTCGCTGTGTTTCGAGCTTGAATGTTTCTGTTTCAACGTGTCTGTTGTTGTAGTGGACCGTCCAACCTCCATCACTGACGTCGCCGTCCCTACTAAAATATAAAGCATGTAGCATGCCTTCTCCTTCAATCCACAAGTGACTTGACTTTCCCAACACGGATGTTGTTGATTTCAATCCTCCAAATAGAGGGTTTGGCCCTACATAATATATAAATTGAAAATTTGCCACAAAACAAATATATAAATTGAAATATAACGCCATGCAGTACATGCACAAAATATTGAAATAATACAGTTGAGTGGTCACCAATTAGCTCCAGTGCTGGAGTGGTAGGGGAGCATCTACTAATAAAATACTTAGTATAATAATATAGTACTTAGCTTAACGTAATTAGTTTGCCAAGTTCATCTAGCGGCACCTATCTCAACTTTGTTAGAGAAGGTCATGAGTTCAAAGATCTAAAAAATAAAAAGTTAATTCTGCCGAAGTTAGCTTTCTGTGCATGTATAACCTTCTCTACATCATGTACACATAATTAAATGCATTGAACCAGAAAAAAAATCTAAGAGCGTTAAATATTATGTGATGTACGGCAGAATTTCGATACAGGTTAATGTTTGCCTTGAGAAATCCGCACAAAAAACACAGTAAAATGTTCTATCAATTACAATAAAATATTGTATTGATCTTACATCCTTATATTAACGAATAATATATAAATAGTCCTGACCATTTCTTATGTAGATACCCTCTGGAAAATCATCTGGGATTTTCCCTCTGATGCCGCTGGTGACAGCAACTTCTCCTCCCAACTCATCGACCGGACCGAAGTTGCTCTACATTAATCAACACAGTAAGTTACAAATGTAATTAACTTGAAATTTTGTACAACATTAATTTGTGAGAAACTAGCTACTGTAATGCCTGGAAGTGATAGTAAGCTACCTGAGATGGAAGAAACTCTTGATCGACGAATTCAAACATTGAATCTACCAAGAAGTCCAACACTTTGCCAGAAGTGTTCTTGAAAGTTTTTGTGACATCTATTTGCATGGGAATTACTTGTTCCATTTTTCCCATTATAAATGGCTGGATCTTGTTCTTTACATATAGTTGATCAAGTCAGGTATAAGATGTGTTTATAACATAAATATAGACACACACACACACACATATATATATATATATGCATTTGAATTATTGAATGAGATCAAGTACACTGCTCACCACGAAAGCTGAGGAGAGGGTGTTCAAATAATAAAGATTTTTAGAGGCAGAGGGCTTCTTCTTAAGAGCAGAGCATTTCAGTTGCAATGGCATACATGAAGATGCCATCTCTCTTTCCGCGTCCTTATCTCTCAGTGCGGCGGCTTACAACTATATATAGGAATAGGAACCTTCATGAAAAGGTTTGGACTAAGTTTATTTTAACAAAAAACCATTCTATAACTTTATTTAATGAAAATGAATTAAATTTTTAATGAAAAACCCTTAAATTTTAATAAAAAAGGACAAAAAACTTAAATTTTAATGAAAAGGACACAATTAAAAAAATAAAAATAAAATAAAAACCTGACGCGCGGGACCTTACTGTTTATGAAACTGAAAGCTGTTTATGAAACTGAACTATTTATGAAACTGCACTATTTATGAAACTGAACACTACTATACTATTTATTGGTCCAATTTCATAAATAGAGCCTAGTTTTTTGTCCACTTTCATAAATAGTGTCTAGTTATTGGTCATGTTTCATAAGACCCACTCCAACCCTGGGCTAGAACCTATAATTTCCCTCCCCCCCCCCCAAAACCCAACCCAACCCAACCCATGGCCTAAACAAAACCTAAAACCTAAAATTCATCCTGGGGCCAAATGCCGGCCCAAGTTTAGACCACAAATTGAGTGGGCCCTAGCGGGTGCGAGTGAAACACGAGCTGTGAAGCCCAGACGCCATAGCCAAGCGCCCAAAGCGCCACACGAAAGCCGAGGTAGACCCCACCCACGTGGGCGTGTCCCCCGGCTGTCAGTGGGTGTCGGTAGCCCAACGGCTGGATTTAATTGGACCGTTGGTTAATCCAACGGTCCACATTCAAATTTTTTTTTTAGTTTTATATTTATATATTTATTGAATCCAACGGCTTAGATCGAATATAATCAAATCTAACGGTAAAAAAGAAGATCTAACGGTCCAAATTTAAATCCAACGGCTAAAATAATTTAAAAAAAAAATTATTTAACTTAAAATTCACCCAAAAACTCTATAAATACCTATGTATTTGTCCAAACATCCACACAAAACTCACTTTTCTCCTACAATTCTTCCAATTTTCTTTCTACCATTTCTTCTCATTTCCAAATTTTTCAAGATGGCAAAAGAGCATGTTAGAGGTCGTAATTGGACCCTTAAGGAAGATATTGCTTTATGTTTGGCATGGGTTTCCATTAGCGAAGATGGTGTCGTCAGCACAAATCAAAATAAAAAGGTTTTGTGGGGTAAAACCATTGATAAGTTCCATGAAAACTCCAACGCCAGCCAAAGGGAAGCTGGTGGTGTTTATGATCGGTGAAAGGTTATCAACAAAGCGTGCACTTTGTGGAAGGGAAGCTTGGAGAGTGCTGAAGAATGCATGCCAAATCCATGTGTCGCAAGATGCCACAGCCTCAAGAACGATGGTTGGCTT
Organism: Cotoneaster glaucophyllus; assembly: GCA_036320875.1. NCBI lineage: Eukaryota > Viridiplantae > Streptophyta > Magnoliopsida > Rosales > Rosaceae > Cotoneaster > Cotoneaster glaucophyllus. The sequence continues at coordinate 5,834,741 of CM070073.1, read as the reverse complement.
GTTATGACTGCCCTTGAATTGGCCAGCCTAAGCAGTAGGACAATTCTTCCACTCCCAATGCATACAATCGAGACTTCCTATCATGCCAGGGAAGCCTCTTTTGTCTGCCTTGCGTAGAAGCCTCTTCAAGTCTTCACGATTTGGCTTGCGGAGGTATGTGGCTCCATATATAGCTTGAATTACCCGACAGAAGCATTTCAGGTTCTCAATAGCAGTAATCTCCGCAAGTCGGCAATACTCGTCAGTTGAGTCTGCAGAGCACCCATTAGCTAGCATCCGAAATGCAGATGTGAGATTCTGATGAGGTGATAGACTTTGTCAGCCTACAACATCTATCTTCCGTGCAAAGTAGTGGTCATGATCGACAATTGCGTTCAATTTGCTTTCAAAAAGCTCTCTCCTTATCCAAAACCGCCTCCGAAAATCATGAGCAAGAAATCGCGGACGCTTGATGAAATAATCTTTCATCATTTGGTCATGACACTCTTCTCTATCACGTTGCACAAATGAACGCCTGTGACAAAACCACGATGGTGCTCATATTGCATAAGCGAGTTTGCAAGTTCAGCTTCGGCGTTGATCATTTATGCGTCCTTAATGTCAAGCCTTGCTTGGTATTGTGCCATCTGCATTGCCCTGCTACGCCTTCTTCTATCACCCATTGATGAGATATTGAGGATTTTTAGGAAACAAAAACACTTTGAAAGTTGAAAGATTGGTGAATATAGAGGATGATTGAAGGTTGAAAATTTGTGTGATCAACTGATATTGGACCTATGTTTATATAGAGGATGATTGATGAAAGTTGTACTGTTGGTGAAAGTTAAAAGTTTGGTGAGTTTCATGTGTCGATTTAGTGATTTTTCAATATTTATCGGAATTTAAATATTTTTAGATTAAAATGTTCATAAAATTAAATTACGATGTTCTACATATTTTTTTTTAAGTTAATTTAAGAAAAAAATTAGCCTAAATTCATTCTTTAATAATCCTTGAGGCCATAAGAGTTGGAGCAAAAAAGCTATTTCTGGGTTAAAACCTAAATTTTTTGAGCTAAAAATTTTAAGTTTTAGGCCAAGGGTTGGAGATGGTCTAAATAGTGTCTAGTTATTGAATCCAGTTTGATAAATAATGTATAGTAATTGATACAGTTTTATAAATAGTGTCTCTTTTTTTGTCCGGTTTCATAAATAGTGTCTAGTTATTAGTTCACTTTCATAAATAGTGCCTAATTCTTGGTCATGTTTCATAAATATTGTCTAATTCTTACTCCAGTTTCATAAATAATGTATAGTCCAGTTTCAGAAATAGTTTCCACCTATTGGTTTAGTTTTAGAAATAATGCCTAATTCTTGTTTTCGTTTCATAAATAGTGTCTGCCTATTGGTCTAGTTTCATAAATAGTGTCTACTTATTGATTTAGTTTCATGAATAATGTCTACTTATTGGTGAAGTTATAAATAATGTTTAATTATTAGTTCAGTTTCATAAGGTTTGAAACTTAGACCATTTTTGGTTCTGTAAAAGCACCCATTGCACCGAAAACGATGAACCCAGAAGTGACCATTTAGATCAAAACCTTGAGAAGATTATGTTCTCAGTAATTATATTTAAAAAGTTGTTTTCAATTACCAAATTTAAATTTCGTCATACTTTATACATACCTACAATAATAAATGTAGCTCTCCATCCAATTTCTTGAGCTTGGGTGTCATCTTGGAGAAATTTTTCCTTGTGCCCGTAACACAAATGATATACCGCGTGTTATTATGTAAGTGGTGGAATTTTTTTTTTTATTATTAATTTTTTAATACAAGAATCTCACGACTTGTATAGAGAGTACCATCCTGTGTTCCAGGCATATTGAAAAGTTTCTTGTACTCATAACTACTATTGGGAAACAATACCACAAAAATAAAACTGGAAAATGTAATTCAATTTGAAGTATTTTTCTTATTCTAAGCAAAAAATAAAAAAAGAAATCTATTAATGTAGCTGACAATGGGATAAAAAGGTGGGAGAAAAAAATGGAGCGTGGAAGGGAAGGGGGTACACGCCTTAGCGCAAGTTGGGTTTTTTTTTTCTAAATTATTTTTTTGTCTTTATTATTAAATAAAGTTAGTAAGTGATTTTTTATTAAAATGTAAAAATTTGAAGCCGTTTTCATTAGTTTTCTTTATATATACAAGGGTGGATATGGGGACACACATTTTGACACATATTTGGACACCTATTTTAAAGGGCTCACTTCGTAATGTATCCTAATATCCGAATTGTCTATATTTTAACACATCATTCATAGATCATTCTTACAAAAAATTAGACAAAATTCAAAACTATTAAGACATTTAGCTGTAGTCAGAAAAATGGACGAATACGGTTCAACAAAAAATGCCAAAATTTAATTTAACGGTTATATGCTTTAGGATTTGAGTTTTTTTTTTTTTTTTTTTTGACATAACTTTTGAGGTAAGACATAAAAGATAGACAGTTGAATTGTTGAATTACATTACAAAGCAACATTCACAAAAACATGTGTCAAAAGCTGTTTTCCCAAATCATAACCTACATATAAATATATTGCATAATGACAAACTTATGATTAGTGGAAGCCAAACTTGTGATCAGGGGAAGACTGAAATGACTATGTGAGTCTTCTCGGTCCCGAAAATGATGGATAATCGTGACTTTCCACCAATTGTTTCCCTTTTAAAAAAATTAAAATAAATCCTAGTAATTATGAGATTCAATCAATCGATCAAATCTATAAAAAATTAAGAATTCCAAAATTTATGGGATCCTATATTTACATATATCGCGGATTATGAGACTAAGAAATAAAAAATAAAAAATAATTTCTACAATAAGAATTTGTGCACACTGCACATATTTTTGTGAATTGTATTGAGTAGTGTGAAGGGAAATAATGTACCTCATAAATTCAGACATACAAAAGCAATGTATCCAAGAAATTGAGCAAAAATAATGTATGCATCCATAACACATAAATATCATATGCGTACATACTGAATTTACAAAAAAAAAATTATGACTAACATTGTATTCAAAATTAAAAAAAAAAAGAAAGAGAAAACTCAAGGGTACATTTAAAAACTCAAGGAAAATAATGTACATTATACCACATCGTTTTATAGACATGCATATGTGGGTACATAAAATGCAGCAACCAAAAACCACTTTGCATAATATTCTCCAAAAACCTTGTACCCATATAAATATGTAAAACGAATTTGAACCAACCAAAACATATTGTAGCAATAGATATTAGAACGAAATAACATGTAGATTAAAATTGTACCCATGAAATATGTGTAGCCAACCATACATATTAGATAATCAAGACTAACATATAACAATAAAAGGAAAAGAAAAAATAAAAAGAAGAAAAGAAGTTGACTGCATGATGGTGTCGTGTAGGCGTGCTGCTGCTACAGTTCACACATAGCCTGCTCACTCTACAGTATCTACATGTTTGCATCAACCGAATTCCTTGACAAAACGATGTCTGCATGCCTTGCATATGCCACACAACTCTCACAAGCTAATTTGTATTTTAATCACAATAGATTTCCATCATATATACATTGGATCAAGTTAGCAACGGAGAAAATTGGGTTTGGGGTGTTGTAGATGCCGGAAGTGCATAAGGAAAGAAATAGAAGGGAGGAGTTAGAGTGGATTTTCATTGTTTTAAACTTGCACATATTTTTTATTTTGCCTAAAATGCAGGACATGGATGAGATTTCAATTATAATGACGTGTAATCTTTTAAATACAAAAATGATGACATGGAATAACTCGAACGACCTTGATTGAAATAGAAGAATATGCAATATGAAAATCAAGTTGTGAACCTATTTTTCCTAAGAATAATGTTAGCGAGACCACCTTTTTAGAACCATATCTTTAAACTATTCGACTTGACAAGCGACATGTACATGCCAAGTCATTTAAATATTTAATACATTCAGATAAATTTATTAATGAACGTGGTATGTTCACATCATTTATTACGTCAGATGGTCACCAATATGATTTAAGAATGTTGTCTCCTTAGTATTTTTTTAAAAGAAAAAATGAAAAAGAAATTTAAGCATTAATCTATTCATTTGTCTACATAAAATGAGTGGTGTCAAATATGGCACATTATTTTTAGACAATTATGTCAGAATATAATAAACTTGTGAGCCAAGACGAAGGCAACACCAGCTTAATCGACCGCCAATCTTAATCAGTTTCAAAAGCATAATAATCTAAGGATAAGTATAAAGAAAGAAAAATACGTAGCGATTGGTCATTGGATATTAATCTTTATCTTAGCATTGGATTATGGGAGTTTTAACGAAAAGCTCACGGTACTGTTCACTTTAACGAAAAACCACATTTTTACACTAAAAAGTCAAACTTGGTACTATTCACTTTACCTTTTATTTTGTCCTTATCGTTAAAACTCAAAGTTTTCATGTCCTTTTCATTAGTTTTTCTTTGGATTAATTAGTTGTTCAAATCAAAAGATGAATATTCGTTTGAGCTTAAAAGCATCTTTTCTTCTTTCCTCGAAAAGAAAAGAAAGCATCTTTTCTTGTCTAATGCGTTTGGATTAGTGGTTAAAAGCTTTGGAATATGCTGGAGAAACAAGCCAAATGGCTGACAACGGCAGGCTTATTTTATACGAAAATTACAAAATGATGACAGCTCGTATGTAACCTTCAGCAAGTCAAACAGGGACATTTTGAAAAGTAGACAAGTCAACAACTTCGGCCTCTAGGGAAGCACATGGACATTTTTAATAAAAATGTGTTGACTTGTATTGGGATTCTTAAGATTGAAAGATTCTTATTATCTTGGATTTTTTAGTTTGGGATGTATTTCTTGGAATCAATTGTATTTATTCTTTTCTTATTATGATAAGATTGTATATGATTATATATATACCTCTGATTAAGAAGAATACAAACCATATTGGAAAGCATTATTTCTTCTTAGCACCAAAGCCGAGTTAGAGGGAGAAAAAAAACCGAGACCTAATTGGGTTGGTATTGCCGTGCTCAGCACACTTTTGTTGTGCCTTTGTTCCGACGTAAACAACGAGCAACTTAACGTCGTTGCTGTCCGAGTTTCTTATCATGTTCTTGATCGATTGCAGCGAGCGATTCAACATTGTTACTGCCCACGTTCCTTCAGTTTTTTGTCTTCGTGTTCCATTACTACGCTGCAGGCTCTGATTTGCACCGACAACAAGGCAGATGGCTGAGAATGAGACTGGTTCTATGATTGTCCCTGCTGCTGCTCCAATTATGGTGCAGTCGGATAATTCTAGTTTCAACATTGGTATGGTATTGGATGAGAAGAATTATGATTTATGGGCGCCTCTTATTCAAATCCATATCGCTGGAAGGAAGAATATGGGGTATCTTTGTGGGTCTATTAAGGCACCTAACGAATATGATCCTAAATATGATGATTGGTTCTCTGAAGATCAAAGAATTAAGAGTTGGCTATTGTCTTCAATGAAGTCGGAGATTATGAAATGGTACATTCGGTTATCTACTTCGAATGAGATTTGAGACATTCTTAAGACTGCCTACTTTGATGAGAATGACGAGGCTATAACTTATTCTTTGAATCAGAAGGCATCATTTCTTAGTCATAATAGCCGACCTTTGGCTACGTATTTCAGAGAACTAACTGAGATTTTCCAGGAATTGGATCACTTTAATAAGGTGTCCATGGAGTGTGAGAATGACATTCAAACGTTTCATAAATCCACTGAGAGACAACAAGTCTATGTGTTTCTTGGTGGCCTCGATGATGTGTTTGATCAGGTTCGTGGAAAAGTGTTGCGGAATGATCCCCCGCTTGGGCTTCAGGCCTCTTATGCCTATGTTTGCCGTGAAGCTGATAGAAATGAAGCAATGAAGATGGAAGTTGACAAGAATGAAGCTGCTGCCGTGGTAGCAAAGACTCGTGGATCTTCCTCCGGTCGGACCGAGCCAGGTCACAAAACCGGCCAGGACAAACTAGCCTTAGCCAAACAAGCCAGCACCGTCCCCAAGGTAAGTGCCAACACTGTGGCATGACGGGGCACTCCAAGAGCCACTACTTTGAGCTAATTGGATATCCCGAGAATTGGGATAAGACTCGTGATCCTCGCTGCAACAAATCTCGAGCCTCCGTTGCAGAAACCAAGAATGATTCAGATCAAATAGCGGACAAGGCCTCTGACATGAATGCTGTGACAGGTAGTAATGATGGTAAGACACTAAATATTTCCACTCCTGTTACGAATAATACATGGATAATTGATTACAGAGCTACTAAACATATAACTTGTGATTCTAGACAGGTTTCATCCCTAAAAACCTTCACACAAACCATGGTCAATGTTGCTAATGGGGATGCTGCCCCGGTTATCGGGGAAGGCACGGTTACCCTTTTTGATACCATGAAACTTGACACCGTTCTTGTGGTTCCCTCTTTAAATTATAATTTGTTATCTGTTGCCCAAATAACCATTGCCTTACACTGTTTGGTTATTTTTTTTTTGCCATATTTTTATGTTTTTAAGGACATCCGGACTTGGAAGACGATTGGTTATGGTATTAGACGAGGGAAGCTTTATTACCTATAGTTGACTACCAGTAGTTTTGGCATGTTGACTCAAGCTCTCTCCTTAGAGGATTCTCAAAGGGATACTAATAAAGTGTCTGACGTCTGGATGTGGCACCGACGCCTTGAGCATGCTTCTTTTGGTTATCTGCATAAGTTATTTCCTAGTTTGTTTGTTAAGAACGATGTTTCTTAATTTAAGTATGATGTTTGTGATTTGGCTAAAAGCCATCGAACTTATTTTCCTCCAAGTTTAAATAAAAGTTATGTTCCTTTTATGATTGTACATTCTGATGTGTGGGGTCCCTCGTAAATAGCTATCTTGGTGGTGCTCACTGGTTTGTCACTTTTAGTGACGATTGTACAAGAATGACTTGAGTTTGTTCGTTAAAGTTGAAAAACGAAGTAAGTTCGGCCTTTCAGAAGTTCCATAAAATGGTTGATGTGCACTACAACATGAAAATTCGGGTTCTTCGAAGTGATAATGGCGGAGAGTATGTTAATACAGAACTTCATTCCTTCCTTGATATGCATGGTATTGTTTCGGACCACGTGCCCATATACTCCTCAACAGAATGGGGGTTGCCAAACGGAAAAATAGACACTTGTTAGAAGTGGTTCGTGCCTCGCTTATTAAGGCACATATTCCTCTACATTATTGGGGTGAACCACTCACATATGCGGCCTATCTTATTAATCGTCTTCCTTCTCGCACTTTTGACTTCCAGACACCGTTTTAGACCCTTATGGCTCAAACTCGCTACCCACCGATTCTGAATCTTTCCTCACGAGTCTTTGGGTGTGTTGCCTTTGTTCACCTTTATCCTCCACAATGAACAAGTAAACTTGAGCCTTGAGCCCTCCGTTGCGTGTTTTTGGGTTATGCCTTTACCCAAAAGGTATATCGTTGTTATCATCCTCCAACTAAAAAGATGTTTATAAATCCGGATGTGATTTTCCATGAAAAGGAAATATTTTTTCGTTCCTCTGAGTCCTCACTTCAAGGCGAGTATCGAGGTGATGAAGTTCGATTTTTTTATTGTTTCCCTACGGCTGGAAATGAGCTGCATGAAGAACAACTGTTATATTTGGAGTTCACAGCCTCTGGTGATCAACAGGCCATTAAACAGCAGCCCACTAACTAGAAGGTGACTGAATAGCAGCCCACTGACCAGTGGGCCATCGAACAGCAACCAGCAAACCATGAACCAACCACTTGGCATGGGAAGGGAAATCAGCCCACTGGTTTTGGGCTTGAAAATGAGCAGCCCATGGTTTTAAATGAAACCGAGCGACAACAGCTATCACATGATTCTTCCCCAGAGGATGTCTCATGTAAGAATATGGAATCGTCTTCTGTTAGTACGCATAACCAATCGTCTTCTACACCGGATGCATCTCCACTTCGTCACCCTTGCAGAGCGTATTAACCGAGGTATTCCTAAATCCACTTACGAGGCATATTAGTATTCCATGAGTGAACCAATTTCGGATTCAAGAGTGAGATATACATTAAAAAAAATTATGTGTCTACCTGTCACCTGTCTAAATCAAATAAGTCATTTGTGCATCAATTATCTACTGCATATATTCCTAACAATGTGCAAGAAGCCTTAGCAGATTCCCACTAGAAAGATGTAATGAACGAGGAACTGAGATCGTTGAAGAAGAATGCTACCTGGGAAATAACTGACTTGCCAGCCAAAAAGAAACATGTGGGATGCAAATGGGTCTATACAGTAAAATACAAAGCAGATGGAACAGTGGATCGCTTTAAAGCAAGATTGGTGGCAAATGGATATATACAGAAATATGGCATCAATTACACTGATACATTCGCACCAGTGGCCAAAATCAATACAGTTCGTGTTCTACTATTCCATCGGGGTGGAATGATTCGAACATGGGGAAACAAAAAGTGTGTAGGCTTGGGAAATCATTGTATGAATTGAAGCAGCCTCCGAAAGCTTGGTTTGGTAGGTTCACTAAGTCCATGAGAACATTCAGTTATAGACAAAGTAATTGGGATCACACATTATTCCTGAAACACCAGAACGGAAGGATTAAAGCTCTCATTGTATATGTGGATGATATGGTGGTTACCGCTAATGACCCCATTGAGCAAGCAGCCTTACAGAAATATTTGTCCACGGAATTCGAAATGAAAGATCTCGGTTCTTTAAAATATTTCCTTGGGATTGAAGTGTCAAGATGCAAGTCCGGGATATTTCCGTCACAAAGGAAGTACATCTTTGACTTGTTGGAATAAATCGTTATGTTGGCATGCAAGCTGGTGACTACTCCGTTGGCAGAAGGGACGAAGTTGGGTATTGATCCGAACCAGATACCGGTTGATAAAGGGAGGTATCAAAGGTTAGTGGGAAGATTAAAGTATTTGGCTCAGACTAGGCCGAATCTTGCTCATGCATTAAGTGTAGTTAGTCAATATATGCACAATCCAGGAGAACAACATATGAGTGCCGTTATGAGAATATTGAGTTACTTGAAAGAAAGTCTGGGTAAAGGAATTATGTTTCGGAATAATGGGCATTTCAGAGTTGAGGGTTATACGAACGCTGACTGGGCATGATCGACGGATGATAGGCGTTCAACATCTGGATATTTCACCTTTGTTGGGGGAAATCTAGTAACATGGAGAAGCAATAAGCAAAATGTAGTAGCAAGGTCAAGCGCATAAATCAAATATAGAGGTATGTCACTTAGTATTTGTGAAATCTTGTTGCTTAAGTTTATGTTACAAGATTTAGGGGTCAAACATACTCAGCCAATGAAGTTATTCTGTGACAACAAAGCGGCTCGTGATATTGCTCATAATCCAGTGCAACATGATAGGACCAAACATATGGAAGTTGACAGGTTCTTCATTAAGGCGAGGTAGGACAGGTAAGGTAATTGAGGTTCCTTTCATAGGAACTGAAGACCAAGTAGCAGACATTCTCACTAAGGAGGTTTCTAGCGACAAGTTCTCGAGGTTTCTAGACAAGTTGGGGCATGTGCGACATATATGCACCAACTTGAGGGAGAGTGTTGACTTGTATCGGGATTCCTATTATCTTGGGTTTCCTAGTTTGGGATGTATCTCTTGTAATCAATTGTATTTATTATTTCTTTATTATGATAGGATTGTATATGATTGTATATATACCTCTAATTGAGAAGAATACAAACCATATTGGAAAGCATTCTTTCTTCTAAATGTATTTCAAAACAAAAATATTGAAGTGTTTTTAATTATCTTAAAATCAATTCTAAACAAATTTATATTATTTGAGGGAACTCGAGTACATTTACGAGCGGACATATTTCTAAATCCTAAAAAAGAGAAGGTTATTCTTTACCAGTCATATTTTATAGAGAACTTTAATGAAAAGCTTCTAGTACTGTTCATTTTAACGAAAAACCACATTTTTACACTAAAAAGTCAATCCTGGTACTATTACTTTACCTTTTATTTTATCCTTATAGTTAAAACTCAAAATTTTCAAACACTTTTCATTAGTTTTCCTTATTTCATAATCACAAAATTTAACCGGTGGCTACATTGAAAGTTACCAGTATTACATTGATCTGGAGGTGTTCTAAAATCTAGTAGAGGGATCTCTTTATCAAGATATTACAAGAAACCTTCCACAAAGGGTTCATGATTATCAAGTGTAGCTGTGAAATCTAGCTAGAGAGACTTTACGCTAGTTATTGTCAATAGATGTGAACTCACCCAGCTTTCGATTAATCAATCGGCCATTTTTTTGAATCCCAACCCTAAAAAAACCAACGAGTCACACACTAAGCATATCAATTATATCAAATGATTAATCGAATTTTTATTCAACCTTATAGAATTGCTCTTCTGGTTGAGAGCTTTATCCGGATACTTAGGCCATCTCCAACCGAAGGGTCCAAAGGGTCAGAGGGCCGAAAATAGCCCTAAAACCGTCTCCAACTGAGGGCTAGGCCAGAAGGCCTCGGGAATCTGGGAGGGCCCCACGGAATTTCAAAGGGCCAAAGGGCTGGCTATTTTTTTTTTTTAAAATTTCCTATTGCTGTCGGTTATAACCGACAGCACTAATTAAGGTTTTTTTAATACTGTCGGTTATAACCGACAGTAATAGTTATTCAAAGGAATTTTTTTTTTTAATTACTATTAGTGTCGGTTATAACCGACACTAATAGTTTGAAATTTTTTGAATATAACGGCTAGTAGCCGTTGTATTAAATTTTTATATGAATTTAAACTTTTTTTTTTCCTTTTTTTTTGCCTTTTCATATGAATCAAATTTTGTTTCATATTTTTTTTTCAATTCTATTTTACAAAATTTGTTTCAATTTTTTTTAAATTCTATTTTTTTCCCTATAACTTCTATTTTACAAAATTTGTTTCATATTTTTTTTAAATTCCATTTTTTTTCCTATAACTTCTATTTCACAAAATTTGTTTCATATTTTTTTTCAATTCTATTTTTTTCCTATAACTTCCTAGGCCATTATACAACATTAAATTAAATTAAGTAACATGAAACAACATTAAACAATATGAAACAACATTAAATAACATTAACCAACATAAAAATTATACAACATAAAAAAAACATTTAACAACATGAAACTTAAACAACATTTTTAAAAACATTTAAGTTGTAGTTTTAAAATAATAAATTATGTTTGGCCCTCGGTTGGAGACGGTTTTTTGTGACAGGGCTAAAACGAGCCCTCTGGCCCTCGGTTGGAGACGGAGGCAAATATGGTTATGTACTGTTCATTAAAATATTAATATCTTGGAGAATCTTGGAGGGCCAGAGTGCTCAAACGAGCCATCTGGCCAACCATCGGTTGAAGACGATTTTCAGGCTATTTGTCGACCCTCTGGCCATCTGAACCCTTCAGTTGGAGATGGCCGTACAGTCATTTCTGCAGACTTCAGTGGCAGCACGCCCTACTTCTGAACAGCCGTTCTTCGTAACATTGCTTATTAATATTCTTTACATTTTTCCTTACTTGGGCCTAAAGGAAGGGATTTGAGTACCCCGTTTGTGCTGTTTAGCCAACTGGGGCAAGGACAAGCCCAGAGTCCGAGACCCATTTGCTTGTCTATACGAGGGAATCTCCATCGCAATACAATTGTTGGCATATTTACTTAGGATTCAAGAAAGTTATGAATCCGGAAAATGAAAGAATGAACGGGTCTATCACGAATATAATTGATATGATTCTTAGTTTTCAGATTTCGAATTTTAATAATATTTCATGTGTTAGTGAACACAAAAGAAGAGGGGATTCAAAATTATTCAAACCCTCATGCTTTAGTAAATGCATGAACGTCAAGAATCAAAATTAAACCATAAGGAAACATGTGATTATGGTAAAGTACAAACCAGTAGACAAATACTCATAGACATAACTTGGATCTCGAGTTGAGTAGGGTGAATGGTGTATACACTTGCATTCTTTCTGTCATTATCTTTTTACAAGTTTTATCAGAAATTATTATTAGCATTTCATAAAGTTATCTTATACTTCTAACTCTTCTATATTTTAACTAAAGAAGATTCCATGATTACTTTTTAGAATGTCAAACAGCATTGTTGATCCAATTAGTCATAACTTCACCTGCAAATAAATGGTAATTCGTGGATTGCCTTGATGGACATGATCTTCATATAACACATTTCTTGACTTTAAACCATCCATCTTTTTATAGTGTAGCTTAAACTAATAATATCAATTCTGCATTTACAATTAAATTGTTGGAAATTATATATAATAATTATTATAATATTTCATTATAAAATATGAATGAAAAATAGCAAGGGCAGCCATTCCATTAAGTGATGTGTCTTTTAATGGGTATTACTTAATTGCCCCTAAAAAGATACATTTCTTCGGCAACAAGTATACGTAGTTCTACAAAAGCTCAAGAACTATTGTCTTTTAAGATAAAGAATTAATAGAAGAGTTTCTCCAATATTTTTTATTCTTTGTTAGTCAAATTTCGAATCGTGTCTTGAGAGTTCAGGAATATATAAAGTTCGTCAGAGTTCGAAGTTTCAGTGCTTCGTCTTCGGATTATAGATTGCTGAATCGTAGGAGATGGTCGCCTACTGAACTACAAGCACAAAGTAGAGGCAAAATTCTGTCTTTAGGACATTGCATTTATGCTAGCCTCAGTATTCTAGTTTCTGGAGTTTTCTTATTTTTTCTCTAATTGTTTATATTAATCTTATAGACATTTGATATTGTAATTTTCTTTATGATTATTATCAATGAATTTCATGTGCTATTTTTTATTTTCTAATATTCTTCTAACATAAATTTCATGTTATATCGCACCATAGTTAACTTTGGATGTCCGTCCTTCGCATGCAAGTAACTATCGTCGGGAGACTAACCATACAGGGAAGCGTGATTCTGTGATCCAATGAAAATTAGTATTTACCAGTTGACCTGAAACTTTGATTTGTCAATGTAATCGGTACAAAGAGTGGTACATTACATGTTATTAAATAAATTGTGGGATATATGTGTTAAAAAGTTAATAATTTAAAAAATAAAATTTCTCAACATTTATTTAAAAATACGTGATGTGCTACTCGTGTTCCGGTCACAATAAAAAATTTATCGAAACTCTTGAAACTCTCCAGTTGCATGTTTCGTGTGCACGTTACACGTGTCATGAGAGTGACATAGCACGTGAACGTCTTTGTAAACCCTGCGGTGATGGCATCAAAGGATCGCATGCCCCAAATAATGGAAAAGGATTGGAATCAAATGGCCCAAAAAAGGTTTAATCAAATGCCCTTAAGCCCAGGTCACAGGTCCCACTGCATAGTAGGGACCAAATCAAAATTATAACATCCCTACCAAACCAAGAATATTTTTCTTGTCTGTTAGGTAAAATACCCAAGAATTTTCGTTTTGTCTGGGAGTTGGAAAATGAGTCATGTTCTCCTAAATTTTTCATTTTTTTATTTGAAAAATTTGTGATGATCAAATGCGTATTAGACACAAGATAATTTGGAGTTTGATGGACTTTACTTGCTCTAAAATTCAAGTGTATCCAATCAATTCTACGAAAATCTTGTGATATTCAATTATGACTTTTTGTTAGTCTACAAAAACTTAGGTGTGTTTAAATGTCATTAACTATAGGGGATTTTAAAAAATCATGGATTTTGATAGACATTGAGTGATTTTTTAGTAAATATTTTGTCATATCAAATCTAACCTCTCCTCTTAAGATTTTGATGAATGTCATTCACCAGCGCGTCGCCACCACCTTATCATGACCATCTTCTCCAATCACACCGTCACCATTGTCACCACTCTATGCCCATGAGAGCATCGTCACCACCATCACTTGGCATTTCCACCACCTCATACGAACATTTTGTCATAATCATAATCACCATTTAAATAATGAAAAATCTAAGAATAGCAATGTTTATTATGAATTGCTCATTTAAAAAAGAGAACTTTAATGAAAAGCTTCTGGTATTGTTCACTTTAACGTAAAACCACATTTTTATACTAAAAAGTCAATCATGGTACTATTCACTCTACCATTTATTTTGTCCTTATCGTTAAAACTTAAAGTTTTCAAGTCATTTTCATTAGTTTTTCCTTTAAAAAACCCATGACAATCCACATAATTATATTTAAATCCATGATAAATGTCCCACAAACTCCATTAAAATTCAGGTAGAATTCAATCAAAATCGATATGCATTATATGAAAGTCAAGTAAACTCCCTCAATTCATGTATTTTAAACTCTACAAATATTCATCAAATATTATATACAAATTAATGTACAATATCAACTGTAATAAAAAAAAATATATGAATTTTAAAAGTTGAAGGCTTTACCTACATGCAAATATTATTTAAGTAGAAACTCAATCAATGTGCAATAAAATATGCCTTTAGACGTTTCGATTTGGGTCTGCCACCAATTATATAATGCAGAATGGCATAAGTTGCCAAATGATGTGGCCCTGCATTTACGAATGCATACTCATGCGTAGTATTCTCCTCAAAAACACGGTCTGATATACTAAAATGTCATAATATAAGTAGTTGAAATACTTTTTCAAGTATTCAAATACTTATTATGACATTTAATACGCTGATACGTATTTTTGGCTCATTAAAAAATTTCGTACCATAAAAAATCTCCCTTTTTATCCTCAAGAAAATTAAAGTACGTGCGAAATTCTGCACCCTTTTACTTTTCTCCTTTTTCCCTTTTTCTTTCTTTATACTCTCATAAATAAATCTTACAAATTATTAAATTTGTTCATATATTTTATCATCTCATTTAGTCATTTCCTCTAGAAATCAAATTCAAAATATGAGATCCAAGTAATCGGAAAATATACAATCCCATGTTGCATTATTTAAAGAAAAACAAATCCTATATCTTTCATCTACTTATTAATATTTTAATGTATTTAAAATCAATGTGTATTATTGTCACATCGGGAAGAAGTCAATATTGATCTAAATACTCATTTTATGGTGCTTCAGAGTGTATAATATTTTGAATGTTTTAACTGTTAAAGTTTTCAAAAAATTACAAAAAGTCAAAATTATTTTGTTGAGGGAGATTTTAATATGGAAATTGAAGCCAAAACGGGGAAGAAAAAAAAAAAAAACCAATTAAGTTTTTAGTCATAGATTAGGTTGCATTAAAAAGAAAATTATTAACTACCAAAAAAACCAAAAGAAACTTAATAAATTTATTATATTTGGTAGTTATGTATATTTAAGCCATAAATAAAACTTTATGGAATTCCCAAAGGATGAAGCTTCTACCAACTGAAAGCAATGCAACGCCGCAAGCAACCAATCAATCAGAGAATAGTCGCCGTCTGGCGTCTTCTAAAACTCGTGTGAATGACAAACTAATTAATCAGTCTAATCTCTCGTTTTCCTGTCAACCAAGGCAATTAGGAGGTGCCCTTTTTGTAAATATTTAAGACAAGAAAGTGTGTAGCTTTGGCAAATTGGAAAGACAAGTCAATGAAAATCTCACAGCTTCCCGCATCTCGGTAAGGCCATTGCAGAAGGAGAGCGAAGAAGCTCGGCAGCTTTTCTCTGAAAGCAAAGGTATTCCCTTGAACCCATTAAGCTATTCTGTTTCTTTTAGGGAGAAAATAACTGTTTGGTTGCTGAGAAAGTGTGGGAATTGGAAGGAAACGTAAACCAGGCTATGAATGTAATGTTAGAACCGGAACTTGGTTACAAGCCAAACCCAGTTTGTAGAATTCCGAACAAATTTGGAATCTTCATTTTTGCTTCTCTCTCTCTCTCTCTCTCTCCATTCAATCTGTTTTTGTCTCCATTTCTGTATTTGTTTACTTTTAAATAGTTGCAAAATTATCAGAATTTAATGGGTTTATCATAGTTTAATGGATTTTTTTGTAGAAGTTTGAAGAGTTCTTTGTGGTTTGCTTGGTGGAAATCGGAAGATGTCAGCTGTAATAGATAATTCAAATTTCTTGAATTTAATTTGATTGTTTTGGAAATTAAGAACTGCAAGGATTGCTGTCTAATTGTTGATGAGCAGCTTAAATTTCTTGATTGGTTTATATGGAATTCTTCAACAATTAGTTGCATGTGTTTGTTTTTAAGGTATCATATTAACTGCATTTGAGGACTGATTGAAGAAAGCATTCAATTTTTTCAGCAATTAGGAAAATAACCATCTCTTTAATAATTACAGTTTGTGATTGTGGAACAGGAAATGTGCAGGGTGGATTATGTTTTTTGACAATTTTGTCGAAAGTTGCCCAATAATTACTAGAGCGTGTCTCTCAAAATGGGTCGGGAGCTTTTGTCTATGTATCAAGCCAAAACGAGGAGATTGCAGTGGATTGTGGGAATGTTGTTTGCTGTGATTTTAGTTGTCTGGCATCTTGAATTTCCCTATGGTACTTTCTCATTGTCTATACTCTCTACTGCAAAGGTTCCGGTAGAGGGGAAAAGTCGCTTCCAAGCTGGGGATTCACCATCTGATTCTGAGGTGGTTGGTAATATATCGCTTTCTAATGATGTGAACAACACTAGTAAGTATGGAACTCACGAGATAGGTAACGATAGTAGGACCTCGGGTTTTGTATTAGAAGGAAGTGAGGGCTCAAACAGAACTTTAGAAATTGATGAGGATACAGGTGAAGATCAGGAGGAGCCATCTGATACTTTTGTAAAGCAAAATAGTACTTTCATTGTGAAAATTGTCAACCCCTTGGAGACTGACGTTGCACAAGAGCGGCGTAAACAATTCTCTTTTGAAAAGCAAAATACTACTGAGACTACTTTTTCAGAAGGCGGGACTAGGAGTGAAAATAATACTGCAGATGAAGTAGTGAATCCTACTGCTGGTTTTTCAACCACTTCACCTGCATCCCCGATGATAAATTCATCACCTATCACAGCTCCAGCAATTATTGAAACAAACATTGGAGCACCCCCTATAGCTGTTGGCTCAAATGTGACTTTGGTTCAGAAAGATCTAACAACCTCGTCTCAGAAACCCAAAAAGTCTGAGCAATTGCAGAGTGACCTCAACCAAACAGAACAAAGTTCTTCAATGACTAGGGTCCCCGAAGTGAACAAAGAGCCAGAGGGTCCAGCCTTGGATGTATATTCAATATCTGATATGAACAAGCTGTTGCGTAAGAGTCATTCCTCGTACCATTCAGTGGTACGTTTTAAAGATTAGATTTATGCTATTTGAATCTGATTTAAGTTTTTCTTAAAATGCTTCAACCCTTTGTTATTATTTTTCACTCTTTTTTTTATGTTTTTTGTTGTTTTTGGTCAGAAACCACTATGGTCTTCACCGGCAGACCGACAGTTGCAATATGCAGCATCACAGATCGAAAATGCACCCCTTATAAAGAGTGATCAAACTCTTTATGCTCCACTATATAGGAATCTTTCCATGTTTAAAAGGTAAGTCAATGAAACCATTATATGTGTGAATTCTTACAGTACAGTCTCGTTTAGAAGTTATTGTGAACAAGACAGGCTTGTTCCACAAAAATGTTCTTACTGAAAAACATTTGATGATATCTGTCATAAGCTGGTAACTTATTGGATAGGATCAAATGAAAGTTTTGGCGTATGCATTATCTTGCAATGTTAGTCGTTACTTTTTTCATTTAAAAACATCATAGTTTTTCTACAAATTTTATAAACTGCATGTGTCACTATTCAATTAATTATTCCTCTCAAGTAAATTCTCATCTAATTTGCAGGAGCTACGAATTAATGGAGAACACTCTTAAAGTATACGTATACAGGGAAGGACAAAGACCCATATTACACTCTCCATTTCTCAGGGGAATATATGCTTCCGAGGGATGGTTCATGAAGCTGATGGAAGCTGACAATAGATTTGTCACTAAAAACCCTCAGGAAGCCCACCTGTATTACTTGCCTTTTAGCTCTCGAATGTTAGAGGAAAGGTTATACGTGGCCAATTCACACAGTCATAAAAATCTTGTACAATATTTGAAGGACTATGTGGACATGATTGCTGGGAAGTATCCTTTCTGGAACAGAACTGGAGGAGCCGATCATTTTCTTGTTGCTTGTCATGACTGGGTATGCTTTTCATGCTTCCTGTATAGTTTGATTTGCGACTTTCGTAAGGGTATTTATTTTTAATTTATCTCTAAGTAGCATTTAAATTCAAACTGCAGATAGTTTTGAGCACGTTAAATCAGTATATTTTCTAATAAAAGCTACTTCTTCAGGCCCCAACAGAAACAAAGGAAATTATGGCTATGTGCATAAGAGCCCTCTGCAATGCTGATGTCAAAGAAGGTTTTGTATTTGGCAAGGACGTGTCTCTTCCCGAAACATACATCAAGAATGACAAGAAGCCTCTCAGAGATCTCGGAGGGAATCATCCTTCCAAGAGGCCAATACTCGCTTTCTTTGCTGGAAACATGCATGGCTATGTTAGGCCAATTCTGTTACAGCATTGGGAAAACAAAGATCCTGACATGCAGATCTTCGGTCAATTGCCTAAAGGAAAGGGAAATAAGAACTACATCCGTCGTATGCAGAGCAGCAAGTACTGTATTTGCGCAAAAGGTTATGAAGTGAACAGCCCGCGAGTGGTAGAGGCCATTTTCTACGAGTGTGTTCCGGTGATCATATCAGACAATTTCGTGCCTCCATTTTTCGAAGTACTGAAGTGGGAGTCGTTTGCTGTTTTCGTGTTGGAGAAGGATATCCCGAATTTGAAGAACATACTCCTTTCGATCCCGAAGAAGAAATATCTACAGATGCAAACGAGGGTGAAAAAGGTGCAACAGCATTTTCTGTGGCATGCTAAGCCTGAGAAGTATGATATTTTTCATATGATACTGCACAATATTTGGTACAACAGACTCCATCAGATAAAACCCAATTGACAAAGTAACATTATAGTCATGTAAATTCTGTATTTTCATTTAGTTTTTTAATTTTTTAATTTATTATTTAATTTTGGTGTTGGAGTAATGGAACCCTCTTGGAAAAAAGTGAAATAACAAGGAAAAGAAGCAGGTTGCATTTGAAATTTCAGAAGTTTTTGGTTTCATGAATTGTTATTAAAGTATCAATATATTGTGTATGCAAAGGCAGAGAAAAGATTGTTGTTTGTTCCCTCTCTTTCCCACTCTTCTTGTCATTCTGCATATATACCGACCACATGTCGCCACGGCCACCACCACCCACCATCATCATCGCCATCACATATCGTTGTCTCTACCGTACTTGCCGACATCACCATCCGCCATCATCACCGTCGTCTCTACCACCACTACTAACACATTTCCTATCATCATCACTATCACGACTATCATTGTCTATCCATACATGCCGCCACCATCATCATCACCATTGTCTTCACCACCATCACTAGCACATTTCCCAACTACTAACTCTCAATTATATATTAATTTTATCTATTTTAAATTTCGTATTTGAATTTCATTGTTCTTTAAGGTTAAGCAGATAAGTATATTTATAAATTCTAGAAAATAACAATTCCATCATTTCAATTTTTATTATTTTATAATTTCTTAGTAATCTGAAATTTCCTCGTCTAAACTTTTTCTTACGTTTATAAATTTAAGTGTAGATAACTTTTCTAAGTGACAATAACCCATGTTTTATAGTTAATCAATTTAATTATGAAATTAATTCAGCCTCATTTAGTTTGATCTCTTTGGAGTTTAGGACAATCCCAAATCAACCGTTAAAAGTTAAAGGGCAAAGCTCAGTTATTATTCCAGTACGTGGCCCGACCATCGTTAACGTCAAAGTTAGTGCACGCCTCGAGCCTCTAAAATCCTCAAGATATATATCCTGACCGTGCGATCATAAGATTCTTTACGATCAACGCACTCAGACTAATCCAACGTCTAGAGATAATTGTTTAAAATGAAGATCCCCACACCCTATTAGTTTTCGCCTCGGTTGGAAACATCGAGCATGACCACTTTACCCTTCGTCCGATGCTTCCTTCGAATTATCAAGGGTAAAAATGTCTTTTTGACATGAGCAATCAAAATAATAAAATAATAAAAACAAAAGAAGACATAAGCAGCCGTTCTTCATCTGTTAGCAAAACCTGGAAAAAGCGGTTGAACAATACACATTAACCTGCAAATCTGATATATCCAAATCCTAATATCCATATTTTTTTCATGATTTTTAATTTAGTTTTCTTTTAATTTATCTGTTTTGTCAATAAATTAAATCTTTGGAATTTTTCAAAGTTTATTACGTTGATGAATTTTCAAAGAAAAAAGTAGGTGGAAACAAAAAGCAGATAAAGTCTCTTATCATCCGATTAAAACCAAACAGCAAGACATTAGATTAAATTAACTTACAGAGGTTTTTGGTGGAATCCATGGCTACTTCTGTCAAGGTGAAGAGCGGCGGCACCCTGCAGGATGGTTCTTCAAAGGGAAAGATTGGATATTCTGTCACTAAGAAGAAGATTGAGAGCTCTTCAAGCAAGCAGCAGGCAGCTGATGCCAAGCAGAAATATGTGCAGACTGTTACAAAAACTGAGGTAAAACCCATGTCAAATTTGATTGAATTTTTTCAACTTTTTGACCTTAAAAGTTTTCTTCTTTGGATTGGGTTTTCAATTGGGTGAATTGGGTTTGTGAATTGATTTAGCTGTTTCTGATGGATTAGGGGATGTTCTAATTTGGAATTGCTAATTAATTTGGATGATTGACAATGGTATAGTGAAATTTGTGGTTCTGTTCTTAATTTTTGACCTTAAAGTTATGTTCTTTTGATTGGTTTTTCAATTTGGTGAATTGGGTTTGTGGGTTCTGAATCGATTTATGTGTTTTCAATGCATTAGGTATATTGGTTTGGGGTTTCTGGTGTATTCTGAATTTCTAATTTCGGTTTCTTAGATTATTTGGATAGGCGAAGTGATCTCCGCATTCCTATTTTCTCCTTCTGCACTCCGCCCCTTGTTTATAGTTTTAGGATTGAATAAATCTAAGGAGAATCAAGAGGCAGAAACAAAGGGAGGAGTGCAAAGGAGAAACAGGGTGTGTGAAAATCACTACGCTTTGGATAATTGACAATGACATGGTTGATTTGTGGTGCAACCTATGTTTCTCTGACGGGTTCCAGGGTTCATGGTATCAGACTTGACTGTATTGATTTCATGTTGGGTGAGATGGATTCAGTATTAGTTGTTCAAATGTGCAGGTAAAATCAAAACTGAATTCGGTATCAAAGACGATAACAAAGAAAACTACCACAAAAGTGAGAGAGAAGAAAGTATACACTTTGGCAGGCCAGAAGTTTGAACCTCCAGAAGAGGTTATTCTTTTCCCATCACTTTTATTTCTATGCTTGTTTTAGTTTATATTGATAAAGAGCCACTCATCCCTGTGTTTCTTTATTGCTTTATATTTCCAGAGAGAACCTTTGAGGATCTTTTACGAGTCATTGTCCAAACAGATACCAACAAGTGAAATGGCAGAATTCTGGTAACTTTTCCTTATGTATATAAGTCTTTTATCCTTCTATTTGATCATATGGGGAATGTACAAACTGGTTAAATTCGATTTCACTGCAAGGTTGATATTGTTGGAAGTAACTTTATATCCGCGAGGCCCCCTTCCATTCAAAAGTTCGTCAAATGATAGTGATTCCTCAAAGCCAATTTATCCTTAGTTGACTGCTTCCATACTTTTAGGATCCAGGTCTTGTTTAGTCCGATGATGGTGCCTTTTCACTGTCTTGGATATGCCTAAGCCAATATTCATCTGGAAGAATCGTATATATTAATTGTTATGTGGACAACAACTATACCAGTAAGCTGCATGTTCACTACCAAAACAAGTATATTTTTCTGTCGGTGATGGCTTCCAACTCTATATGTAGTTGGGATGGATAATATGAATTTTCAATGAAGTGTGAAGAGTGTAAACTTTATAGGAAGTGAGGAAAAGTCATAGTAAAGCAGCTTTCTATGTCCTTTTGGTTTCATAATCAGAAGTTATTAGCTAAGCGGCACAAAAATCTCTCTTATTGAATCAACAAAACAGATAAAAATTCATGATTTTGCACACAGGGCCTGTTTTTTTCCCCGATCTGCACTGTGGTAAGTTGGCTATCTCTTGATAATTTACCCCAGTTTTTTCTTATTTGATGAACTTATGAGTTAGGACTTAGGACCAGCTGTATTTGTTTCAATTTAGAACCCATTTGACTGAGGCACTGAATGCTAACCCGAACAATATTTTTTCAAAACTTTAGTCAGCCAGTTTATTCTTGAAACTTTATGAGAATTAATGGATACTACGCTGACAACCATGGACATTTGAAATTAAATCCAGAAACACTGTGGTTTACTGATGAGCTCTTGCACATTATATCATAACATTGGAATTAGATTCTCGTCTAGAAACACTTGGTTAATTTGGTAGAACAGCATGACTGTCGCAAATTTGTCTATGGATTGTTTTGGTTTTGGTAATATAACTTTATCTGATCTAACATCGGTAGTTGTTGAAAGTGCCTTACATTCTAAATTTTTCTTTGGAACACATTTGATCAGTTAGAAGTCAAACCATGGAAAACGATAGTAGTTTCTAGCAGATTTAAAAATTGACCAATCTTAAACAGTGTGAACCAAGATCAGTTTTGCATTTGGTTGCTGCTGATGAATGTGCTCAGGTTGCAATTCAACATGATCCAACCCATTTGCAGTCCTGCATTAGAATTCGTTTTCTCTACTGTCTTCGTTGCTTTTTCACAGCACTGTGAGTGAATGGCTAGTGGGTCAAGCGTTTCTGTGCAATGTGCGTATCAGAGTTTCTGATGAAAAACGCTCTCAAGTTTTTGAATACACGAGGAATCCCCCTTGAATGTGCAATACTCTTTGGCCTCTTATCCTCAACTATATTTGTTGCACTTGAAAAACAAATCACTTTTGGGTTTGCATAGGTTTCTACTTTTCGTTGTTTGTTTATTGTGTTGGGTAAGCTCTGTGGTTAACGAACTTCTTATTTACACTAGTGCCCACACAAATTTGAAAACTAACCGATGAACTTATAAGAGCCTAGCAACTATATTCTGGGTTTCGTTTCTCTTGTTAGTTTGCAACATCTCATATACGAGTTAGTTAATGATTGGTGTGCATTGGCTCATGAATTTAGGATATGTTGCCGAATTTCTAGTGCTGTGAATTAGATGCTACGTGAATTTCTTCTAAACGTTGGATGTGCTCAACTCATTTGCAGGATGATGGAGCATGGCCTTTTGTCCCCTGAAAGATCCAGAAAGGCACACGAGAAGAAGCAGAGAAAGCAAAAGCAACTGCGTTTGGGAACCCCTATTAAGTCTACACCAAAACCACCAATTAAACCTGAGAGTTCACAGAGGCCACAACATCAGGCATCAAAGAATGGCGATGTAAAAGCCATGAAGAGAGTTATCAAAGAGAGCGACGACGATGATGATTTCATTTTAAGTCCCAAGAGAAGGAGAGCGTAAGCGAGAAAATTAGTAAAACCCTTCCTTCTCTGCAGCAGTGTACTTTTAGAAATTGCTCTATTTAGATTTCTTTGTATTCAACCAAAAAAATTGGGCGGGAACTATTAGACATCAGACAAGGTGAGAGAGAGACATTCTTTGTTACTGTCTAACTTATGGAAACAATAAGCAGAGGCTTCCATTTTTACTTCTGTTTCACTTCTTGTAGTCGTTCATCAATTGTGTTACAAACGCTGGTTATCCGAAAGATAACGTTATCGTTGAGGTCTTGTTTATCTGTGAGGTAACTCAAGTTCAATTGACAGGGTGAAACAAATCTTCATACCTAAGAATAAACCCCACATTTCAGCTTCCAAAACCTGGTCAACAGCCAGATTAGCAACAAAACCAGCTTTCCAATCCACATTGAGTTTTACAATGAAGTTATTTTCCTCAATGGAGAAAGAAGCTTTCGGCTAATTGCGGTTCTAATTTCTAAAAATAATGCATGTTTGCATATGTAAGCACAGTTGTGAATCACATAAATGTCTGAGCATGAACTGGCTAGATTTGGTTCTCGACCAACTGAGATGGGGAGATTCAATAACCGGTAGTACATCATTTTCTTTCATCTTTAGGATTCAAATGAATTAGATAATTAACTCACTATATCTAATACATTGAAGGAAGAAATGGATATCACTTTAAAATTTTATTTAGTTGAAGGTTGAACGAGTAGTCTCTAGAACTTATCCCTTGCAATCCTACCATTAATTGTATTCAATTGACGGTAGAAGAAAGAGTCTCTGAAATCGTCTAGTGATCACATATTAAGGTTGAAGAATGATTAATCAGAAAAAACATCTTATAGTGATTAATTATGTTTTGTTTTTTTTGTTATCTCACATGTCACGCGATCAAAGAAAGAAACACAAGACGATATATAACTGAGAATTGTTAAGAATCTCATACTGAGATCACATACATTAATTAACTAAAACGAGAGGTGGTGTGTAATGTATGTGAATAAAGATATACATTGAGATGTACAAACCGAGAGTAGCTAAGAATTAATCTCCAATTGAGATGCCATCAAGTAATTAATTAAGATGTGAAAGGGTCTGTAATGCATGTGTTGTCTGTCATCTCTGTCATTGTGGTCATGCCTTCATGGCCATGGCCGGGGCGGCTCACCCAATGCCATCAGCTTCATTTAATTCACACTGAGTTAGTGATAGCATCTGCATTCAGAGCAGAGGGACTCGTATATAGTTACTACTCATCGGACCACTAATGTGGACCATTTGTAACAAAAGCATGAGCTTCCAATGTGATCGAGGACCAGTGACTGCATCAGCATGGTCATACAATACGTATTTTCTAAAAATTAAAATCAACACAAACACTGATCAATTTGCTGAACCGCACGTGAATTGAACATGAGCTCACATATATTCTTTATTATCTAAAACAATAAATATGATCAATTAGGAATCTATATATATATATATATAGGTCATCAGGCTCCACATACTATGTTTGAGATTAATGTTTAGTCTGATATGTGGACTCATGAACATGCTTTCACATGAACTGCCTGTGAATAGAGCATGAAAGTAACAGATTATTTATATTGAATGGTTCAACTCTTAACTGCATCAATGTCTTTTGTGATAAACTCAGTACTTATGCAGGTGGTTAAATTTGAACAATATCGGTGTATACTCGACTTTGAGATCTTGACAAATAATTCTAAATAATAAGAAAACATAAATAAAAAACTGATTTCTTGAAATAATTAATGAATAATGTCTAGAAATGAATTGAACCAAGTTATAATATGTCATCCAAGTTAGGGGAGGTGTGTGAAGGAATCATACAACAGATGAAATTAAAGCCACATGATTTCACAGATGCAGAAAACCCCCCTTAATCCCACTTCAGTCCCATCCCATATCCACATTTAAATCCAACAAATCATACAGGTCAGTGGAATGAGAGTTGGCCATAACAGATACAAAGTTGAAACCACTAGCTAGCTAGGGGTTTTTGCCCAAAAGAAAAAGGTAGCTAGGGTTTTGCTTTTCTTCTTCTTTGAGAAACTCTGAGCTAAAAAGTCCCCAACAGCAGAAACCATGCAGATAGTGTTGGGATTTTGTTCATACTAATTTGTGTTTCTACACCAAAAAAATTAAATACACATTAACTTCTGACCTGGTAGTAGAAACTGGTTAATTCTTTGCCAAGGTACATTAGTCCTATATATATGAGAGTACCTGACAGTTTGGTATAATGTTATAATCCTAGTAAACAATGATTTGATTTGATTTGATTTATCACAGAGGTTTATTATTGTTTGTGCCAGAAATCATCCTCTCCAAGTCGGCTGTGGACTTTTCCTCATTCTAATAAATATTCCCCCAAAGAATTGTGTGTTTATACAGTAAAATGCACTTCATTTTCTTACAAACAATCAATGTCAGTGCTGCATATAATACATAGGATGAAGTGCTGATTTAGTCCTTGAATTATTACCTCAATGAAAATTAGGTTCCTGAATTATTTTTTCGGTAAATTAAGTCCTTAAATTCATTAAAAATTGTTAATTTCATCCCTATTATTATATTCAAAGCTATTTTGTCTAATTTTTCTTCAACTTAAGTCACTTGACACACTTTAGAGTGTATAACACTGTCATTTTCTCGCCTATAAGCCCTTCACATTTCATATAGGTTGTGAATCTAACATCTAATTTATCCTCCAAAGTTAACTTACACTATTTCTTATGAAAAACTACCAATTTACCTTCCAAAGTTAACTCCATACACTATTTCTTTATGGAAAACTACAAATCTACCTTCTAATGTGTATCACATGCAAGTAATGTGACTTAAATTGACGGAAAATTGAATATAGTAGCTTTGAATATAATATTAGGGATGTAATTAGCAGATTTTTATAATTCAAGGACTAATTTTTCTGAAAAAAATAGTTTAGGGACCTAATTTTTACTGAGGTGATAATTCAGAGACTAAATTAGTAATTCACCCTAATATATATACAACTTCATAGCAGGTAAGCCAAGTACAACCATACAATGCCACTTGAAAACTAATTAAAGAATAAGCGAGTTAAGTCACTCGCACGCGTGAACTGATCTTATTAGCCGTTGATATATGTAGGATTCACAAATTCACAATGAATCCTAACATTTGGGCAACTTGAGTGTAGCATTTCTCTTATAAAAAATAATCACGAAATGAAATGAGAACCTACTGCTAATGTTAGTATGCTAAAAGATTGTTTTACCATTTAATATGGTGAAATGAAAGAAGAACCTACTGCTATTGCTAGCTAGTACGCTAAAGGATTGTTTCACCATTTAACATATAAGAGAAATGAATTGGGAACCTACTGGTAGCTATGCTAGTATGCTTTAAGATTGTTTTACAGCCACACAATGCCACTTCAAACTAGCTAATTAAAGAATGATCGAGCACAGGTAAGTAAGTCACTCATGCACTTAAAAAATTGGATTGATCTTGGTCGTTGATGATGTATGTAGGGTTCACAAAACACTATCAGTATACTCGTAGATGGCTAAGCATGTTCTTACAAAATTACGAAATGAAATGAGAACGTATATTCCTAATGCTAGTATGCCAAGAGATTGAGATACCATGGGGTAAAAGTGACCCGCGTGACAGACACCATCTAATAATCTAAAGTTCTAAACCACTTTGATGGAATCGCATTATATAGAGTCTAGTCACTTTTCGTATGCGCATACACTCAGAAGTCTAGTGACTTGAAATTGCATGCTATGCTAAATATAGAAACAAATCAAAATCTTGATTCTGCAACTTTTAAATCCACACGAGACTTGATCTGCCTGATCAATTGCTAGGTAAAGCCACAAGGACCTCCCAACCCCAATAATATAATTGTTTCCATGGTAGTTGCGTTGAATCAAGTTTCCTCAATCAAAAGCATAAATTATCGAAGAAAATAACAATAATGTAGATTTTACATTAGTGTTCTCTTATCAAACTTGTATATGTCACAGTTTAAGAACTATACATTTAGGTTATAAAAAAAATCACATAATCAGTGGTTCAAATTGTTATTTTATCAATATTGCAGATCATCAATTGGAAATCACAGATCAAGTCAAATCTCATGAGAATATGTAATCCCCATACAATTTTTTAGTTAACTCTACCAAAATATTCTTTTATCATTATGTTAGACTGTCAATCCTTGTAATCATTGATCAAATCAATCCTTATGAGAGCATTGTTCTAAAAATCCCCGCTAGCGTCAACTAGGTGTTAGGCGGCTAGCAACCGCCTGATTAATTTCAAGACATTTGGAAATTAAAAAAGAAGACCGCCTATTCGTCTGCCTAGCCTGCCCAATCTCGTCTAGGTGCCTAGGTTGTGACTCTTACTTAAACAGAAAATAGATCTATGTCATTATATTTTGCAATTTATGTATCTCAATGCAATTATGTATTTTTAAGTATAAGTAGACACTTATGTATACAATATATA
The DNA here is from genome assembly GCA_036320875.1 of Cotoneaster glaucophyllus. Lineage (NCBI taxonomy): Eukaryota > Viridiplantae > Streptophyta > Magnoliopsida > Rosales > Rosaceae > Cotoneaster > Cotoneaster glaucophyllus. The sequence continues at coordinate 5,806,531 of CM070073.1, read as the reverse complement.
ATAAATTTACTTAAATCCGCCTAGTCCGCCTAAGGCCCCCGCCTAGGTCCCACCTAGCTGCCTAGGTGCTAGACCCCAAGCACCACTCGACTAGTGCCTAGCATTTTTTAGAACCTTGTATGTAAGTGTAATACATAAAAAGCTTGACCACCAAACCTAACATGTGATAACCCAAGATGTCCTTTTTAACATGCGATACTATATGAGCTTCGAAATTATATTAGTCAGTGGTATTTTGGGCTTGATGATTTGGGGGTGCATTTGCGAGGTTGATTTGGGTTAAATGGTTGTGTGTTTTTTTTTTATTTACTATCCTTGTCAATATGGGACTAAAAAAATAATTATATTTTTGAGTCTTTAGTTGATATGTATAAGTAACAAATGGGTAATAAATGGGTACTAAATTAAACTTTTTTTTGACACGTCATATGATTTGTAAATTTGATTTAAAAATTTGGTCAACACATTACTCTTTTTTGAAGATTAGACTTGAATTGGAACAAATGTTTTAAAAATAACAACTCACATAGCTACTAGCTACTAATTAAAAATAAATTAACAACCAAACAAAAATTTGAAAAAAATTTGGTTTAAAAATTTGGTCAACACATTACTCTTTGTTGAAGATTAGACTTGAATTGGAAGAAATGTTTTAAAAATAACAACTCACATAGCTACTAGCTACTAATTAAAAATAAATTAACAACCAAACAAAAATTTGAAAAAATTGAAAAGTAAATAAGCACACATGGTGTTTTGAACCCAAGACCTCCTCATTAATTTTAAATGACATGTGTCGGGGTACTAATTACACACAATGTTCATATGATGATTTGATTCATTTCAACTGATAGTTCTTGCATGATTTGACATAGCTACGTACGTGTGCCGTGGTATTACGGCCACATGATCAATGCTTAATCAAAAATTGCATGGCTATGGATTTAAGTTGTATACTGCCTGTGGAACCTTATATAGATATGAGTACTTACTCTCTACTCACAAGTCACAACAGAGACCAGAAATATCAAATATATGGGTCCAAGATTATGTGTGATTCCTCATTTAGGGGGTACACTTTCAACTTGTTATGAAAGTACCATGTACCCTATTGAAATAGTAAAGAATATTGTAAGGTCTCAAGGACGATCGATGATGATGATGGCATATAGTAGTTTTGATTTCACCTAACGTAATTAAGATGAAATCATAGATTGATCTTTGATCAAATGCAATGTAATTTATAAATTATAAGGGAGAGAAATGCAGGTTTATTGACCCTCTAGAATGTCGTTTGTACAAAAAGAATGGCAGAGACAATAAATTATGTAACAAATTAAGTTGTTTAATGATTTATCATTATACGTGTTATTAGCATAACAAATAAAGTTTAAAGTGAACTAATAAAATTATAATAAAACCAAACACGATAACATTATTTAACGAATGAAATTTGATGTCACTAGCAGTATTCGTTCGTAAATTTGAAGTGGACATTCAAGAAGAGAGCCTAGGCCAAAAAGGCTCCTAATTTAATTGCATAGAATTGTCATTTTGAACATGCAATGTTGTAGGGTAAAGTCACATTTATTAGAATATCAAGGCACCATATAATCGTGGACCAAGCACAATAGAAACCGTTGACATGGATGGGCCAAGATCGATCGATCATAAAATGGTTGGGACCCCATGATGAAATGTCTAATAAAAGTTGGTGTTCAATGCAACATTGCAACCACTACCTCATCGTACGGATTGGAGGATCACTTATCTAATTCTATTTCAAGTTTTGCTGTCACAATATCTAACTACGTCGAAAATCTTTTGTTGTTTGATTAACAATGTAATAATTCAGTTTTGAATCAAAATACTGAGTTGATTTACTTATCTGATGTTACTTAGATGACTACAAAATTTCCTAAAAGTCATAAACCCACTTGTATGATGAAATCGGGGTGAGAGAAAGTGGAAAAGGAAGGTACAAAATGGAAGGAACCTTGCACTCAGCAATTTTTAACTACTCAAATTGTTTTGAACTAATGAATCATACCCAATTTGGTTAACTAAACCAAGTTTAGTACAAAAGGCTCTAGTTCCCACACTCTCAATTGTATATGATAGCAACTTATATGTTATAGATACACCGTTAAATATTTTGTGTCCATAATTCAATATTATGTATAAATTTTCTTCAACATAACCTTATATTATTGCTAAGAAATTTGAGTGCAGTGTATTCTAGATTTTAGTGGTAGTCAACATCATTTCGCTCTAAAGAGATTTCATCAAAATTAAAACTTTCTATGAATTCTTTACTACTTTACATTTTTGACATAATATTTTGTAACGGTGATATATTAAAATACGTGTCAGATGGTAGAGTCCACGAAGAAGAGGCCAGTTCCTTAGGATTTCTCATTATTTTAGTTTATATATATATATTGCTTACCTGTCATACAATGCGATGCAAGATGATAATTAATATTAGTGCATGCAGCAGCGTGGACCATGCGGTGACGATGCCGCAAACCCTTACTGATTGCCACCTCACCCAACCCCCTAATTATGAGAAACTTTTTACTTCGACAGGAACACATGTGGTACATCACGTATTTTTATATAAATGATGAGAAATTTTATTTTTTAAGTTATTAACTTTTTAACACACATGTCTCACTATTTTTATAATGACACATGATGTATTATCTCTTGTGCCGATCACACTGAAAAATTTCTCCTTAATTATATACCACACGTACTTTCAACAAAACCACATCTTATCTCCTCTCTTCTTTTCTCTGTTTTTTTTTTCTCTCCTTTAGCTTTTGGAAAATTTTCCTATCAACCAAACACAAATTAAAATAACAAATTTGATCAATAAAGAAAATGACAAGAATGTCGCTTTATATGCACACGCATTTAGAGAAATTCTCGAAAACGTAACATGTTACGTTGTTAGATTGTTGAGATTAGCCTGCGCAAAGCGATATTAGAGTTTGTAACGTCTTTAGGTATCTGGCTGGACAACATAATACACTATATATCTATTGACTCAAGGGATTAACTTGGTAAAGAAAGGACGATATAGAGGAAGAGAATGCAAGCTCTCCAACAATCCCCAGCCATATACATTCAGAGGAATTTTTCTGTTGAGATTAGTAGCTTATTTATACTGGCTTTACGGGTTAACTAAACGTAGTCCATCAGGATTAACTTAACCCTAATTTATCAGGACCCACTACGCAAGGGGTACTGCCCACGCGGTAGCGTTTTTTTTTTCTTCAAACCAATGCATAAAGAAAGTTTCAGTTTTACCATAAAACTAATCGGTAATATGGAGAACAGCCCAATTTCGTATAAATTCTTGCATGATTTCGTCTCTCACTGATGTAGGACTTTGGTCCTCATATTCTCATAATGCGTCCCTGGTTCATACCATTCTCCCCACCTTTAGTATAATTTAGAGTAAGAGTATCACTTGTATTTGAGAGGACAAACCCCTAAGTATCAGGATCAACCCGGAAAGGAGGTCGACAAAGAGGAAGAAGATAAGGATAAATGAACAGTGAAACATGGGTGAAAAACTGGTGGATTAGAATTTTCTCTCCTCTTCTTTCCATCCCCTTCCATCGTTTCCTCTCACATTCTCTTATTTTGTTTTTCTCTTGCTATAAAAAATTAATATAAGATATTGACGTGATTTAACTGTGACCGTTCAATTAAGAGGAGAGGAAAGAGGAGAAAAAAAAAAAGAAAAAGAGAATCCTACTCCAATACTGATAAAGATAATATGAAATAAATGGCTTGCATGGTGGTGCTAGATGAAGGGGACCCCAGTGTACCATTGCCCTAAAGCAGAGTGACCATCTCTCTCTCTCTCTCTCTCTCTCTCTCTCTCTCTCCCCTTATTTCTTGTTTGTCACTCTCCCATGGTCTAAAATATCCATAATATCCCGATATTTCCATCGAAATTTCTGTATTTTTGGACTACCGATATTTCTGATATCATCGATATTTTAGACATTGCTAAGTCACTCATGTATCTTACCATGCAATGTATAAAGTGTAAAATATTGTACTAATTCATTATATATAAATGATTATGGTGTGTTTAAACTTCTTTTATTATTTACTGCAAAGTTTCAATAAAAATTTCAAGTTTTTCTTACAATTTTCGTGGTTTTTATTCAATTTTATCGATATCGATAATATCCCAATATTTCCATTGAAATTTTCGTATTTTTGAATTACCGATATTTCCTATATCATCGATATTTTAGACCTTGCTCTCTCCCACTCTCATTCTCTATAAATGTTGTTTGTCTCATCGGGAAAGATATCAAATACAAAAAAGGAAAAAAGATTGAAACTTCTCCTCAATAACTAGCATGCTCCCATTTCCTTTCCTCTGCTAAAGAAAACCAGTGCTACACTCTTTCACAACAAAATACGCCAAGTTCTTTTCTTTAAGAAACTTCCACAAACACTTACTTACAAGGCACCCATTAGCAATGAGCGCTGATCAACCCCAGAGTTCAGAAACTGAGAGCAGCTCCAACTCGTCCACTTCCGCATCGCCTCCTTCCTCGCCTTTCTCACTCCAAACCCAAATCCCACAAAAACCCAGCTCGCCAATTCACCAAGGAATCGACACATCCAACCAAAAAAATGCCAAACGGGTTAGAGACTCCAGCAAACACCCGGTTTATCGGGGGGTCCGAATGAGGAACTGGGGTAAATGGGTATCCGAAATCCGCGAGCCTCGCAAGAAGTCGCGCATTTGGCTCGGCACTTTTCCGACTCCTGAAATGGCCGCCAGGGCCCACGACGTCGCCGCTTTGAGTATCAAGGGCAACTCAGCGATTCTCAACTTCCCAGAGCTCTCCGACTCGCTGCCTCGCCCGGTTTCAAAAGCCCCCCGCGACGTCCAGGCAGCCGCCAGCAAAGCCGCCGAAATGCACCAATTCGACTCCATCCCGTCAATGTCGCCGTCCATCCTCTCCCCCTCATCCTCCTCCCCCTCGTTGCTGTCCTCGCTCGTCTCGGCCATAGACAACTTGTCATCCGAGTCGGAGGAGCTGAGCGAGATCGTCGAGTTGCCGAGTCTGAGTTGCGAGTCGACCGAGTTGAGAAGCGAGTTCGTGTTTGTGGACTCGGAGGACCAATGGGTTTATCCGCCGCCGTGGCTGCCGCGCGTTGGGGAGCTGGAATGCAGTGAGTTGGGGGCGGCGAGTTCAGTTGCGTTTGAGTGTTTGTTATGGGATTATAATTAAGTATCACATCTTGCCGCACTCGTACGTAATTGACTCTTTTCATTTTATTACTTATTTAAAAATATTTAAAAAAAATAATGAACTCACTAATCACTCGCAGTACCACTTCACTCCTTTGTGTATATAGTTTAGCAGTTTCTGCTAATTAGCTGTTAATTAATTAAGAGTTTGTAAGTGTGAGCTTTCTTTGTTTACTTTTGGAGTTTTCAGTGTTTTGGCTCTTTGGATTTTTACTGTGAAGGGCTTAAATTTTGATCATCTCTCGCTCTTTTCCTTTTTACTTTTTTCTTTTGTGTAATTGTACAGTTCCTAGTCTACTGTTTTTAGGATGGAAAGCAAATGCCACGAGACATTTTCTTTCCTCTGGGTTGGTTGGCAACTTTGGTGCAAATACAATAAAGCCTCTGTCTTTCTGTTCCTTTTTCCGATCAAATTTTATCATCAAAGTAATTTGCAAATTCATTGAGTTTCTGATATACTAATGGTGAAACGCCACCGGTTTCTTACGCATTTTGGTCCATCACGGAGGGAATTCGTCTTGCAACCGCGAATATATCTTGTCTGCTTTCGTAACACTCGTCGCGAGACTCTGTTATTGGAGTGCTATAGAAACAGGGTGATCCATTCATTCCCCTAGTGTACAACTCATCACGAGGCTCTGCGACTAGAGTGTTGTATCAAGGACGTGCTTGTATGAAAAGCGAGATATATCTCCAGCTGAATGCAAAATCTCCTTTTCGTTGGAGTGTTGTATGAAAAACGGACAATATCTCAGGATTTACGAGGGAATTCTTTAGTTGGGTACTCGAATTAAACAAACAGCGTGCAATTAAGAATAAGTCCAAGAGAAAAATGGGACTGGTGATGCAAGTCTAATTACTGATCGAACCCACGAAGGGTCCTCCTCCATATGAATAATACAATTATAAGAACAACAACAGCGACGCCACGGAGAGTAGAGACACTCCAGTTCTTGAAAGAGAGATTTTATGAATGTTTGGTGGTGTGAATTTTTGGCAGATGCATGCTTGCTAGAATCTAGATGGTGAAACATGATGAGCTGTGAATGGGACAATGAGAGTGGCAGTTAAGTGTTTTACCATATACGGAGCAACAGCAATTGGTCTGGTTTCAGCTAGGTTTTCTCCCTCTCCTTTTAAACTTATCTGCGTCGATCCAATCCTTTTGCAGTTCATGACATTGATTTTTTGACCTCTGTTCTGTTTTGTGGTGGAAAAATGTAGGCTTTGCCAGAAAAGCCAGAGTCCATGATATTTTCTCTCTTTCTCCTTTGCTGGAGAAGAGACAAATTGGAGAACTACCTTTGATTTTGAAATTGCAAAAGTTCTATTATATCTATATACTTCAGTTTATGGCATGCACTAGAGCAGTTACTAGTTTGATATACAGTTAAGGATTCAAGGGTTCAAAATCACGGATCTTTCGAGCTGATTTTAGTACACTCTTTTAGCTTCACGGTGATTACATATTAGGCTATCAAATATTGAGTCGAGATATTTGCAAAAATATTGAGCCTATATATCAAATGGCTAAAAAATTTTGAGTGTTATACACCGGTATATACTAAAAAAATTTCAAAAGCCGATTTGAGTACACCTCTTTTAACTGAAAAGGCTCTTCGCATAGATACATACAAAATTATCAAATATTCAGTCTAGAAAGCAAATGGCTAAAATCCTATAATACCAAAATAAAATAAAAACCACTACCCTTTTGATTTCCAACTGCAAATAATTATGTTGCTGAAAGTTAGCTCAATTATTTGGCCACAAAACAAACTACAGCTGATATTTAATAAGAATTAGTGATAGATTGCATGGTTGGATGGCATTTTTACGTCCTCTATTTCTAAAGTGCATGCTTTCAATTTTCAACCATTTGGTCCCACTACCTTTTGAAGTTGAAGACAAGCAACACATGTACAATTACCACATGTAGGGACTCTCAACCAGAGGGTAATCAAAGGAGTCCATGCTAGTGAACCAAAAGGTATTTTTCTAATGAATAATGCTAGACAAACTAAAATTTTAAACTAAATAATGTGTCATCAAGAAAATAAAAATATGTTAATCATCGTTTAAGTGATAATTCAATTATCAACAATCACATCATATGGTTTACATAATTCGATTTAAAAATTTAATATTTCTAACATTATCATTTTTCAATTATTGTAGACATTGACCACTTCAATTGTTCGTGTTTCTGGTTTCTGAAATAGCTTAACCCTTTGTGGTAATCATTCTTGTTAATTACAAAAGGATAATGTTGAGTTAGAAAAGCATGAGTTTGATACAAGTGAACGACAAAATTGATCACTTAAGAACCTAAGATATATATATTGTATTTATAGAGTTTTAAAAAGTTAGCAAGTTAGCAATTTGATTTCTTTTTATATCACTATTTTCTGTATTAGGGTTTTGCATTAACCAACAGGATCCTCCTCAGATCCTTTTGGTGAAGATTTTGGGAAGTTAGCAATTTGATTTCTTTTTAAATAAAAATATTTAAAATAATTTCTGACCGCACGATGTATGATGAATGAATATGATTCACGGATTCTCGAAATCCTCACAAATAGGATATGGCGAGGATACGGATTCTTGCATTAAGACAAGGATTAAGATTACTTTCCTATTTGTTATTAGGATTTATGATTGCTTTCTTGTTTTTCAAGATTCGGTATATAAATACATTTCTTATAACTCTTTCGAAATAAAGTCTTGGCAAGTTAGAAAACATGAGTTATGATATAAGTGAACAACAAATTGAATAGTTAAGGATCTAAGGTATTGTGTTAATAGAGTGTTAAAAGTTAGCAAAGTTAGCAATTTGGTTTATTTTTATATTAAATTTTATGTACTAGATAGGGTTTATGATTGCTTTCCCTTTTGTTTCAAGATGAGGTACTTATAAATACATCTCTCGTCTTGACAAATAAATATGTAACATATAAAATTAGTTTTTTCTTCTTTTTTCATCATTTGGAACCATACACGGTGTCACATGTAAAATTCTCACAATTCAGCCTGCCAGGTTTTATAAAATAAAACGGTACAATAATATGCAATAGAAAATGAAATCATAAGATCTTCAACGTATATCACAAAATCATTAGGGGTGGATAAATACAAAGAAAAAAATTATTAGTTTTTTTTTGTCGAAAAATAATTAGTTAGTTATATAGATTAATATAAATTTAGCCAAAGACGAAAGGGTGTAAACTACAACAATATTTATTAGTTATTAGATTTTATTTTCTATTTTTCAATGATTACTTCATGCTTTGGTTTGCAGGATTCCAATACATGATAAAAGCTGCCAATATAAAATCAAGCAGTGGGAGAGGATGAGACAAGTTAATTAATTAAATTATTTATGATCAGAATTATGCAAAAGCATTACAGTGACGTTATAACCCCTATTGCTGGTTTCATTTTTCTTGTTAGCTTGTTGGTGTCTGCAATAATCTCTGCATGGATAGATTCCAATGTATTCTAACCAGTCCACCTCCCAATTAATAATTGGAAAATCGGATTTTATGTTGTTTGGGGTTGTTGCTGTTTAGGGTCAGCAGCAGAGCTCCAACCGTCGAACCCAAGACCATGATGTTTCATGCAAACACACTCAACCATCAGGCTGGGGAGAGGGTCGGTATCGGATTTTATGTTGTTAAATACTCTATGCCATGTCTTTTCAAAAATAAAAAAATAAATTACTCTATGCCATGTCGTACATGACGGTTGAAACATGCATATTATGGAATATTTTTACTTACCACTCTCAAGTAATGATAATATTTATTATCTTATTTATCATCGTTGGATGAATTTAAATTTATATTGTGTGTAATGATCGAATAAACATAAATCTCAAAATTTAAACTCATCCAATCTAATAGTAATAAATTGGGTAGTGGATCATATTTTGTAGAATTGCCCCAATTCCAAAACCCCTACAGAGCGCCTCATTTTCAGAAACCTTAGCCCCGCCGCCGGCCTCTAGCTAAGGCTAGGGGCCGGTGGGCAGCCTCTCATCCCTCTCCTTTTTCCCCTACCCTCCCTCTCTCCTTATCACCCTCATTCCCCTCTCTTCCCTCCTTCCCATCCCTGATCTCCCTAACCTCACTACCCCGTGCCCTCCACCTTCCTCCCATTTTGCCCGGTGTTGTCTTGCACCTCTCCTCCCCAACATTTTGCCGGCGACCAATTTTTCCGGCTCTGATGCAGGCCTCCACTCCATTTATCGCGATTTTCCTGTACAGGCTTCCCCTGTTTCGGGAATAGATCTTCAAGTGTGGGCTGGTGATTTTGGTTTGCTTCGGTGTGTCAGATCCTCCCCTTTGGTTTGCTTCGGTGTTGTGGGGCTCTTCTCATCTGCTACTTGGTGGCTCCGCCCTCCTCTGGCGACCTTGGCTCGCTGGCTGCGGCGGACATGCTCTTATTGCAGGTGGTGTTCAGTCCTCCTGGAGGAGTTCTTTTCTCGGATTTGTGTTTTTTTTTGTGTGTCCCGGCTATGCCATGCCGGATCGTTTCGGATATGTAACTTGTTCTGCAGTGTTTTTGTCCTGGGTGGAGTCTTTTAGTTACTCCTGGCGGCATGGTTGTTCACGGGTGATGTGCAGGTTTGCTGCTCCCGCTGTGTTGGGCTCTCTGAGGGCTTTGCCCTTGGAAATATCGTTCAGTCCAACTGGGTTCATTTGGGAGGTCCGGCTGGTGGCATGGCGACTTGGATGGGATAGTGCCCTCTGCCATCCTTGTCGGTCGTCGCTACCCTTCCTTCAATTTTGACCCACTCTGGGAGGCGGTTCTACAGACTGTCTTTGGTGCCTTAGGTTTCGCCCCAGCTGTCGTGGGCGTCCCACGCCTCTGTCTTTTGCACGTGGTCTGCGCCTGTGTCTCCTGCCAATTCTGCACCTTTGTCTACACTGTGGACCTTGTTTATTCACCATTGGTTGTGGTGGCCATGTTCTTGCAATGGTTGATGCTATCTTCGTTTTTTTTTTTTTTTTTTTTTTTTAACGTGGACCTGTGTGACAGCCCGTCCCGATTTTTGTACTATATTATCTTCGAGCACTTGAAATTACGAATTTACCCTTGAGCTTTAGGTTTTATTATTTTTGTTTGGGCTTTGGTTAAGGGCCCAAAGTGTTGGTTTTGGACCAATTGAAGTGGTTCCAAGAAAGTGGGAACCAATTACTGAAGTTCTAGTTAGGGTTTGTAGTAAAACTAGTTGGGAACCAATAAGAAACTAAACCTAGTTTGTTGGTTGGTTTGGTTGGTGGTGTGAAGACCACACACACACACCAAAACAGAAAACAGTACACACTCTCTCTCTTTTCTCTCCTCTCACGAACTCACTCTCTCTCCCTTTGAACCGTACGGACCAACCCCAAAACCCTTGCAAACGTTACAAATCGAAGGTTTAAAGGGCACCGTTGGATTCCTGAGGTTCATACGAGTTGAACCGTACCCTTTTCAGGTAAGAAACCCTTCGAAAACCCTTGAAATCTGAACTCCATTTACATGCACTGTTCATGCAATCGTTAAATCTTTTGTTTTAGGAAATTCCAAGCTTGTAGGAAGCTTTGGGACACTCTTACGAAGCTCGGGGAAGAAAAATCAGAGTATTTGAACGTAAGAAGCCCCAGAATATCGAACCCCCGAGTTGGTCACTGTTCACCAACATTTTAATAGGTGATTTTCTTTGATTTTCATGACCATAGCGAGCTTAAGGAGGTTCTCACGATGCTCGGAGTGCATCGTTGGTAAAATTTGGACCACGGGAAGCTTAGTTACGAAGAGTTGCAGGTGTGATCGGAGAATCGAAGCTTTTCTGGCAAGTTTCCGTCGACGTTGGACCTCGAGACAGGTATAACATGATTCTCTACAACCTAAGCTTCAATTTGATAGTTGTTACGTAGAAAATGGTGAAGAATCGAGGGAGAATAAGAAGTTAGAAAAATTCCCAGTTTTCCGGAGACGACGACGGTCGCCGGAGCTGGAGGTTGAAGACGAAGAATATTCCGTCAATTTTGACGGAATATTCTGACGCCGTCAGTTAGTTTTGACGGATTCTGTTAGCTTTTAACGGAATATTCCTAACGCTGTTAAAAGGTTCAGTCCGTGTGCCAGGCACGCCTGCGCGTGGGGGCGCGTCTGGCCGTGCCTTGGCCGGCGCGTGAGGACTTCAAAAAAATTTCTAAAAATATGGGGATAATCATGAGGTTGTGTAGATCATTTTGGTATATTCACACACCTCATTTGAGCAATGTATGAGAAGTTATTACCTAGTTTCGTTTATGTGCTTTAAAATAACGTATTTATAGTTGTTTCTCACATAGGCAAAACCTATCCTGAGGACGAGCGTAGCCAGTCTAGGCACAGGGGCTACGATCCATCTACTTACCAGTGAGTGGGCTTCTGTTTTTTGTATAAATGAATTGCCATGCCAATGCATATGTATACTTTGAATATGCGTAGTGAATTGTATGCACATGATTGTTGGTGTTGTGGCGCTCAGGTAAGTTTCAGGTAAGATTATGTGTGGTTAATTAGAGTTGAGTTATGAAAAGTATGATGAGATGCACTGAGAGCTCATTAACCTGCACCCCGGTGTTAGTGCTCCCGCCCAGAGTTAGGGGCATAGTCTTTCACGTGATGTTCACCTCCCGCACCATACGCTCATCTTGGATCCAAGTTAAGTGCATCGTCCTGTCGTATAGACCACTTTCAGTGGGTTCGACTCGTAGGTGACCCGCGATTATTCGCACAGTCTTCACGTGATTGTAGCACTAAAGCGTATTATTACACCCAGTCCTGTCGTATAGACCACTATAAGTGGGTTCGACTCGTGTGCAGACATGATTTATGAGCTAGAGATCAGCTGACGAGCTGTTGCAGTTATTATGTAATTGCATGCTTACCTGATGATTTGATTATATGGCATGGCATATTCATAATGTGATTATGTATTTTGATGATGATGATTTCAGTTGAGCTATAGTATATGTACATACTATTTTCTGGGAAAGTATACAGTTTTTACGACGAGGGGATATAAAGATTGTTTTTGAAATGGTTTTGAAAAGCTTTGTTTTTGCCCACTCACGCTTTTGTTTTGCGCCCCTCCAGGTTCTAGGTAGCATAGTCGGTGGCATCCGAGGCTGCAGCTGCGATTCTGACAGACCATCACTCAAGTATGACCCCTATGGGTGTTTTTATTTAAATACTCCTTATGTTCGACTGCACCTAGACAATTACGCTCTGATTGTGTATTAATACTTCTTGAATTTGTTTTTATTGATTCGTAGTTCTTCTTATTTTAATGCTTCCGCACTGTGCGCATGGTTATGTCACCCTCACGTGACGGCCAACATGCCTCGATCTCGGTCGGGGTGTGTCAACTTGTTTGTGGCCTCGCTGTTTTCGCGTGGGTTTTGGTGAGGACATTTCCTTCTTGGGACTACTTGTCTTAGTGGTGTGTTCTTTGTAGGATCGCCGTATAGGGGTTTTAAAACTTATCTGTAATTTGTGCTTATTACCTTCAGATCAGGACCGTCTCTGAGATTTTGGGGGCCCTGTGCGAAATTTATAAAAGGGCCCCTACTTAAGATAATTTAAAAAAAAAAATGTAGGACAATGTATTGACGCTAGAAACTAATCACTTAAATTAAAACTAAGTTTAGTACTCACTGATTGCAAGTTTAAAAATGTCATTAATAATTAGTAAAAAGAGCTACAAACATAACGTTTACTAAATAATCAAAAGCAGTTCAATCTTAAACAACCAAACAAGAAAAAAAAACTTTAAAAACTCTAACTTTAAAGTTTCACTTGAATATATAACATTATTATATAATAAAATTGAAAAGAAAAAAAAACCCTTTTTAAGGTGTTATTATTGCCATTAAAAATATCTCATTGTACTCCAAATTTTTATATTTAGAAAGAAAAAAATTAAGCTTATAAGGAATGCATGATGAGATTTAAAGCGCTAACAAAAATAAATTTTAAATATAGAACATTATTACATAACAAAAATAATTTTTAAATATAAAACATTATTACATATAAATATTAGGTGGCAAAAATTTTGGGGGCCCTTCAAATTTGAGGCCCTGTGCGACTGCACCTTTTGCTCCCCCTCAACGCCCCCTCAGCTTCAGATCACGATAATGATCGCTGAAGTTCATGTACCCATCTGGCATCCTTATATTAATATTATGGCTACTGGATTATGCAAAAATGCACTCCGCATATTAATACTTCTAATGAAACCAGGAATTACTACTTGGGTGGTTCCATTACTATAACTAAAAAGTATAATGATTCTACAACATCCAAGTATTGAACTAATCAATTTTAAAAGGTGATCTGTATGAGTGTCTGATCGATTTAGCAATTGAAATTTAGTTTTCATCATTTAATCAAATTGTTCAATTAAAATTGACTATGATATTTTATAAACATGTGATATTTATATTAGTCCTTTTCATTTAGTAAAATATTGTATAAGTCTTAATTAAGAGGTTTATAATAGTTTTCATCGATAGTATTTAAACAAGATTGACTAATTGGCTGGGTTCATTACTATAATAACAATTTGACCACGAGGCCTTATGATCAATAGTTGTTAATTAGAATATGCAAGAACATCAAACTAACTGACAAAACGTGAAGAAGCATATTCAAAGCGTGAAGTGCCGATTTAATTCATACACTATCACCTTAGTGAAAATTAGGTCCCTAAATTATTTTTTCGGTAAAATAAGTCTTTAAATTTATTAAGAATTGCTAATTTCATTCCTACTATTATATTCAAAGCTATTTTATCAAATTTTTTGTCAACTTAAGTCACTTGACACACTTTAGAGTGTAATACCGTCATTTTTTTTCACCTATAAGCCCTTAACATTTCATACAGGTCTCGAATCTAACGTTTAATTTACCCTCCAAAGTTAACTTACACTATTTCTTTTTGAAATACCACCTATTTACCGCCTCCAAAGTTAACTCCATACACTATTTCTTTATGAAAAACAATCAATCTACCCTCCAATGTGTATCACATGTAAGTAAAGTGACTTAAATTGATGAAATATTGAATATAGTAGCTTCGAATATAATATTAAGGATATAATTGGCAGATTTTTATAAATCAGTGACTAATTTTTACGAAAAAAAAAAATAATAGTTTAGGAACCTAATTTTTACTGAGGTGATAATTCAGAAACTAAATTGGTAGTTCGTTTTTTAAAATAATAGTACTCCTCCAATACTAGTTAGTTTTTTTTTTTTTTTTTAATCTCGAGGTGAATTTTATTGAATTAAAAACTAAGAGTTATAAAAGAGCGACATGAACCAGACCTTTTTAAGAAACAAAAAAAAAAACAAAGTAAAAAGGTTGATAAACGAAACTAAACAAAATTACGTGCTTTTTGACCAACAAAAATGAAGCATTGACCATACAAGAGAGTTGCTCTCCTAATCATTCAAAACTCAAAAGTGCTCAACAGTTGTTAATGGATGTATTACTTTTCTAATAACTAGACATATCGATCCGACATTAGGTATCAAAAATCACCCGTAATCCCTCCGTGCAATTTCCTTGTCCTCGGCATATACAAGTTTTGTACGCTTCTCAAATTATATTTGACTTATATCGTGTAACAGATCTTTTATGTAAAAGGATTTTCATTTTTTTTAAAATAAGGATTAGGTGTGATGTTTACTTTACATCGAACTTCAACGATCCGTACTGTCTATTTTGTAAGTCTCGATTCATAGATCATCTTTGCAAAAATTCAATTCAATCCGAAATCATTTGCATATTTAATTATCAAAATAAAATTTCATTGTTTCTTATATAATAAAGTATTCATTAATTTCTTTGAATCCAATTAGATGTCTTAAACATTTCCGATTTAACTAATATTTTGCAAGGATGATCGATGAGGTGCAACTTGAAAAATAGACGGTTCAGATCGTTAAAGTTCGATGTAGTGCGGACCCCATAACTAATCCTTATTTTTATAAAAAATAGGAATCTCTTCCTTTAAAGATTTCATATCTTGTAATATATTATACAAAAACATTGACCATCCTTTCGAATAATAATTTCTGTTCATTACGACTCGGACAAACCATACATACAGAGAAAGAATCTTTCATGTTTTGCATATAAAAAGATCCAAATTGTACTGCTACTCTTATATGATAGATATGAGGTCTTCAATCTTTTCAGGACCCCTCAAAACCCCTCTCTTTTATTGAACGCGTTTTGTATGGTTTGCACACCTGTATTACGAAGATCTTCTGTTCGAGAAATCAACATCCATGACCCCATTCCTAGCATTATACATATAACCTTTTAAACTCTGGTCCCCTAACTTCAAAGCCAAGTTGCAGAAATGAGACCCACCCAAAATTTGATGTTTTTAACATGTTTTGGTCATTTTATACATGCTTTACTCTATTTTCTTTCTTTTTTTATTTGTTATTTAAGTGGTAGGTCTTATTTTATTATTTCTAATTTTCTTCTTTTCTAATTTGGGGCGATTATTTGATTAAATACGCAGTCGGTGTCATACTAATTGCCATTGAGGGGCATATGCCCTTTGGAACTTGAGCACCAACAACCAAAAACGAATTATTTGGATATTTTTGTTAATCTGTAGGGTGATTTTCTTAAGCCTATCTTTGGCGGCCAGGAGCACAATTATTGCTTTTCATGTGTAATTTTGAGTGGTTCATCATTTTTCTAAAAATAATGTTTCTTTTTTGTCAAATAATAAATTTTATTAAATACGAATAGAAATATTTACATCTTTAACCAAGACATTAAACAATTATTCTAAAAATTTCATACTCCATCTATAGGAGCCTATATTCCTAATTACAAAGGAAGTTACTGAGTGAGCCGCTCTATTGCACTGTCGAGGAGCAAACATGAACACAACCGACTCCAATTGTCTAGCTAATTGTTGAATATCATGAATGAGGCCGTCTAAGTTAGGCCATCTCCAACCAAAGGGGCCAGAGGGCCAGAGGGCCGAAAATGGTCCTAAAACCGTCTCCAACCGAGGGCTAGGCCAGAGGGCTCTGGAATCTGGGAGGGCCCCACGGAATCGGAGAGGGCTGGAGGGCTGGCTGTGTTCGGCCAGCCAGCCAGCCCGGGGCTGGCTCTTTTTTTTTTTTAAGGCTTTTCTTTGCTGTCGGTTAAAACCGACAGCATTAAGGACAAACAATTTTTTTTTTTATTTAGTATTGATGTCGGTTACAACCGACAGCACTAGTTTGAATTTTTGTTAACTCCAACGGCTAGTTGAGTCACTAGCCGTTGCTTCACTTTTTTTTTTTTTTTTTTTTTTTTTTTTTAAATTGCAGCTGTTTGTTGTATTTTTTTTTTTTTTTTTAATTTAAACATTTGCTTCTCAATTTTTTTTCAATATTTCTCAATTTTTCCTTCTTCAATATTTCCTTCTCAATTTTTCCTTCTCAATTTTTTTCAATATTTCTCAATATTTCCTTCTTCATTATTTCCTTCTTTAATTTTTCCTTCTAATTTTTCCTTCTCAATTATTTTCAATATTTCTCAATATTTCCCTCTTCATTATTTCCTTCTTTAATATTTCCTTCTCAATATTTCCTTCAATATATTTCTCAATATTTCCTTCATCTCTAACATTTGAATTTAAGTTGTAGCTTTAAAATAATAAATTATCTTTGGGCCTCGGTTGGAGACGGTTTTTTGTGACAGGGCTAAAACGAGCCCTTTGGCCCTCGGTTGGAGACGGAGGCAAATATGGCCCTGTACTATTCATTAAAATATTAATATCTTGGAGAATCTTGGAGGGCCAGAGGGCTCAAACGAGCCCTCTAGCCAGCCATCGATTGGAGATGGCCTTAGCATCAATCACCTTGCAACCTTTCAGCATTTCTATGACCATTGAAGAATCTGATTCAACGGCTATCACCTTCATAAGTTAGTAGATTCTTAGTCCATAAAACAAGTAGAGAAACCAAAATTAGTCAATACCCGTAAGAGAAAAGACTAATTTAAAATATCAAAAGTCTTAGCTATGTCAACTTTAACTCTCATATTTCCACCACGAAATTAACTTGTTTTGAACAAAAATAACTTAATCAATACTATCTGTTATACGTCGCTCCAAAAATAAAAGTAATTTGTTGAGGAGAAACGACGCGTGCAGCTATGGGAGAAAGACGCCCTCTCAAACAATACATCTCTATTGCTTTTGGTAAAAGACATTATGATAGGTTGAAGCTTAATTGCACTTAAATTTAGCTTAAAATTGCTCTTCAAGGCTCAACTTCCATACCCAAAAAAGAAAGAAAATTCACCTTCTCTGTTACCTACCTTTATCTTTCTATAAAGTTAGACCACCTTTTACACTAGGATAAAGCAATTGGATTTTTCTAGATTTGCCTCCTTCCTCAAAGAGACAATGGCATAAATCACGTGGTTTTATTAACATATCTATTATCCCCACGCGATTAATTATGTATGAAACAGACAAAATAGACCGTTCATAAGTTAAGTATTCAAGTAATTATTCTCTCCGCCAATAATCTTAATGCAAGAGGTCACATCATACTAGTCGGTTAGATTTAGATTGTCCCACTATAACCAAGCACTTAATCATCCACTTTAAGTATCTTTTCCTTCAAATCGGACGGATGATGGATCAGTATCCGCTTGCACAAAGCAAAGTTTGTGAAGCATATCTTCATCCTCTCCTATTATTCTAACCTTA
Organism: Cotoneaster glaucophyllus; assembly: GCA_036320875.1. NCBI lineage: Eukaryota > Viridiplantae > Streptophyta > Magnoliopsida > Rosales > Rosaceae > Cotoneaster > Cotoneaster glaucophyllus. Next base: position 5,788,459 of record CM070073.1, on the reverse strand, counting down.
AGCTTATGGTGTATAAGTTGGATAAGCACTTTCTTTTGTTGATGGTGGGAATTTGAAAAGGTAATTAATTAAAGATAAATTGAATGACTAATATTTAGCACCACAGGAAGTCATTAAGTGAAAATGCGGTAGACAATTTCAAATCATGGATGTTCTTTGGTCTTGGGTTCAAGGCACGAAACTGGTAAAAATACCGGTGATTATCTGATTGAATGCTTTGAGATGACGTGTGTCATTTTACTGTAGTCAGAATTGAACTGAAATACCTTTAGCCTTTTGAGCCCCATTGACAATTAATCCTCCACTTGAAAGTGTGGGATAACTTAAGTCTTGAGCATATAAAAAACTAATATTTAGCACTTAGAAAGAAAAGAAAAAAACCAGTATTTAAATGTTCTTATAACACTATATGTTGTCAAACATATTATGATCATGTTTATATGATCAGATTGGGATGAATTATATATGTTCATTTTGTTCACATCTAATTGTTTCTTTTTTAAGAAGAGATAAATTTGACCAAAATACATATTATCGAAAACAACGGTAAGTATTTTCTAATGGTTGGTTGATAATATCTATGTCTGATGTATTTGAGAGATAAAAACTTATGCACTCAAATTGGGTGTGACCTCTCTGTGACCCCAATCATTAATTGACATATATTAATAAAAACTTTTCTTAATTTCATTGTTAGAAACTTAATATGTGTCAGCTTATAACTGGGACCACAGAGAGACCACACAATTTTTTAGGAAGTTGACTTTACAAATCTTTTTTTTGTTTCTTACGTATCTTTTTAGTTTTTGACCATCAACTTGAATAAATTAAATGAAAATAACAAAAATAATTTAATACAAAAAAACAAAAGTGTTTTATCGTTTCTATTCTTTGAATGCCCCTCTAAGTAGGGGTGGGCGCGGTTTGGTTTGGTGCGGTTTTGAGTGAAACCAAAACTAAAACCACAAGTTTTTGCGGTTTGGTTCGGTGTGGTTTTGAGGCTAAAACCGAAATAAAACCAAACCATTTGGTTCGGTTCGGTTTGGTTTTAAACGATTTTGGTTTGGTTTCATTGTTTAAAAAAACTATTATGGTTACCTAATTGTACTTGTATCCATTTCATCCAATTCAATAAAAAAAAGTTTTGGTGTTTAAGTCACAACTAATTTCTGACTAGATCTCCACAAGTATTTGAAGGTGGACAAACAAATAGTTTGAATTGAAAGCTACACCAGATTTAATAAACAAGTCTTTTGACATTTATAACAAGTCCGTCGATAGCCCAAATGCAACATTATTTATTGTAGTCAGCAACCAAGCATGCAATACACATTCAATCTTAAGTTCAAGAGAGTTCACATAATGATGCAGGGGATTGAAATTAACATGCAGCCCAAAGTAATGGGAATACCTCCTTCATCAAGGGGACAGATTCAATTCGTGTAGGTGTGTGCAGTGGATATATAATTGTTTACAGTGGAGTCGATAGACCGAAAGAAAAATTACCATCTGATCTAAGAGATAAGATCACATCACAATCGAATATGATTCAATTAATGAGAATAGCTGAATGAATGCAGAGCAAACCCAATTCAGAAAACGATTAAAAACATCGCAGATCGAATTCAGTCCAAATTATGAAGCGAGCAAGCAGATACAACAGGTAGTATTGAAGAAAGAAATTGCTGACCGAGGATCAGTTTTCAAGGCGATGTGGAGCGCTTGGTTGATGGCACAGTAGAGGTTCAATGATGAATAAAGTTGAGCAGTACAGACTGAAGAAAGAAAACAAAAGATGGAGATGATGTGGAAATGTTATGATGTGGTTGAGTCTATACTAAATGTATGGACTTAATGAAATAACCAATTAGAATTTAACATTTAATAAAGGTATGCGGTTTCGGTTTCGGTTTTGGTTTGGTTTCACAGGGCCGGAACCAAAACCAAACCATTTTCCCCCAATTCGGTTCGGTTTCAAACCGAAACCGTTTTGAAACCGCAAAACCAAACCGTTCAGTGCGGTTCGATTTGGTTCGTGTTGCGGTTGCGGTTTTCGGTTTCAAGTGCTCACCCCTACCTCTAAGTATGCAACTTTGTATGAGTTAGTAAACTTGTTGAATTATAACTTTTAATTCATTATAAATTAATAGTACAATATAATATATAAATTTATAACAATTGTTATTGTGGAAAGATATTCTACTAATTAATTACGGATATGATTTCTATGTAATGAATTCTATTATAATTTATGCCAGAACCAATTGTAAGGTACCAGATGACACTGTGATATTCAATAAAAATAAATAAAGAAGATCCGTGATAGTGATGATGGCTCACTCGTCCTAGCTAGCTCAGTTGTCTTTGACTTTGAGGTTGGATATTTGCTACTTATGGTCATGATCGAGCCTTATGGTCACCCCACTCTACATATAGGTTTTTCTGTGGGACCTGGCTTCCCTGTCATCCCACTTCCTACACATTCTCATCCTTTTATATTTGTGCGGTCACGGTTAAGCCACGTTAACATTTTATATTAATTTTTTTATAGAGATAATAAGACAAAAAACAATAGTAATATAAAAGATTGACGTAACTTAACCGTAATCGTACAAAATATGAAAGGATGAGAGTGTATGAGAAGTGGGAGGGCAGAGAAACCGGGTCCTTTTCTGTGTGCTCTTCCCAATTTGCCGACCTCCCTCTCATTTTTCTATTAAGAATACATAACATGTTTCTTAGTGTTTGGACACGATATTTTTTTCCTTGGACTGACTTTTATTTATGCTTTATGCGGTTGGGATAGACATTTTGATGCAATAAGGACGGGTATTATAATTTATTATATTGTTACACAACTAATAACTATACAGAGAAATAATTATCATGCATTCAAAACTATAATGATACAAAATTATCGTCATACATGATATCCTTCACCTTCAGTGAGTTTTGGTTCCATTTTTGGAATGGCAATTCCGCGCACCTTTCGATTTTGATATGTAAAAGGGAGATGGATTGTCTGTCCTCCCCATCTCATACCCTTCTCATCCCCTTCTTGTTTTTGTAGTCACGGTTAAGCCAAGTCAATATTTTATATTGATTTTTTTTATAATAATAATAAGACAAAATATTTTATATTAACGTGACTTAACCGTGATCACAGAAACATGAAAGGATGAGAAGAGTATGAAATGGGGAGGGCAGACAATCAATCTCCATGTAAAAGGCCTATATATATCTTCTCCAACCATACATATTAATATATACATATTTATGCGTGACAAAGTCCCCATCGATCGCATGACTTTATTAAACGGTACAAAAACACTGGAAATTGTTGTACAAACCTTACACGTAATTACATTTTGTAGTTCCGGGGTAAAAACAGATACATCAATTCCATTTCATGTTTCTTCTTCTTTTAAATGTCTAATCAACAATTTCACATCCGATATATTCAAGCATACAATTGAGAAATATCATTTCTTACCAAAGCATTCATCGCATGGCCTAGGTCATAGGATGGGTGTTGCAAGAAGAAGAATGCATATATACATGGAGATAGCAAATAATCTCTCTACAATGAGGTTGTCGAAAATCGGACGAAAATGAATTTTGGACTACGAAAGATCCAATTTAAATGTAATATGAGAAACAAAATGTAAACTTAACTACTGTGTTCATAGAAATATTTGAAAAAATAAAGAAAAACACTACTAAACAGTAGCGTTAAATACTAATACTAAAGCTAATAACATGTCACGCCTACACAAAAGCTAATAATTACCACCGAGGTAAAGTCCTAATGACACAAAGTCACTGTCTAGCAAGGGAACAAATTAATGATTTGATTATGAATTTAAACACCATGATTGTCTCTTTTTAATTTCAACAATCCTCTTCTGACCACCAAATCCTAAAGTACCTTTTTATGAATTTTCAGGACAAGCAAGGTTTCTATATTTAGAGATGCTCAACTAGTTGATATTGATAATATCTTGTTTCTTTCCATAAATATCTTCATGCTATATTACTCGATCCATGGAGCCACATTGTTTGTCTTATCTCTCACCTTCTCTAGCATTTATCTGAGCCATCAGATCTTGCTGTAGACAACTAAATCCTTTACATTTATTATTAATTGTAAAGTCAAATCTGGTAGAAATTCTGGCATAAAACAACAAACGAAGAAACAGAAGATATAACGACCTTCGAATTTGATCGGTTTTGTATGTGTTGTTAGAAAATATAAATTAATTTGTAAATATATGATACGGGACACTCTTTTCTCTTCAAACCGAGTTAAATTTTAAAAACTTATCAAAACCTGAATAAATACTTCTTATCTTCCGTTGTACTTATTTATGTTTGCACCATTAATAAATATCCTACTTCTTTAAAAAGTACACAAGATATAACCAGATGAGCCGAAATTGGGCTTACACTCCAAAGGTTAGTGGCGTTTTCCCTAAACAAATAGGAAAAAATGATTACAATCAACAAAGAGGAAATAGACTCTTTTCTACTCTCTCTGGACGATTATTCTCCTCTCTAACCACCCAAATTTTGATAGAGATTCATAAAACACCCAAAATCTCACTAGCCTGTAAACTAACATTTATAATATCTCTACTTGTGGTCACTTAGTACTACGCTCTAGTAGTGTTATTTTGCACTTATAAGTAAGAAATCTTAAATTCGATTCTCGGCAAAAATAAATTTCAAACATATTATTATTAATCCATTGTGTATATAATATTGTTTGTTCAAAATAAATAAAAATATCTGTATTTGTGTCTTCCTTTAAAAACAAACAAAGATCCAAACCTAGTAATCCTGTACTCTCCCAAAAAACAAAGCCCAAAATTCTACATGGCGACAAACTCTTAATTTGACCACCACTTTTTTTTTTTTTTTTTTTTTTTTTTAACAAAAGCAATAGAATGTTTCATTATCATGAATAATTAAGTACAAGAGGTGTTATGTTGATTTGGTCGCAATAATTAACCACCACTTGATACCACTAAATAATCTATCTACAAGCTCACTCAAAACCCCAATCCTATTAGTTCTTTAAAAAATTATGTTGAAGCTTAATTGTCTTTTATTATTAAAGAAAATGGAGGGTGTCATTATGTATGATTTTAGAAGGTTATCATATGTTATATGTTGCAAGGCGTTATCCAAATTCATGTGCATCAAGGAAACAAAATTTCCCAAATGCATTAAATTACCTGGAAAGCATTCATATTTTCAAGTCCAAAACAAAAAACTCTACTTTCTTAAAACATGAATTAATTGGACTGCATTCGAGGAGTGCAGAATAACTAATTATGTTGAGAATATGAATTCAATGTCGAGAAATTAAAAAACTTTGCATGTGCCTGAGCTACTTTTTATATTGCTAATTAGTATTGTGTTATGTATCATTTAGAAGGTTGTCATATTGTTATATGTCGCAAGGCCTTAACTCAAAATTCTGCACCAAGAAAAATTATTATTGACATTTCAAAAATTTAATATTACGCTCTAAAATATAAAAATACACTTACAAATAATGCATAATTAAATTTATAGAGTACCAATAATACTTCTCTTTTCCAAATATACCAAACTGGAAAGCAATAATGTCTTCAAGTCCAAAACCAAGTAGGACAATACTTTTTTAAAACACAAAGTAATTGGACCGCGCTCGAGGGTTTCATGATAATTCTTTTCTTGTTGAGAGTGGAAACTAAGGGACCTTACATGTGCATATAAGTAGTTGAGCTACTACCCATATTACTAATTAATTTTATGGTTGAACGTCAACATCCTTCATGATACAAGAGAAAGTTAACTCTTGTTGAGCCTCACATGTAATGAATTTTCAAACCTAACACATAGATAACACTAATTGAGTGACATAGAAAACGTGTGATCGTTGGGCTTCCCATGTAAGTCAATCTACTTTAAAAACATAAAGGAAGTGAAGTTCCCCTTTACGTAAAATCAATTAACAATATAGAAAGTAATCTAACTTCTTATAAATCACATGCAAACTTTATTCTCTCCGTAACGTAGAATTCATTACTCTCCACACTTCTAAAAACTTTAGGGTTTGAAAAGTATGTGCTGAATTACCAATAATGTTCACAAGAATAATGTTATTGACATTATTGAGTAGGTATATATACTGAAGGTTTTGTAGGGGAGAACCTACTAACTTTTTGTAATATATACGGGATGTCCCTATGTATTTCGAGTGAACCTACACTTTCGTAGTGTGTCTGGTTCGATGTTTCTGTCCACATTGGGAATTGGCCAGAAGCAAAGTCACCTGCTTTGGCACCTACCCTTTCTTTCTTTTTCAAGGGGCATATGCATGAGAGGCAGATTTTCTGTCCTCTTTTTTACCGTATCTTTCTCATTCCCTTCAGTGTTGTGCGGTCACGGTTAAGTCACGTCAACATTTTATATTGATTTTTTTATAGAGATAATAAGACAAAAAGCAATAGAAATATAAAATGTTGACGTGGCTTAACCGTGACCGCACAAATAGAAGGGGATGAGAAGGGTATAGTATTGGGCGGGCAGAGATTCTGCATCCATATGCATGATACCCTAAGTTTTATTAAAGGGGAAAGAAAACTTGTTTGGTGTCGTCAACTCCTGCAACAGTAAGATTAATTCTCGTTCTTGATTATATGATATCGATAAAAAAAAATTTTACCATACCCTTCTCATTTCCTTCTGTGTTGTGCGGTCACGGTTAAGTCACGTCAACATTTTATATTATTTTTTTATAGAGATAATAAGACAAAAAGCAATAGGAATATAAAATGTTGACGTGGCTTAACCGTGACTGCACAAATAGGAGGGGATGGGAAGGGTATAGTATTGGCAGGGCAGAGAATCTGGATCCATATGCATGATACCCTAAGTTTTATTAAAAGGGAAAGAAAACTTGTCTGGTGTCGTCAACTCCTGCAACAGTAAGATTAATTCTCGTTCTTGATTATATGATATCGATAAAAAAAGGTTGTGGTTGATAACAGTATAACAAGCTTAACAGCTTTTGATTCTGTGGTTGTAATAGTGTTGGTGTAATCATCTTGTAATCCTTGTAATAGCTTAAGGAGTAAGCAATCTAGTTAGATATATACTTCTTATAACTACCATTGTAATCTGTCAAGAAAAACAGTTAATGAAAAACGTCTTTCTCTGTCTAAACTTTCTCTCTTTCTCTCTCTTCGAACACTCTTTCTTCTTCTGCAAGAATACAATTCTTCATCTCTGTTGTTACATTTACATGGTATCATTCGTCGGAAAAGCTTCATGTTTGACGATTTATTGATCTAGGTTCTTTTGCTTCGCTTTGCTTCTCAATTTAGGGTTTATAATTACCCTCTTCTTCTATGTTTCTCGGTGCTCGTAATCTTGCAGACAAGGTGTTTGATCTTACACCTCAAAGAATTTTTCTCCAGAGTCTTGATTGGTATTCGATCATGGTGACTGCAACGCAATTGGAGATTCTTCAATCCCCTATTACTTCTCTAATTTCATTAGTTTCGTCCTCTGTCTCTGCAAAACTTGATGAATCAAACTACCTCACATGGCATTTTCAGATGGAGCTTATTCTGGAAATACATGGCATTATGGGTTTTGTGGATGGTACAAACCCTTGTCCTCCGAGATTTGATACTCAATATTCGAGTGATTCCATTTGTGTCTTCTAGTGATTCTACTCCAAGAATTGACAGTGATGATTTCAAGATTTGGAAGATGCATGATCGGGTTCTCATGCAACTCATTACTGCCACATTATCCCCTTCTGCAATTTCTTGTGTTATAGGTAGCACTAGTGCTCGAGATTTGTGGGTTCGTCTTAAGGAACAGTTCTCAATTGTCACTCGAGCCACAATTTTACAAATGAAATCTGAATTGTAGAACATCAAGAAAGGTACAGATTCCATTTCTTTGTATCTTCAACGAATTAAAGAAGCTCGTGAATCATGATTACTTGGTTGCTGCTAGAGTTCTATTTGATGATGATGACATTGTGGTATTGACTCTAAATGGTCTGTCTTCTGAATAAAACACACTGAGATCTATTATTAGGGGTAGGGAAAATGTTATCGTTATGAAGGATCTTCGCTCATAGTTGCTTGCTGAAGAAGCAATGATTGCTAATGTTCCTGTCACTCATTTCCTATCTGCCATGGTAGCTAGCAATCTCTCTGGTTCATCTAAGTCTTCTCACTTTCAAGATAATCATCATTCTGATAGTTCCTCAAAAAATGATAATTCCTCAAATGGAGGTTCATATGGTTCACAAGGAGGTTTTTATCAGTCTAGTGGTTCTGGCTATAAGTCAAATTACAACAAAAACAAGGGTAAAAGCAAGTATCACTTTAATTCTCAGTCTCGATTTGGCAATGCAAAGTCTGGTAACTTCAATAACAATGCTCCTAGCATTCTTGGTACATCTCCACCAAGATCACAAGGGTTTTTTTTCCAGACTCCATGTCAAATATGTGGTAAATATGGACATCTAGCTGTTACTTACAAATTCAGAAATACTGAGAATCCTGTTACAGAAGGCTGTCAAATCTGTGGGAAGAGGAATCACAGTGCCCCATTCTGTCACTTCAGAAATGCAAACACTTAATCTTAGCAAGTGTCAGCCATGCATGTTGCTGCTCCATCAACTATTCCAAGTGCTCATCCTCAACAGATGTGGCTTACTGATTATGGGGCAACATCTCACATGACTGCCGATCTTAATAACTTGTCACTGGCCGCTCCATTTCCTTCTAATGAAACAATCCAAACAGCTTAAGGTGGTGCAGGTTTATCAATCTCCCACATTGGCAAGAAAACTCTTTCTTCTTCTGCAAGAATACAATTCTTCATGTCTGTTGTTACATTTACAGTGGCAACAGTAAGATTCTTGATCATGATTGATCACACAACTACAAATGGCTGTCAGCTTCATAAGTCTCCTTTTAGTTGTTTTCCACCAATTCTAAACATATTATTTGCTGTGTGTCTCTAAACCATGATATCGAAAAGAGAAAAAAAATCTCAATCCATTTGGTAACACAGAACACAAGCCACAAAACCAATTTTTCTATTTTCAATTTCTTCTTTGGCTGACAACGAAAGGGGAATAGGGTTTTACGATGTTATAATGTTTTTTGTTTTTGGACAATGATACTACGTTAAAAGTGAACAAACCCAAAGAATCCGAAGTCATTGCCCCTAAGCAAAAGCAGCAGCTAGCATCCATTCATTTATATTCATCACGCATACTAGAAACTAGTAACTAGCAATGAAGTGGATTAAAGAGGCCCACCCCTTTCCTTTATAGGAATCTTGTGTAGCAAGGTGCACTAAAGGTCTCACTCAATGGAAAACGACCAATCCCTAGTGCGAGATGGGAAGCTAAAATAATTGAATATTTGGGAGGGGCCAACTAGCATAGTGTTTCCAAATTTTATGTAATAATATTTTGGTACAACTGAAATGACATGATGTTCAAAATGCATTTTAGATTTTAGATTTTAGAAAGTGAAAATGAGCGACGTGGAGGTTGGGGTGGGTTATGACTACCTCAAACCAATTTGTAGCTTCATCACTGGGTACGAACTAGTTATAAAAACCTAAGTGAGAGACATGAAGGTTTGGGTACCTCAAACCTAAATGTAGCTTTGTCCTTAGATCATATCTCGACCTAAAACTCTGGTTTTTTATTTTTCTGATTACCCAATAACTAGAACTTATATCCAATAACTAAAACTTATATAAGCTTAGCAATCCTAGCTCTATCGAAAAGAAGCTACATATAGGGTGGTAAACTAGCATAGTCTTTCCAAAATGTATGCAATGTGTAAGAAGCAACATGGGTGTCACCTCAGAACTACGTGTAGCTCCGCCCCCCATCTATGTCTCATTATCTATCATCTAGTTTAAAACATGATCTTAGTAACCCTGTGACTAAAACACTATTATTGAATTGAAAATCATATAAAAATTATTCTATTCGGTAAGCCATATTGGGAGAAAAACGTAGCATCAACGATTGCAGTGGAGAACATTTTCTAGGGTTTCTTGACCACAATCCATTACCTATGCAAGGGTTTAGGTTATAACGTCAAACATGGCTCCTATAATCAAACTCTAACCCATCCCACTTGCCAATGGAATTGGGCAATTCAATCCCCCAAAACTCAAAAACCCCTCTCCATCCTAACCCAAAAAGTCAGGCAGTCTGTGGGCCCAGACCAAGCAATCGGGCAATTCATGTCGTGTGTACGACTGAGTCGATATGACGTAAGACTGACGTGACGTAATTACCTTAATATCTTTTTGTGTCAGGCACGTGCACTTGAAGAGCGCCTAACAAAAAGTCAAGCGATCAACACATAGACACTGGGATTGTGTTGCAGGCGCACTCACCCCATCTTTCGTTAGATTTGCAACATCTATCTATCCTACCGTCCATATTTTTTTGACAAAAAAAAATTAAAATAAAATATTGATAAAATCTCTTATTACCATTGGGCCTACGTGCACAGTATGGACTGTTGGGATTTAAAAAAAAATTGTAATCCAAGGGTCTATATTAATTAGGTTAGAAAAATATTAAAATTATAAAAAAATTAATTACTGGATCATAACATATTACGCTTTGTGATTAGTGATAATCACACGTAACGTGAGATAATTAGTTAAAATGCATTCGAGTAATTACTAATTAGACAATAATTTCATATACCCAATTATCAAGGCAATTATTAGCTCAATGGAATAGAATTGCTCCTGGAGAGGACGCAATCATTTTCCAGAGGGCACTAAGATTACGATGTAAGTGCGTACGTGGTACATGCATGCGGACGGCAAGGACGTGTGCTACTAAACCGGGTTCCGGTCGCAATCGGTGTCGCGTTCGGGCAGAAAAGGAAATGCGAACGGACTCTGACAACGACCGTCGGCATTTCAGTAGGTATCCACGTGTACAGCTGTCACTCACACCGGGTAAATACATAGGTCCCACTAGAGGTTGTAAATTTGGATGGGACCGTACTGTACCGGGCCTGCCATGACAATGATTGTATATGACAGATGTTGGATGGTCGTAGGTTGCGATATTAGCTGCTGCAAAACGACTAGAATTTTTTCTCCTTTCTTTTTTTATCCTCTTTCCTCACATTCTTTATTTTATCTTTATTTTTTTTATAAAAAATTAATATAAGGCCATCTCCAACCGAGGGCTGGCCAGAGGGCTCGTTTGAGCCCTCTAGCCCTCCAAGATTCTCCAAGATATTAATATTTTAATGAACAGTACAGGGCCATATTTGCCTCCGTCTCCAACCGAGGGCCAGAGGGCCAGAGGGCTCGTTTTAGCCCTGTCACAAAAAACCGTCTCCAACCGAGGGCCAAAGGGCCATAGGGCCAAACATAATTTATTATTTAAATTTAAAAACTACAACAACTTAAATTTAAAAACAACAACAACTTAAATTTAAAAACAACAACTTAAATTTAAAAACTACAACTTAAATTTAAAAACGACAAATTAAATTTAAAAACGACAAATTAAATTTAAAAACTACAAATTAAATTTAAAAACTACAAATTAAATTTAAAAACGACAAATTAAATTTAAAAACTACAAATTAAATTTAAAAACTACAAATTAAATTTAAAAACTACAAATTAAATTTAAAAACAACATTAACTTAAATTTAAAAACTACAACAACTTAAATTTAATATCCATAATCGATATCATCTTCATCATCCGCCATTGTAGGAGTATAGTCAGAGGTAAACAACTGCCGCCGAGCCATAATTTCCTTTTTTTTCCTATCAAAATAGGCCTTACTCATTGGAGTGTAATTCGAAGTGTCCCTTTCCATATTCTTATCATCCATCTCTTCTTGTATTTGTTTGGTCCGTTCTTCATGCCTATGCTTCCTTTCTTCCGCCTCAAGGGCATTTTGCTCCGCCATTAATCGCAATGAGGCCGCCACTTCATGTTGAGCGGCATAATCATCATTTGCCTTGCCCTTTTCCCTCAACCTTCGGGCCTTGTTTCGTCCCATAGCCCTAGGTAAAGAAGCTTCGGACGGAATCGGATTTTCTACCCTTGTTTGTTGAATGGCAGAAGATCCACCTTCATTCAAAGGATCTACAGATGGGGATGCAGCACCCAAAGGATCTACTCTATGTTGAGGTGGATCTTCAAATAACACCCACCCTTTACAAATTTCCCAACAACCGTGAAACTGAAAGGGTTTTGAGCTGCCCTCCATATACAATTCCTCCGCTTGACGTACCTAGAAAATATAATTACAAAAAATTTAGGAAATTAATTCATGAAATTAAATGTAATATAATGACATATAATTACAAAAATTAAATGTAATATAATTAAACATTTAAAATAAACAGAGAAAACACTAACTTCGTCATAGTAATTGGCGCCGCTTGCATGTCTACTTGCGGCTGCTACTAGTGCTTGATGCCATTTATTCAAACTTGGATGAAGATGTTTCTTCCACCTTGAAGAACAACTTTCGTGGTTTCGGGTATTCGGTGGAATGGTGCCTTCGTAGAACTCTAAATATTTTTTGGACACACGAGTCCAAACACCTTCACTTGTTTGAGAAATCCCCCTCACACTATCTTCTGAGACCCATCTATAAGCCTTGCAAAGAGCTTCATCTTCTTTTCGGGTCCAAGGCCTACCTTTGATTGCAGATGAGGCCATTTTTTTGGAAAAAAATGAAGGAAATATTGAAGGAAATTATTGAAAATATATTGAAGGAAATTATTGAAAAATTGAAACAAATATTATAGATAAGGAAATATTGGAAAATATATTGAAGAAAATATTGAGAAATTGAAACAAATATTGAGAAATATATTGAATGAAATATTGAACAAGCAAATATTGAGAATGAAATATTGAACAAGCAAATATTGCAATTGAAGTGAAGAATTGAAAGAACTTCACCATATTTATAGAAGAAAAGAAATGTTTTAAAAAAAAAAAATAAAAAAAAAAAAAAAAATAATATGTAAGAACGGTAACCTGCAATTTTCAGAAAAAAAAAAAAAAAAAAAGAAAAAAAAAATCAGAACGGTAACCTGCTAGTTACAGAAAAAAAAAAAAAAAAAAAAAAAAAAAAAAACCCTAAAGCAACGGCTAGTGGACTCACTAGCCGTTAGAATTCAAAATTTTAAATTCCCTAATGCTGTCGGTTACAACCGACAGCAATACTAATTAATTAAAAAAAAAATTGAAACTTCCTAATGCTGTCGGTTAAAACCGACAGCAATGAAAAAGCTGAAAAAAAAAAACAGCCAGCCCGGGGCTGGCTGGCTGGCCGAAAGCAGCCAGCCCTCCAGCCCTCTAGCCCTCTCCGATTCCGTGGGGCCCTCCCAGATTCCAGAGCCCTCTGGCCTAGCCCTCGGTTGGAGACGGTTTTAGGGCCATTTTCGGCCCTCTGGCCCTCTGGCCGGATCGGTTGGAGATGGCCTAAGATATTAACGTGGTTTAACCGTGACCGTTCAAATAGGAGAGAAAGGAAGGGGAAGGAAAAAAAAAGATGAGAGAGAATCCTACTCTCTAATAAAAACGGCTATCATCCATCTGGTTCAGTCACATGATTGAATACAATCTCTTAAAAATTGTAAGATGTTCAATATTAAAGGATAATCCGTGTTTCTTTAAAGTAGAATTGATCTTTTGGTTTTCCTTTTCATTCACTCAAATTTCTTTCGTGTCATTGATTTATTTTCTCATTTTCTTTCAAAAAAAAGAGGGAAGGAGAATGATTTTCTTTAGCGGATCCCTCTTGTTCCTGTTTTCGTTTATGGAAGCAACTTTTGCTCACATGTTTCATTTAGAAAACGGTATTGCCTATCGTCTAGCTCGTTTTGCCCTCATTCAGGTTGTTTTTGTAATTAAATTAAGAAGCCTTCTGGCCTAATGTCATATTTACTTGTTGAAGATTGTACGGTTAATTTGGTTAGTAGCTAGAGGCTACTCTGTTTGCTTGTTGAGAACTATTTGTTTCACTTATTCAATGAAAGCTATCAAGGAACTTTAAAAAACAAAGTCGTGACGAATGGAAGAACACCATTATAGCATTAGGCTATCAAGAAAAAATTAAAGACAAAAGAAAGGGAGAAGGAGAGAACATGAGAGGGTAAATTCACTCTCTAGTTATAATACAATCAATAGTATAATTGTTGTAATTCAGATGAATGAGAGGAGACAACTAGTGATAAGACAATGTCAAAACATTCAGGTGCAGGTCCAATTTTTAAATGTACAAAATTATATATATATATATATATATATATATGTATGTATGCATGTATATTGCTTCTCTGATGGCATCTGCACATCTGGAGAGATGCCCTTAATTCGCTTCGTTTGGAATATTTCATGACGCCATGAGACAGTATAAATAACTAAAGTTCGTTGTGCTGAAGTATACATTAATAAAGGAAAATCTTAGAAAGATTACATTGTACATGAAGCTACCTGAGTTATTATAGCGTAGTTGTGAGGATGAATAGGATGATGAGTAAAAGTAGATTAAGTTTAGACTTCAAAACTCTGTAATGTATTAAAAACAAATGTGTATATATCATACCAATTAATTAAGAATTTTAGCTTGATTATATGCATGACTTACCACATCGAGCAGTATTCAAATGTGACACATAAACGTACTACCATTACTCTGTATTAGAGCGTCTTCAAGAGATGTTGTAAAACAATCAAAACTCTATTTTAAAGAGCCAAACCTAACAAAATACATCTGTTGTCTCTATTATAGTAACATTATAGTAAAATAAACAGTCGCTTTTTAAATTTACAGAATCACTTTATCCATTAAATATTTAAAAAATAATAAAACTCAAGGGTGGACCCTTGAACAAGGAGAAAAGGAAGAGAATGAAAGAATGTTATAGAAAATGAGTAGGTTGAATTTGAATGATTAATAATAAAATATTTAAAGTTTTTTTAAAATAAAAAGCGTTGTTGACAATGAAAAGTTAAAATGAGTAGTTAAAATAATTTTTTAACACTTTTTACTTGCTAGTTTAACAAAAATTTAGACCTTTTTTTATAGAAATGGTGTTAGGGCTTAGTCCTCGAACTGCTTAAGCAACCTGCGCGCGCTCCCGTGCTCAGAGCGATTAGAGCTTTTGAGGCAATCATTATGCATGGCTAACTAAAATTGTTACGGTCGACGTTAGCAAAATTAATCTGCATTAAATCAGATTCATTGTGAATACAAAACAAAGATTTTCTTTTTGGTTGAAACAAATAAAGAAAGAATTGACGGTGGCCCGTTTCCTGATCTTTTATGCAAGCACATTGCTGCCACACCATGAATGTTCTTGTGACAAGTTGTTAATTTGAATATGTTCTCAGTATCCGTCATTCAATATAATATAATATTGTTGGATAACAATAGAGCGAGGTCCACGGAACATATGTAATATTGTTTCATTTATTTCGTAAATCAATTTCAATCTTTTACAAATTTTAACACCAGTAAACATTTATAAAACCAAAATGAATAAATTTCGCACGACAAACTAAAACTCTAGAACGTTTAAGTCCACGAAAGATATTGGTAAATATTACTAAACACATCCACATGTTTTTCAAACTTCCGTCGCCGAGTAGAATATCTCTGTTAAAGTTAATCAAACAAAAGAATATTTAGCAATTAATTTGCAAGCGGGACGGTGTGACAAGTCTGAACTCTACTTCTTGTAATACAACCCCGTTGATCCTTTTTTGGTTTATCAACCCCATTTATCTGATCAAGTGACTACTTCACATGAATGGCCATCTAACGTAATGATGCGATGCAGGATAAGAAAAGAAAAGGGTAATTCGATTAAGGTCACAATTTTTTTTTCTAGGATTAGGCCAGTTAATTTTTTTTTTTTAATAAGAGGCCAATGAAGATAAATCTAGACAGTGGCATTGACTTTAGTTAGAGAGGAAAGTTGTTTTTGTTGATCTTATTAGTTAAAGAGAAAAATCGTTTCAATTGAACTATGCTAGATAATAAAATGACCATTGTACAAAATTTTACGTACAAAGTTAAATTAAGGACACATTTGAGAACCAATTCAGTATTTTTTTTTTTTAAAGTGAAAGTGAAATTGAAAATCAAAATCAATACTTTTTTTTTGGCTCAGAAATTTTTTGAAAAGACACAAAATGAACTTTTGGTTTTTTAGAACTAAAATCAGTTATCAAACAAAACTTTGATTAAAAAAAAAAAAGGTGAAAACATAAAATCAAAATAGCCCCCAAATTAATTAACCATCCATTTTAACAAAGCTCACAAATAATGTCAAGATATTGTCGGTGATAGATTAATGGAATATGTTTTAAATAATTATGTTCATTGGATGGATGCTTATCAGTATACAAAATCATTGGCTTTTGTTCCCAAGATTGCGACTAACCAGGAGATGTCTTGAATCCCTAGTGAAAACAAGAAATTGTTCATCACCGTGTGCAAGCAAAAAGCCGAAGAACTAGGTCAAGAAATTTGGGTCTAATGGCTTATGTTCAAACTCATGCAAATTTATAACAACAATTTTAAATTTTCTCTCGTCGGCATGGAAAATATCCACAAATGATTTGAGAGTGAGACCTCCAAAAATGGGACATATTAAAAAGCTCCTCTTAACTTGTAGCTAATGGAGGTATATATCTAATTGTCCCATGGAATGTGTAAGAAAACAAGCAGGGGCGGTGCCACCAAGGGATTAGGGTAGTCCCAGCCTCCCAGGCCCATCCTGACTTCTGTGAAAGGTGGATGAAATCAACCAATGACATCAAGTTTTTATTGGCAGAGGTGTGAACGTCATGGAAGAAGATGAAGCAAACGATGTCATTAGGCTGCTTTGGTTTTGAATTTGTTTGACTGTTTGATGAAACGATGAGTTTGGTAATGGAGTTTTTAGAAGAGACGTGCAATTTCATTTTAAATGGAAAAAGCAACCCCACTACTGGTTTGATTCTCTCAGCTAACGGTACTATACACCCTATAATTTTCTAAAGCAACCCCCCTTTTTCCTTATTTACAGACCTCTTCCCCTAATCCTTATTTTTCTACTTCTTTGTATTCTCTTTAGCCTTCCACAGTCTACCTCTTACTTGGTTATCTAGGTTTGTACATATTTTTCTTCTTAGTATTGAATTTAATAGAGGTTTTCAATTTTGTGAAGATTACACAAATTTCATATATTAACATGTTATGAATTCAACTTTTACACACATGCATATATATATATATATATATATATATATATATATATATATATATATATATATATTTGTGAAAGGTCCATCCTCACTCAGAATTCTAGCTCCGTCACTAAAAACACAGTCCATTCATTAGTAATTCACCATATACAAATTATAACCAAAACTTAGATCATCTCTGGCAAAAACAATAATAATAAGAATAATTTAATATATCTTTTGGTCATCTGTATATCAAATAAATTAACAGTTTAAGAATGACATCAACTACAATTAGTGCTATGAGTGCAAATTTTGTATAAAACTATGAACTCTCTATAGTTCCACGCACACACCTCTTTTCTCCTATTAACACATTATTTATGAAAGATGCATGATGACATTATTATTTCCATTGCAAACGCTCAGTTTAGTGAGAGATATGTTTATCTTTTTTCTCGTGACAATATATATTTAATGTTAAGATCATTTCACGTTTCACTCGAGTTTCAGTTTCACTCCCTATATTATTAATTACTTGTGTAAAAAATATTTTTTTCAAATTAGATAGACTAATGACAGTAATTCCTAATAACAAAGAATAACACTACTTCTATATTTTGTTATCGCTAGAAAATTTTCATTCCGGAATACGGATGGTATATCATATGTCATTATGTAAGTGGAGAGAAGTTTTATTTTTTAAGTTGTTAATTTTTTAACACAAGTATCTTAGTGACACGTAGTGTATCACCTCGTATTCCGAGCACACTGAAAAATCTCTCTTCTGATCACAATCCCAACAGAGCTACTCTACTTTCCCAAAATCACAGAGAGGGGAGTTAGTGCTTTACCATCTTTGATGACATATTGAACAAAAGAGCTCCATTCAGCATACCCGCCCCCCCACTAGGAAATTTTAAGGAGAATAACCTTCGTCAGTGCAGCTAAAAGTTGATGGGTCTCACAAAAAAATGGAACATTGTTTGTCTATTTTAGCCCCTAAACACCATCGCAATTCGAAAGTACTAGATATATTTGATCGTCCATGTCGGGCAAAGTAACCATATGATATGCATGTAGATGTAGTGAGACTTTTAATATGACGAGTCCTAAGAGGTGTACCAATTGAAAATTATTGACGCTCGATCGTATTCGTAGGAGTCACAACCACACCAGGCACTACGTACCACAGCTTTTGGTGATGGTACGTGTCCACTTATCAGTGGACTGCCGTACAACGTGGTCCCAAGTAGAATTAGTAGAGTATGGAAAAGCAAGAAAATGAGAGGGTGGTCGGGCTGCGAGCCTACGACTTTGCGGCGTTTGAACCAAAGGCCATTTTTTCTCCCCGGAGCTTTTTTGTCAACGACACCAGCACATGTAAGTGCCTCCAGAGGCCTTGGGGGACAACCATGCATGGACTAAGCAAGCCAGGCTTAACTAGTCACTGCTCCATGAGGATTCAATTAACTTTTGCTAGTGCCTATAGAATTATTCATTTCAGTGACAGCCTCAGAAACCTAAGCCTTGCGTGAATTGTACTTGTTCAACATTTAATAGTGTAGGACATGCGCCGGATCCTTTTCCTGGTTATCCTCAGGATCCCGTGATCGTGGCTGTCAATCGTATATTGTGCGGTTAGTTTTCGTTAAGTACTATTTATATTTAATTTTAAATTTTAAATTTTAAATAAATTATGACCGCACGATGTACAATGAACAGCCACGATCTTTTTTTTACAATGTCAGCTGACTAATAGTTAGATTGATGATTTCACCCTAGCTTCTATAACAGGGTTCAGGTCAAATCACACTTAAAATACACTCGTCGAACATGTCAATAGTGTAACATATTTTGTTTTTTTAACAATCTTACATGTTATGTTTTTATACTATCCATTTGAACTATTATTCATAATTTTACTATCTTTTAAAGATTTGAAGATCATTCGTATGCATGAATATATATAACTCTTGGCCATGACGCTAGCTAGTGTGTTTGTTCTGAATGTGAGAACAAAAAGGTTCCTAGCTAGTTGATTATTAAAACAAAAACAAAATAAAATAAAAACTACACATCGGAGTGAGTTGTCATTCTACTTGAGAATAAAGGTCATATTAGTGTCGATGGTAGATCCACATAGAAGACAAAGAAAGGCTATTACTCCCTATCAACATTCATGCCAGTCATCACAATACCCTATAGCAGTCTTCATTACAGCTCATTGTTTATGTGATGTTTTCTTTTAAGGTTGGGGGGCAAAAGTTGCTTGATAAGATGCCTTATAAAGTAGGGGTACAAAACAAAGGACACAATTGAGAATTTTGTGTCAGTTTGACCACCAAAAAGCTTAAACAGATCCCATTCTACAGAGGGCACCATCTATTGTGCCCAATGTTAAAAAAAAACAGACACAAAACAGTAATGGGCACGAAAATCGTGCCGAGTGGGGTTAGATGACAACTTTTTTACTGAAAATGGGCACAAAAAACATTTTGTGTCTATAAAATTATTTGTCAGAGGCACTATATGTTCTCTCTCGTTTGTCTTTACCTCCTCTAGCACGCCAATAATTAAAATTTATAAAATTGTGGTAAATAATGGTATGGAGCTGTTTATTACTGTGCAATATTTTAGCCTCAAAATAAGTTAGCAATAATAATGTTGTTCAAATTCGTTTTTCGCGAGAGCCGAACCTCAGATCTCTCACTTACAAGTAAAGAAGAATACCACTACACCGTAGTACTAAGTGTCATGTTTTAGATTTACCAAAATGATGACGAAGCTATATGTAATAAATTAAAGATGTGAATGAATTTGAATAAAAAAGCTCAGTTTTATTAAGTACTGAAATTAATCTTCGATAGAACTTCAAAATTAAAAGGAAATTGGACAATAACTAATAATGGCTTATAAAATTGGATTTATATTAAGTTTCCTCTTCTCCAAATTAGACTTCTCCCTCTCTTTTATGGTGCAAGTTTGGGTTTCCCACCACCAAATTCAAAAACTTGGATTTTCACCACTACATTACACAATTGTGCCCACTAACTCTTATAATAATAGTTAAAAAATAATTTTATAATAATAATTGTGCCCACTACTTATAATAATAATTAAAATTCTACCTTATTTCTATCTTGGGTTCCCTTCTATCTCTCAGTCAGTCTCACCCTCACTCACCAAAAATTCGAACGCCGCTCCTCCCCGCTCCTCCGTCCAGTTCGAACCCACTCCTCCATCTAGTCCGTCCACTTCAACGCCGCTCATCTGTCCAGTTCAAAGGCATTCCTCCAGCGACACACACAGAGACACATGAGGCCCAAAATACAGGTGAGGTTTCTTAAATTCAAATTTTCAATGGGTTTTTGTTCTTTAGGGTTTAGGGTCAAATTGGATGTGTATTTTGTTGAATATGGTTTATGGTTTGAGGACAGTGGGTTTTGGAGGACAGTGGGTTTAGGATTAGGAATCTAGGATGGGTGTAGGTCTTTGGGATTGGAAGGGTTTCAAGTTGGGTGTGCTCCGGTTTAGGGTGGGTGTAGGACCTGGAGGTCATTGGGAAGGTAGGGTGGGTGGGTGCAACGGCTGCAGCTTTTTTGCTTGGTATGAAATTGACAAATAGAACTAGGGTTGATTATGTTTATGTTTATGAAATTGTAGTGCTGATTATGTTTATGTGGAATTGACAAATAGGATTGATTATGTAGTTTGAGTTTTCTCCTTTCGTTGATGTAACGGATTAATTAGAATTTCGTTCTTATAAATTGTCAGAAAATGCTCCTACAACTTTTTTGCTTACTGTCATCTAGAGAATGTAACTTTTGGCTATAACATATATTTTGTAGAATCAGCTGCAACAGCTGCAGGATTTGTAGGGCCAGGCTTAACAAAAGTTTCAGTTGGTAACTTTGTTGCTAGCTCCTTATATCCCTTTTTACTTTCTTCCAGAGCCTGGTTGCATATCTGTACTCTCTGTATAACGAACCCTGATTATTATTTACTCATTTCTTGTTATCATCCTTTCAGAGATCTCTTATGTTTTTGTAAGGTTCTAAATGCTTTATTATTTACTCATTTCTTGTTATCATTCTTGTTATCATCCGTTGCATTTTCATATGATTCTCAGTAGCCTTTCTATCAATTATAAACTAAAAATGTTGTAAACTTGATATTTTCAGATTCAAGATTTACTCAGCAAGAACTTCCAGCGTGTAAGCCAATTCTCACGCCACGATGGGTAGGTTTTATAGTATTGTATTCGATATCTCCTTAGTCAGACCATCCACATTCGAGTGTTAGATTTTTAGTTGAATTCTTGCCTTATCTCGTTGTGCGTGTGCGCACTTGTTCTTGCAGGTGATCTCAGCATTCATGTTTGTAAGCACTGTATTCATTCCCATCGGAGTTGCTTCCCTTTTTGCTTCTCGAGATGTATGGCTGATTTAAACCCCTGTATTCATTCCCATCGGAGTTGCTTCCCTTTTTGCTTCTCGAGATGTATGGCTGATTTAAACCCAATTCTCTGCATAATCTGTTTTTTTCTTTTCTAGTACTACATGTAGTTGATCAGGAAAATGATGTTTCTGTCAGGTTGTTGAAATTATTGATCGTTATGAAACTGATTGCATACCAATACCCGCTAGAATATGTTTACTAATATATATTTACTGATCTTCAATTTTACTCCAAAAATGTTATCACCCTTTACCCACTACAATTTTATTTCTAAAACTCCTCAGACTAAGTATCTTGGTGGTTTCATAATCGGATCGCTGAACAGAAAGTTTGTGTGATCAAGCATGTATCACTATAATTGGGAATTTGTGGTGTGATACGGTTGTGTTGTTCATGCAGTGTTTCAATGAATAAATTTTCCATGTCATTTCCATTATAATTAGAAAGTAAAAGCATACATGATATTAATTTCAAATAGGGTCTTTAAAGTCTCTGTTTTAGACTTGGGTATTTATGATCTTGATTCACACTGAAATGATCCGAGTTTGTTGTATGTAGTTGAAAAATTAGGCCTTTGATTGTAAGATTTGTGTAATTGTTCTATTTATGTTTACGTAAAATTGCTGAAATTAGTTTAGTTGCTTTGCAGGGTTGTTTATTTGGATTTCTGGTGGGTGAAATTCAGTTTTCAGCTCTTCGGGCACCAACACTAGCAGCTGCACCATTTGGTTATAATCTTTGGAAAACTAAGCACTGGGTATGTGTGTTTTTGCAAGAAAAACTGAAGCTTTTTGTTGAGGATGAAGATTGATACTGATTGAGAGATGGATATACATTTTTTATGGTCAAATTTTTGTTAGAGATTGCTATTTGAGATTACTATCAACTCAAACATTTGTTTTTCTTATGATTTCTAAGCTTATATATTAAAAATGTCAGCTTCAATAACTTGGTATATGATCATGTAGAAGATTGGGGTAATGGCAAATTTAATGTTTGATTTCTATAGTTTCTTATATTGCTCTATTGTTTTAGGCTGTATATGAAGTGTGAAGTGTTTATGCTTACTGAGTAAAATTAAGAAGTTAATTAGGTCCTCTTGAGGAATACAGGGAATAAGCCTATGGGTGTTAACTTCGTTCTTTGATTGTTTCTCAAATGATAACATCAAATCTGAATGTTTAAATGCATCTGCAAAATATTTGATGTCATCTGCTAAGTACTGGGTTGCATTGCATCTTTGAAAACGGTTAATCAGTTGACATATTAAACTTATTCATTAACTTTTGTTATCAAATTGTGAGTTTCACTGTAAACAAGTGCCAAACAGTAGAAAACAAGCCACCTAAAGATTAATAAATATATTAATTAGTTAATTTTGCAACTATTATTTCTCTCAGCAACTGAAAAAATGGGTGCGCCTCAGTGGTATTACTATTTCATTTTATTATGTGGTATTTGAATTTATGTTTTTTTTAAATATTTAACCTATTGGGCACAATAATAAAATTTGTGCCAACATTGGATGAGAAAGTACTCTGACATCATTGTCAGAATCGAGGCACAAAAGACCCTTAATTTGTGCTTGCATCTTTAGCACGAAACACGGTTTTGTGCCCTTTGACAAATGGTGACGCTTATAGAGGGCACAAACACAAAAATAGTAGCTGCATTGTTGCTATTGGTCTATGAGCACAATTGTTTGTGCGTTTTGGCCTCAAAGGGCACAAATAATTTATTGTGCGCAGTGGCCATTTTTGTTGTAGTGATCCTTGAGAGCCATACTTCATCATGCCTCCACCAAAAAAATTATTTCTGAATTCGCCGTTGAAAGACGAATTATGGTAATTTAGCAAGATATATAAGACTATTCTGATGATATGATCTGATAGCGACCACGTCTTATCTCTTTCGAGCAATGAACAATGAACCAGATATATAACAACATTTTATCTATGAAAGCCACATGTTTCATTAGAGACCTTTGAAAGAGCTCAAGTTTTGCTATGCGTTTAGACATATAGATTGGATTGAACTGGTGTTGTCAGTAGTAGTTTTCTCTCTGTTTATACGTTAAATCTATTGACATATAGGACTGGGCAACCCATGCAGCTCGGTGCAAATAGGCAGACAGATTAAATTAGACCCATGTGAATCGCGCCATGGCTTGCTGCCTGCATTGCAGGGTTATCATGCAACTTATCGTCGTTTGTCACTGTGGCTACTGGTTGGCCAATATCCACGACTGGCCGCTGCATGACATCTAATTAAGTTTGCGACAATGAGCAGGACTGATCGACCTTTTCACCATTAAACTCCAAGCTGTGGGAAAACATCAAATACACGTCCCATCAGAGTCATTGCACAATAATTTATAGGGTAGTATATGTTGACAAAATTCATTCAATTTTCCTGCTTCTCTTGTCGTCTAAGATGTTTTTCTGAGATATATGGACAAGGATATAGCGTGGGGAATAGTCCTCTCATACATTTATTTGGTACGTCTTGTATGTGTCAGGGGACTTTTAAACAGTGCCGACTATTAATGAAGTAATTCTTTCTTCCGTCTGTGACATGACATGTGGATGAAAGATGAAGCACCATGTTCGTGGCAGCAGGGATTATTGAAGGTTTCCATGGACAAGTTGCAGTATTGTGAATCATGCATTGCAAACTGCATGCAAAACAGAGCCCTTTAATTCAGCTACTTCTGCTTATAGATGTGCAAGATCTTGCAGATTGATATAATCGTCTAGAAAGATTTAGCATCCAATTATGTGGAATTAGGGTTAGGCCCATATGATGCAAACTTGTGAGCATTTTGGGCTGAATGTAAAATTCATGTGATTAGTTGAAACAATCTATTTGGGTTGGGTATTTTACAGAAGAGTCCCATGAGATGTAATAAAAAACTACAGTTCATTCTAGAGTTAGAAACTTGGAATATCGTACAGACCTTCAGATGAGCAAACATTGAAATATGATGAGCTTTTTTCATCCAAAATAAAGAGAGAAAAAAATTTTCCAATGGGTTTTAATGCATCAAGAAAATCTAATTGTTTGGTAAAATGAGGCCGAATAACAAATATGTTTTATGAAGAAAAAATTGAAAAAATGATTGAGGACATAAAAATGCAGATTACATAGACAGGAAAGAGGTAAAATATCATCTTTGCATTTCTTTTTCCAGGTAAAATTAATCAAACTAAAGAATGAGAGTCTCTTTGGCTCACTTTACTAGTTTTAGTTGCCCGCAGGGCTTTTCTTTTCGTTCAAAATAAAAAATCTCTTTGAACTTGGTGCAATGGAAAAGTTTTTCCTTTTTGATTGAAAGGTCATGGGTTCGAGTCATGAAAATAGTTTTTTTTGTTAAACAAATATAAGGTTGCGTACAGTAGACATGCCTCTTCCAATTCTCGCAAAGCGAGAAATCTTACTAACTTGGAGTCGCCTCATTAGGTTTTCTTGACCACATTATTACAAACATTAGAGTAAACTTTAGAACCATGACCGGGCATCTAGCTTTACGGATTAAAACATTTATTCATGATCTCAGGTTTAAAAATTGGCCTAACCGGCCTAATGTTGTTTAATAAAGGAAAAAATACCTTCAGAACCATGAAGAAACATTTTTTTCGAATATATAGTTCTTGCTGGACAATTAATCACGTTTGGTACTGATGTATTGTTTCATAATAGTGGACGATCACTCCTTATAATCTGTGGTTGGCAATTGACAGATTGAAGAAAACCCGTCGTATAAAATTGGGCAACCTAATAAGTTTCGGTTGGCATTCTTAAAACTCATTGCCACCCAAGAAATGGCCAAACAAAAGCCACTCAAATCATTCTTAAGTGAGTTGGGTTGAGTAGGTTTTACGGAATTTGTAAACGCTCAAAACTGGAAGGTCAACGCAAGACCAGTACAAACAACCCTTGGTGGGCTCAAAATATAAAGAAATTATGGACAACATAATTTAAGTAGTTCACCTTTAAAAATATTGTGGTAGTCTACCATATAGTCGAAGCGTATTATAGTAGCTCTCAATAATATAAATTTACTCTTGTGCATATGGCCGCTTATAAGGGATACTTGTCCCCTTTTATATAGGCTATGAGTGAGCCTTAAAGTCTCGGGCTCTAAATTTTCTCGACGTCCTATCATTAAACGGATCGAACACGTAGACATGATCTATAGTTATATTCATTGTTCACTGACAATAAGTGACATTGTAAATTTCTCTAATTAATTAATAACTAAAATACCAGAAATAAGATATTTGTAACATAATTCAATGCATACCATCACTAATAGAAAGCACTTTAATGCAGTCCATTACGGTCAGTATCCTATAAATAGTGCAGTTAGCAAATTTTGTTCTTATAGTTTACCTTGAATTATGAATAAATGTATTTTTGTTTAACTTTTCATTGTTATTTTGGTTTAGATTTTTGTAGTTATGTTTACATCATTGATTCTATGGGAAAAATTTCCGTCACTGGATCCAAGTACTGCTTTAGTACGATCAGAGGAAGATGTACTAGAATAGTATAAGAAGCTAAGAATTAGAATCAAAAGAATAATGCTAGGTAAACTAATTTTTTAGACTAAATTTGTAAAATATGTGATGTGTCACCGATAGAAAATAAGCACGTTAATTAACACTTAAGTAATAATTCAATAATCAACAATTACGTCATATGATTTACAAAATATAATTTATCTTCCTTGCATTGTCCAAATCAAAATACATATATTTCCGAATAAACGCGACATAAAACTAATATAGTATATAGAATATTGCAGCAAACTCTTCGGTTCCCATGCACGCATGCTCTGGTTTTTGTCATCATGCGCATTATAAATAAATAAATAGGTAATGCAATGGAGATTAAATTTTTTAAATCAAATGACGTGGTTATAGTGGTTATAGATGATTGGATTATTAACTTAATGTTGATTAACGTACTTGTTTCAATTATATTTTGGCGTCTAAACAATAGCTTTTGGAGGAGGTATATATTAAGCTAACATTGATTTGTTTCCATCTATAATATCTTGTGCCTATATGTCTTGAAGTTCAATTTTCTTTCATCCATATCAGGTCACAATCAATAGGGACTTTCTAACCTGTGCGACTTACTAATATCCTGTCCATAACGGACAAGCTTCGAACTCTAACCCTATTTTTCAACTCATTACCCATTGGATAATGTAGTTTTGTTCACCTAACAACAAAACACTATAGCTAGGAATAAAAGTGAACGGCTTGACAAGAAAGAAAAAGCCAAATCAAATTTAATCGTTGCTTGTTAATTATAAGACGCAACAAAGTTGATTTTAAAGTAAATGCTCTAATTCTAATACTATACAAAAACAACAATCGAATTACAATCCATGGTTTTAGTTATTTTCTAATAGAATCATAAATGGTATCTATCTATAAAGGAGTTGACAGATTGTTGATCGATGAATGGAGGTTTTTACTTTTTCTCGCATGGATTTTCATTTATAGGAAAGTAGTTTTTATTTAAACAAACATAATTAAGAAGGATACATATTACTTAGGCACTTAATTAACCCATTTACTTGCCACCTAAGTGACTTTTTTATTCTAAGTTAGACGGAGAGTAGGGAATTTGAACTCGAACGAAGAGTTCTTGAGGTAGCTAGGGTTCTACCGTTGTGTAATAACATTCATTTGTACTTAAAATTCGGCACCTCGTTATCAAATATTGTTACATATTATTTCATCTGTTCTAGAACTTGTGTTAAAAAACTATTATAAGAGCATCTATGTCGACGATGGAAATTCTATGAAATCATAATTCATCATGAGCTAGCGCTTTTGTAATATTTTTAAGTGTACTATAAAATCGATTCTCCTCCCACTAATTCTGAATCAAGGAATGGAATCAATTTGCTTTATTGACTTGAATTAGCTCCAAAGAAGACTACAAAAACAAAGGCTGATCTAACGACTAATTAATCAACTTAATTAGCAAATTATGACAAGCTGACACAGCACTCCTTAACAGCACCGGCCACACATTCATATCATGGTTTTGGGCCACCCACTAATAAGATTAATTAGTTTTAATTAAACAAGGTGTTTCCTGTATGGGGAAACCTCAATTTTGTCCGCCACATTCGAGCAATTATGTCATTCTTTGATTAAAAATTTGTGGGAATCAATTAGGGCATGAAGAGACAGAAGCAATTACAAGGGTGTTGAATCTTGATTTCACTAAGCAACAGGCAACAGGAGAGTAGTCATACAATAGCAAACCAGACATGACTTTGAATGGAGGCACTCGAGTCCATTAGGTCAAGTGGGCCATTAATCATTCTTTAAATAACTTGATTTGGGATTTCATCATACTCTACGTACTTGCGGATTAAGCTATCTCCGACCCAACAATAAAAGTTTAGCATATTTACTTACTTGGTATGGGTATAATGGGCATGTTCCCTTATATGCTATAGGAATGAAAACTGAGAATGGATAAACAGCTCCGCTATGTTAATGGAATACCGATATTTTTCAGGTATGTCATGTCCAAAATTTACAAGATTTCAGATTCGCCTATTTTTCATTTCTTTAGTTGATAGTAAACACATGAATATGAATGATATTCATTCTCTCTTACTTCATTCCTTGTAAGTAAACATGCCTAAAAAAAATTAAAGAAGAAAAAATGAGTATGAGATAAACTCCCCTTGCTCATTGATGATCTCGTACCTTGATTTTACCTGTATGCCAAAATCACTGTGGGATTTATTTATTTATTCACTCCTTAGGTCTTAATACACACATAACTAAGAATGATACTTTCTCCTTGCAATTTCATTCCTCTTAGTAATACATAGTAAACATATAAACGCATGTGAGAATGTTAAACATTACTTGCAGACAACATGCCCTAAAGTTATATTTGACTCGAATCGAAGTAGTGCAAGTTATTCTGTATCAAATGCATACAAAGTCAAATTTGAGTTTTAAACTTTAATTCTTGTGTATTGGAGATAGTTTATACTTCTAAATTATATAAACAAAAAATGCAAATTTTAACTTTTATATTTTCTAAGATGGAGTTTCAATTTTAACTCTAGAGTTATATCTAATTTGACATATAACTTTAAATATTACTCCAAAGTCATATAGAATCCAATTTTTATGTTGCATTGGAGAAGGGTACAATGCTAAGGGAAACCAAAATTTTAAGCCAAATTGTATAAGCCAAATGACGTGGTTGTTGATGATTGGATTATTAATTAACTGTTGATCAACGTGCTTATTTTCTATTGGTGTCATATTATTTGGTTTGAAAATTTGATCTCTTAGCATAATCTATTGGAGAATGTTGAGTCAAATTCTTTTTACTCTAAATTTTAGGTACATTATATTGGTTTTAACTTCTCACTCAAATTACTACAAATATAGTGTATATCGCTAATGACACCAAACAAATTTTAATTATCAAAGTAAGTGATATTTTGGATGAGGTGTGCACTTTTGTTTTCCATGTGGAAGAAAATATACATTAATCAACAAGTTGAGCTTTCCACTTTCCTAAATGGGTATGGACTAGGAATTTGAGTGGGGGTATTTGAATGAACTATATTCATGAATAATGGTGGATTATTCATGGAAATTGGAAAACATCATAATTTTCTTTGGAAATGAAATGGCCCAACAACCTTGTTTTGTCTCACCCACTTTCGACGGCCATACTACCATGACCCATAACGTTTGTTTCTAAATCTTTCGTCATATTTCTCTTTTTGGAGCTTCCATTTTTTTCCTCCTTGTGAATTTTTTGTATTGTTCCCGACTGTGGAGTTTTGACACAAATTATGTGGTCATTAATTTTTTATTTTCCTTTTCAGAACTAGTTTCATCCAAAACTCTGTACGAGTCCTAGCTAGTGACCGGTTTGATTAAGGATAAGTCAAAATTGATTTATTGATTTCATTTGGTGGAAGATCAATCCCACATTTGAGTGGAATCTTTCAAACCACAACATGAATTTGTGTGGCATTGCTATTCTTAACACTAAATAGATGAGAGAGCTAATCGCATCTTGGATTTGAAATGAAAGCGAAACTTGTACCGATCCCCTTTTTTTTAGCAAAACATTTGATGAAATAATCAGATTAGGAGTACTATACTTCATCATAAACAGACCAGATTCAAGCTACCTCTCATGACATGATGCATTTCTTCCAGGAGATACAAAGTCTACACTTAAAGTGGTTCAAGGTGGATTGAAAAATTAATTGAATTAAGATGGTTGAAATTAGTGACGAAACTAACTTAAAGAATTTAGAAAAACGAAAATAACATATTTTAATGCTAATTATATAGAGCCACATGAAGAGTGGAAAGCTATATGAGGCAACTGTCGGTCTACATGTAGCTCCTCTCGTGGTTAAGATGTAGAGAAATTAATCAAACGCTAGCTAAATGATAACCATTTGTTTGTCACCATTAATTTTCATCTGAAGTGTTATTTTGAGGAGTCAGGATGATGTGATTAATTAGCATATTCGGATAATTTGTAACAAAAAAAATTCCCATTTTTTAAATTTGGCTTTTTCATTGACCATATTCTCAGGTTTCATGTAGTTAATCAATACAATATTGCATGCATGTTATTGTGATACGCAGCAAGTATGACACTGCCCGTTAAGGGTGGGCACATTTTGGTTCGATGTGATTTTAGGTGAAATCAAAATCGAAATTAAATTTTTTTGCGATGCAATTCTGTGCTGTTTTGAAGCGTGGACCGAAATGGAACCAAACCATTTGGTTGCAATTCGGTTCAGTTTCAAACGATTTTGGTTTCGGTTTCATACCATTTCAAACTAAATATTTTATAGCATTAATACAAACCAATAGAAAAAAATTCATGATCACCACACTAAAATTCAACTTAAAGTAAAGTTCAACATCAAAGCTCAAAAGGGCTTATGACATTACTTTAGTACAACCCAATTGAAAAAGTTAAGTTTACCATACTAAATTATAGTTCAAACAAACTTCAACATCAAAATGCCTTATGGCATTAGTAGTACAACATGAAAAAATAAAGGGAGTTTTAATGAAACACTCCCGGTACTGTTCATTTTTAACGAAAAACCACATTTTTACCTTTACCTGATACTATTCACTATACCTTTAAAAAAGGCCTTTCGTTAAACATGAAGTTTTTTTGGACTTTTCATTAGTTTTCGTAAAAATTAAATTGTCCTTGCAATTCAAGTCACTATTTTGCATTGTTAAACCCTTTCTCTTTCTTTTTTCTTTTGGACACCTACTCTTCGAAGGTTGAGGGGGCCTTTGAGCTTATGAACAGGCTTGAGAAGGCGATACTTGGGAAGACCATGAACCTTGTGAAAGTGAAACGGATGGATGAGAAGTCATGAAACCTTGTGAATTAGAAGCTTGAGATTGCCTTGGAGTTGGTTATGGATTAAAAGTAACAGAGGCGATACTTGAATTCAAAATTGAAACCAAATAGTTTTTTCATATTGATGTTCAGTTTTAAAATCTCAAAAACTGAACCGTTCAGTGTTATTTAATTCGTGTTTCAATTTTAGTTTTTGGTTCCAAGTGCCTATCCCTTTTGCTAGCTACGCGTGGATGAGAAAATGCCCATATATATATATATTAGATGAGATGCTTCAAACAGTTACATGTACATGAAAAGAACCGTTTGATTAATTTTTTCACCTTTTCCTGGGCCGGTTTTTCTTAATAATTTCTTGCTAAAATTAAGTCAGACAACGAAATGAACAGTTATACTAGACAGGTATGGTTTCTTTAGCTAGCTATAGTGTGTTATTTTAAAGGAAGACTTTGGATGCGGTCCTTAGCTATAAATATTTTTTTACTGAAACCTTGTTGGTTTTCAACTTTTTATCGAAGTTCCTGAAATTAATGTGATAATTTATTTCAATGTATGTTACTATATTTTTTAAATTAAAATTTATAGTTGTTTATATATTAATGAGATTTTAAATAAAAAACCACAATTTATGGGATTAAAAATATTAAAATATAAATATACTATTGTGTGCGTATGTGTATAAACATGGGTACATTCATCAAATTAACCAAAAATTATTGTACCAAAACATGGGTACATTCTTCAAAAAAAAAAAAAAAAAAAAAAAGAAGAAGATATTAGGCTTAATAATATTAGTAAATTTCTTCGATTAAACTTGACAGGATACATTCTCAAATAAAAGAAAAAAGAATGTATCCATATAAGTTTAAAAATGGATTAGAAAAATATTGAATAGATTTTATATTAAAAAAATAGTACATTTTACATATAACAAATTGGTATATTTAAGAATAAGTACATTTTAAGATTAAAATTTTTAGAAAATTACATGAATGGGTACATATAAGATTAAAAAATTGAAAATATTTTTTTGAAAAAAAAGCTAATGGGTACAAACTTATTCTAATTTTTTAAATTTATTTTGGAAATGTTTTGAATTGAAAATTAGTTAGAAGTTTAATAAAGGTGTGAGTATTAAAATTCTAAATCAATTATTAATTTTTATTTTAAAAAATTATGTAACTGACATGTAAATTCATTATTACGTTAATGATAGGGATTTTGATCAAAATCTGAAAACTAATAAGATTTCAGTCAATAAACATTAGTAACTAGAGACTGAATATTAATTTTTCCAATTTCAGATGTATTCTTTCACACAAAAATTGATGAATATTTGACTTTATGTATACTCAAAACTTGCCGCCTGCATGTACCAATAAGAACACAACCCATATATAAGGGAACTTTAACGAAAAGTTATCGGTACTGTTCACTTTAAGAAAAAACCACATTTGTATACTAAAAAGTCAATCTTGGTACTATTTACTTTACCCTTTATTTTGTCCTCATTAGGGGTGGAATTTTTTCCCGAAAATCCCAAACCGTCCCGAACCCGTCCCGAAATCCGAAAAATGCCCGAACCGAATTTCCCGAAAAATTCGTTACCCGAAACCGAACCCATCCCGAAAGTTTCGGTTTGGGATTCGGCCACAGCTTTGAAAGCGTTCGGTAATCTTGAACCGAACCGAATATTATATATATATATTTATTTATTTATTTTTATTTTATAATTAGAAATTACTTGGACTGTTGGATTGGTTAAGATCTAATCCAACCGTCCATTGAGTTAGGTCATTTATAGTCTCTCAGTCGCTCACTCTCACACTCTCACTCAATCTCCCGAAGCTGCCCGTGCTCCCGCCGCTCTGCTTCTCCATCGACTCCTTCGTTCCTTTCGTCCTCCGTCCACTTCAACGGCGCGCATTTAGCCGGCCACACACACAGAGAGACGCAGACGCAAGAAGACACAAATCTCACACCAATCGAGTCCCAAAATCCAGGTAAGGGTTTCTGATTTTCACTAGGGTTTTGTTCTTTAGTGTTTAGGGTCAAATTTCATGTTGATTGACTTCGATTTCTGAGTATTTTGTCGAATGTGTGAGGGTTTGAGGACTGTGGGTTTCAGATTAGGGTGGGTGCAGTGCAGGACCTGCACGCCTTTAGAAGGGTGGGTGGGTGCGTGAATTTGTAGAATAAAATTATAGGGGGTAGGGAAATAAATATAGGACTGCACGAATTGAGGGGTTTCAGATTAGGGTGGGTGCAGTGCAGGACCTGCAGGCTCTTGGGAGGGTAGGTCACGGGTGCACGAAGTTATGGGTTCATTAGATTAGGCTTGGATTAGGCTCAGTCGAAGTTCCGTAACTCGATTTTTGTCACTATGCAAGCCACAACTTCTCTGATGCAGTGATGCTGCATAAGTATTTGCTTGTTATTTCAAGCAGCATGCATCTTCAACTAACATTTCAAATGAAATTGGTGCATCAGTTCTGTCGTGTTACATAACACTGAATGAAACTCTGTTTAAATTTCCTGCAAATCTTCCAAAGAGTGCATTCTCTTTAGTCACGAGTGGGATTCCATCTCTGCCATATGTGTTCTCGCATTCCTTATTTGGCAAAGCTAAGAAGAATAGTTTGTCTTGATGCATTTTTTTGGTTGGCTAGATTAAATAGGATAAATGCAATTAAATTTAACATGAATTACGTCTGTTGTCTGGTAGTGAAATTGTAGGACGGATTGTGGTTGTAATATATATGCTGCACTGTGATTTATGGGTCTGATCAGTTTATGTGTTTGATTAGTATATGAGATATATGAATATTATATATATGTTGAACAGTG
The DNA here is from genome assembly GCA_036320875.1 of Cotoneaster glaucophyllus. Classification (NCBI taxonomy): domain Eukaryota; kingdom Viridiplantae; phylum Streptophyta; class Magnoliopsida; order Rosales; family Rosaceae; genus Cotoneaster; species Cotoneaster glaucophyllus. The sequence goes on along the minus strand of CM070073.1, from coordinate 5,754,454 downwards.
GTTGTGATATATTATTGTGCATTGTCAGGATGGACGGGTTTGATAGTGGTAGCCAGTCACAATCTACTAGTACACCTAGGACCCCAGATTCGAAACAACCATTGTTGTCACAAGAGGTGATGGGGGGTCAAGTTGCCGCTCACACTTTCAATCAAAAAAGACTTGATATGAAATGTGTGAAGTGGATAATAAAAGTGGAGATGCCTTTTATGGTTGTTGATCAAGAGGACTTTAGAAATTGGATCCATGACTTGAATCCAAAGTACAAGCTTCCAAATAGGCACAAGGTGGCGGCGGCGGTGGTTTTAAAATTGTATTTTACAGAGAAGCGAAAAATCAAGAGTGTGGTTGATTCATCAACAAGGGGAAGGGGCCGAAGGGGCGAAAGGGAATGAACTTACTTAAGCTTCATTTTGGTTGCATGCACTTTTTTGCTTATAAACTATGTTTTGCTTTTGGTTTGTAACTTAATCTAAATTCATTCGGAAGTTTGGTTTGTAAAACTTAACTTATTTCATTTTGGTTGCATGCATTTTTAATTAACTGGTTTGGTAGACAATTGTGAACCTAAGCTTAACTTGTTAGTTGTTGCTTGCTTGGTATGAAAATTGAAATTATGAGATGAGATTATGGTGAACTTTGATTGAGTTGAATTTATGTGATTGTGAAACAGGTGGGCTGCAAGCTTGCAATAGTTAACTTTTTTTTTTCCTCCTGAAAAGTGGGTGGGCTTCAAGGCCCAACATTTTGGGCTTCAAGGCCCAATCCCGAAGTGACCCAAAAATCCCGAAACAGTTTCGGGAATCCCGAATTTCGGGAATTGAATAGTTTCGGTTCGGTTTTGGGATATTAAATCCCATCCCGAAATGTTTTGGTTTGGGATTCGGGTAGAGGGTTTCGGTTCGGGATCCCGACCCGAACCACCCCTAGTCCTCATTGTTAAAACTCAAAGTTTTCAAATATTTTTTATTAGTTTTCCTAATATATCTAATATATAATAGTCAAATAAAGGTCTTTATAGTAATTGGGAATATTTTTGCTCACCCTTAAAGTGGGTTGATGGGTTGATGATGCTCACCATCAATTCATTGTTGTTAGAATAATTTAAATTTTGAGATTTTATGTCTTAGATCAATTAAACTAAACTAATTTAACGATAACCAATGAGGTGGTGAGCATCATTTTTTATTTTTTATTTTTAACAAACGATATTATATACACTAAGGGGGTGGAAGTGAGCTTAGCCTCACAATGGGTTAGCAATAATGTGGTTCAAATTTGCCTTTGGAGAGAATCGAACCTAAGACCTCTCACTTACAAGTGAAGAGGCATACCACTAGACCGTAGTACTAACTAGTGCATCACCTCATTTAAGAGTGAACAAAAATGATCTCATTGTAATTTACCAATTAATATGAATTCGTAGCCCTAGCTAGTGGCACACTTCTATGGAGGGAGCTTCAATTAAGGGACACTTTTGTAGGGTATTGTATTTCAATAAAGAAATAGTTGCAAAAATTGTGGGAGCCTCATTGGAACCTTAAAGAAAATTCATTGTGAAAACTCTGAACGAAGGAGAAAGAATGCTACACCCTCCTTACACCTCCAGAACTGGTTTACCGGCAACAATACACAATCTAATAGCCACGCTTGCTCAACTCCAATTCAGAAAATTAAAATTCAAGGTCTGTGATCGTTTATAAGGTATCCCTCAAATAACTTAAATGTGTTGTTAAACAAGTTTACGAACAGAAACACACCGCACTACATGGTTGTATTTGCTTTGAAAAGATTAATTTAAATGCGATCAAAGATCAAAGTTGTGAAGATGACACTATACATATAGGGACAAAATAATTGATGAACCTATCGATCTTGTTTCCTCCCAAAGAAAGTATCACCTAAATTATCACTCTAATAATGTTTGATTTAACTTGAACTCATATGTGACCGTCCAAGGCTTTCGTTAAAAAAAAAGCAGAACATATATATGTAATGATATATATATACACACACATATCTGTGTGTGTATAATTTGTCTCGATGTTAACTTAGGACATACTAAAATAAAGTGAATAAATTTTGAAATTCTATACGAAATATTCAGGCCTAAGGAAAAGAATATATGGCGACTCCCCTTTTATACGTACTTCTAGAAACAAAATCGTCGTTGGCTGTATAAATATGGCACATATGTATAAAATTAAAATTGAAGTACGAAATTGATAGGATACCTCAATTTGTAGAAACATTTAAACCATCTCCTAATATATGTGGTTTTCCTAGCATTATCCTCGAAATAAATATCGATAAAAGATTCAAATTTCATGTGAGTTGTAAAATGGACTCAAATTTGATACCACAATATGTTCGGGCAATGCTATGGGGCCAAATTATTTTTATTTATGCAAAAGCCACCGACTAACTTTGAAGCCCAATTTGGAATCTTATATGAGAAAAGGGTTCAAACGACCACCTCGTTCCACCCCAACCGATATGAGGGCTCGGAAAGAGTTTTCTCACCGAGCCGCGTCTAGTACACAAATGATATGATAAAAAAAATATCTCGCTTTCTTAAATGCCTATGTCATTACTGCCACATGACACATCTAAAGGCCATTTACTAGGAATTACAGTAACTGTCAGCACCAAATGACCGATCTACTTGTGCCCCAACTCAGCAATATGATCAAGGTTGCTCATTCTCCACTGTCTATAAATAGAGCCAGAGGCTTTCAAGCTAAGGATTTTCATCAAATTCAATCTATACGATCAATTAACCCAACTGCTTTTCAGCCCAACCTGAATTGCTCTTCAACAAAAACTCTCTTAACTCTTCAGCTATAGTCTCAATGTCTTCTTTTGAAGCAAACACTCTTACGATCTAAAACTTTTACATCTTTACCACCACATGGTATGATTTGGTTGATGTGCCATTCCAGACCTCTTAGATGCGTATGTTTTGTACTACTCCAATCTGATACTAGTGATCTCGGTGGACTTCTCTAGCATTATCTTGACCTTCATGGCATGAATCTTACTATATTTTTTTACTACTTTATTTACATTTCTGGTCAATTTACATTTCAAGTCATGTCGTTAGGCCCACCTGCCTAGATTTTACTTTTGTAAACTTTTTATCATCTTAACTCCACCATGAAATGATTACATTCTGTTTCTCACTTTAGTTTTTGTTTCGCTTTCATTTACTTTTTAGAAAAGTGTACACAAAGTTACATTGAATTTTAAGTGCTCATTCCCTCGAGGCAAGAAAAAAATACTTAACTAAATCACCTTCGCACTCGGTGCACAATCATTTGATTAAAAAGTTAGATTTACGTGCAACTTTCACACACATATTCGAACCCATACACTGTCTGTCGGCAGCCTCAAACAGTGGCTCATCTATTCTCTCTTTCTCTCGAGCCATTCCGTAGCGTTGAGACCAAAAAAACACTCGAGCCAAATACGTGTGCAGGCTTCATTTGAATTTGTTCACCAACAATTTATGGTCAATTATAAGAGGTTAGGCATACCGTCGATTTATTCTTGTCGATTATATATCGGTCAAATTACACATAACATATACGATATCTGGCAATTACATTTTACCAGATAAAATATTGGGAACTTTGACGAAAAGCTCCCAGTACTGTTTATTTTAACGAAAAACCATATTTTTACATTAAAAAGTCAATCTTGGTACTATTCACTTTACCCTTTATTTTGTCCTTAGAGCAACTCCACCCATGGAGCCTTTCCCCCAGGCAATTCACTATGCAATCCACCCTATTGAACAGTAACTGCCTTTAATGAATAGTAACTGCCTTTAATAAACAGTAATTGCCATTTGCATCTCCACCCATGAAGCCCTTCCCCCAGGCAATTAGTAATAAAATATTAATATTTTTTTCTCACCCAATCCATAAAATATTAATATTTTATTACTAATTTTTTTAATAATTAATATTAATATTAATTTTTTTCTCAACCCAGATCCATCCCACCCCGAGCTGCAAAAACCAGAACCCCCCCCCCCGCCGCGACGACCCACCCTGCCTTCCCCCCCCCCCCCCCCCCCCCCGCGACGACCCACCCTGCTTCCCCCCCCTCGCGACGAACGGCCGGCCGCGACGACCCACCCAGCTCCGGTCCCTCGCTCTCGCTGCCTCTCTCCCTCGCTCTCGCTCTCTCTCTCTCTCTCTGTCTCTCTCTGTCTCTCTCTCTGACACAAAAAAAAAATAAAAAATTCAAAGGCCTCGGGCTACAGGCCCGTCGATTCCCCACCCCCATCGCTCGGGCTCCCACCTGAGCTCGGGCTCCCAACAGGTGGACCAACCTCCACCGGCCCTCAAGCCCCTTGTGCTCCACTGTCCCCCGAGCAAGAGCAACTGGTGGAGTTGCTCTTATCTTTAAAACTCAAGTTTTCAAACCATTTTCATTAGTTTTCCTTAAAATATTATGTTTTATTTTGTCCTTATCGTTAAAACTCAAAGTTTTCAAACCATTTTCATTAGTTTTCCTCAAAATATTATGTTGAAAGCTGAAACGTAATCATCATATCTTTATTTTGCATATATACGGTATCCCAATCGTGTGAGTTCTTGTTGTGTGCAAGCCAACCAAAATGATATAGTAATTAATTTGGAGGTGTCGCCCTAGATTTTTTTTATAAATAAAAAAAACATTGCTTTCCTTATTGCATGACGACATGACATCAATTTATCATACAAACATTATAATCTAAATATTTTTTTTAATCATAATTCACAGATAATTTTTGAAAAGTTCATTCGATATATGGAGACCTTTAAGTTATCCACATGCATAAAAATGACAATTTATTATGAGGATATTACTTGTTATCATAATCGTTGATTTGTTAACACATATAAATGCTTAAACACTTAAATGTTGCCACGTCACATTATCCAAAGGAATTGACCTTTACATGTTAAAATCCAAACAGTGTCCTTAATTTAATAGAGGTCACTAAATAGCGTCACCCTTCTCACAAATATTATGACATAAAAAACTGTAAGCTATTTGTTAGCTGGTAATGAGCTCTTGTGGCTCAGTTGTTTAAAGCACTTGTTTAGAGCATTTTTACTAGTTAATAGCGCAATGACAATTTTGGAGGGCAGGGCAATAAAATTGCCCTTTCTATTCACTCTAAACAGTAATTATCTTTGCATAAGTCTACTCGTTTGGAAGGAAAATGGAAAAGGACAATTACTATACACAATTATATTTTATATTTTTTGATGTTTTTTCTTCGGATTAGGATTCTATCCCCTTCTCTTTCCATCCTCTTCCATCCCTTCCTCGCACATTATCTTACTTTGTCTTTCTCTTGCTATAAAAAATTAATATAAGATGTTGACGTGGCTTAACCGTGACCGTTCAAATAGGAGGAGAGGGAAGGGGAGGGAAAAAAGAAGGGAGAAAATCCTACTTCTTTTTCTTCGTCTTATGCCACCATATAGTTATCACTGTAATTTTTTGTTTAATTTGCAAGTGTGTTGAACTTTGTAAGAATTTTAAATATGAATTTCGTAAGTTTTTTTAACGTTTTTAATAATTTAAAAAAAATGGTTATTTTTTAGATTTTATTTTTATTTTTTGAGAGTTGAATTAATCATAGCCGTTTAAATTTTTAATTTTTTTTATTCTTTTACCGTTGGAAATCCAGTGGTTCTGATCAACAGACCGTTTAGAAATCCACCGGTTATTTTTGCGCCTGATTTAAGTAAGTTGGCTCTATGTCCTTCGAGTGGGGTGGGCCCCCCTATCTGCTGGTGACCCACCAGGCCGCAAGCCCCTGCAGTAATCAGCAGGGCAGTTGGCAGGGCACCTGCCGTTCCAAAAATTGCCCTCTTATTTTTTCACTGCTGGAGCAAGTTTTGTGGGCAGGCAGGCAGTTTCACCTTATATTAATTTTTGTGCAAATTGCAAGGACAATTGGAAACTGCTCGAGATGCTCTTAATAAGAGGGAGGAAAAATGATCCTCGGATTCTTTTTTCGGGGGTTTTAAGAATCATGTAATCGTGATCGTTCATTTTACATCGTGCTGTCAGAAATCATTTCAAAATTTAAAATTAAATATAAATAGTATATAACAAAAACTGACCGTACGATGTACGATGGACGGTCACGATCACAAGATTTCTAAAATCCCAAGAAAAAAAGATCATTTTCCAAGAGGGAGATCTTTGGTTAAAATATCAACTCACAGCATAGGTTTCCTCTTTAAAAATTAAAAAAACAAGAAAATAAAAAAAGCAAAAAATTAGCTATGTCAGCTAGTGAACGGGAATTCCATCAATTAAGATTCCAAATTGGAGATGCTTCGCACAGGACACTTTAGCACTGTTTATAATTAGTTAATTTACCCAATTTGCAATCTTTCCCTGCAGGCCCTCCTATATAAAGACCAGTACACCTCATACTCTTCAACCCAGCTGCTTAGTTCTTAGCTAGTATTCATGGCTTCCATAACATTTTCAGGCACTACTGGAAACTTCTCTTTGCTGCCAACAGCTGCCGTTTCTGAGAACTCCAATCATATAAAAGATGGGTTTAATCCCTTAAAGAAGAACTTGAGTAATACTAGAAAAAAATACAATGGTCGGAGCTTGGTGTCCACAAACGTAGCAAGTCCGCCATTGCCGGCAATAGCTCATCCACCCCCAAAAAGAGAGAGCGGCAATGGTTACGACGGGAGTCACGTGGCATGGACGAGTGTGCGGCAGGAGAGATGGGAAGGAGAGCTGCTTGTCCAAGGAGAAATACCATTGTGGCTGGTATGTGATCGTTCACTAATTCATTTCATGTATATAATTATTGGTTTATTCTATCAATGAATTGTTGCTAATGATTTCATGTACATGTATATAAGCTTGAATGTAGAATTTATGTGGACGAGTGATATTTCCTTGTCAATCCTGTTCTTATATGTTATTCTTTTTTCACTAAATCTAAACTACAAGTTTATTAAAATTCAACGTAATAAATTGTTTGAGATTCATGATAACATCATATCTTTGATTGCCCAGACAATATAATTTATTTGGATTAAATACCAAAAATCCCTTAACTTTCTAGTGTCATTTCAAAATGATCTCAATTTTATTTTTAACATTCCAAACAAGTACTTAGCTTATTGAAACTGTCACATCTGTTAAGCCCCCCAGTTAAATTTCTGTTAATTAACTAGGGCTTACTTTTGCTAAAAAAAAAACTGGGCCTTCCTTTATCTCTAAAATCAATAAAAGGTAATGGAAGCCAACTACCAACTCCACCATACAACTCAAGCCGCCAACATCGAAAAGAAGGTCATGGAGGTTGCTAAAATGGTATAAACTACCATGATGCACCAACCACCATCTTCACCGACTACAAAGAACTGGAAGCTTTATGAGCCAAGAATTGGTGAATAAGGAAATCACAAGAGCAGAAACAAGCTCTATGACCTTCTTCTCGATGTTGGCTGCTTGAGTTGTAGGGTGTAGTTGGTGGTTGTGTGTTAGGGTTTGGAGTTGATGGCCTAATGGGGGTGGTGGTGATTGTTAGTTGTCGAGGTCATGCTTCCATGACCTTCTATTGATTTTGGAGACAAAGTGAACCCTAATTATTTAACAAAAATTTAACCAGGCTTAACGGATGTGATGTTTTAATAGGTTAAGTACTTGTTTGAAATATTTTAAAAAGTTGAGATCAATTTGAAATGACGCTAAAAAGTTGGGAGATTTTAAGTACTTAATAAACAATAACGAATAGGGTTAGGCCAAAAATAAACAATAAAAGAGCCAAATAACTAGGTGCGATGTTGTGAGCCAAAGTAAGGATGAAGTGAAGAAGATCAATGCACAGAAATTAAAAATGGATGTATGAGAAGTAAAAAAATGTGTGTAGATAACAAACCCCTTCAGTAAATTGTAGGAAATAGGAATAGAAGAAAGCTCAACCCTTTTCTTATTCCCATTACTTTGATCCTGCTTTTTCTTTCTAATCTTTATTGCTTCGTAAGTGAGAGGCCTACCACGCACACAGAAAGAAGATTTTTCCTTGATGTGTGTGTCTTCTTGCTAAATGCTAGTGCTAAATCTGATTATTGAATTAATCAACTAACCGTCGATCGCCACATACAAACGTGGTGCTGGCCAAAGTATACATATATTCCTTTAATTACTTTTAAAATGCTACAACAACTCCTCGACAAGAATGTCATTGACGTTTGCCTTGTCATTTCTTTTTATTTTTTTTACCAATTATTTTTATGCTTCAGAACGTATCAATGTCTCATTCCAAATGTATTTCTAATACTTCGATCTACAGGTATAGACAAAATGATTCAAATTTATTGAGCACCACATTATTATAAAAGGTGAACATTTATCGAATATACAGCTAGCTCATAATTAACTTAATGTCACATGCAGAAAGGGACGTACCTAAGAAATGGTCCAGGGCTGTGGCACGTCGGGGACTACAACTTCCGCCACCTCTTTGACGGCTATGCCATGCTCGTCAAACTTCACTTCCACGACGGTCGCCTCACTGCTGGCCACCGCCAGATCGAATCCGAGGCCTACAAAGCTGCCATGAAGAACAAAAAATTATGTTTCCGTGAATTCTCTGAGGTCCCTAAGCCTAACAATTTCCTATCTTATATTGGTGAGCTAGCCAACCTATTCTCCGGTGCATCACTGACTGACAACGCCAACACTGGAGTGGTTAAGCTTGCCGATGGTCGGGTTGTGTGCCTCACAGAGACCCAGAAAGGGTCAATAGTGATTGATCCGGCTACCTTGGAAACTGTAGGGAAATTTGAGTACAGTGACACATTGGGTGGCTTGATACACTCGGCACATCCTATCGTGACCGATACCGAGTTTTTGACTTTGTTGCCGGATTTAATCAACCCAGGATATTTGGCAGTCAGGATGGAGCCGGGTACTAATGAGAGGAAGGTGATCGGGCGGGTTGATTGTAGACGTGGACCGGCTCCGGGTTGGGTGCACTCTTTCCCTGTGACCGAGCACTACATCATTGTGCCCGAGATGCCACTGAGGTATTGTGCTGGGAATTTGCTCAAGGCCGAACCCACTCCCTTGTACAAGTTTGAGTGGCACCCTGACTCCAAGGCGTTTATGCATGTTATGTGTAAAGCTAGTGGCAACATTGTAAGTTCTTACCAATCTGATGTTTTGGGTACTAACTATTTTGCTTTTTGTTCTTCTTTTGATTTATTAATTGTATACAATTTCTTTGTTTTGAAGGTGGCGAGTGTGGAAGTTCCATTATACATTACGTTCCATTTCATTAATGCTTATGAGGAGACAGATGAAGATGGTAGGGTGACTGCAGTCATTGCAGATTGTTGTGAACACAACGCTGACACAACGATTCTGGACAAGCTTAAGATACAAAATCTTCGGTCGTATACTGGCAAAGATGTACTACCAGATGCTCAGTACGTACATGACATGAATATCTATCTAATATGAAAGCAAGAAAAAAGTTACCTTGCTGAATTTTTATCATGTTTATTATTTTGAAATTATTATTGGCAATCGAAAAATGTAGTTGTGCACATCTAAACTCTCTATATTTAGAAATAAAAATACTATTTATGAGAAGTGCACAACTAGATTTTTAGAGTGCCAATAATAATTCTCTATCATTTTCTAGAATAAAAAGCCCAAAATTAACTTAATATGTGACCTAAATTCACCAACAAAAAAAAAATTGTGTATTCAATTTAACATGGAGCTAGCGATTAATTTGTTGGGTAATGCTAAGGAGACTAAATGTGTAAATTATATAAATTTTATAAAATAAATAACATGAAAGTTGATGATTAGATTATTACTTAAATTTTGTAAACTAATTTGTTGTTGTTGTTTTGATGGAAAACACAGGGTTGGTAGATTCAGAATACCACTGGATGGGAGTCCATATGGAAATTTGGAGGCAGCACTAGACCCAAATGAGCATGGAAGAGGGATGGACATGTGCAGCATAAACCCTGCTTTTCTGGGCCAAAAATACAGATACGCTTATGCTTGCGGAGCTCAGCGCCCATGCAACTTTCCTAACACCCTCACCAAGGTATAGTTAATTATTAAAGTTACAAAATTACATGCCCTACTTCCATTTTCCACTTTGTATTAAATCATACCGATTTCGAGCTAATTTCTTATTCAAATTCTTTGAATATATATTTGCAGATTGATTTGGTAGAGAAGAAAGCTAAGAATTGGTACGATGAAGGGGCAGTGCCATCCGAACCTTTCTTTGTGGCCCGTCCTGGGGCAACTGAAGAAGATGATGGTGAGATTACTTTACTGAAAACCAAAAATTAAACTAATTAAAATTTTGAAAACTCACAAAAGTATTTTTTTTACTTTCATTTTTATCAAAAGTAAAAAACAATATGATTATTAAACGACTCCTTAATATTATAAAATTACCTTCAATCAGAAAAACAAAAAAGAGTTTGTTTGGAACAATTTTTATGACATTTATATGTACATGATGTAGGTGTTGTAATATCGATGATTAGTGCAAAAAATGGAGATGGATATGCGTTGTTATTAGATGGATCAACGTTCGAAGAGATTGCTAGGGCAAAGTTCCCCTATGGTCTTCCATATGGACTGCATGGATGCTGGGTTCCCTCCAAATAATCAAAGAAATGATGAACTAGCTAGTGGCAGTTCTAGTTTCGTTATTTACAACTAGCCAAAAAATGTACCCTCTTCGAATGCGTTGATGTGTAGGTCATGGTGCTAGGAACACAAAAATATGCTATTCATTAAGTTATATGATATGAATAACATTTAAGCAAATAGATATAGGCTAAAGCTACGTATAGCAGTGTGACATATCTTTGTTCATATTTCTTAGCTTTTAAGTGAGCGTTGCGTGTAATGTACTATATTTGTAGGGTTGTTGAAAAATAATTCACTATCTTAAGGGCCGTTTGATATTCATTTTATTTTCAGTTTTTGTTTATATTTTTTTTAAAATTGAAATTTATTTTGACCCCAAAATAAAAGTATATATTGCACTGTAATTGCCCACGGAGCCAGCTTGGTAGCAGAAAATAGAAATGCATTTAACTACTGCCTATTTGATAATTATAACTCATTCAAAAGTTAACCAAACAATTTCGGCATACAGATAAGAATATGGGTAACTAATTACATGCAGAGTACGTCCTTAAGAAATGGTCAGGATATATATCTTTGGCACATTGAGGACGGAGCCGGTCCGATACAATTGAGGGCAAGTAAAGAATCAAAATGAGGCCTTCTTCTTATTATTTAGGGCAAACATTGCTCTTGCAGCATTGCTGCCAAAACAGAGGCCTCACGTAAAACCCGTACGTAACTTTTTTGTTTTTGTTTTATATGTTGTATAATAAACACTTATCTGAGTCCTTTGCTCCGAGATGTGACCCAAGGCTTGCACCTTGCTCGCCTTGGGTCTGGACTGGCACTGATTGAGGACTACAACTCCCGGCACTGGTTGAACAAGGAGCTTATGTCCCAATGACATCTCCCCCCCCAGTCCTTCACCACCTCTCTAACCGCCACCACAGATCAGTTTATTTTATCTGCCAAGACCTACAAGCACCCAATAAAATAGTAGCACGCGATCAGATCAAATGAAAAAAAAAGTATTAATCCAGTAAAACAAATCCGCAATGTTGAACGTAAAACATTGAAGCAGGACCAAAGAAGATCTAGCGAGTGACACTGATACCGACCACTTATACTTTCTCAAATGTAAGCTTCTTACCGTTTCTCAGATGCTTTGTTAATGTTGCTCTCCAAAAGAACCCTCGGGTGCATCAACCTCCTTGGCTTTCTCCAATACAGAAGCCGGGGCTAATTCGATATAGGACTTAGACCGCCGTGCATGTGGTGTGGGTCGAAATCCATGGCGGCAATGATGAAATTGAATTGCAGGTGAAGTCGATAACTTTGTGCTCAGCAGAACATTCCCTGAACCACAAAGTCAGCTAAAAGTTCACTATCGAAAGAAAAATTCAGAATTCAAAAAGAGGAAGAAGATAAGGGTATATGAACGTTGAAGAGCCAGGGAGTTGGGGGACTTGGAGGAGACGCCATTGCTGAATCTGTGAAGAAATGCTCCAAATGCTCATTGTATTAGACGACCCATTACTGTTTGCCATGACGCTGTCCACTGCCACTCTGCGTGCAACTTCATGATCATACCCTTTTAATTGGGCCTTTGTGCCACCAGTCATATGAGCCTGGCCCAAAACCTATCATTTTGAGAATGAAACAAGCTTTTCTACTGAATCTTGGTCTCGGATTTCTAATAGGGGTGTGATATCCATACATCCCATTTTACTTCTCACACACTTTTTTAATTTTTGGTCGTCGGATCGGACGAATTGAAGAAGATCAACGAACATAAATTATGATGGGGTGTGTGAGAAGTAAAATGGTGTGTGTGGATAGCACACCCCTTTCTAATATGCTCTGGTGCATTCTGTCACCCTAGACAAGGGCAGTCTTACTTGGCATTCTGTCACCAATACAACCGCTCTTAATTTCGTATATGATTCCATCCCACTGTTTGGGATATACCATAGCATTGCAGAATTTTCAATCGGTTGATTTGTTTTTATTCATTTTTTAATAGAGTTGAGGTTTCGAATTTTTTGACATCTTTTAACAGTAATTTCATTTGTCGTGTATGAAACTCCATAGTTCATGACAATTTGCATTGTGCTTATGTAATTAAACTATAAACTATCCGATAATCCTTTACTTTTCTTCCAAACAAAATGAGCACAAACGTTTGGCATGTTTACTAATCTGGATCGAGAATTGGAACTATTTTGATTGCTGATTTTCCCGCCGTTTGCTAACCCACGACTATTGCAATTTCTCCAATTTACGACTTTTAACACATGTAATCCAATACCTAGAAAACAAGAAATAGATTGATCCTATACAGAATCCCTCTCACAATCCAAGTAAACATGAGATTTCAGCAAAACATGACATGCAAGAATAAGTCTGCAAAACAAAGATTTCATATTTATGAATACGTATTGTACATAAACAAGCAGAGCCCATCTCCTAGTTAATGTGGAACTAAATGAAAGTCACAGAAACCTTGAAATTTAGACATTGGTAACTTGGTAGAAATTGGAATCCAATCATCTGCTGAAAAACTGAAATTCTTTAGACCAAATTATAGACAAATTGAATTGTTAAGGGCTAATAAACTCTAGAGAGACTAAACTATGAACAAGTTTCTGAAACCATGAAGCAGCAGAGCACAATAGTTGTTATCTGCTAGAAGTGCTTCCATTAGAAATATGTTGTCATTTTCATAAAAAATACAAGCGTACCTGACAGGTGCTTCTCCAAAAAACACTTCTACTATGACGAAGAAGCTCTCTTAACCTTTTACACCAAACAGTCAATAAGCAAAGTTTCCAAACCCATGGAGCACAAGAGCAGAAGAGATGCTAGCTGCATCCATTTCTCAACGCCAAGCTAAACCAACCAATTCGCCAATCCTTTCTTGCATCCACGTTCTCAGTCCTTTATCCAGCACAATGCACTTCAATGACGAGCATCGAAGAACTAAGTTTTCAATGTCACACACACTGACATTGAAGCAAGAACAGAAAACAATTGTCTCTAAGCACGCATGACTCGAAAATGCAAGAATGCCCTCACCACTTACCAATTCACAGCCGGTTAAATCCAGCATCTCCAACTTCCGGCAATTCTCAGCAAGAGCAACAACCGTCTGATTTGTCACATTGATCAACCAAGACAGGTTCAATCTTTTAAGATATCGAATTGCAGCAATTGAAACAACTCCGAAGTCAGTGATTTTCGGACCACATTCCGCCAAATTCAGCTCCACCAAGCCACACATATTCTGCAAAATGGAGACCCCAAAATCAGTGATTCTATCACACTCTGCAAGATTCAACCTTTTCATGGTTTTTGAGCAAGACCCATTTGCCAAAAACTTTAACCCGCGATCCGTAATCAACGAACATCCTTGCAAACCCAAAACCATAATCGAATTTGACGACCCAATTGCATCTAGGGTTGGGTCCGAAACCAAGCTGCAAAACCCTAAATCCAAATACGTCAAATTACGCGATAAATCCACAAGCGAAACGATCCCAAAATTCCCAACATTCTTCCTCCTTCTGATCGAAACCTTACGCAATTTCGGACACCCATGTGCCAGAGCGCACAGACCGTCGTTCCCAAAATCATCAAACAACAATGCTTCGTCAAATTCGTCAGAAATCTTACGTGGGGTTTTCGAATTGAGGTCGATGACTTCGATTTTGGGACAGAATCGAGCAATGAGTTCGAGGTCGGAGTCGGCGATGGACTTTGATGCTTCGAATTGGAGTAAATTTGGGAATCTGGGTAGGACTCGGAGGAGATGTTCGGGTTTGAGAAGACGAATTGAGGATCGGTTCAGGCCCTCCACTCTCAGCCATTGCTTGCAGACCTCGGAGAACGATTGTCTGTCATTTGGGTCGGTGACCCAATTGAGAATTAGGGTTAGTTCGTCATCACCTAGCCGAGACATGTCTCTGTTAAGCCTGCGTGCGCGGAAGTGCCTTCGGTTTAACCTAATTTCAGTTCCAACCTCGGGTGATAAAAGCAAGTGCATCCGAAAACAAGTAACAATTTCTCTCCGGTGTGAGAGTGTTTACTCCCTTGTGAGTTCCGCCGTTTGTGCGTGCTGCTGCCCTACTCTTTGTGTTTCGCCTTTGGGTGGAGACTGGTCTGGTAAGCTGAGTTTCTTCTCCTCGGGGCCCAGGTCTGAAAGGTCAGTGCTTGTTTTCGCTTTATTCTTGTGGGGGGATTGATTGTCCCTTGTTGGGTAAGAGGCCAACAGCTTTAATTTCCCATTTGGTTGGTCCTTCTCTGCGAGGTCAGGGGTTGCTTTTAGTGCCTGGTGAGGGTGGGTAGGTGTAATTGCAACCTAAATTTGAGGTGGTTGGGGGGTTTTTGGTCGTTTCCTGCTTGGCCTGAGGACACAAGCCTTAATTTCAGTCTGGGTCTTTCTCTGCAAGGTCTGGGTCTGCTGCCAACTTCCTTTTGGGGGTGGGTTGGAGTTATTGCGTCCGAATTTTGAGGGGGGGAGTTGTGAAAATTAATTACGGTTGGTGGTCCTATTGTGGTATCTTTTGGTGCCTGGCAAGGGGGATTTGCAATGTTCTTTACTGAATGTGACTTCTTGGGTTGGTGTGTTGGTCGCTGTTTCAAACCCTGGTGACAGAGGACAAAGGGGAGATAAGCCCAAGCGCTTTTATGAGAAATTTAAAGATGGGCTTCAGATTAGGTGATACGCGAAGATGGGGGTTACATCAATTTATTGGGATCTTGACACATGCAGTAAAGGCGAGCGCTAAATGGAGTCTTTGGCATGCTGGTAGAAGGGTCACAGCTCAGTTTCTCCAGTGCTTTGTTCTGAGTATTGCAGGAAAAATTTTCTTTGAGCATCTGTTTGTATCTTGCGTTTGTTCATCCATGGAAGGGAGTCAGAACTCAGCCCCGAAGGATAATAGTGACGTGGATGAACTCGTTGTCCAGTTGAACCAGTCTTTGGATCTGTCAGAAATGGAGATGGGGGTTAAGCTGGTGGGGAAGGTGCTCAATAACACACCACTGAACAAATGGGGTGTCCACAATATACTGCGAACGGCGTGGAAGGAACTTGGCCGGGTCGATATCAAATGGGTGGACGAAAATCTCTTTATCTTTGTGGTGCAAGACGAAAGCATGGCATTGAGGATTGAGGACCAGAGCCCATGGGCAGTAATGAAAAAAGTTCTCTCTGTGAAAAAATGGCCTCCAGAGCTTGCGTTGGAGGAGATCAATATGAATGAAGTCCTCTTCTGGATCCAGTTGTGGGGAGTTCCACTCTACTATGCTTCTCAGGAGAATATCAGGAAACTCACGAGGGAGGTGGGTGAATTTGTAGTGATGGAGGACCCGAGCAAGGCACGGGGCTTCTTAAGAGTTCGTTTGCTGGTCAACATGGATAAACCTCTTTCTAAAGGATGTTGGATAGGAAGAGACCAGAATCGTGAAACCTGGGTTGAATTCCGATATGAACGGCTTCAGGACTTTTGCTATAGGTGTGGATGTATTGGGCATGTACTACAAGATTGCACGGAGGAGGGATCTCGTGGAGGAGAAGCAGGGTTCAGGGATTGGCTAAAGGCCCCGCCAATTAGAGAGGTGGTTGAGAGGGAGCCGATAAGGAGGCTGGAGCAGGGGGAGCGAAGGCGGGCTGGAGCGGTGCGTAGGGGGAAGGGGTCTGAGTCTTGCAGCCAAGGGTTTGGAAAAGGGACAGTAGCGTTAAGGGAGGAACCAGACATGGGACGGGGTCCTAGGGGCCTGGGATCGGATTTAGATCAACAGTCGAGGGGGAGTGCTGCGAAGAAATGGCGACGCACGAATAGGCGTACAAGGGATGGGAACATGTCCTATGGAATAACCCCAGTTGGGAATAATCTGCTAGTGGATGTTGTAGATGGTGGCAACCCTTCTTCGATGGCCCCCGTGCTAGCACAGTCGTACAGGGTGAACTGGAGGTCAGAATGCGGTATAAGATCTGAGGCTTCTTCCTCGCAGGAGTTTGCGGGGTGGGGGTTGAAACGGGGTATGGATTTTCAAAGCTTTGGGTTTTCTCCATACCCACGCAAGAAGGTGAAGGAATACTTCAGTGGTACTGGGGAGCCCTGGAGGGGAGTCAATAATAGGGAAAGTTGTTTCATGGTGGAAAGGGCTTTCTTTACTGAGGAGGGAAGCTTGGCTACTCCTAGAGAGAACGCGGAAGGGACAGAGGTTATTGATTTGGAAGCTGGAAACAAGAGTGTACAGGACGAGGATGAGCAACGTGGTCTTCTAGTGTTGGGCGGTGGCGGCTGGCCTTCAACAGCCACAAGGTCTCCATGACTTATGTCTTTTGGAACTGCCGTGGTCTAGGGTCGGACACGGCAGTTCGAGCCCTTCATGGGCTAATAAGAACAAAAAGACCCACTATGATTTTCTTGTCCGAGATGAAGATGAGGGATCATTGGATCGATGGGGTGAGGCGTCGATTGGGTATGGCTAACAGATTTAATGTACCTCCAGTTGGAAGGGCTGGTAGGTTAAGTTTGTGGTGGGACTCTTCTGTCGAAGTTAGGATTATCTTATCGTCTAATCAGGTTATCGATGCGGTGATGAGAGGGAAGGGTGATCAGCAGTGGATGCGTTTTACTGGGGTTTATGGCACGCCTTATACTGCTGAGAAGGGAAAGTTTTGGGAGTGGATGTCGATGAACTTTACCCCGTCGGACATCCCATGGCTGTGTGGGGGGGGATTTTAACGAATTCGTTTGGAGTCATGAGAAATCGGGAGGGGCGGCGGTGCTCTATAACAGGCCTAAACATCTCCAGACGTTTCTAGAAGGTGCTATGCTTCTGGATTTGGGGTTCAACGGCCCGGCCTTCACGTGGAGAGGAAAGAGGAATGGGCAATGGGTGGAAGAAAGACTTGACAGGGCGCTAGTTAATGGGTTATGGCAGGACCGTTGGCCACAGTCTCATGTGATCCATGGTACTGTGTTAGCGTCGGATCATTGCCCTATTATTGTTAAACACACTGTGGATAGCCCGAAAGGTAAGAGGCCTTTTCGGTTCGAGGCGTTTTGGGCCAAAGAACCAGAGTGCCGAGAGGTAATAACTAGGGCCTGGAATCAACACAATGCTGGAGGTATTTTGGGGAAATTGGGGAGAAAGTTGAAGGGGTGTCGTGCCTCTCTTATGCGCAGGAGCAGTGCCAAGTTTAGTGGGAGGCAGCAGCATATCAAGGAGCTCACCAAACAGTTAGATGAACTCCAATTGGATTGGGGACCAAATTGTGATGTTATAAAGGAGAAATCGATTTAGCTTGATAATTTACGAGCGCAGGAGGAAAGTTTTTGGCTGCAACGGTCCAGAGTTCGATGGTTACGGGAAGGGGATTCGAACACTAAGTTTTTCCATCACACCACCCTTCAAAGGGGTAGGAAAAATAGGGTGATCAAGCTGAAAGATGAGAATGAGACGTGGGTGGAGAACCCTGATAGTATCCGGTGATTGTTGGTTGACCATCTTGCCTCTACGTTTCAATCTGAAGGCACGCGGAACTAGGGCTCGCTACTGGATTGCTTAAGCTCTAGTGTTACAGAGGAAATGAATGCCTCTCTGGTGGCGCCTGTTTCGGATAATGAGATTCATGATGCTGCCCGAAATATGGGTGGCCTAAAGGCTCCGGGTCCTGATGGATTTCAAGGAATCTTCTATAATTCTGTCTGGGATGTTCTCCGGGAGGATGTAAACCACCTGATCAGAGTCTTGATGCAGGGATCGGCCACCCCAAGTTGTTTAAATACTACGAATGTGGTTCTGATTCCAAAGGTTCAGTGCCCGGAAGAGGTCACGTAGTTTAGGCCAATCAGTTTATGTAATTACTCCTACAAGATCCTCTCAAAAGTCTTGGCCAATCGCCTCAAACTGTTACTACCGCATCTGATCTCTCCCTCGGAAAATGCCTTCGTGGCGGGTAGGCAAATCCAGGATAGCATTGGGATTGCCCATGAATGTTTCCATTTCCTTAAAGGTAGGAAAGCAAAGTGTAAATATGAAATGGGTATCAAGCTTGATATGCAAAAGGCCTATGATAGGGTAGAGTGGGACTTCTTATTGGCGGTTATGGAGAAGATGGGCTTTTGTAGTTTGTGGAGGACCCTTATTAAGGGGTGTATCTCTTCTGTCAATTTCGATGTCATTATTAATGGGCAATCTAAAAACCTGTTTTCCCCATCGAGAGGCCTTCGACAGGGGGACCCCATCTCGCCGTACTTGTTCATCCTTATTGGGGATGTACTATCACTGATGATTCAGGTGGAGATTGATAGAAACGGGTTAAAAGGAATTAAGTTGGCTGGCTCTGGACCGATTATTTCTCATTTATTTTTTGTTGATGACACTTTGTTGTTTCTGAAGGCAGATGTGGAAAATTGTACAAAGTTGCGTCTTATTCTGCAACGTTTTTGTGAAGCCTCGGGGCAGAAGGTTAACCTACACAAATCTAGTGTATTTTTTGGCGCCAATGTTCCTTGTAGGATTGCTGTTCAATTGGGGACTGTTCTGGGCATGCAGGTGGTGGATAATCCGGGTACTTACTTGGGGGTGCCAGCGATTTGGGGTCGTTAAAAAAAAAGAGGGCTTGCTTATGTTAGAGGGAGGATTATGGAGAAGCTGCAAGGGTGGAAACAGCATACATTATCTCGAGCAGGGCGGGAGGTTTTGATTAAGGCGGTTGTACAGGCCATGCCGGGCTACCCGATGAGCATTTTCAAATTTCCTATTTGTGTTTGTCATGAGTTGGTTGCGCTGGTGGCTGATTTCTGGTGGGGGAGTACTAATGGAGCCCGTCGGATTCACTGGGTGTCCAAGGATGTCCTTGGTCTGCCGAAGGAAATGGGTGGATTGGGCTTCAGGAACTTTCAGGATTTTAATGTTGCTCTATTGGCTAAACAGTGTTGGCGCCTAGTTTCTGACCCTAATTCGCTCTGGGCTCGTGTAATGAAGGCTCGTTATTTCCCCAACTGCTCTATTTGGGAGGCTCCTAAAGGGAGCCGTGCTTCTTGGGCTTGGGCAAGCATTCTCTCGGGAAGGGAAGTTTTAATAGAGGGTTCTCATTGACAAATTTTGGGAGGAAGTGATGTAAGGGTTTGGGTGGACAAATGGCTACCCTCACTCCCTTCGGGTCACCCCATGCCGATTAGTCAAGTCCCGGTTTCTCGAAATTTGAGGGTCGATTCTCTTATTTGCCGCTTACCCGTCAGTGGGAAATTGAGTTTTTACTCCCCTTTTTATCGGCCTCGGATCTGCAGGCTATTTTGGCAACCTCTGTGGGTACTCCAAATTGTCCGGACAGGTTGGTTTGGGAAGCTTCTAAAAATGGGAAGTATTCGGTGCGGTCGGGATATCGTTGGATTCAAAATCGATCCACTCTGGTGAGAGACCCCAGATTGGCAGCTGCACAACTTGTCCCGGGAGCCCTTTGGAAAATTATTTGGCGAGCTAATGTTCCCTCAAAGCTGAGGCACTTCCTCTGGCTGTCTGTGCACAGAAGCATCCCGACGGGGGCTGCGTTGTTCTCTCGGAAAGCGGTGTCTAACCCACTGTGCCCTATTTGTTTGGGCTGTGTGGAATCGCTGGAGCATCTTATTCTCCTTTGCCCTTGGGTTCATCTCGTTTGGTTCGGGGGTGCCCTAAACTACATTGTGAACCCGGGGAGTATTAGTTCTTGGGCTCTTTGGCTTCATGAGGTCCTAACGTTGAACTCGAGGCTCGGGGTTGATATAGATTGGTTTCAAGCTTATGTTATCTTTACTTGCTGGTTCATTTGGAAGGCAAGATGTGATTTTGTGTTTAACCTTTTGCCTATTGATCCTCGGAAAGTCATTGTGGCTGTTTCAAATGCGATGGAGTTCTTTTGGAATAATAGGCTTGCTGTTGGTGTTGCGGAGGCTTCGGTTTCGAGTGGTTTGCGGCAGGTGGTTTGCTGGTGCCCTCCTCCCTCCTCTTTTGTTAAAATAAATGTTGATGCTAGCTGGTTAAAATCTTCCAATGAGGGTTTTGCGGGAATGGTTGTCAAATCATCTGATGGGAGTTTTGTGGCTGCTGCACGCCACTTCCTTCGGGCTTCTTCTGTGGCTGCTGCGGAGGCTGTGGCTTTGCTTCACAGTTGTGAGCTTGGGGCTTCCCTTGGTCTTAGCTCCATTATTTTTTAGTCGGATTCTAAGGAGTCAATCTCCTCTCTGACAAATTCACTTTCTTCTGGCAGTTGGGATGCCTTTCCTATCTTGTCTCGGGTCAAGCAGCTTGGGGAGGCTTTCCAGCACTGTCGCTGGTCTTGGGTCCCAAGATCAGCCAATGAGGCGGCGCACGTTCTAGCGTCGAATTGAGTTATGGAGATGTGTGACTGCGTTTGGGTCGTTCGACCCCCATCTTCGTTGGTCTTTGTCCTAAATAATGACGGCCTACCCTGTCCTCACTAGTGTTGTTGGGGTGACATTTCTTCTTGGGAGAAATGTCTGTGTGCATCCCCTCTGTATCTTTGTTTCTGCTGTGGTTTTCTTTGTTAGCCTCGATTAGGCTTTCCTTTGTAGTTCTTTGCCCTGTTCCTTTGTGGTTTCCGGCTTCTGCCTTCAAAAAAAAAAAAAAAAAAGCAAGTGCATCCGTTTTAGAATGATTGCCGGGACACATCGGAGAGATTTTTGAGTGTGGTTGGAACATATTATGTATCATTATATAAGTAACATACTATAAATAAAACTTTTAAAGGTACTCTATCGAGATTTTAAGTTATTATTTAAAATTCGAAGTGTCTTTAATTAGGATTTTAAGAGCATCTCTAGTGGAATCAAAAAATAAATGTCAAATGTTAATTTGATGGCTGATGTGGGTAATGTCAATTTTTTTTCTTTTTCCAACCGATATGTTTTTTTTGTTATAAATGATATTTGTATGACCCATTTTAAAAAAGAAATCAATTAAAATAAAATTTCAAGATCTATAATTTGTGTATTAATGGGATCCATACAATAAAATAATTAAAAATTATTTGACATCATCTTTTCTCATATGTCAAATTTGACATATGAAAAATTTGACATATGAAAACTCATATATCAATCCACGTAGGATTGACATATCGGTTCGAGCTTGCTCTTACTTTCAAATTTGATTACATGACATTCTACTTAGGATTTAACATCTCAAAAGATAGTTTAAGATAATTTATTAAAATCCTTCGAAATTCGACTGTATTTAGTGAGAACTTTAAAGAAATTTATAACATACCAAGTGTATTTAATTAGGAACTGCTTTTTAAAAATTTAAATAGTTAAGGAATTCGAGAAAATTTGAGAAATTTCGTAAACAATGACATGTCATGTAACACCCCACCCCCATTTCTTTTAAATATTATTTTTGTTCTTAAATGGTGAGCCGGGTGGAACCCTGTTCCTTTTTGGTCCCCGGTCTCTCTCTCCTCTTCTCTCCCCGTGACCCTCTTCTTTCTCTCCTTCCCTTTCTTCTCTCAACTCTCTGCACTCTCTGCTCATACCCGAGCACCCCGCACAGCATGCAGGCGACGACATCACCACCTCAAAACCTTCCCATGTCACTATCTTAAACCAGGATAAGGTCCTAGCACAACCCAGTGGTAGAGGCCACTGTTTTCCTTCCTTCCCCGACGAGCTTCCACAACCTCCAACTTGGGTAAGCCTCAAAACACTTCAAATGTTTCCCATTTCGTTCCCATGTTTCATATCTGACCACGTTGATGTGTTTTGGACTTCAAATTACGAAGAAACACCTTGGAGGAGCTAAACCCAGTTTCCGGCGAAGAAACCGTGGTCGTTTGGCCATCTTTCAGACCATTTTCCAGCCAACTCCGGCCACCACTCGGTCCACACTTGGTATGAATCTCTTCTCCACATTCCTAACTACATTTTGGCTTTTGAATCACTCAATTTGGTTAAGAAACGAAGAAGTTATAAAGCTTTGAAAATTGCCCAAACCTTCGGCCCAAAAACCCAGTTTTCCGACGAGCACCGCCCCTTTCGAGGCGTTTTCCGGCCAAACCACTGCGATTTGGCCGGCGTGAAGGGTATCAATCTCTTCATCTCGTCAAGTACTACAACTTTGATGTTTGGATCACTTGATTTGGATGAGTAACGAAGAAGTTATGAGCCTTGGAAATTCAACCTAGAAACCGGCCAAATGGTGGCCTGAAAACCACCTTCAACCAAGGCTTTGGGTCGGGTTAACCAAACCCTTTAACCCTTTCTGTTAACAGGCCTTCAGGCCGTGAAGAGTTGGGCCTTTTAGGCCCGTGTGGTTTAAACCCCAAACCTAAACCCTTTTATTTGGGCAGGGCCTTAACCTGAGGCCCTTAGACCCAAAACCCATTTCCCCTAAAGCCTAAGGTCCAAACCCTAAGACCCTAACCCGGATCCAACCCAAGCCCTAAACCAGGTTTGACCCGTGGACCCATGACCCGTTGACTGACCTAGTCTGACCGTTGACTCGGTCAACGGTCAGCGTTGACTTTGACCTTGACTTTGGCGGGTCAACGTTGACTTTAAGGTCGACTTTTCTGATTTCGTTCGGGACCCCTCTTAGGCTAATTTCGACGTTCTGGACCCGTTTTTGAAGTTCGTTTCCCCAAATTAAATCGTTTGAATAGAGTTTGACCAAGTGTACCTTTTATGTGCTTAGGGGCAAGTAAAGTGGCGTTGTATCTTCGCTAGTCTGCGCAGCTTTCGACGGCGAAGTACTGTGAGTGGACCCCTTCTAAAAATGCATGTTTTGATAGTAGAAATGCACACATGAAAAGCATGATTTGATGAATATGTTTTATGAAATGTTTTGAGACAACATGCTTACTGAGGCTAGTTTGAATTATTACTATTTTTCCTATAACCCATGTTCTTTATAGGATATCCGATCGATGACGATATAATATTTAGAACATATTTTGAACACTTCTTCATAGTATAGACGATCGATGACTTTATACTATGAAGTTGCTTTTCAATACTTATGCTAAATGGTTTTGTATTTACCTAGTGGTCCACATTCCGCTACGGGACGTAGGGATAGTGTCCGGTCCGTCCCGGGCGACGGTTTGGTACTGGCATAGGGCCTGGAGGGTGTTTCCTTTGGCTATTTAGCACAGAGACGGGGAGCCGGCAAGGGGCCTGTAGTGATATTTCCTCTGACTGTCTGCTCAGAGACGGGGAGTCGGCATGGGGCCTGAAGTGTTATATTGGACATTCACTAGCGACTATTATTTTATGAGTTATGATTTGAGAAATTGCACGACATGTTAGGTTTCAGAAAACCTATGTTTATCATGATATATATGTGTTTTCATAAAACCTGGGGTTAGTATGTTGATAACTGTTTTAGTATATGTATATCAAATTGGTCCACTCACCTTTATTTTGCGCCCCCTTCAGGGCATAGAATCGAGGCATACAATCCCGACGTCAAGGCACTTCCGCATCGACATCTTCGAGTCCTTCCGGTGTAGGACCCATTCTTTGTTGCATTCAGTTTTATATTAATTCTTTTAGTGTTATAGATTAGTGTATGCTCTGAACACATTCCTTAAATGATTATTCATTATTCTTTTATATTTATAAGACTTATCTATTCTTTGTTCTCAGCATTTGCACTCAATAGATGGCTTTCGTCACCTTCGGGTGTCGGCCAGCACATGCTTACCCTGGTATTCGGGGAATATCCGGGTCGGGGCCATCTGACACGCCCCGACCCGGATATTCCCTGAATACCAAGGTAAGCACGTGCTGGCCGACACCCGAAGGTGACGAAAGCCATCTATTGAGTGCAAATGCTGAGAACAAGGAATAGATAAGTCTTATAAATATAAAAGAATAATGAATAATCATTTAAGGAACGTGTTCAGATATGAAACATGGGAACGAAATGGGAAACATTTGAAGTGTTTTGAGGCTTACCCAAGTTGGAGGTTGTGGAAGCTCGTCGGGGAAGGAAGGAAAACAGTGGCCTCTACCACTGGGTTGTGCTAGGACCTTATCCTGGTTTAAGATAGTGACATGGGAAGGTTTTGAGGTGGTGATGTCGTCGCCTGCGTGCTGTACGAGGTGCTGGGGTATGAGCAGAGAGTGCAGAGAGTTGAGAGAAGAAAGGGAAGGAGAGAAAGAAGAGGGTCACAGGGAGAGGAGAGAGAGACCGGGGACCAAAAAGGAACAAGGGTCCCACCCGGCTTACCATTTAAGAACAAAAATAATATTTAAAAGAAATGGGGGTGGGGTGTTACAATCTACCCCCCTTAAAAGAATTTCGTCCTCGAAATTTAAAATCACTTACAAAACTGAAATATTTGAAAATAGGAAGAAGAATATATATATAAAGAGAAATCAAGTTAGAGTGGGTGCATTAAAGAGAACATGCCACACCGTCGCGAGCGGGTTGCAAAATCCTCTATCATGCCTCCAAGCTTTTACTTTCATTCCCATCAGTGTAAAAGTAGAGAACATACTTGATAAGATATAAAGTTGAAACCACAAAATAGCTTAAGGTCAAAAGTAAGTACGCAAAATACGATAACGTCAAAATAGATATGTACTAACATATAGGTCGAAAAACTCAAGTTGAACTTAAAATTGAAAACCAAAACCGAAAATGGAAGTAGGTCTCACCCTAAGGATTTGTAACGTCACGTACTTCGAGAAAGATGTGTCTTTGGGTCGAGTTCCAACAATAGTGAATCTATACCAACTGCCGTAGATGGTTCTACTTGCCCACTTGCTTAACGAACCAAACAAATAAGCTATCGATATCATAGTCTGCAGCCCACAATATCGACAACACATTGTTGTCTCGATAAACAAGTAGTAATTTCCTGAGGATGCATAATTTCCCACGTCGTAGATTTCATCTTCCGAATACCAGTTCACAATACTCCCTGCCAACCTATGTTGCCTGTACAAACTTTCGTACCATGTCGCACAAAGTGCCATACCCCAAACCGAACAAAACAAAAACTGTCGTCGTCAAAACTCTATCCAGCACCAAGGATTCTATTCTTCTCAATTCTTCCAAATATGACTAACAAGTCCAAAATTTTGTCACCAAAGAACCCACTTGAAAAATGTACCTTGGGATTCAAGAGAAGTGGCTACCATGTTAATCGTAGACCCAAAAGCTCAAGTCAAGCAAGCAGAAAACGAGAAGTCACCCTTCCCAACAAACAGTATAGTTTAGGAATTGTTATAGTGCTCAAACCACCTAAACATCCCAAGAGAGCACATACCTTTCAAGAGAAATGTAAAGACTATCTGATTCTCGCTTCGACCGGGCTGTGGTGCCAATCCAGAGTGCACCAAATAGATTTGCTAGAAGTGTTTCAACAACCACATACAAATAAAAGAGTCCTGGAATGAAGCAGTGAAAAGATGCGTTGAGACGAGCACATACCATTGGAAAAGAACCGATGTGATACTTATGAATTGTAACAAGATGATGGTACAATCCGCTGACCTTCTGTACTAAAATCTTCAACCAACTCTTACTAAAAGACCGCTTAAACCTCACGCCCACGTGCTCGTGAACTGAAGAATCTTGGTGCGAGGAAGTGGAAAGCTGCGTTGAGGCGAACACATCACTTTATCGAAAAGGTCTACTAGAGTACGATATGATATTGATGAATTGCAGTATTATAACAAATGGTGATCAAACAATTCAGCCTGAAGATACTGATGCAATCTGCTGATCACCTGCACTACAATCTTCATCAATCTC
This sequence comes from Cotoneaster glaucophyllus, assembly GCA_036320875.1. NCBI lineage: Eukaryota > Viridiplantae > Streptophyta > Magnoliopsida > Rosales > Rosaceae > Cotoneaster > Cotoneaster glaucophyllus. The sequence goes on along the minus strand of CM070073.1, from coordinate 5,728,018 downwards.
TTACCGAAAGACGACTCAAACTCCATACCCACGTGGAACTCTTTCTGGTAAGTCTGGTAAACTTGTGAAAAGGTTATGCTCTTGACGTTCCTGTCCGAAACGATAAGAATAGGGTGAACACTTCCACCGAAACGATCGATCGTGAATTCCTCACTGATATAGCGACAAACCATGTCGAGAAGGTTGAAAGAACACTCAAGAATTTGAGGGTCAAAACAAGTCCACCAAAACTAGAGTACAAGATATCTGGTTTGAGTGAGAAACCATGCCGAGAATAAACGTTTTTTTTTTTTTTTTTTTTACACCCTTGGTGTATTGTTTCGGCATGATCCAATTCACATTCAGAAACGAACAAGCGAAGGAAGGTGAAGATGCAGAAATAGAAGTCACTGTTTATGATTATTTGGTTAATCATCACAGTAAGGTCAACTGGTTACTTAGCCAACAAGAAATGGGTTTAAACTCAAGAATAGCTAAAAACCGCTAATAAGATTTGACAAGGCCAAAGACATTTCGAAATTCACACAATTTTGTGAGAGTTGTTTCAAGGTTCAGAAATCAAACATAGAATCTCAAGTCATTACACTGAAAATTACAGGGCTGAACAGTTAGTGGACAAGAGTATTGATCAGTTGGAATACAAGCAAAAAGCTAAGTTCACCCATACCAAAAAGTACGTGGTCAAGATGCTAGGGTTTACCACCGAGTGCCAGACTCAGGTGAAGTTCAAGGAGTCTGTTTATCCAAACAAGACTGGATCTTCATCATCCAAATCCAACTACAATAACAAGAAGATTCGCAACTCCGTTTGGAAATTGACAAGAATAGCGTCTGCTAATTAGGAGTTTCCCAAGAAAGCAATAAATGAAAACGCAATCAACACTTGAAGAATTGGTGTACAGCTGACGGTCAAAGGTTAAGGAACTTGACTTCGTCGTTGGAGTAAGCAAGAAAGTTATCAATAGAACAATCGTCGAGACTTGTTCTAAAGATCCACACGAACTTCCTTCAGTGGTAATGAGTCCGAGAACATTGGTTCAATCCCACCAATTACCACTTACTAACCGTCAAAACAACCAACACTTACTCGCTTTTTCCAACACGCACTTCGAAAGTTTCAAGTAATTACCACTAAGACATGGCTCTGCTCGCCATTTCTGGGGAACGCATGTCGAAGAAGGATATCACCGCTTTCGAACTCCAGTTGGTTTTAACCAATTCGTACCACCAAGATTTTTCTGTTTCCCAAGATTTCGATATAGAGCTGACTCCGCCCGCAATTCCTAGGGAACGCATGTTGCAGAGTGGCATCGCCAGTTTGAATCTACAGCTGGCCTTGATCAAACTTCCTCAACTGAGATTTCCAAAACATGTCGCTATCAAGTAACACCGACTCTGCTCACCATTCCCCGAGAATGTACGTGGCAGAGCATCGGTCCGATGTGGTAAGTCGTCCCACAAATCAAACATGTCACCGTTGAGGCACAATCCCGACACGAATTCTTGTATTTCAACCAGAATGTGACAATTCAAACAGAGAAAGGTATGCACAACTACGCCAAATGGCACCAAATCCGGAAATCATGACATCCAAATGACGTCATAACTAACACTTTATGAGAATAGAAGAGAATCCTAAGTATGCTCTGAACAAACCACGCTCTGATACCAATCTGACACGCCCCGACCCGGATATTCCCCGAATACCAGGGTAAGCACGTGTTGGCCGACACCCGAAGGTGACGAAAGCCATCTATTGAGTGCAAATGCTGAGAACAAGGAATAGATAAGTCTTATAAATATAAAAGAATAATGAATAATCATTTAAGGAACGTGTTCAGATATGAAACATGGGAACGAAATAGGAAACATTTGAAGTGTTTTGAGGCTTACCCAAGTTGGAGGTTGTGGAAGCTCGTCGGGGAAGGAAGGAAAACAGTGGCCTCTACCACTGGGTTGTGCTAGGACCTTATCCTGGTTTAAGATAGTGACATGGGAAGGTTTTGAGGTGGTGATGTCGTCGCCTGCGTGCTGTGCGGGGTGCTCGGGTATGAGTAGAGAGTGCAGAGAGTTGAGAGAAGAAAGGGAATGAGAGAAAAAAGAGGGTCACGGGGAGAGAAGAGGAGAGAGAGACCGGGGACCAAAAAGGAACAAGGGTCCCACCCGGCTCACCATTTAAGAACAAAAATAATATTTAAAAGAAATGGGGGTGGGGTGTTACATGTCATTCTCTCCACAACCATGCATATCTAAGCGTAAACTTAGACCATCTCCAACTGAAGGACGGTCAGATGGCTCGTTTTAGCCCTTTAGCTCTCCAAGAAATCAATATTTTAAAAAACAGTGCAGGGCTATATTTCTTACAATCTCCAACCGAGGGTCATATGGCTCGTTTTAGCCCTGTCACAAAAAAACCATCTCCAACCGAGGGCCAAAGGGCCGTAGGGCCAAACATAATTTATTATTTAAATTTAAAAACTGCAACAACTTAAATTAAAAAAATTACAACTTATATTTAAAAACTACAACTTAAATTTAAAAAGGGTAAATTACATAGTAGCCCCTCAGGTTTGAGGTCTATTATAACCCCATACAACATCTTTAAAACATTTCACTTTCATACCTCACGTATCATTTTATTTCAATTTCATACAACCGTTACATTTTTCATCCATTGATCCGTTAAGCGCTAACGTGGCTGCCACATTTGCGCCACGTGGCTGCCAAATGTGTGCCACGTGGCAAAATAATAATTTTTTTATTTTTTTTAAAAAAACCTAAATCTTCTAAATATATATACACATAATTAAATAAAAAAGCTGAAAATCCTCTCTTCCTCCCCGCAACCCCCAAATCCTTCCTCTCTTATCCCCCATCTTCCCCTTACAATCCAGAAAAAGAAGGGCAAAAAAAAAAAAAAAAAACCCTTCAGTTCATGCTCCCCACCCATCATCATCCTCCTATCTTCTTCTTCTTCATCTTCTTCCACCTGCAATCCTAGATAAAAGAAAAGAAAGAAGCAATAAAAACCCACTTCCCCTCTACATTCCTCCGTGTGGATTTAAGGAGCAAGGTGTGTGAAGAGGGTGCGAGAGGGTGGGTGCGGAAGGTTTCTGGGTTGAGTTGGGGTGGGCGGGTGATGTGGGTCGCGAGGCGGGTGCTGGGTCGAGGAAGGATGAGGGGGGGGAGGGGGGATTGGGATGCAGAAGGATGCGGCGGGGGGGGGGGGGGATTAGGATGCGTCCTGGGAGGAAGCCGGGGGGGGGGGGATTGGGATGCGTCCTGGGTTTCTGATCTGCTTCTTTCAATTTTTTTTTTCCGTTCGTGCCTCTCTGTCTCTGTCTCTGTCGAGGATGCCTCCTGGGTTTCTGATTTGCTTCTTTCATTTTTTTTTTTTTTCGTTCGTTCCTCTCTCTCTCTGTGTATGTCGAGGAGTGCGGGAGGAAGGGAGGGATGCTTTTTCCTGGGTTTCTGAATTTGGTTCATTCAGTTTTTTTTTTTTTTTTCCTCCTCCTCCTCCCTGGGGGGGTCGCAATGGGGGAGGTCTTCTTCATGGGTTTCTGATTTGGGGTTCACGGGGGTGGGGGTTTTCTTTCAGCATTTTTTTTTCTTCTTTTTTCTGGGTTGCAAGGGGAAGAAGATGAAGATGGGGGAGAAGAGAGGAAGAAGGTTTTAGGGTTTGGGGGTTGCGGGGAGAAGAGAGGATTTCAACCTTTTTTTATTTTTTTTATTTTTTTAAATATATATTTAGAAGATTTAGGTTTTAAAAAAAAATTAAAAAATTATTATTTTACCACGTGGCTCAAATGTGGCAGCGACGTCAGCGCTTAACGGATCAATGGATAGAAAATGTAACGGTTGTATGAAATTGAAATAAAATGATACGTGAGGTATGAAAGTGAAATGTTTTAAAGATGTTGTATGGGGTTGTAATAGACCTCAAACCTGAGGGTCTACTATGTTACCCATTTAAAAACTACATGATATACGTTCCTGTGCCACAAACAAGTACCTACAACATGATCTTATTGCACATCTTTGGGCCAATAGAAGCATGGAGTAGGCGTTTAAGTTTTAGGTTGTTAAATGTTTTTAAAAATGTTGTTTAAGTTTCATGTTGTTAAATGTTTTTTTTTTTTTTTACGTTGTATAATTTTAATGTTGTTTAATGTTATTTAATGTTGTTTCGTATTGTTTTATGTTACTTAATTTAATTTAACGTTGTTTAATTGCTTAGGAAGTTATAGAAAAAAAATAAAATTAAAAAAAGTTTGTAAAAAAAAATAAAAAAATAACGGCTAGCAGAAGTCAATGGAACATGACCCGACGATCACATGCTACGAACATGCACACAAAAACATCAATAATTGAGTCGGATGATAACATAATGGACTCGGATGATAACATAATGGACTCGTTCCCAAAAAAAAAAAATTAGCAAGTCCATAATTTAGTTTAATCTGTTGTGGAGTCGTTTTCTCCATCAGTAGTATTCTTTTATTTTTTAAGTAATAGATGAAATAAAAATTCAAATTTGCAATCCGATTATCTTGTTTCTCTTTCGCTTGTGTAAACACTCTCCCTTGGAAATTATATTAATTGCGGTTGGACTCGTTGGCCAATAAAATTAAGTATTTGTAAATCCGTTACCTAAATCTATTTAGACGGGGGAGTCTTAGGACGACGGTTTCCGAACTTGAAACTGGAACTGTTCACGTAAGAAGGAATCAAGCATAAGAAGCTTCAGGTGATCATGACTAATTAAGACAATAATTTTTTAATTAATTATTTGTAATCACTGATTAAATAGTATGTAAGCATTCTCAAAAGTCAAAACCATGCTGTCGTGTACTAATCTTGTTCTATAAAATTGAAGGGTTGTTTTATTAATACCTCACAACTTTATGAATACACCCCATAAACAAATGATGGCAAAAAAGCTAGCTCGACGGCCACGGGGAGTGGTTGGTGATTGGATATACACACACAAATATATATATATATATATATATATATATATATATATGAAGAGAGAAAGCATGGCGAGTGGTTGAGATTTTTTGCCCAAACACTGTGGTGGTTGGCGGGGGATGGATGAGGTTTATTTTGGACTTTAGAACTTAATTCATCAGGATAAAAACGAAAATTTAACTAAAAAAAAATAATTATGGGGTGTATTCATAAGATTATGGGGTGTTAATAAAATTACCCAAAATTGAATTATATTATATAAATTATTCGACCAACTGTCATTGTAAATCTTTTCTTTGACTCTACAAACAAATGATGAAGGATTATTATTATTAATAAATAATAATAATAATAATACATGCAATCGCATTCCAGCATAGGATAATAAATAATAACGTGCGAAAAATGAGTGATTGAAATAGTTAAATACATTGAAAAATCAACTGCTGACACCGGTATGTATTTAGTATTTGTCTACTTTCTGTATTATGCTCTTTAACCTTTTGATAACTCACTCTCTCACCCTTAATCAATCCAACTTTCTTAATATTTACGATAAATTATATGATTCTTGTCTTTGTAGTTAAAACAAAGTTTTGGTACACGTAGTGTAAATTGTCGCAATTTAACTTCCGAAATTTGTTAATTGTTGCAATTCAAAGCTAACCGCATCGCTTTTTAATGAAATTAACAAGTGAGAAGTTTTGTCACGTCGAAGATGCTAATTTTGTTTCATAAAATAATATAATTAAGTTTATTATTCTTGAATTTGTAACAATTTATAAACTACGTTGTAGAGACCACACTATAGTATAGTGTGACTTGATATTTGTATTAGTGCATTATTTCAGTCAATGGTATAGGAGTACACGACGATTAGAGCAACTCCACCCTTGGAGCCCTCTCCCTGGCAATCCACTATTCAATCCACCTAGTGAACAGTAACTCCCCTTAATGAACAGTAATTACCATTTGCATCTCCACACTTGGAGCCCTCCCCCCGGCAATAGGTAATAAAATATTAGTTTTTTTGTTTGTTTAAATAATACAAAATAAAAGTATTTGTAATTTCGGATTATAATTTTTAAATCGTTATCGTTGCGCTACATGTCATTTTATCCAAAAAAAACAATTATTGATGCAGCAACAGCGCGGGTCCCTGCCGTCTGAAAACGTGTCGGTTGACGCGCCCCCACTCGCGAGTGAGGGACACGTGCCTGACACAAAAAAAATAAAAAAGGACCGATGCCAGGCCTGGCGTCAGCCTGATGTCACACCCACCTCAGGCTGCAGGGCTGACAATCCTCTACAGGCCTGGCCCTCGGGCTCCCACCTCCCCTCGGGCTGCCCAACGCTGGAGTCCTATCCACCGGGCCTCGGGCCCTTTCCCTTCACCTGTCCCCCGAGCAACCACCAAGGGTGGACTTGCTCTTAAAGGCTTGTTTGAAAATGATTTTTGAACGATTGACTGAAGTTTTGGTAAAAGCGTTTTTAGTTAAAGACTTACACCAAACATGTGCTTCTTAATTTAAGTAATTTCTTAAGATTCATTTACATTTTATTTCCGAAAGTACTTTCATAAAAATGATTCAAATCATTCTAATAACAATTTCAAACGCACATTATTTTTAGCCGACGAGAGTCGTAAGGCGACAGAACCTAGCAAAATCCTTGTACAATAAAATATATACAAGTGAAAAAACAAAAGGGAAGTTGTGGACCCGGTGGCCACCGATCTTTTGCCTGCGTGTTCCAGCTTTCAATTTGTACCTTTCTCCAGTTCCAGAAGCATGAGGGATTGTTGCTTTCCCACGCTCCTTCTTCCTCTCTTATCTTTTGTGAATTATATATTCAATATTTAATTATTCACAATTCTAAATTGTGAATGTTTTTAGTTTTCGATGAAAAATAATAATAATAATAATTAAGAGAACAAAAACATGAGAAAACATCCCATGAACTTTTCTTTTGGGCCAACACCTCCTTCTTTTGAGCCAACACCTCTATATAGAATTTATATAGTGCTCTGTTTTAAAAAAATTTGTTTAGCACCGTTTAAGTCTCGAGTCTCAAGGCTGATAAATTTATCATGAATTTGATAAGTAAAGTTTCACTCAAACAACAATATAGGTAATTTTCATATGTAGCCATTTCTTTCCTCATATTTTGAGAATTTGTTGAGACATCAATTCAATACATGACTTTTTACCACAATAGCAACAGTTGAAAAATATTTCATGAAAATAAACACAGTATAATTATTATTATTTTTTTGTCAAACAATATATTTATTTGTCAAAAAACTTATTTTTGAATCGCCCAAAAAGTCACACAAAAAAAATTTAAATAAATAAACTGTCTGTTGGGGGACGTGTGAGAGAGAGAGGAGAGAGAGGAGAGAGAGAGTAAAATGTATAAGTAAAAAGTCCAATACTTTGGACTTCGTCTCTCCCTCTCTTCCCCTGTATCTTCCTCAATGGCTCACCTCTTCAGAGACCTCTCTTCACTGGGCCAATCCAAGAGAGGCATCACCGCCCCCACAACCACCACAGCCACCGCCTCACCCGCCAAACCACTCAGCATACCCACCAGATCCATTTCCGCAATGGGCACCGATCTCCCATCCCCGCTCGGCCAGCTCTCGGCCCAACTCAGCGACTCGGACCTCCGACTCACCGCCTACGAGATCTTCGTCGCCGCCTGCCGCACATCCACCGGAAAGGCCTTGACTTTCACACCCTCCTCCGCTGACTCGCCGACCCAACACGCCAACTCGCCCAACGGCTCCCCCGCGCTGCAGAGATCGCTCACTTCCACAGCTGCCAGCAAGATGAAGAAGGCATTGGGTCTCAAATCGCCGGGCTCCGGCTCCAAGAAGAGTCCTGGGTCGGCCGGGTCTGGGGCCGGGTCGGGTACCGGAAAGCCCAGGCGGGCAATGACGGTGGGTGAGCTGATGAGGATCCAAATGGGTATTTCTGAGGCCACTGACTCCAGAGTCCGGAGAGCTCTGCTCAGGATTTCTGCTTCTCAGGTCAGCTCAATTTCTTCACTTTTTTTTTCTTTCTCATTTGTGATTTTTGTTGATCTGACTTTGAAAGGTATAATTTTGCTTTGAATTATTTTTAGTGGGTAATTTTTGGTTTTTGATAATTCTGATGAGATTGTTTAGCTCAAATTTGAGAGTGGTTTGGTCAATTTAGATTGCAAAAATTGTTTCTTTACTAAATGTAGTTTGATCTGATGAAACTGACAGCGTTAAATGAATCAAAATCTCGTTTCGAGCTCGGTAGGCTACACCGAATGTTTAGTTTTATAGTCAGTATTTTCGAGCTTTTGTTTAAGGGTCGTTTGTATTGGAGTTGTAATTGATCGAGTGTTCTGTTTGTTGTACTCATTGTAGGTCGGAAGGCGAATTGAGTCAGTGGTAGTGCCACTGGAGCTGTTACAGCAGCTCAAGTCCTCTGATTTCACTGACCAGCAAGAATACGATGCATGGCAGAAAAGAACCCTCAAAATTCTTGAGGCCGGTCTCCTCTTGCATCCCCACGTGCCACTAGACAAGTCGAATAATGCTGCACAGAGATTGCGTCAAATTATTAATGGGGCATTGGACAGGCCCTTTGAAACTGGGAGAAATAACGAGACTCTGCAGGTTCTTCGTAATGCTGTTACGGCTCTTGCTTCTAGGTCATCTGATGGTCTCTATGATACATCACATTGGGCAGATGGGTTACCATTGAATCTCCGGCTTTATGAGAGGCTTCTAGAAGCCTGCTTTGATCTTCACGACGAAACATCTATAATAGAGGAAGTTGACGAGCTAATGGAGCATATTAAGAAGACCTGGTCAATCCTTGGAATGAACCAGATGCTCCATAACCTTTGCTTTACTTGGGTTTTATTTCATCGTTTTGTTGCAACTGGTCAAGTAGAACTGGACCTCTTGTATGCTGCTGATAGTCAGCTAGCTGAGGTTGCTAAAGATGCAAAGGCAACAAAGGATTCCGAGTACTGCAAGATCTTGAGTTCGACATTGACTTCAATGTTGGGATGGGCAGAGAAGAGACTCCTTGCGTATCATGACACTTTTGATAGCAGTAACATTGACGCTATGCAGGCCATTGTTTCTCTGGGGGTAGTAGCAGCTAAGATTTTAGTTGAAGATATATCAAATGAGTACCGCAGGAGGAGGAAGAATGAAGTTGATGTTGCCCGTAGCAGGATTGACACCTACATCAGATCATCCTTGCGCACTGCTTTTGCTCAGGCAAGTCCTCAATATCTGCCACTGATTCCCCCCTTTCCTTCCTTCAATAAGAGGGAAAATGCAACGAATATCATATCCATTTTGGTTTTATGGGATCATTTGATGTTGTATGAAGCCAGTAACATCTATGCAGCATGGATATTAAAGTGGGATTTGGTATCCAACAACTTGCATGGTGTTGATGCTTTGTCAATGTATCCCAAAGTAAAAGCCTAATTATACGGAGTATGCATTACTTGCTTAAGGCATATCATGCATACGACATAACAGTAGACTGTTATTGTGAAAGGGCCTGAAAGGAACAAAAACAATAGTTCGAAAATATTCATGATAATTGACGTCCGTATATTTTTCTACCTGACATGAAATTATTTGTTTACTTATTTTGCAGAGAATGGAAAAGGCCGATTCAAGCAGGAGAGCATCAAGACACCAGCCAAATCCCCTTCCTGTTCTGGCCATCCTTGCAAAGGACGTTGGTGAGCTGGCAGTTAAGGAGAAAGAGGTGTTCAGTCCAATATTGAAGAGATGGCATCCTTTTGCTGCCGGGGTGGCTGTGGCAACCCTTCACGCTTGCTATGCGAATGAGATTAAACAATTCATATCCGGTATAGTAGAGTTGACACCAGATGCTGTACAAGTTTTGAGAGCTGCAGATAAGCTGGAGAAAGATCTTGTGCTGATAGCAGTTTTAGACTCCGTAGATAGTGATGACGGTGGCAAGGCAATAATTCGTGAGATGCCTCCTTACGAGGCTGAAACTGCAATTGCGAATCTGGTGAAAGTGTGGATTAAGACAAGAGTGGACAGATTGAAAGAATGGATTGATAGGAATCTACAACAAGAGGTGTGCACTAACTATATTCATTTGTTAGTCTGAATCAAATGTTTATACAATTTTTTGGTCTTATATCTGGAACACTCCTTTGCATTTTCTTTTAATGTTAGGCTTTTTCATTCGTTATTTTTGCTCATTACTTGTGACTGGTGAATCTTTCCGAAAGATAACCTTTTACATTGCAATGTTTCAGGTATGGAACCCACAAGTTAACGAAGATGGATATGCCCCATCTGCTGTTGAAGTTTTGCGAATCTTTGATGAAACTCTGGAAGCATTCTTTCAGCTGCCAATACCAATGCATCCTGCATTGCTTCCCGACTTGATGACTGGCCTTGATAGAAGTCTTCAGTATTACGTAACCAAGGCAAAATCTGGATGTGGTAAATAATTTTGTAACTCAAATTATTTGTATGTGGACTAAGGTATGTTCTTTTTGTGATAACCAATATTGTTCATTCTGTTGTGCAGGATCTCGCAATACGTTTGTTCCCACCATGCTGGCATTGACCAGATGTACCATAGGATCAAAGTTCCAAGGCTTTGGCAAAAAGAAAGAAAAATCGCCAGTTCCTCAAAAGAGGAACTCTCAGGTTGCAACACTCAATGGGGATAACTCCTTTGGGATACCTCAGATGTGTGCTCGTATAAATACGTTGCAAAGAATCCGGAGTGAGTTGGAGGTTTTGGAGAAACGGATTATTACTCATCTCAGAAATTCAGAATCTGCTAATGTAGAAGACTTCTCAAATGGACCGGGGAAAAAGTTTGAACTCACGCCAGCAGCTTGTGTGGAAGCAATCCAACAGCTTTGTGAGGCAGTGGCTTATAAAATGATCTTCCATGACCTAAGTCATGTTCTGTGGGATGGTTTGTATGTTGGGGAACCATCCTCTTGTAGAATAGACGCTTTTGTTGACGGGCTGGAGAAGAACTTACTCATAATATCCAATACTGTGCATGAAAGAGTTCGTACGCGGATTATTACTGACATAATGAGAGCGTCATTTGATGGATTCTTGCTGGTTTTGCTTGCTGGAGGCCCCTCTCGTGCATTCTCCCAGCAGGATTCCCAAATAATAGAGGACGATTTCAAAGCCCTCAAGGATCTATTCTGGGCCAATGGGGATGGCTTGCCTTCTGAATTGATAGACAAGTTTTCAACAACAGTGAGAAGTGTGCTTCCCCTTTTCAGAACAGACACTGATAGCCTTGTCGAACGGTTTAGACGAGTGACCTTGGAGTCATATGGCTCGTCCGCCAGGTCCAGACTCCCGTTGCCCCCAACATCTGGGCAGTGGAACCCAACTGAACCAAACACGCTCCTTCGCGTGTTGTGCTACAGGAATGATGAATCAGCTACCAAGTTTTTGAAGAAGACTTATAATCTGCCCAAGAAACTGTGAAGTTAACGCGAGGATGGTACATGGAAAGACAACCGCGGGATGGCCTTTTGGCGGGCATTGTCTTGCAGAAAATTCTAGGAAGCGCAGAAAATGATTGTAAGTGTATTAAGTGATGATCACCGTGCCGAGATGCTCGCATTTGCCCTTGGCAGTGTTCTTGTATAGTAAGTTCATGAGAGTTTGGTATAAATCCAGCAGTTTGCAAAGACACGAAGATTGGAGAGCAGAAGAGTTGAGAAGGACGCAGATTTCTAGAGGTCGATTATTCATTTTTTTTTTTCCGTTCATTTTCATCGTTTAGAGGCTTATATAATGCGATTGATGTTATTCTTTATAAATGCTCTACTGCACAGCATTTTTCTTATCCCCCGAATGTTCGATGTTATATATTCGTCAGTTGTTTGTTGGGTTGCTTGTTGGTATAGAGAACAGCATCGTTTTGTTGGTCGTATAATTTATCAGAATGTAATATAAGTGAGGTTGTTGACAATTTATGGATCCCTAAAAGTTGATTAGACACTTGATTCCATTTCAGCTGGATACGACGACCAAAAGGGAAGTGATTTTCGCACTGCGGACTCCATTTTTAAATTTCTAGCATTTAGATGAAATAAATCAGTGTCGGAGACAAAAACAGAAGACGGGAGTGTGAAAATCACTGTCCTGAGATAATTCTTTTTGCAATCCCAACTTTTACTCTCAAATTGTATCGCAGATTTACAAAGACGCCTATTTCGGGGAATGTCTGCAAGAAACTACCAGTCCTCGAGTTTTTGCTGAAACTTTGTCTTAGCGGAAGATGTGAGGATAAATATCAAAAGTACAAAACATCTATTACAGCAGTTTAACATGTTGACGTCTGCATCTCAGAGATGCCGGAAAAACAAACATTTTCTTTACTCCTCTAAGGTGGCACGGCCGAGATTTGCAGCAAGAGCTAACCGTACAGAAATGAGGGCTTGCGGTGGTAAGTCCGCCTCGACAAAGTCAGGACGGAGCTTAGCCATGGACAACTCTTGCAGTTTATTCAACAAGAGGGTTGTCTGAGACACATCTAGCAGGGGCCGGTCCGGCCAGTTAAGCAGCTTTAACTGCACAAAAGTAATCGAAATGCAGTGAGAAATCATGTTTTTAAGAAAGTGTATCAACGCGACCAAGCGTTTAATTAATCTAAAAAATGCTTTTTGTTACACATAAACTGATGCAAAAGTAAAGAAAATGTTGCCCTTCACCCGCTAACTCATACTATATGAAGTTTATGTCCAAATCCAGATTAGCAACAATATCGTATATGTCTTACCGAGTCATGCAGAAGAGGCAGCCAAAAGCGCTGGGGCGTAGATGGGTTTCTCATAAGCTGCAATTCATTAGAAAAAAAAAAAGTTACAAGACACTTGGAGCCTTGAAAACTATATATCCTACGCAACGAATGCACCAGTCACATAAAAGTTGCACACTAACCGATATCAAAGATTCTACAGCTTGCCGAGCAGCATCAGTAGTTTTTCCATGATAAACTTGCTTAAGGGACTTTTTGAAATCCCTATACCTACAGCACACCAAAAGTTGTACGTGTGAAAATCTGGAAAACAATGACGAGGATAATTATGAAAATGCAAAGACAAAATTCATACTTGTGCAGAAATTCAAGACCCCCTGTAGCCTTGGATTCAGAACCCAACAATTCAATCAAGCCTTCCCATCGCTGTATGTACAAACGATAAACCATGAGTCGCTTCTAAAATGAAACTGATTTTTGTTCTAATATCAATATTTCACATTGTGTGCAAACAAATAACATTTTACCTTGAAACTTTCATCAGATATCGACTTTCTAACAGAATCAAACAATTGCTGAGCAATCCTGCCAAGACGAACTTCATCTCGGGCTTGTTGAAGCCAAAATACTCCAGCACCCTTCCTACCATGCTTCCAATGGTACACCCCAGCAATCTAAAAACTGAGAACCTTTTAAACACAAAGTACCAGTCTATACACTAGATCATGCAAGTGGTTACTATTTCCTATATCCGATTTCTCGTACAAAGTACATAATCTGACGATAATTTTTCATGAACAGAAAAGGCAATCCTTCCAAATTTAAACATACCTTCATAATGTTTGAACTAACAGTGTCGAGTTCATAAAGACGGCATATCTCTATATTCTGCACAAGTTCAAAACAATGTTATTTTGTCTATCAGCCACAATCCAGGAAAAAGAACCACGTGTAGTGGTTAGTAACAATAAACTTTGGCACTAGAACTTTGCCTATCACCTTAAGTAGCGTTTCATTATGTTGAATTGGCAGCTTATACAATAGAACCTCTAACAAAGCCATTCCCTGCTTCGTGCAAGATGTCAAGTAAATTGGAGCAATCTGCAAACATGAGAACATCAAACCGTCAACATATTTAGTGCATGCACTGTGAGTTTTACCAGCTCAATGTCATAAGAAACAAAGAAAAACTGTTAACAGAAAATTAAAAAGCACTTCAACTGATAGTGATCAAGAAATCATCAATAGCAATGTGCAAGACTGAAATTTTATATGCCTACAAATCTGATTCGACTGAGAGGACTGAATACAATCACAACAATCAGCGAGCCTGATGGTACCCCTAGAATCAAACATTGTAGAAACAGTTGAATGACCAACATGGTTTGAAATATCATGTGCTTGTAAAGCATTAGAAAAAGTTCAAACACATTGCGTAATTTGCGTTGAGCAAAACATAAGAGTGGTTCTCTCAAAAAAGTAACAAACATTTTTTATATTATCTACTATCATGGATTCCTAATCAAATACTGTATTAGCAAAAAAAAAATTGCCTTCGGCGCACAATTGTACATGCTAATTTGTCTATGAAAATTGGAAAAGCACAGGATCATGAATCAAGTACTGCAATACTCATAACAAAAACAATCTAGAATTATCTCATCTGCACTCACTTGCCAAGTCAATGGATGTGACGATAGGACTTGAGCATAGACAAGTCGATGTAATTCTGCTAAACTAATTCCCCCCAAGCTATCGCGTTCTTCCTGTAGAAGAAGTTCTGCTTCATCGCTCCCAGTGGTCAACAACTCAATGGCATGGGCAACCATCCTATTTCAAATAATGAAGAGTTACATCTATATGAATTTCAATAACAAAGTAGTAGCACATTCAATCTTTTTAATCTCACAAGCCATTTAAACTTTTAAAAATTGGTGGGTTGGGGGGAATTGGGGAATGATTGAACAGTATACAGCCTCTCTGGACCAAATGCTGAAATACACGCAGTTACAAGAGAACATAGAAGCTCACCAAGGCCCAAATGCTCTTGAGCATTCTGCTAAGACAACCTGTACCATTTCCAAACACCCAAAGGTTTTAGTAGAAGAAAAACACAGGCAAAATAAATAGATTGGTACACTATTAGTGTCTAGTCCAAACTACTTACCTCAGTATTTTCCCCTAGGATTCCAAGAAGAATTGCTAACAACCCATGGGAACTAGACATTGGTTTTAACTGCATGCACTTCTGGGCTAGGCTATGCATGCTTTCAAGACCCTGATTTTTAGAAAAGGAATTAGTTTTCAACTATAGTCCATCTGCTAGACGTAAGAATGTATTAAAAAGAGATGATAGGTACATAGCTCACAATCTATCCAGAGTCTTAAATTACATCATATTAGGAAATTTTAATTACGATCCTGTAATTAGAACTATTAAAACAAGGATATTGTAATTGGGCATTTACCACTGTGAATGGTCTGACATATAGAAAGTGAGAAACAAACAGCTCTATCCAATGGCAAGTTCCGTTGCAGAGATTGTCAGTGTTTCCGAGCATAATTTGTATCATATTTTTCAACCCCTCCCGGGTTTGACGGTGATCACACTGAAGCCAGAATGCACTGCAGTCGAGTTTAGTAATTTGTGCTCTCCATTTCTCCCATGCCTAGGCAACAAGGATGCTTAAAGTTACAAATTACAGTAGGGTGAAAAAAAGCAAGAAAAAAAAAAAAAAACACTAATTTTTTACAGGCTCAAACACACCTTGATAAAATCTGGCTTTGATTTGAAGCATTCACCTAACTTTCCATCTTCTACTTCAGGACGCATGCGTGGCATCTTTGAAATAAGAACGGAAACTGCCTCTACAAGTCCATTCTCTGTCTATTTAGTTACACACAGGACAGGCATCAGTTGTTTCAGCGCTAAATTCATAAAATACACAATAGAAATTCACATGGAGCATTAGAACACGAATATGGTGATTTTTGGCCAGACATGGAAAAGATTCATGGAACAATTAGCACAGAACTTGAACATATGGAAAGTTGAAAGGAGGTAGCAGGAACATCATAATATATTATAAACCATCTAATCCGTGTTGACTATATTTACCTCACGCTTTCCAAGCTGATGGAGTTGATAAGATCCATGTAACCGCAACATTTTCACCTGCACAAAAACAAACAGCATCTATCAGTCTTTCATAACTTGGAAATGGAACTACTTAACTATTCAGAAGACAGAAAACTTGAGCAATAAAACAAATAGTAATATAGAAAGAAAAGGGAGAGGATCCTTAAGACTACAAACCACAATCTCAATCCAGCCAACTGCCAGTGCCGATGATAATACTTCCCAATATTTAGGATTGTCCTCAATAACCTGCGGAAACAAATCTAATCAAATTCTCCAATATCTTTATGAACCAGTGTGTGACGAACTGACCATCAGAGACATAGCCCACAGAGGTGGAACTTCACCAACAATATTTTTACACCAACTACATTAAAATCAAAAGAAAGCTACTTTAACAATTACTAGGCTTTATTATATCAAAAAGAAATCACATTCACAAAATAATTTTAATTGACAGGCCCACATAACAAGCTAGTGTAACAAGAGAAAGAATCCATAAAGTAACTATCAGCGGCATATGGTCCTATGGAAGAAGAGAACAAGCAGGGTAACATAAATAGGTTCCAAAAACTTAGCTAGAAATTAAAAAAAGCCATAGTTAAGTTCTGTTGTGTTCCCATTATAGACCTCAGTATGACTCCAAGAAGTGTTTCAGAGCCAGCTAAGGAACCATGAACGCTAATGAAATTACAAAAGAAAGATGAAAAGATTTGATTGAAACTGGAACAGGACAGGTCAAACCTGTAACCCAACAAGTTCATTTTGAAAATTCACAAGCTTCGAATGGACCGTTGGCTGTGTGCTGGAAAGTAGACTATCGTGATCCTGCCATGAAACACAAGCATAGCATCAAGTTGTGACTTGTGACCATCATAAAGCAACAGCTGAAATTATGGTGTAAGAACTAATAAACAAATAAAGGGGAGAGAACAAGATCATTACCGCCAGCCAATCAACAAGCCGTTCGGGTAGCCATGGTTGAGATTGTTTGTCGGCATAAAATATCTCCATCAACTCCCACGCAGCTTTTAAAGCGGTAGGCTCCTCAACTTTCTACGTTAATTTTTTGGAATTAGACCTAACAATTATACTTGTAATTGTAATTCGGAAAAGGAAGATCGTATGAAAAACCACATGAAATTACTCGAATTTACCCCTAAAACTATTTTCGGGTCTTTGATCACTGCATTAGGAAGCGACTTAGCGCTACCAAGAAGTGAATTTATGTCCTTGCTGTACTCCATCACACACTCCCACCTAATATAATTTTCTCAAAGGAGTCACATTTCATAATTTAGGGAGAATTGAAGAATCCAAAGAAACTAAATTAGATATTATGCAGATTTTTGTATACTTTTTTCTCAGCAACCAAACAGACTAATCAAAATTTCTATTACCAATCGATGTTGTACAGCGACGGACCCATTGACACCTTCGATAAGCTTGCAACGGAGCTCCTCCGGCTCTGTAGTAGGGCGAACGGCGGCACAGAACCGTAAGCGATCCTCCGCCACTTCGCATCGCCATTTTCGCCGTCTCCATTACTAAGCCTCACCTCCACCACTCTCCCGCCAACTTCATCCTTTTCGGAGTCTTCGCCGGAAGGCGGACGGAGAACTGACACACGCAGAGTGTTGCCCCGGGACCATGAGATGGAGAGGCGAGCGATCGGAGGGTTGAGGTCGTGGTGAAGTGAGTACACGACGGGTTGCCGGATCTCCGGCGAGTATGGAACCATAGCGGTGTCATTGGAGCCTAATGCGCCGGGCGTGTCGCCGGAGTCATTGGCGACGCCGGGCATTTTGTGCCAGAGATGGGAGTGGGGAGTGAGTGGGATTTAGGGTTTTGGGAGAGGTTTTGTGAAGGGGAGAAAAGAGACGGAGAGTCAAAACGCGCGTAGCGGTGAAAGTTGAAGACGCGATGAGCTATTTGGGGGAACCGGATCCCCTCGGAAGCCAAAGGAACTGACTCATCAAATGATCCGACCCATTGAAATTTGATCCAACGATTACAAACAGGATGCCTTCTAAAAATTATAATAATTGTAGTTGTTGAATCAAATTTCAATGGTCCGGATCATTTGATGAATCAGTTCCTTTGGGTTCGAAGGGGATCCGGTTCACAATTTGGGTTATGTTTGGCAACGGATAAATGCTATCCTGGCGTCATTGTTCTCTTTTTCTAGCTTATAGTTACGACTCTTATCCATCCAATTGTGATTAATTATAATATGTTTATAAATGTCATAATTAAGTTCGACTTTGGCTCGCTTAATAATCATAATAATTTAGTACGAATTCACATTTAGCGAGAATCAAACCTAATTACAATTGAGTGGAATGATCAGTTCCAGACAGTTCAATTTTCATTTAGTTTGGATTTTTTTCGACGGTTGATGCAAGAGAGACCATATTTTATAGACCGCAATATATTTATTCACAAAATAACATGATCCCCGATATATTTATTGTATACTGAATCTGCTGACAAATACATGATCCCCAGTATCCTTACTCAAAAATTACAAATAATTTGGATTGCTCCCCACAATTACATATAATCTCTTTATTTTCTAATCAAACTCTCACTGTACATCATGTATCAAGCACTTGGGAAAACCAACTGGGCAAAGTTTCTGTCCGAACTACAAAGAGATTTGTATTACAAATTCAAACATATTTGTATTGCCTTTGTATTTCACATTTTGGAATTACACACCTGGATTTATCGAAGAAGAACCGAGACATTCCTTTATCATCTCTTGAATCTTTCTCTTCATTAGCTTGTCTTTAACACCAGCAAGCATGTTCCGGTAGAACTTTTCCAGCCTGACGAGATTGGCCCGATCTGCTGACTCTAACATGTTCTCCCATTCCTTTGCAATGTCATAAGTACCCGAGTTCTGCAACGAGACTGGAATATCGTGCTCTTCAAAAGGTTTTCCGAATATTGAACCATGAAGTATGCCAGCATACTTGTCCATGACTGAAAGTTTTGACTTCAGAAGCTTCATCTCTTTCATTGCCGAAGACAACCTTTTCTCTGCTTTGGTGTCTTCTGTCAAATTTCTTTCACCAGTGTTATCTCCATCATCAAGAGGCTTTTTCTTATCGACAGTATTTAATTCTTCTTGCTTGAAATCATCTGTAAGCGGAGGCCACAAGACAACAGCAGGAGAATAACAGTCAATCATCTTACCATTTCCAAGAGCCCCACTCCTTCCTCTCCCCCATGACCAAAGCTTAAATCCATCATTTGCAACAACAACAGTATGGGCAGCCCCACAAACAACTTGGATTGGATCCTGGAATTTTGCGCCATTCAATTCATTAATCTGTAGGGGAGAAATGGCATCCCCCGAATCAGTCCCACTAAAACTAGCATCTGGGCATAGGCCAAGACCCTTCTCCATTCCCCACGACCACACATCTCCCGCAGACGAAACAACACTTGTGTGAAATAAGCCACAGTCAACAGACACCAGATACACGTACTGCGGCAATTCTTTCACAGGTTCAGGAGACAATCCACTTCGGGTGGTTCCATGCCCGAGCTGCCCATTTTCTCCGAGGCCAAAAGTCCAGCACATGCTTTCCAATGTGTCACTTGGCCTTTTTTTGTGGGTGAGCAAAGCTGTGTGAAAAGCCCCACATGCTACCTCATAAACTGCGAAAGGGGAGTCGTGATCAAAAGGTTCTACTATTTGGGGACGATTCCTGCTCTCTTTATCCCCCAGGCCTAACTGGCCATGGCTGTTACCGCCCCAAGAGAAGCAAACAAGATCTTCACCTTTATATGTTTCTTCGGCAGAAACCATGGCCACAACATGCTCATTTCCACATGCCACCTTCACAACAACGTGGCCATGGAAATCCCAAACAGGAGTTGGGGTGAAACCGCTCACTAGAGAGAACCCACCTTCATTGCTGCTGCTTTCGTGTGGGAAATGTCCCCACACCCAAAGGGTACCTAGATTATCAATTGCTAGGGACATCATTCCTCCAGCTTTAATAGAACAAACCTGATGCAAAAAAAAAAAAAAACATGTAAGGTTCTTATCTTCATCAGGTATTTATTTCGGCGAATACAATTTTCTTCAATACCTTAAGTGGCACTTCACTCTCCGTTGTAGATCCCATGTCAAGAAACTGCTCCAGCAAGCAGGGCACCAAAGAATTTTCTCCGTTTACACCAAGTTGGCCATCCATTTAACAGTCAAGAACTTAAACAATATAAACGAGGAGCAAACACAAAGGCAAATACTAGGGATTCAATTTCCATAACTAAGTTATTTCATTGAATTTAATTAATAAATAATATGCAACCCTATAATGAAGGATACAGATGTTGTAACCCCAGCACCAAACCGATCCATCATCTGCCACCACAAAACTAAAGTTAGAACACAGCAGAATCACGTCCAGCGTTTGATTATTTCATTGTTGTATTACTTCAATCTTCGAACTAGATTCCGGCTAAACCTATTCCCAGATGCATGTTCTTGGCCCTGATATCTAACTTATTGACTAAACACTAACCTGTATAGTTAGTTTATTTATATTATTGTCATGAAGTTTGCCAAGCAACAAAACCCCATCACTGTAACAAACAAAAACAAAAGCAAAAGCACTTTAAATTCCAATAGCACCCAGTAAAAACTTCAAATTTGCCTTCCATGTATGCAAATGGAGGAAAGTAATGAGCTTTTAATAAGAAAATATTTAAACTACTCCAATCTACGGGAAGCGGGATTCAAACTTTGGTGCAAGAGGACGGGCACACCGCCCTATCCAACTGGCTTGTGTGAACTTTAACCATCAGACTTAATCACACATTAAACAAACTCTCAGAAAACACCAAAATGTGATCAAAATCTGAAAACTGACCAGCAAGAGCAAGACTGTGGTAGGCGCCGGCGGCAACTCCCACAAATTTGAGCCCCGTTCCTTTAGCACTGCGAGGATCATTGAACTTGATTCGGACAGGGAAGAGCTCGTCGGATTCCGAACCGGTCCCGAGCCGCCCAAACATGCCTCTTCCCCACGAATACACAAACCCATCGCCGGTGAGAGCCAGAGTGTGTGCTTCGCCGGCGGCCACCGCCACCACCTTGCGAGACAAGTTGCGGCCGTGCGGAGGACTGGCGCTTTCCTCTTCCATTTTTGGAGTTGGAGAGACCCAGAAGATAAGGTGTTTGACAAAATGCCGATGAGAAAAGAAGAGGTCTTTTTCTTCAGCTGGAATTTCTCTGCGCAATGACCCTGCTGACCAGATGTATGACAAAATGCCAATGAGAGTTACAACCTTAGAAGCTGAAATTTTGAGAGATATGTACTACCTATGTGACATTTGAGCACATTTTAACCGACTCTGAAGTTAAGCGAGTAGCGCGCGAGAGCACTCTCATGATGGGTGACCTACTGGGAAGTTCTCGTGCGAGTTCACATAAATAAAACCGTGAGGGCGTAGTCGGGACCCAAAACGGACAATATCGTGCTACGGTGTTGGAGCGGGTCCGGAACGTGGTGGATCCCGAATCGGGATGTGACATCTAATCTAAATATTATTAATTGATAAAATTAAATGCAAAAATTGCTTTTTTTTGTTGATGACCGACAATTTTTTTTTTTTTTTGCACATTTGGTATAATATGAGGTGGTATTGTATTTTGACAGCGCACAATGAACTTCTCTTTTGTTATTGTCATTATTATTTATTATTTTGACTAAGGACTTATAAGAAGATGACGAAAATACCTGAAATTTTCATGCAATTACGAGCAACCAATTTAAAAACAAGGTAAATCAAATGTGAAACAAAAATAAAACTTGGGTCTTGTTCAAAGTGACTTTAGTCGACCTTGATAATGCTAATCTACTTCGTGATTTGTAGTGTGAAGTTGTGATTGGCAGCTGCTTAACTGGAATTAAGAAGCTTATCCACTTAATTTTGTTTCTTGTCATACAATTGATCATTATATTTGACCAAACCTGCCACAGCTGAATGTATAGTTAATTTCTCGCTTAAACAACCATTCGAGACATGTTAATTCATTCCACAATACAATGAAAGATTCTGTCATGCCATCGAATATACATTTCTTTTTCTATAAGGCGTAATGAGTCTGTATACTCAGTGACACGACATATTTTCTTTCACATCAGAATGTGCATGAATTTGTCAGCATCCATCTCTTTCATTAAGCAATACTATAGTTTCATCAAAGTTATGCAAAACACTTATTTTGTCATTTCCTTTCAAAAGACTTGTAATTTTCGTTATTTTTACACTTATCTTTTTGTGATAAAATCTGACACTTATCATGCCTGCTATGTAGACACAGTAATATGCAAATTGAAGACAATATTTGTTCGATGAATTAATAGTAAACCCTTGGGCCATCTCTTTGAGATTTTTGTTATTTTTCAAGTTTCCACTGAGCAATTTGTCATTTCCTTTTCAAATCTACATAATCCCTCAATCTATTTACAATTATAAATCATCCCTTCTAATAATTTAGTTTAATTTACATTAGAGAGATTATTTGGATCGATCAACGATTACCATATAGACCCTCATCAGCATTGTCAATGTCATCTTGATCATGATTAGTAGCATAATAAGCAGCCAAATTCAAGTACTTATCCTGTTCCATAATCCTATTAATATCCTTCCACCTTGCCCTACAAATCACACAATTCGCCGACCTTCTCCCGCTGCTCCGCTTCCAATTCATCAAACACTCTTCGTGAATAGGGTTTCTGCACGTCCCGCAAGCCACCACTCTCTCCTCCCTTCCCGCCATCTCCTCCAAACAAATAGGGCAGCTCCTCCCCTCTTCAATCTCCAGGTTATGGCGTGGCCGTGTTGTCGATGAAGATCCCTGAAAAAACAGCTGATGAAACCTCTCTCGAAGGCTGAAAGCCGCCAGTGATTCCGGCAGCGTAGGCAGCCCTAAGAGGCGGCTGACCTGGCACGGCCGCAGCGTCTTCCTCCTCAGACACGCGTCATCGAGGGGGAGGCCCAACACTCGAAGGAACACGAAGAGGATGTGCTTGCATGGGGTTGTACGGTCGGGGCACGTGCATGAAGGGGTGGCGGATAAGGAGACAGTGTACACATTCCCCGTGGCACCTAACACAAAGAAGTTGGATTCGCGGTGGTGAAGGAGTCGGAGGTTGTGTTGTAGGGCTCGGAGAATGCGGTCGGCGAAGGGTTGCGTGGGTTTGATACGTGTTCGCGGCCGCTGGGCCGGGCGGTGGTTTTGTGGGGAGGAGTTGGAGGCGACGGACTCCATTAGGGCAGTTACGGCATGCAGTTAGGGTGGCAGTCGGAAATGTGATTGTATTGTTGGGAGAACAAAAAATGTGAGAAATGGGAAAGAACTGTTTGTTATGTGGGAATGGTGGGATTCTTTGTGTGAGATGGAGGAGTACGTGAGGGATAGCGGGAGGGGTAGGGAATTGGATTGTGATGGTAGACTCTCAAGCCACGTTATAGGGCAACCATTTGTTTTCTGCACCTGCAAATTGGTCTCCAAGACTATTTATTTTCTCTAATGCATTAGCTAGCACAAAAAAGTAGGCCTATAAACTCTAAATTCTTACCAACCTTTTGTATATCCTTTCTCTTTGGACGATTCTTGCGTTACCCCCGCATGGGAATGCACATATTTCACCATTTCCGTCCTTTTTTTTTTGTTTGAACGAGCCTCGGGTGTTCCCTAGGGTACACACAACATATTATAATAAGAATAGATTATTAACATTATATGTTACAAAAACATATGAGTTAGGTCAGTTGATTAAAACTGTGTGACAATGTATGTATGGTGACCTAGACCCACATGTTGGTTCTTTTGGGCCTACGCCCATGAAGTTTTGTGAGTTTGAACAACCGAGGCCCTAAAGAAACAAAAATATTTGTATTTTTTTTTTGTCAAACAATAGATTTTGTTAGATTAGATATTATATTATTCATCGACAAAGTTCAAACTCATGCCGTAATGCAAGAGCTCAATACCTTTCAACCACTAAATCTTTAATTACATCTAATACTCTTGAAACTCAAATTCGTTCTCATTAACCTTTTAAATTCGAATGAGGATCCTCTCCGGATCCTCTTTGTGAGAATCCTAGGGATTCTCAAATCGTATCTGTTCATTGTTCGTGCGGTCAGTTTTCGTCTGGTACTATTCGTATTTAATTTTAAATAAAAGTATTTAAAATGATTTCTGCCGCACGATGTACGATGAACGGACACGATTTGAGGATCTCCAGGATTCTCACAAAGAGGATCCAGAGAGGATCCTCATTCTTTAAATTCAATTTATTTCTCTAGAGTCTCTACCGTCTACCCTTACTATTCCGTTAAAAAAAGGCATATTTGTCGATTTGTCTCTTGAACTTGTATGGAGCTGCAAATTTTTCCCTTGAACTTTAATTTTAGCTGATTACCCCCTTGAACTTTTATAATTAGCCAATTTCCCTATTGAACTTTAATTTTAGCCGATTATCCCCCTTTAACTTTTATAAATAGCTATTTTCCCCCTGGCGTTAGATTTTTAAAAATTTCATCCAATTTTCCATCCATCTTGATCACGAAAACAACTATATGAGGGCAAAAAGAATGAAAAAATGGATGGATGAAAATTTGAATGAAAGTTTTTAAAATCTAACACCAAAGGGAGAATTGGCTAATCATAAAAGTTTAAAGGAGTAATTGACTAAAATTAAAGTTCAATGAGAAATTGACTAATTAAAAAAATTCAAGAGGGTAATCGATTAAAATTAAATTTAAAAGAGAAATTGGCAGCTCTATACAAGTTCAAATGACAAATCAACAAATACCTCTAAAAAAAGGGTTAAAACTGCTTTGTTGGCACGAAAAGGGCCCACTTTTGCTGAATTGGTCAAGATAAAAAGAAAACGGTAAAAGGAGTTAACTCTATGACATCCCTCACCTTACCTTTACCTTACCCTCATCCTCCGGCTTACAGGCCCACCAAAAATCTCTCTACTTCTCTCAGAGCACTGAGCAGTTTACTCTTCGTCTTCGTTGCTCTCAACGCAAACCACTGAACGAAACCCATGTTTCGAAACGCTTCTCAGCATCCAAACAAGGTACTACTTGTTATCTTTCCTTCCAATTTCATCACTTTTACTTCTCCTTCTCTCGTTTTTGGTTCCAAGTTTTCTGAATTTTCCGGGAAAATGGAAAACACACGGATTTCCCAGCTGCCAAATAAAAAATATTGCATCTTTTTTCATATGGGTTAATCAGAAAGTTTGAAAGAGACCATATTGTTGTATTATAAATTTATAAGCTTGGTTGAGTGAGAATTTGTTCTAGTTATTATGACCCAAGTAACAAAATTAGGAGATTTTCAATTTCATAGTTCGTTTTCTTATCCTAATTTGCTGACTTCCGGAATTGGTATCGATTTTGCTGTCATGGGTGTTTCTGAATGCAGCCACAGAAGCAAGAAAGAGAATGGTTGGCAGTGAGCTTTAAGCCAGAGAACTTCATTCCAGGAGTTGTCATTGGCTTCATTCTTGGGTTGTTGCTGGATTTATCACAGCCCGGTAAGGGTCGATCGAAGAAGAACAATGCTTCGGTAGGCCAGCTCCAACAGCGGAGTTTGGTCACAAGCAATGTCAGTGGTGGTGAAGAACTTAAAATGGTTTGTCTTTGGAGCCTCATGTTCTTAATCCTATTGAGTTGTTATGCTATTGGCTTCTTCGCTTTTGAACAATCGTTGCGTGGAATAGTGTTATTGTTGGTTTATTGCATAATTGCATTCTTAATATTTGTTAACATGTCCGACTATGCATAGACCTAATTATGGAGGGTAAAGTTCATTCGTATGATCGTATTTTTTTTATCATTGAGAAAACTTGATGAATGAATTTGTTTAATTATATTGGAATCTCGTTGGCCAGGGCGATATAGACAACAGACAATAAGTATTCTCTTTAAATCTCGTTGTGTCATTGTGTGTCGATGAGTAAGGTTATCTAGTGGCATCGATAATCAGATGCAACAATAACAAAGTGGAACTCATGAATTTGGGAACAACTTTCCCTAATGATAAGGTTATCTAGTGCCTCCTCCTTTGGCCTCTTTTGTACACACAAAGAAAAATGTCTGATTTTTTTGTTTTTGAAAAATGAAAAGTTATAAATAATAAAGAAAGCTACTATCCCATGTTTTGGGGAACCGATGAATGTCGCATTTGTGTTTTTCAGGTGTTCTTTCTACCAATGTCAATGAATAGCCATACCGGTATCTCATAGACGTTAACTTCCTAGAACTATTATCAAATTAGTAATGAATAATGATCTGATTTGATTTCCTTTGCTTAATAGGTTTCTTATTTTGGTTGTTGACGTATTCTCTGATTTCAAGTGCTGAACTGCTCACGACAGGTACTGGTAGTTAGACGAGACCTAAAGATGACAACTGGTAAAATTGCATCTCAGTGTGCTCGTAAGTACCTTAGATTCTCTACTCTACATATGTTTAATTCATTGCATCTAATATTGATTTCTGTGAGAGATTCCCTCTCCCAACCTCAACAACTTATTCTTCGAAACCTTTTGCTGAACCATTTAATGAATATTTCTTTCACAAACTTGCAGATGCTGCCACTGGCGCGTATGCAGAACTGATGCAAAGGTGATTATGAGTGGTTTCTGCTGATTCAGTGGATCCTCTCACGAGTCATATACTTATTTACATGTTTCATTATATCAACGCTATAACAGTATATATTCACTGCAGCCACAGATCCCTTTTGAGACAGTGGGAGCAGTACGGGCAACCCAAAATAGTGGTTACATGCAAGAATCAACAAGACATGTAAGTCGGTGATGTTGTTCTGAACTTCTGACTTCTAAATAACATAAATAAATACGATTCTATTGGGATGAATTGTGGGGCTAAGATTTTACTCTTTATTGTTATAATTTTGAATTTTCTAAATCAGGAATAAACTGAAGGAAGCAGCTGAGAACATTGGCATACCAACTTTTGTCGTTGCTGATGCAGGGCGAACACAGGTAGGATATTGTAATCGTGCAAGTACAAAACTACTCTGAAGTCTGCAACTAGTATTAGAACTGCATATTTGTGAGGAGTATTGGATTTTCAACATATGTGGTTAGCTGCCAATGAATATGAATTTACTTGCGGAAGTTCAAGTACTATTAAGTTGCTAAGTCATTTCAGATTTAATCTTGAAAAGAAAAGATACGATTATAGCTTTTCTTTTGGCACGGGAATAAGAGTGTAGTTGAGATCTTGACTTTCACTTTATTTTTCCCAGGTTATGAGTGGATCGAAGACAGTTCTTGCCATTGGACCTGGTATGCATCTCACACTTGGAAATATGTTTTAGATTTTAGAGTACAGAAAAATCTGACATTACCACATTACTGTCTAGTGATTATTTAGGCTTTCTACATTACTTGCTTTTTAAGTTCACCCATAACTAAATGTATAACCGAAGAACAGCGAGAGGTGTCACTGTCTTCTCATTACTCAGTTTTTGTGCAGGACCAAAAGAATCAGTAGATTCAGTGACAGGGAAACAGGCTCTTCTATGATAGTGCCGTAGAAAGCAAAGGCTTCCTCCATCTTCATGTCTCTCTCGTATTCGTGGTAGCTTTTTCTTCTTCTTTATTGCTTCTCTAATTGAGGCCCTTAAATGTAGATCAAGGTGACGGTGTTTGACATCACGTTGCAAGCAGTGGCAAGACGTGATTCTCTTCTCCCTGGTGTTTATCCAAAGGAAGAAGGTGGTTGGTTTTCTAGTAGGATTCCATTAAGTTCCCGGAAGACCTAACCCCTCTCCATCCCCGACGGAGGTAAGATAGGAAGGAAAGGTGGACGTGTAGCTTGTATTCTGATTGGCATGTATTGCTAGACAAATTGTAAAATTTTAGGTCTATTAATATCATTCATTCTCTTGACTGCCGAATTGTAGCATGAATTGTGTACACGGAAACTCGTCGATTTTGGTAATGAATCTACTGATTGGTAATTGCTTGTGAAGAATTCAGCCTGAAGTTTTTGATGGTGAAATTGAAAGATGTAAATTTACAACAATCTAATATTTACAGCTTTCAATTTTACCATTCAAAAGCGTCATGTGATGAAAGTAACCACAACAATCATCTTTTAGTTTGAGGAATGAAGGTGAGCCCAGTACGCTTTATTGTTAATCCAATATTTTCCCTTCCATAAAACCCTTTTGTTTGATACAAGCGATACGAGAAGAGAAAACTAACGCAAGAATATGCATTTCTAAAAGTGAATTTTTATTCTATTAAGCTACTGTTTTTTTTTAATACCAACAATACGAATCTCTTGTTAATTATTATGTGACCGATTGGCTTTAACTACGACAAATTTTTTTCTTCCCGTACTTTTGACAAAACAGAATTCCAAACCTAACCTACGGAAACAAAAATAAAAACTCGGGTGCAGAAAAATTTAGTACATTAGCTTACACACTGACGTAACTCATAATTACTTTTATTTTTTTTAGTTAATCGCTTATGGCCTATGGGAAAAGAAAATATAATTTCTCACCCAACACTGGCTAAAGTGAAATAATAATATTCTCCATGACCGTTTGGTAATTTTCCCAAAAATGCAAAAACCCCACTAGAATCCCTGCCTCTCCAAGTTCCAAGTTCCAACTGCTGTGACTGTTAACCCCAAAACCCTAACTCCACTATTTCTCCGCCCAGTGCTCCTATGGCCTCTCGCTGCAGATCTTTCTCGAAGCCGGCTTTCTCTTTTCTCAAATCCGCCGTCAACAAACCGGCGTCCAAGGCCACTCCCATGTCTTCTCTCCCCTCTACCCGCCCTTCAATCAATCTCTCAAGGTACTCCAAGCCCTTCAAACCTGTAAAATTCTGAGTCTTTTGGGAAATTTTCAATTGGTTATTGTAGAATTTTTGGATTTCAGGTCGTTTTCTCAATTGGGTTTTTCCTCAAATCAAAGCTCTTGACTTTTTTTTTTCGATATTTTTGAATTTCAGGCCGATTCCGCAATTGGGTTGTCTACAATCTCTGCTTCCATTTCACACGGCGGTGTCTTCAGCTCGGCTCACGTCGTGCCTTGGCATTGACTCTAGGAGCTCGAGGTCGTTGTCTCAGGGTATGCTCGGTGCAAACCCAGGAGTTTGATTTCTCCAATGTATTGTATTTATTATCTGTAAGCAACTTTTTTACTCTATAGTTAGCTAAAATTCGAATCCTGAATTTGTTTTGATCTTCATTTCTGTGTTTATAACGCTCAATTTGTTTACTCGTTGTTGCAAAATCTGTGAAATGAATAGGTAGAAAATTGGTATTCATGTAAAGCAGTCTGAACCTTTAAGTCTTTATTAGCTTCTTACTCAGATTGTGCAAACTTGAGTTCTTTTTTTATTGTGATTTATCTAGCCATTTTTTTGGTCTGATAATTAAGTTTACAGAAGCAAGTTTGGACCACCTGGTTAGAAAATTGAGAGTGTAAATAACATCTAAAACTGGTAGAGTATTAGTACTGCTCAAGAAAAACCAGCTCTCACTGACTTTTGGAGGCGCTGTTTGACATACAACATGTCACAATTCTGAATTTGTCTATTGTTAACTATGTGTTACCTGTGATAATACTTTAGCTTTCGGTAAGATTCAAATTTTAGCAATGGCACCTAGATTGGGGATGGTAGGTGTTGCATGCTGCCAATGGTGTTCAAACTTGATTGGTTTTGTGTTTTCCTTTATTAGATAAAGCCAGTGACTTTTAAACTTCTATGCATGGGAAGAAAGATTTCATCAAAAGTTTCATGCGTAGAAGCCTGGAGCCAAATTGCACACCCCATACCAAATAATAGGATAAACTTTCAAGAAGAATTTTGTCCATCTAATGACATATAATCTTTATAGTCTAATAAAAAAAGGAAAAAGGGGTATGCATCTAGTCCATGCACTGTACCGAAACGATTGTCTCTACCCTAAATGTCCTATTATTGAGATCCAGTTTCATAATGTTTGGATGTTTTTCCCTGAAGTCATGGTCGGAGTTTGAGCTCCAATTTGTTTTCCAGACATGTAAGTCCTTACAAACGTAGACACGGTCGTGACTTTAACCATTTTGTTCAATGCTAACATCTAAGCTGTTTTATATTGTCTATTTAGGTTTGATGAATGCTTGAACATTATCAATCTAAAATTAGTCATATTCGTTTCATGGATTGTATATGATAGTGATAGTAAAAATTATGATCCATGCTGGAATACCTGGTGATATGTAAGGGTTTATTTAATCATGCACTATAAATAACTTCTAGATGTCTACTCTCATTGGCTTTTTCTGCAATCACAATCCTGAAAACCTAATTCTGTTCTGGGTATAACCGTCAGACCAATTTTGGCGTCAATAGGCAGTATGCGGGAGGCGCCATCCTCTTTGTTAAGGCTGAAGATAGATGTGAAAACAATAATATTGTTTTATGAGTGAATTACCCTTCATTCTTTGGGTCTCCAACACTTGATTCTTAACCTTTACACAGTTTTTCTATATATGCAGATAGTGGTAAACAGAAGCATGGATGTTTGTTTTTATTATTATTACCGACTGCCCTTCCTAATAAGATATTTCAATTATCAAAATAGGTTCATTTACCAACTTCTAATAATAGTTTGCAACCACTGAACTTTTCGCACTTCATGTAGTAATACTGATTATACGTCTGGTTTAGTTGGTTCTGTAGTTTGATAAGGAGGCAGTTTACTCGTTTAAGTCGTTTTTAGTAAGATGTGCTAGTATCAGTTGATCTAACTCATTGCTTATTTTTCTGCTTCTTTAATACATTCAGAACTAGGTCTCAGCGTGCCTCGATAAGAGATTGAAGAAGTTGGAAGATAGAGGCCAATGGATCAGTCTCATCACCTCTGCTCCAGCAAGTCCTTTTCATCATCCATTGGAGTTAAATTCTAAACGGTTTTGTATCCTGAAGATGTAGCACAGTAGCTGCGAGAATTGAATTCTCTGACTCGTTGCCATAATTTTTTAAATTCTCCCTCACATATTTTGTTTACCTTCCCCATGGATACCACAGAAATTTCCATTATGCACCGATGTTTGCTCACTCATTCATGTCATACATTGCAGCATAGTAGAATTTTCGGGATTTTTCGTATAATCTATAACGGCACAGCAGCAATGTAGAGGAGAAAATAATAGT
Source organism: Cotoneaster glaucophyllus (assembly GCA_036320875.1). Classification (NCBI taxonomy): domain Eukaryota; kingdom Viridiplantae; phylum Streptophyta; class Magnoliopsida; order Rosales; family Rosaceae; genus Cotoneaster; species Cotoneaster glaucophyllus. The sequence goes on along the minus strand of CM070073.1, from coordinate 5,696,873 downwards.
GATGATTTTGTTAAATTTCAAAGGTGATATTTTGACGTGTGTTATAAGTTACAGTTTTCTAACTTTCTCTTTTTACCTGGAAGTTAAGTAAAGGCGCCGTTGCCTAGGTGGGCAATTGGGTTTCTGCCACATAGCATGAAATTTGATAAAAGGTTTAGGAATAGGAAGCGTGAAGTGCAGGTGAGGATGCGGGGCGGTCGATGTGATAAAATTGATAACGTCCAAAATGCTTCCCATTTGTTTGAAAAAAGAGCTAGGCCTGAGTCCCAATTTCAATGTCTCCCGACTCCTCCATCGCACAATACACTTACATGTGCGCTCTCTCTCTCTCTCTACAAAGTCCTTTGCATCTACACACTGCTTTCAGACCCAAGCTAAATTCATTGTCAATGTGTCACTTTCCATACATGATTGAAGTGTAACCAAAATATAATCAGTTGTTTCGTATTCAAGAGATTTGCAGCTTAAGTGGTTAATAACACTTTATTTTTCACCTTAGATCATGTGTTCGATTTTTGCTGTCTTGTTATTGCTTGTACGGCCGATTTTGATTCTTATAGTTGGGTGAATTTTCACTTCAATCTGTGTAGTTTCAATAGTTGCAAGTCATTGTCTTTGAATTGCGATGATGGATAGGGTTTGTTCTTCAACTCATTACGTCTTGAATTCAAACACTTCTCCTTTCTAGAGTCTATCTTAGAATAGTGATATTGCGTGATCCAGAATAATACTAAAAATCCATTATTCAATAAACGAGCCATGGCTGCCAGACGTTTCAAAGCTTATCTTATGAACATCAAAACCCCACTCCATAGATAAATAAACAGTTGTCTTTAGCAGCTCCTTCTGCTGGTGTCTATAAATAACCTGTCCTGTGTATTTGTACAGTTACTACTTGTTGAATGGAAGTTTAATTAGTTAATAAAATATATTAAAGTTGGTTGGTTACCATGTTAGGGCAATTGAGAGAGAAATAGCTTTGGGAAGCTTATACAAATGGTGGCCAAGTCCGTGTCAGAAGAAAGAGGTGGTGGGAAAGGGGACAAAACCCTTTACAATGAACATGTACATATGCCCCATGCATGGAAGCCATTTACTACTTTCGGTTTCAAAGATTTCAATTAGTGACTAATGACCATGTTAAGTAGTATTAAGCTTTAAACTAATCCTCCCAACTAAATGAGCAGTCTTCTCACCTTTGCTTGATTTGGTCATTTTATTGAGTGGAGTTGCTTTTTCTTCCATGAAGTGTGGTTGAAGGGATTCTCATTTCCTTACTAAGTCAAATGTAATAAAATTAATCCACTTTTAATCTTGATTTCATATTATCCTTCAAACATCTGATAATGTTGGTGTGAAACACTAAAAGAACTAAATTATAGATGTAAGCACATCTCATCTTATTAGTGCAACAGTTGTTGAATAACAGTTGAGTGCATGTGTTTTTTTCTTCAAAAGTATTTCCTATCATGAAATTAAGTTTTGAGAGATTTTTTATTACAAGTATGGCGATGTTTCCGCTCGAGAACTCCATTCTTTTGAGGAGTGTGAGGACATATTCTTAATCCTAACTAGAATTTTCTAATTGTTCCGAATCTTATGAGTGGAATTAATCAAATTCAAATTTTCTCATCCTGTTTCAAAATACCGACTCATATTTGAGTATGATGAATCACATCACGCTGACTTGTTGCTAATAAACCTTTTGGCCTCATATAAGAATGGAAAATTGGAGCATTTTCTTCTCCGATGAATGAAGAGTCGCGATATTCTACATTAAATTACATTGAAAAAAAAAAGGAGTATTCAAACTCAAAACTTATTAAACTAAAAAGGAAAACTATAACCAACACAACAATCCACCACCTGCAATTTACTTGTCATTTGCATTTCCCCCTTTTCGTGACATTATAAAGTAAGGCTAAACTTAATTAAATTTTAATCCCATAGTAATATATTCAGTTTTATTATAAGATTAATATTATTTTTATTGTTTGTTACAAATTAATATTAATGCAGAAACTGGTGTGTTTGTGTTTGTCAATGATGGCATCATAAACCAGTGGGACTGGGTGCATGAGGGCATGAAAAAGAGGCACGTGACCACCGCAAACTTTGCTACACCCTCACGCTAATGTACAAATATTTATCAGAATTAACTATTTAATAATTAAAGAAGCAATTTTTTATTTAAATTAGTTATTATTCCCACCAGTACTACTAAGGTTAAAGGTTCCGTGCTTAATTTCTTTTTATTTTTTGCTGTTTACTTTGTTGGCCAACGATAAGAAGCAAATCAAATTTCAGAGACAGAAAATCGTACAAATTAGAAAGCCAGCTTAAGAAAACATCACTAATTTATAGGACAATGTACAAATTAAACTTAATTAACAGACCTTTGGATCAGCACTGACTAGGATCCTCCATGCACATATATGCAATATCATAGCATTTGTCAACTTCAATTAAAAATTTAATTTTCATTTACTAGAAAATAACTTTTTTGTACGAACGATATTGAAGATGTGAAGAATCAAATTTAAACTTGAGGCTTCAAATACAAAGGTTAATGTTCTAATCAACTGAGCTGCAAAACCCTTGCACACAAAATTAGTTTACATTGCTAACAATGCATAATTTCATCATAGGCATACACTTAAAGAATCAGTTTACTACAAAACACTGCATTTTTACAATGTAATAACAATCAGGTGAGATAACGGTTAACTTTATAATTTTCTATTCATGAATCATAACGAAATTTTAAGCCGATTTTCTCATGTAAAGGAGTTTTGAAGTATTTATCTGGAACCCTAAATACCAAACCTCATTTCGAAATGCTATTTGGTTCGATCAAAGTTTGACACGAATTGTGAGATCCCACATCGCCCAGGGGAGTGATCCTTATATGTATATTCCCATCCCTACCTAGCGCGAGGCCTTTTGGGAGCTCACTGGCTTCGGGTTCCATGGGAACTCCGAAGTTAAGCGAGTAGCGCGCGAGAGCACTCCCATGATGGGTGACCCACTGGGAAGTTCTCGTGTGAGTTCCCAGAAACAAAACCGTGAGGGCGTAGTCGGGGCCCAAAGCGGACAATATCGTGCTACGGTGGTGGACCGGGCCCGGGATGTGGTGGACCCCGGGTCGGGATGTGACACGAATAATTTATTTATAAATAAATAGTTGGGGACGAATTTCAGATCGTATTGCACACGGTACGTCATGTGTTCGAATTCTGACGCTGATGAATCACATGTGATGGCTAGGAAAAAATTGAAATGCTTTTGTGAGTTTTTCCGATCTCCGAAAGAGTAACTGTTGTGGCAAAGTCACTGCCTCGTTCCCTTTTAAAATGAATAAATAAATTAGGAAACCAGAAAAATTGAAAACAAACTACTAACTTGTATTACTATGGTCTTGGTCCAAGTATTTGTAGTCCTAGACTTATGCTGGAATATCGTGGAAGTGAAACCACGTGCAATAAAATGATAGAAAAAGTGCGGATTTTGCGAAATACATGCATCTTCAATCATTTTCCTTTTCATCGGGAATTTCGTATTTGATTTTCCCCATGTCTTAAAAAGTGAGAAAATAACAAAATCAGCCAACCGAATTTCTTGCAGCAGAAAACGATGTGAAAATAATCTGCCTCTTCTTTCTAACATTCTCTGAAATGGTTAAAATCCCCCCACTGGCTTCAATCAGTTTTTCACTGAAATTCATGCAAAAATATATAATATTAGACCAGTAGTAATCTTCCTTTATATTCTTCAAATAAAAATCTGTAAATTAAAAATAACACTGTAATTTACTGTTGTGCAATAAGTTTGTAGCTCAAGCAGTCAAGATGAATTACTCTTTATTCGAGTTTTCATATTATAGTTCTCAGTATCACTTGTGTGAAACACGAAAGAAGAAGAATAAGGAAAACTTAGCCACGAACCTTGGCTAATATGCTTTCAAGGCTTGTAGCTCTGCAGTCGAGTTTCTGTATTCGACGCCTTTATTGTCATTCGTGTCAAACTGAATGTAGTTGAGACACCATAAAACTAATTAGCAATATGAGGAATATCTCAAGTACTGATAAGCATATGCAAAGTCCCTCATTTTGTAGATGTTGGATTCACTCTTAACACGACCCCTCACGTGTGGCAAATTTTCAAACCTAATATGTGGACTCACAAATAAGGTGATATGGAGTATGTGTGGTCGTTGAGCTTCATATGTAGGACAACATGTTCTGATACAATGAAGAAAGTTGAGGTTTCACCATAATTCCAATTGGCAATATGAGGAGTAGCGCAACTACTTATAAGCACGTATAAGGTCTCTCATTTCTCCGAAATGAGATTCATTCTTTAACACAAACCGATAAAGAAAACAAAACGAAACTAAATTAGTTTTAGCTGTGTGAATGATGGGTAATTAATTACTAAACAGGAGGAGAGAGATTAAAGAGGGTGGAGTCGAGCAATTGTTGTGATGCAAATTATGATTCGGTTTGGAGACCTTTCACTTGGTGATGGTGGGGTGTCAACAAGATAACATGATTACCTCTTACCAGACACCAACTTAGTGGGTGCACATTTGGACAACTATAACATGTATACATCAAAATTCCATTTCAATCCTCTGGAGTCTGTCCCCCATGAACATTTTTTGCCAATAATTACCTTAATTACATATAAATATCATGCATACAAACCCTAGATATGGGGAAAAGGAGTGTTAATTCATGTAGAACACGAATCATTAACTTGGAAATTAGGGTTATCCCTGAATAACAATGATGACGAAGATGATGATTCATGATGAAGATGATACTACTCCAGCTCTTTTAAACGTACAGGACGCAATTTCAAACCCTAAACAACGTGTAAGGGCAAACGAATTATGATGGTTTCCTAATGAAAAGATATGAATTATGTTCAATGGAAATTATTTTCACAATAGAGATGAGTGCATGATGAATTCTTATAAGTCAAAATAGATATTTGTTTTTCGTGTTTGAGGACGTTAGTGGAGTTCAGTCGACTCCAAACTATTTTGTGGTAATTTTTTTCTTTGTTGGTTTTGAGGGAGGAATTTTTTCACTATAGAGATGAGTGCATGATGAATTCTTATAAGTCAAAATAGATATTTGTTTTTTGTTTTTGAGGACGTTAGTAGAGTTTAGTCGACTCCGAACTATTTTGTAGTAATTTTATTCTTTGTTGGCTTTGAGGGAGGAAATTTTTCGCTATGAACAAAAGTAGAGTGCATTTTGCTCAATTGAATTTTAGAAAAAGAAAATAACATTACGAATACGAAATTGTCTAATTAACAAAAAGAAAAAAATAGAAGAAGAAGATCAACTGGGGCCCACTAAATTAACCTCGAAAAGTTGCCTAGTTTTAGCTAACTCTAGCTCGCTCCTCCACTAGATCAGCTGCCGGAAATCGGGCCCCACGTGCTGATGAATCAAATAATCTCCGCCGTTGCTTGCGTCAAAGACCATATTCTGATGGTGGTGGTGGTGCGGAGGCGGCACCTGGTGAATATACGTCTGCTGCGCCCTTCCCATCTCCTTCTGCCTCCGCAGCTCCAGTACCTTACGGTGCGAGTTGGAGTGCTTCGTCAGAACGAACGTCGGGCTCGCCGCAGGTCGGTACTCTGGCACCAGCCGACCCGACTTGTACCGAACCCCGCACGCGTTACACAGTGTCTTCGGACCCATCGGGCCCGTCCGCCACTGCGGCGTTTTGTCCGTCGCGCAATGCAGGCACTTCCTCCCGTCACCGAGCCCGCCGCCCGAACCTTCCTGGCTCTCCTTCTTTCTCGGTGCCGACTTCACCGTCTTCTTCACCGTGCTCGACGGCTGCGGTAGCTGTGTCGCCGCCTCCGCCGCCGTCACCAGAACGTCGGATTGTTCCTTAGTCGAGGAGAGGAGGAGGATGCGGGAGGTCCAGTTGCACGGGGCGGCCCGGGACCGCTTGCTTCGGGCCTTGGCGGGTACCGAAACTTCCGGGTTGAATATCGGGTTGGAATTGCTGTAAGGATTGTTGTTGGTTCGGGTGGGGTCCGGTTGGAATTGTCGGGTTCCGGAGGCGGCCTCGTTGGGTCGGGCTTTCATTCCGGATATCAGCTGCAGCTTCTGCAGGTCCTCACTGGAAAACGACTCCTCGACGAAATTCGACAGCCATTCGAGCTCAGCCAAATCGTCGTACTGTAAAAACAAATAATTCAAAATTCACATGAACAATTAATTAATCAAAACCCCACTTAAATTTAAATTTTAAATTTTCCATTTTTTCATTTCGAACTCTGAAGAACTGTAGGCAGTGCCAAGTGCCAAATTGCGTAACGCCGAGAACTCAATTCCTTAAAATTCAATCATTATTCTGTCGTTTTTTTATTTTTGGGATTGAAAAACAAATTCAAAAATCAAATTGACCCAAAAAATTAACTAAATTATATACCGGGACGCAGAGTTCACTGGATAAGGGGCCGTCGGCGAGATTCCGGGACCCGAAAATGGGTTCGGAGCCCGACAAGGAGGAAGAATTGCAGCTGTCCATGACGGTGAGTGTCGAAGAGTCGGTGGAGTTTCCTGCAACGTTCTCGAAAACAGCAGCAGCAGGACAGCCGCCGTCGGTAATGACAGCGTCATCGTCATTGGAAAAGTCGAGTAGGTCCTCCACCTTGAAGTGGTCCCCGGCACCACCACCAACGGCGGTCTTGTTGTTGTCGAAGGGGTGGCGCTTTTCGGGTGCGAACTGCGGGCAGAAAGTGTTCTGGTAATACTCCGGAGCTTCCATGGCTGCAAGGGAGCTCTAGACTTTGTCTGTTATTATATTCTTGGGTTATTTTCTGGTTTTTTTTGGGTGTTGGAGTTAAGGCAATGAGGAAAGGGAGGGAATGAGAGGAGAGGGAAAGCAGTGAGGGAGGAGTGAGAGAGAAAGTGTAGGAAGAGGGAGAGAGCTGAGAGGGTTTATTTTGCGCTTCAAGAGGGACAGACGGACACCTAAAATGGTGGATTTTGACGAGGGCAAAAATAAACGTCACCCCCTCCCTATAAAAATTTATAACTCTATTTTTTTTACAAAGCAAATTTTTTATGTTTAAAAGAAAAGATAAGAAAATCACTTATTACAACAAAAATTTAAAGAGGCTTTAATTTTGATTTAAAGAGAAATCTCCCCATGTTTACTTTTGTGCCCTTTTGTCTCTTTTCGCTTCTTTTGTGTTCGAGTTTGCCCACTTGCCATTCACCAATTGCTTTAACAGGGAAGAAAATCTTGAGTGAGATAGTTACACTGCTGCATGGTGTTACTAATTTATGAACTTAATGTATTGTATTATTAGCAGTTGAATAAATGATACGTTCTATACTTACGAGATATACTTATTTATGATTGGCACGCCTTTAGAGAGGCATTATGACCAAGTACAATACTACAGTGCGAAAAAGTTACAGTAAAATACATGTGAATATTATAGTTAGTGACAGAGCTAGAATTTCATATGTGTGAGGGCATCTCACATATATGGGTAATTTGAACTTATAACATGAGAGTTTAGAGTGATTTGCATAAAAATTGAAAAACCCTAAATTCAACAAAGAAAACTAAAAGCATTGCACAAATCAGGAAATCTGAATACAAGGTAAAGAGTAACCAAATATTTTTTTAAAGATAAGTTAAAGCCAAATAAATGCTAATACAATAAGGAGATGAAGTGAAGACTGCATCACAATAAGAACGATGAAGAGAAAAATGATGCTTGCTTTAAAACGGAAAAAAGTTTGAATTAAGAACAAACTTAAATTTTAAAGGTATTTGACTGATATACAACATCTGTTACAGTAGCAAGAATAAAAAAGGCAAAATGAGTTAAAGACCATTCTGGTCCCTTAATGGCTCCGCCACTTATTATAGTTCAAGTATATTTTTAACCTCCTCACTAAGGGAAGATAATCCTCTCCATATCCACTTTGTGGAGATCCTAGGAATCCCACATCCTAATTGTTCATCGTACATCATGCGGTCAATTTTTGTCAGGTATTATTTGTGTTTAATTTTAAATAAAAAAAAGTCAAATACTTTCTGATTGCACAATGCACTAATAATTGATAAAATGTAAGGATGCCTAGAATCACCAGAATTTGGATCCGTCCAAGTGAGAAATTAATCTAACATCTACACTAAGGTCTAACAGGACCCACTCTTTATCAAAGGTATGAAATCAGACGCACGTGCATGGATGATGATGTGGATGATCACCCGGTTTTACAACAATAATCACGGCACGTACCGCACAGATCATTCAAGCGCATCACATGTTCGTGTTGCTTTTGCACTACACTACCTAGGCAGGGGCAAAATTGGCAACACAGTGTTAACAATCGTGATGCATGGAGGGTAAAATCGTAAAGTTCATGTGTTTTTTTTAATTGGATTATTTAACATAAAATAAAAGTTAAAACGTGATTAAGAGTTAAAATTCAACCCCTTATGAACCGATCTAGCAGGTTTGTCGCTGAGACTTGTGCATTAACGTCCAAGTTTATACAGACCGATTCCTCTGCTTTTATTTTATTGGAAGACGTGCTTTTATTTTATTCAATTTAATTTTGTTTTAATGATTTTATCTTTTTCTTCTTCTGATTTTTACCTAATTTTTAATTACTTATAATATTCGTTTTTTTTTTTTCCTAACTAATCTCTGCTCAAAATGGTTTATTTAATGGGAAGGCCTCACTTGTGAGCACGACGGTTACAGCTCGACTTCAGCTAATCAACGGCTGGGATCTTCCCAACGTGTTCCCCTCTTACTACTACCCTGCCATATGGGGTTTCACTTTTCACCTCTCCTTTGCCGCGTAGGATTATGAACGAGTATATTGTTAATTTGTAACACACTTTTCTTTTGCTAGCTACTAGAGTAGAGAATCTGCTTTACAATTATTGAAAAACTAACTTATATGATACAAATATAACTGTATTGTAACGTTTGCTGTTAAAAATAGTCGCTCTTTAATTTTTTATAACTGAATGCACACGCGTGATGTATCATATTTTCTTAAATTAGATACATGATTAATGTTATTTCGGTTAATAACTTTTAAATCCAAAAATTTAATCACACTACTACATATTTTGCTGCTCCAAATACTATTCAACTAGAAGAAATTGATGTTTGTTAGCAAGTTGTTTTTAACATAGTTTGTTAAAACCTTTATCCTTGCACTGAAATTATATGTTCGGCTATTCATCGTCTAAAATTGCTCATCAAAGAAATTAAAGTCTTATTACCGTGTATTTGTGTTTTGTATGCGTGAATGAATAATTATTCGACACAGCTTATGTTTTTCAAAGAATAATTGAAAGAAGAAAAATAAATACTTTTTTTCAAAAAGATATGATAATTATGTTAAATTTATCTAAACAACAGAAAACGAATTCAAGTTCAATAATTAAATACAATCAAATTATATAAGTTAAAAAGAGAAAAAAGCTATCATACCTTTCATGTTTCAAAATTTTATTTGTGTTAAGTAGGGTTAGGAACAATTTGATTCCAATGCCGTTGAATTTTGATTGCCCCTAACAAACAGTAACTCTCTCTTCCTCCTCCAACAATCTAATCTTAATACAGAAAAAAAAAAAAAAAAAAAAAAATGAAAAACGACGTCGTCCAATTAACATGCATAAGCTAAGCTGATGGGCGGTGAACACTATCCGGAGCAACAAACAGATGCTGATAACACTGTTGAATGTCGGGTAGTCACCACGTGGCAGACATCGAGAAGTGCAGGCTTGAGTGAGGTGGGTCCCCAATCTGATGGCACCAATCCGAAGTTAAGTCTGGGGCTAGAATTGGATAAGTGTTACTGTTCTCATTTATTGCTCTTCAGATTTTTTATTTTTATTTTTTTGATATTTTTCTTTTCCATTTCACTTTTTGTGTGAATTAAAAGGAAAACTGCCACTCAGTATTACGGTCTGTTGATATTTTATTAAGTTAGAAGTATAAGGTCTTAAGTTAGAATCTCGTGAATAGCGAATTCGATACTAAATGAGACTGTTTATTGTGTGACTTAACCAAACTATTTTCCCTTAATGTAAAAGATATTGATGTACTAAATAAAAAGGAAAGCCTGATAAAGAGAGCCGTTGCTTGGCTTGGAGGCTTTTCATTTTTTCACAGATTATTTCTTCTTTCACCAATTTTTTAGTAATATTATTAATTATTTTTGCCAGAAAAATGCTATCAAAAGAAAAATATTTAAAAAAAAAGTTTATAATTAAACTTTTGAAGCGTTATTTCGAAAAATACTTGACATGTATTTTATTTGGCGTTTGTGGGGTCCAGTTTGCACGAGATAGAGTAGGGTATAGTGTCAGCTGCCCATGTGAGTGCCTTCGCCCGTGTCGAAAGGCAAAACTGACGGTGGTCAATGACACGTGTCGAGAATCCTTTACGCAGTGCTTTTTGTGAGATGGTCGGACCCGACATGTTAGAATTTAGATATAAATCATGCATGGGTTCATGATTCATCACAAGACGGTTTACGATAACGGGCATGCAAACAATGAAGAAAATACACACACTGCCAATGACGGCTTAGTAGTTTTCATTTATCCAATTATTAGATGCTTGTTTGTATTAGCATAGATGGATGAAGGCTCAGTTCGTTGCATGGGGTAATAGCCTCCTCTCGTCCGTCTCTGGGTATGCTTTTGTCAGATTATCACTTAATATATGTAGTAGTACAATTAACGTTTTGCAATCATCCATATACATAAACAGTGTGGTCAGTTGAAGGAAAAACAGCTATCAGCTATAGACCTGTAAACAGGTCACTTTGAGTCAACCCGTTAAACCCGTTAGCACCCGTTAAGTTAACGAGTCACCCGAACCCAACCCGTTAAGCTAACGGGTCACCCGTTAAGACCCGTTAACAATTATATATATAATTTTTTTTTTGCATAAAGTCTATTTTTTGTTGTTAAGACTTTATTGAAAGTACTAAAACATCCTCCACTAACGGGTGCTAACGGGTTTAGCGGGTTGACCCAAAGTGACCCGTTATTTAACGGGTTGTTAACGGGTCCACCCGTTAACGACCCGACCCATTAAGCACCCACCCAAATACTAATATTAACGGATCGGGTCGGGTCGGGTTAACGGGTCGGGTCCAAAATGCCAGGTCTAATCAGCTGTCTACATCATAGTAAGCAATGAATGTCGAAAGCAGAGCTCATTAGGGTTTCCACCGGTAAAGTTAAAAGGAAAGCAAAAAGTAATTAGAATTTGATCGTCAAAATGGAGCAAGAATTATATTCATTCTTTTAATCCAAGCGATATTACTACTTCAAGACAGCAAAGAAAAAACAAAATTTAACTCGAGGTATGCACTGTGTTAGAAAAAAAATGCCTAACCAACATGACTTTCCTTAGCGTCGGAAGAGGTAAAATGTTATAGTTAACGAGAAAGGGTATAAAAGCTGTGTGCAATGCTGCATGGCCAAGCTACTTGGCAACTTTCGTAGGTGTGACTGAGAGTTTGCGTTGACCAAAAGTTGCTTAGTCAAATGAATTAAGCAAAGGCCTGATTTCTCGTGGAAAAGCCCGACAGCCTTGCATCGCAAGCCCAAGTCCTTTTCTTTTTCAATTTTTGGTGCTGTCGTGGGGGCGTATTTACCACTTTGCCATCCCAGCTAGCTCCGTTGTCCTTGGTTTCTTCGTTTGGTTGCTTAAGTCAAGAGCTTAATTAAGCTTTTTGATACTTGCAAATGAAATTCCCCAAAAAAGAAGAACTCATGTAGTAGGCAAAGTGCTTATGTGGAATCAAGCAAATGCTTAAGTCAATTTGTATCGTTTCAACGAGAAAAACTTATTTATTACTGACTGTATACAACCGGTTACACTCAAGATTAATTCAATCTCTACTAGTTGTTTGATAGAGAATAGACCAAACTCCATCGATATCAGGGGAATGATACGTTGGCATAAGCTCTCATTATCTCTTTGTCCTACAAGGCGACAATCATGGTCGGAGAAGGAGTTGAGTGCTAGATATGTTTTTATTTTTATTTAATGGGGCAAAATAAATCATAAATAAATATATATTTTTTCTTTGTAAAGGTTACAAGTTCTTTTTACAATCAAATGTGCTTCTGTAAGAAACACCAATACTTCTTCTAATATAAGTGCTTACAAATTAAAGTGTTTTCTACGTAAGCAGTCAAGACTGAACATGCCTCTAAGGTTTTTTGTTTTTTGTTTGGGGGCAAATCTCAGTTTTTTGTTGGGTTTGATAGCAAGAAAATGGGCTTGAGTTTGATGAGGCCTTTGCCTGGACCAAGCTCCTCCAATCCATAGAGGCCCATAACCAATAATCAATGGAGGGACACCTGGGGACTTGGCGACTGCGAAGAAGCAGCTTTGTGAATTGCGACGGAGCACTGAAACCTCGGACCTTGAACCGGAGCCAGATCGAGCGAGAAATCACAGAGAGAGAATCAAAGCAATGGAGAAGAAGCAGAGCAGACCAATGGAGCTGTTAAACACGATGGTATCAGAGCCATACTATCTGCTCCATTTCTTGGCTTTTTTCTCCTACCTCGTCATCCGCACCTCCGCCGCCCGCGTCCTCTCTGCCCACATCACCGATCACCTCCTCCACCGAGTAATTTCCCATCCCTCTCTTTGCCTATCTCTCCATTTTGATTCATAGATTTACCTTTTTTTTATGATTGTAGTTTTTTTTTTAGGAAATTCAAGCGGCTTTGACATTTGGGCTCTTGACTGCAATCAAGGTTTGGATTTTTTCAACTTCAACATTGCAATTGGAGCAAAACCCACGTTTAATTTTCAATTTATGTTTCTGGGCCTTTTTTGTAATGTTTTATTTGGAATTGTAGATGGTGAGGGAAGAAACTTGGGAAGGATTTATTGCTGATTCACTCTTTTTTGCTAAGGTGAGACAAAAAATAATCTCCATTTCGACCACTGATTAGTCTTAATCACCATTTTAACAATGTATTCGTTGTCTTATTCGGTGTAGCAATTTTGGCACTACCAGTTTAGCTTCTGGCACAATGTAGTCGTTGTATTAGTAGTTTACGGATTTTACACTCTCCGTGGGAGTGCGAGAAGCTAAACTGGGACCGTGAAAATCGCTAGCCTATGGCATATGGAGCTCATAAATTCATAATCAACCTAAGCTGAAACTGTTATTAACAAACAAAATGACAATGCCGGTGTTTACGATCAAATTCCACTTTTTGTATAAACCTATTTCTACTCGGGGTAATTTGTTTGTTCTGTTATCAGATTTTTCTTATCGGTCTCACTTTAATTCTGGACCGCTACTTGACTCTCTGGTACGTTGTGGTGTTTACAGGTGGGTATATCTTCAAATTCCCTTTCTTTTTCTGCAGTGATATATATATATATATATATATATATATATATATATTGATCTAAATGCACATTTGTTGTTGTTTTATTTTCTGCAGTGATATATATTTTCACACAACAACCCGCCTTTCAAAAATTAGGTACCCGATAAACTGTTTTATTTCCTGTCTTTCTTTCTTTTCCATTCCTTTTCCTCTGTTTACATCATGTAGATTAATGCAAATTGTGAACGAGTTTTGCTTCTTATATAATCACTTAAACTAAAAACTTATTCTCTGTTTTCATTTTTCAAATTCTCTCAGGTACTTCTAGTAAATTGACACCGTTGCAGTTAGAAAGTTTGCTGACTGAAGGGAGCACATCGAAACATTGGCTGGTTTGTTGTGCAGACTTTTTCTTGAGATTTTTATTTTCATAAGATATAGAGTATTGTGCTACATACATCATTTCAATAAATGCACTGTGATAGTATACGAAAGAGAGTTAAATGTTTTCTTTTGGTATATTGAATATGGAATATTTGGCAGATTGAATTTCGTGCCTCTTACTCTCCTGCTTGCATCCGCACAAGTCGGTGCTTTCCTGAGCTTTCAATTACGTATGTGATCATTTTACTTTTTTCGCCTTTAAATTGTTTTCGTGGTTGTTCCTATAATCGTATTATTTGTCACTGAATATTGTGTTGGCCGTGAATCATTATCTACAGATATTCCAACAAAAATTTCTCTTTTGGAATAGTTGACCTCGGACTCTTCCCAAACGCTGCAGAGTATTTTGGAATATCCCTTTCTGGTAAATGATATTGGATAACAAATTCTGAACTTGATTATTCATCTTTAATCGAAATTCTTCAATTACCTCGAAAGCCAAAGTACATAATATATCTTCCATATTGTTATATTTAGTTACTGGCTTACTGCCCAGCAATCCATACTGAGATCATGTACTTGCAGGGAGCATGGGCCAACTTCCTATTTATGTCTTATTCACGAATGGAGCTGAAGTTGCACGCTATCCACAACTAGAATCTCAAGCAAAAGCATTTCGTGATCCCATAACTAAGGTACTGGGACAAATTATATTGCCTAGACCGCAGTCAATTTTCCTGTTTTCCGTTATTTCTGATCGCAGCCACCTTATTCTTCCCTTCCATATCCAACATAGCTAGGTATGAACCAATTTTGTAGTCATTGGTCTCAAGTTGTTTTCAATTTCCCAGAACCTCAATAGACTGATGATTTCAATCTATCATGCTTTGATAATACTTAAAAGTGTTGAAAATTATAGTTCAACAGGTGATTTCATGTTAATATGGTCCGACTTCTTGTGACTTATTTCTACGGGCTTCTTGTTTGTGTTGCAGAGATTTCTATCGGGGTACTTTAAGCTCGACAGGCACCTTCTTGAGTATATAAACGGTAAATAGGTATTTGATATTAATCCATACTATATACTTTTCGTTCCTCAGTGCTTCCAATTTTGATTCCACCTGTATGTTCACAAGAACTTGTACTAATTACATTTAAACTTTTTCCTCCATTTCACATGGAAGATGAGTTTTTGAGCAAACATGATTAAAAACAAAGGAGAAAAACGTACATTTCTGCTTGATTGTGTTAAATGTACATTTATTACAGAACCAAGCATTAATTCAACTCCGTTCCGAAATAATAAGGAATTCAATTCCGGATTTTAAGTCGACCTATATTTTTTCTCATTCCATGGATATTAGTAAACGTTGGAATGCTTCGGGAAAAGTGCAATTCCATTTCTTCCCACTCCAATCTAGTTTGGTAAACACGCCATGAATGTTTCGGAATCCTCATAACTTTTGCATCTTGAACAAATTAAGCAGATTGTAGAAGTGAAAATTTTTGGCGGAGAATTTCAATGCTTGTCATTACTCTTATATTTTGTATAAGTTTGAGAGAAATGGTTGATTTGTGATACATACTTCATAGATATTTAACCTTAAGGAGTCATGCAATTGCGTGTAGCTCAAGCGGTTCAGAGCGTCCATTAAAACCTAACTTTGGTGTCCCGTTATCCCTCCACCCAAAACTTTTTCGGAGACAAGGGTGGGTTGGGCCTAAACCATTACGTTCAAGCACTGTTGGGCCTATTCTTTCGGATTTGTTTCATCTTACATGGGCTCGGTCACCAGTTAGAGTTATAGTGGGGCCGTCCAGGCGCCTACTAGTTTAAATGCCGTGGGAATACGGAAAACCGAGAATGGCAGTCGCGGCCATTCCATTTAAAGTGGCGCCGCAGAATAGTCTGCCATTTGTCTGCCATTTGTTTGTGATTTATGATGTGAGGGAGGATTTTTGATGTGACCGAAACACGAAGTGGTACGTTACATGTCACAATACAAATAATGAGATATGTGTGTTAAAAAATTAATAACTTAAAAAATAAATTTTTTTACTACTTATATAAAAATATGTGGTATATCCTCGTATTCCGATCATAATAAATAATTTTTCTTGAGAGAGCGCAGATGAGTATATCAAATTCTCATCACGATCCGGGTGGGTCCCAATCTAGCCGCTTTGTGGATCCCACCAATCCATCTCCTCTCCTCTCAATCTCATCTCCCATTTGGTTGTCGGCTCCACGCAGGCAAGCCTAGGCCGGCACTCATTTAATACTAATATAATTTCTTCGTATATATTCATCCATCTGCTTCGCGTGCCTTTCTTCAACAGTGGTGCTACTGAGTGCTGATATTTTGTTTCTACTTCTTCGGGTTTCATTCTTATTATATACAATATCAAAAAATAATTTAAACCGTTTATTTTCTTAAGTTACTGTTGAATTATCTATTTCTCATTTTCATCCTATTAATACGTATGACACTTCAATTATAGAGGCGACAAAGCAAAAAGAAATCAAGGCCAATGTATCACGAATCCCTTAATTAAACAACAATGTATATCATACATCGATTAGACTGCTTTTCAACTAGCTATGTCATGCATGATGCATGTTTGTTGGAGCTGAAAGATTTGACATTATCGTCTTAGCGCGTGCACACATTATATATGATCGTCGATCCATCTTTCATTGTTACTTCTAACAAGTAAATAAGAGATTTTATCTGTCACATTCATTTATCTTTAAACATGAAAGTGGGTAGGTATCATTTCTTTCTATTAACAATGAAAAAAAAAAGGCTAGTACAAAATTTGGTTGACAGATTGTGCTGTAAAAGCAGGAGGCACGATTAACAAAGAAGTGAGTGATGACATTTGTGAGGGGAATTAATTAGTACCAGAAATGGGCAAGCAAAACAGTAAATGATTTGAGCAACTAAAAGATGCTTTGCACTTACACAACTAGATTATTATCCCCAAGAGTAAAATGGGCGCTAATAAATTGGGGTCCACCGTCCACGGCGGCGACAGCCGGCCAACAATTACTCCAGCCACAATAAATCTCGCCAAATGCAAAATTAATGAGGAGGTCAAGGAGACACGGATCCGTCGTGTCATTAATGATGGATGTACATATGGATCAAATGGTCCATTTGGAGTCTTTTATTTACTCACTAAGTGTTTAGTGTAATGTCTGCTAGACACTATAAATTATCAAATTGCGTTGACATGCGTCGATATCTCTTGACATGTCCGTACCATGGTTCGGTTGAAGATAACAAACTCACCAAGTTTTTTTCACGCTTCCCGCTTTATTTTTAGAAAACTTCAAACACACTAAGACGCTCAACGTTCCAAATCATGAATCAACCAGTGAGTGTCACAGTAAAAGGAGACGAAGATTGAGATAAAAGAGTGAAGTGAGTGAGTGTAAAGCAAAGTCCGTTACGTTGACGAAACGAATATAAAAGCATAAAATAACGCATCCCGAGGAGAATACAAAAGAGCAGAAGAGAATGTCACTCTGCCTCTCTCACTGTGACAGCACCACCACCGAAAGATGGCGACGCTCGTTCTGTTCACGGTGGTCCCGTGACTCTATATTTATATATCCACTTCCCTACGTCCGCCCTGGCGCCGCTGCTTCTAAGCAACTTCAAAGCACCCATGGATTTCATGTATATTAATTCATTTTACGAGAGATACTACGTACCTATTGTTGTTCAATTTCAAATCTCAAAAAGATTGGAACTAGTTGCTAATGTAAAATGATTAAAGTTTAGCATGAATACTCCAATGAATTTATACTGGTTGATATTCAAAACTTAAATCGAACCGAATGAACCAAATGTTCGTAGTTTTTTTAGTAATTTTATGGTAAAGAAAATTGATGTTTCACCATAAAATTAATTGGTAATATAGGAAGTAGTCCAATGTCTTATAAGCCCATGTAAGGTCCATCCTCCCATTTATGTGGGACTCATTCTCAACACGCTCCCTCATGTGTGGCGAATTTTCAAGTCTAACATGGACAACACAATGGGGTGACGTGGAGCACGTGTGGTCGTTTGGCTTCACACGTGGGACAACCTGCTCTAATACCATGAAGAAAGTTAAAGTTCTATCATAAAGAAAGCTAAGGTTCTACCATAAAACTAATTGACAATATGGAAAGTAGCCCAACCTCTTATAAGCTCATACAAGGTCTCTCCTCCCATCAATGAAAGACTCATTCTCAACATATGGTACATGTTTTTTCCCCCTATTTTGTCAACTTCATAAGTTACTATATATGCCAACACTATATTAAGTTTGTGAACCTAATCTTATAAGGTCGTTTTGATTCTTTACTTCCATGCGTTTATTAAAACATGAGTTATGACACGTAGAATCAAAACATGCATAAAAAATTGTAATTGAAATCTTGAAAATCATGAATCATATAAACTTCTTGTTGATCTCATCCCGATTCTTTACTCCATTATTCGACTCATAATCTTTTTAATTCAAAATAAATAAACATGTCATAATTTCTTTTCCTTTCTCCAAAACTCCCGATTCTTTACTCTCACGCAACCTCCCAATTACCCATCTTTTGTCGTGAACGATGTCCCCCTCCTTACCGAAAGATGTCATCTTATATTTCCTCCATATCTCAACCATACAGGAGCCTATCCTCCATTGATTTTGTGGAGTTCCCTTTCTTTCTTAACCGAAATTTAGCCCTAGCAATCTCTAGCCTAATTCTTTTCAAAGATTTTGCAATGTTATCGTCAGTTGCATGTGTTATTATCAATTATTGAAGGTTGTATATTACATACTTTTTTTTTAAAAGGAAACGATAAAATTTCATTGATAAAAGAGAAAAGATACAAAAGCCAAATTACATATTAAACAATAACGATAACAACATTGTACGCCCTGGCATTATAGTAACTCGTTTTGTAAAAGAATGCTACTGAAACTCTCTTAAAAGTGAGATTCTCTGTGAACTATCTGCCACCTCGTGTTTTTGGCATAATATTTGATACTATTGATACGAAAATTAATGTTAAATTGTAAAATAATAAAAAATTCATAAAGAATTTCACTTCAAAAGAGTTTATCTGTCTTATAATGTAAATTTGATGATAGCACATCACTTTTACAACCTATACAAAATTAAATAAATTGACAGGAGTATAAAAAATGGTAAACATGAGGTGGTCGGCAAGGAGGAGCACGTTGTAAAGCTGGGGGGAGGAGTCATCACTCGTGCGGGGGCCACATCCCTTTGGGCCCACACGTGTGGACCACACCCAGACATGGACTGCTGGCGTCGATCACACTCCACACAATAAAGGACACTTGTCGACCTGCGACATGCCCAAAGTTTGTACCAACAAAAAAAGTTTTAAAAAGTGAAAAAAAAAGAAAGGAAAATCACAAAACTTTGGGGGCACGCTTCTCTATCCTACCACCGGGAGTGGCGGGGATATGCCATCACTTTTACCAGCCCACATGCTTCAGTCACACCCCGTTGACATTTCGTAAATAATTAAATTTTAGGGCCCTCTGTTTTAATTTTCTTTTGTGTTAGGCCACTGATGTTGCATGCCTCCTTCCCTTTTAAGATAGATCAAATCTTGGGGTTAAAGCTAAAATCTTAGAGTGCGTTTGTTGCACTGGATTATTTCGAATTGAACTAGCTTCAAAATTTAGTTGGACTGACTTAGTGAAACATTAGAGTACAATGTCAGACTAAGAAGCAAGATAATGATACAACAACTTACAGAGACAACTTCCCTACTCAATATAGAGGACAAACGAACTCAATTTTGATTTAGCTCATCATTCCACCGAGTATAGGTTAACAAGCATTAAGAATCAACCACTTCCAAAACAAAGATAAAAACTAATAGCAAAACAATCAGTGAGGAATACCATCCAATGCTAAGCATGCATAGTGAATGTCACTAATTGCAGAAATGCTTCCTGAATGTAAGACCCATTCCTAAATGGTAGTTCATATTATCTCATCCAATTGACACTAAAATTACGCAATAGAAACGTTCAAACTAGTAAATTATGCTCCATGCAGCAACAAATCGAGCATAAGGGGAAACCATTATTAACTCACAATCAAAATCAAATCCATACAACAACGTCATATATTAGTTAACTCACAATTAGATCCTAAATCGCAAAATACCCAGAAGGGGAAATCATTGAAGAACAAGCAACTCACAACGTAAGCAAGAAATCACAGTCAAATAAAAGATACCCAGATCACAAATAACACAAAAAGTTATGAAAAAAAAAACGAAGTAATGGTAAGAAATAAATGCAACCACAAAAGCGAAGAAAAACACAGAATCAAGCAACAAATGGCAATTTGTGAATGATGAGTGAGAGAGAGAGAGAGAGAGAGAGAGAATGACGAGGACAACGGTCTTAGCCAATCCTCAGCTCCTTTTTTTTTGCCAATCCTCAGATCCTAAATCGCAAAAAAAACGAAGTAATTATTTCTTCTCCCGCATTATGTTGACACTTCAAGCATAATCTTGGTATAATGCCAAATCCAAAAACCAAAAGCAATCATTCACCCCGTGGGAATGTTGTAATATTGTCAAAGATTGTCTTAAATTCAGAGTTGTGCCTGTTGGTCCTAAAGTTTTCATGAACAACACCCCTCTACACTCAACGCCCGATCATTCCTCGCATGTTCATGAAGATGACGCAGAAAAAGTGCCCGAAACGCCCCCCTAAACAAGCGTCGGGGTCGACCCGTTATCTTAGGCCTCAAGGTAAGAAAGCTTCAAAGAGAAAAGGAAGTGCTTCCAAGAATGATTATGCAAAGTATATGGAAGAACTTGCTCGCCAAGGTGAATTGACTTTGGCGTGGGAAATGGCTAAATTTGAGACTGATAAGGCTAGAGAGAAGGCAAAAGCTGCAACTGTTGAGAGAGAATTTCAAGCTAATGAGAGAGAAAGAGAGCTACTTAGGCAAGAAAAGGAACAAATTAGAGAAGAAAGAATGGCTCGACGAGATCGTGACATTATGAGCACGCTTTTAGAAGGGAAGTCTCCAAATTCTAAATATTTTTAGAAGTCGGAGAAAGAGGACGTGGTGCGAAGGAGGCGTGCAAGAGAAGCGAGAGCAAGTGGAGATGGTCTTACACGACAAGAGAATATCATCCTAGCACCACAAATTGGTTAGGTGATGATGATCCATTCACGAGCCCATAATTTTCCAATTATTTTGGGTTGTAATTTATTATTTATTGAATATAGTACTTTATGTTGTTTCCAATTTATTGAATTTAGTACTTTATTTAAAGTAAGAGTAAATTTATTTAATTTGGTAATTTATTTATACTAAGAGAATCTTTATTCAAATAAAATTACATAAACATACCAAATAATAAAAAACTCACTAAATGAACTAAAAAAAACACACCAAATAAACATACCAAATAATAAAAAAACTCACTAAATGAACTAAAAAAAACACACCAAATAAAATTATATAAACACATCAAATAAAAACAAACACACTAAATGAACTTAAGTATCTTGAGCTTGTTTCAATTCCCACTGGTACTCTATCAAGTTAATTTGTCGGGCATTGTGCATATATGGCATTTGAAGTGCAGTATATCGTTGAATGAGTCTTTCATTGTAACGTCCATCCCTTTCTAATGGCTCGTGTTGCATGGGTTTTTCGGTGGTGTCATGAGCACAATATATTTGTGTTCTGGAATTGTTCATCGTGTCTGGCTCATATTCATCAATGACATCATAATCGTACTCATCTTCCACAATCATGTTATGAAGAATGATGCACATCATCATGATGGATTGAAGCGACTATGAATCAAATATTTTGGCAGCAACCTTGACAATTGCCCAATGAGCTTGGAGGATACCAAAATAACGCTCCACATCCTTTCTGCATCCCTCTTGATAGCTTGCAAAGTGTTTTTCCTTTGCACTTTGCGGACGTGGCACTATTTTGACAAACAATGACCACATTGGGTAAATACCATATGCTAGGTAGTATGGCCCGTCGTATTTATGTTCGTTGACCCAGTACTTGATGACCCAGTACGTGACTTTTCGTGCCTTTCCTTGCAGGACATCGTTGAACACTGGGGATTGGGCAAGGACATTGAGGTCATTTTGAGCTCTGGAACCTCGAAAAAGGCGTGCCAAATCTATGTATCAAAAGATGCCACCTCCTCCAAAATGATACTTTTTGCTTATTTTATGTCCCCATAAGCGCCTTGCCATGCACTTGGACATTTTTTCCAGTTCTAGTGCTTATAATTGATGCTTCCAATCATCCCAGGAAAAACCTCGCATCTCGCCCTTCTTCAGAAGCCTTTGCAAGTCCATCTCAGTAGGTCTCTGGGGATACTTTGCAGTGTAGATAGATTCGATTGCTCCACAAAACCTCATCAAGGACTCAAGAATGGTTGATTTCCCTATCCTTGCTATCTCATCCACTTGGTCTGCAGATGCTCTATATGTAAGCATCCGCAAGGCAACAGTAATTTTTTGCTCATGAAGGAGACCTATAACACCAAAAGCATCATTCTTTTGCACAAAGTAAGAATCATGGTTGTAAACAGCAATCATGATTTTGTTGAACAAATGTCGTTCCATTCTAAATCGACGTCTAAAGTACGTATCAGGGAATGCATTGTTACGGACAAAATAATCGTTCAAAAGATCCGTACCACGTCGTTGCCTGCTTCTATCAAGGTTTGCGAAACGGCTGGGCTTGCAGATCTGACCCACAACTTGGATGACTCGACGGAAATGTGAGGCTCTTGCCATTCTTGCTTCGTCATCTCTCCTTCTACGCTCCTCATCCTCTTCCATCTCATTTTGGGCCACCTGGAGATTGAACATTCCTTCTGATTGATTAAACAATTCTTTCTCTTACTGATCGATTTCCCACATCATCCTTGAAGAAGAAGACATTGTCAAAAGGAACGAGAAACTATGAATAATGATACAGATTTTGATTTTGGTGAAGAATGAAGCATAAACTATAAATAATGATAGAGATCTTGAGAAAATTGGTGCGAGATTTCTGAGGATGGATGGTGGATTATATGGAGGATTCAGAAATGATTAGGTTGTAGATAATGCCACGTGGCATGCCATCATTCGTTAAAAATCTGATCGAAATCTATCCTCAAAGATTGTAAACAAATTGTGACACGTGGCACGACGTGAATGTTAAAAATCTTATCGAAAATCTATCATCAACGATTTTGAAAAGATAACGACACGTGGCACGATGACATTGGATAAAAATCTTATCGAAATCCATCACCAATAATTGTTTGTTCAGATAATGACACGTAACGCAATGAGAACGATTAAAAATCTTATCTGAAATTACAAATAAAATTATTTTGAATTATTTATAAATAAAAAAATACTAATATTTTATTGCCTATTGCCATGGCTATTCAGTGTTGGGGTGAAGATGCAAAAAGCTGTTACTGTTCATTAAAGACAGTTACTGTTCACTGGGTGGATTAAATAGTGAATAGCCCTGGAGGGCCTGAGCAACGGTGAATTTGCTCTTATCAACTATTAATGTTCAGTGCAATCACAGTTGAAATTAAGAATTTTGACCTTATTCAAAAGGACAATATTATCTGGACGCACAAAATATATAATTTTCAGACATAATCTCTAATAAAAGTGAATTTTACATACAATAGAAGGTTGCCCCTTTAATAGAACATGTTGAAAAATGCATAAGTTTTGTGAGTCGAAATAAAATTATTGTACTAAAAATAGTGTTTAATGTGTTCATTATTATTAAATGGAGGACTTATTTGTAAAGACACTCAAAAGTTTTAGGGTTTCGTAATGGGGCAAAAAAGTGAATATCATTAAGGGGAAAAGAAATTAGATTATAATTGAATTTTAAAGTGTATCTTAAGATTTGGAGCATTATATAATCAAACACCACCTAGGTTGGTCTGCCACTAATTTCTGATTTCGGCCAATCAAATTTATTTATTTCTTTTTAGTGACGGCCAACTTTGAGGAGCGGAGATTGTGGGAGGTTTGAAAAATCGATGGTGGCAGATGAGAGAGGACCATGCCACATTGACTTGTCAAAATTTGGCAAATGGTATTGACTTGCGTTCAGTAAAGTTGAATTATGGTGGAGAAAAGTACTGTATTCTTTTGTGAAGACTATGAAGTGTTCCTAAGAAAGTGGTATAGTTAGTCTTTTACCTAGGACAACTATGGATCTTCAAAATTCAACCCAACTGTGACTTGTCATAGCATAGGACTCATTAAGATATAGATTCTGTAGCTAGGTTGGCTAGCGTGCTAATTATCTTGCGCTTTAGTTCAATCTTCTTTTCTGCAAATTACACTGTTGCGTTATTAGAAAACATAAGCGTAAGATGATTGGCTAGTGTACTAATCACCTTGCACTTTAGTTCGATATTCTTTTCTGCAAATTAGATTGCTGGGTTATAAGAAAACATTTAGTATAGAACATGTTACGGGTAGCAAGGTGTATTGTAAGTTCGTTACATGTAAGTTTATTTTATTTTATAGCTAACTGACTTAGTCCGCAACTACATTTTTGTATATTGGAAGACAATCTTGGTAACAAGTAAGAAAATAAAAACAGGTTCAATACCCCTTTCTAGAGTTTGATTAATTGAATTTTTAGTATCAAAATTTCTTTAGGTTAGATAACTATAGCGACTAATTGATGGGTAAGTATGGAAGAATCAATCTTATTTTGACCGATAGTGGAGTGATTACAATATCTTCAATTAAAGTTGCTATATATGATTTGGAAAAACAATAGAGTAAAATTTGGGTTATTGTTTGATTAGTGGATTAGTAATATTTAGTGGGATGAAAACGTGTTTCCTTGCTTATTTAATCAACTAAACAGACACGTCTATGAAGAAAGGGTACATGTAATACGATTGTGGAACTACATCGTCATCATGTAAGGATGAATATTCTGTATTCAGTCCAGACTAGTCGGTAGAGAAAATGCTTGGGACTAATCTTCAGGTACTAGGCACCACGACACTAAAGTAACTCATTATATAATTTTAGAGTAAAACATAGAATTGATCTTTGAACTTTCACCTTAGTTTAGAATTTGTCCATGAACTAAAAATCCGTTAATTAAGGTCCTTGAATTTAACAATTGTGCACTATTAGTTCTTTTCGTTAACTTCTGTCTCGGTTAGTTTGATGATGTGGCTAATCCGATATATTTCTTCCCTACTTTCCCCTATTATTATGTATTTATTTTTAGTATATCAGTCCTTAAACATAGAGTTAGTCTTAAATTGTTCACATAGAATCATAAAATTAGATATATGGGGCCCACACATGTGACACATCATCAAATAAACGGAGTTTTTGATGGACGTTAACAACAAGAACCAATGGTGCATGTTTTTTTAAATTCAAAAACCTTAATTAATGGATTTTTAGTTCAAGAATAAAAACTAAACTGAAGTGAAAGTTCAGAGACCAATTCCATATTTTACTCTACAGTTTTATGCATAGACATATTTTTTATTTTAGTCTCTTATGGCAGGTTGATTAATCAAACATGTATAATTTATTTTCTAATTATAAAGCAACCAGTTGGACACTTGTGCATGAGATCACACAGACCCAAATTAAACCACCATATGACAACATCCAATATTGCTTGACAGCCAAACTACCCTTATAAAAGTTGCATGTATACATGTTTGTGTGTGTGTGTGTGTATATATATATATGTACAAGGTGTGATGGCATGAGAAAATGAGGCCGCATGCTAAAGCCCTCATGATTTTGTCTTTGTTTTTTCACATGCAACCATTAGTTTTTTTACCCCATTAACTTTTCGGATAATGTTAGTTAGGTAAACTAAAATTTATAAACTAAATAATGACAATGAGATTATTATTTAAGTGTTAATTAACGTGTTTATTTTTTATTAGTAATACATCATTTAATTTACAAATTTAGTTTAAAAAAATAGTTCCCAAGATAACTAATTTTCACATGAAGATTGGAGTGTAAATTCGAAACAACTGACCGCGTGGCATATAGCATGTACATCAAAGTGTGGATTGATGCAGAAAACTCAGAGAGAGGACAGTCGGTAAGAGAGAGTAAGTGTCGGAAAGTGCCCAAACAAACCAGTTCCGCAAGAAAAAGCAGAAGCAACAGTAGCAGCAAAAGCGACAGAAAACGAGAGAGAGAGATGATGTGAAAACTAGAAATGGTCGCTTTTATTCCTCTTCTGTCCGGAATTATGGGGTTCTTCTCGTCTTAAAAACCTTCATATTTATACATACAGCACAGTTTGGGTTTGAAACAAACAAAAGCACATCCGCTTCTCAACAACTCTTGAGCATGAACGAAACAACAAAAACACAATAATCGTCTCTCCAGCTTCCGGCCATCAACAAAACCTTCCTAGCAAATCCAAAACTGTAAGTTGGTTTTTCTCAAAAAATCTTCAATTATCTGTTCTTCCTTTATGATTCCGCTAGTTTTAACACTCAACTTTTAGTCTCATGCTAATCACCGCGAATTACAGAAAAAATTATATTCAAAGTGCAGCGTAAACGTACAGGAGTACCAAAATCGCGATCTGTGGTTCATGTGCTTATAGATCCATATAAACATATGTAAATTTTGTGACTTTGGTGTCATATAGTGAGGAGGCCTTGTCATGATGGCTGTGACGTCTTCCTGCAAAGATGGTGGGATGAAGATGCAGATGGACAATGGCAAGTACGTAAGGTACACGCCGGAGCAAGTGGAAGCTTTAGAGCGGTTGTACCATGAGTGCCCGAAGCCGAGCTCCATGCGCCGCCAGCAGCTCATCCGCGAGTGCCCTATCCTCTCCAACATCGAGCCGAAGCAGATCAAAGTTTGGTTCCAAAACCGCAGGTAAAAAAAAAAAAGTTTAATATCTTTTCTGTTCATCAAGCAGTCAAATTTCTCAATTGGTTGGATCCATTTTTTTTTTGGTGGTTGTGTTTGATGAGCAGATGCAGAGAGAAGCAGCGGAAGGAGGCATCGAGATTGCAGACTGTGAACAGAAAGCTGACGGCGATGAATAAGCTTCTGATGGAGGAGAATGATCGGTTGCAGAAGCAGGTGTCTCAGCTGGTTTATGAGAACAGCTATTTCCGCCAGCACACACAAAATGTAAAACCATTCACCTCCATCCTTTACAACATTCAATGAAAAAAAAAATCATCTTTTCTTACACAAATGGAGAAAACGAGAAGAAAAATGCACATTTTCACCGTAAATTTTGAGTGGCAATTTTGACACTCCTCTTTTAGTCACTGCACTGCAAATAGATAATTTTAGCCTAGAGCAAAATATTAAAAATCATGAAGTAATTTTCATTAACAATTTTTTCATACATAGTATTTTTTTAAATTTTTGTTCATTGATTCTCGTTAAGTTACCCCATGTTAAAGCTAGAACTAGATGAAAACACCAACCAAGAAAACAAGAACGCGAAAATCATTGAGGGTTTGTTTGGTATCCTATTTGAATTTTTTTATAATTTCTCAAAACATTTCATAAGAATTTTTCTTGAAAACAATTTTCTTTGATACTCAACAACTTGTTTGGTATGCGATTTAAAAATTTTAAATCTTACAACTTAAACTAGACAAAGAAATCCAAAAAAAAGGGGTCGAGAGAGAAAGAGGAGAGAGGAGGAAAGAAAATAAGAGATGATTGGAGGAAAGAGAAAGAAGTAAGAGGATCGGAGGAGATAGAGAGGAAGATGAGTGAGAAAAAGAACTGAGAGAATGAAGAGAGCGGATTGGAGGAGAGACGAAAAAGGTAAAAAAAAAAAAAACAAAAAAGAGGAGGAGAAAAGAGGAAGAAAAGAGAGAGATTTGGAGTGAGGGAGGGGGCAGAGAAAAGAAAGGAAGAAATGAGTGAGTTTAAGTTTGAAAACTCTAAAAACTCATTTTTTGTATTTTTAGAGAATTGACTATATTTTTAAGTTAGTCTTGAATTTAGTTTTTGAAAATAATTCTACCAAACAAGTTTTTAAAGCCTAAAACTTGAAATTTTTTCTTGAGTTTAAAAAGTTGGATTCAAGTAGAGTACCAAATAAGCTCTGAACTTTTAGTTGTTTTGAATTGAGAAGGGAAACCCGCTTTTATGGGCTCAATTTGGCGGATCAAATAATTCCAATAAATGGGAATTCAAACTTACATTATTCTCATTATTTATGCATTGGGGTTTTGAGTTTCTTTTTTTGTGGTTGGATTTGCAGGCAAATCTAGCGACGACAGACACGAGTTGTGAGTCGGTGGTGACGAGCGGTCAACCCCATTTGACTGCACAGCAGCATCCACCACCAAGGGATGCCAGCCCCGCAGGGTCAGTGTTCAACACCATTTCACGATTTTATTCTTCTTGTTTGTTACGTCCTTTTCTTCTCTTTTTTTTTCTTTTTTTTTTTTGCTTTTGCTTTGGACCGCTGAGAGAAGAGAATATATCAGATTTTGATTGTTCGTTCTCTCTTTCTTTTGTGTGTTTTTAGACTTCTGTCCATTGCAGAGGAAACTTTAGCAGAGTTTTTATCAAAGGCCACTGGGACTGCTGTGGAGTGGGTCCAATTGCCTGGGATGAAGGTCTCTCTCTCAACATCTTTTTTTATTCTCAATACAATTTCATCAAACTTTGCTAAGCTTCTATGATAAATCTTTAATAATACGTAACATCCGGTATTTCTCTCATCTGCAATCTCTCTCTCTCTCTCTCTCTCTCTCTCATCTCTAATTTTATCAATTGGAACAAAACCCACATGGGATTATTTGCAAATTTTCAGTCTTTATACCTCAAAGTACCACCCAAAATATAGAATATTTCATAGCATCAAAAAAGTCCTCCAAACCACGTCATTATCTCAATTTTTTTTGGACACACTAATCTTTGCTTTTCCACTTTTGGGTCCCCCATTCTTCTTAGTTTTGCTTCACCCAAGGCAATAGAAGGATATTGTTTGCATTCTTTTATGCCACATAATTTTTTGATAAAGGTGTAGGTAGGCTTTTAAAGTTCTCTGATTATCAAATGTACTAATATGAGAAGTGATTTTTACACATTTATGTACTTTTATGCACGTTGTTGAATACTCAATACGCATGAAAAGGCAAGTTGAAGGAGAAATGGGTGTGTGAAAATTATTTTTCAATACGAATGAAATTGGATAAAAAAGAGATGCAACTGCACGAATTGAACTGGCTATACATTTTTCAATAAAAATAATAATGAGAACCCAAAACAAACTATAAACCATTTATAAAATAGACCTTTATTCTGTTTAGTATTCTTTTATTTTTTATTTATTAAAAGTTTATAACCATTTCTAATCATGCACATTTTCCTAAAGAATTTAGGAAGTAATTTCAATTATTCTTTTTGTTTGTTGGGTCCTAAACGCCATTGCTGATTATGTACTTTGTGTGTTTTGAACTGAACAGCCTGGTCCGGATTCCATTGGAATCGTTGCAATTTCTCACGGTTGCACTGGTGTGGCAGCACGTGCATGCGGCCTTGTAGGTCTGGACCCTACAAGAGTAAGTTCGTCGTCTTCTCTACTTGGTGTGCTAAACTAAAAGCACTAATCTTTGGTAATTAAGTGTTAATCAATGATATTATTCATGTAAACAGGTCGCTGAAATACTCAAAGATCGACCTTCGTGGTTCAGAAATTGCCGATCTGTGGATGTGCTCAATGCAATGTCCACTGGTAATGGTGGAACCATTGAACTGCTTTACATGCAGGTATTCAATGAGCTCCTCTCTAATCTCCATTTTTATCAATATTAACAGAAATGCTTAACAAAAATCTGGAATGCTTTTGCCTCTTTAGCTCTATGCACCCACTACTTTGGCACCAGCTCGAGACTTCTGGTTGCTTCGCTACACATCGGTTCTAGAAGACGGTAGTCTTGTGGTATGTCTTAATTTTTCGTCAAGAAATATGCACGAATGGAACTAAGTTACGAAGTTTTAATAACCAATTTTGATTAGAAGTTTGTAACAGATGTCCTTGTTTCTTTTACATGAGCACTCAATATTTGGGTGTTACTTGTTTGTAACTTTGTCCAGTTCAAGAACTTTTAGTTTGGTTCTTATGTTGTAATTGTTGTTGGTAGATCTGTGAAAGATCACTTAACAACACACAGAATGGTCCTAGCATGCCACCAGTGCAGAATTTTGTGAGAGCGGAAATGCTGCCGAGCGGGTATCTAATTAGACCTTGTGAAGGTGGTGGCTCGATCCTTCACATTGTTGATCATATGGATTTAGAGGTATGCAGAGCAGTCTGGCCTTTGTGTATTGAAGCAATGTCATTTCCTTGGCTTGATTGATCACAATTTTGACTTGTTAATTTGATTGCTTAAACCAGCCTTGGAGTGTACCTGAAGTGTTGCGCCCGCTTTATGAGTCATCAACACTTCTTGCTCAGAAGACAACTATGGCAGTAAGATTGTTTTCTCCTGATCGATGTCATCTTGTTTGGATATTAAACTTTGTTAGTTGAGAATGTTCAAAACAAGTTAGAATCATAGAAACGATGAAGCATCATACATCTTGTGTTGTAATGTGGACATATTTCTTCTTTCAGGCATTACGCAACCTGAGGCAGGTATCTCAAGAAGTTTCTCAGCCTAATTCCGCTGGTTGGGGAAGAAGGCCTGCAGCTCTCCGTGCTCTTAGTCAGAGATTGAGCAAGTGCGTTACAATTTCACCCCCTTATGATTTGTTAAAATGGTTAATCAACGTTCACCCCGTTGGAGTCTTACAAATTTTGTATTGCAGGGGTTTCAATGAAGCAGTTAACGGGTTTACAGATGAGGGATGGTCTGTTTTAGAAAGTGATGGTGCCGATGATGTTACCCTTCTTGTGAACTCGTCTCCGGGCAAGATGATGAGTGCAAATCTTTATACCGATGGAGTTCCATCTATGAGCACTGCAGTCTTATGTGCCAAAGCATCCATGTTACTCCAAGTAAGGATTTAGATGCGTGTCGGACAATAACTAACAAAATTAAGTTGCAACAATACCTAATAAGAAGCAGCAACTTGGAAAAGACTGCCTGCAGTCTTTGTTTTACATTTTGTTTTTTTTTTTCTCTCTTTCTCTTTAAACAAACGTTTTCAGAATTTCGATATTGACTTGTGTGTATCCTTTCCTTTTCCTCCAGAATGTGCCTCCAGCCATACTTCTCAGATTCTTGCGAGAACACCGATCAGAGTGGGCTGACAGAAGCATTGATGCTTATTCAGCTGCTGCTGTTAAAGCTGGTCCCTGCAACATGCTAGGGCCTCGAGTTGGAAGCTTCGGGGATCAGGTTATTCTTCCCCTGGCTCACACAATTGAGCACGAAGAGGTAGGCACCTGGTATTGAATTTTTCAGTCAACCGTAAAAGGCCATTCTATCATTGATTGTCATTTTAGCATAGCAATATTGCCGTCTGAATTCTGATATATTTTGGTTTTCTGTAAACAGTTCATGGAGGTCATTAAGATTGAGAACGTGGGGCACTATCGAGAGGATATGATTATGCCTGCAGCTGACATTTTCCTCTTGCAAGTAAGTACATATATTTTCTTTTCAATTTGATCTGTATCATAATGTGCTTGCTGTAATGCTCCACACATTTCTTGGTGAAGTATTTGCGGTATTTATTTACTCTTCATATTTGATAGTTGTTAACATCCTTTCTGGCTATAGTCACTAATTTTTGCTGTTTCTGGCTGCATCATATCCCCAGCTGTGTAGTGGAGTGGATGAGAATGCCGTTGGGACCTGCTCTGAACTAGTATTTGCTCCCATCGATGCATCGTTTTCGGATGATGCTCCAATTCTACCTTCTGGTTTCCGCATCATCCCTCTTGATTCTCGGATGGTAACCATTCATCTTATGCGATATATCATAAAACTTTATTATTATAGAATTCATTTTCCATCCCTTTTGTTTGATATGTTTTATGCGATTGTATCTTATATGCTTAAATTTTTGTGCAGGATACTCCCAGTCCAAACCGTACGCTTGATCTTGCCTCAGCTCTTGAAGTTGGACCTGCAGGAAGCAGAGCATCTGGCGATAATGCTGGCCACTCTGGCAATACAAAGTCTGTAATGACAATAGCATTCCAGTTCGCATTTGAAATCCACCTCCAAGAAAATGTAGCCTCCATGGCTCGGCAGTATGTGCGCAGTATCATAGCATCAGTGCAGAGGGTGGCACTGGCACTCTCCCCTTCTCGTTTTGGTTCTCATGCTGGTTTCCGGCCTCCACCTGGCACTCCCGAAGCACAAATACTTGCTGGTTGGATTTGTCAGAGCTATAGGTGCGTATAGTACAAGTTCTTATCTTACAAAGGAGATTGGTTATTTGTTTTGAAAATGGTAATGATAGTACCACTTGTTGCCGGATCCTGCCATCAATCGTTCGTCATAGAATTGGACAAAAGTGATTGCCATATGCTTATTAATCTTGATCTTGTCAGGTGCTATCTAGGTGGAGAACTACTAAAAACCGAAGGAAGCGAGTCCATTCTCAAATCCCTTTGGCATCACCCGGATGCAATCTTATGCTGCTCTTTGAAGGTAAGTTGTTTACCATTCATCTTTGCTTTTATAATATTATGAAGCACTTAACTTCATGCCTTTTTTAACAATTTGGTTCCTCCCTTTCCATAATCTACTTGCATGATTTATGCAGGCAATGCCAATTTTTACATTCGGAAACCAGGCAGGCCTGGACATGCTTGAGACGACGTTAGTTGCACTTCAAGACATTACGCTGGAAAAGATTTTCGATGACAATGGAAGGAAGACACTATTCTCCGAGTTTCCGCAGATAATGCAGCAGGTATAGTACTTTGAAGTCCAGCTACGATTCGGATGAACTACTTTTTCGGTACTTTTGAAATAGGTGATTAATTAACCTTTTCGTTATTCAAATACTGGGGCTGCAGGGTTTTATGTGTCTTCAAGGAGGAATATGCATGTCAAGCATGGGAAGGCCGATCTCGTACGAGAGAGCAGTGGCATGGAAGGTGCTGAATGAAGAAGAAGCCGCTCACTGCATCTGCTTCATGTTCATCAACTGGTCATTTGTTTAAAACTTTGGACGACACAAGAACGACATCATAGGATTTAGAAATTAAGACAAAAAAGATAGACTACTTAGAAATTAAAGCTTCTTCTTATGCTTTGTACTTTTCTTTATGCTTTATTTATGAATCGTAATGCTCCTGCCCTTTGTTTTCATTAAAAAAGTTAGATATTAGCTTTGTAATCTTGAAGTTGAGATGAGAACGGACTTTGAATGTTTTTCAGTATCTCGTTGGGGAGAGAAACTCACTTACAAGTTACAACGGAGTATATATCATTTTTCCGTGGGTTTTAACTTTAATAATTTGATTCAATATATTCACTTTTTTTAATACATTCGATATTATTTAAACTAAGAGTAAGTCCGTCTCTAAAAATTCTAGAGCAATAGTCAATTCAATCCACCCAAATAAATAGTAATTGACTGCAATGAATAGTAACTGTCCAAGTATATCTTCACCCCCTAAATTGAATAGTCTAGTTAATTCGTATTAAAATAGTATTAATTGTTTTATTATAAAATAATAAAATAATATTTTTATTTTTATTTTCGGATAGGATTTTCAACCAATCCTGTCACGTTACGTGTCATTATTCGAAAGTACAATTTTAGTGAATAAATTTTTAAGTATAATTTTAACCAATTATGTACCGCCACATGTCATGATTCTGTAAAATTTTTATAAATAGATTTTCGATAAGATTTTGAATTAATCTCGTCGCGCCACATGTCACTATCTATTTAGAATCCTTTAGAATAGATTTCATAAGATTTTTAACCAATCACGTCATGCCATGTGACATTATCTACAACCTCATCATTTCTTTTTTGTCCATATAAATCCTACATCCATCCTAAGTCATACACCAAACTCAAACTAACTCATAATCCTTGTTCATAGTTTATAAATCTTGAGTTCTTACACTGTCTTCTTCAAGGAGATTGTTAGAAATCGATGAAAGAGAAAAAATTGTTTGAGGAAGATGAAGAATTGTTCAATCTCGAGGATGATGCAAATGATGTGTTTGTAATGGAAGAAGAAGAGAATGATGAACTGAGAAGGGAGAGAGCCTCGCATTCCCATCGTGTCATGCAAGTTGAGGGTGAGATCTCCAAACCCAAACATTCTGCAAACTTACATAGAAAAAGGGAAAAACAAGATAAGGATCACTAATCTCTAGGAAGACTACATCTACAATTTCTTGCGCGTTTGGTAAAACCCTATTTCATTTTTACCAAACCCTATTGACTCATATTGTTTTCTGCAAAATCTTTTGTTGGTCGTGGATTTGTTCTTTTCTATGAAGTTCTTTTCTGTTAATTATTAGTGTTCAATCCATTGGCAGCATCATAGTTTTTTAATTCATGAACTTTTTCTGTAAAATTCAATCTATTTGTCCCGTAAAATTCAAATAGGACTAGTTCTTTTTCAATTCACGAACTTATCTGTAAAATTTAACGAGACTAGTTTCTGCAGTAGAAGTCAAATGCGAGTAGTTCTCTTTTATTAATATTTCCATTGGCAGCATATGAGTTTTTTTTTTCAATTCACAAACTTTTCAGTAAAATTCATATGGCAATGTTTTTTATTATTATTATTATCAATATTTACACTACTGTTGCATTTGCAGCACTGTAAATCTTAGTGTCCAAACCTTACTAGAGGCAGCTTCAAGGGGATAACCTGCTCCCATAAGTCTCGACATTACGTATAAATTACATATTACATTCCAAAATATTGAATTTCAACTCGACATATTGACATACAAACAGATTAGTTCTTCGTCTCTGTATTCAGCCATTCACTTGCCAAAAACCTTCCTGGTCAACTTGCCTAATAGCCCTGAGAGCTGTTTCCTGATTAGCTTGTCTACTGCAGCGTTGCGTGTAGTAATGTTGTGTTCGAAGGTGTTCCTCACCAACCTTACAAAAAGATGAATTTCAATCTGTCAGTCTCTCTCTCTCTCTCTCTCTCGGCTGTATTGCAATATCATCCAGTCTTTTGTAGTGTCAAAGTAGCTTGGAACCATGTGAACCCTTCCAATTAACAAGAGTAGAGAAATGATGTATGCAACTATTTGATTTCATGTCTCAGGGACACTGAGGTTCTGAAGCCAAATTCCTGGATCCTAATCTCTCTCTCTCTCTCTCCCCTCTCTCTCTCGGCTGTATTGCAATATCATCCAACTCTTTTGTAGTGTCAAAGTAGCTTTGAACCATGTGAGGATTCTGAAGCCAAATTCCTGGATCCTAATTCTTCGCTTCCTCTGGTCAAGCATAATGAAAGCCAGACTCCCGGATCCTAATACAGGTGATGTCATTCAGAGTGTTAAGAAGAAAAGAAACAGGAACAAAAAGAAGCATTCCAATTTGTCAGTCTCTCCCTCTCTCTCTTTAACTCCGTTGTATGGCGAAGTATCCACCTTTTTGTATTATCAGATTAACTTGGAACCATGTGAACCCTTCCTATTTACAAGGGTAGAGTAATAATGTGTGTAACTATTGAATATCATGTCTCAGGTACACTAAAGATTCTGAGGTTATTGGTAGCACCGTGCTGTAAGTTTCTTATTCATTTGTTAATGTTTGTTAATATTAATTTCTGTTTTTAATATATATGGGTGAAAATTTATCATTTGCTCCTATGAATAATTAGTGGGTTTTAATGACTAGTTTAAGTATAATAATGACATTTAGGATTCATTGTAGGAGAATGGTCTTCTTTTATAATCGAGGAGAGTTTCCAGCTTTTGTTCTCGGTTGATGTGGGACTCTATGAGCTTTATTTTGATGTTGACATGTGTTGTGCTATGATTGACCTCCTGGTTGGAGGGAAACTCTTGTGTTTCGGCAGGGGTGCCTTAGCACCTCATTGGGTCCTTGAGGGTATGAAGTTGACTGGTGCTTGGTAGTTTCGGGATTGGTCAAGTATGGTACAAACAACGCTCCCCTAAGTTCCCGAGTGAGGAAAGCTTCTTGGTTGGGGACTTGAAAAATCCAAGTCATTGAGCAATCATGAGAGTACCAAAGTGTAGTAGCATATAGTGGGAGTCCCCCAAGTCTCCGGTTGAGGAGAGTTACCGAAGGAGGTGCCTTACTTGTTGCCAGTTTGTCAAAATAACGACGTCTTGTTTTTATATCACACACCTTCATATATGCCTTATCCCAAAAATATTTCAAACTAGTTCAAAACTGCTCCTTTGTTTTGCAAGCCAAGAAAAGGGTAGGTCCTGTGCCTTTTTTCTTTATTATCTTTGTTTCTGTTTAGTAGCCAGGCCCAAGGAAAAGAAGGCACATCAGCCTAAGACCAGCTCAAAATTTCTCCTAGATTTTGAGGCCCGCCCCTTTCGTGGAGCCCAAGATCAGCCCAAGACTAGATTTTGCAGTGCCCTAGCCAGCTTCCCCTTTGATTTTTTATTATTTGTTCTTCTTGAGATTCGAACCCTAGGCTCCCTGCCGTTCGTCTCCCCTCCTTCGTACTTCTCTGTTTCCTGGCAGCTCCCCACTCTTTTCTTCCCCAACGCTCCTTCCCCTTTCTTTAATTTTTTTTTTTTTGAAAAATCCTGAGACCTAGCTGCAAATAAGCCCCTTTCACATCTCTGAAGCTTCGTTTCGGTGTAATTTCGCCGCTGAGGTTTGAGAAATTCGATGAAGATGGGTCACGGTTTGCGGCTGGAAAAAAAGGAATAATCTGAATCGATCAATATCTCTCACTCTCTCTCTCTCTCGGTTGTCATTTTGTCTCTTTCCGGTTATATAATTTTTGAATGTCCCATTTGCCCAAAAATGTTTTTTTTTTTCTTTTTTTTTCTGTTTCTGTTTTCAAAATATCTGGGTGAAATTTTTTTGTTTGCTCTTATGAATTTCAGTTCAAATACGTATATTTTAACAAGATTTCTTGTAAATATACATACTGTAATCTTCCCCAACTAAATTTTGTTCCAGCTCCTTTTCTATCTCTGATGCTTTTGGCAACACCAAGTGCTTTACGCCTTGATAGATGTTGTTAAATTCTTTCACTCTTTCATATTCAGTCATTGTGAATGGGTGCTTCAGTGCAGACTTTACAAATTTATCATGAGCTACATTACTTCCTTTTCCTCTGCGATTCAGAAAATTTTAATAGTCGTCCATCTTATTGAGTATTATTGGGTACACACTATTTCAGGAAAATGGTGTAATCACTGAAATCTTGGTGTAATCATTGAAATCTGGTGTAATCACTGAAATCTTGGTGTAATCATTGAAATCTGTGAACAACCTTTCATCAGTGAGGGCTTTTTCATGCCTTTAAGCTTTATCCTACCATCTTGAATTGCATACTCTTCGATTGTGTTTAGGTCATCTACCATGCAAAGGCTATAGCTTTCAGATGGGTTTTGACAGTACTCCTTATATTTTTTTTCTCCATTCATGATCACTTGAAGTTCCTTCCAACTTAAAATGGGTGTGAACTCATCATATAACAACATCCATTTGTTTGTTAACTTATCGTGCTTGATAAGTTTTGATTTAAGTAGGATTTGGTGATCTATTCTAGTAGTGGTGGAAAATGTGCGGTAGGTCTTTTGGAATTCTTTGTCGTTGTATTCAATTAGTGTATTTCATTGTTTTTGCATTGTTGTTGGTTTCTGGTATCCGTTAAATTTGGGCAGTTCTTAGATGATTGAGTTAATGTTCCTCTTCTAGTAATGTGTATAGTATGAACAAACCCTAGAAGTTACAGTTGAACATGATACTAATTATAGATAAAAAATACTTATTTCTCATTTATAGAATTTGGATTTTAGGGAAATTATATGAAATCTAGTACCTGATTATTGGTCTCTATGATGAATTCTTGTTATTGGTCATTCTCCCCTTCTAGACCTTATTTTTCACTTCTAGAGTCGCCTTTTTCTCTTTTAGGATCTCTTTTTCCTCTTCTAGGGCCGCTTTTCTCGCTTTAAGGGTCTTCTTCTTCGCTCCTAGGGCCGTTTTTTTTTTTCCTTCTACGACTGCCTTTTTCCTCTTTTAGGAAGAGGTGGCCATAGAACGGGAAAATGCGGCCTTAAAAGAGAAAAATCGGCCCTAGGAATGGAGAAGAATGCCCTTAAAGCGGAAAAAGGGGCCCTAGAAGAGGGAAAAGCGGTCATAGAAGAGGAAAAGGCGACTCTAAAAGCGAAAAATAAGGCCTTCGAAGGCCAACAATCAAGTACTATATTTCATACAATTTCCCTAAAATCCAAATTCTATAAATGAGAAATAAGTATTTTTTATCTGTATTATATATATATATATCTTAGTGATTAGTATCTTGTTCAATTGTAACTTTTAGGATTTTTTCATACCATACACATTACTAGAAGAGGAATATCAAGTCAATCAACTAAGAACTACCCAAATTAAATGGATACCAACAACAACAATGAAATACACGATGATTGAATACAATGACAAAGAGTTCCACAAAGGCCTACCGCACATTTTCCACCACTACTACGATAGACCACCAAATCCTACTTATCAAGCACGACAAGTTGACAAACAAATAGATGTTGTTCTATGATGATTTCACACCCATTTCAAGTTGTAAGGAACTTCACGTGATCATGAATGGAGAAAAAGAAAATATAAGAAGTACTGTTAAAACCCATCTAAAAGCTATAGCCTTTGCACATCAAGAAGGATTAGTAATAGTTGACCTAAACACAATCAAAGGGTATGCAATTCAAGATGGTAGAATAAAGCTTGCATGAAAAAGCCCTTATACCTCACTGATGAAAGGTTGTTCACAGATTTCAATGATTACACTATTTTCCTGAAAGAGTGTACCCAATGAGATGGAAGACTATCAAGATTTTCAGAATGAGCTGCAGAGGAAAGTAATGTAGCTCATGACAAATTTGTAAAGTGTGTACAGAAGCACCCATTTACAATGACTGAATATGAAAGTGTTTTGCAACATCTATTAAGCGTAAAGCACTTGGTCTTGGTCTTGCCAAAAGAATCAGAGGTAGAAAAAGATCTGGAACAAAATTTACCTGGGGAAGATTACAGTATGTATATACCATGGGCTGCAAAACCAAGTGGGAATCCATTGACAGATGAACTGCGATCTACCTTCAAATCTGAAAAGTACAATGTCAATGAAATTTGGCATCCATTCCAATTTCACGATCCCTTGCTCTTCAACCTCTCCCGTTCCCCTGCACTCCTCCAGTTTCTATCTATGGGTCTTACTTTTCCATACAAAAACGGAATCGTTGGCTTTATCTCTAAGCAAAACATAACACCAAAATGGTCAATCTCTGCAGAGAGATGATCCCTTCATCGAAGAGGTTCTGATTACGGCCACCCATGTCACCTTCTACGAATTCAACATCGAGAACAATCAATGGGTTCGTTTTCTAAATAGTAACTTCCACTTCTCCGTTTGGTTGCCCGGAAAACTATAAGAAATTCAAGGGCTTTTTTAATTAATTATGTTTTGGATTTTTGATTTTTTGAACTTTACAGTTATTTTGCAGCATATCAACAACGACAGAAACATGTAGAGAAAGAGATAGAGACAGAGACGAAATAAAAAATGGGGTCGAGAGCGAGAGCAGCCGGGGCATTATCAAACCTCATTTGGACCCTCCAGAAAGAAAACCACCTGAAGCACGCAATCCAACAGTCACTCCAATCTCCCAGACGCGCATTCTCTCTTTATGATCAGATCAATCTCATCGACAACGTCCCTGACCACCAGCTTCGCTTTCAGCGGTACCTGCCTACTCCTTAATTAATTTTGTTTATTAATTTCACTTTAAGCACTAATTATTACAATTCTTCCATTTTTGCTGGTGAAGGTACAGAGAATGGTGTGGACTATGAATGAAGCTTGCTTTGTGTTGGAAATATGTTAATGTCTTGGGCTCCTATCGAAATCTCTGATAGGTATTTGCTCTGCACTTTTTTCTCCTTTCATTTTTTCAAATGTATACACGAAAACTTTGGGATGTCAATGATAACATGTCTGTATAATTGTACCAACAGTGTACCACTATGTTATTTCGATGCATTTTCTACAAATTTAGGATTTAGATAGAGTAATGATTGAGATAAGGGTAGGATGTGGCCGATATGAACTCAATCCACTTCTTGGCTTCGTAACGTGGATGTTGAATGCATGCACTTTTTTAATTTTAAATGCAAACAAAATCAAACCTTTTATTTGCTTTTGTTTGTTTTGCTTGCTTCTGTTTTCAAATTTATTTTTATATAATTTTTGTTTTCGGATTAATTACATGCTTAGAGTTTAGTAGATTTAGATTAAATTTTAGTTGAACATATTGTGTAGTTGCGAATCTTGATCTAATAGATAGGATTGTGTAAAGAATTCGTGGATTTATCTCATCTAAAATTATTTATATTTTTAGGATTTTAAATTGTTTTATGATGCCAAGTTTGGTAGAAAGAAAACGCCGGAGCCGCAGCAGAACGGGCAGTCCACTGATGGAGCTATGAGTAATGGGAGTAGTAATTACCGCGTGACAACAAATGGGAATATGTGAAGAGAAAACTGACTTGGTCATGTATGAGCAATTTCAAAACCAGGTTGTGGATTTGATCTTATCATATGCTGTATTGCATTTGACTCATTGCATGGACTTTGTAGAGTTGGATTCATTTGTTCTTCGATTTTATGTGTTTTTTAGGGTAGGAGCTTGGCAACTCACTCAAATGGAGTCTTATCTGATCGGCATGAGGAGATACAATGATTTTGTTTTCATTACATTTTTACGACATTTTTACGCGTGACGTATTAAATTTTATTGAATAATGCTTCTTTTAAGAACCGACATTTTTTTTGTGGACTCCCCATCCAGAAGTCTCTTTTACCTACTTTTGAATTGGCAGAAATACGTGCGTTAGGGCCTTAGGGGAGAGTTTATGCATGTGATATATACATGAATGACTTCACAGGATGTAATACAAGTTTCTGTTATTCCATATATTTTTTTCCTCATGTTACCTTTTCTTTTATATAAATGATTGTGTTCTTTTTTATTGGTTTATGTAGGAATACCAAAAAATTTAAGGAAAACTAATGAAAATGACTTGAAAACTTTTAGTTTTAACAATAAGGACAACATAAAAGGTAAAGTGAATAGTGTCAGGTTTGACTTTTTAGTGTAAAAATGTGGTTTTTTTTTAAAGTGAATAGTACCGCGAGTTTTTCGTTAAAACTTCCAAAAATTTAAAGTGAACTTTAACAAATCAGGTATAGAGGGAAATGATAGGAGATATATATTAGAGGTTGTCACCTGCCTGCACTACAACCCTTTATTGATTTGAAATTTCAGAGTTTTTCTATTCAACCTTTCAATTTTTATTTTGTTTATATTAATATGATTCATTTATCTTCACAAAAACAAAAGAAAATTGTTCAATGTGATCTTTTCTCCAACAATTTCTCCATTTTCAAAAACTGTCTACTATGCATTACTCATCTTTTCTGGAATACGAGTCATTTACATCGTGCATTCCTATATGCATTTTTTTCGTTTCTTCTTTTTAAACTCTTTGAGAATGAGTTTGTTGAGATTAATAGTTTTTATTCCAACAGAGATACCCCAACCGGGTGAA
This sequence comes from Cotoneaster glaucophyllus, assembly GCA_036320875.1. Taxonomy (NCBI): domain Eukaryota; kingdom Viridiplantae; phylum Streptophyta; class Magnoliopsida; order Rosales; family Rosaceae; genus Cotoneaster; species Cotoneaster glaucophyllus. The sequence continues at coordinate 5,655,305 of CM070073.1, read as the reverse complement.
AAAATAGAAATACGTATGCTAAGTGGGTCATTTATAGGTGATGCCACCTTCACTTTTTGTTGCATTTCTTTCGGAGTTCCTGAACCGATATTTCATGAAAACAAAATAATTTGATGTAAGGTCCTCACATGCACAATTCACAAATCACAATGTGATGTAAACAATTTCTTACTAAATAATAACAATGTTAAACAAGATGTAAAAAAGGACATTTTGCACTCACATGAGAAAAATATGATGTAAAGGTCCTCACATTCACATTCAGATTAAAAGGGCACATAGCGCCCGTGATTAAAAAGAAAGCCTCACGCCTGCACGTGAACTCGTGCGGAAAGGCTAGTAAATTATAATTCTCCTGTCTTTTCTTTTCCTCTCTTATATAAATACAAGCTTTCCAAAGCTTGGAGACGAGTACTAGACTTTGAATGCTTTTTATGATGACACTGCTGACTGAAACTCACCTTCAAGGCTTCAACGAGTGTATATCCTCTTCTTGCTAAGATTATATTGAAATGAATAACTTTTTAAATTTAAGGTATAATAAAAGTAACGAAGAATGATTTTTCCTATTGAGAGGATTTGGAGATTAGACATGAAGGAATGTTTTTTTCTTTCTAATTGCACTAATTTAGGGAAATTGGAATTAATGGACCATTTTTCTTCATATTTGTGGAGACATAAATTGACCACATTTCATAAGAGAAGGACACGCGGATAGTATGTTCAACGTGACGGCTTTGCCGTTGAGTAGACCACATAATTATCTTAAGGGAAAAGACGTAGTCTGCCCTAAAGTAATTGGACTTTTATGCCACTAACAGACCATGAGCTCTTTGGGCTGCCCAAAATACATACTGTCACCGGGCCATACCTGGCGCAGTGGTGGCAGGGCACTGACTCTCCGGAGTCTCCCCTTGTATGTTTAGTGCACCCCTGCACTCGTACAAATAGGGACCTTTAGAATTGCTAGCTACCAGGACTAAGGAATTTGGCATGCATCATCAAGAACTGCCTAGTATGCTCTGCAACCTCACCTCATCGCTGCCTGGTAGGGTTTCTTTCCTATAAATAGCCAAGTCACTTAGAATTCTCTCAAATACCCCCCCCCCCCCCCCCCCCCCCCCCCCAAACCCCCTCCCTCCTTTTTCAAGGTGTTTACCAATTAGGCTAATGGTGTTTAATCTCTTGTAGGTGAAATTTCTTCAAATCAACTGTGTACGAAATTTGCATACACAATAACTAATTTATCTTCTACTTGCAAGTTGGACACAAAATTTTCCTTCAACATACTTTAAAAACAATAATTTATTAATCCCAATCCAAGTCTCTAAACCAAACGAGTCCGGAGAGAAAGGGTGGTTTTGAAGGCAAAGTTACTGAGGGGCAATGAGCATTACACTTGTTCAAGGTCTGCTCCAGAGTAGTTGCCAAACCAACTAAATATGCTAATCATCCACTCTACTTTTATAATTCTACTCCCACCTTCCTACTTTATTCCTTTCAGTAGTGCACCATTTGGGACCGTTGTCACTGGCATTGGTGCCAGTAATAGATAGACGACATGGAAGCAATTGGCTCAAAACAACAGTATTTCAAAATCTTGAGTTTTGTTTTGTTTATGATCTCTTATTCTTCAATCTCCTTCAATTTGCTTCTAAATACACCTTCACAGTACTCTTTCCATGATGAAGGAGGAATTAATTAATGGAGATTTAAAGAATGGTTCATGAGTACTAACATACTTGATATGGTTATTACTTGTCAGACCGTAATTGCCAGAATTTCATATTCTAAAAAAGGAGGCAAGTAATGTCCTTTTATATTTAACAAAATGATGAAATTTAAATATTGAACCCAAAAATTTCTAGCATCCCCTAAAAACCCTACAATGCCAACACCAAAATGCCAAATTCCAAACCAAAGTTTGCTAAATAGTCCTTAGAACTCTGCACTTCACGACATCCCAGTTATAATCTGTAGGCCCTTCTCAAATGTGGCATCTAATCTACAAGAAGGGGGATTCAGATTTGAGTGTGGTGGGCAAACCAGCACGGTTAATAAAAAATACGTCATTCACAAACTTGAGACATCTCATGACTTATAAGTGAAGAATGATCGTAATACTAATTGGTAAGCAATTGGTTTTATCAAACCGTTTAAGATCTCATGATGAAGGCCCATCCTCCTCCATCAATCAACACTCTCTCTAATCTCTATCAAATTTAAGAAGTGTACTTAATTGTCATCAAGCACAAATCTGCCTTTGGAGTACATGTCCCCATCATGCACGTAGCTTTCTTCAAATTTTCTTTACTTAAGATCAGAATAACGAATATATATAGTTTAATTGGCAATCATTTCTGCTAAGTACTCTTTATCGTCACATCGATTAAACTTGTTACATTAATCAGATAAGCATTCTTGCCTGCCATGTTGAAAGATGTCAAATCCTTGCTGCTTGCTTCAATCACAAATTATATATGTTTACATCAAACCCCGCCAAAAGCACAAACATTAATCTGAAGATTAACAAAACAACACACAAACACACACAAAACACAAGATTTAAATGATTCAACTTATAGTTATAGCCAATCTTTACGTTTCTTTTTTCTTTGAATAACTAGTACGTACTAAAGCATCTTAATTTTTTGTTAAGGATAATGAATTTGATAAAGTTTTATACCCCGAGTTAATAATATTTACGTCTGGATTGCATTCGATCATTGGTAGTGAAGAACTGGAATTTTGTAGAAAGTGTAGATTTCAACTCTCTCTTATAGCTATCGTAATCGTAGCCTACCGTGTATAGTACAAGACTTGGTTTCCGTAGAAGTACGTGAGTGTATTTTAGCCGATCCACATTCGTTTTGCAAAAGATGTTTGCTTTTTACACCAGGAATTGATGTTTCCTATATATCATCCGTTTTCCAGACTAGGGATGGGCAACGGTTGTGGCGGACGGGTAACCGCGGTTATTTATCCATAACCGTTTATTCTCATACCCGCATAACCGTTTACTCGTTGGGTAATTGCCTAAACGGTTATACCCATACCCATAACCGTTTATAAACGGTTAACCATACCCATAACCGCGTACCCATTTAACTGTAACCGTTTAATACCCGTTTACCCATTTATCATTTTTTAACCCGTTTATCCTTTCTTTTTTAAACATTTACTCATTTTTCACCCGTCTACGTGTTTTTTTAACAACTTGAAAATTAAAAAAAAGTAAAATTTGTCATAATTTTCTTTTTCTAACAATTAAACACCGTTATAGGTACATTCATCATACGTTTCCTCATTTTAATTTTTTAAGTCCTTATACCATTCCAATAATTGAAATAATAGTTTACGGACGATATTTTTAACTGTTAACAATGAAGGTAATATAAAATTGGCTAGGTATTCTTGGGTTACGAAAACTGTTGAAAGACAGTATTCTTTTATTATTTAACTCGGAATGTAAAGTATTAACATAATATATATAATGGACCATGAAATCATGCACTATAGTCAATAACATTGATCTAAGTTTTGTCCGATAGGGAATATGGTTTGTGTTAATTTTACATATATAAAATAAATGGCTAAACGGTTACCCGTTTATAACCGCGGTTAATACCCATAACCGCCCATTTAAATTTCGCGGGTAAACGGTTATACCCATAACCGTTTACTTATCTAAACGGTTACCCATAACCGTAACCGTTTAATTTAAACGGGCGGGTAACCGCGGTTACCCATAACCAATGAGTATTTGCCCATCCCTATTCCAGACGTTCTTATGCATGAAGTCGTTTGCTTTTACTAGCAGCACAGAGAAAAATTTATAACACGTGCAAGTGATTATCAAATATTCATTTGAAAATGCATTTTGAAGCACATGAATGTGCAGGCATATTATGTGTTTCTCTGTAAAGCGTTTTCAATTGTTTCTATATCGAAGTATTTTGTCTATCTGTATAAAAAAAAAACAGGGTTGTAAGCGAGGGTGCCATATAGAATATCATTGTGCTCATGTTTCACTTTTAAATTTGTTTCGAGTTCGAGTTAACTAGGTTTGATTTTTATGGCTGAAATTCAGTGGGGAGGTGAAATATAAAATAACAGTTTTAGCTGGAAATATTTTCGACCATGTCGTCAAAAGCACTTTTAATTAAGCATACTATGATCAACATTGGCGGCAATACTCCATGATTTATTAACCAAAACTTCATTAACTTTAAGGGGAATTTATATTTGGGTCGAAAAATTTATCATTTTTGGGTTGTGCTTAATGAGTGGGTTCTTGCTGTGATATACCATAATCATCTTTGAGATGGGATGCACGTGTATCCAATTATTATCATACAATCAAAAATCGTAAACAAAACCCACCTGTCTTTAGTCAAAGAATCCCACTCCAAAAATGTTTGATTTTTGATCTGCAAAGTAAACAAAAAAAGGGAGAAGAAAAATGCATGACCCAGCTCCCCTAAGAAATTGAATAATCTATTGTAAAAGGAAAAAGACTATATATATAATGATCGGAAAAGGAGCTTTTTGAATGGAAAGAAAGAAGCCAAATAACCTTTTGCATGGTCTCCAAGAAACCATCATTGAAATCTTGAGGCTTTTAAGATGAATGTCCTTCAAAAAATAGATGATCATATCCGTGCATGCCAGCAAAACTGAGCTGGGTTTTTTGATCTCCTAAAAAATGTCAGCTAGTTTAAACTTATATGTTTAGATTGATCTTTTAGTGGAATCTTCGAACTATTTTAGCCCTTGTGATCATGAGTAGTTCTGCTGCTGATAGATTATCAGCTGTACAAATCAAAGAAAAGGATTTTTGTATCATGCACTTTCATCATTGCTATAAGAGCAAATAGAGCTAATAGAAGGAATAAGAAATTGATGGATATCATTAACAGTAGTCTTTATTAAGAATGAGGATCCTCTTTGTGAGGATCATAAGGATCTTCACAGCGTGTTCGTTTATCGTATATCGTACGGTCAATTTTCGTCATATATTGTTTGTATTTAATTTTAAATAATTTTTTTAAAAATGATTTCTGACCGCACAATGTATGATGAACGGACACGATGTAAATATCTCCGAGATCCTCACAAATAATATCCGGAGAGGATCCTCATTCCTTTATTAATTAAGCATCATAATTGCTACCTCGAAGGGAAAGTAGGTCAGAAGAAAGATTGCTGCATGGTGGCCTGGTCGGAAACAGCTCCATCAGTGTTAACACTCTTCGATCACATAGAGATATCAAACGATAACCTTAAAGAACAAATAAACTGAAATCCACAAGAAAATATCAATGTTTATTAATTGATAATATGAAAGATAACAAACCCTAGCTAGCACCCTAAAAGTTATTTATATAATGTCTGTTATCCTTAAGACTTTCTTGGAGTACTAATGGGAAACAAATTAAACATATACCAAGGTATACCGAAAATACTCTAAAATCTTAAAATCTCGTTTTGAGCTAGAAAACCACCAAAATGCCTATACGGCAAGGCTAGCTCTAGGTCTTGTTTGTGTCATTGTTCTCTTCGAAACGGAATATCACATGCCTAAATCAGACACTGAAGTCCAAATCTACAATGTTTGGATCTTGTTGTCAGATTTAAGCCTTTCAATTTGATCTTTGATCCATTCCGCCATCTGATCTATATCGTTTACATATAAGATATTAAGTTGAACAAAGCTTCAAGTAGGAGCCAAAAAGCACGTTGAAGAAATAACATATTGAAAGATTTAAGAGCTATCTATCCTTTTTTTTAAAGGGTACTAGTTGGTGGCTTCACCACAACAGTCTACCTTATATGGGCCAAAAAAATTCACAGAGGCATTTCAGCCTCCCCTTTAACACCATGTCAAACATACCATTAAACATTGTTAGCAAAAAAAAAAAAAAAAACATACCATTAAACATTTGAGTTATAATACTAACAATTAATTAACACCTTATATTACAAAATACAACAAAAGGTGGTAATTAATTCATTAACACGTACATTACGTTATAAGAAACCCAAGAAAAAATTAAGTGAAAAAAGAATAAGTTAAAAGATGCTGAAAACAGGAACAAAAATCCTTGAGGGAGAAATCAAAAAGGTGAAGAAACTTTTAGGCCAGGAACGCAAGGACGACTTATCCTCAGAATAGAGTCTAGGGTTTTATATAGATCATTCGCGCATGGTCTAGCCGTGGGGTCACCAGCAGTGCAGTGAAGAGCTAGGTTCATGGTTTCCACAATCTCGTTCTGATTGCTCGACACGTGTTCTCCGATCATCGAGTCGGTCCAGTGATCAAGATGGCAGTCTGAGTAGCAGTACCGTGCCCATTCGACGACGCTCTGGTGCGCGCCAAATTCAGTGTCGGTGGGGCCTTTTCCGGTCAGCAATTCGATCAAGACGAGCCCAAACCCATATATGTCACTCTTCTCTGTAATGACTTTGCTTTCTTTAGCTTCTACAAAATGAAGCTTTAAAATTTATGATACAGCATTTCTATACTCATAAATTGTTTGCATGCACAAAGAAGATGCGACCGTGTTTTATTTGTTTAAAGTTCAGATATTCTAAACGTTAATTCTTCATTCATAACAAATCAGATACTGGCACGTATATATATATATATATCTATATATATCAGTCAAGTACGTACGTACCCGGAGCAAAGTATGCAGAAGCAATGAATCCCTTGGAGTCCGTCCGAACTTGTGCGGACAGACTCAATCGAATATGAGGCTCATCTTTTGCGTCCACAATCACTTTCTCTGGTGACATACAACCAGCTACAAGGCTCGGCGAGCAACAACAATGCAAGAAACGTAGAGCTTTCGCAATCCCAACGGCAATTTTCCGGCGCTGATCCCAACTCAAACCTCTCATAACTTGAGTCAACACTTTCCCTTCACAATACTCATAAAGCACATACGCATCGTTTTCGGAATGACATATTCCGATCAGTTTGATCACATTGGGGTGCCTAAGCTTCCCAAGTTCAACCATCTGTGACCAAAAGCTTGGTGGAAGTGATTTCACAGAATCCTCTTTTACCACGAATTGCATTCCGTTGGAAACCGATTCTCCTTTATATGAAATCCCGGTCTTACCCTTTGCAATGATATTGCCTTCTTTGGCTGCCGATAAAATGTCATGAATCGTAACCGATCTTGAAAACTTTGATTCGAAAAACTGCAGCTCCCAAATCCTTTCTTTGATCTCCACTGATTTAACCTCCAATTCCTTTCTCCTCCTCAATAACACAAACAAATAACTAGCAACTCCAAAAGCCAATAATGCAACAAGAAAACACGTGACAATAAACCACCAAGTAGGGTTTCTCTTAACGCTCTTACACGGCGGTAGAGCACTCATAGTGTCACCGCCACCACAGAGGTTGTTGCCGTCCACTGCGCTGGCATCTATGGCCAGAAACACTGCTGTGGGCGGCAATATGCCGTGGAGTTTGTTGTGGGAAATGTTGACTTGAACAAGCGACACTCTAGCGCCCAAATTCTGCGGAACCTCGCCCGATATTTGGTTTTCGGACAAATCTAGGTCCCCAAGAACCGGCATATCAGAGAGGCTAGTGGGAATCGTGCCGGTGAGGCGGTTGTGGCTGAGGTCGAGGCTAACGAGTTTTTTGCATGAAGACAATTGTTGAGGGATGGGACCAGAGAGCTCATTGTGAGAAAGCTTCAATTGCATTAGCTCCGGAAAGTTCCCGAAACTCGGCAAGATACTTCCTGAGAACCAATTTTCGGACAAGTCCAAGTTCTCCAGCTTTTGGCTCCCGAAAGTTTCCGGTAACTTCCCGAAAAATCGATTTCTCGCCATATTTAGCATTTGAAGAGATGGCATGTCCCACTTTCTGTCGTCGATTCTTCCAGAGAGATTGTTGCCCGAGATATCCAGGAAATAGACAAGTGGGAGTTTGGTGAACTCTGCCGATAATTCACCTGAAAGCCGGTTGTTCTGGAGTCTGACTCTACTCAAGCTCTTGCAAGAAGACAAGCTTCGCGGGATTGCGCCTTCGAGTGAATTCGAGAAGAGGATGAGCTTAAAAAGTCGGCCCGAGTCGCATAGCGTATCGGGTATTTTCCCGGTAAGGTTGTTTGAGGAAAGGTCTAAGACAGTGAGGCTGTTTTGATTTCCAAGACGTTTCGGGATTTCGCCCGAGAACTTGTTTGACCATAACTGAAGGACTTGAAGTCTTGGCAGAGAAGCCAGAGCTTTGGGAATTTTTCCCGTGAAGTTGTTTGAAAAAAGATGGAGGATTTCCACGTTTTGGAGGTTGAAAACACATTCGGGAATCTCTCCTGAAAGAAAATTGTCACTAAGGTCGAGAGAAACGAGTTTCTCGAGGCTGAATAAGGATTGTGGAACTGGACCTGTGAGTTTGTTTCCGTAGAGGAAAAGGTACCGAAGATTAGTAAGGTTGCTGATTGTGAATGGGATTTCGCCGGTGAGGTTGTTGTAAACAAGGTTGAGATGATTTAACAGAAAAAGGTTACCAATTTGTTCTGGGATACTGCCGGAGAGATTGTTGTAGCCCAAGTAGATCCACTTCAAGTTCTTCATTTGGAATAATTGTGTTGGAATTTTTCCAACAAGTTGGTTTGATGCCAAAGTCAAGTACTCCAAGCTAGACATGTTTGATATGGAGCTAGGGATGTTTCCCACCAACATATTTCCTCCAAGGTCAAGAAACTTCAAGGTAGAAAGCAATCCGACGTTGTTTGGGATTATGCCTGAAATCATGTTGTTGGACAAGTCTAGTACCTCAAGGGTTGTGAGTGAGCCTTGTGGAAGTGTGCTGGTTAAGATGTTGTTGCTGAAATTGAGACGGCGAAGGGAATTGGACCCGCTGATGAACATGTCTTTGGGGAGTTGGCCGGATAGCTGATTGTTGGCGAGGTCGATGGTTTCGATGTGGGACAAGTGGAAGATGGAGGATGATAACTTGCCGGAGATGTTTCTTCCGGTGAGCTCGATGGCTTTGATGTTGTTATTGTCGTTGCATGTGATGCCATGCCAATTGCATAAAGTGTTGGGTGAAGTGTTCCAGTTTGAGAGGTAGTGTGAAGGGTCGTTAACAGAAGCTTTGAAGGATAAGAGAAGCTGAAGTTCCTCACTACCATCCAAAGCACAAGTATGAATTGAGAAGAAGAATAAGAACACGAGCATGCACCATAGGAGACATGTTTGATAAGGTTGTCTCTTTTCCATCTTGATCATCATCAGCTCAAATTTATTAATATCCACCTGAAACAGCACTGAAATTAGAGAGAATAGTATTATTTAAAGTCATATCATAACTGCTAATGTACGTGTGTTCATTCGAAATTAAACAACACGTAATTAAATCATAATTATTATCTAAGGGAAACAAAATTGAAGGAATATAAAAATAGATAAATAAATCTCTGGTAAAATGACTACGACGTACCTATTAGTAATTAGGGTTTCTGTATGAAGATGATGAAGAAATGTGTATTGATTAGAAGAGAAAGCAGAAAGGATTGGAGAAAGGGTTGGAATTGAAACTATTTGATGAAGAGAGTTTAGTGAGGGAGAGTGGGATGTTGGACTGTTATAAATAGATAGAGGGATTAAAAGATGAGGAAAGTGGGCAAGAAAGTTGGAGATAATTACGACTGGGAACCTTGACTTTCTTTAGAAATGATGGTTTGAACACCAAGGGTTGAAGGGGAAACAGGAACAGATGTTGGAAAAAAGACACTGATTTTGTCGGGTTACTAAAAAGCTCTTTTGACTGACTGGCATGGATTTGTAACCGTTGAGACCTTCCAAACTTTTTTGAGTAATGTTATTCATACCATCTTTTTGTACTATATTTTCATATCATTTTAGGTGGCGTTTGATGTGGACAACCACATCATTTGAATTAATCAGATTTTTAAATTTAGTTCATTATTTAATAAACTAATAATTAAGAAAAACTAGTTAATTAAATGATGATTGTGGCATACTAGGAGTATTTCTCATTCATTTCCTTGGGTTTTGCAAATTTTTCAAATGATGTGGTTGTCCACATCAGATGCCACTTAAGATGGTATAGAAATGTGGTATAAAAACATGGTATGAATAGCATTACTCAACTTTTTTATGCCTTCACCTCCTTAACTTTTTTTTTTTCTCAGAACTTTTAAAGAGGTTTACAAATTCATTGTTGCTTACAAATTAAGAAGAGAGCTTCCATAATAAAATTAATGATGAATAAAATTAACATTGATAGAGGAAAACTCTCACTTACAAACTCGGGCTTTAGAGGAGAGATAGGTGCTAGTAATAATCGCAAAGGCAACATGGTGTGTTGTAGAATAACTTTTCATAGTCTAAATCAAAATTGAAGATCAATAATCGTAATTAAGAGTAAATTTGGGAGTATAATTGCAAGATTTGTTTGGAATAATGATTTTCACACACAACTTTTCTTCCTATGCATACCGCCATTTATTTTTGGCATTTAAAACCAAATCAAAGAGAATTAAATGACAAAAGTAAACATAAATTTGTAGATCTAAAGTATCATTCAAAATTTTAAAAGTTGACAACGGTACATCCATTCAGATCTCATCACGAAAGCAAATATCTTGTTTGCAACCTAAGAACAATAAATGTTCAAACCCATGCAACAGCTTGGTTGGAGTTTCACCAATCATTGTTGCAATATCTACACCTACTTGTGTGGTCATTGATTGGTTTGTATCTAATTGACTACTTTGTCAGACAAAATTATGACAAATTAATAAGTCAAAATTATTCTTCAATCTCACTTTAGTGTGTGTGTGTATACAATTTATAGAACAAATGAAACTGGGTATTTTTTAAGGAAAACTAATGAAAAGTCCAAAAAAACTTCCTTTTTAACGAAAAGTCCTTTTTAAAGGTATAGTGAATAGTGTCAGTTAAAGGTAAAAAAGTGGTTTTTCGTTAAAAGTAAACAGTACCGGGACCTTTTCATTAAACCTCCCTATTTTTTAAGGTAATTATAGCGCATAAGCAAGGGTAACTTGGTAGGTATAGCTAGTTGTGAAGAAAGTTGAGGTTTCACCATAAAACCAATTGACAATATGGAGAGTAGTTCAACCTCTTATAAGATGTTCATGGTTTGGTCCCTCACCAATGTGGGACTTTACCCTCACATTCTCACGCCCTTTGGTGAGGTGGTGCACATGTAGCCGTTGTGCTTCACACATGAGACATGTGAGCCAAGCTGCTCAGGTACCATGAAGAAAGTTAAGATTCCACCATAAAATCAATTAGTAATATGGGGAAGAGTCCAACTTTTTATAAACTTTTGCAAGGTTTCTCCTTTTACCAATATGAGACTCTTTTATCTTTACATTTTAAATTTGATCATGATGAAACTGCTTCCCCCTGCGTGTAAAAAGCAATATTCTTGTACCCTTTTTGCTTGGACTCTATAGCTTTTTTATTATTATCTAGGATTCTCTCCTTCTAATGAGCAGAGAGAGAAAAAAAAAGGAAAGGAAACTTTTAGAAAGAATAGCGTCTGAGATGAAAGAGTATGGTACAAACATATACAAGGAGTTACAAGTGAAGTGGGGCGGCCTTTTACGTTACATACACTTAGTGGCAGTGCTCGTGCGCACACTTTCCTTGTTCTCCGTTGCCTCTCTCTCTAGTCTCTACAGTGAGGAGAGGGAGGAACTCCTCAAAGTCTCTATCCCGAAGGAATATACAGTGTCTGGTCTTTGTCATAACCGGCATGCTTTGCTCACCTCCGTTTTCAAGGGCTCTACATGAAAAGGAGAAAGTAAAAATAAAAAGGTCCGAGTAAAAAACAAAAGTTGATAGCAACCAAAGAGAAATGGATTAGGTACATGTACATTACGAGTTGACAAATTGTATTCATCTACGTGTCTTATTTTCCAACTATATATCTTCTTATCCTAATTTTGTAACCCTAGGTGATCGAGCTTTTCTTTTTATATTGGTTGGATCGAATCCTTATAACCTCAGTCTTCTGAAAACACTATGCAGTCGTGTTTCTTTCACTACGTTTCTCATATGAAAAGGCCATTAGGAATAGGGTATACAAAAATATACTACTTCTAGTTTGTATGACAGTTTGACACAAACACCAGTTTAGCAGGCAAAAATTGTAAGTGCGCTCGGCAGCTAGAGAGTGACAAGCAGAGAAAGAACATTTGCTTCTAACACTTCTTTATTTGCACCAATACGAAGTGGAAATTGAAAAGAAGCAGTATAGCAATAAGATATGCGCAATCAACAGGCTCTAGATTAATTAACTTTTTTACTTAATTAATTTCCTCTCATATATATCCACTACTTGGACTTTTGGAGTTTGATGTGACCATGTGGATACAACATTATAATCGAATGTGTTTATTTTGATTATGTATTCAGTTCAAAATCCTCTTTGGGGATACTAATATTGAAAAAGTTTAATTGTGCCAATATGCTTCATTTTGTACTTATACTAGTAAATGTGTTGCACTTTTCATTAAATATACCTTTTATAATCACTATATATATATATATATATATATATGTATATATTTTAGAAATGCTAAGGTGACTCTTTTGCTCTTTTTCTCTCTGCTTTCTGTTATGTTTAGCTTTTCCTCCTTGTATTGCTGTTTGGCTTTTGGGCTCTGCCCTTTATGATTGGATCTTGTTTGTCCAAAAAAAAAAAATGCTAAGGTGACTATCTCAAAAGTGAGAATCTTTTTAGACTCTATATCACCTCATAGTTTAACGTCAATCCCCGCGCCAATATTAAAAAATATTGTGCCAAAAACATGGAGTGGTAGAGGGTCCATAATAAGTCCCATTTTTTAGAGAGTCCTCTTAGCATTTCTCTTTTTTAATTTTTTTATTTAAGATAATGCTTCTCTCCTTCCTACTTAGGAAAGTCCTTATTTCTCCTAATGTAACATTACTACAACATACAAACATCATAATTGAAACTTATCATCATCTATAAAGATTTCAATATGGAGGACTTTCTTCTTTATTAGAAATGGTATAAGTATTAATTTGATCATTGAGATGTATGCATGACGTGGAGCCGACCCATTTCCCTTGAGTAAGGGTCTCAATAATCTGTTTGAAATTTGTAGGGCTTCATGTTCTTAATTAGTGACCTAGTTCATTCACTTAGACAGAACTTTAATTATATTTACTTTGCTTTGTTTAATTTAATGACTATTATTAACAGCTTTAGTTTGCACTTTGCTGTGTGTTCTTTCTTTGTGAAACAATAGATATCCATGTATTATGGACTGCAAATGTCGGGCGGAAGGGTCCACTACCATTTTGACTCACATCACGGGGGTTACAGAACCATTAATTTAGTCAAATTGAGCCACACGGAAAGAAAAAAAAAAAAAGGACCTAGCTGCTGTCTAATATGCACCAAATATGTTCGATAATAACGTATTATAATTGCGTTGTGTTTGACACTCAGTTAATGATTGATTTATTGTATGTATATAAAATTTATTGAATTTGTTTTGTGTCTTTGATAATCATTTGTACTTTTTTTTTCATCTAAAAGTTATTTTTGTAAGCTTTCAAATTTTAACTTGATTCCAATTCGGCAATTTTTGTTTTTAGGAATTGTTATTAGCACTCCAAAAATCTAATTTGACACTTCAAACTTTCTATAATTAGAAAGAAAAATACACTTATGAGGAGTGTAAAATGAAATTTTTGGAGTGCTAATAACAATTTTTTTTTTAACATAATATGTTGCACTGCAAAGATTGCGAATTGAACAAAAATCTGACGATTGCTTTAGCATAATGTCGTATTGTCACATTATGGACCCGCCAAGTTTCAATTGGGAGATCGTGAGGCAAAGTTATAAGACTAAAAAGTCAAGATTTCACATGCAACATGCAATTCTGTTTTTTGTTTTCTTTTCTGTTTTAAATAATGTGTTCCATGATGTATTCAAGCTTTGAAAGTTGGATGGGATTGCACGTGTGAAACTCACGAGCTATATGAGATTTTGCACTAACTATGAACTATGGGTAGAGATTGTATATATTTAGGTTAAAATGTACAGGGTTTTTTTTTATATATAGTTTGATTTACATGGGACCATTTTGCAATTATTGCACTCAGCGGGCGAACGTGTACCCCATATGTTTTAGCTTGAATAATTGATCTTTGTTTTGCCTTCTTTCCTTTCACTTTTCTTTTTTGTCCTGAACTGCACATCCTAATTTATGGCTGCCAAGTTAAAGACGACGATGATACTTGGAGTTTGCCCGGCTCATGCTTCAGCCCATTACCACTTTGGGCTAAGATTGTTGCTTGGATTTGCATTTTGATTCCTGTTGCCGGAGAATACTTTGTACTCTTATATGGTATTTTATGTGTGGCGATATTCAAACTAAACACGTGATAATTAATGTGATTGTTTGGGTGTTCATACATGGATTAACCTGCTATAATATCATAGATGAAGTTGAGTTCTATATATACACCATGAAATCAATTGACAATAAAAGGAGTTCACCATTTACGTAATTGAGTTAGGTTTAGCTATTAGTTCAATTTGTGTTTTGTTGATTCAGTTAGTAGTTGATGTGGCTGGTTTGTCATAGATAAGCCTGTTGTGTTAAACAGCTCAACTACTCCACAGTCTGCTCCCTTTGTCAATGAATGAAAACTTGAAGCAGTTCAGTTACATTTTACAGCCTCTTGATCGATTTCTCATCTCTCTGAATTTGCTCTTTGTCAGACCAAATAAATTGAAATAGATGGATTGAATACTCACGATTATACAAAAAATATATGTATGTATATGTGTCTATATATATATATATATATGTGTATATATTGAAGTCCGACCAAGTAGTGTACTCATCATGCCAAATTGCCAATAGTTACATATATTGCTTGAAATCAATTCTTGGACCGCAGCTGTTTCTTCGACCAAGCATTGGCATGTTTTTGTTTGGATTTCTACTCTCAGAGCTTCTTTTTGCTATGTCCCTCAGGGCAGAGGTCAATGAGAGCTTAGGGTTGAGCCTAGTGCTCTTGTACTTCTGGCAAAAGTCCCTGTGAGAGCTCACGACTTCTTGCATGGCAGTGCCATTTGGTGCCCTCGTCATATTATCTTTGACAGCTACTGAACAGAGCCCACAAACCCATTTACCTGAAAAGGAGCCCTCAACTTCGTTGATATAGCCTTGTGTGCACTCCTCCTTCAGCCCACAGCAATCACACTCTGCGTGCTTCACTTCATCAATTGTAGCAAGCATAAAATCGTTGCTACTAAATTCCAACTCCTTATACTTGTTTATTTCAACTGAAACATCGGAGAATGCCTTCCGAAGCCTTTGCTCGGTCTGCGGCTGTATGTATGCATGCATATTTACGCGAACGCATGCGTGGACATGAAAGAGAGAGATTAGCTCAATGATATAATACACCATTTGGATAGATAAAATTAACACATTTATGACACAATTTGATAGAGAAAGGCCTATTATTTGTACTTGTATTAGATAATGTGTTCATTAAACATATCAATTTTGTGTGTTTGAATAACAACACCCTTGAGGTAAAAAGTTAAAAGAAAGCAATATATTGTATGATTATAGTTAAAGACAACATTACCATGTCAACTGCTCAGAGACTTGGTGATATGATCGTGTATTTGTTGAGAAGTAATAGTTTGCTATATTGAACTGAAGTACAAGATCGATACATATCACTTGGGTATTTATACGAAATGAGGGTGTGTGGGTTGGGTTTTCTTGTGTATTGGCAGTCGTTTCAAAGGTTGAATGCGATAAGTAATATATTTTAAAGTTGATGTGGGTATACATAAGCTTCGAGAAGTTTTCGTCAGTTGCACGCTGAAAGGCCACTTTACAGACTAAAGTATCAGTGCATTCTACATATTAGTGTTGCTTTTTCATGCCAATGTTGTGCAAATTGCACGCATTGTTATCAAAGTATTAATTTATAAGTGCAACATGCACCACTTGTTAATTGGCTAGCTAGGGCTCGTGTTGCACTTTGTTCAGTCGGCGGCCGGAGTTCTTGCATGGATGCATGTAAAATACAATCATAAGCTTAACTGATATTATGTGTACTGTAATTAATTGCTTGTAGTCAAGTTTCCACTCGCAAGGAATTGAAGAGCCATGCACATCTTTGGGAATTCCATAATTTTGTACGTGGTCTTTATGGAGCTAGTTAATTTGGGTTTTCAATGGTTTATTTTCATATTGTGCATCGACCAAAACTTGTTATATGAATATCTATTTGTGTGATCGCGTGTCACACTGGTACGTGATCAACAATTAAGTTATATGATAATTTTTCTATTTATTTATTACTATATGCTATACATAAGGCTATAAATATTAATATTATCGTTTATTTATATTATAAAACTTAAATTAATAATATCACACAATAATGTCACATTCATGTTGAAATTTATATACGTTTCTTAAAAACCCACAAAAGAAGTGATTGGGTCTTTTAAAATGACCAAGTGCACGGGTGGATAAACCAAAAAGAAGAGGAAAATGCATGCAAAAACCATGGATGATAAACCATAGGACGGTCCCGCTCCATCTTACACTGCCAACAAAACTATCTAGCTAGCTAACAAAGACGTGGAGAATGGCCCATAGGTGGAAAGAGATTAATGCTTGATAAAATCTTTAGTTGTGGGGGGTTATTTGAATGGACAATTTAAAAAGTAAACAACACACCATGCCACCATGCCACCATCTTAATTTCTTACGGATAATGTCAGAGAGATTAAATTTCTAAACTAAATAATGTGGATATTGATGGTTTGATTATTACTTAAGTATTGATTAACGTGTTTATTTCGTATAGGTAACACATCATTTAGTTTACAAACTTAATTTAAACAACAATTAAGTTATATGATAATTTTTGTATTTATTTATTAATATATGCTATACGTAAGACTATAAATATTAATATTATCATCTATTCATATTATAATACTTAAATTAATAACATTACGCAATAATGTCACACTCATGTTGAAATTTATATACGTTTCTTAAAAGCCCACAAAAGAAGTGATTGGGTCTTTTAAAATGACCAAGTGCACGGGTAGATAAACCAAAAAGAAGAGGAAAATGCATGCAAAA
This sequence comes from Cotoneaster glaucophyllus, assembly GCA_036320875.1. Taxonomy (NCBI): domain Eukaryota; kingdom Viridiplantae; phylum Streptophyta; class Magnoliopsida; order Rosales; family Rosaceae; genus Cotoneaster; species Cotoneaster glaucophyllus. Next base: position 5,638,116 of record CM070073.1, on the reverse strand, counting down.
ACCATGGATGATAAACCATAGGACGGTCCCCCTCCATCTTCCACTGCCAACAAAACTATCTAGCTAGCTAACATAGACGTGGAGAATGGCCCATTGGTGGAAAAAGATTAATGCTTGATAAAATCTTTAGTTGTGGGGGGTTATTTGAATGGACAATTTAAAAAGTAAACAACACACCGGGAGGCTGGTGGCGTGGCTACTTGGATGGGATAGTGCCCTCTGCCATCCTTGTCGGTCGCCGCTATCCTCCTTTCTGTTTCGACCAACTCCGGGAGGCGGTTCTACAAACGGTCTTTGGTGCCTTGGGTTTCGCCCTAGCTGTCGTGGGCGTCCCACGCCTCTATCTTCTGCACGTGACCATGCGCCTGTGTCTCCTGCCAATTCTGCACCTTTGTCTACACTGTGGACCTTGTTTAACGTGGACCTGTTTGTGGCCTCGCTATTTTCGCGTGGGTTTTGGTGAGGACATTTCCTTCTCGGGACTACTAGTCCTAGTGGTGTGTTCTTTGTAGGATCGTCGTATAGGGGTTTTAAAACTTATCTGTAATTTGTGCTTATTACCTTCAGATCACGATAATGATCGCTGAAGTTCATGTACCCATCTGGCATCCTTGTAATTGTTTGGTTATGTTAATGAAATTATATCGTCTCTTTTCAAAAAAAAAAAAAAGTAAACAACACACCATGCCACCATCTTAATTTCCTACGGATAATGTCAGGGAGATTAAATTTCTAAATTAAATTTTGTAAACTAAATAATATGGATGTTGATTGTCATATTATTATTTAAGTGTTGATTAACGTGTTTATTTCGTATTGGTGACACACCATTTAGTTTACAAACTTAGTTTAAAAGCTTAGGCTCCCTAGCATTACCCTTTCTTACCATCATGTTTGTGGTTATGAGCTTTAGTTTGTTATGGTGCACAAAGAATGGTTGCACTTTTAGGGCACATTTAGTTATCCGTAATCAAAATAGAGAAGGAATTGAATTGAGGATGAGTTGAATTAAGAAGGAATCAGAATCAGATTCATATAGAAGCTGTTTACCAAATTGTCTAGAATCAGAATAGAAATAATGCTGATTTCATACAAGTTGTTTACCAAACACTCCTGAATCAGTATTAAAATTAGTTTAATTACTAAGCTGCCCATGTCCTAAAGAAATTCATTTATGGGCTAGTTAATAAATTTTAATTTCTAAAACAACATAAACGTAGACCTAATTATATATATATATATATATATATATATATATATATATATTTAAATAAATAAATAAACAAATAAGATGAAGTATAGGAAGAAAGAAAGAAAAAAAAAATCCAGGCCATCTCCTTGAACGAGAACAAACAATTACATATTTTTACATCATGAATTGTTGGCTGCGGTGCCGGGCATGTGTTGGAATGATAAGGTGGCCGCGGTGGTCAGGGACAGGTAGGAGTTAGGCCTGGCAATTCTTGACACGACCTGATAATCCGACACGACACGACACGAAATTAACAGGTGTTCGGGTCGACACGATAATGAATCGGGTCGTTATCGGGTAACCCGATAAGCACCTGTTAAGATAACGGGTTGGTTCGGGTATACACGTGGGTAACACGATACACGATAAGCAGAATATTAATTTAATAATTTTATAACCCTAAAAAAATACTATAATAATTATATATATATATATTAATTTAACAATTTTATACCCCTAAAAACTATAATAATTATATATACTATAATAATTATACCCCCAAAATATTAACTATAATAATTATATATATATATATATATATATATATTAAATTTTAAATTAAATTTTATACCCCTAAAAACTATAATATTTAATATGCATCCGCCCTTTGAAGAAAAAGGGAGGGAAAAAGTTTTCAAAAAAAAAGGGAGGGAAAAAAGAAAATGATAAGAAAAGGAAACAAAAAAGAGAGGGAAAGATGGGTGTACCGTGTAGTGTAGGTGTAGCATCCGCCCTTTGAAGAAAAAGGGAGAGAAAAAGTTTTCAAAAAAAAAAAAAGGGAGGGAAAAAAGAAAATGATAAGAAAAGGAAACAAAAAAGAGAGGGAAAGATGGGATACGCATCATACGAAACGAATTTAAACAATCCAACCGTCAAACATGTTTGTATATGTTTCGAGATCGCATATGCCAAAAATTGCAAAAAAAAAAAACATTCAGAGATCAAGTAACTGGACAAAACTTTTCGACGGTTATAAACGAAAAATCACGATTTAACGGTTATTTTAACTCTGATTTTGATAATTTTTTACAGCTACACTCCTTGACCCTATATGAATACAATGAATGAACTCGATCTTCAATTTTAAATATTTACACTAGTGGATACCACAAAATCTTATGTTATACTTAATGAAAGTATAAATAAATTCTTAAGTATTAGTGAATCTATTGTTTTGATGGGATACGCATTCTACGAAACTAGTTTCAACGATCCAACCGTCAAACATGTTTGTATATACTTCGAGATCACATACGCCAAAAATTGAAAAAAAAAAACATTAAGAGATCAAGTAACGGGACAAAACTTTTCAACGGTTATAAACGAAAAAATCACGATTTAACGGTTATTTTAACTCCGATTTTGATGATTTTTTACAGCTACACTCATTGACCCTATATGAATACAATGAATGAACTCGATCTTCAATTTAAAATATTTACAATAGTGGATACCACAAAATCTTATGTTATACTTAATGAAAGTATGAATAAACTCTTAAGTATTAGTGAATCTATTGTTTTGATGGGATACACATTCTACAAAACTAGTTTCAACGATCCAACCGTCAAACATGTTTGTATATACTTCGAGATCACATACGCCAAAAATTGAAAAAACAAACATTAAGAGATCAAGTAACGGGACAAAACTTTTCGACGGTTATAAACGAAAAATCACAATTTAACGGTTATTTTAACTCTGATTTTGATGATTTTTTACAGCTACACTCCTTGACCCTATATGAATACAATGAATGAACTTGATCTTCAATTTAAAATATTTACAATAGTGGATACCACAAAATCTTATGTTATACTTAATGAAAGTATAAATAAACTCTTAAGTATTAGTGAATCTATTGTTTTGATGGGATACGCATTCTATGAAACTAGTTTCAACGATCCAACCGTCAAACATGTTTGTATATACTTCGAGATAACATACGCCAAAAATTGAAAAAAACAAACATTAAGAGATCAAGTAACGGGACAAAACTTTTCGACGGTTATAAACAAAAAATCACGATTTAACGGTTATTTTAACTCCGATTTTGATGATTTTTTACAGCTACACTCCTTGACCCTATATGAATACAATGAATGAACTTGATCTTCAATTTAAAATATTTACAATAGTGGATACCACAAAATCTTATGTTATATCTAATGAAAGTATGAATAAACTCTCAAGTATTAGTGAATCTATTGTTTTGATGGGATAAGCATTCTACGAAACTAGTTTCAATGATCCAACCGTCAAACATGTTTGTATATACTTCGAGATCACATACGCCAAAAATTGAAAAAAACAAACATTAAGAGATCAAGTAACGGGACAAAACTTTTCGACGGTTATAAACGAAAAATCACGATTTAACGGTTATTTTAACTCCGATTTTGATAATTTTTTACAGCTACACTCCTTGACCCTATATGAATACAATGAATGAATTCGATCTTCAATTTAAAATATTTACAATAGTGGATACCACAAAATCTTATGTTATACTTAATGAAAGTATGAATAAACTCTGAAGTATTAGTGAATCTATTATTTTTATGGGATACGCATTCTACGAAACAAGTTTCAACGATCCAACCGTCAAACATGTTTGTATATACTTCGAGATCACATACGCCAAAAATTGAAAAAAACAAACATTAAGAGATCAAGTAACGGGACAAAACTTTTCGACGGTTATAAACGAAAAATCACGATTTAACGGTTATTTTAACTCTGATTTTGATGATTTTTTACAAATACACTCCTTGACCCTATATGAATACAATGAATGAACTCGATCTTCAATTTAAAATATTTACAATAGTGGATACATCAAAATCTTATGTTATACTTAATGAAAGTATGAATAAACTATAATAATTATATATATTAATTTAACAATTTTATATCCCTAAAAACTATAATAACTATATAATATAATTATATATATATATATAATGTTTTGAAGTAATATTTGTAATATCCTTGCACATTTAATATTTGTAATAGATTAGTAGTGTATGGATTTTTTTTATTAGGCTTTTATTTTCGAGTGTAGATGTAGTACTTAAACGAAAAATATGTTTTAATGTTTTGAAGTAATATTTATGTGGCAATGTGTGGTATGTGCAAATTTAAGGAAAAAAAAATATTTTTCTTAACGGGTCATAACGGGTTGGGTCACTTTACCCGTTGGGTAAAGTGACCCGACCTGTTAAGGACCCGTTAAGATAACGGGTGTGACACGACACGACCCGTTAAGATAACAGGTGTTACACGAAAACGACACGAACACGACAGACACGACCCGTTTGCCAGGCCTAGTAGGAGTGGTGCTGGGCTGGCGTGATGTATAATTGGCAAAATTCAAGTGCGGGTATAATTGGCAAAAGATTCTATTTCGGATTTTCCACATATTCAGAAATTGGATTACTATCTATGTCTAGGGAGTTGAATTCCTCCAAATGAGGAATTCAATTCCAAAATTTATATGAGTCCCACTATTTCTTTTTTATTTCCTATTATTTAGTAAACACAAGAATACTTTGGAATTTGAATTCAATTCTTATTTTTTATTATGATTACGGTTAGATAAACATGCCCTTAATGAGTAAATGATATATGACGCGGCATATATGACATATTTGATAAACGTATAACTAATGAGATAAAATCAACATTCCCATGATTACCTGGGTCTCATCACAACTGACCTGGGGCAGTTTTAGGACGAATCACAGTTCACACAGATAGAATTTTTTTATTTTTTTCTCTACAAACCCCTTAAATCTCATGCTCCAATACTATGCCAAATTATTGTTTACCACAATGGAAATATTGTTTACATAGGTGAAAGTTGCCATGACTTGATATATGCTCAAATAAACGAGACAGTATTTTCCACCAAAAGAAAAACGAGATTGTGGCTGGATTTGGTACCGTACAAAACCTCCATACCAAATTTTTGGTATTTCAAAATCTATTATCATTGTCGTGTCAAATTTTCAGTAATACTAAATAGTTCGATTGGTTTAGTACTTTAGTAACAATGCCACTTTAATAATAGGTCATTTTATTTAGGCCAAAATCTGAAAACATATTTAGTTCAATATACAAATACCATTAAAAAAAAATCACCCTTCAATTACATGGCAGCAACCTCTTTATTTATTCTTGGTCAAACATTTATTAGTTATTAATCCAAATTTACTAGATTAAAATGATTATAAGAAGAAAATACCTCGAGGCAACGTATAAGAAGGTAAAATGAGTTTTTTCCTTAGTGTGCCAGTTTTTTTATGTTAAATTAAAAATAAAATGTTTATCTTTTTTTTTTGTTGGATTTATTTTTTAATTAAAAATAATAATAACAAAACGCACTAAGTGAGTTTGTGTTGAAATTACTGTTTAACTCTAGCAAAACAATTTTGGATACCATTGACATTTATGATTGATTCTGTACAATTAGCATACTACTGCAGATTGATACAAAATCAGTATAGTACGATAATATGCTAAAAAATTCACCCCTAAGCTCAATTTATACAAGGCGTTTATATATTCCTTCATAGCTAGGCTCATCCTATACGACCAAATACATGTATAAAGAAAGGAATAGAAATTTGGCACAAACTTTATTTATGTGCTAGGGCTAACTAATCAACAACATTAGCAAGTGTTGAATTGTTTAACCGACTTGAGTCCCTTGTTCAAATCATCTTCCCTCCCTTAAGTAGATTAAAATTGCAATATCTGTGTAATAAAAAACTAATAGATCAAAGTAAGATTAGCATTAGATTGTTACATTTATTGTAAATGGAAAGTACCCCCTTTGACGCTTAACTATGATGGATACTTGTTGTGTTACATAGAGAGAAAAAAAAAAGTCCTTTCAAATTACAGAGGTTTACAATTTAGAGTTTAATTAGAGTTTAAGATTTAGGGCTGACTTCTTCGCGGTTGATTGCGGGAATACAACTGGAGCTCCTTGCAATACCCCCGTTACCCTTTCGAGCACTCTTATCTCTAGGACTAATGGATTTTGCCCTAACTGTTGAACTCTTTTTGAAGATCTCTTTGATGGCCTCAGCTTGGTACAAAACGGGGTATGCCCTACCAAGCCTATTGAACTTTTCACAAGCACTCATATGCTCATTCACAGCCTCTTCTCGTTTGCCTCCATTCTTGTCCATCTCTTCCTTCACAGCCTCAGCACACAACCCGCAAATTAACTTACCCGAAAACTGGCTGCGCACACGATCTATGTACTCCTTTGTGCACTCCTCGAACATGCCACAGCACTCACAATTGGCATCCTCAACCTCGGATATAGTTGGAAGATGAATGTCATCATCAATGGCTTCTTTGCTGCTGCTGCTGCTTAGTTCAGCTGAGATGTCAGATATAGTTCTTTGGAGACTTCCCATTGAGAGTATTGGTGGCTTGTGGACAGTTTTGGCCTTAGAGTATGAACCCATCTGGTTTTCTCTGTTTGGTGGCATGATGGTGAACTTGTTGAAGTTCTAAGAACTTTAAAATTTTGAGTTTGAAGATTTATGGACTTTTAGGTTCTACTTGTAATTTATATTGTTTTCTGTTTTCCTGCGGAGGATGAGAGAAAGTGTATGTGGACTATAAGTACATGTGAGAGAGAGAGGGAGAGAGAGAGAGAGAGAGAAGGCTCCTGAATAAGCAAGATTTTTCATGAAGTGTTGAAAGCTAATAGGTCCTTTCTGCTTTTTCTCATATGAAGGACTCTGCTTTGGTTGATTTGGCTTAAATGCAGTATTATGCAGTTCAGTTAGAAACCTTTATGTGGTGAGTTCTTATTGTTATTTACTTTTAAATTATATACTGGAACTGGAAGCCTGGAAATCAGCATATGGTGAGAAAAATGGTGCAAAAAAAATGTATTCATAGACTCATAGTAGGGTTTCGTTGTGAAATTAACAAATTGTTTCTGCAAATTAAGGAATTATTAATTTTCTTTATTTCTTACTGTAAAAAAATATAGGAATTCAAAAACTAGGGTTTGATCTAAAGAGCTAGCTATACCTTCACGAGAAACAAAACCAACCATGCATGTGAAAAGTTGAGAGATTATAACAAAATTGTGGTCACATCAGATTCTCACATGTATTCGAAGGTGGTAAGAAGAAAAGCACTTGTCGAGCTGTCAGTATTTCCTTTGTTGGGAAGAAAGAAAACAACGGCATTTAGTATGATTGGGATTTTTACTTAAAAGAAAAAGCAGGAAGTTGGATCCCTTTTTAACTTTTTTTTTTTTTTTTTTTTTTTTTGTGAAGCGATCTTTTGATTAACTTTGTGAACGCAATACAAGAACTTCATTAATATGAAAATTACACCACAAAAAAGGGGGAGTGACACTTTTTAGTCGGCATGTTACCAAATCCTTATTCTTTGGTGGATTCTTTAATCCACAATGTGTTATCTGTTTATTTATTGTTGTTTTTTATTGTTACGTAGAACGTAGTAGGACAGAAACGAAAATTCGATCCTGTTTCTCATTTTTAGGGTTTAAATTCCTCGACCATACGCGTTTTCAAATATGAATAGTTTTGGAATTATAAAGGCAAGACCTTCTTTATCATTTTTAATTTACGGGAGAGAGATATTCCAACATTCGAAAGAGAAATACTAATTTTTGACCAGAATAAAACACAAAGAGACGGGCTTGGGCTTTTTGGCCAATTACGAAAGTTATTTTGCAATTGGAAAAGCTGAACTTCACTGGGCCTATGGGCTACCTCAACTTTGAGAAGGCCTACATAGCCTGATTGTGGCTGAGGCCCTTATCACCCAGCCCAGCTTCAAAAACAATCTTTAGAAACAATAATGCTCACTTTTATTAATCTCACCATTATAAAAATGCATAATTAATTTGTAATCTTTTGATTAAGGAAATTTAGGCCGTGCTTTTAGGGGCTAAAAGTGTTTTTAGATAATAAATAGTGCTTTTTGTTGGCAGTGCTTTCAAAAACTCTTGAATTTTTTTAAATAAAAATTGTAATCTAGATAAAATAAAATATAAAAGCACATCCAAACTAGAGTTATCGCATACCTTACTAATCTTATAATTTTGAACAAGCTTAATATGAAATCATTATGAGGTAATAAAGAATCTCTCATTTTTCTCACTTAACATTCATACAATGAATCTCTCACCATGTGTTTCCCAAAAAAAAAAACAATGAATCTCTCACCATGTTTTGATACCACTAATAATAGTAAAATTTTAAAATAAATAAATAAATTGGGCACATCGGATTCAATCAAAATCAAGGTACCGTTTGGTACGTGGGACGAGGCGTTCCGCCCCACGTTTGGTGAGCTTAAAAACCGTGAAACGGGTTGTCCCATTAGACGAAATTTGGCTGAGTTTTCGTTCCACCTCTCCCCCTGGAATGACACAAATTTATAACATTTTAAGACAAAATTTCCTCTTATCTTTTTCAATATTTACATCATCTGTTCCGTCATGTCCCGTCCCGTCCCGTCCCGTCCCTTCTGTGTACCAAACGATACCAAAAGTCGTCTAGAGTTTGCAATTTTTCCCGGGCTACATCCATAGCTATTCCAAATGAACATACAAAGAACTGACTTTCTGAGCTTTGGTTTTTAGCTTTTCTGGACCCCAATTGACTGATAAGTGCTTTTTTCAAAAGAAAATTTTAATATCCAACTTCCCAAAGAAATATAGTGCCTAATCTCCCATATTTATTTCGGACAAAAATGTTATCCCGCAACACAAACCAAGACCAATCAATCAACATGCTTTTATTTCTTGCACTTATTTCTTTCCTCTCTGTAAAATTGTCGCAATTGAAAACTACATGCACCAAAAACATCATCTGCAAAGACTTTTGAGGGTAAAGATTCATGTTGCCACCACATAACAGGTTTTGTGTCCTTTCACGGCATTGAAATTTGCTTTCATAAAGATGCCTAAAAGCAGAAGCGTAAAAGCCAACGGCTAGTTTTAGTTTGGTGACCTAACCCTAAGCCTAACTCAATATCCACCACTCTCCGCTTGAACTGTCCCCAAAGGCTAAACATATCTAAACTAAATATTAATAGAACTCTCTTTGTTAACCAAAAGATGTTGAAAATACTATTTAGTTTTCTATCACCACGAAAAATTTAAGAGTAATAACGTAATTTCACAAAACAAAATTTCACTTTTTTTGTTTAAATATCACATACGGGTGATTTTAACATCTCTAATTTTTTAAAAATTTAGAAAACATCTCTCCCTCTCCCTCTCTCCCTCACGACTCCCCACTTCCACCTTCTCTCTCACTCTCTTCCTCTCTCCTTCAAATTTAAAAACAAAAATAAAAAATTTCACACACACTGTGTGTGTGGGCATATACGAGTTTATTATTATAAGTGAGAACCGGTGATTCGATTTAGATATGCCAACTTGATTATACTAGTTATCAATTTAGAAACTATTTATTTATTGGAATAATTAAGTTATATATTTAAAAATAAATTTGCTATGGGCTAATAAGGTAGAGAGCACCACAACCGCATTATTTATGATTGATTAAATTATGAAGTGAATCTATTAAACAAATAATCTGATTTGTAGCTTGGTTAGTTAATAACATTCGTCATTGCATCCAATATCCCATACATCCAAAATTACTTCTCTCACACCCTTTTAATTTTTTAATATTTTTTCTATCAAGTGTTAGTGGTGTGTAGAAAATATTAAAAAATTAAAAGGGTGTGGGAGAAGTAATTTGGGATGTGTGAATATAATCTCTCTTAGAGTAAATTGTAGCAATGGTCCCTCAACTTTAATCAAATTGAAGCAATAGTCCCTCAACTAAAAATCTATTACCATTGGTCCCTCAACTTATCAAAATGTGTAGCTATAGTCATTTTCATCAATTTAGTCAAAATAAGTTATGTTGGAATAACCATTTATATAATTAGGGTCCCTCAACTCATCAAAGTGTGTAATTATGATCCTTTTCGTCAACTACATCAAATTTTTTGTCAAAACGAGTTATGTTGGAAGGACCAATACAATTGAGTTAAAGTTAAGGGACCATTTCTCCAGTTGAATTAAAGTTGAGAGACCAATGGTAATGAATTTTTAGTTGAGGGACCATAGCTGCACGTTTTGATGAGTTGAGGGACCAATGGTAATGGATTTTTAGTTGAGGGACCATTGCTCCAGTTGAGTTAAAGTTCAATGACCACATCTACAATTTACTCTCTCTCTCTTATTATTTAGCTGTGAAATGAAGCAGATAAGGCTACAGACTCGAATTCGTTCAGATTCGTAAGTAAAGTACGTGGTTTCTGAAATGAACTAGTTTAATTTTTTTGCTAATTTCATCATTTAACAAACGTTGGATCCTAATGCGACATATATTACATTCATATTTTAAGATAAATTGACTGTCAATTTTACAAAAAGATTAAGAGTATAATACTAAACATTGAAATTGACGGTCAATAAATGCTTAAAATGCGAGCCAAGTCTATGCATATTAGCACGTAATGTCTAATTAACAATGAAGATTACAGAAAAATTATATTGTGCAATAAATAAAAACCTTGTGATTCAATTTGCAATTGACCCTCATACCTTGTGTTGTAAATTGTAAATTCCAGTTAATCCATAAAAGAAAGAAACAAAACATTTTGGGCTAAATTTTAAATTTAGTATGGTATGGTAATAGTAATAAATTTTTTAATATCAAAATTTTAATATGATCATTTGTACGAGAGTTCCATATATTCCCAGCCAGTAGGTAGGTCCCTGTGGTAAAACAACTCTCCTCTCTTTCGCTGGCAATTTACGTCAAAGGGCTTGGCTGGCTGGCTCAACCTGGCAGCTTAATCTTTGACGGCTTAATCTCTGTTAATTAAAGGTAAATCAGATTTAATTCATCTTATTTAACCGTCGTGATCAATATTTAGATGCCATTGGTTTGAGTTTTGGGTATTTGGAATTTACAGTGAGAATGAAGTACATATATTAACAAATAAAATCTCTACACAATCGTACATTCCTAGTTAAGACACAATCGTAAATTAATAAATTTATAAGAGATAGAAAATAGATATAGTACTAAATTTAGGGATTTTGATGATGTCGGCAAGGTCATTTGTTTGGACCCGTTGACGATGGTGGTGTGAAATTTGAAACATGTGTTATTCTCCTTTTTAATACACGAAAAAAAAATTTAGAAAGGGAGAAATATAGCGTTAGTAGTAGAGAAAGTAGATTGATTACTTTATTCAGGATGTAACAAGAATAATCGATTTTCATTGATTAATTTACCGTCTAATTAATTTAATGATTGAAATGCAAGGAGAGTTGTATCTAGATATACACACATTTCTTCGAAACAAAATCATTCGAGAAACAAAATCATTGTACTTGCATCATTGCCTATCTTTACATGCATTGTTTTTCTACCTTGAATAAGAAAAAGATGCACTTGCATATGATTTTTGTTTGAGGCTACTTTTAAACGAGCTAAACAAATTTTGAGAGAAAGAAATGCGTCTTGACTTTGTTTAATAAAAAAAATTAAAAATACTTTTGAGTTACAAAACCGTTGTTAAAATTATAAATGTAAACTTCACCATATTTTTACAAAACACACTAAAGTGTAACAAAAAGGCTTATAAATAAATTTTTTTTAACAAGAATTTTAAGAAGGCGTATTTAATTGAGATTTTAGAAAATTTTAGAGAATCCAAAAAGAGAAGGGGTCGTCGACCCAAAACCAACGTAACGTATATTATTGCGCGCACCTTTATCTCCCCAACCGCCAGCCTACAATTTAATACTTTGTCGCAGACCTTACCATCAAACACCAAACTCCGCAACTTTTCAATCCCGACCGTCCACAGTCGAAATCACCACTCCCTCAACCCATCGATCCCGCCACGTCACCTAACCACACAGGAATTAGTCCTCCTTGTCCTCCACGCTTTCTCCCGGGACCATATTATTAACAAACCTCAAATCCCAACCATCAACAACCGGGCCCACCTAATCAACGCCCAAGATTGACCGCTACGATTCCGAGCGACAAAACCCTTTATGGAATCCCAATTAAGCCGGCAAAATCATTTCCTTCCCCCCTTTCCATTTCATTTCCTTTTTTTTTCCACCCTCTGCGTTTCTTCTCCCTCTCTCTCTCCCATTCTCCACCGTCGATTGCCCGGCCATGTCGACGGCAGAGATGGAGCAACTGACCTCCGGAGCCAGCAATCGCATAATCCCGATCCTCAAAACCCTGAGAGCCTCCCTCCTATTCATCCACACCTTCTTCCTCTCCCTCATCCTCTTCCTCCTTCCCCGCCGTTGCCGCCGCGGAATCTCGGAGTCTATGCTGGATGCTCCGTCGTCGAAGAAGCGAAAGTCGGCGTGGAGGAGAGAGGAGGAGGACACCTTCAGGCGCAGAGCATTGGCTGAGGGGTATCACACCGGCGACGGCCACTGCTGGTACCGCTCCGCCACGTTCTTGTTCTTTGGTGGTTGCAACAACGCCCTCTTCTGCCGGTCATGGCTTCCGGTCTCCGGCACTCCAAGGTATAATTCTTCATTGTCTGAATTTGTGTAATTTCATCGGTTTTTTTTTTACTTATTTTTATAATTTTCTGAATATTTGTGTTGTTAAATTGTATTTTTGTGCTGGATTCGGCGTAATTTAACAGAATAATTAGCTATAATCTTCTTGCATGTAATTTTAGAATTTGGGTTTCTTGCTGTTGCTTTTGTTCTGTCTGTCTTCTGTATAATCTTCACAAATTCTGATTGTTTTTTTATTTTTCTAAAATTTCAGGGGTATTTTGATCATCATCCACGGGCTTAATGAGCACAGGTAAAATTTCAGGGGATTTTTTTTTCTTAATTTGATGGGTTTTTTTTTTGAAGTTAAATGTTGTTTTGATTAAAATTTTGTGCTTTGATATTTGTTTGCAGTGGAAGATATGCTGATTTTGCAAGGCAACTAACCTCATGCAACTTTGGGGTGTATGCAATGGACTGGATAGGTAGCTAAAGTTTTAAGATTTCTTGTCATTTTGGCTCTTTCGCTTTTATAGTTCAAAACAAACATAACTCACTACGATTGAAGGTCCGAAAGAGGTTTATGCCGAAGAGAGAAACAGAGAGTTAAGGAGAAAATTTGAGAACTTTGGGAATCTATTTCATATTTTTGTAGACTCCCTCTGAATCTTTCACTTTGCAAAGGAAGAGAGGATAATGGAGTCTCATGTTGATACTGAAATTCGAGCTCTTTTGCATTATATATGTCTGGACCTTGTGGGGATTTATGGGAATATCTCATTTGCATTATGGTTGGTGTTTGTGATGGGAAATGCGGACATGACTACTCGATTCAGATGATTTCTGAAGTCGTTGGAGTTGCGTTTTTATTAATCTATTGTTCCCTTTGTGGTAGGTCATGGCGGCAGCGATGGATTGCATGGATACGTTCCTTCACTTGACTATGTTGTTGCTGATACTGTAAGTTCAGCAGCATTTTCTCCAATTGATTACAAATCTTGCATTTCCATTCAACTCAGCATGCTATCCCCTCATGTCGATATTAGGATTTTCTGTATGAACAATTGAACATAGCTTTTTCGACTATATAGGCGGGAGCTTAGTTTCCTTTCCTAATATTATTTACTATTTTTTGGTTCCAAGTGTCTACTTTTAAATCCCCCTGAAGTCTGACAGTTTTGATCCTACTCTTTCAATAGGGTGCTTTCTTGGAGAAGATCGGGTTAGAGAACCCTGGAGTACCGTGCTTCCTCTTTGGTCACTCAACAGGAGGAGCTGTTGTCTTGAAGGTATGCCATCCAAAAATCTACCGAGCGTCCAACATAATTGGGTTTTAAGTTTATCATTAAAATTGCTCAACATTTGCGTAGGCGGCAGCCGTCCCTCAAATTGAAGGAATGCTAGAGGGTATTGTACTGACATCACCAGCTTTGCGCGTTAAGCCAGCACATCCAATTGTTGGGGTATGTTCCTTAATGCGCCCCAAATCTTGTGTAACTACTCTCTGTTGAATGCTTCTGCTTTTAGGCGATTTTATCTCCCACCAAGCTTGAAGCTGTGTTAAACACATCATCGTTACATAGTTGCTTACATGTTACAAATCCACTACTCTCTGATGTCTTTCAGGCTGTGGCTCCAATTGTTTCTATGGTTGCTCCCAAGTTTCAGTTTAAAGGTGCAAACAAGAGGGGAATTCCAGTGTCGAGGGATCCCGCACAATTGTTGGCCAAGTACTCTGATCCCCTGGTCTATACAGGTCCAATCAGGGTCCGAACAGGCTATGAGATATTGCGGATCTCCTCTCACTTGATGCGGAACTTTAAGTTTGTGAATATCCCCTTCTTTGTTCTTCATGGAACTGCTGATAGAGTCACCGATCCACTAGCCTCCCAGGACCTCTACGATGAGGCGGCATCCGAGTTCAAAGATATAAAGCTCTATGACGGTTTCTTGCACGACCTTCTCTTTGAGCCGGAGCGTGTGGAGATTGCACAGGATATAATTGACTGGATGGATAAGAGATTGAGTGTTGGCGTCGAAGATGTTAATGGCCTGTAATTTAATTCACCTACCCCCTTCAAGAAACAAGAAAAAAAAAGGGAAATTTACACGTAGCGAATCATCGTTTTTGAAGCAGTTAGGCCATATATCCTATTATATACCTGTAGTTTTAGCTGTCGAAAGTTATTTACATATAAGCTGTTTTCTTACCATCATTCTTCAACGCGGTGTCGTTTACTGTTGGTCCTGCCGCAGTTATGAAGATGATGATGGAGAGAGCATCAGAACAACTCATTCTGTAGAAATGTGAGGTGTTTACATTGGCCCAATATAGTCATCTTCCTAAGTACATGGCACCATTGATTTCTAATGCGCATAATGAATGATATTACAAATCAATGTTCAACCACATATTTACTACACCCCACTTTTCCCTTGCACGTATTTTTGTTTAGATGGACTACATGAAATGATGTCAGCATTAATCGTTCACGCTCACGCTCACGAGTCATGATATATTGTTGTAGTTTGGTGACTGATGCTAGCATAACTTGAGACGATATTGAGCGACCAACACATTGATCTCGAGATAATTTACACAGAGAAACATGATAGGTAAACGTTTATGGGGACATACACCAGGTCGCAGCCAGCAAATGAGACCACGTCAAAGCACAGTTGAATACAAAAAGAAAGTGCCTTTGACCAAAAAAAAAAAAAAAAAAAAAAAAGAAAGTCATTACAAATTACATAAAACAAATACTAAAGTTGAAGGGTTGAGTACGTATCAAGTAGTAGTAGCAGATAAAGGAGGATGCTCCATGATCGTCTTTCCTATCAATTGAACAGAAGAATCAAGGTAGGAAAGAAAATCATCCAGTCCCCACCCTTCGATCGGATCGCTAACAAACGACCACTCGATCCTGCACCCATCTCCGCCGTCCATCGCAACTAATTGCATTGTTGCAACGTACGACTTAAACCCGAGGTTGCTCTCCGGGAAGAGGATCCTCTCCAGATCCACTTTGTGGGATCCTAGCCGTTCATCGTACATTGTACCGTCAATTTTTGTCGGATATTATTTGTTTTTAATTTTAAATAAAAAAAATCAAATGATTTATGACCTCACGATACACGATAACTGACTGAGATGTAAGGATCCTTATAATCCCTACAAAATGGATCTGGATAGGATCCAATTCCTGCTCTCTGTGACCTCGTAGATCAAGCGCCGTTGGATCGGATCAACGGTCAACAACTTCTCTTTAGACCACTTGATGGTGGACCCATCATTATCAACAGGTGCACTTGCGCAGTACCGGAACAGATCCTGCGGGCCAGGGACGCCCTCCACTTGGCTACACGCGGAAACCGTGGGGAACCACTCTGTAGGTTGCAGAAATCGGCGAGGGACGGCCAGGCTTGTTCCGGCGACATGCGTTTTAGCTCGGCGGAGGCTTTTCCTTGCCATTTGGACTGCGTCTGATATTCTTCTTCTTCCATAAGAAAGAAACAGAGAGAATTGAAAAGGAGAAGGTGAAAAGATTGTTCCTTTTTATTAGTTCATATGCATTTGCGGAAAGGTTAAAGAACGAGTCATGTGAGATTCTTTGTTTCCCCGTCAATTATTACTTGACGGCCAAGTGCGGAACTAATTTTGTCTGACGTGTTAATTAGTTTTTTCTCATATAAAAAGAGGGTTCGTTGGTGACTTCATCACAACAATTTATTTTTTCAGAAGTTAAGAAAGCTTCCAGAAATAGTTAACTTTCTTCCTGACCAAAATTGTATGATTCACTAGTGCCGAACTCATGACGTTCTGTACGAAGTACGAACTTATTCGTATCTAACCACTGATTTACCCGTGATTGTTCGACGTGTTAATTAGTTGACTAATCACGAAAAGTTCTTTAACTATCGCATATTGCAACACTGTCTCGGCAGAACACTGACATCAAACAGAGACGCCAAAACGATTGTGGTGAGGCTGCTCTGTCAGATTGCAATGTTGGCATATGCCTATTTTTTAATTGAATTGTTCTATTTGCTTTCAAAATTGTGTACCAGAAACAGCTTCAAGCATATTTTTTCTTTTAAAAACATAGATCATAATCCCCAGAACTTGAATATAATTGGACAGGTTACCCAAGGGACATGAATTCGTGCCTACCGGAGAGCCGACCGGAGAGAATACCGGTATTTTTAAAGGTTATAAATATTTCATTGATAAAATAGAACGAGAAATACCATCAATTAAAAATCTAATTCTATGATTACAAATGCTATAGAAAAACAATACAAAATATAACCTATATAACAACATTGAACCAAATAGAAAGACATATTCACGAGGATAAAACCTTGCATCACTCTCTGATGGACTTACAAAAGATGACGCTCCTTTGCCAAGAAGCGCTGCTATAAGACATGAAGATGTCCTCAGAGTCCTTTGTCTGATGAATAGACAACAAAACCACGAAGACAAAAAAAAAAGAAAAGACAAAGCACAAAATAAACTCTTCAAAGGTACAATTCCTCAACAACAAATCTATGCCTAACCAACAAAAAAGATAAGCTCACAAGGTCTAAGCTCAACGAGATGGACCCCATCATTGTCAAGACAAACAAGATAATCACCGTATCATCACCTGAAGTCTATGCAACGACAAGAAAACACGACCATGAATCCATCTAACCACTACAACGCCCCTTGAGGGAAAGACACCACCACCTATTAATGATCTTGCAATTGTCAGCAAAAAACCTACTACGAGTAACCTGCAACAAGCGTCGAATTTCCTCCCCATAATTCTTGACAACAGCACAAACCACAAAATTACCACCTCAAATTTGAACAACAATTGTCGCTCTAAGATTTAGAGTTAAACAATAAGTCATAACCATTGCAAAAGTTCTCGTTCTTAGAAAGAGAGAATGACCACAACCAAAATGACAAAAACTTTTTCCGACAAAGCGAGAGAGCGATCCTACTAAAAATAGAAGTAAAAAAAGAAAGGATCAAGAAGGAATGCTGCCGACCTCAAGGCCAAAGACTTGGGTCCGCGATGGTAGATTCTTTCTTACGGTTTCTTCTCTCTGGCGGTGGGTTTTTTGTTCGGGAATCAGAGAGTACCAGTCTTTTTTCGTTTGATTTTTCTAAGTTTTCTATTCCTTCCTCTGCAATTGAGTGGAGGAGCTCCTCATCATCATAAACCGTAAATTAATGGTTTACGTTGTCAGTATGGATGTGTGTATATATATGTATATGGAGGCAGATTTGCGACACTTTCTTCTATAAATTTTGACATAAGTTTTTGTGGGACTCATTATGTACTGAATTTTAACGATTTGAATCGGTGGTAGACATGTTTTAATGGTGTTGTATAGTTTTACAAAGAAATCTTAAACTCTTAATCCAACAGTCATCTAGCTTTAAATTTGGTGATTTTTAATAGACATGATCTTTAAGTGAAGATTTAAAAGAAGGGAGTCTTAATGAAACACTCTTAGTCCTGTTCATTTTTAACGTTAATGATATTTTTTGCCTAAAAAGTTACTTCTTGTACTATTCACTTACACCTTTATTTTGTCATTTTGATTAAAACTAAAGTTTTTTAGGATTTTTTGTTAGTTTTCCTTTAAAAGAAAGACAGTTAAGATAGTTAAAATACATTATTAAGTAAGTCCAACAAATTATGTAAAAATTTGTGTCGCGGATTTATTCCTTATATAACCTATAATTCATTTTATGTTTCAACTTGCCCAAAAATACATAAGGCCATCTCCAACCAAACAAGGGCCAGAGGGCTCGTTTTAGCCATCTGGCCCTCCAAGATATTAATATTTTAATGAACAGTAAATGGTCATATTTGCCTCCTTCTCCAACCGAGGGTCAAAGAGTCATAGGGCTCGTTTTACCCCTGTCACAAAAAACCGTATCCAACCGAGGGCTAAAAGGTCATAGGGCCAAACATAATTTATTATTTAAATTTAAAAACTATAACAACTTAAATTTAAAAACTAAAACAACTTATATTTAAAAACTACAAATTAAATTTAAAAACAACATTAACTTAAATAGGATGGATATTGGGCTATAATTCACACACCTTTGAATTCAATTTATTTCATTTCAATCTCTTTCAATTCAATTTCTTTCAATTTAAGTTTACAATGAATTCGAACTTTAGAACCTCTTCGAATTCCAACTGGGGGTCCTCATCCAATTCCGAATTGGAAGAAAAATGGGCGCAGATGAGACGAGAAGATGAGGAGTCTTATGAAGAAGATGAAGCATGGCGCAACAATATGAAACAAATTTGTAAAATAGAAGTTATAGGAAAAAAATAGAATTTAAAAAAAATATGAAACAAAATTTGTAAAATAGAAGTTATAGGAAAAAGATTTTGTAAAAAAAAAACTATATAAAAAAATTCAAGAATAACGGTTAGTTGACTTCAATTAGTCGTTGCATTTGAAATTTGGCCTACAATTCTGGTCGAATATAACCGACCTGAATATATTTAATATATAAATATATTCCTATCGGTTATATCTGACAGAAATGCTCAATTTTCTGGCCAGCCCAAGGCTGGCTGGATTGGGCCAACTGGTTGGCCCTTTGGCTCTTACAGATTATGTGAGGCCCACGAGCCCTCTAGCCTAACCCTCGGTTGGAGATGGTCTAAACAAGTCACTGCTCAAAGGTGGGTTTTGTCGAGGTGTGTTTTTGTTTCCGGCGATGATCCACTCTCTTTTGTTTTAGTAAACCCCCATTTTAATCTCCTAATCTAATGACGTGGCTTTAATTTTTTTTAAATGATAAGTTTGTTAAATTAAATGTCAAATTAGATAATTGATTGAGTTCGAACTCGTAGCATGGTGCAAACCCTACACCTTCTTTTGCTACCGTGAAAGATGATCACTTGCAATCACGTGTCTTCTAGATCCCTTTTTAATATTTTCCCAAACAAAGTGTTTAAAATTTGAACTTCCAAAGCCCATATCTAGTCCAAACTCTTAGTCGACGGGAAGGTAATATTTACCATAAATTGCAACGTGTTCTCCTAGCCTTTAAATAGTATTTTAATTCTTCTTTTAATAATTAGAATTCGGCTGTATCCTAAAAAATTTGAATCCCGGCAGTGGAAAATTTTGTCCTTTATTAATTTTAATTTTTAATGGCTTACCTATAACGTAATACAACCTAGTATAATAATTATGTAAACTTAATTTTACTTTTTTTATAATGAGTAAATTGTAGCAACGGTCCTTCAACTTTAATCAAATTGGAGCAATGGTCCCTCAATTAAAAATCCATTATCATTAGTCCTTTAACTCATCAAAATGTGTAGCTATGGTTCTTTTCGTCAACTTCGTTAGAATTTTGTCAAAATAAGTTATGTTGGAAAGACCATTGCTACAATTGGGGTCCCTCAACTCATCAAAACGTGTAGCTATATGGTCATTTTCGTCAACTTCGTTAAAATTTTGTCAAAATGAGTTATGTTAGGACTATTGCTACAATTGGGTTAAAGTTGAGGGATAATTGCTCTAATTAGGTTAAAGTTGAGGGATCATTGCTCTAATTAGGTTAAAGTTGATGGGCTATTTCTCCAGTTTGATTAAAGTTGAGGGATCAATGATAATAGATTTTTAGTTGAGGGACCATAGCTGCATGTTTTAACGAGTTGAGGGATCAATAGTAATAGATTTTTAGTTGAGCGATCATTGTTTCAATTGAGTTAAAGTTAAGAGACCATTGCTACAATTTACTTTTTTATAATTTTCATATAGTATGATACATTATAATAAAATAACGTCAAATCTCAAAATACAATAATATCAATTTGCATGAAGACCAATTCAACGTTCACCTAGAGGTAGAAGATAGAAGAGCATTCTCCATATTATTTGCCATCAATTCAAGATAAGTTTCATAAACAGCTTGAAGGTCTTCATACCGGATCACTAACGAATGACCATTCGATTACGCACCCGGTTCTGCCATCTTCACCGTTGATTGGGACTAATTGCATGGTTGCAACGTATGACTTGAACCCGAAATTATTTTCAGTGATCTCATAGCTTAAACAATGGTCGTCCCGTCGTTCGGATACGGGAGGGGAGCGGCGCAGTACCGGGTCACACCTGGCTGGCCGGGGACTCCGTCATCTAGGTGACGTGTCAAGGACTTGCAACTATTTGTGCAAGTTACAAAAATCAGCCAAGAGTGTTCCCAAAATAAAAAAAAAAATAATAATAATACTGTGCAAGGGCTCGTAGTTTAGTTGATTAATTATATTTAGCTTACAATTTGAGGTCTTAAGTTTTGTTGGAAAATAAGATTTCGCATTGGTCATGTGACAAAAAGATATACAATTAATACATGAGAGATTTTGCTCATAACATATCACCTAAATTTTTTGGTGATAAAACCTTTTTTTAAGAGGGGGGGGGGGGGGGGGGGGGGTGTTTGTACTGAAAGTTTTGATGGGCTTGTATCGTAAAGAGACGAGCCAAAACCTTAATGTCTCTCGTTTATGGGTTAGCGAGTACTAAGCTCAAAGCATCCCAAAGGAAAAGCAAGTCTTAGGGAATGCTTTGTTGTTCTTCCGACAGTTTCTGGGTGCTTGGTCTAGTGTTACGTTGAGTGATTCTAGCGGTAATGAGGTGCTTCCGCGGTAGTTGAAGTTATTCCCAAGACTATGGAAGCTCTTCCCACAACCGTGGAAGCTCTTTCAGTGATTGTGAATGCTTCCATCGGTAGTCGAATGTTTCAGTCGGTGACGAAGTGCTTTCCTAGGTGGCAAAGTGCTTCCATTAGTTCAGACGGTTTTGAAGACTATTTGTTAAACCAACAAATATTAGGAACAATTGTAACTTGTTTGTATTGATAAATTATAGACGACGTTAATATTGTTTATTATCTAAAAGGATTTGATGTTGGCATGCTTTTGAACCTTGCACTCTTTTACATTCGTCCTTCCCCGATAGTTCCCAACTTTGTCACTGCCTGCACTTAGAGAAAGCTTGCTATGCTTGGTGCATTCTTGACCTTGTCGTTCTCCTCGCCTCGCGTGGTTATCCCATTTAGAGCATACTGATGTCTTATATTTATAGAAGTAAGGATCTTTTCAGCCTTTAGCTGGGGAATCTTTTGGGTTCTTCTCCTATTCGAAATCAATTAAGTCTTCCCTTTATTGTTTTCATGGCTGCAATTACAGGTTTCCTTTTTGGTATAATGTTGTAGAGGCTAGGAGCCACGTGAAGCCTGTTTGAGCACACTGCCCAGAGTTTCTTCTTTCTTGAACCAAGTCCCACATCACGACTCTATTTTTTGTAATGCTTCTCCATACTTTCTCTCCTCTTTTTTTTTCCAGTGTGATCTTGGATGGGAAAGCCTATTTTCTGCACAATAAAAGGTTGTGCAACTCCAAGTAAACATGTGATTCGGGTTTTTTTTTGGTTAGCTCGGCTTTAAGTTTTAATTGTTTCCTAAGTATCCTAGTTGGTTTGCTAGGGAAAGTGTAAGGATAAAACTGTTCTCTCTCAAGCCTTCCCACGTGAAGCTCAAATCATGTGCTTGGACTTTTGGTGCTCCCAAGCAGCCTGAAGCCTTCTACAATTCTAGTTCCACGTAGGCCCACTGAATTTCGACAACCATACACACTATAAACCACCACTCGGCAAGCCCCGTCACTGTGACTTGGGCCCATTTAAACGTGTTGATAAACATGTGTGATTTGCATGTGTGATTGGCATGGGCTTGGTGTCCAATAAACTATTATTTTATTAGCTTGGCATGCTTGTAAATATTGTAAATTTGCATACTCTTTGTCTCGCACTTTATGCATGGATTTAAGCTTGGGTTGTGATGCTTCCACAACGATTTGGTTTTGAGATATGATTGGGCTTGTAGGTGAGATTTATGGGGCCCAACAAATAATAAGTGATTAAATTGGGACAATATTAGTGATGTCGGTCATGGACCATAATGGCCTATAAAGTTTATCTAGTTCTGACTTCCCTTTCTTTGAAAAGTTTTTGTTTATTTTTTTTATCATAAATTGCAACAATTATTTTATCTCAAAAGTGGGACTCTTCATAGATTTTCCGTCACCTCATATTTTTGGTAGAATTTCAATGCCATCATTATAAAACTTTATGCCATAAACATGAAATGGCAGAGAATACATATAAAGTCTCACTTTGTGATAATCTCCTTAACATTTCTCTTATTTTATTAGTTTAAAAAATTTCAAATTTCCTTTGTGGCATCTCATTCCGCTGTAGCACAATTAACTGGATTGAGCTTATACAACCCGGGTTTGACTCCCGACAGTGGAAAACATGGTTTGTTTAGTTTTTGTTATTTTAAATAGTTTTGTTGTAGTTCTCCTATTATCAACATATTCCACAAAAATTAAAGAAGATTGAGCATACACATCCGGGTTTGACTCCCGGAGGCGCAAAACTTGTCAATTTATAAAGGATATGCTAGAGAGATCCAATTTGGTCTCCCTATCATTACCTAGCTATTAACAAAACAAAACACTGCCACATATTCTTATTAATATTTGTAGCTCTGAATTTTCAAACACAAGTGCACCTTCCATCCTCTTGGACATTTTCTACAACCCCACCTCATATTTTCTCACCAAATCATCAAAAACCCATACTTCCATAGGATCTAAAGCCATCTCAAACCGAAAGGGTCCAGGGGGCGAGAGGACCGAAAATAGCCCGAAAATCATCTCCAACCGAAGGCCAGACCAGAGTGCTCTGGAATCTGAGAGGGCCCCACGAAATCTGAAAGGGCCAAAGGGCTGGCCAGAATTTTTTCAAATATGTCGGATTTCCTGTCGGTTATAACCGACAGGAATAATGTACATTATTTCAATAGTGTCGGTTATAACCGACACTAATAGTGATTTATATACAACGGCTAGGCAAGAATATTTTTATTAGTTATAACCGACACTGATAGTAATTTGAATTGCAATAGTGTCGGTTATAACCGACACAAATAGAAGGGAAAATTGCCATTGTATTCTTTTTTTGGGCCAATTGTTTTTTAATGAATTTAAAAAATTCCCCTTTTTCATATAAATACTTAAGCCATTCCTACACTATTTCTCACATAATTTTCACCCTTTTTAAATTTAAGTTGTTGTAGTTTTTAAATTTAAATAATAAATTACGTTTGACCCTTGGTTGGAGACGGTTTTTTGTAACAGGGCTAAAACGAGCCCTATGGCCCTTTGGCCCTTGGTTGGAGATGAAGGCAAATATGGCCATGTACTGTTCATTAAAATATTAATATCTCGGAGGGCCATAGGACTAAAATGAGCCCTCTGGCTAGCCATCGGTTGGAGATGGCCAATATTTTAATGAACAGTACATGGCCATATTTGTCTTCCATCTCCAACCGAGAGCCAAAGGGCCATAGGGCTCGTTTTAGCCATGTCACAAAAAACCGTCTCCAACCGAGGGCCAAACATAATTATTATTTAAATTTAATGTTATTTAATGTTGTTTCATATTGTTTAATGTTGTTTAATGTTACTTAATTTAATTTAATGTTGTATAATGGCTTAGGAAGTTATAGAAAAAAAATAGAATTAAAAAAAAACAATTTAAAAAAAATTTGTAAAAAAATTAATAATAATAACAACTAGCTGACGTCAGCTAGCCGTTGTATTTGAAATTTGGCCTAGCATTCCTGTCAGATATAACCGACATGAATAATTAACAATACTATCAGTTATATCCGACAAGAATACTCAGCCTTTTGGCCTAGCTCGGGGCTGGCTGGCTAGATGGATTGGGCCAGGCCTTTGACCCTTTTAGATTATGTGGGGCCCACGAGCCATCTGGCCTAACCCTCGATTGGAGACGGTTTTCGAGCTATTTTCGGCCCTCTGAACCCTTCGGTTGAAGATGGCCTAACTGTCATGGACCACTAGATCACGCACCCATCTCGACCGTCGATATCCCCTCGCGGAACAACCCTGACCGTCGATACATACGACTGGAAACCCAATGTTACTTTCCACGATCTCGTAGCTCAGACTATGGTCAGCATCGTCAACGGCTATCAATCGTTCCTTGGACCAGCTGACGGACTTCTCACCACCCTTGGATGGGATTGAAGACCCAGAGCGGTATCTGATGCAGCCGGGCTCACCGTTGGTCCTAGGGTTGGAAACCACTTGTGGAAGTTGAAGAAGATTTTGAAGAGAGGCCTTATTTGGTCCGCTGTGAACTTTTTTAGGGTTGCAGGAACCTTGGCTTCCCACTTTGGACGTGAGTCTTGCTCCATTTGATTTGATCTCTGTGCGTGAGATTTGGACTCACGATCTCTTCTTTCTTTTTTTTTTTTTTTTTTTTTTTAATTAGAAACCGGGAGAAAACTTTTATATTAAAGTGTATATCTTAATTGCTTCTTTGTCTTAATCACACACACACAAAGTGAGATGAAGGACACATTTGAGTATATTAAATCAAACAATGTTTTGAATACAACTTCAAAATTGAACTTAGAACCACTTAGAAGTTAGAACCAAGTAATCATATCGTAGACTTTTTTTTTTGTTTGCAGAAATCATAATAGAAAATTTTTTATTTTATTTTTTATAGGAAATAATAATAGAATTGGAGGCACACTAAATTGATGAGAAAAAGTAACAAGATTATACTTTACCTACGGCTTATTGTTTTTATTGTCCTTACCATTTTAGTCAAAACTATGTTGGAGCAATTTCTGTATCATGTGAATTATGAGTATAATGAGGAATAATAAAAAATTGTTTCCCGATACGTATATGACTATATTGTATACATACTATTTTTTCAGACTTTATTCACCCCACATCTGGTTTGTAAACGACGCAAGCGTTAACTTGTTGTTTGTTAAAGTTTCATACATTTTTAAGACAAACGCCGAACACTCTAAAAATAACAAGAGCACTCAAGATTATCCAAAAACTAAACTCCAGAATCTATTTCTAATATGAAAGTAGTTTGTCCCATTATTTAAATAGCAAGCTTTTTCTTTTTCCCGTCCTTTAAAAATTTGACAGAGAATTAGTTCGAATCTTTCAGTAAAAAAGAAGGTCGAATCTTTTGTGTAAAAGGATCGTTCGTTTTATTTATCAGATCAAAAACTTATACGAAGAGAAAGCATGTGATTCTTCTTCAAATAATCATATACATTTGTTAGAATCTCACAACTTCCATATTTGAACTGTTTGGATGACGTTCTTCTTTGCTTCAGATATAAATATTGTTGCTGCCTATAGAATATCGGAGGTACCTTCTTACCTGACCAGTCGGCATCTAAGTTAAAGCTACCCCAATACCAATTGCTGATGGGGGTTGATGCTTTACTAGTAGAATTAATAAGTTGGGTATATATGATCTACATCTATACAAGTCATTGAAATAAAATTCCACACCTAACAAAAAATATATGCAAATACGACTGCCATTGCCAACCTAACACAATTAGGGTTATTTAATAAGATGGTCATTTTCATTCAAAGAACAAAAAGAAAATTTTATGGCCCTTTGTAATGAGTACTTTTTTGGGTGTAATTACACATCGTAACGCGTTATAGAACATGAGTGCATTTGTGCTCACCACCATTTAGTGTGGTGTATGCTCACCACCCTATTTATCACCGTTAGATGAGTTTGAATTTTGAGATTTGTTCCTATCTACTACACGAATCTCGAAATTCAAAATCATCTAATGGTTATAAATAAAGTGGTGAGCATACACCACACTAAATGGTGGTGAGCAAAAATACTCCCATAGAACAAATATA
The DNA here is from genome assembly GCA_036320875.1 of Cotoneaster glaucophyllus. NCBI lineage: Eukaryota > Viridiplantae > Streptophyta > Magnoliopsida > Rosales > Rosaceae > Cotoneaster > Cotoneaster glaucophyllus. Next base: position 5,611,460 of record CM070073.1, on the reverse strand, counting down.
TCTACTATATTCTAAATCCAAGATATGGATTCTCTCGTATTATAATAACAAGTAAATTGGTAGCACCATGCAGCAGTGTGGCGGTAGTCTGCTGGTAGTTGTGTCTCTATTTTCAAACAAAGGTCTTAAATCCGACTCACATAGAAATATAAGATGATAATATATATATATGAATGATGAGTACAATTCTTAGTTGTGATTGAACATTATGGTGACATAGATATGTTATGAGGATAAATCTTGTTGTGAGTAGCGAGCATGATACCTGATTATGACTAATTTGTTGTGATAACACAATTGCATTTTACAAATGGTTATGTCTCGAAAGTACACTATGGTCCCATGTCAAATGTACAACCACGCCAAAATCCACAAAATATGGTTTGCCACTTTTGCAGTTCCTTCCCACCCCGCCAAAGATGAATAAAATGCCAGCTTCTTCGACTTGAAGTGCACCGGGGATTAAACAAGTAAAAGACATAGGATCCCACATATTAGCTTTCATCATGATTAAATCCAATACGTGAATAAACTAATTCAAAGAATTCGATTTCCTTAACAGTTTGGTATATAAATTTGAAAGTATAGGATAATGTAGGGCTAAAGGAAAGGCTTACTCCTAACTAAAGTTTTCCACACATAACCGATTGCCATTCATTTTTCACTTTCTACTCCTTTATCCCCCACTATAATTAGTCCATTATTAATATGAACTTAGCTTTATATTTCCTTATTGACTTATTTCACTTCCCTGCACTATAATATTGGTTTTTGAATGATGTTTTTGAGACGCATAAAACTGACAAACTTACGAACGCATTCTTTAATATAGGTAAAAATAATGCTAGGTATGCCCAACTTGTACACCAAATGATGCGGTACCACTCAAATTTATACTTTAATTCAAGTTGAATTTGATTAATGATGTATGTGCCACGTTATTCAGTGCTCGAATTTGGTGCATATAGCACTATCCATACAGGTAATTCTACATACCATGAAAAAAACTCAGTCTATTCAAAAAATGTATGTGTATGTGTTTCGGTATTGTATGTCTAAATAATTTTATTGTTTATTAGATGCCCAGTGTATAAAATATGTAACCGTAGCTTAAAGCAAAACTTTCATTTGAAATTATTTGAACGGCTAGAAAGGCACAACTCAGGATTGAAATCAATGGTGGCAATTAAAATGGATGGCAGTTAGTTGATTTGAGACATTAAGATTTTAATTAAAAGTTCAAGCGCACTAGTTTTGTAGGGACAACGTATGCAAATTAACAAAGAAAAAACACCCAATTAGAAAAAGAAAGAGAACAGCACAAAACAAAAAGCAATGATTACGCATATTATGTTACACTTATCAACATTAATAGAAAAATATGAAAAATACACTCTTTAGACTTTAGTCCCCAAAAATGAGAAAAAAAGAAAAGAAAAAACCCAATACAAATATAAAAAAAAAAAAATATTATGGCCCCATCCTACTCTGTTTGGCTCTTTAAATATATTCCTATCTTCATCATTCTCTAATTGAACTCATAACCTCTATGATCTATCTCTGCCTCCCAGTTTTTTAGCCTCTGAATAATTCCCTATTCCCCAAACCCTAAAATATGGAACCTACAAATACACCGTTCATAGCCAAGAAATTAGGCAACATGGTACGTCTAGTTTTGTTCACCTTACAAAAGGGTGTGTCCAAGAAAAAGTTGACGATGATGAAACATGGGAAGATCTTAGGCAAGTCATTCAATGATTTCATGGTCCGTCACCAAACTGCGCTTAGCTGCAAGACTCACGACGTGCACGTGACCTCTTTTGTGTACCCGTTGGAGTACGAGTTCAGCTGCACCAGCAGCCCGCCACGCAGGTCATCCTACACTCCTCCGTGTCAATCCGGCAAGGCGTACAAGGGCCGTTATGTTAGGCAGCATTCGCGGAAGGGAGCTTACGTGCCGATGATGTGCGAGGATGCATTGGCGACGGTTCACGGGGTGAGGAAAGTGAATTATCGTTGCGGTGACGTGGTCGAGCCGCTGCCAATGGTGAGGCGGGCGCGGGTGAGGATAAGGGAGTGGGAGCCTTTGTTTCCGTTGAGTAGTGATGAGGAGGAGGATTACCACGTGGACAAGGCAGCCCAGGAATTTATTGACAAGTTTTATAGAGAGTTAATGTTGCAAAAGTGGATGGCTGCAGGTCGATACAGCTGAAGTAGGCCCACGAGTTAAGATGTGGAGAGAATTTACATGTAACAGGTACCTGATGATCAACGTCTTTGGGAGGATTTTCATATTATTCGGCATAATACGTTAGCTTCTAATATGTGCAGTTCATCTCGCTGATCTTAACTGCTTTATTAGATCTAACGTATTAATTAAGCATACTGAAGATCGAATCTCATCTTTATGTAGTTTGAGAGTGTATTTAGTGAAGCAATTAGAACTCATGCTTTCCTTATTGCATGCACAGTTAAGACTTAGAGAACGGTTAGAACCCTTGCATGTATTATGAAATGCAGAAAATTCTTCAGAGTTTAAAGAATGTAAGTTTCACTTTTCACCTTTTTGTAAAAAATGTAAGTTTCTTTTTTCACCTTTTGGTTTCTGTGAGTTTCGGGTTTTCAGAAGGTAAATTCTGCAATCTTTATAGAAGCAACGTGGTAAAATAAAGCACCCTTCTCATGCAAATTAGGGTTCTCTTTGTCGATTACCCTTTTTGCTTCCTTCTCTTAAGATCAAATTTGGCTTTTACAAGGCACTGATTAAACCCAAGGACTAATTGAAAGAGATCTGTCTGATTGTAGATTGCTTAATCAAGAGTATCGATATGTATGGATAAAACTATTAAATTAAGCACCATTCAAGAATCTGATAAGCAGTCTAGCTTTGATTCGAGTTCAAATTTCTCTCCTCGAAAAAAAATTCTCATATAATATTATCTTGTAATACAATTCACGCCTTTCATGAGAACTTTTTCTGTGTATTTAAAACACAACGATGTGAGGTGCTATGATAGAAGTGGACGACATGATTAGTATTTCCAATTCTACAATATATTGATAAAAATATACATATATATACACACACATATTAAGTTATGATTCAAATAAAATAATTACACTAGTTAAGGGTGTTTCGGATACCCCGAAAAAAATGATCTAATTTCCATATAGCGTCATGAGTAAGAAGATTAAAGAAGACAAAAGGTAAGTTCAATAATTTGGTGAATCTTGATAATCCTATAAAATAATGTTAAACATTAAACAAAGCAAATTTAAGCTATGGATTTCTGTGACGATCCGTTCCAATTTATTATATAATTTTCTCCCTGAGTGTGTAAAATGACGATATTGTCACCGTTGGCTTAGTGACGTGGATGTGTATATGCAGTTTTAAATTAATTCCCTCGCTTTCGTAACTAGATTGTACTCGACGTCACGAGCGCGTTGACGCGGGTTTGGGTCGAATCGGAGTCGTAACGAGAAAGTTACGATTATTAAAAGAATGTAAACGGGCCAAAGTAAGAAACCAATTACTTTAATTCCTACTTTCTTGGGTTCAATTAATATTTGGGCTTTTAGGGGGCGTTTGTTTGCCCTCACTAAGTGTCACTGGACTAGACTGGACTAACAATTAGTCCAATCCAGTGTTTGTTTTGTACTGGGATTATGTTTAATGAGACTAACAGGGACTCGCACGGACAAACTCCTTCGCTAGGAGTTCTTAGCGAAACCCCCCCGATACCCATGGGATTGCTAAGACCTCGTCTGCTCTATCTTCGTATGCTTCGTCCTCATCGTGCTCTTATCTCTCTCTGCTCTCTGTTCTCTTGAGCACCGACAACCACCATCACACCACAACTCGCCAACTCCAGCGAGACCACACCGCCAGCCGACCACCGTTGTCCGTCCAACTTTAGCCGTCCTCTGATCCACCTCCGAGGAAGATCTCGCACTCGCCATCCTCGATTCAATACCGTCGAGGAGTTGTGTAGGTTAATTTATTTAATTTCCTGTATTTTTTTTGTTCAATTTCAAACTCGTGATGCAGCTCTAAAAAGGGCAGCAAAGCCTTGACCCGCAGCTCCAGCACCGACCCCCTTCTCCAGCCCTACCAGCTTGTTAATCAGGTTTGTGTTAATGGGTTTGATAAAATTACGTTAATTTGGATTAATTTTATTAATTTTTGGTAAATTACTTGGCTTGATTTGTGATTTTTGCTTTGTTTTTGCTACTTAGTTTCCTTGTCGTCACTTTTGAAAGAGGCTATGGTTTGATTTTGACTGTAATCCATCACCAACGCCTTACCTTTCTGGAAGTGGAATAACCCCAATTAAAGTCCTTAAATAAGTTAGTCAAACCACAGTATATCACTGGTCAATTAAAGATCCTTAAATAAGTTATTTGAGTATTGTGCAATCATACTTGTTCGGGTTTTTGTCATGTGGAAACATTACAAATCTATGGTATCAATCTGCTTCTTGTCTTAAACTTTTGGTCTTTATTTGTTTTCCTTGTATGAATGAATCTTAAAATTCTTTTGAATGTAGCCAAGATGGAATGTTTGGGGTTGTGATGTTGGTCTCCATATGTGGAGGAAATTGGTGTGTTTTGGCGTTGGGTCTTCAATGGTCAAGTATTTTGGGATCAATTTTGTGGAGTAACTCAGACCGTGAAGATTTTTATTTGAAAAAAAAAATTATGAATTGCAGCACTGCTGTTTCACATTCTTTTTTGTACTAGGAAAGCTATCTTAGCTATGAGTTTGGCTATTGTAGTTGATATGGTTTTGATAGCATGCCAAGCATTCTTTGAATATGGGACATGTTACATACGCCATCTTGAACTCGCTGCTATCTTGGTGCAGAAATATCTTATTCGTGCAACAGTTTTGGATCCTACGTGCACTCGTCCTGTTGTTTGCACAAGAAGTTCTCGTTTGTACATGTGGACTCCTGGTGTTGCCTACAGTGTGAGCATCCCGCCCTAACCACAATTTAGCATACTTGATCTAAAAATGAATTGAGTTGGAAGCTGTCTCCTCCTGAAGGATAAACAGTTGTTTTGCTGCGCTTCTGTTGCAGTTCTTGAATTGAGTAAATATAGCTCGGATGATTGAGGCTGTTAGCTATTTTCCAGAGTTTATTGTAAAAAATTGTAGAATGTACAATTAAGTAGTTTACCTTACTCTGTTGTGTACTGTGTTAATGCAGTTGGGATCTTTCATTTGTTCTAGTTGGAACATCCAACAGTTTGATTAAATTGGTGACCTTTCCCACTCTCATTTGTTTTTCCTTTCATTGGATTAGCACTAGTGCACATGGAATTGACTAACTGACTTGCTTCGTTTTGAGGGAAGATATTTTAATTGCTTAGTTTTATATACAAATGGAATGCATAAATTGTTCATGATCTCTTCCTTTTGCATATTGTTACTAGTTTTTTTCAAACTAGTTGGAGCAAGCCAATTTACATGCTAGGAATCCAAATGTAGCAATGATCAATGTGCATCTATCCATTTGTCATTGTGCCTCGCTTCATTGTGGTCTTGGGATTGAATGTAATTGTCATGGTCACTGTTCTAAAAATCCCCGCCTAGCGCCGCCTAGGCCCCGCCTAGGCGCTAGGCGGTTGGCCACCGCCCCGATTAATGCCTAGGCGTTTGAAAATTAAGAAAGGGCGCCTAGACCTGTTGAGGCGCCCGCCTAGACTGCCTAGGCACCCGCCTAGACTGCCTAGGCACCCGCCTAGCCCGCCCAGACCCGCCTAGGTTGAGACTCACTCAGACAGAAAATTGATAACTTTCATTTTGCATTTTATTTTTTTCCAATAAATTGTAAGAGACATGTTGAATACTTAAATGAATACACATTATATGCATGTTTTCATTCTGTTCCAATACCTTCTAATATATATGTCATTCTATTTTGTAGTTTATAATGAAATTATATATATTTTAAGTATAAATAGACACTTATTTGCACGAAATATAATAGATTTACTTAAATCCGCCTAGTCCGCCTAGGCGCTCGCCTAGTCCCCGCCTAGCCGCCTAGGCGCTAGGTCCCAGCTCATCGCCCGACTAGCGCCTAGCGTCTTTTAGAACCTTGGTCATGGTATGGACTAAAATTGGCTTATACATACAAGAGCAATTCACCTTTAACTTTAATCTACAACTTTAAACCAAAGGTTAATAATTAAGAAAAGCATCTTGAACCCTGTTGATTGTTGGGAGAACACTTTGTTATATTGATGTATTGATGTTTGGAACAATGCTACTCTTGAATCATGTATGTTTCTTTCGTTGGCAAGAAAATTTGGTTTTTGTATTTTTATTGATTCTCACTCTCATCCAATATTATTAATTTTAATAATATCTTTAATAAAAAAGCAATTAAAATTGAACAATAATGTAGTCCTAGTCTGAGCAAATATCAAACTAGTGACAGTACTGTTTTCATTATCCTGCTTCTTAGTCCGACACTGCATCAAACGCTTCATTAAGCTAGTCCAGCTTAGTCTAGTCTAAGCCAGTCCAGCTTAGTCCCTGAAGCTAGTCCAGTCCGAGACAGTCCGGTGCAACAAACGCACCCTTATTGTTTTGAGACCAATTACAAATCAACTCTCTCTTCTTGCCCAATCCGGAAATACACACACATTAAAAGTCTCTCAAGTCTCTCCTTGCTACCCAATCACATACGCACACACCCACACCCTCACTTTCTCTCTCCACTCTCTCGGACCTTCTTCCTCTTTCTCCTTCCTCGTTCGTACACCGTAAGACCGCCACACTAAACCTGTCAAAACCTCACAGATCAAGTATAAGAGTGACATCCCCGTGTTCCTTGTGAGCTCACAAATCTGGTGGTGCCTTTTGTTTGAAGAATAGATGTCGGGAACTCGAGGAAATAGAAGCTCCGACGAGGTGCTTTTCTTCTCGGCGTGATCCTGGTGAGTTTTTAAAGTTCTAAAATGCAAGGAAGCTTCTAATCAACTCTAAAGGGACCTTAGACTAGTTTGAGACAAAGTTGACATCAGAGTAGGTGTTTTCAAGAAGTTCCAGTTTGGCTGGATTTTTCAAGAGTTTTTCTGACCGTTTTTCGTTGATTTTTGGACTCCTAATAGGTATGTATGTGTTCTACTCTTCAAGACCTTCAAATCCATATAAATTTCATGGATTTTGGTTGAGAAATGAAGAAGATATTGAACTTTGAAAATTTTCTAGAAACCGGCGATCCAAATGGCAGCAGACTCTTGCGAGTCATCGGAGAAGAATGAGCATATTCCGTTAACTTTAACAGAATATTCTAACGGCGTCATGTAATTTTAACGGAATATTCCCTAAAGCCGTTAGGGTTTCCGTTAGTGTGCCAGGCACGTGCTTGAGCATGGCCAGTGTGTGAGGGCGTGTGTGACATCCAAAATTTTTTCTAAAAATATGTAGGGTGTTCATGTTGTCGAGTAGATCACTTTGGTATATTGATTCAAACACCCCATTTGAGCAACGTACGAGAAGTTATTCCTAGGGTTTATGTATGTGCTTTAAAATTAACGTTAAATTAGTTATTTCGCATATAGGTGAGACGTACCCCGAGGACGAGCGTGGACAAGCGAGGCTAAGGGGCTACGATCATGCGACTTATCAGTGAGTGGGTTTTTGTTATATATATACACTGTTTCCATAAACGTTTTTATATGAAATTATGCTTTGCTTGCCATGTCGTAAATAAATTGCATTTTAAATATTGCATTGTTACACTTGTGGATTATATTGTGTGATGCTGTGGAGATTTAGGTAAACTTCATGTGAATATTATATGATTGAATGAGTTGCATTGCATTGGTATGTATACATTTGGTTAGAGCTCATCATGGCTGCCCCCCGGTATTAGTGCTCCCGCCCAGGGCTAGGGCACAACCTTCACGTGATCGTTCACCTCCCGCACAACACGCTCACCTTGGATCCAAGTCTGGTGCCAGCCTGTCGTACAGATTATATTGATGACTCCGACTCGTGTGTTAGCCTAGATTGATGAGCTACAGGTCTAGTTATACAGGTCACATTAGGTGACTTCGACTGACATGCTATTTTATTTTGATTTCACACTTGGCTTACGTATATTAATGCTGAGACATTATGACATGGCAAACTTCATTTTTCACTGCTTTTGTGCATACACTTTCGTACTACGTAGTATTATTTTCTAGAGACTATACGGGTTTGACAGTGAGGGGTTAGTACTTTTTGAAAAGATAAATGTGTTTTTTTAAAAGCTTTGTTTTTGCCCACTCACCCTTCTGTTTTGCGCCCCTCCAGGTTCTCGATAGCTGTTCATCTTTGTGGCTCACGAGGACTTCACGGCAGTTCTAACGTCTCCATAAATAAGTAGGGATCTTCTCCCTATTTGTATAATTAGTACTGAGTTGGTTCGAATGCACTTTTGTTTATCTATGCTATGATGTGTGTGTATCTTACTTGGTCACTTCCACACACTTATATATTATCTTTAGTTAAATAAGTTAGTTTGGGTTTTTAGTTATTCGCATTTTTTTTATTATTATCTCTTCTGTTGCGCACTTGGCTACGTCACCCTTACGTGACGGTCAGCATGCCTCAACTCCGGTCGGGGTGCGTCAATTTCAATTTAGGCAAGGACTTAGATCCTCTTCGGATTTCCTCATTGGGGATTCCGGGGATCAATTAATACCAACCGTTCATAAAAAATTATGTGGTCACAATTTTTTCTTTTTGAGTAATGCTATTCTTACCACAATTTTATACCACATTTCTTTACCATCTTAGATGGCATATGAGTTGGACAAGCTATATCATTTAATTTCAATTTTCTTATTAATTAAAACACTTAAATAAGGAAAATTGCAGACTTCAAGATCTTCATCTGGCGTTAGTAACTTAATTGGGCATGAACCCTAATCCGATAGACAAAATTGATTTTGACTTCTAATTCGCATGAAAGCTAATAGGCGTTACTTAATGAAATAATCAGATGAAATCCTTATTTTAAACCACAACAAAATATTTTGAAAAGAAAAAAAAAATCACGAGATGAATAACCATGGAGTACAAATGAAGATTGGAAAAAGAAATACTTGAAGGGGAATGAGGATTGGGGCTACGGTGCACGAGTATGGAGATAGAAATCAATGGTGATTGTGGTATACGAGTAAATTCTATAAAGCTTGACCATAATCATGAAAATCAACAGAAATCAATAAAAAAAACTGGCGTGAAAAAGAAAGGGGAAGGAAGAAAAAGCAGAATGGAAACGGGAAGGAAGAAGGAGACTCCTCGTATACCACAATCATCATTTAATTAACAACGTTTTTATTCATTATTGATTAACATTTTGAAATTAAATGCTAATTAATTTAGATGATGTGGCTGTCCACATCAGATGCCACCTAAGCTGTTATACAATTGTGGTACGAAAACATGGTAAGAATAGTATTATTGTTTCATTTTTTATATTTTTCATGCAAAACGAGACTGCCTTACTGTTGAGAAAAAAAAAAAAAAAAAAACAAACTGTGGCCACATAATTTTTGATGAAGGGTTGGTATTAACTGATCCTTAGGATCCCTAATGAGAAAATCAGGAGAGGATCTAATTCCTTTAGGCAAAGTCCCTTTTTTGAGAGGCACGATCCGTAAACGATGGGCACCCACGACCCATTATCTCACATAAACCTCATATAAGTCTAATACAATTGTAAAAGAAAAGTTCTTTCATAAATATAACCCAATGATTAAACAACGAAACCACAACTAGCTATTAAAAGAAAGTTTTAAGCACCTTGGATGTGAAAACAAACTAGAAAGGTAGCATTAGCAATGGAGACTTGCTTAGCAGTGAGCAGGTGAAATGGTTGTCTTTGAAGCCAAATGACTTGACCAACTAGTTTCCTACTTTTTACCTTTTCTTTTCATATAATTCCAAGCAGGGATTTACCTGAGTTGCAAACTTGCAATTACTCTGTTGCTGCATTCTTCTCTCTCTTTAGTATGAACATCTACAGGCAGAAACTATCAGATTTACGAGCAATGCGCGTCAAGCCGCTTGCAGAAAGCCAACTGGAGAGCTCATTCGTCTCTTTAGGTATAGTGTAGTGAGTCTATTGGTCGAGCCTGCACGGACGAACCAGATACTCAAAATCTGCTTAAATCTCATCCGAGAGTTTGAACAGAATATATAGTGCTGGAGTTATTTTTTCTAACAGAAATTAATCGTTACCTTCAGAACGAAAGGTATAGGAATCCTGCTGAAGTCGAGCAGTGGACTGATTTCTCTCCATATTTGTAAGGGCTACATCATTATAAAAGCAATCCATATCTAAAATGTTTGTCCATATAATTAGACATGTTTTTGGACCTACCTTATGAATATCCATAGACTCGAGAAGAAGGACAACACCATCAACAGGGACTTTGGAGATTTCTGGTAAGGAAAAGTCAGGGTATTTGTTTACAATACACCGCAGGAGAATACCAGGTAGTTCTTCCAGCGCTTCCTTTATGTTGGTCAGCTGATGCCTTACTGATCCACTGGACTTAATATGTTTCCATGTGCCATTTGACGAATTGTAGTCCTTTGCTTTATCTTTTCCTGTATCGACAACGTACTTTATCCCATCTATAAGGAGGTTTCAGCCACATTAGTGGCCACAACTACACGAGATTGCTCTTCCGAAGGCAGCCTAGCGTAAAGAGGGAGAACATGCAGTGCCCAAGTTTTCCCCACGCTACGATTGGATTGGTTAGAATAAGCCTCCAGATCATCAGTATCTTGGCACAATGCATCCCCATCATCGTCTTCCTCACCATAATTTTCTAGCTCACTCTTCGTATCTGAATCATACGAATAAAACCCCAACTCATCATCCTCGTCTGTCTCGCACTGATCTTTTTCAAATGCTTCACAAATATCCGTTTCAATATTTGTTCCCTCAACAGAAAGTGATCTTTTCATAATCAGTTCCGAAGCTCTGCGTAGCTTTCGACACAAGGACACTACTCTCTGCCCAGTGACAACGACAAGTATTCCCCCAGGTGGCAGCCTGTTGTGAATTTTCAAGACCTTTTGATATGCTTGTTTAACATAAGGCTTTTCTGTATCAGTTGTCATTTCTAAGTGAACGGTTACCTTAAATTGTCTGGTTTCAACTTCTACGATAGGAGGGTCGCAAAACAGTTCTGACGAAGTCTTCCACTCGCAACGTAGCACTCATCAACACAAGCTTTAATGGAAAAACCTTGATTAATTTCATCCGCCGATGGTTCTACAAAAAATAGGGTTACAAACCTTGATTAATGTAACATTTAGTAATAATAACCACACTTGAGGTCACCTGACGCAGCGACACGCTATGCCAACACGTGAAAGCATTCGCATAAGAACATGAACTTCATCAAGATTTATGACAGAGTATTTCTTCAACAAAAAAGCACTTCTGCATAGTAAGAAACATTACACAAAGAAGACAATAATGATACCTTTTTTTGGTGTAAAATACATATTTAATACATTTAATCCAGCATAAATATAAACCTGAATAGCGAAGAAATTAGTTATTTGATGCCAAAATGTTCAAAACATGACATGGATTAAACCATATCATTTGCCAAAATGTTCATAATTAGCTAATAATAATTAATGTACAATTAGAACAAGAATAAACACCAAAAAAATTAACCCACCTGAGGAACAATGGATTTTTTGTTAATCGCCTCCATGATCTCCTGCTCCATCATTACAATTGGAAGCTTTTTTCTTGCCTGTGATCCACTTCATTAGGTCTTGATACATGTACTTTAGTTGGGGAAATTAGAGACCTTGATGCAAAAAAATCTGATGCCCTGCGGATGTCTAGTAAAATTTGTCCATCAAGTTTCGTTTACAATTTTCGTTTTAAGGAAACATCTTTGAGTAAATTGGAGTGTTAGCCTTTGAAATTTGAATCCAAGTTTCAATTTGCTCTCGAAATTATGTTTTTGGATTCAAGAGTGCACAAACTTTTCAAAGAGTTAGAATTAACACTAAAAGACTGACTGCACTAGAATTTCCTTCATTTTGCTCATATGACGTGCGTATAGAATCCACAATTTCGTTAATGTGCATGCTACTTGAATTCAAAATTAAAAAAGAAACAAGCATTCTAATTCTTCTACAGAAGGCATATATGTATTACAACAAACGACAAGTAATCTGAAGCCAAGAAACAAACGTGGAGCAACAAAAATTGACAAAAACAAATATAGAGAGCCACACCAAAGGAACAAACTTAATTGGCACCCAGTACCAATATCCAAAATAGTTGCATGTCTGGGTTTTAGCCAAAAAAAACTTGGGAGTTTGATTTCACCCTTCAAAAAGGCATGGAGTTTTGCCATTAGATGGGTTCAGTTTACCCTCTGCTTTAGCGCGGTTTGGGTTGATTTGGTTTTCAGTTTGAATTGTGTATCAAACCACACCATATAATTGTCTAAATTTCAAACCAAAATGGCTTAAAACCGATGCAATTGGTACACCAATATTGTGATTTGTTTCGGTTCTGTTGCTACACCAATTATCAAATTAAAATTTCAAAAAAATTTATAATTATATATATATAAAATAATTTCCGTCATATTGTCAATCTCAACACTTAAAATTACAATTTCATAACTTTAAATTATCTAATCACATATCGTCTAAATATTACGTGTATTTTATACATTTCATTATAAGCGATTTGGTCCGATTGATATAAACCGCATCTAAATCGATTCTTCTTGTTTGATTCGGTTTTTATAAACCGAAATGACAAAAAAAATATCAAACCCGGTTTTGTTTGGTTGGTCTTCAGGTTTTCAGTTTGATTGTCGAACCTTAGTTTTCTTAAGAAAATTAAGATCATATGATTGATATTATATTGTAAGCTCAAACTTTTGGTCACATTCAATTTTCCAAAAATGAAAGAATCCGTTACACCTTCTGCAAAGTGGAGCACGTGATCCCTTTGCAATTTTAAATTGTAATTTTCCATGATATATTAACATTATCTAAAAAAATATATAAAAGATAAACCCAAATGAATATAAGCATCCTTTTCCGGATTCTCGTTGTGAAGATTTCAAAAATCCTCTAATCACGTCTGTTTATTTTATATTATGTGGTCAGTTTTCATCAAGTATTATTTTTATTCAAATTTAAATAAAAAAAATTACAATAATTTTTGATCGCACGATGTATGATAAATAAATATGATTGAAGAATTCTTAAAATCCCGTACAGAGAATCCCAAGAAGAACTTGTTCCAATTCTTATCCAAAAAAGAAAAAAAAAAGTTAGTTGATCACCATTTTTTAATTACAAAATCTCAACTAATTAATTAAACACACAGTCATAATATATTAATATTAATATTATTAACAAAAAAATACAAAAAAATATAAACAAATTTACAAATTTACCTCTCTATCTGTTCATATTTTCTCTGTCTCTTTCTCTGCGCTCTGAAAAATCGAGAATCCCCTTCTTTTCCTTCCTCCTTTTCCATTTGATTTCCCTCCACAGATCCCAAAATTCCCTTCTCCAAACCCTAATTTTCTCTCTCTACACTATCTGTGTCGCTCTCTCTCTCTCTCTCTCTCTCTCTCTCTCTCTCAGCATCCACACTGATCGATTTCATCCGCCGATGGTTCTACAAGCTTCATGAATCTTCCCGATAAGGCGCGCTTCACGCTCTTCATGGACCACCGCCACCGACCTTACCATGCCTGAGCTGCGTCCACGCAGAAACCCAGACCCGATCACCAAGACCCAGCCTCGGAAGGCGACTGTACGGACTCGGCGGAACAAGAAGAATAGTAATAATAATCAGAAGCAGAAAAAGAATAATAATCAAAAACAAAAGAAGGCAGCTGGTGCCCGCAAGCGGAGGTGGGCCGAGGGCGGTCCGGTGATTGAAACGAGGTCGTTTAAGGAAGACATAGAGGAGGAGGCAAGTGAGAGAGCAATGGACGAGTACGATAGTGGCGGCCACAGTGGCGACAAGGGCCTTGCAGCTGACGACGAGGGCGCAGCTCCCATTCCCGAGAAGGTCACTTTTTTTTTTTTTTTTTTTTTTTTTTTTTTTCACGCGTGCATTTCATTTCACTTTTTTTTTTTAGAAAAATTAATTTATTTTTCGATATTGGGTTTTTGTTTGGATGATGTGTGGGATGAGGAAGGTGAAAAAGGGAGAAACTTTTTGTGAATTTTGTTCAAAGTCTCAGTCTTTAGTTCCATTGTCAAATTATAGAATATGAGGTTGAAGAAAAAAATTTAAAAAAATTGTTTTATAGTAATGTTATTGTTTATTCATAATCTACTAACTTTGAGGAAGGTCTTGAAAGTCTTGCATTCGGCGTTTTCCGTGTTCTTACTTCCAGTTGGGATTGGGAGAATGTGGTGTTGTTTTTCGTTTACTTAAATGGGTAGTGAACTGTTTGAGAGTGGGGGGCGTGGCAGGAAAGTGCAGTGTTCTTCTTAATAATGTGTGTGTCACGCTGTCAGCTGTGAACTATTTGATTAGCATTTCGTCGTATTCTTTGAAAATTTTGCTCATTCTTGATTTATTGACAACAGGTCCAGGTTGGTGGTTCCCCAGTGTACAAAATAGAGAAGAAATTGGGGAAAGGAGGCTTTGGTCAAGTATATGTTGGTCGACGCATGGGGGCTGGTCCTGGAGCTGTTGAGGTGTGCAATCATCTTTTTATATTCTCTTATGGCTTAACATCATTGCATAATCTGTTTTCTGGAAAGCAAAAACAAGACACAAGTGTTCTGTCGGATTTGTATTAACATATCTGTTTCATCTAGGTTGCATTGAAATTTGAGCATAGAAGTAGCAAAGGATGTAATTATGGCCCACCTTACGAATGGCAGATTTACAAGTAAGAGGCTTCTGTCTTCTCTTGTGATATGTTTGTTGAATAGATATCACTTCACCCGCCGTCTTGTATTTTGACTCTCACTTTATCTTATGTCTACATAGTGCACTTGGCGGTAGTCATGGGGTGCCAAGAGTTCACTATAAGGGTCGGCAAGCTGACTACTATATCATGGTATGAGTTGTTTGCTCAAATTTCATTGTAAATGTAGTTTCTAATTACCCTAGTTTCAGAATTATAAATCAACCCTCCTATGTATACAGGTGATGGATATGCTCGGACCTAGTTTGTGGGATGTCTGGAATAACAGTTCACACACGTAAGTTTTTCCTTGTCTTTATAATGAAAAAAGTTAACCCTGTCTTTATAAAGAAATAGATTTTCATTTTTCACCTTATTATTTGCTTGCAACACTTAACATTGTCTGCCTATCTGACATTCCTACCTTTTAAATTTCAGGATGTCAATTGAAATGGTTGCATGTATTGCCATTGAGGCAATATCCATATTGGAGAAGATGCACTCTAGAGGGTGATAATTTTGTTTCAGAATTTCTTTCAGTATAATTATTAATGGCAATTTACCTGGTTTTATAACCTCTCTGATGATGTTGATGGCAGATATGTACATGGGGATGTAAAACCTGAGAACTTTTTGCTTGGCCCCGCTGGAACTGTTGAGGACAAGAAGCTGTTTCTTGTTGACCTTGGATTAGGTAAGTCATTGTTATAGAATCTCCGTACTTACAGCTGAAATTACTTGTCAGGGTAATTTACCAAATGCTTTGTCATCTCACTACCTGTTTTTACATGACAGCCACCAGGTGGCGAGATTCGACTGGCCTGCATGTCGACTATGATCAACGTCCAGATGTTTTCAGGTGAAATAAACATTGGTTAATTATTTGACCGTAACTATGACGATCTTTGCAAGTAATAAAATAAAAAACAAAATGATTTTACTCATTGGTATACTGATCGTTAATGTGCTGCAGGGGAACGGTGCGGTATGCAAGTGTGCATGCTCATCTTGGTAGAACTGGTAGCAGGAGGGATGACTTGGAATCTCTAGCTTACACACTGATATTTCTTCTTCGTGGTCGGTTGCCATGGCAAGGATATCAGGTTCATAATTTCAAAATTTTGTGTAGGCTTGTATCTAATTATGTATACCACTCTTAACACAAAAACACAATATTTTTTTAGGGAGAAAATAAAGGATTTCTTGTCTGCAAGAAAAAGATGGTCACTTCCCCAGAAACTTTGTGTTGCTTCTGCCCTCAGCCATTCCGACAATTTGTTGAGTATGTGGTGAATTTGAAGTTTGATGAAGAACCAAACTATGCAAAGTACATATCCCTTTTTGATGGAATTGTTGGCCCAAACCCAGATGTCAGGCCAATAAATACTGATGGTGCTCAGAAGGTACTTTGAATGTCTTGCATCTATGTAGACTATATTTTATGGATGTTAGTTATAGGTCTTCCTTTGGAGTTCATCTAACTATTATCTCTTGCATTGGAAAGCTTATATGCCAAGTTGGACAAAAGAGAGCAAGATTGACCTTGGAGGAAGAGGATGATGAGCAACCAAAGAAGAAGATTCGTATGGGGATGCCTGCAACCCAATGGATTAGTGTATACAATGCTCGTAGGCCTATGAAGCAAAGGTATATCCTTAGGTTTATACACTAAATGTATAAATTTAATTCAAGTTTGACCTATAAGTGCACTAAGTTTATGTTTTCATTTCTTGTAGATATCACTATAATGTTGCAGATGTGAGGCTTTCCCAACACATTGAGAAAGGATATGAAGATGGGTTATTTATTAGCAGTGTGGCCTCCAGTTCAAATCTTTGGGCTCTTATCATGGATGCTGGCACTGGCTTCAGTGCCCAAGTTTACGAACTCTCTTCATATTTTCTGCATAAGGTTTGTGATCCATTGTATCAAGAAGAGCTGTCTATTGACGTTGAAACTTAGTTTGCTCAAGCATCGTTGTTTATTTGCGTGGATTTTTTTCTCTTTTAGATTACGGTACATGGGGGAGGGTTATGACTATTTCTTGTTTAAATGAACACATCAATCATACTATTTATCTCTATTTTGAAGGAATGGATTTTGGAGCAGTGGGACAAGAATTACTATATCAGTGCGATAGCAGGAGCAAACAATGGAAGCTCTTTAGTTGTAATGTCTAAAGGTACTAATAAGCATCTGTGATTCTGTATATCTACCTTGCCAATCTAATTGTGCATCATTGATTCTGTACAGTTACATTGCCAATCTAATTGTCTAACTAGTCCTCTTTTGCTTCATATAGGGACCCAATACTTACAGCAGTCCTATAAAGTCAGCGATTCATTTCCTTTCAAGTGGATTAATAAAAAATGGCGGGAAGGATTTCATGTTACTGCAATGGCAACTGCTGGGAGTAAATGGGCTATTGCTATGTCCCGCGGTGCCGGATTTTCTGACCAGGTTTTATTGGGATTTCCAGATGTCAGCTCTATTGATGTACCCTTTTGGTGTTGGAGAAAAACCATCTCATAATTGTGTTTTGCCTCCCTTGACGTGAACTATTTCAGGTTGTGGAACTAGATTTTCTGTATCCAAGCGAAGGCATTCATCGAAGGTGGGATAATGGTTACCGCATCACGTCAACTGCAGCAACTTGGGATCAGGCAGCTTTTGTCCTTAGTGTTCCAAGGAGAAAACTGGCAGATGAAACTCAAGAGACGCTTCGGACTTCTGCTTTTCCTAGTACACACGTTAAGGTGGAATATTTGATTAATCATTTTCTTTGTACTTGCCTTTTCCTTTTCATTCTTATTTCTGAAAGCTCAAGTTTCTATGTGGCAAATTTGCAGGAGAAATGGGGAAAGAACCTTTATATTGCATCTATTTGCTACGGTAGAACTGTCTCATGAACAGCCAAGCTTATGTTGAGATGCCACTGAAGGAATTCTGATGATTCACCTTTATGAACAACAAGCAAGCGTTTTCCATTTAGTGCCTGTTCAGAAGCAAAAGATCCTCTCATGGGAAATTGATTGGTCTTGGCATTTGGGAGTTGATGTACGCTAAACTCTTCTTTATTGCCACCATAACATAGCATCTGTTACAAGTACTGGTGCACTGTCTTTCAATCTTTTGAGCTTATTATATATCTCACTGGGAAGTAGTTTATTCCCTCCCATTGTGAAAAAAGTTTGTGTATTGCCAAGCAATAATTCCTTGGGTGAAGGCATGTGCACAAGCCATGTTTTGATTATTCATAGAATTTGGGAATGTGCAGCTATGACTAGCTGTGGTTTTTGATATTCTCAGCCCTTCAGTATGTACTTGGTTTTTTTTTTTCCCCCCTTTTCTTTTGAGGGGGTGAGCTTTGTTGTGGACTTTAAGATGAGATGTCCCAATTTGACCGTTAAACAGAAAGCAGTTGTATACTTCAAAGCATCAGTGTGTAACGGTTTCTTAGTCATCTTATTTTTTTGGTTATTCTTAAATCACTTTCCAAATGCTTGTATCCTTTGATTTATAACCACTGATTGTGTATCCTAACCTCTTCTTATCAGTACATTACACATAGAAGTTGTGCAACATGACACTGCTAGATTTTCAGTGAATAAATGGGTATTACAGGTTAAATAGTTGATAATTTTGGTCAAGGTCTTTGAAGCAGAACTGCTGTAGGGAAGGTTATATTGCACCAATGTATGAAGTAAGACCTATGATGCCGATAAAGAACCCATCTTTCCCATTGGTAAGTTGTATGTCAGATTTTGTGCAAATTTCTCTCTTGCGGTTTATATTATGATTTCCCGTGTCTGATTTTGTAGCTATAACGTCTCGCTATCAATTGACATTCATAATTTGTTAGACAGCACTTAGTTGTTTGTGTGTACTCAAGTTAGTAAGGATTCTCTTCACTTGTCTCCTTTATTTTACTTTTGTAATTGTTTTATATGATGTAAATAGTTGTCTTTGGGTTTCTAATAGATATAAGGTGAGCTGCTTGCGAGACTTTGTGGTTCATGCATATCCATCCATGATGCTGCTATTGGAGGAAGTGCGAGTTTTCAAACACAAGGTAAGCCATTTTTCTTTAAATAACATCCCAACACTCAACCCCCGACCTGCGCTGGTAACTGTTGTTAAACTTCAATGGCATACTGCTTTTTATCTTGTGTGAACATCTTTTTGATGCATTTCTAGTTTACTTGCATAAATGAGCCTGTAAGTTGGTTAAATGGTACGTCGTAGGAAACTTAATAATGGTAGGTGCTAGAAGGAAAGTAGTTAAACGTAAGAGAACAGATTAAGAGCCAGAAAAATGAGTGCTGCACCCATGACTATGCGTTTGCTTATGCCGAAAAGCATTGGTCATTTTTTCGACCAAAAAAACAATGCATCTTGTTGATAATTCATATGTGCTATTATTTCCAATGTGCATGCGAGTCTATAAGAAAAATGTGGTTCACTCACACAAGAAATGAACGGTCAAGATTGAACTGATGGGAAAATGTGCATGGCACATGCGAGCGCCCCTCTCAGCTCCAAGCATTTGGTTTCTTTTTCAGCTGCTGATGTAAAGCGATCTTAGCCCAGAGCACGGCATTGCTGTGCTGATTTTTCTGGATTGAACTGATGGGACTGATTGTGCCAATTTCCGCCAGGTCATGATTTGGAATTTTCAGAAGACGAATCCGCTATGAACTCGATGCATCTAGGTTGCAAGGGATCTGTTTTGTTTAATAACTATTGTCGAATTTAATCAGATTTAACCAATGTCAAAGTGAAGGATTTCAGTGGTTGCTGTCGTCGTTTGAAATAAATGAACTCCACTTCCCCCCTCTTCCCAACATGTCGTCGCACGCCTAGAGCTCATAGCGGAACTAGAGAAACTGACTTATACATCGTATGCTTGTGTGCTCGGAACGACGGTTTACGAATACTAAGCTTTCCCTATATGATAACTTGGATGGTTGTGCCATTTTCGTCCCGCTGCCATCCTTAACTGCAAAGAAAAGGAATGGTTTTGGAGGAACTATTGAACCGCAACTATATGGTTTATAATAATTTTCGACGCCACAGAAAACATCTTTCTAGAATCTAAACATGGTAAGCTTCTTAAAATTCGTGCAGAATACTTGTGCCATGTTTGGGCTGATGAAGCTCTGCTCTCGATTTATTATGATCCTCGTCGGTATCTGCTTTCGATGTTTTTCTTCTTAATTTTTTTTTTTTTTTAACAAACGAAATTATCTACGCTAAGAAAACGGGGTAGTAAGCTAAGTCTCATAATGGGCAAGCAATAATGTGATTCAAATTTGCCTTTGGTGAAAATCAAACCTAGGACATCTCGCTCACAAGTGAAGATAAATACTACTAAACCGTAGCACTAAGTGACTCTTAAAAAGTTAATAGTTGCATTTTCAACATAACCAACCTTTAAACAATCCAACGCGCTGGACATTCCAGTGACGGTCTTGTTGCTAGAAATCCGTTCTAGGCGCCGATAGTCTATTCAAATTTTGAGTAGAGCAATAACGTTAGTAAGTTAGACAAACAGTTGTTAAGGGAGTGGGGCAGTGGGAGATCAAACCCGCATCAGGATTATTTTCGTTTTCTCGAGTAGAAAAACTCGGCAAGTCTTGAAAGTCACTCACTTATGAAACTTGTAATAATTGATCAGACGACTTCCAAATGGCAAAAGATGTTGGTAATCTCAGCAGACAACATTCTCAAAGAGCACAAGTCGGAAGGTTTTCTAATTGCATAGAAACAAAAACAGAACTTGGGATTTACACTACAATGTGTTACCACAACCATTTTCTCACACAGCACCCAAAAATGTACATCACGAATCCCCGTTTTCTATACCCGTATTCGTACATATGGTAGAACCCTAGATTACCAAAGGGTTACAGTGATCCATCAAAAGCCACAACCTCGGAGACTCGCAAACATCAACTCCCCTGTACATTAATGGGTTCTGGTGATCCATCAAATCCACAAGCAACAGACTGCCATATATTGACTACCCAGTATGCATTGTCTCTCTTGCAAAGTGCCCATGCCCGTTCATGCCCTCGCACAGCTCCAGTACAAAAAAGGCTTGACCAAATTGAGCTGGCGTTAAGTGAAAAACTTGGACAATGCATGAAACATCTAATGTTTTGGCCGACGACACAATCTCCTCAAACGAACTCGTTCCTGGATGATATTAAGCATCATCAGATCACGGTTATATATCTTAAGACTGAATTGAAAAAGGAAAAAGATTAGCAATACTTGCCTCACTGTTGTCGTGATTATAGCGGATTGAGAAAAGACACCTGCAGCCCCTTATATCGTGCATTTTCCTTTGAATATCTGTAATATGGGCATCGTAATAGATTGCTTGATCTCTCCTCTCCTAATAATAACCAAGCCACCAAAATGTAAAAGCCTACCAACTTGAAAGATATGACGGTAAGGTTATTACCAAAATAGATTTTTGAAATTTACCAGGAAGCAGAGGACATGATCTCCAACCTTCAATGTATGACATTCTGAATGCTCCAGTGGTACTGAGCGCTCCCGCACGGCTTTTTTTACATTAACCCACTCATCCTCTTCGGCTCCAAATCCAACAAATTTGACACGAACTTCCTTTAATAAATGACAAAAGTCACTTAATGAATTTATGTATGTTGTACACAGTTAAATCCAAGAGGTCTCCAACTCTCCAGTTAGACTTATAAGTACTCAAAATTCAGACAAACATGTAAATCGGAAGCAATCAGCAGTATATACATGAATAGAGCAAAAAGTTATGACTTAAATACTTACAGTTTCCCCCGTACTAGGGAATCTGTGAGCAAGGAACTTTTCAACATCATACCTGCGGCAAAGTAACATAAGAGATTCAGAGAGAGGAGAAGGGCTGAGGGGGTTGGAGGAAAAGAATAGAAAGCATCTCATGATCAAAACATGTTGAGGTTCACATTCAATTAAAGGATACAGATATAGTATTACCAACAAGAGATGAAACTTAGAGAAAGAATTACGTTTGGATAGCTATTTTACACTAGAAAAAGGACTTTTGAGGTGAAGCTATACTGAAATCAAAGGGGTCGGGGGCATTGAAACTATACTGAAGTCTTCATTATATTTTCAAACTTTGTACTATCTGTTGCCTTAATAATGCAGTTGCTGAAGGGACTTCAAGGCATTAAACCTGTACCATTGCAGGTTATTTAGGTGCGCATGATCATTTATTCCATACAGCCTTAATCAAATGCCTCGTATCAATCTTCCCATGATTTGTAACAAATGGCAAGTTTTCTAAGCATGCCAAATTAGGCACAAGGTTTTGCAACAAAAGATGCCAATAACCAACAAGATAAAAGTTATTGAAGTAATAACAAACTGAAGCATCCAACATGAAAAAACGTAAAGGGACCAAGAAATTCAATGACAAAGTCATCCTTGTTTGTACTAACCATGCCCCATCTTTTGACGACCTTGCCTCAAATTCCAACTCTGATACGTCTGGGATCTCTTCTTCAGCTTTCAAATGGACATTTGTCAATTATTTACAAATGATATTATGTGAAAGACAAACAGTTCAAATAACTTCTTATATATGACATTTAGCGGCTGGTTGATAACAGAAAGAAAAAAATTCTAAACAACTACGGTATATAACTAGTGGCACAGTTCAAAAAGTTCAATAATCTCGGTTGGCTGGTCATTCACTATTTTTCTAATTTTGCATATAATGAAATGACCGTACAACAATCAGATCTAACCAGTTTTCAAAAGCCTTACAAGCTTGCATAGTACTACAGCCTAGACATAAAAGCAACAAGCACTTGTGAGAAGCACCTTTAGGTTTTTGAGAACTTTTGTGTGCCTTATTTGAAGGGCAATTTCCCTGTTCCTCAGAGAGATTTCTGGATATGTTTGATGACTCTTTCACCCTATTCTCGAACCAACTTTGCACCTAAGAGAATTGCAACGGGCGTTTTAGAAATGATTAATCAAGGCCACCTTATGGTAAAAAACAACAGCAACAACAGATGGAATCAAATGAAAGGCCAACAAAAGAGATAAATATATTTAACCTCGGTCCATTTTACGACAGGTTTCCCAGCACGACCGGCGGAGCGACTGAATACAAATAACAAACCAAAGTAGGAGTTAGACCAACTATTACTCGAAAAGTAGTAATCAGTATGATATGAAAGTCTAAGCATGAAATTAAACTCACTTAAAACTTTTTGCAGTACTTTGACAGAACTCTCGTTCCAGCACCTGTTCTCCTAATTCCCTCGTCAATCTCTCCATTTTTTCAGTCTACTCGCAATCACAAAAACCGAAAAACCAAAGTAAGTTCATCAGATAATCCCCAAATTACGAATTCAAAATGCTAAACGAACACTAATGCAGTGCTAATCACATTAAGCGTGCTATATTTTCAAAAGAACACCTCAGAAGCTTTGGCTAACATCAAAATCCACACTTATATTATCAATAAAATCACAATAACCAAGCAATACCCAATTGAATTTAACCAAAAACAAATCAAATTTAAGAGAAATTAAGAAAAAAGAGGAGAATTTGCATCCATTACCTCGGCCTTCGTAAAGCCGATGAAAATCTCTCTGTTTCTGGGACGAAGTCCGTCCATTTACTCTCTCTCTCTCTCTCTCTCTCTCTCTCTCTCTGAAACCCTAGCTTTGTGGAATTTGATTGCTTTCCCGTTTCTCTCTGTAAAACCCTAGAAATTGGAAAGTGGCTTTTCTGATTCTGATTTTTTTTTTTTGGTCTTGTCTTTGTCTTGTCAAAGTGAAATGGAAAACAATCTCTCTCTCTCTCTCTCTCTCTCTCTCCCTAATCAGGTGTTTGTCAGGAATATATGGGTTTCTGACAGGCCCAACTCAATCCCCAGCCCAGAAGGGGTGTTCACCTCCTCGTCCATTTCACAAGTCTCGTATTTTCAGGCCTCTTTTTGTTTTTAGTTTTTTATTTAGCTTATGTTTAGCTACGCCCCTTAATACTCGATTTTAGTTTTATTTTGCTCTATATAGCTCAAAGTTATCATTTTACTACTTGAAATTCCAATTTCGTTTCACTTTGTTCCTGGAACTCGATTTTGGTCCTATTTTTCCTAATAAAACTTGAAAGTCGTCCTCTATAAAACTCTCTTAGATCTATTAATTTCTTATGTGAACTTGATTTGGGTGCGTCTGGCTAATCAACTTTTTTTTTTCTTTTCATCTCTTTAATTTCTTTTAAACTTAATATTTTCTGATTTTTGAATGTTAAAACATAATGAAGATTTATAATCAAATTTATTGCACATGTGACATAGTCTTATTGGGTGTTGGGTCCTACATTTGTTTTACAAAGCAACCTATAAGTTTCAGGAAGAAGAAATAGTCTACAAGTCAAAGTGGAACGAATTTTGAGTTTCAAAGAGTAAAGTGATGACTTTTGAGTTATAAATGGCAAACTGAGATCAAAATGAAGTTTCAGGAGGCGTAGCTAAAAATAAGCTTTTTATTTTAATCTTGTTCTTCGAGATAAGAATGGATGAAGAAGGGTGATGTGAGAAAGGTGACGAAGTATGAGAGAAAACAAAAATTTGGAAGTGAAACTAATTTAATTTTTCAATTTGTAGTTTTTTTTTTTTTTTTGTCTTTTTGTCTTTTTGTCTCACCGTCATTCATACATATTCTCCTTCATCTCTAATTTTCTCCTATGCGTTTTTCACTATCACGAACACAAAATATAAAAACAAAATAGTTATAAGAAGTAAATATGCAAGAGAATGTGGCAAACGTCACACATTCTAATTTGGTGGGCTAAAATATGAACAGCAAGTATGAGAAATATATTATTACTCACATCATACTTGTTGGGGCTGTTAAATTTATCTGCATAATTTATTAAAAGCCTACCAACTTAGACAAGATGTACAAGTTTTTCACACAACCATATAGTTTATATTACAAAGGATTCGCTTGAGAACAATGGCGGATTTCAGAATTTTTTTTCTAAGTGAGCAATGTCACATCTCGACCCGGGGTCCACCACATCTCGGGCGCGCTCCACCACCGTAGCACGATATTGTCCGCTTTGGGCCCCGACTACGCCCTCACGGTTTTGTTTCTGGGAACTCACATGAGAACTTCCCAGTGGGTCACCCATCATGGGAGTGCTCTCGCGCGAACTCGCTTAACTTCGGAGTTCCTACGGAACCCGAAGCCAGTGAGCTCCCAAAAGGCCTCGCGCTAGGTAGGGATGAGAATATACATATAAAGATCACTCCCCTGGGCGATGTGGGATCTCACAATCCACCCCCCTTAGGGGCCCGACGTCCTCGTCGGCACACCACGGCCAGGGTTTGACTCTGATACCAAATTGTCACATCCCAACCCCGGCCCCCACCACAACCCGGGCTCAACTCCACCGTAGCACGATATTGTCCGCTTTGGGCCCCGACTACGCCCTCACGGTTTTGTTTCTAGAAACTCACACGAGAACTTCCCAGTGGGTCATCCATCATGGGAGTGCTCTCGCGCGAACTCGCTTAACTTCGGAGTTCCTACGGAACCCGAAGCCAGTGAGCTCCCAAAAGGCCTCGCGCTAGGTAGGGATGATAATATACATATAAGGATCACTCCCCTAGACGATGTGGGATCTCACAAGCAAGGTATAAAAGTTTGGTGCGATGTTTCTGCCTAAGTTCATTATTGGGTGAAATGAGTTTGAAATAGGGGAGAAAAGCCGAAAATGATGAATGGTTAAAGGAGATCTGCGATTCTCCATCCCGCACCATCCTGTGTTGCCTTGAACAAGCAAAATCCAATTTAATAGTGAGAATTTTTTAAGTCTGTCCACTCTTGGCACCAGTGGCGGAGCCATGATTTTTCAAATAATGAGGTCATGATCAACAAAAAACTTCATTGAACCATTTGGTCGAGCACTTGATAGGAACATGTTCATTCTTGCCAACATCTGCAGAAGGCTTATGCCAACATATGTCAACAACTACTATGATATGTAAAGACTTGTCAAGGGTGGTTACAAGAAATTGTAGAGTAATGTTGAAAAATAATAAAACTCATCAACTAAGGCATTTCATCAAGTACTTGATGAGCACAATAGAATCACTCACAAGAAGAGAGAAAAGGAAGACATGGATGGTAAAAAAAAAATAGAAGTTGGAGAGAAGTTTGCAATTTAGTTTGTCCTCAGCTATTTATAACGTCAAATACAATACACATACAAATATACGTGAGTTGTTAAAGTTATTAATGGACAACCAATGACTCCATTTTGACTTTGCCAGTACTTGCCATTGAATAAAATCCACCAAACATCCGCTTATGCTTAGGAACCTTGGGCTCATGGTCGCTAGAGCCAACGAGTAAGTATATTATTTTATGAAAGTCCTTGTGCACATTTGAAAGATTATGAACTAGTAGCTCATACTAAAAAAATTTGTTTAATAATTCTTACATTATTCAAGGGTTAAAGTCCAAATCAGTGGTTAGTGCCAAACAAATTAATACTTTCATGCTTTTACGTGCAAATAACAAAGAACCCGATTAATTAAAATATATTTCGCAGTAGGTGAATATAAGATAACCACAACAAATTTAGGGATTTGATACTTCTTGTCTTTGTTACCAGAAAATAATAATATATACAGCCACAGCCATCAACCGTTGTACATTGTTGATACTTGGTAACATGTTAATAGTGATTAGTGACGCACATATAACATTAGAATTTCATATTATATTACTTATGCATTTACCAATAAACGTCGTATTTGGTTTCCAATTATATATGTAATAGCAAAGTTATGAATGTCTTGGTGAATATGATTATTTTCTTTAATTCGTTACCTTTCGGACTCCCTAATATAAAAACTTAAAATTTAACTCCATGTCGTTTTACTTCACTAAGAATTAGAGAGAGGATCCTTGTTGGATCCTCTTTGTGAGGATCCCGAAGATCCTCCAATCATATCCGTTCATCGTGCATCATGCGGCCAGTTTTTATCAGGTACAATTTGTATTCAATTTTAAATAAAAAATTATAATGATTTATGACCGCACGATGTACAATAAACGAATATAATTGGAGGATCCGGCGAGGATCCTCCTAGTAAGAATTAGGGCTTAGGAGAGGACGAAGTCATAAGATTTTTATTATTATATTAAGGGGATGAGAGACTTATAAACTACTGCAATAATTTAAGAGGGGGAAATTTGCAGTGCGAGCGGATCGAAGGTGTATTTAGTCTGAGTCAAGACTAGAACAGTCGATGCATTTTAGCTCCCGATTCATACGATTTTCATACGTCTTTTTCCCACATTAATAAGTAACCTTTAACACGCTAGTGCCGTGAGTGGGTCTATCGTCCTCCTTATTATAGAGCCCAAGATGTATAGATGAAAACTCAACACCCTATCCACTACCATATTATACCACATGCAAATTCATAAGAATTCACAAAGCTTAATTTGTGGGTAGTTTCGGATGTTAGGCAACAACTATTTTATGGATGTTAGCTACCATTCATCATTCATGTTCATACAGGCATGTGCTTGAGTTTGGTGTTAGGTGCGATCGATGCCAATTTTAAAGTTGAATTTATTGGAGTTTGTACAAAAAATTAGAGCATTGTTCTTGGATTTTGGTTTAATTAGAGTTATGATCCATGAATTTAAAATTGGTTTTGAACTTGTCTTAGTATGAGTAATGGTACTTTTAAGTAACACTGTTAAAATTCACATCCAAAATAATGGGTTCAAATGGGCAAATAAGGGATGAAAGTTCTGACAAAATTATCCAAAATTACCACTGATTCACATTGTGATAAATTATATAACTAATATCCACAAATTTTTAATTTCAAGTCTAAAGTTCCAATTCGACTAAAATTTAAAAACCAATGCTTCAATTTTCTCAAGTCACATATAAAGTTGCGCACATTATCTTAACGATGTGTCATCAAAGACAAAATCACAAAGGTTTGAGACAAGGTAGTGTAGGCTCTTGAAATCTCCTTAACCCGATGAGGTGGTTTTTTTTATATTTTGATTGGAATTTACGCAACTTGGAGCAGCTTCAAACCGTAGAGATTGGTGTGGGTACGATATTCTCATGCAGCATAAAACTTTTGACCTGCTTACTTTTGATCTTTGAACGACGGACTCATGAAGTCTTGAGTGAACCAAAATTAGCAGTCTAAGTCATATTTTTACGTGTTGGAGTAGGTATATGTGAAAATAAAAGGATTTTCTATGCTCTTACTTGCCGGTGTTCTTACCAACTTGGGTTCTCAAGTGCATGTTGGGCTTAAAGTGCAGTAGGTTTTGGATCAGATTGTATCATAATCACGAGAGATTTTTCAGTGTGTTTAGAATGCGAGTTAGTACACTATAGGTTATTATACAAGTGAAGAGGATAATATATTTTTTTAGTGTTTCTCTACTTGTATCATGACATGTAGTAACTGACTCGTGTTTTGAGTACATAAAAAATTTCTCCATATTCACGTGGTGTTATAATAAATATATGTCTCGTTTGATGTTTATAATTAATTTGAATTTGAATAAATCATTAGATTCAATAAATGTTGAATAAAAAAAAGGGTTAGTTTTTTTTTTTTTTTTTTTTTTGGAAACTAGATATATAAATCCAGGCAAAGATGCCAACTCCAAACAAGAGAGCTCACAACAGAGCAAGCAAACAAATCCGAAATACAACAACTAAGAGGGTGAGAAGGATAAAAAGACGTTGCATCTAATGCTAGAACGTCCCAACTCACACAAAACAAAAAACCCCTAATGAGGGCAGGGTAGCCCATCGTTACTAAGGACATGAACCAGAGAAGATGGGGGTCTATCAACCCAAATGAGATCACATACTTCCCTACAATTACGCGAAGCTAAATGGTTCGCCACAGAATTGGCCAGTCTTGGGACCCAAGACCAGCGGCAACAGTGGAAAGCCCCCCCCAAACCCCGACACTTACTTAGGATGGGGAATGCTTCCCAATTGCCATTCTTACTTCGATCCAATAGGCAAGAAATAGAAACAAGGGAGTCCGACTCAATGCACACCGAAGACCATCTATTACTTATGCCCAAATTACAACCATGCAGAATTGCCAAAGCCTCCGCCTGAGCCACACTCGTCGCCTTAATCTTGTGCCTAGAAGCAGCCACGAAACCGCCCATTGTAGATTTTTGATTGAAATCCTCCTCCTGCTACATAAATGACATAATAATAAAAGAGATGCAATAATACCAATAAAAACTCAACTTTTTTTTTTTTTTTGCTTTCATTTACACTGCCAATTTAATTATTCAAAATTGCTTATGGGTTTTGATAAAAAATAATAATAATAATTGCTTATGGGTCAAAATAATTGCTGGGTCAAAATTTTGTCAAAATAAGATATGTTGAAATAACCATTTATATAATTAGGGTCTCTCAACTCATCAAAGTGTGTAATTATGATCATTTTAGTTAACTAAGTCAAAATTTTTGTCAAAACGAGTTATATTTGAAGGACCATTGCTACAATTGGGTTAAAGTTCAGGGTCCATTTCTCCAGTTGAATTAAAGTTGAGGGACCAATGATAATGAATTTTTAGTTGAGGGACTATAACTGCACGTTTTGATGAGTTGAGGGACCAATGGTAATGAATTTTTAGTTGAAGGACCATTGCTCCAATTGAGTTAAAGTTCAAGAACCATAGCTACAATTTACTCTTTTATATAGAAAACATTGGGCACATTTTATATTAAAAAAACAATGGTACATTTTAGATTAAAAAATGGGTACATTTTACATAAAAAATGGTACTTACAAAAAAAATAGGGATACATTTTACATATAACAAAATGGTACATTTGTAAAATAAATGGGTACATTATAAATAAATTATAGGTACAAATAAAGGGTTAACAAAATTATGAGTACAAATAAAAGTTAAAAAAAATAAGGGACAAAAAGAAATTAATATATGGGTTGTGAGATCCCACATCACCCAGGGGAGTGATCCTTATATGTATATTCTCATCTCTACCTAGCACGAGGCCTTTTGGGAGCTCACTGGCTTCGGGTTCCATGGGAACTCTGAAGTTAAGCGAGTAGCGCACAAGAGCACTCCCATGATGGGTGACCCACTGGGAAGTTCTCGTGTGAGTTCCCAAAAACAAAACCGTGAAGGCGTAGTCGGGGCCCAAAGCGGACAATATCGTGCTACGGTGGTGGAACGAGCCCGAGATGTGGTGGACCCCAAGTCGGGATGTGACATGGGTACAAATTAAAATTTAAAAGAAAATTGGTACGATTTAAAAAAATGAAAACTAATGAAAAGTCTAAAAAAACTTCCCTTTTAACGAAAAGTCATTTTTAAAAGTATAGTGAATAGTGTCAGGTAAAGGTAAAAATATGAGTTTTCGTTAAAAGTGAACAGTATCGGAACCCCGGGTCGGGATGTGACATGGGTACAAATTAAAATTTAAAAGAAAATTGGTACGATTTAAAAAAAGGAAAACTAATGAAAAGTCCAAAAAAACTTCCCTTTTAACGAAAAGTCATTTTTAAAGGTATAGTGAATAGTGTCAGGTAAAGGTAAAAATATGATTTTTTGTTAAAAGTGAATAATATCGGAAGTGTTTCGTTAAAACTCCCTTTAAAAAATGGTTGCAACTTAAAAATGGGTACAAACTATAAATATTTCTGATAAAAAGTTTAGCCATAAATATAATATATCAAATGTAACGTTTCTAACACTAAATGAATATATTTAAAAATAAAACTTAATTATCTTGACATGTAAATATTTTGTTTTTGAATAATTAATGGCGTTTATTAAAACCGAATGACCTTGATCAAAATTTGAAAAGGAATAAAGTTTTAATCAATGGAGTGAAAAAAAAAAAGAGGATGGGAACCTAATTTCTCAAAAAAAAAAAAAAAAAAAGCTCATTTGCGTATGTTACTCAAATTAAGGTAAAAGATGCATTAAAAACATTCAGCGCTCCTAATCCTCACTAAAATGGACTCACAAGATAAGCTTTATTCATAATTAATCTATTTTCTATCTTCAATTTGGATAAAATATGCAATTAACATACATCTCGTCGTTCAAAATTCATTAAGATTAGTTAGAAGTCATCAAAACCAAGTCAATTCGAAACACAAAACGAGACTTTATGTTATAATACGCATTTTTAAGTGTACTGATTACACACTACTAGACAAATACAATACAGTAATTTCTTGTTAAAATGAGATTCTTCAAATGTGATTTGCGAATGATTGCATGAGTACGGCATATAGTAAAAACAAATAAGCAAATAACTTAATTAAATAATTAAAATTTTATTCGAATAAAAATAAAAATCTGCAAAAGAAAAATGTTGGACAGGTCTCGGTCAAATTCCACAAATGAAGGTGCTCGTCGTTCACGATTACGAGCTTGGGTCCAAAGGCACGATAGCTTGACGTGGACTTCATACAGATATAGCTTCACCAGTCACCACCTCAGAAAGTCAGAACGCAAATGTCTACATATAGTTATATACACGCATAACATATTCACCCACTTGCACAAAGAATTTTAGACCTAACTAGTAGTTGAGGACAAATTCTAGACCTATATTTCACACGGCACATTCTGTGAGATCCCACATCGTCCAGGGGAGTGATCCTTATATGTATATTCCCATCCCTACCTAGCGCGAGGCCTTTTGGGAGCTCACTGGCTTCGGGTTCCATGGGAACTCCGAAGTTAAGCGAGTAGCACGCAAGAGCACTCCCATGATGGGTGACCCACTAGGAAGTTCTCGTGTGAGTTCTCAGAAACAAAACCGTGAGGGCGTAGTCGGGGCCCAAAGCGGACAATATCGTGCTATGGTGGTGGAGCGGGCCCGGGAGGTGGTGGACCCCGGGTCGGGACGTGACAATTTGGTATCAGAGCCTAACCCTGGTCGTGGTGTGCCGACGAGGACGTCGGGCCCCTAAGGGGGGTGGATTGTGAGATCCCACATCGCCCAGGGGAGTGATCCTTATATGTATATTCTCATCCCTACCTAGCACGAGGCCTTTTGGGAGCTCACTGGCTTCGGATTCCATGGGAACTCCGAAGTTAAGCGAGTAGCGCGCGAGAGCACTCCCATGATGGGTGACCCACTGGGAAGTTCTTGTGTGAGTTCCCAGATACAAAACCGTGAGGGCGTAGTCGGGGCCCAAAGCGGACAATATCGTGCTATGGTGGTGGAGCGGGCCCGGGAGGTGGTGGACCCCGGGTCGGGATGTGACACATTCTATGTTCGATCTTTGGTGCTGGTGAATCGCATGATGATGGTCATGGGGAGATTGAAATGTCTCTGTGAGTCCTCCCAATCTATGTAAGGGTGGATTGCCGTGGCGATTCAAATTCACCTTTGGTGAGAATCGAACCTAAAACCTCTCACTTACAAGTGAAGAAGAATACCACCAGACTATAGTACTAAGTGGCAAGTATACATTATATTACATATAGCAAATCAACTAATTGAATTGTTAATAGGTACTCATTAAGACCTATTTAGTTTGATTTCATCTTACATCATTATCACCACAACCTCATATTTATATTACGATACTATCAAATTAAGCGGATTTTAACAAGTATCCATTAACAGTTTAATGAGTTGATTTGCCACATTTACATTATATAACAATTATTCTCCGTATGAATACGAGAAATTCTTTTCTCATTTACCCACAAAGAACGCTGGAAAGTATTTTTCTCTTTCTTTTAAAGAGGAGTAATTTCACTACTACCAAGACTCAGTCAATTTTGATAAGGTAATTTTTTTTTCCTTTTGTTGAATGATTCTATATCTTGTTTGAAAATGAAAAAGGTTGAAGAAAGTAGACATTACGCAGAGAAAATATAATGGCATATGGTGATCAAAAGAAAAAGTGATGAGCGTTATGGGAAAGTAGTAGGAGAATGAATTGTATTAAACGGATTCACATTCAGTGATTTTTTTGTCCAATAATGTATTGTTATGTGCAAATTTTTCTCCATATGACAATTTACTATTGGATCGAAATGCCACATGATAGTGAATCCGTTCCATGTAGGTTGATCTCAGTTGATAGGAGCCAAAGTCAATCAATAATAGTCGCGGATGACCAATTTCTGACAATTAACACATGTGAGTTGCAAACTTCATATGAGAATCAAACGTGTTTATGACGTATCCACGCACAATTGATCGTAGCAAATATTTTTGTAGGACATGTAACGCTTGAGTTTCTATGAAATAACTTGTCACGGCTAATTATGTGGTTTGGTCAAATATAAGGCCATGTGTTAACACGAACGTGACGTTTGAACAATAAGCAATTGTAGTTGGGTTGTTGATTTGGGAAAGGGATCCTCTTCGTATCCTTTTCTTCTAATCCATCAAATCAGTGGATCCGTGCCATTGAAATTTGATCAAACGGCTACAAACAAGGGTCCACTTTAAAAGTTATAATAACTTCAACCATTTGATCAAATTTCAATGGCATAGATCCACTGATTTGGTGGATTAGGAGGAAAGGATCCGGAGAGGGTCCATTTCCGTTGATTTGTGTGTATTATAGAGAGATTTGGATCATTTCCTGAGCTCATAAATCTGAGCCTTTTGACCAAATCACACGGACTATTGAATTTTGATCCAACAGCCGCAATTATCAAAACTTTTAGAGGGACCCCCTGTTTGTAGTCGTTGGATCAAAATTCAACGATCCGTGTGATTTGGTCAAGAGAGGCTCAGATTTCTGAGCTCAGAAAATGATCCAAATCCTATAAAGAGAGAGAGAACTTTTATATAATAAAAATCACAAATTGTAAATATGATAAGTGACAAGGAAAAAAAGGGTTAGTGGCAGCCAAAAGATATTGATTTTGTTAGTGGCTGCGATTTCACAAAAATGGTGGGATCTCGTTTGGTCCCAGCCAACATTGAAGATGCAGAATTGATAGCACATGAAATTAAATGGAAAAAATCAATCAAAATAATGCAATTTTGTTTTTGGAAGCACAACCAAAATGATAATTATAATAATAATTCTAAGGTGGGAATTAATAAATTAAATGAGTCGTTGGGACAAATTAATTGTGCGAAAAGGTAACTCTTGTTACTTTATATTAACTTCAACGAATGATATTCACCAACGAACGCTAAAAGCAGCCCTAACAAAATCCTAATTTAGTAGTTGATCAAATTACGTATTGAACAAACATGATGTCAAAAATTATTTCGTCGATAGTGATCAGAGTTTTTTTGGTTGATGATTTATTAGGTATATGTAGGCGTCTTGTTATCGTGTAATTTATACTCATGTAGTGTTTAATTATCATTATATCATATCATAGAATCACCTATATTAAAGAGTGTGTTAGCAAAATAAATCATTACTTCATTGTTTAGTGAGAATTTAGCAATGAAATGAGTTTGAGGTGTGGTTTTAAGTTATATGGTTTGACGTGTTATAATTTTGTTTTCATATGAAAAAGGAAGGAGACTTTTTTATTTATTTTTATCGAAAAAAACGGATTTGATTGGGAAGAAAGGAATCCACTTTTCTCTGCCTACAAAGTCTGTGGAGGAGGAGACATGGTAAAATTTGGCAGACCCTCCAATATGATGTCGCTGAAGAGACACAATTTTCTGGTATACACACCCTTTTTAAAAATTATCAAAATATATTGAATTTTTTTATTATTATTGCATGATTAGTTGAATAATGCAGCACACGTTAGTAGACCCTGTTCTTCTCTTTGATAACGTAACCACCTTATTTTCAAAAACCCTCTGTAATTCCACAAAGGGTAGGAAGTAAGACCCAAATCCCACCTTTTATGCTCCTATAAAACGCAGGTTTTGGCTTCCTGTTTTGCAAAACACAAGAAAGTCTGCATCTTTTGCCTGTTTTCTGGATTTCATTGGAGGACTGCATTGCGTTTTGCAGAGGGGGATATTGGTGGGTTTTGGATTTAGAGATCGGAAAAAGGTCGGAGCTTTGATGGGGAGCGTAGTGGAGGAGATAAGGAACGGTGGTGGCCACTCAGTGGTGGATGTGGAAAGTAAGGCTGGCTTTGGTGGAGGTATTGAGGACGTGTACGGTGAGGATTGTGCCACGGAAGATCAGGTTCTCACACCATGGACTGCCTCGGTTGCTAGGTAACAAACACACACAGCTTCTTTTTCCATGTTATGAATTTTTGTCTGCAACTGAGTGCATAATTCTTATTTTGTTTTTTTTGTCCTATGCAAATTCTAATTTTATTGTAGTTTTGTCTAAATTTCTCTCCTCCTTTTCCCGGGAATTTTTGTGTGTTTGAGGCTCATTTTAGTTAATTTTCCAGCAAGTATCAAATGGCTGAACTTTTTTTAATTGTTTTATTTAATCAAACTATGTTTAGTTTCAGTCAGAAATTTTTCCAAATTATTTTTTTCTTGGTACGAGGGCGAGCGTTGGCGCAACGAAAAAGTTGTTCCTTTATGACTGAAAGGTCACATGTTTGAGTTATGGAAACAGCTTCTTTACAAAGTAAAAGTAAGAGTAAGACTACGTAACCCTCGCAAAACATAAGTTTTGTTGGCTTAGGGTCGCCTTTTTTATTCTTTTGTTGTTTGGTTATTTGAAATAATCTGATTTTATGATTTTCTCCTTTTCTAAGTTTCCCAAGCTATCCATTTTGGATCAAGTTCGAATCTCTCTTTCCGTAGTTTAGATTACGTTAAGAATATGCTGGAATTAAAAAAAAATAGTTTTAAAATGGTTTTCTCCATTCATTCCATACTTGCTGAAACCATGTTTCTAGTTAGTGAATCAATTCGCAGAAAGTTGGAAATGCAGAATTTGATTTATTTGTTAATGCATCTTCTGCAATCTAAATATGTTACAGTGGATACACATTGCTGCGTGATCCACACTACAACAAAGGACTTGCCTTCACAGAGAAGGAGAGAGATGCGCATTACTTGCGCGGCCTTCTGCCTCCAGCCGTCCTGACTCAGGAGCTTCAGGTTTGCAAAATGAATTCCTCAAACTTCATTTTTCATCCTTTTCTTTCATTTTCAATGATTCCTTTTCGTTGTTTCATTTTTGGCTAAACTTTGTGTCACAATTTCGGTCATCAGGAGAAGAAGTTGATGCAAAATCTTCGCCAATATGAAGTTCCGTTGCATAGGTACATTGCAATGATGGATCTTCAGGTAATTTAATGCTTTGCAAGCTTTATACCAGTGGATCATTGTAGTTGTTATCAAACAGGTTCGTTGTCATTAATTTTCGCTTCTTTTTCTGGCCGGCGTTCTTGTTTTATTGCGCAGGAGAGAAATGAAGGACTGTTTTATAAGCTTTTGATTGATAATGTTGAGGAGCTGCTTCCTGTCGTGTACACGCCAACAGTTGGTGAGGCTTGCCAAAAATATGGGAGCATTTTCAGGCATCCACAGGGTCTTTACATCAGTTTGAAAGAGAAGTACGACCATCTCTTAACGGTTTTACTTCATCTCTTATGATTAGTTGCATATCTGTCGAGCATATATTGACCGATTAGGAAAACTAATGAAAATGGCTTGAAAACTTTGAGTTTTAACGATAAGGACAAAATAAAGGGTAAAGTGAATAGTACCATGTTTGACTTTTTAGTGTTAAAATGTGGTTTTTCGTTAAAGTGAACAGTACCGTTGACTTTTCGTTAAAACTCCCTTAAATTTTTCAGGGGAAAGATCCTTGAAGTACTAAAGAACTGGCCAGAGAGGGGTATTCAAGTTATTGTCGTGACTGACGGTGAGCGTATTTTGGGGCTCGGGGATCTTGGCTGCCAGGTATTTGATGCAGATTCTACTCAGTTGTTATGCGTATATATTTCACTTGGAACTGTTCTGTTTAACGCATGTACATATTTCACTTGGAATCATTGTCACCTTAATTGACCCGAATGTTCCCAAAATTTCCAGGGCATGGGGATTCCTGTTGGAAAGCTCTCTTTGTATACTGCACTCGGAGGAGTTCCTCCTTCAGCCGTAAGCATCTCCACAACTGCTGCCTCCTTTCTTTGAGTTCAACGACACGAAAAACACAAAATTTTGCCTATACTTCCAGCGAGTTTAAAGTCTGTGTTTTTGTTTACAGTGCTTGCCTATAACCATCGATGTTGGCACAAACAACGAGAAGTTGCTGAATGATGAGTTTTACATTGGGCTAAAGCAAAGGAGAGCAACTGGACAGGTTAAATATTTTCTTTTTTTCACCTTTATCTTGTGTTTTACTTTACTTCACAGTTGTTTCAAGTTTTAAGTATGTGAAATACATGGTGTCTGTAAAATTGAGGTGGTCTTTTACCTTTGTGACTTAGGAATATGCGGAGCTTCTCGAAGAGTTCATGACTGCAGTTAAGCAGAACTACGGAGAGAAAGTCCTAGTTCAGGTAGAAGTCTTTCTAATCTTTCATGTTATTCAGTTTATGGAAATTCTGAGTTCTGTCCTCCCGGTTTCGTCATTCTCTGAATATTGTTTGCTATCTGTTACTCGTTTCTTCTGTAGTTCGAAGATTTTGCAAACCACAATGCATTTGAACTGCTGTCTAAATACAGCAAGACTCACCTTGTCTTCAATGATGACATTCAGGTAACAGATTAGACATTCTTTTCACAGTTAGTAATCTTGCTTCCGGGATGTTTACAAACTATTTTCCTTCAATTTGGTTCAGGGAACAGCATCTGTGGTCTTAGCAGGGCTCATCGCTTCCTTGAAATTACTTGGCGGAACATTAGGTGACCATACTTTCTTATTTCTTGGTGCTGGAGAGGTAAGGCTCGAAAACTACTCAGGCTGTGAGTCCGTATGTTCATAAAATGAACTGGATTTTGGATGCTGTTTTTAACTTTTCCTTCTTGGCTACTGAAGGCTGGAACCGGAATAGCAGAGCTTATAGCTCTTGAGATATCAAAAAAGGTATTAACTTGCTTACCTCAACTCCGCCTCCTCTCCCCGAAAACAGTTTCTTCGGTTAAGAATTTGTGTTTAACCATGTGTTTACATCTTGGCAGACCGGCGCTCCATTGGAAGAAGCCCGCAAGAAGATTTGGCTTGTGGATTCTAGGGTACTTAATATCTGATTGAATTCTTCCTTTCGATTATAAGCGTTTGCTTGGTTTATCTTTTCCTGTTCTTATATGTTGGCTTTGGTTTTAACCGGGGAAACATGTTCGTTGCAGGGATTGATTGTTAAATCTCGCCTAGGATCACTTCAACACTTTAAGCAGCCTTGGGCTCATGATCATGAACCCATAAAGCAACTTGTAGACGCCGTGAAGGTGCGAAATATACTTTAATATCACAATATCTTTCAATAGTTTCTCCTCCTGTTATCTTACACATTCCCTAATTCATCAGGCAATCAAGCCAACAGTGCTGATCGGAACATCTGGTGTGGGAAAACAATTCACGAAGGACGTTGTTGAGACCATGGCATCCTTGAATGAGGTTCACTCTCTCTCTCTCTCTCTCGCTCTCTCTTTCTCGCTCTCTCATATACGATGATCAACGTAAGTGACATTGATCTGGTGATTGGCATGCAGAAACCACTTATCCTTGCTCTTTCCAACCCAACGTCGCAAGCTGAGTGTACTGCTGAAGAAGCTTACACATGGACCAAGGTAATCAACACGCTCTTTCTTTCCTTTCCTTCCTCTTTTCTCTCAGTTTCGTTTGGGTTATAATGCGGCTATATAAACCAGCAGAACCCTGTTTAACAATCGTATCGTTTTTCTCATACGAAGGGTCGAGCAATTTTCGGTAGTGGAAGCCCATTTGACCCTGTCGAATACGAGAACAAACTCCTAGTGCCTGGCCAGGTTTGTACCTTCCAACTCAAGTAACCATTTTGCTGCGAATCACTCTTCATTTGAAAATATAACATCTTACTTTCCCCTAACCATGTCATTCAGGCAAACAATGCCTACATATTCCCCGGTTTTGGCTTGGGATTGATCATGGCTGGTGCCATTCGCGTACACGATGACATGCTTCTGGCAGCCTGTAAGTACTCGAACGATAAGTTTCAAATCAACGCTCTCATCTTTGTTATCTGTGAAAATCCTCTCATCATTTTGATTTCGCAACAGCTGAAGCTCTGGCCATGCAAGTTTCCGAGGAACACTACGCCAAAGGATTGATCTACCCACCATTTACCAACATCAGAAAGATATCAGCCAACATTGCTGCTAGAGTCGCTGCTAAGGTCTATGAACTCGGTGAGTTTCTTTCTCACAAGTCATACTCGGAACAAGCACTGTATAGTAACACAATTTACTGAAGCTCGTATTCGATTTGGTTTTCAGGTCTGGCTTCTAATCTGCCTCGACCCAAAGATCTCGTCAAGTATGCCGAGAGTTGCATGTACAGCCCGCGCTACAGAAGCTACCGTTAAATACGCAGTGCTCGCCAGCCTGCAACTTCTATGAACTACCATTTTTTTCCCACTAATAATTTGTATTCAGTTTGGTCCTATCTTTACTACCACTAGAAAGATTGTAATTTTCGTTTTGCCAAACCAAAAAAAGCAGCAGAAATCGATTGTACCTCTTCTTTAAAGGCTCAAGTTTTATATAACATCAGTTTTCATATCAAGATACCAAAACAACTTTTGAGATTGTCAGAATCACTTATGAGAAGAGCACCACTGTTAAGTGACTTTATGGGGTAAGTGCTTTCCTCGGAAGTGATTCTGGCCCTCTGGGAGTCGCTCCCAGACGGGACCTTGTCTTTTAGAACAAGAACTCCATTTTTTGAGGAACAATTTTCTTTACCGAGAGCAGGTTGCCTCATGCTTTCAACTGGAAAACTAAATGACAGACTGAGCTCAGAATGATAAAATACTTATCCCACATACAATACTCGGCAACCTCATCAAGTTTTACATCGAATAATTCGCAGATAGGCAGAAGGGGCTATACAAATCGTACTCGTTACAAGGTAACAGGAAAATTCAGGGAAGCAATTAGAAATTTGATATGTATTAGACTTACTACTGCAGGTCATCAGAAACTTGGGAACTTCGAATCCCCCAAAAAAATTTCGGCTTCAAATTCTTTTTTGTGGCTGTAAAGAGCCAACCCATATGGGTTTCGCAGCCCGCACAGTGTGTTACTGTCCACGCATACCTGCAATAGCGAGCAAACTCGCAACTTAGCAACTCCACAATACTACAATTCTTATGTCACATTCAAATCAGAGAATGATCATGCTTTACGAAACCTATCTTAAACTAACTTGCTATAAAGTGACAGGAATGCCAGAGATACCCAAAGGGTGTGAATAATATAATCAAACATTTGGCTTAAATTTGCTATCATTGCAGCTAGATACCGATTTAATTCATACCTGATAAGTTCTAGTCGTTCCATATAATTTATGATCATGATATACGTTTATTTTTATTTTTTCTTTGTTTTAAATATTACGAACTTCCAACATTTTGTGAGATGGATAGCTTCGAATCACTATAATTCTCTTTTCACACGTAGACTCTAAATAAGTTCATTAGTATGTACATGAAAATCATTAAAGGGCCAAATCAAGACACACTAATCAGTGGCCTTAATGACGATCAGTG
Source organism: Cotoneaster glaucophyllus (assembly GCA_036320875.1). Lineage (NCBI taxonomy): Eukaryota > Viridiplantae > Streptophyta > Magnoliopsida > Rosales > Rosaceae > Cotoneaster > Cotoneaster glaucophyllus. Next base: position 5,570,829 of record CM070073.1, on the reverse strand, counting down.
TAGTACAAAGTTGATGAAAATGCACAAGAATTGGCGTTCTTCAATATAGTAAATTGGCCAGAGAATCTGAAGAATATTAAGGTACAAGTCCATACCCAGGAAACCAGCTGTATTCACTCGTTGGTGGTCCTGTAAGTGCCAAGCCATTTGCCTTGTAGAAAGTCATTATCTCATGAACGTGGCCATCTGGGTTCACGTAAGCACCAAGAGGACCTTCACTTGACATCACCAGCATATTACTCCGCCTGGCAATGATAGTCTGCATTGTATACCCAAAACATGAGTAAATAAAACACACAACGGGCAAAGGATATGTACTTTTGAATGCATGCACACGTGCAGTGTTCTGAAGTAAGTACATTACCTGACATGTTTTACACCGAATAAGATCAAAACTCTGAAGCAACTCAATTTCTCTACGCAACCTATATGAAATGCCGTCAATCTCCAAAAGCTCCTGCCTTGTAGATTCCGAGACAGGGATTTTACTAGCGATATAAAATGACAAAAGATCAGGCTTCTTCACAAGACGATCCATGCTTGGTGCCCCAACTATCTCTTTCCACATATCTGCAATACCAGAAATTGGCAAGCTCTGTAAAGCTGAATCCTCAAACAATACAGCACACAAGCAATTCTAAGATTGTTTCAAACAACTCTAATAATTCTAAGAATGTTTCACATCCATTATAAAATTAATCAAGAAACTGCAACGAAATGTTTTCAGTTAATAATAACATATAAAACTTAATATGTAAGTGCCTGATCCTTTTTCATTTTTAGTTCTAGACAGTGGTAATATCTTCTAACATATTAAGGATCACAACTTTTCAAACATCAGGTGTGAACCCAAAGTAAAAGTCAAATACCTGCTGCTCTTTGAGCAAGACAATAGGAGTCGTACATGCGGTATACCCAGTGGGGCCAGAATGCTCTTGGAACTCTACGAAACTGATTTAAGTCCGTATTCCTCCAACATTTATTTGGCTCTTTCTGTTTGCAGGATTGCATGTCTGACATGGAACTGCTTGCCAAATCAGCATTACTAATCTCAGGGCATGAATGCAATGAATCTGAAGAATCAGAGTCTTTTGATTGCAATTGTAAATGTGACTTCTCATCATCACTGCTTGAAGTTGTTGATTCTTCCATTGTATCAGATCCAGAATAGGAACCAATTGCAGATTGGTGAACTTCTCTCTCAGTCAATGACAGTGCACTCTCAAAGCTTTCATCTGTATTTGTCTCTGAATCATTGTCCACATCCATAGATCCATTTGACTCTGCACGAGAATCATTTAAAGGCAGTTTAACTGAGAAATTATGGCCTCTTGGATTACTAAATGGTGCCAAATCTCTGAATGCATCCCGTGGGGCCCTCAATGGTATATCTTCCTGGATGATTTGGACTTCTCCACATGGCTGACAGATGAAAATTTCACACCAAGTAAGACACTATAATATGAATATGACCAAATAAAATAAAAGGTTACCAAATGATCATCTCTCTCAAACATAAAAAAATTCTAACCGCTCCTTCCACATCAATCCAACGGCGCCTTAGACGAAATCTCTGTTGGCCACGAGTTACCACATTCAGTGAGCCATCCTCTAATCGCCGATATTGCCGAATCTATAAAAAAGAAATATAAATAGTTGATTAACCCAACAGTTATAAATGAAATAGCATAGGTGACAACTTAACAGTTTCTACTTATGAGCAGTAGAATAAACTTAATATACCTCCGCGGTTGTCCCAACATTCGCAAACCTTATTCTTCCATTATCAGGATCTCTGAATACCCGAATCTGAACAAAAATTTCAGGGTAAAGTACAATGAAACAATACATAATGAAATCCAATGCAGGGGCAAAAACAAGTCATTACTTGTCACTAGGAGTTCACCTACCACGCCAATGGTATAAGGAGCATCAACTTGGGTTAGTGCTCTCTCAATAGATAGTACAAAATTCGGTTGAATAACTCTTAAGGGAAGGGTTGCTTCGGGGAAGAGGACAACTCCTGCATATATAATGTAGATAAAACCAAGTTCTCTTTTATATAAAAAAAAGTAGCTTATACTTTATACAAACATAAAAGAATATGAGGAAAATGATAACAAAAACAAGACCAACAGCAGGCTTCACTTTTATTCTCTTCTATTTCTCATTCATTCCACTTGCTCATCAGGAAAGAAAAAAAAACGTTTAGGACTAGCAGTTACTTGATTCTATTGATTTTTTTTAGATAATTTTACTAAGCAACTAAACACTTAAGACACAATGATGTTAAGAAAAAAAGGCTCTTGTAACATGATAACATCTGTCCAGAACAATTTTATTGATATAAAGCATTCAAATGACAGTCTTTCTTTTTTATCATCTAACAATAATCTCAAAAATGATTGCTCTGTACTTACAATATGCTAATGATCCAACTGTCTCTCAACCGCCTATTATTCCATGGTACGTTCAGTTTTTTTTCTTAAAAAACTTTTCTTCACTACCAAAATGGCTATACGACTTTGCACCACATGGCTAACACCTGTGGCTAATGCAGTTACGCTAAAACGCCAAGCATATTCAACAGCTACCAAGAGGAGAAACTGAGGTTTGAAATCATTTAACAATCAAATGTAAAACAATAGTACCTTCGAGATAGAAAATTGGGAGCTTCAAGACGGCGCCCCCATCAAGAAAAGCCACCCTGTGATGAGTGTCTTCAACCTCTGTTTCAATTAAAGTGTAACTAAACATCAACACTTTGAATGGAAAATTGGGAACAAATAAGTATAAAAATGGAAGTAAAAGACCAAATGCCTACCACCAAGATACGTATGCAACGAAGCCAAACAGGTATCGAAGGCATAATCATCGGACGTGCGGCGACCACTTCTCTCAAACAAAAAATCACTGGGATAATCAAATAAAAACACAAAATTTCATCTCAATTTGACTGTTATTCCTCATGGAAAATTCCAAAACAATGAATTGATCACACTATATGTATAAAAAAGTGTAACAAATTATATACAATCAACTAACAACACTGATATGACAAAAATTCAAATAAAAACATAAAAAATTTGCTACTCGTCACATAAAAAATTCGAAACCCTAGTTCTCAAATTAATCAAACGAATTGAAATTCTGATGAGTTAGAGGAGAAGTGGGGGAAATGATGATTACGTAGCGTCGCGGTCGTCGCCGGAGGAGTCGTCGTCGACCTCTTCGACCTGCAGTTCTTCGAGATCGAGTTGCCGGATCTCCTCCATCTGCCGCCTCTCTCGCGCCAGAATTCGATCGTCGTCCATCTCTATCGCACTGTGGGAATTGGTTTTGGCTCGTTAGGGTTTTTTGCTTGGAAGAATTGAGAAGTTTGGAGCGACTTTGTCTTTTTCTCCCGCTCTTATGAAATTCCCAGTTAAGCTGCTTCACTGATCTTGTACACTGTTTTTTTCTTCACGCCGTCGGTGCCGACGTGTCACCCACGTAATACACTTTTAATGGATTTATAAATTCATGAATTTTTATAAAGTTTAATTAATTTGTAGAAATTTTATATAAAATTTTGATTTAATTCCCTCGAAATCTGATGAAAATATGTGGATTTATGAATGCTTAAAATATACTACGAAATCTTTTCAATTCCTTCTAATTTCTCAAATTCTTTAAAATCAATTTCTAATTGAATACACCTGAAATTTTATAAATTTCTTTAAAATCATAATTGAATTTTTATCAAATTCTTTAAAATCAATTTATAATTGAATACACCTGGAATATTATAAATTTCTTTAAAATATTAAAATCTCTAAAAATCTCTAAAACTATATTTAAACAGCTGCTAATCTATTATGAACATAATGTGGTTTGTTAAAAAAGAAACAAAAAACACCAAAAACATTAATTTTCGTAAAAAATGAATGGAAAACTAATGAAAATGGCTTGAAATCTTTAAATTTGAATGATAAAGAGAAAATAAAGGGCAAAGTGAATATTACCGGGTCACGCCGTCAGTGGGTCTCCCTGAAATTTCGTCTGGCAGCCGTTAAACCCTCTTATCAGCAGTTGGGTGTGGCCCCCATAGAAAACAGCTCGCCGGATAAAATTTTCCAAGCCGCGAAAATCAAAGCAAAGGCCATCATGGGTCGCCTAGTCCTCTCCCACTTCCTCACCGTCTCCACCGCCTCTTCTCCTCGCCTCGCATCTTCCCTGTACTCTCTCTATCTTTCTCTCTCTCTCTCTTCAATTTCCTCTTCCATTTTTCATTCGCACTTTCAAGTGATGATTTTTCTTAAGCAGGTGTGCTGGTGGATTTCGAATCCGGCAATGGAAAGCGCCTACTTCAATTCCGCAGATTCGGCTTCAAAGCGCGCGAAACGCCGCCGGTTTTCGGTGCTGCTGCAGCGTTTCGCTCTCTCAGCCCGCTGCCCCGGAGACTTCTCCCAGCTCTGTAAAGTAATCCTTACTATTATTTGATTGTTGGTTATGTGCATTGTGGTTATAGATTGAGGATTTTACTTCTTTAATGTTCAAAGTTTTTGGCTTTTCGATTTACACACTCATGGGTTTTCATCTGTTTGATGGTGTTGAGAGAGTGAATCCCGCACCGGCGACTAAACCCTTGCTTAAATCTATGTACGGCTTCAAATGAGTGCAATTGTATTTCAATTGTTGTTTCTTAGAAAAAATTCACATTCTTTTGTTTGTTTCAGTTTCGTTACTAGTATATAAGTTTCATGCACTATTAAGTTTAAGCATGCTTATGTATATTTTCTTGTTTGCATTGATGCCAAATTCTTCACTTATGTAATTTGAAGTAGTTTTGTTTTTCAGGCATGCCCAAGGGCCTGTAGTTAACAAATATATCCAATAGTAATCGGATTTATATTCAATCTCATTGGATCTTTGATTTATAGGAAGAGGATAGTGTCTGGAGTCCAACCGACGGGTTCAATCCACCTGGGAAATTATCTTGGCGCCATAAGAAACTGGATTTTGCTACAGGTAGCACCAAATTGTGTGCTTTGGAAAATATTGCTTTGCATATTGTATATATATACTATATGGTAAGCTAATAAGCAATGACTCTTATTTTGTTGCAGAATACATACGATACTCTCTTTTTCATTGTGGACCTTCATGCGGTATGGCTTTCCAGTTATTTTAACTTCTTTTAATTTCCATTTTGGTTACTTCTGCACATGGTGCCATAGTTAGAGCAGAATCATTCCCTCTTTGTATCCATTGATGTATGTTTTTTGCAATATTCTATGTAGTATCCACAGAAATAACTTACTGCTCATAAATTTAAACAAATAGAACAGCATGCATTGTCTTCCTTTTTGGGTTGTGGCTGTGAGAACTGTAAAGTTCTATCTTTTTTCTCTATTCTTTCTCTCTCTAAAGCATTCACGTTGTTAAAACTTGAATTTTCAAATTCATTCGCCAAAGTGTCCTTCTTTTTGGTTCAACATTTGTAGATATTTGAATTTATAGAGAGATTGAGGGTCAGGGCTTGTTTTCCTTCTTATAGAAGGGATAGGAATAATGAGTTTATCTTTAATGTTTCAAAGTTTTGCTTACAGATTACATTACCATATGACGCACAACAACTATCCAAGGCAACAAGGGATACAGCAGCTCTTTATTTGGCATGTGGAGTGGATACCTCCAAGGTCCAGTCAACTATTAGTCCTTTGTGCTGTTGTTTAGAACATTGTACTTTTGCTGAATATTTTAATTATGATTTGTATGTGCAGGCGTCTGTCTTTGTGCAGTCTCATGTTCGTGCCCATGCAGAAATGATGTGGCTTTTAAGTTCTGTCACGCCTGTCGGTTGGCTAAACAGAATGATTCAGTTTAAAGAGAAATCACGCAAGGCGGTGCGTTTTTAGCTGTACGAAAGCTCCATCATGGTTCTGTATCTAATCAACTGAAAAGTGCTTTCAATGATGACATGCCTTACATATAATACATACTTATAATTGTTGTCCATTGTCTTTATCGGTCTTACCCTGTTTTTAACTTTGTAGTTTGACTTATGCCTTGTACCATGCTGTGTAGATTGTCATTTGTCACTAATAATGTGCATTACATTTCAAATTGGGTTTCTTCATAGAAATAGCTTCAAATTGGTTATCATTACAGATGCTTACATGTTACTATCTACACCTCAAGTAAATCACATTGTTTTGTTTTGGCTATTGTAGGGGGACGAAAATGTTGGTGTTGGTCTTTTGACTTACCCTGTTTTGATGGCTTCTGATATTCTTTTATATCAGGTAAACTTCAAAACTTGCAGCTTTATAAAGGATATAAAATTTTATATCAGGTAAGAATTGAATTGCGAGTAAGGAGGAATAATAATCTGGAGCACTTGAAGCAGTGCTTTTTTGTGCACTTGTTTCACTATGCGTATGGTAGATTAATCATTAAACTATATGTTATTCTTATATTTCCATGCATGCTTCTGTAGTCTGACTTTGTCCCAGTTGGTGAAGATCAAAAGCAGCATTTGGAGTTGACACGTGAACTGGCTGAGCGTGTTAATCATTTATTTGGAGGAAGGAAATGGAAAAAATTGGGAGGGTGAGAAGCTATAGCAAAACTTAAACTTACAAATATCCGTTTAACATGTTCACCCTATCTCTGCATTGACTTTTTTACCAAAAGTCTCTGTGTAGAACTTGACCCGTAATATTTATATGTTGTTGCAGGCGAGGTGGTTCGATTTTTAAGGTGGATTTATTTATTTATTTTTAATTTTATTTTTTTTATTTTTTTATAACCCTTAACTTGAGCTCATCAATAACATAAGTAATATCAAATGCCCTTTCTTTATTAGGTTCCTGAGGCTCTTATACCACCAGTTGGAGCTCGAGTGATGTCCCTAACTGATGGTCTTTCCAAGGTTATCTATGTTTTGAGTTCTCATATAATTACATAGTGCAGTATAATTTATATTATTTTCTGCTTAAATTATTATGTTATTGTTGTGAAAATACATATATTTTTTGTAGCATCAAAGGAGAAAATGAGTAAAAAAATTGCAGGAAAAAATGTTAAAGACCATGTACCAAAACCGCTTGAGGTAGTAAAGGGATGTGATAGGGATTTGTTTTTATAGTTTTCAATGCTTTCCAGTAGAAGAATGGAAAATAGAAACGAGGACTTCCAAATACTCCCATATTATATCCTGCTATAATTTCTTTTTGTACAGATTGTTCAAATGACCAATATAATTGTGTAACATAAGTTTCTAAAGTATACCAATTACTTGACGATATGAACAAACTCATCCTCTTACACTTTCCGTTTGCATTGTTACTATTATTATCATAACATCTCAAAGTAGTAAGTAAGACTGAGATCCTTGAATATCAGAATTAAAAAATGTGGGGTAAACATAACACATGATCGAAATTCCAGTATTCCCTAATTGGGCACTTATGACTAGGTCCCACCTATTTGTAGGCATGTGTTAAGTATGTTTTAACTTTTAAGTATTATCATCAGTTATATGAAGAAGAATCTTCTTCTTATGCTTACTCACATTTTTGGTTTCATTATCATAGATGTCCAAATCTGCGCCTTCTGACCAGTCCCGAATCAATCTTCTTGACCCAAAAGATGTGAGAAACATAAATTTATCTTTCTCGTGGAAAGTTCGTTAGGCCTGCCTATTTTCCTTTTCCTTCTCTATTCCAGTTTTGTTTTAGTTTTCTCATCAACTTGATCTAACTGTCTTAATTGTTCTGTAGGTCATATCAAACAAAATAAAGAGGTGCAAGACTGACTCATTTTCAGGGTGAATACCTATCCTCATCACTTCAAGCTTGTCTTTAGATGTTATCCTTCATTGATATTACTGTAGTGTTGGAGTCATAGTTCTGTTTTGTTATTTGTTTATTGGTAGGTCTGATAAACTAATCTATGTTGTTTTTTGTTTCATATGGTAATTCTTGTAGTATGGAATTTGATAATCCTGAAAGGCCTGAGTGCAACAACCTTCTATCAATATATCAGCTCGTTTCGGGAAAGACAAAAGAGGTAATAAATTTCATTTGAGTGTTCATTAGGTTAATGCCTTGGATTATACATAGATGCATATACATAAACTTCTACCTGTGGAAATTTGAGTACCATATGGAAATGACTGACAATTTGTTAAGAAAATTACTGTTATTTCTCCAAAAACAGAAAGAAAGAACATTACTAGGAGGCTTGAGATATCTTACTGTGGTAAACCTTTATTGTTGCAGGAAGTTGCACAAGAATGCCGAGACATGAACTGGGGCACTTTCAAGTCAGTCCTATCTGATGCGTTGATTGATCATCTGCATCCTATCCAGGTTTCAATATCCACTTCTCATCCTTTTTGATTGGTCATGTTTTCAGCACGGTTAATATGCATTATTTATGCCTATTGATGGGAGCATTGGTTGGTACAGTGCATATATTATCCTTCTACACTGTAGTGATAGTGCATGCTTAATGTTTTTCATAGTTTCTACTGTTTTGGAGTTGTGATTGTGGAAACTTGATCTATTAAATATTGGCTTGAAACTAGTCACGCCTTAGTCATTTTGTGGTAAAATTCGTAAGCAGCAGTACTGTCAAACATTTCCTAAAATTTGGGTTTGGAAATGCCATCATACATTAGGTGTTTGATTCTATGCTTTATGTGAACCATCTGTGCAGGTATGTAGTTTCCTGTTTTCCTATCTCTTCGTAACTTGAAAACAAAAATTTCCATGTACTTCCAAAGGCATGTTTATGCTTTTTAAGCGACAATCATTTATCCCGACTCTGCTATACCCCTGACATGATTGCCTTTTAGCTATTAGGAATTGGATTTTATTGCAAGGGATGCACAACTGCAAATTTATGTGAATGAGTTGACAGGGAATATAGTTTCTAAGTGATTGTTGTTAATTGTTATGCATCAAGTCTGTGGTTATATACCTGCATATGTGTATATTTCGTAATCTGCTTTATGTCTACACCCTTGTATTGTTTGTCAAAGATATTTTCTGCTTTTGCAGGTTCGCTACGAGGAAATCATTTATGACTCAGCTTATTTGGATGGAATTTTGGCAGAAGGTGCTAAGAAAGCTGCAGGTATAGCAGATAATACTCTCAATAATGCTTACCAGGCTATGGGATTCTTGCGGAAATGAGCAGAACCGATGCTGCAGGAAGAATTCATTTGAAAAGACCGGTAAGATAGAAACTATAAAGTTAACTTTGGAGAATGGATGACCCACAAATTATTTTTTGGAGCAAAACAACCAACCATACGCATATTCTTGATGAGTGAAAACTGAAAAGATATTTTAATGGGAAGGCGTCGAATATTTAATTGTTGCAGTTGCTACCATCCAGATAGGTGTTTTTTTTCATGAATTACTTATATTATTCCGTGAATTGGTAGTTTACCCCCACTTTAAAATGTAATATAATGTGATTAGTTCATAAATTATTATGTGATTTGTTCGTTCTTACAGTAGAATTTTAATCTGCGTAGAATCATCAAACCGTTATTAACTAGTTGTTCCACATCTTTCCACAATTTCCTCTTGTTAGCAATGTATTAAAAGGTGGGGGCGTGGCCAAAGCGTCCAATGGATAGACCAACCTAGGCGCGAGGCGTGAGGCGTGAGGCGAAGCCTCATGGAACCTAAAATTTTAATATATATTATATATAAGTATATTTATAACAATATAATACTTTGTAAAAACAAATATAACTATAACTAAATCAAAGATAGTATCATCTTCTTTATTACTAAGTCTAGTTGTACTTGGAAACTATGTCATATAGTCTCAAAATGTTATAATTATTTATTTTATTGTAAGCAATTATAGAGAACTTCAAGGAAAATAAGGATGAATGGTCACAATTATAGGAAAATTTCAAGCAAAATAAAGGTTGAATGTTGCAATTATAAGTAATTTAAAAGGAATAAAGGCTGAATGGAGTAGTTATAGGGTATTTAAAATGATATAAAACCTAAGAGTGTTTAGTCTAATGGTTAGGCCCTTGGTTTGTTACCAAGAGGTCTGGGGTTCGACACCTCTCAAGGTACCCACCTAGCAATTGCTAGAGTTTCTTGCCTACCAAATGTTGTGGGATCAGGCGGGTGGCCTAGTGAGTAGTCGGGTCAAAGACCCGGATACACTAGATTCAAAAAAAAAAAAAAAAGATATAAAGCAATAATTATGAGAATTTAAAGGAAAATAAGGGGTTGAGTGGTGTATTTATAGGGTATTTAAAATGAAATAAATGGGGTGGAGTATTTATAAGGTATTTAAAATGAAATAAATGGCGAAAATAAAGGGTTGAGTAGAGTATTTATAGGGTATTTAAAATGAAATAAAGGCTGAGTGGAGCAATTATTATGAAAATTTATGGGATTTGAAGAGAGAAAGTCTCTCCTTCTTTGTTGAAACTAGAACGGCAGAAAACATTTCAGAAAACTTGGATTTTAAAGAAAAAAAAGGCCCAGATGAACGCCCGGACGTTTTGAGGCGCGCCTCCGCCGCCTAGACGTGCTCCAGCGAAGCCTTCCGCTCACTTCCTCAAAACAGAGGCGGGAACACTGACGCCCAGCCTTAGAGGCCGCCTTGGCGAGCCTTTTAAAACACTGCTTGTTAGTGATATGATAATTATTCAATTTTACTTGCTGAGTGATGATCACATTTCTCCAAATGTGTGGTGCTCTTAGACCTGGTGAAGCTGATTCTGGTGCTTTATATTTCTCTAGTTTTGATTAGTAAATTTAATTTTCGGAAGCTCGTATATTTCTTTAGAAGCTTAGGGTTTATCATGATTCTTATCGGCACAGTAGATAGCGATAGAGAGAATATAAATCCTTCCAATGATTGGAACGAACATAAATTAATATTCTCATCCCATTCATCCATCCACCCATGGCCTTGTTTTCTTTACAAAAGAAAAGCAGCTGTGAGCCGGTGACCACGCATTGACAGTAACGCTGACAAAGACGGTGAAAGGTCAATGGCAGTGGCACTCTCTAAAACCTTCATCTTTTTCCTCCCACCTCTCTCAGTCTCTCTTGTTATGTGGCAAGAGAATAAAGGGATGCGTCTCCTCTCTGCTCATCTTTCTCCCCTTTTAACATTTTCGTGAGAATTGCAGACGTAGAAAGACGCGACAAGGACCACCGCGACACTGCCTGCAAATTCGAAAAGGTTTATTCTCAATCTCAATCATTGTTACTCTATGCATTCTTGGTTACATTATACTATATTCATCTACTTGATCCCTATTTGTATATACCTTTGGAATACTAAGCTTATAATTACCAAGTGCCTTGTAAAATAAGCTAGAGGTGCTTCCTTTGGGCTGCTAAGAGAAGGTTTGTGTCATCCTCTTATATGGTCTGCTGCAAATTTGTGATTTGGCATCCCTTTATTTGATCTTTGCTTTGTCCCTCCTAGGCTTTACGTACATTGTGGTATTGGTGGTGTGACGGTGAATACCTGATTATTGGCCGACTCATTGTGTGACTTATACTCAAATTCTCAACTCCTATATTTTTACACACACACACACATATATATATATGGATGAAGAACAAATTGATTTGCCTTTGCTTGGCATGCTCCATATATTGGATAATTACAAAGATGATATGTGCCCAGAGTGACACGACTCTCATAGACATCCATCACCGTCAGCTTATTGTTTAGAAGATAAATGCTAAGAACAATCGCTCATACTCAACTGAGCGATTTTCGGACTTTCATACATTATGGGATGATGGATAACTTGTATTAGCAACTGGAAATTGCCAACTCGTGCGTGGACGATTGTCCTTGGCAGTGCTCGAACCAGAATGAAGATGAGAGAGATGGAAGAATAAGCACTTGGGGAACTTGGCGAGTATATGTGCCAAGCCAACCACTACCAAGTAGAAAATAAAATCTTAAAAATCTTAAATCGTCTCACATGTGGAAAAGTGGGGAGGTATTTTTGTGCATTTGTGAGACGTTCATTTGGCTTTGCGATCACAATCTCGACGTCCTTAAGAGGAAAGAAAGATTCTAGGATTTGTTCTAAAGTTGGATGGTATGTGCTATGTGGGATACAACAAAGCAGGAAGCTCAAGCGGGATGTGTGCTCTCCAACGGGCAATGCCTGTGTGACACGCTTTCTCAACAAGACCATAAATATGTCTTTGAGGAACAAAATTTATTTCTCGTTTGATTGGATTTTTCAGACGTTAAGATAATTTACGCTAAATTTATCTTAAATAATGAGGAATGGTGGTTCCCATTATTAGGATTGTATTGTTCCTGAATTCTTATTTAAAATTTTGGTAGAAGATATGAACATTTTAATTAGAAGTCTACCTATTTGACAAAAAATAATAATATTATATGGGAGTTTTTTTTATTATTTTTGTATGTATTTTATATGGAAGTTATTTGAAAACAATTTAATCTTTAGAAATTTAGTCACAAATAAAGCAAGTTTTATTCGCTGAAGAGTGTAGGCTCCCCTCCAAAGATAACGAAATTGTCGAACTTGCCAACTTAGTGTTGTAGGGTTTTTCTTTAGTTTCCTCTGTTTTTTTCTTCACAATTAAAGATCTTTTCTTTTATCGCAAACAAAGAGTACAATTTTAAAAACACCAGCAAGTTTGAATCTAACGGTTAGCGCTCCTATGTTTTCATCCACGATTCAGTGAATCTGATTTCATTCGTTAAATGAAAAGACGTTTATCGTTGTCTTCTATTTGTCCGCCAAAAGAGATATAGCCATTACTCATTGCTAAACCAAATTGGATAGAGAAGCCAAGATATTTTCACGTACCCCTCATAGATTTTTTTGTGCGACTTTATTCACTCTCTACTCGACATGCTATAAATACGTTGGCTTGCCATGTTGCCATAACAAGGCATATCATTGAGTCATCTACTCTTACTCTACTCTAAAACGAGAGGTTTTTTTAGTCCAGTTGTTGCCTTTTTCACATACGATTTCCAAGTTTTTCGTTTTAAACGAAGAGAATGGACAGAAACCAACTGCAGCGCCAGGTTGCCCTCAAGAGAAGCTTTCTCTTTGAGCAGGTTATTAATTTGATTCTCTCTATTTTTTTATTTTTTTTATTTTTTCTGTTTCAAACCCTATCTTTGGCCATTAAACATCTTGAAAACTGCATGTCGTATGCTCTACACCGATAACTTTTCATGTTTCACCAAATGTGAATGGTTTTGATATGTGGTTATTCGACTATTAAGGTTTTCTAGTTTTTGTTTGGGAGGAGATTATTGGTCGATCAATGCTGATTTTCTTTAAAATCGATAATGAATCGATCAATATGTTTGTTTTTGTATTTCATTTAATTTTCACATAATTTTTATTTTTTGTTACATTAGAGAATTTTGAGATTTCACACTTAGCCTACTTCTACCTATTAGCCTACACCCACCCTCAGCACACCGCCAACCCTAGTACAATCATTTTCCATTTAATACTTAATCGTTGAAGAGATGGGGTTCTAAAAAGGGATCGTCCCTCTCTTTTGGTGTGGGTTTGAAAGTGACCTTTAGAAAGGCCCATATGCATTTTATGGATAAAGCGCTGAAGCCCAATATTTTGAATGTACAAGAAACCTAGCTATTTCAATCAGATTGATGGCAAAAGTTATTTTAGGAAATTTTAACGAAAAGTTTCTGGTACTGTTCATTTTAATGAAAAATCATATTTTTACATTAAAAAATCAATATGGTACTATTTACTTTATCCTTTATTTTGTCCTTATCGTTAAAACTCAAAGTTTTCAAACATTTTTCATTAGTTTTCCTTTATTGGGAACTTTATCAGGGCATTGCATACCATGACTCTGAAACCATACCAGAAAAAAGAATGGTACGCTAGAACATGTTTAAAGACCAAACCTTCACAATTATTTACTCGAATGTTTGCAGTGTTACCTCGATCCTCAGCAATTCGTTCAGCTGGAGGAATTGCAAGACGATGCAAATCCAAATTTTGTGGAGGAAATTGTGACTTTGTTCTACAAAGATTCAGCTAGACTGTTTCAAAAGATTGAGCAAGCACTGTAAGTAAATAGCACTCCCAATTATATACACTATATACATTCGTATTATCGAAACTAAGTATACCATGAGTAGCCCTAAGATGACTGAATTTTTACACTGATTTATGCAGGTACAGTAGGCCTATAGATTTTGCCAAGCTGGATGATTACATGCACCAGTTCAAGGGTAGTAGTTCAAGGTACCCAGTACTACTTGCTTTGATTGGAATTTAACTTGAATAAATATATTGTTTCTCCATTTAATGTATTGATTAAAGGTAAATTTGTAACAGCATTGGAGCTATAAAAGTGAAGAATGAATGCTCCCAGTTTAAAGAATTTTGTTTGGCTGCTAATGCTGATGGGTAAAAACATACTTCATCTATTTGTAACCAATTTTCCCCCCCATTTCTCTGCTTGCTGGGACCTCATTGTGATTGATTATATGCAGATGCGTCAGGGCTTTGGAGAGAGTGAAACAAGAACACCAGACCTTGAGGATTCACCTTGAAAATTATTTCCAGGTAGTTCTCTCTCTAGTTGTGTGCCTAAGGCATTCTTGTAAGAATTGGATAAATCGCCTCGATCTCTTTCTTCTCACTCATCACCCCAGGATATGAGCGAAAAAGAGCTGGGATATGTCCTCTGGAAAAGGAAGTTAAGTAACTAGCTAGTAGTTGTAGTAGCTAGTTTTTCTTTTTCTCATCTATGTATGTGTGTGTTTTGTGCATCTGTAGTTGAGAAGACAAGCAGGACTAGTACAGCGTGTCTAGTGCCACAGAATTGCCTGTGCTGCCAAGTTGATAATATGGAGAAAAAGAGCTGTCATCACCACCATTTTATCATTTTCTGGTCCTAGGGTTTTACCTTTGAAGTATCAAGTTAAGCCGGAGTATTATGCAGTCAATTTTGGTTGGGCATAGAAGTTAAGTTATATGTGTTACAATAAATATGGATCTTAATTAGAGTACCAATAATACAGATGTAGATCTTCTATGGTTTGCATGCGACTCTAAATTATGTATTATCTTGGCCCTTTTATGGGATTAATAAATTTGCACTTCTGTTTTATAAATATATACAAACACTCATGACTTGAAGTGAGTGATGAGTCTCATTGGTATATATGATTTTTCAATGTCTTAGTCATTATAAATAAGTAATATTCCAAGGCCTTCTACTTATCACGGTCACCATCATAACAAATGATGTGCATATCATGAATACAAAGATGCATGAATATATATGTATTATACTTCGTATGTAAAGTTCTTTTTCACACAATATTTGGTTCACGAGAAAATATCACTTCTCAATCTTCTTCAACTTTAATTTTACTTAAAAAAGTGATTGATTATTTAGGATGCATAATCAACATTTAGGGCTTAAGTTTAATACTTTTTAGTCTCAGTCTTCAAATTGGTTAATCATTTATGTTTTAACTTCTTCATCGTAAACATGACACTTAAAACTTAATATCTAACTTTCCTTTAAAACATCAACCTTATTAACACATAAGATGAAAGTTAAATGAAATTGAACATAATAAGTGAAATTTTATTGACTCGCTCATCCTTCAAAAAAAAAAAAAAAAAAAAAAAACGGAAAGTCTTGCACAAAGAAGATTTTTTGCTCGAACATATATATGAGGGCATCATTTTTCAAGAGCATTGGTTTGGTATATTGGATAGTTTGTTAGAGCGCAGAAAAACTTGTAATGATAACAACAATCAAGAAGGGTGAAGAACATGAAGACAGCAGAAAGCAAAAAGAGCCTAAAGTGAAGTTGGGATTTGTCAAGATTGATTAACGGATTGAGGGCAGTGATGATAATCTTTATAAGTGGGATGTAGGGGTCCACCACTAGCCACCTCTTTTTATGGCAATTGCAGAAGGGTGGCCTTGCAAATGATGATCATCACGACTTTGCCCTATGTGCAACATTCATTGAACATTTGATCATAAGTTGCTTTCTTCCAAGAACAAACAAATTCAAAATTTAATGAAAAGCACAGTTCGAAAATGGTGTAATCGAAGGTAGGATTTCCCCACCAACCCAACCCATCAAATACAAGGCCATGCGCAAAGAGAGAATAAGAAATGTAATCGATTGTATATCTTCTGGTATTTATCTATCGTGTCACGTATATGAGAAATAGACGCAAAAAAATAGTTAAGAATTTTTTACATAAAAGGCATAAATCTCCATATAAGTAGTGCAAAATGCAATTATGTGAGTCTTAAACCAGCTTAACCAGGTTGTTAAGATCTAAGTGTGACTATAATTAGCATGCAAGTATTTCTACAAGCACATGTTTGCGTGGCTTAGCTAGTGGAGTTGAAGGACCACTACTTTTTGGTGACTAGGAAGTCTTCTCCATGAATATACAAAATAGTGCTGTGGCTACTGCGGCATATATCTGACTGTTCCTTCAATTCTAATCCAAGTCAGTATCACTTGTGCTTCAATGTAGTAATGACCCCCATATCTTTATATCTGATAGGCACAACTTAAATTTAATTTTAATTAATTAAATACTTCGCCTAAACCCTCAACCCTATACAATCACGTATCTATCATTTTCTTTACGTGAACTAGTCAGACACATAATTATATTTCTCCCAAGTGTGAGCCTTGACAATCTTAAAACCTCCCTCATTAAATGTATATTCATCTAATTAAGTTGTGAAGTTGATTAAAGTTAACAAACGGACAGTTGTGCATCCTCACCTGATTGATGTCATTTCGTCTATCGGCCAGGCTTATGTGGTATGCATTATGAGAACAAGGGTAACAAAAAGGACAACGCCTTGGCAAGTTGGGTGGCTCCCAGATGAAATTGTAGGCATGTGTTTTGTTTTCTCCTCCTTTTTCCATTTTCAAGGAAGAGAATAATAAGCAAAAGAAATTTTTCTATGTACTCAGAACACCGTCACATATTGTTATTATTTTGCTTAAATATAACGTATGTATAGGGATGGGCAAATATCCATTGGTTATGGGTAACCTGCGGTTATCCGCCCGTTTAAATTAAACGGTTACGGTTATGGGTAACCGTTTAGATAAATAAACGGTTATGGGTATAACCGTTTATCCGCGAAATTTAAATGGCGGTTATGGGTATTAACCGCGGTTATAAACGGGTAACCGTTTATCCATTTATTTTATATATGTAAAATTATCACAACCTATATTCCCTATTGGACAAAACTTAGATCAATGTTATTGACTATAGTGCATGATTTCATTGTCCATTATACATATATTATGTTAATACTTTACGTTTCAAGTTAAATAACCAAAGAATATTGTCTTTCAACAGTTTTCGTAACCCAAGAATACCTAACCAATTTTATATTACCTTCATTGTTAACAGTTAAAAATATCGTACATAAACTATTATTTAAATTATTGGAATGGTATAAGGACTTAAAAAATTAAAATGCAGAAATGTATGATGAATGTACCTATAACGGTGTTTAATTGTTAAAAAAGAAAATTATGACAAATTTTTCTTTTTTAATTTTCAAGTTGTTAAAAAACACGTAGACGGGTGAAAAATGAGTAAATGGTAAAAAAAGATAGGATAAACGGGTTAAAAAAAGGGTTTATATCACAAATGGTCCCTGAAATTGACCCCATCAATCATGATGGTCCCTGAAATTGAAAATCGATCAATGTAGTCCCTGAATTTTAACCCACGAATCAATGGCGTCATTCTGTTAGTGTTCCGTCCAAATAAACTTTAAAAAAAGGTTAGAGAACCAATTTTTCATGGTAAAATGATCAAAAATAACCATGTTACTTATAATTTTACTTACTACCTCTCTTTTCCCTTTTCCATCTTCACTTTTCTCTCCATTTTTTCATGGATTTGGTGCTAAAACTAAAATAAAAACAAAAAGAAGTGGTTCTCTAACCTTTTTTTGGTCATTTTACCATTAAAAATTGGTTCTCTAACTTTTTTTAGTGTTAATTTGGACGGAACACTAACAGAATGACGACATTGATTCGCGAGTTAAAATTCAGGGACTACATTGATCGATTTTCAATTTCAGGGACCATCATGATTGATGAGGTCAATTTCAGGGACCATTTGTGATATAAACCCTTAAAAAAAATGATAAATGGGTAAACGGGTATTAAACGGTTACGGTTAAATGGGTACGCGGTTATGGGTATGGTTAACCATTTATAAACAGTTATGGGTATGGGTATGGGTATAACCGTTTAGGCAATTACCCAACGGGTAAACGGTTATGCGGGTATGAGAATAAACGGTTATGGATAAATAACCGCGGTTACCCGCCCATCATAACCGTTGCCCATCCCAACGCATGTATGTTTTAATTTATCAATATATCATGGAAGTGAGACATATAAATCATATCGCACACTCATATCATAACATGAAAATTTCTCAATAACCAGACTCATCTCTCTCGCTATCTTATCTCGCTCTCTCACCCACATCGCACATATAGGCACATTGAGTATGTTGAGCTGAATGCTGTCTCGGTCATTTGTCACAGTGTCATCTATATGTGACCGGCCACTTATTCCACCTACACGGTTGTTACTTGTTTTTAACACTATATTTCGATTTTTGAGTCTAAAATACCAGACAAGGAATCTTCCCAAACATTTTCCTTTTCTTGCATGTGCTCTGTTACTAGTCCAACCTGAGTCTCCTAAAAGCAAGTTATTGGAAGAATTTGCTATATATCTCCATATCTACAACCACTGTGTTGTACTACTCATCTCCTTAGGGTTCTCAAGGCTAGCTACTTAACAGTTTTTGGGTTGCTTTAGTAGATTTCCATGTTTCGCACAAACCCTAGATTTTAATTTCTTGAAGTTTTTGTTCTTTTACTTTGGAATTTGAAAAGTCTAGCGCTCGTATCAGTTTTCAGTTTTCAGTTTTCAATTTTCAAATTTTTGAGATTTCAAGAGGTTAACGTGGTCTATATAGAAATGGATAAGTTGTATAATATGATTTGTGAGAATAATGAAGAAGTGGTTGTGAGAGCAAATAAGAGAGGGTATGTTGCAGCTGAAGACAAAAAGCTGGAGCTGAGGCTGGGTCCTCCTGGAGGAGAAGATCGTCAGTCACTTCTCTCCCTTGGTTACTGCAACAATAACAACAACAATATTCCTCATGAAGCCAAAAGAGTCTGTCATGAAGAGAAAAAAGAAGAGAGAAGGTGGTTGGCAAACAGTTCATCATCAGATCCTGCAGCTAGTGCTTCTGAACTTACGAATTCAGCTGCAGCTTGTGACTCTGATCAGAAAAGGTACAACTCTATATCTTTTCTTGCTTTATTTGCTTTAACTAAAGATGGTTTAGATAAGGGAATCAATCTTTTTCGTTTCATATCAAACAATTGTCGTCTATGAGATTTGAACTCAGAGCTTCCTTCAACAAAATAGAGACCAAGTGCTCTAGATCAAATGGTCATGCAATAGGAATTTATCTTAAGCATGTGATCAGCAATTAATGTAAAATTTATCATGTAGTAGCATACAAAGTTGCTGAGTAGTTGACATGAAATTAGCTCTTGTAGTGGAGTTGAATGATTAAATATAGAGTCTAGAGATACTTCAGTAAATACCATACTAATTTTATTATTTTCTCTGCTACCCCAGTAAAAGCAGAATTGTACATGCTCCAGTTGTCGGGTGGCCTCCGATCCGTTCATCCAGGAAAAATCTTGCAATCAGATCATCATCATCAAGCTTCGCAAACCCGGCAGCTGATTCGGAGTCACCAAGTGAAACTTCGAAGGAGGGAAATGGAAAAGCTGATACTACTACTTATTCCAAGCACCACTTGTTTGTAAAGATCAACATGGAAGGAGTTCCCATCGGAAGAAAAATTAACCTCAAAGCCTATGATAGTTATGAGAAACTCTCTTTTGCCATATATGAACTCTTTCAAGGTCTTCTTGCAGGTTATTTTTTTATTTAATTTCTTTTGTGTGAGTACAAACTCCGCTCCAAGTACTAATTCGTTGATATTATTTAGTAGATATTTTTTTTGGTTTCACAACTGTGATTTATTAACTTGCTATTATTATTTTTTATATGTCAATATTTAGCTCAAAGAGTTTGTTGTGGCGTGGAGAAAGAAGACAAGAAGGGAGAGACCAAATCAAAAACCGAATCATTACATGGCAATGGGGAATATACTCTACTCTATGAGGATAATGAAGGGGACAGGATGCTTGTTGGTGATGTCCCATGGAAGTAAGCATTACAATACTAACTTTAATAAATTATTGGTACTGAATAGTGAGAACTCAAGTATTATTTAATTATTAATGACTAAACTCTCATATTAAACATCCATAATTTAAACGAACAATCATTCAGTAATTAGCAAAACATAAAGCAATTAATTAGAAACATACATATTAGGGTATTCCTATCCACACACTCATTTTTACCTTTCATACATTCCTTGTGAGCGGTGTGTGGATAGCACCACCCACATATTATTGTATATCTTGTAAAATTCAAAATTGTAGCTGTTTCTGGAGGTTTGTTTTGTGGCATGGTTCTCATTTCTTCCTATTAACAATTGCAGCATGTTTGTATCCACGGCAAAGAGGCTTCGGGTATTGAAGAGCTCACAGCTTTCCCCTCTACAACGTACGTGAAGCTTAGTTATGTTCTCATAATTTTTTTTTTTCTGTGTTAAGTTTTCATGGATAGCTTGATAGATTGGATTGCTATTCAAACTCGCTTTGAGCGACTCTATTCAACACATAACTAAGTTGAGTATGAGCGGCTCAAAGAGCGAGTCCGAATAGCAATTTAGCTTTAGAATATTTATAATGGAAGTTTGCCTGTTTTCAGTTAGTAACAGTCAGCATGAAAAGACACCACTTGATTCTACAGTGGAAGTTGGAATCTGAAGATGAGGCAGTTACTAAGTGGAGGAATTCCCATACATGCGATGATACGAAGCTCTACGTAGTTCAGGGGTTTCCATCAAGTTTTCTTTGCTTCTTTTCCTCTCTTTAATGGCCTAATTAAATCTTGTATATTAAGGGTGTTGAAGATCTCTGTGATTTTGTGTTTTCTGCATCTCCTTTTCTTGTTGAAATATTCAGGTTTATAGCCTTTTGGGTTTTTTTTGTAAAAACACCTTGTTCATAAGTCACAATAGGCCTACCGAACCCACACACACACACACCAAAAAAAAAAAAAAAAAAAAAAAAAAAGTAGCAGAGGTTGGGCTAGTACTAGCATGCCGTTTATTTATATTATAACATATATACTTCATAACCGACATGATGAAGTTACGATCACAAACCTAACAAATTTTCGTATATGTAGCTCTGAACAAATTTCCGTCTATGACTCAACAATTTGGAGAAGTGAAAAATAATGATGTCACTTCCGTTAATAACAAGTTCGATACCACATTATTATAGTTGATCCATTGTATGGTCAATACTAAATTCCTCAACCAATTTTTTTTAAGAAAAACTAATGAAAAAAGTTTGAAAACTTTGACTTTTAAAGATAAGGACAAAATGAAGGGTAAGGTGAATAGTTTCAGGGTTACTTTTTAATGTAAAAATGTGATTTTTCGTTAAAGTAAACAGTACCGAGAGCTTTACGTTAAAGATCTTTTTTTTTTAATTGAAAAAACAGACCCAAATCCCCCAACCATAGTGTAATTATATCGCTAATATTTTTTTTTTTAAAAAAGTGCCAAATGATGATTAGGGCTTAGTGAATTTCCGCTTAAGGCTAATGATGATTTTCAATGCTTTCATGGAAAGCGGGTGCGGAAATCGATGATACTTTTTTGAATTTTTCAAAGTCCCAAATTATACTTCTGATTGTTTGGGTGAGGAATTTTCAAGTCCTGAGGTATTTCAAAGTCTCAATGATTGAGGTCAAGTTAGAAAAAATGGACCAAAATTGTTCTGTTTTCTCACTGATTCAGAGTCAGACATCTCTTCACTTCGTCTGGTTGGTGTACCCTTCCACTCTCTAGCACTCTCATGGCACAAGTAAATATAATCTTGGGCTTGTTTCTTATCATCTTCATTCTTTCCCCTTCCCGTTTATTTCTAGGTTTTTATTTTTTCTCTACTAATATCAGCGCATGTAGTTCTTGACCAATGTGGGACAACTCTCAACATGTCCCCGCACGTGTGGCGGATTTTCAAGCCTACACGTGGACAACAACTGGGCGACATGGAGTGCGTGTGGCCGTTGGCAGAGGCGGATCCATATAGGAATTAAGGTGGTCCTAGGACCACCCGGATGCCAGAAAAATGCCTATGAAGATCCTTCGGGGACCCTCCAAATATTTCAATAGGGATGACAGATTCACGCTTAGGACTATATGGGCTACGCCTAGGAAATTTATTTTGTTAAACGACATAGTTATGGATGGACCGTGGTACAATCAAAATTCTGGTGCAGTGCATCCATTGAGGAGGTAGAGGAGTTACAGCTTTCCCTCGAGGAAGAAGGCTGAAACTTTTTTTTTTTTTTTTATCTACTACATGGGACTACCATTGCTACTAAAATATTGCTTTTAAAAAGCACTTTCTCATCGATTATTCTATTTCTTATTATTTTATTTTCAATTTTTATAATCTCTATTTGGTTTTTTTTTTTGGTTAAATTTCTATTGGGTGAAATGATCAAAGACGCAGTTTTTATTGTGAATCCTATTTTATGTGCTAAGAATCCCGTATTTTGTAAATCACATCTAAATCATTTTTTTTCCATAGAAATAAGATTTACTTGAATTGTATACTCTATCTCTACTAATACAATAATACCACATGATCTTAATAGGAACCATTACCTTTATTTCTATTTAACAAAAGAAAAACATTTTTTTTCTTTTTCCGTAAAATTGTGAAAAGTTATCAAAGTATTTATATTTTTTTTAACAATCGATATTATCTACACTAAAGGGGAGGAAGATGGCTTAGTCTCACAATGAGCTAGTAATAATGTGGCTCACAATTTGCCATTGGCGAGAATCGAACATAAAACCTCTCACTTACAAGTGGAGGAATACTACTAGAACGTAGTATTAAGTGGCAAGTATTTACAAATTAGAAGAAGGGATTTTATTCATGATGACCTAGCTTTATTTTTACCATGATTTATGAATGAAAAATATTAATATTTAGTTTTTGTAAATTTATCATTTATTTCTTTTTTTGGACGTTTTACATTGGGTGATTAGGACCACCCAATATGAAAATCCTGGATCCGCCACTGGCCGTTGGGCTTCACACGTGGACAACCTTGCTCTAATACCATGATGAAATTGGGGTTCCACCATAAAACCAATTGGCAATATGGGAAGTAGCCAAGACCATATAAGCACATAGCAAACCTTGTCCCTCACCAATGTGGGACAACTCTCAACAGTTCTTTGGTCTCTTTTTGTCTCTCTGTCTTTGAATATTCATAATTGCTCTTACATATTCACGGAACCATATATGTGTCAAACTCAATAGATTGGAGCATCGATCCTTGAATGGCTCAATTGTAGCTTTGGTTTTTGAATTAGAAGTCCATCAAAATTAGTATATAAATTTGATAAAATGTGGAGCATTGGTCGTGATGCCAATTTAGTGAAATTTTCTATTTGCTCAAATTACTCCATATAAAAGGTTCGCGGGCATTTTATATACTTACTTTTGATTGAAATCCTCACTAAGTTGGCTTGACCAACGATCCACATTTTTTTCAAATTCATAATTTTTATAGATTATTGGAGACCAAATTTACAATTCGGCCAAATTTAGAGATCAGTGTTCCAAATGTCACTATGTATGCATGCATACAGTAATGTTTTGAGAGGCATTTGCACACCAATATCCATTTGGTACCGTTGGATGTACGTGAAAAATGGCCACAAGGCAGCTAACTAGTACTTATGGATATAAAAAAAATTAAGCAAAACTCAGCAGATAATTAAGTTGTAGCTGCCAAAAGCGTCAACTGATAACATCCAGAAGAAATGGAACTTTCTCACTGAAAAGATGTTTGAAAAGAAGAGCTCAGCTTCCCAATGTGCTCGCTTCGCCGTACTGCCGGAACTGAGGTGGTCAGATGCACTTAAGTCCTATATACGTGTGCGGGACGTGAGGTATTTCCAACCAGTCCTAGCCATTAAAATGTATACATCTCTGTTGAAGCTCAGGACATTCTTGAATACAGAGGTGTTGGAGTTTAGTGAAAGCTTGAAACCTGTGGCAATTGTTTTATACCGGGCAACCACATATCTTCAAGGACCCAAGAGAATCAAGAACCTCAAACCATTCCGGCAGAGCTATTAGATTGGGGCAGTTACTAATTTCCAAACAGTGCATTGCCCTCGCATTTTGCAACCCTTCTGGCAGAGAATCAAGCCAAGGACTGGTCAGTACGTAGGATCAAACTTCGAAGGGCGGAGAGGTTTGAACACCTTCTGGAAAAGAATCAAGATTTGGAGAGAATATAATCATCAAGTGCTCAAGCAACGCGAGTTTTTCCAAACTCGAAGAGAAGTCAGATTACTGCAGTTTTCAATAGACAAAGTTCGAAGGGAACTTAAACCTCCAAACCAACCATCTAACCAGCCAGCATTGATATTATTCTGTGACAGTTACTAATCTCCAGCAAGTCCAGAGCTTTGAGGTTTTGTAAAGTCTGAGGTAGAGAGGAGAGCTCTTCGCACCACGCAATGGTCAATGATTTCAAAGCAGTAAGGTTTCCGATCGGCAAAGGCAGAGAACGAAGCTCGGGGAAGGACATGATCTTCAAAGAAGACAGACAGGGTGATGCAATGAGCCCTTCTGGGAGAGTGAATAGGCCTGGAATGTTGTCTACAACAAGCACATAAAGGAGGCTTAAATTTGATATGGAAGTTAACGTTAGAGTACAACCTTGCAGCTCCAGATGTTGAAGGGATTGAGGTAATGCAATAATTTCTAGCCTGGGACATCTTTTAAGGATTAATTTCCTCAGGGACGAGAATGAATTTTCATTAATTGCGCTTGAACACTCTTCCAAGTTTGGAAAATCAATGACTGATAGTTCTTCAAGTGCTGAAAACCATATGTCTACGCCATCACCGTAGAACTCTATACCAATGCGCCTCATGCCATGCATCCCATGCAGAGAAAGGGTCTAAGTAGCAGAAAATTCCCAGGGGCTGGAAGATGTTCACAAATTTTCCCAGTTCCCAAGTTCAACAGCAATTACATTTTCTGGGAAAGCCCAAGCAGCAAATCTAATTCCTGGATAGCAATTTATAACTAGCTTTTTCATATTTTTGTGTGGTTGCAAACTATCGAGGATTTCTTCAGCAGGTTTACATTGTTGTGGGTGGAGGGTGCGAGTTGTTCCAACATGCAAGGTACTGCATGCTGCAATAAGCCAGGTAGTCCAAAGGATAGTGAAGCTTGTTGGCGTTTAGGTACTATCCCCAATGATTTGTCCACATCTTGGGACCTCGGCTAATACAGTCCCATAATCCCAATGAATCGAGATTTTTCTTCACCATCAGCCCAGCTGTTTTCCAGTCAACTGCATGTCGTACTTCCTCTAAGCGTGTTAGATTCAACTTGCCATAAAGATTTAATTGTTTCAGATGACTAAGGTGACGACCTTCGCTGCTAGGGATATATAATGGCAATGTCTGAAGTAGGCGTAAACGTTTAATACAAGCAGGCATCATAATCAAAAGTTCACATCCAAATATGTTGAGATGTCTTACGCAGGTCATCTTTTCCAAGGAAGGCAAATAAGTAAGGTTATGACAATTAATTAGGTTTAAAGTCTGCAGAGATACAAGATACTTTGCTTTACTAGGAAGCATGTCGATAGGCGTGTAAGACAGGTCAAGATACATCAAACATATCAAGCCGCGCCCAGTGCATCCGGCAAACAAGAAACATCACAACCATTGAGATCTAGCAAATGCAAATACACAAAACTTGTGAGCACCTTACCCATATTGCTTGACAAGCCAAAATCTCCAATGAATAATAGAGTTCGTAAATGTTCTGCTTCATATGGTGCTTCTGGAATTCTAATTTCCCCATATATATAAACGATAGATGAGTGTCGAATTTCTGATAGAATATGTGGTGGAATATCTCCTTCGAGTGTAACGAACTCTTTTCCAGCAGCATATCGCGCAAGATCATGAATCACATCAACCGTTTTGTATCCAACTACGTCATCAGCATCAGAAATCTCTACTTCTTGAAAGAAGGACATTCCAAAATACCAACTTTACTAAATTACTAGTGGAATCCGTCTATGGAATTAGGAGCTGATGGTGAAGTAGCATTTATCTTGTATTCTAGGTTACTGCGTTTTGATTTGTTTCCGAGCTAGTCTTATTTCTTTGTTCTTTATAAATTCCTTCAAGTTGGAGAAGAGTAAAGTATTATGAATTATGTGAGATGTAGCGAGAACTCTGAAATTTAACTCCAAAACTTTTATTCTTATATAAACTCAATAGTTACGGTGTTTTTGGCTAGACTACGTACTTCTATAGTTTTATGAAAAGTGGTAGCTTTATGTTAGAATTAGAGTATCCTACCAGGGCTGATCCAGGGGGTCCTCCTGAGTCCCAGGACCCTACAAAAGTCGGAAAAAATATAGAAAAGGTCACCGAAGGACCCTATATCCAACTGGTATGGGACCAGAGTATGCCCACAAATTGTTCAGAATTCGGCAGGCCTTGGCAAGTGATGCTCAACTGACCTTGGGACAAGCCTTAGCAACACGGCTTGGCAGGTGATACTCGGCATCAGGTCTTGGAAGCTGTCGATAGAACTAGGAAGATAGCGACATGCCAACCATGCTCGATGCGTTGTGCGCGCTTGAATATTTTCCGTTGGGACCCCAAGAGGTTAATGTACCCTGGATCGGCCAATCCACTGAAAACGTTGGCCATGAATTGAGAGGCTCAAATTTTCTCGTTTTAATTAATTAGGATTTTTGGTGCTTGATTGAGGTTTTGACCCCATTGTTTGGGGCCTTTGCGCCTTCTGTTAAAATTTCATGTAACATGAAAGCAGCCATAACGTTGGATTTGAAACCTCAAGGCAGAAGTTCAACTAAAACATTCAAGAGACATTACAAAGTAATGTACAAAAGAACAACATGATAAAGTTTAGATTTCTTGCAAGTCAAAAATTGGGTTGATTTGTAACTTAAAACCAATAAAACATAAAACATATTTATTACCTTAATCATTTTACTATAATAAGAAACGTTATTCGGAATCTCTCAAAGTGAGTCCAAGTGAGACTTTCCGACATCTGTAATGTAGAGTATGAATACTAGCAAGAAACCTTATTGCGGTACAAAGTAGATTATTACAATATGTTGATGCACTGTATTAGTGTAATATCATTGCCGTCCCCGACTCTCCAATGCCAATATCACCTTCCTTCTGTTCGAAATTTCGAATATCTTGAGGGTGATGGTAGAGTGGGTTAAATCTGGCCCCTTTTTCTTCTTTTGGGTCTTCCATGCGGAAAATTTTTAGTTGTGACGGGAACACGGATGGTACACCACGTGTTTTTATGTAAGTGGTGGAAAATTTTAATTTTTAAGTTATTAATCTTTTAACACACATATCCAACCATTTACATAGAGACACGTGTTGTACCGACTCGTGTGACGGGAATACTGAAAAATCTCTCCTTCCATGCACTACCAATTATTTACCTTTCAGATCTGCATTTTGGTAGGACCATAGCCTTGTTTGAAAATGTAATACTTACAACCTTAATTGACAATAACTTTTGGCTTAAATTGTGCACTGCATTCATACATAGTAAATAGTTAATCTAAGTGGCAGACGTTTGGTAAATATCATAACTAAGTAAATGCGTAATTTTGTTATTTATTTCTTATAACCATGCATGTATGGTAGAGCCAGAATTTTATGACAATGAGGGTGTGACATAGAAGTTCTCAATTATATATTTAATGTTCACATATGATATACTTTATGCCATATGCATGTCTGATAAAGATATAATTTTTGTCTCGGTTTCCTATATTCTTAGATGTTCTGATATTTTTCTATCCAATGTTTAATGTTGTAAGAAGTCTCAAATTCGAATCCCAATCTCATTGATCGAAAACGAAGTTCTTGGATCTCTAAATGGTGTTAGTGTATGTACTTAATTATTTGCAAAATAGTATCAAATGCACAAGTTGTATTATCATGTGTATGATTTCCTTAGGGTCAGATACTAAAATTTAGTGGTAACTAAAGCATCCTGTTTGGGTTAGAGGCACCCAATTGCCCCGACCCTGCCTCCGTAGTGCATATATATAGGATAAAGAGACAAATATTTTTACAAATGCTTTTACACTTTTTTTAAGCCTTTTGATTACATGAAATCCAAAGGTTCTTATTTATTCATTAAATGACATGGATGCTTATGTGGATTTTAACTAATATTAAAGATAAAATAAAACTGAAAAAAAAAACATAAAATATGGAAAATTAAAAATATAATTAAAAAAGGGTAAATTACATAGTAGCCCCTCAGGTTTGAGGTCTATTACAACCCCATACAACATCTTTAAAACATTTCACTTTCATACATTACTTATCATTTTATTTCAATTTCATACAGCCGTTACATTTTCCATCCATTGATCTGTTAAGTGCTGACGTGGCTGCCATATTTGTGCCACGTGGCTGCCAAATGTATGCCACGTGGCAAAAAAAATAATTTAAAATTTTTTTTTCTTAAAAAACCTGAATTTTCTAATTTTTAAATTTAAAAAAAAAAACCCCCAAATTGAAACCCATCCCTCCCCGCAGCCCCCACCCCTGCAAACAAACCAGAAACCTTCCCCCGACCCACCTCCCTCTCCTCCCACCACCACCACAGCGCTTCCCCATCACCATCGCAACCCCCATCCTCCTCCACCAGACCTCCCTCTACGAACTCTCCAAGACTCTCCTCAATGGCCGACCCTTCACCCTCAAGTACCAGCTCCCCAGCGAAGACCTCGACTCCTTAATCTCCGTCACCACCAACAAGGACCTCGACAACATGATCGACGAGTACGAACGCACGGCCAACCACAGCGGCGCTTCGTCCAAACCCTCACGCCTCCATCTCTTTCTCTTCCCCCTGAAGCCCGAGTCGTCCCAATTGATGGGGCCCATTCTCGATATTTCAGCCAATAAGTCTAAGGACTGGTTCTTGAACGCCTTCAATGGCGAGTCCGATATGCTCAATCGGGGATTCTCCGACTCCGCCTCCGTCAATTGCTTGTTGGGTCTCGATGACGATTAGATTTCAAGCGGCCAATAATTTGGACTCCGGTTCGAGAGACGTCGAGGCTTCAGTTCCTGCGAATTGCAAGAATGCCAAACAGGTTGGAGGTGGCGGCGGTGGGAACGGGCAGGACGTTCACTCCGTCCCCGATTCGCCGATGCTTGAGAACTCCTCTTCGTTTGGGTCCACGTCATCGTCGCCATCGCTTGCGAACTTGCCGTCGATTCGGGTCTACGTGGAAGATGATGGCGGCGGCGGAGGTGGAGATCGGATTAAAGTGCAGGATCAGAAGATGGGGATAGAAGAGCAGTTCGCTCGGATGACTGTTGGTGGTGGTGGTGTTGGCCCTGTTGGGCAGAAGCAAGACGACGGTGGGGGTTGCGATGGTGATAGGGAAGCACTGTGGTGGTGATGGGAGGAGAGGGAGGTGGGTCGGGGGAAGGTTTCTGGGTTTGTTTGCAGGGGTGGGGGGCTGCGGGGAGGGATGGGTATCAATTTGGGTTTTTTTTTTTTTTTTTTTTTTTTTTTTTAAATTTAAAAATTAGAAAATTCAGGTTTTTTAAGAAAAAAAAAAGTAAAAATTAATTTTTTTGCCACGTGGCATACATTTGGCAGCCACTTCAGCACTTAACGGATCAATGGATGGAAAATGTAACAGTTGTATGAAATTGAAATAAAATGATAAGTAATGTATGAAAGTGAAATGTTTTAAAGATGTTGTATGGGGTTCTAATAGACCTCAAACCTGAGGGGCTACTATGTAATTTACCCATTAAAAAGGAAGATAATTTAACTGAAATTGGTTCTCCCGTTCCCATTTCGATCGAGACTTGAATTCAAACTTTGAACCCTAATAAAAAAATCATGAAACTTCTTCTCTGCCGACGAAGAAGCTTGATAGAATCTTTTCTTTCATTTTATCAAAAATAAACCCTAATAATAACAAAACAACATACTATTTAAATTTGAAAAACGTGATACAAGGGAGTCGGTGAGGCGGTGGAAGTTGGAAAGCCGGGAGCTTAAAGCACTGGTCGACGACATGACGGACACAGAGAGGGAGGAAGGAGAGGCAAAATAATGGTGCAATTCAATGCCATATGCCACTCTCTCTCTCTGTCTTTGGTTTTTGGATAGGGTGGATCTCTTCGATACCTACCTCAATGCACCAAACAAAACTTTGGTAATTTTATTTATTTTATTAATTTTAGTTTTAATTTTCTTCTAGATTTTATGTTTTTTCAATTTTATTTTTATTTTTAATAATAGTTAAAATCCACATAAGTTTTCAAATCATTTAATGAAAAAATAGGAACCCTTGGATGTTATAAAATCTAAAGGCTACAAAGAAGTGTAAGAATGTTTGTAAAAATATTTGTCCCTTGATCCTATATATATTCGTATATTTGTTTTATGTAAGTCTTTCCCTGATATAGAGAGACTTAATATTCTAATCATATGCAAGTGGCCCTTTACTACAGTGGTGGAGAGGAGTTGAGCCATTGCATGACGGCGTGGGTTCAAATCCTGCCGGTGGCTAATCTAACAAAATTTATCGTTTGACAAAAAAAATATATATATATTCTGATCATATATTTAGTATATAGTGAAAATCACAATCGGGTGCACTCAAGAGTGCACATTTATATTGGTCTTTCCTAATTACATTACAGGCGTCTATGATAAGGCTCAGCATTAATATAACGCCTCCCTCCATCTGGCCTCCAAGAAGGATATGAATTTATGATTCACACCATGCAAAATTTGGTAGTCGATTAATACTTAGTCAAATTCAAAACATGATGCATTGATGCCACCTCAGCACTTAAAAGATAAAGGACTTTGCATCTGTCCACAAAAGAATGCCTAGTGTGCTCGTCCTTTCACTCGAGTTCAAATTCTTTTTTCAATCGATTAGAGGAGTTTGAAACATCACTTGTATAGAAGAAGCCATGCACAATTAAGACAGTATAAATGTACTGCACCATTTTTTGAGAGAGGGGTTTGTAGTCTACTCTCCTCTGATACAATTGCATTTGTAATATACTCATTTACCTAAAACTGTGAAAAAGGAAGAGAATCCTTAGCAGTCATGGTGATCAGTAGTACTACTAGTGTGATTGATCATGAATTTCAGAATGAATTATGTGAAACTGGTCTCAATCCTCCCGAAAAATCGAAAAGAACTGGTATGCTCTTCTCTCTGCCATTTTTTTAATCTCTTTTTCTCTATTTACTTCGCTTACATTCATTTTTTTTTCAATTTTCAAAACCCTACAAATAACAGATCGAAGGTTTTATGCAGACCCAGATTCAACCGTCAGAGAAAAGGCAATGGCGATGGACTTCTAGAGAGAGAAAGTGGTTTGAAGGAGGAGAGAAATGGAATTTTATATAATTTAGTATATAATCAGTTTTAGAAGATGTACTTGAATGCATGATGATTTGGTGTTCAAATAATTTAGTATTCAGAATTGTAAACCGGAAAGAACCGAATCGGAACCAATGTAGACCGAACTGTAAGGTTCTAGTAATAAATTTAAATGAAACCACACTGAACCGAACCGTTGATATTTTTCGGTTTCGGTTTAGGGGTGGAACTGCACCAAACCGCACCATAACCACCCCTAATTGAAAGAAAAGAAAAACGAGAACCGGACCTCTTTTGCTCCACACACAGAAAACAAAACTTGACCAAACTAGCAAAACCAAAAATTAGGTCATGAAGAAAAGTTATGAATGTAAGCAGAAGTTGCACAAGGAGGATAAGAATCCTAACATAAACTCCCAAAATGATCTACACCGAAATTAGCCAAACTTGTTAAGGCTCGAGTATAAAACTTCAAGTAATGGACAACAAGATATAAATGGTTCACCCTCTCAATTGTGTTACGTCCACTGTAGAGCATGAATATATTGAATAAAGGTTACAAGATGCGCTCATGATAGTCTAATATTTCTTCTCTCTCTTATGTTCGACCGTTTATAAGAGGTATACATCCCCTTTATATAAGCCCTCAATGAACCCCAAAAGTCATGGGCTCAAGTATTTACACCGCTCTAGCATTTAATGCACCAAAACGCGTAGACACGACTTGATGTGTACTCCTTTGTTCTTCAGTCTACATATGGGGATGAAGTGACATCTGTTCAGGTCTAGTTTCATGATTTCATGGTCCAATGTGTACGAAGAGCCTTGCTCGGCCCTGATTAGTCTACAAAAACCAACCCAAGCGCTTGGACTGACACCCTTTATGTCATTTCATAGGCTTCTGTCCTTGCACGTGGCCTAGGTCGTGTTAGTGTAAATCTTCTCTGGGATTTCGTGCCATAAAGTTGTCAGTCTTCCAACCTGCCTCCAACAGTCAGAAAGTACTTTATGAAGAGGCGCTCGACTTTTTTGCTTGCAATCAAACTAAATTGTTGAGCGGTCGTCCATAACGCTTGGAGCTACCTTTTCTAGTTCCATTGGGCATTGATCTTCCCTTCCTTCTTTGGGCTTTGGTCTTCCGTATAGTCTTGTACTATTTAGGCGTTGAAAAGAGTCTTCTGATAACAAAATTATCAGCAGCTGTATTACCCTATCAAAAAATATGAGTGACAAGTGAAGAAAGTTGAGGTTCCACCATAAAACTAATTGGCAATATGGGAAGCAATCGAACCTCTTATAAGCTCATGCAAGGTCCCTCCTCCCATCAATGTAAGAGTCATTCTCAACACGCTCTTTCACGTGTGGCGAATTTTCAAGCCCAACACAATGGGGTGACGTGAAGTGCGTGTGGCCATTTTGGCTTCACACGTGGGACAACCTGTTTTGATACCATGAAGAAAGTTGAGGTTCCATCATAAAACCAATAAGCAAGTTTGGGTATGAGCCGCCCTCTCAAAGAGCGAGTCCGAATAGCAATTTATCTTCATAATGTTTATAATGGAAGTTTGCCTGTTTTTAGTTAGTAGTAGTCAGCATGAAAAGACACCACTTGATTCTACAATGGAAGTTGGAATTGGAAGATGAGGCAGTGGAGGAATTCCCATACATGTGATGATATGAAGCTCTGCATAATTTGGCGGTTTCCATCAAGTTTTCTTTGCTTTTTTTCTTCTTCTCTTTAATGACCTAATTAAATCTTTGCATATTAAGGGTGTTGGAGTTCACTTTGATTTTGTGTTTTCTGTATCTCCCTTTATTGTCGAATATTCAGGTTTATACCCTTCCGGGATTTTTTGTAAAAACAATTAAATCTAACACGCTTAGAGGAAGTACGACATGCAGTCGAAGCGAAAACAGTTGGGCTGATGGTGAAGAAAAATCTCGATTCATTGGCATTATACTGGGGACTATATCACCCGAGAATCTCGGGCCGAGATCCCAAGATGTGGATAAATCATTGAGGATAGTACCTAAACGCCAACAAGCTTCAATATCCGTTGGCCTAACTGGCTTATTGCAGCCTGCAATAGCTTGCATGTTGGAACAACTCGCACCCGTCACGCCACAACAATGTAAACATACTGTAAATATCCTCGGACCTCACAGTTTGCAACCCACACAAAAATATTGAAAAGCTAGTTATTAATGGCTATATATCCAGGAGCTAGATTTGCTGCTTGGGCTTTCCCAGAAAATGTAATTGCAGTTGAACTCGCGACTGGGAAAATTGTGAACATCTTCCAGCCCTGGGTGGGGAGTCTTCTGACACTTAAGACTTACGAACACAAGGTGTTTTTACAAAAATCCCAAAAGGCTATAAACCTCAGTATTTCAAAAAGAAAAGGAGATACACAAAACACACAATCACAGTGCTCTTCAACATCCTTAATATATACAATATGTAATTAGGCCATTAAAGAGAGGGAAAAAAGAAAAGAAAACTTGATGGAAACCCCAAAATTATGTAGAGCTTCGTATCATCGCATGTATGGGAATTCCTCCACTTAATAACTGCCTCATCTTCCAATTCCAACTTCCATTGTGGAATCAAGTGGTGTCTTTTCATGCTGACTGCTACTAACTGAAAACAGGCAAACTTCCATTATAAACATTCTGAAGCTAAATTGCTATTCGGACTCGCTCTTTGAGAGGGCTGCTCATACCCAAACTTGCTTACATATTGCATAGAGTCACTCAAAGCGAGTCTGAATAGCAATCCTTCAAACTAAAGGGCTCTAGCCATGAAACTTTGACACTTGTAAAAAATTTATGAGATCACGTACATTGTAGAGTGGAAAGCTGTGAGCTCTTTAATACCGGCTGCCTCTTGGCCGTGGATACAAACATGCTGCTGTTATCAATTGTACAATAATATCATGAGCCATGGTGACCAAACAATTTACAATAATATCACGAGCCAGGGTGACCAATTAATTCAGTTTACACAAAAATATTAAAGGCTTCTAGTTAATTCTCTTGATTTTGTTAATTAGAGAATGATTTTTTGTTTTAGAAAATAAGCAGTGTTCACCTATTCATTTATCATCGCATCGAAAAGAAGTACACAAGGAGGCATGGCTTACCATAATGATGAAAGCTTGTTCACAATAATGAAATGAAAGTTGCTCACTGAGAAGATGTTTGAAACAACAGATCAGCTGCCAGATGTGCTCGCTTCACCGGACTGCCTGGCTTGAGGCGGTCCGATGAACTTATGTGGGACGTGGGCTATTTTCATCCAATCCTCACCACTACATTGTTTACATCTTTCCTCAAGCTCCGGGCATTCTTGAATAGAGAGGTGTTGGAGTTTAGTGAGAATCTTGAGACCTGGTGGCAATAGTCGTAAACCGGGGCAATCAGATATCGTCAAGGACCTAAGAGAATCAAGACCCTCAAACCATTCTGGCAAGGCAGTTAGATTGGGGCAGCTACCAATTTCGAGACAGTGCAGTGTTCCCACATTTTGTAATCCTTCTGGAAGAGAATCAAACCAAGGATTGCCCAGTAGGACCAAACTTCGAAGGGAGGAGAGGTGTTGAACACCTTCTGGAAAAGAACCAAGATTTGGACAGAACATAATTGTCAAGTGCTCAAGCAACGCGAGCTTTTCCAAACTTGATGACAGAGAAGTCAGATTAGTGCAGCTTTCAATGGACAAAGTTCGAAGTAAACTCAAACCTCCAATCCAACCATCCGGCATGGAGATTATACTGTGACAGTTACTAATCTCCAGTGACTCCAGAGCTTTGAGGTTTTGTAAAGTCTGAGGCAGAGAGAAGAGCTCTTCGCACCATCGAATGATTAATGATTTCAGAGCAGTAAGGTTTCCGATCTGCAAAGGCAGTGAACGAAGCTTGGGACAGGACAAGATCTTCAAAGAAGACAGACAAGCTGATGCAATGAACCCTTCTGGGAGAGTGAGTAGGCCTGGTATGTTTTCTAGAACAAGCACAGAAAGCAGACTTAAACTTCCTACGGACGTCAACGTTGGATTACAATCTTGCAGCTCTAGATGTTGAAGGGATTGAGGCGATGGAATATGTGCTAGCTTGGGACATCTTTTAACGGTTAATTTCCTCAGGCTCGGGAATGAATTTTCGCTATTTGTGCTAGACCACTCTTCCAAGTTGGGAAATTCACTTAGTGTTAGTTCTTCAAGTGATGGAAATCTTAAGTCTGCACCGTCACCGTAGAACTCTGTACCAATGCGCCTCACGCCATGCATCCCATGCAGATAAAGAGTCTTAAGCAGCAGAAGATTCCCAAGGGCTGGAAGATGTTCACCATTTTGGCAGTTCACAATTTTAACTGCAATTACATATTCCGGGAGAGCCCAAGCAGCAAATCTAATTCCTGGATAGCCATTTATAACTAGCTTTTTTATATTTTTCGGTGGCTGTAAACTGTTGAGAATTTCTTCAGCAATTCTAGGTGGGAATCCCACCATTGACGCTTCTCGGCGTTTAGGTACTTTCCCCAATGATTTGTCCACATCTTGGGAGCTCCGCTGGTATGCTCCCCAGTATAATCCCAATGATTCGAGATGTTCCTTCATCATTAGCCCAGCTGTTTTCGCTTCCCCTGCATTCCGTACACTCTCTAAGTGTGTTAGATTCAACTTGCCATGAAGATTTAATTCTTCCAGAGCATTAAGGTTCAACTTGCGATAAAGATCTAATTGTTCCAGAGCTCCAAAACCACCATATCTGCCGGGGCTAGCGACATATAATGGCAATGTCTGAAGTTGATGTAATCTTTCAATACCAGCAGGCATGCCAGTTAATTGTTCACATCCAGTTAGATTGAGATGTCTTAGGCAGGTCATCTTTCCCAAGAAAGGCAAATAGCGAAGATTGTAGCACCCAATTAAGTTTAAAGTCTGCAATGATACAAGCCCACATGCCCTACTAGGAAGCATGTCGATAGGCGTGTAAGACAGGTCAAGATACCTCAAACATATCAAGTCACCCAATGCATCCGGCAAACTCGAAACATCACAGCCATTAAGATCTAGCAAACGCAAATATACAAAGTTTCTAAGCATGTCACCCATATTGCTTGACAAGCCAAACTCTCCGATGAATAATAGAGTTCGTAAATGTTTTGCTTTATATAGAGCTTCTGGAATTCTAATTTCCCCATATGTATAAACGATAGATGAGTGTCGAATTTCTGATAGATAAGGTGGTGGAATATCTCCTTCGAGTGTCACAAACTCTTTTCCAGCAACATATCGTGCAAGATCATGAATCACATCAACCATTCTGTATCCAACTACGCCATCAGTATCAGAAATCTCTACTTCTTGAAAGAAAGACATCCACAATAAGTCGGCGAAGTACTCCTCACCAATGTCTTCTAGTCGCTTGCTCCCTTCTTGTAGAACGAAGCCTTCTGCCATCCATAGATGGATCAGCTTTTCCTTCTTGAATTCATAATATTTGGGAAATAATGAGCAAAAGGCAAAGCATTGTCTAAGATGCGATGGCAGATAAAGATAACTCAACATCAAGGCAGGGAAAACTCTTTGTTGGCATACATCTAATTGCCAAAGTTCACTATTCTGCATAAACAACCAATGTGGTTCCTCTCGTTTAAAGCGCAGTACACTTCCCAAGCTTTTTACTGCTAATGGCAACCCTCCACATTTTTTGACAATCTGCTTCCCAATCAGAACAAGGTGTGGATACTTTTCTTCTTCTCCTCTTCCAAAAGCCCTTTGATTAAACAAAGCCAAGCAATCACCTAACGGTAAACCGTCCAACTGAAACGGAATTGAGCTGTCCATCATCAACGGGATCTTTCTGCTGCGAGTGGTGACAACGATCTTGCATCCATCAACTCCCTCTCTAAACAAAGGTGTTAGCTTTTCCCAATCATCCGGATCTTCAGTCCATACATCATCCAACACGAGGAGAAATTTTTTCTTGTGCAGGGAATTCCAAACCCGAGACTGAAGTTCGTCAATCCCGGTGATCTCGCACTTACTCTTTGTTACAGATTCAATAATTCCTTTCATGATCTTTGTGATATTGAAGTCAACAGAAACAAAAATCCACATCATAACATCAAAGTGTTGCACTACCCTCTTATCATTATATGCAAATTGAGCGAGAGTCGTCTTACCAATTCCTCCATGACCAATTATCGAAACGCAAGCTGCGTATCCTCCTTCAACCTGCTTAGCATCAGAAGATATTAACAGCCTGACTAACTCCTCCCTTTCTTCTTTCCTCCCATGTATTTCTGTGTCCTTAAC
Organism: Cotoneaster glaucophyllus; assembly: GCA_036320875.1. Classification (NCBI taxonomy): domain Eukaryota; kingdom Viridiplantae; phylum Streptophyta; class Magnoliopsida; order Rosales; family Rosaceae; genus Cotoneaster; species Cotoneaster glaucophyllus. The sequence continues at coordinate 5,532,761 of CM070073.1, read as the reverse complement.
AAAAGAGCTAGTCTCCCTTTTCATAGACCCTCGATCTACGATACTAGGCAGCAGCTGGGTAGGCTCTCTGATATTGAACATACGAAATCCCTCAGTTACAGTTCTTTCCAACTGCTGGAGCATAATCTTGGGTAGCTTCTTTGATCTTGAAAGATGAATCGGGATTTTCCCAGAAGTTAAGAAGTCACGAATGAACTGAGTGTTGGAACTTGTGTTGTTTTGCTGGGGACTCTAGTCCCACATCGCCCAAACAAACAAACTTAGACCAGTTTATAAGTGTGTTCTCACACTTACGGTTTGAAAGAAATTGGGCCTTAGACTTGGAGGGTTGGGTGTTTATATTAAATGTCAAAGATGGGCCTTGGGGCTTGGATGGATGAAAAAAAACACAAGTATCAGTTTTACGTTTTTTATTTTTACATTCAGTTTTTTCCGAAAGGATAAAACTGATCACGAACACTTACATCCATTCTTATCGGATGTAACTGCTCCACTACGCCATTATTTAATTGGCTGTAAGATCAGAAACAATAATTCATTCCATCCATCACAAAGAATTTCACAACCAATTCGCCTAGAATCCAAGTTCAAGTGCAAGAACTTGGATTTGATAGTTGTATCCTGCAAGATAGAAGTCCAACGAACTACGGCACAAGTGTAGGGGCAAATTTCTGTCTTAGGAGATTGCATCTGCAAGCCTCTATCAACGTTTTCAAGTCAGTGATTTTATATATTCAAGTTCGTTTGTTACTTTGATATTTGTATCTGTTTTATACGAATTAATTTATACAAATTATTTTATATTTTGTATACTTAACATTTGATTGGTTCTAACACTGAGCATCGTAAAATTCATTGTTGAGGGTTTCGCAAGCGACAAAGAAGTCAAGAACGTCCTGAGCATTGCAAACTGCCTTCTTGAGGTCCCACAACCACAGTTTAGCAGCTTTGTTGGTGAACTGTTGTTCTTCTGCAACTTCAAGCGTAGCTTGAGCTCGCACCAACGCATGCTGCAGGCTCTGGAAGCTGCCGTCGTCGTAACCAAAGAGATCAGAAGCCTTTTGTACGAGTGGTGACGCCAGTCTGTCGAAGAGCACTTGCAAAGCCGGGGACAATACAACGCCCACAGCTGCTTCCATATCTAGTAGATCGCAGACAACAAACTAAATCAATTTGGTTGATAAGATTTGAAGTGGAATGGATCTGCAGAAAATCGATTTAGTCAATAATCGATCAACCTCTCAAGGGTAGCTCGAGAGGGAAATTGTCAGATCCAGAATGTTGGTTCACACTGAATCAACGTCAAGGTCCTTCGTCTTTGGCATTGGAATCAAATAATTGCTAGCAGTTCAGCAAAGAGTCAAAAGTTTTATAAAAACGATGGTGTCCACACAAAAATAGCCCCAAGAGTCGAAAGTTTTATAAAAACGATGGTGTTCGGAATTTTAACTAACGCTATTAAGTAAAGGCACAACATCTTTTCACTAAATGATCATTTGCAATTGTTTTTTAAAAAAAAAAAAAATTTAAATAACAATGTGTTTAGGCCTAAAAAATGACATTGGGCCGAGCTCGGATTATTCTCGGCCCAGGAGCCGGGCGAAGGAAGTGGGCCAATACCTATGGACCGCGGATTGAAGGAAGACTTAGCGTGCGAAGGAGACCGAGACCTATTAGGAAACAAAGTCCCTGGGCACAGTGAATCGAGCTCGCGATAAGGGAAGATTCAGAATCCTAGTTTGAGTAGGATTGGCCGAGATAAGGTTAGATTGGTATCGGCTGAAGAAGAGTTGGATTAGAATTAGGATTTCTGTCCAAAGAGGATTCGGAGGCCCTGCGCTACTATAAATAGGGAGAGGGAGCATAACATTAAGCTCTCCAATTCAACACACAAATCTGCCCTGCGCAAACCCTCTCAACACTTTGAGATTTTTATTTTCTTTTTCGCCAACACATCTTCAGTTTGGATAAACAGCACTGTGAAGGCAACCGGTAAACATCTTCAGTTTGGATAAACAGCACTGTTGCCGTAGAATCAGCCGACCGCGGAGCACCTTCAGTTTGGATAAACAGCACTGCGTCGGGGCCGACTGGTTATCTATCCAAGTCTCGGCCGAGAAGGATTTTCGAATTCTTTTCGACAGAGGTCATCTCACCAGCCTTTTCGGCGAAGTGAGGTGTTACAGTTTATTACATTCGGCACATTGAAAGCCGAAATTTGATATTGAACTTCGCAGAACTAGCAGCCTTGTCTTCAGGCTCTAGGACCCAAAGGCCGAGGCGTGTTCCTTCCTCGGCCGCAATCGCAAGATCAAGAAGTCAGCCGCACAACACAACACCACATCCATATTTTACTCACCGGCCGAGCTCGGCCTTCGAGTTGGCACGCCCCGCATTCAACCGAAGGACGTAGTTAGCTCATAGATTACTCGGCCTGCGCGCCACGTAGGCTCTGTAGTTTTTAGGGTCAACATTTTGGCACGCCCAGTGGGACCTAGTGCTAAACCTTCGAAGTTCATGCCCATTGAAACGCGGTCAGTAACAAAGAAAATGGGAAAATCAGTCGCTACCCACTCGAGTCAGAACCCTGGGGCCGAAGGTTCATTACGCGCACAACCTTCTGTTACTAGAACACCTGAAGCATCGAAAGGTGCACAACCAGAGACGAACGTTGGCGAACTACCTCGAGAGCCCCTTGCAAATGTGACAAAGGGAGCTGTGATTGAAGGCTTAGCAGAGGATTGTGAAGAAGACGGTGGTGAGGGGTCCGACCCGCCGACTAGATCGTTTTTTCGTCGAAGACTCGAGGAACAGACCCGGCTATTCGAAAGCACGTTCAGGCAAGGACTAAGAGGGATACTCGAGGAGATACACAGTCAAAGCGCCACGCACACAAGATTACTCGAAGCCGTAGTTAACAATACCCAGCATATTGGTTATTCAGATCGTTCTAGACAATCTATTCCCAACAGCAATTTTGTACCAATAATACCGGCCGAGGGAGGACCTGCTCGGCTCAGAATGGCCGAGCTAGACAACAGAGGTGCCTCAACCAGTCAAACGGAGAATTTCGATTCAAAGGTGGAAACATCTGTCGATATGGTCGAGGTTCAGAGAATGATTGATTCGGCTTTGAAGAAAGGGCCGAAGTTTCCTAAATTTATCCATCCATATCCAGCCTACGTGGAAAAGTTTGAATATCCCAAAGGTTTTAAAATCCCGGATTTTAGCCTTTTTGCTGGAGAAACATCTTTGTCCTCCTTGGAGCACGTCGCCCGCTTCACCGCACAATGTGGAGATGTTAATAATGACCTTTATAAGTTGCGGCTATTTAACTTCTCACTCACGGGTTCGGCGTTCGCGTGGTACATCAACCTTCCACCCAATTCCATTCAGAGTTGGGAAGATTTGGTCGAGAGGTTTCATGAGCAGTTCTATCGGCCGGGGATGGAAATGTCAGTCTCTTCGTTGGCCAGGATGGCGCAAGACGTCGACGAATCGCCGATGGATTACCTTACGAGGTTTAAATCGGCCAGGAACTGGTGCCGAGTGCCCTTACCAGAGGTCGAGTTTGTTCGACTTGCGTTGAACGGTCTAAATGTTGAATACAAGAAGAAATTCCTGGGGGCGAATTTTCGCGATATGTACGAGTTAGCTCAGCACGTCGAACAATATGACTATCTGCTCCGCGAAGAGAGAGCCTTGAGAGCCCCATCTCGAGGAACCGTATATAAAAACCCCTCACGCTAGCATAGATGCAGCCGAGATAGTAATTGACAAACCTTATATTTGCAAAGCATTGACCCATGTCAATCCTAAGGATGTCAAAGTTCGGCCGATAGCAGAAGAAGGCACTGTGAAAACTACAAAGGTATACACATTCGACATTACTAAAGCCGACGCAATTTTCGATCAATTGCTACTCGCAAAAATTATAAAACTTCGGCCGGGACATAACATCCCCAAGGCCGAAGAGCTGAAAGGGCGGATATATTGCAAGTATCATGACTCGAGCAAACACACGACGAACAACTGCGTCGTATTTCGCGATACTATTCAGAAGTGGATCGATGATGGAAAGCTTAAGTTCCCAGAGAAGAAAATGACGGTTGATACCGATCCTTTCCCTACAACAACGGTGGGTATGGTCGATGCTCATTTGCCTCAAGACAAGGGAAAAGGAAAAGCCGAAACCGTCTCGGCAAGATATATTCCCAGAAAAGAGGCCGAGCCACGGTTTCAGGTCAAGTTGTCCTCGAATCTACCACCTGGAGATTCGACCGGGACAGCAATCGTTGAACCTATGTCGAGTTCAAAAGTCGAGATAGTCCTTGCTCAACGCTACTTAACAACCGATGGCCGACCTCGATTTAAAATCGATTTGTTCTCAAATTCACCCCCTCGAGATTCAGTCAAGCCGGCCATTGCCAAATCAAGGCCAGGCTCTAGTGTTGCCAAGACCGATGAATCGGCGACTCTGCGTACACAGCGCAAAGCCGATGGTCCAGTTAGACCCCAAGCACAGCCACGACAGGGAGAAAGGTCGCGTTTGCGCTCAGAACCAGTAACGCCTCAAAACACGTCGAGTTCGAGTCCGCGCAATACCGTCTTTAATAGGCTAGGCCCACAAGAGGTCAAATCATCCTCGGTCAGGAGACGACTCGATTTTGATACTCCGTTCTACAATGAAGAGTATTACTCCCGTAATTCTGACAACTCGAGCTCCTCTGCAAGCCGAGGAACCTTTAAACTCCTGAACCTAAGGACCAACGATGGTATACCTATCATTCGTCTAAAGGGGTGTACACCGCGCTGTCCAAGTCACAGAAACGCCGGCGCCAAAGAATCGATTGCATGGCCCGCCGGCAGGCAGCACAAGAAGCTTCAGCTGCATCAAGCCGTAAATGGCAGCCGAAGGAAAAGGATGCTGATGACGATACCCAGCAAACCCCTACCATTATGAGAGAATTAGCACAAGGTAAGCAGCAGGATGACCAGGCCCTGATGACCACATTTGAGGAGGCAGAAAAACGAATCAAACTTCTTATTCGGCCCAGCGAAATGAAAGCTCGACTGGAGCATTTTAAGAAAGAGGCCGAAGATAAACTTCCTACATTGCCTACACAAGAACCATTGATCAAAGTTCGGCGAAATTTGCATCCACCATTCGTCGGCGAAGCCTTGCAGTACATGCGGGAGTTTCACAAAACTCACTCCGCCAACGATTTATATGGTTTGCCGAAGGCGTGTCAGGACACAATCGACCTAGTTCTAACCTGCCCGGATGCCGAGCGAATCATCCAAACAACTTCCGACCCTGGGATGAAAGCGAGGTTCCAACACATACGGGAAGCCCGAGTTCTTGGGTTCAGTGTCGATCCATACACGGATATCAACTCAAGTGACCTTCCCTTTTCCTTGGAAGATTTGCAATACCTACGATACCACTTCGAGGTATTTTCGACCGTCTCTCTTTTCGGCCTTACGACCGATGAGATGCGTCGCGTCGAACGCTTGGACGCCTACCTGGATACGAGAAATGCCCGGATAGCATACCAAGAGCAAATCCAGGCTACGGTGCGAATCTCGGAACCGGCACTAGGACCAAAGGTTCTCGACGACAAGGAAGTGACCCGGGAAAAAGACCTTGGGAATAACAACGAGACCCTCGGCGACGCGGAGGAAAACATGGGGAATGAGGACGGGAACCTCGAGGATGTGGTCTTTACGGATGAAGATGCGAACTTTGAGGGCGAAGACGAGACCCTCAACGACGAGGAAGAAATTCCGGAGGACAAAACTCTCGATGAAGAAGAACCGCTGCAAGTGGAAGATCCTAATTCGAAGGGCCCCTCCATCCTCGATAACATGGAAATTAGCATGGTCCATGTATTATCTGCCGATTTTCAGTCAACACCAACTCAACCAAGTTTCTTAGACGGCGATGTCGTGGCCGAAGAAGCCACACAAGTGGATTTTGTTTGCCTCACCAACCCCGAGCCAGCAACGAAGGATGATCATCTCAAGATAGCTTTGGCCGAATTGTTCCCTCGCTCTTCGGCCGCTGACCTTCGTCACCTAAAACCTCTGTATGTGACGGCTCACATCGAAGGATACCCTGTCTCGAAAATCTTCGTCGATTGTGGGGCCACGGTCAATATCATGCCCGTATCTGTTATGCAGGCTTTGCACCGTTCCCACGACGAACTCATACCGTCAGGCATCACCATGAGCAGCTTCGTTGGGGATAAATCTCGGACTAAAGGGGTACTACCATTAGAAGTAAGCATCGCTGGTCGCAACCACATGACCGCCTTCTTCATAGTTGATTCGCAGACCGAGTACAATGCCTTGCTCGGTCGCGACTGGATTCATCAAACCAGTTGTATCCCGTCTTCGTTATACCAAGTCCTTGTCTTTTGGGATGGTAAATCAGTCGTTGTACATTCGACCGACCATCGGCCCTTCGAGGCCAACATGGTCCAAGCACGATACTATGACGATCATGTTGGCTACATTACGTTACAGGGCCTCAACGAAGAAGGACGACCCACCCGCATTTCTGTTCAGAAAGCCGTCGAAGTTGGCGCCGAAACTGTCTATCAGGATTCGGCGAGACTCGGACTGGCTAACCTTATCGTCGATCCTGATGTCTGACACCACTTCGACCCGACGCCGAGCCACGGTTTCATCAATTATGGAGCGACTCCTGGCTCATTGGTATATTATATCCCACCAATCTCATTCAGACATTAATCTTGTGGAATTCTTGGCTAAGGACGATAGCGGTCCCGTAATCTCGTATGACAATATTCCAGCAGCTCCGGCCGACCTTGAAGACACTCGACCCCAAGTTAAAGACCCATTGGAAGAGGTGAATGTTGGAACGGCCGACGATCCTCGGCCGTTGTTCATTAGTGCTCTGCTTTCCTCATCCATGAAGGAAGAACTTTGCAAATTGCTGCATGAATTTAAAGATTGTTTCGCATGGAGCTATCATGAGATGCCGGGTCTCGATCGAACACTCGTCGAGCATGAACTGCGTATCAAAACTGGTTGCAAACCTTTTCGGCAACCACCCCGCCGATTCTCGACTGAAGTCCAACTCGGCATTAAAGATGAACTCGTTCGTCTTTTGAACGCAGGGTTCATTCGGACAGCTCGATACGTCTAATGGCTTGCCAATATCGTCCCCGTGCTCAAGAAGAACGGTGCCCTCCGCATATGCATCGATTTCCGCAATCTGAATTTAGCTACACCTAAGGACGAGTATACAATGCCACTCTTAGACTTACTCATTGACGTCGCAGCCAATCATGTCGTCTTATCGTTCATGGATGGACATGCCGGTTATAACCAGATCTTCATTGCCGAAGCCGATGTCCACAAAACGGCTTTTCGTTGCCCGGGGGCACTCGGCACTTATGAATGGGTAGTCATGCCGTTCGGCCTTAAAAACGCCGGTGCCACATATCAACGTGCCATGAACACCATTTTTCACGATCTGATTGGTACAACTGTTGAAGTTTATATCGATGATGTGGTCGTCAAATCCATGAGCCGCCAGACCCATCTGGATGATCTTCGGCAAACTTTCCTTCGTATGCGCCGACATCATCTCAAGATGAACCCGGCGAAATGCGCCTTCGGTGTGTCCGCCGGCAATTTTTTGGGTTTCCTTGTCCATCATCGCGGCATTGAGGTCGACGAGAACAAGGCTCGCGCAATTTTGAACGCCCCACCGCCGACCACCAAAAAGCAACTCCAGTCGTTGCTCGGCCAAATAAATTTCCTTCGCCGATTCATAGCAAATTCGGCAGGAAAAATGAAGGCATTCTCCACGCTCCTGAAACTCAAGGATTCCGACAAATTCGAGTGGCGTGACGAACACCAGGCCGCTTTCACGCAGATCAAAGTTTCCCTCACGAAACCACCCGTCCTTGTTCCTCCTCGGCGCACTAAGCCTCTAAAACTTTACATATCCGCGGCCGAGGAATCCATCGGCTGTCTCCTCGCTCAAGACAATGACTCCGGTCGTGAGCAGGCCGTTTTCTATCTCAGCCGGAGGCTCAATTCACCAGAAGTCAATTATTCCCTGGTCGAGAAGCTATGTTTGGCCCTGTTTTTCGCCGCATCCAAACTCCGGCACTACATGTTACCAACGGTCACTCAGGTTATCGCCCAAACAGATGTTATCCGATACATGCTCACTCGGCCCATAGTTAAAGGTCGCATTGGGAAGTGGACGATGGCGTTATCTGAATTCAGCCTGCAGTATGTCCCTCAGAAGGCGATCAAGGGGCAAGCTCTCGCCGATTTTCTCGCTCAACATCCTTCCCCTTACGATTTCGGGGACGACAGTGTCGAGATCGGCATGATAGAAGCACGCGACAACTTCTGGACGATGTATTTCGATGGTTCCAGCACCTCCACATCAGCCGGCGTTGGCATCGTCATTCAATCGCCACACCGGCATCGTTGGTGTTTCTCGCTCAAACTCGACTTTGCATGCACCAATAATCAGGCCGAATATGAGGCTCTTGTCGTCGGCCTCGGCATTCTTCACGAATTACGAGCACCCCGCGTCTTTGTTCTCGGCGATTCTGAACTTGTCATTAACCAGCTCAATGGTATTTTTCGTTGCACGAGTTGTACTCTGGCGCCGTATCATATGTTTGCCAGCTACCTGGCCGAGTCATTCGACGGCATTACATTTAGCCACGTGTCTCGAGATCGCAATACCGTCGCTGATGAACTCGCCCAACTAGCCTCCGGAGCACAACTCTCGGGGGGCGAAGTAAGCCGGATGATACCCACATTACACCAGCTATATCCGGCCTTGGTCAATCAACAAGTCCTACACCGCGACCAAGTGATTCGAACACGAGTAATGTCTTTACCTTCGTTATTGGAACGGGAAGAATCAGCGGTTGTTGGTGTGGTCGAGGCAGTACCAGATGATTGGAGAAGACCACTTATGCAATACCTGGACAATCCGAACGGCAAGCATGATCGAAAGATAAAGGTGCATGCCACGAACTATGTCGTTTATCAGGATAGGCTATACCGAAAAGGTGAAGACGGTCTTTTACTGTTGTGCCTTGGACCACAGGAAGCCATCCAAGCAATCGCAGAAGTGCACGAAGGGATATGCGGAGCCCATCAGTCAGGCCGAAAGATGCGATGGCTGTTACGCCGCCACGGTTATTTTTGGCCGAGTATGCTAAAAGATTGCATCGAATTCGGCCGAGGATGCTTACAATGCCAGATCCATGGTCCTATACAAAGAGTACCAGCCGAGACACTACATTCAGTGACTAAACCGTGGCCGTTCAGAGGTTGGGCCATGGACGTCATCGGAAAGATCACACCGTCCTCGGGGGCAGCAAAACATGCCTGGATATTAGTAGCAACGGACTACTTCACCAAATGGGTCGAGGCAAAGTCGTATGCCGATTTGACATCCAGAGAGGTGTGTAACTTCGTGGAAGAAAACATCGTGGCGAGGTTCGGCGTGCCGGAGACGATCATAACAGACAATGGCACAATTTTCACATCCGACAGGTTTAAGGAATATACGAGTGGGTTGAATATCCGACTTGAGCAGTCTACACCGTATTACCCTCAGGCGAACGGACAAGCCGAGGCGAGTAATAAGGTTTTAATCGGTATTCTCGAAAAAGTAGTAAAGGAAAGACCTGGTATGTGGCATCTAAAGCTAAATGAAGCTTTGTGGGCCTATAGGACCTCACCGCGATCGGCTACTGGAACAACGCCGTACGCCTTGACATATGGGCACGATGCGATGTTGCTAGTAGAGTTAAGCGTGAATTCGCTGCGAATAATCGAACAGAGTAGTTTGTTCAGCGCCGAATACGGCCAAGCCATGAGGCAAGAGTTAGAAGATTTAGAAGACGCTCGACTCGATGCCTGTAACTTACTAATAGCACAAAAGAAGATCGCCGAACGAGCTTACAATCAAAGAGTTAGACAGAAGACATTCGGCGAGGGTGATCTGGTTTGGCAGACTATATTACCAATTGGAACTAAGGACCCTAGGTTCGGCAAATGGTCGCCGAATTGGGAGGGCCCGTTCGTTGTTCACAAAATCCTCGGCAAGGGGGCATATCGTCTCAGAGACCGAACGGGTTTGGTTCATAAATTGCCAATTAATGGGAAATTCTTAAAGAAATATTACCCGGTTACTTGGGAAATGCGAGAATAGCAAACAGTTTTTGAATAAGAAATTGGCAAAGTCAGATCAAAACATCAATCGTTCATAAATTCTCATTATGTTTGCCGAAGGGAGTACAAGTAATTACAAAATAGAAGCCCTAGATGGAAGAATTGTCTTGAGGAAAGCTTTCAGCTCCAACCACCGTACTTCACCCATAATAACCTCAGCCTGCCGAATTCCTTCGTTCATCTTCAGTTGCTCGGCACGCTTCGCATTAGCAGCATATTCGGTCAGGCAAGATTTTTTCGACTCGAACGCCTGAGAAAGTTTAGCAGCAAATGCCGTTCGCCGAGTTTGAAGTTCGGCAATTTGCCGATCAAGTTCGGCCAGCTTTTCCTTTTGGGCTATCAACTCCTCGACTTGTGGGCGAAGAGTCTCTCCCGCGGCCGAGACAGCCTTCCATTCTTCCTCAGCTCGGATAGCCCTTGCGAAGATTCCAAAGTGCTCCCGAGCTTGATCCAGAAGAGAAGACGTCCGCGTAACGGCAGCGTTGTCTAAACGACCATCAGCAGCAAGATCGTTTAGACACGCCCCAACGGAGTCAAGACCCTTGCGCTCCAGAATCTGAGAAGCCGAAAGCGGTAACAATTCGTGCAGTCTGGCGAACGCGTCCGAGTCGGCCGTTTCGTGCGCTGCTACAGTCGAGGGCCCGGCCGTCCGCTTTGTCGTGCCGGAGACGAGAGCGTCAAACTCAGCCTCCCAAGAAGGCTACACGAAGGAATAAGTGTTAGCACGAGTTACATTAAAAAGATAAAAGCAAAGGAAGATGATAGACCTGCCGCGACGAGACCTCGGCCATATCTCCTGGGTCGCTGCTCGAACCCAAGGAACTGAGAGGCCGAGCCCAATATTTGAGACTGCTTCTCAGTTCACGCGGCCGATGGAGGTTATCTACATTCGATGGCCATTGGGGTGGCCAAGAAATATAAACAACACCCCTCGGCGCATAGAACTTTTGATGAAAAGAATTGGGGGGCACCTAGCAGTTAGTACATCCTTGATTTAGAAATCTAAAGGGAGGGCATAACTAAAGATGAAAAGGGCAGGAAGCCTTACATATGCGGACGAAACTTCCTGAGGAGGAATGCCGAGATCGACGTCGTATGGGTACACCGGTGTCTCCACAGTTGCCTCCGGCTCGGCAGGAGGAATTGTATCCGGAACGGCGATTCCTGCCTCAGTTGGAGCCACGACCCCTGCCTCAGTTGGAGCCGCGAATCCCACCTCAGATGGAGCCGCGACCCCTGCCACAGTTGGAGCAACGATCTCCGCCTCGACTGGAGCCGAGACATTCGCCTCGGCTGGGGTCATATTTTTCGATCCGGCCAAAGATGGAACAACATCGATGGCCTCGACCACGGCAGGCCCTGATTGTTGACCAACTTTGCTCGGCGGCTGGGGAGGAGAGACCGCCGGTTTGGATGGCCGAGCCCGGCGAGGGCGACGTACCAGAGGAATCGTCTCACTGGCTTCATCCTGCGATAAACAGTCCAAAGGCGTTAGCATCGAGTTGATATGACAGACGCCAGACCTAATGCTTATTCTTGGTCATTCATACCTCTTCCAAAACGGTCGCCGTCCGTTGAGGATGTCGCAGAGGTCGTTCCTCGAACACCGTCTCCGGGACAGGAGCGGTAGATTGCACCAGGGTTTCGGTTCCTCCAGCCGCCGAATCAGCAGGAAGATCAACCACTTGGGACGCCGGAACGGTCGGCCTCAGCCGTTGCTCCGGCAGTTCTTGAGCCGAGGGAGCAGGAGGAGAAGTTTCCAAACTGGCCGTGTCGGTGGTTTGGCTATCGATGACATGGATCTCTCGCCCTCTTTTCTGCGCCAATTTCTTGGTGCGTTTCAAAGAGCCAGGGGCTTCAATGACCGTTTCAGCCTCCAGGCGAGGGCGTTTGCTCGGCCGAGCAGGCACGACGGCATCAGGTTTTTTGATGTGCGCTTCCTTCTTCTTGGCCGCAGCTGCGGCAATCACGACTGCTTGTTTGAGCGCTCGACCACCTTAAGAAGGAAATAGAATTAAAGATTGAAAGCGCCGAAGCCAAGTAAAAATTCGGCAGAAAAATGAATGGTCGATTACCTAGGTTCTTCTCCTTAGCGGGAGGGGCAGCAATTTTTTGGGGACGGCTGCCGAATAGCTGGGTAACAACCTCCTCGACTTCCCCCCCCCCCCCCGAAGAAGTCCTGGGTATACGCTTCCCACCAGTCCCCGAAATTACCGGTACTAAAGGCCTCAGGAATGGAGGGTCGGAGACGAAATTGTTCGCACCGTTCCTGAAACTCTGTCTCGGCGTCCCGACATTCTTTCTCAGATGAACCGGTAAGCCGTCCTCGGCTCAGGAGGGAGCGGGAGCGAGATAGAGGCACCGGGCAGCCTTGGATATAGCCAAATTGCCTGGCAATGAACTGGGGATGATAAACCTCCCAGCCTGCCCGGCGAGCATCGCAGCCGAGAGGAAGGTCGCGTGATAACACGAACGACCCCCAATTCTGTCGAAAATCCCTATCTTCAGTCGCGCCCCAAGATGAAGACGGAAGATTAAGGGAGGCAGGGTAGCTGCGACGACGGCAGATAAGGAATTCGTCGTCGGAAAAGTCTTCCAAGCCAAAGAAGTACTTAAAGACTTCCTCGGCTTGATGAGGGGGCACCGGTCGGGAGGCCAGTTGAAGACCGAGGGCTTCGGTAGAGAGAAACTCGGAAATTTCTGGCCGAAGCGTGGTGAAGTAGGTCTGCAGCCACAGCTGAAACACCCAGAGAGGTCCACTCTGGTAAGGGTCAATCTTGTGAATTGTTGCCTCGGCCAAGCAACGTAATAGGATGGCGAGAATGGCCGGGCTCAACGCCAGGACATGACCACTAGCCAGAGCCTCGGCCACAGGCATATTCTCGACCAAGCACTTGATCGATTTGGTACAACAGATGAACTTGTTGTACTAATAAAATAGAAAGGCCTCATGTTCTCCGCGGCGAGGCCTTTCCTCTCCTCGACCAGCGAAATGGACGATAAGGGTGCTGTAGTTGAAGAAGTTCTTGTGTAATTTTTGAACTTCCTCCTTCGAGGGCTCTTGACCGCTCCGTCTCAGCGTCTCAACAGCCCGAACATCGAATAGGGCTTTGAGGTCCAGATTCGACAAGCATCCAAAAAGGGCAGCATCGACCGGAAGACCGGATGGTGAGGTCCCAAGAATGGCCGAGATGTCGCGGACGGTGGGGCCGATAGGTCCAAGAGGGAGGACCATGGTATTTGTGGCCGAGCACCAGAAGCACAACGCCGCCATCAGAAGATCCTTGTCCATAACAATCTCCACTGTGGAAAGCCGGATAGCGTCATAGATCCCAAGCGCCCTCCATTCTTGGCCGAAGAACTTCTCCATGCGGTCGACCCAGGCAGCCCAGGTCGTAGTAGTCGAAGGCCAAGCGCCTTGAGGTTTCGACGCCTCCCATTTCGACCACTCGAAGCCTCGGCGCAGAGGTGCTAGGCATTGATCCTTCAGAAGATCGGTGATTGTAGAAGGCACCGATTTCTTGAACAGGGGTCCAAGAATTTGATGGGATGTACTGGAATCGTCCTCAAACCGGATGGCTTTGATTGAGCAATGATCGATGATGTCCTTATGAGCAGTGCACTCTCCAGAGAGCTTAGTGATGAAGGAGGCCATGATTGATGAAGAAAGGTTGGAGATGAGTTTCTGGGAATTCAAGAATGGCGAGTCTTGAGTTTCTGGAAATTCGAGAGCGAAAGAGTGAGAAATCTGGAAAGCGTGAAAATTGAAATAAATAGAAGGGGGTATTTATAGGCGTTTGGTTAGAAGATCAATCGGTCTGACTTTGAAATTTGAAATCACCCAATCAGAAAGACTGTGCACCATGATTTGTTTCAGAAAATCCAGGTGAAAGGACCAAGAATCTCGCAGAACTGACAGCGTATCGCATGGTTTGAGGGCGCACGATTGCGTGCGACGGCGAAAGTTAAGGCAACGAGACGTTTCGACGACTACATGCGCCCAGAGTCATGATCAGACTGTTAGGCTAACTGAGGACTGACGTGTGGCGAGTTAGGGAAGCATTCGAGGGAGTCATTATTGCTCGCAATAAATAGGTATGGCGCAGTGTCTAGGAAGACTCATCGATCATCTCGAAAGGAGTAACGGCATGTCGCTTCTTCAAGGCCGAGACTCGACTATAGACTTTAGGTCGACGACCTCAGAAGCGAGGGGGCACTGTTTAGGCCTAAAAAATGACATTGGGCCGAGCTCGGATTATTCTCGGCCCAGGAGCCGGGCGAAGGAAGTGGGCCAATACCTATGGACCGCGGATTGAAGGAAGACTTAGCGTGCGAAGGAGACCGAGACCTATTAGGAAACAAAGTCCCTGGGCACAGTGAATCGAGCTTGCGATAAGGGAAGATTCAGAATCCTAGTTTGAGTAGGATTGGCCGAGATAAGGTTAGATTGGTATCGGCTGAAGAAGAGTTGGATTAGAATTAGGATTTCTGTCCAAAGAGGATTCGGAGGCCCTGCGCTACTATAAATAGGGAGAGGGAGCATAACATTAAGCTCTCCAATTCAACACACAAATCTGCCCTGCGCAAACCCTCTCAACACTTTGAGATTTTTATTTTCTTTTTCGCCAACACATCTTCAGTTTGGATAAACAGCACTGTGAAGGCAACCGGTAAACATCTTCAGTTTGGATAAACAGCACTGTTGCCGTAGAATCAGCCGACCGCGGAGCACCTTCAGTTTGGATAAACAGCACTGCGTCGGGGCCGACTGGTTATCTATCCAAGTCTCGGCCGAGAAGGATTTTCGAATTCTTTTCGACAGAGGTCATCTCACCAGCCTTTTCGGCGAAGTGAGGTGTTACAGTTTATTACATTCGGCACATTGAAAGCCGAAATTTGATATTGAACTTCGCAGAACTAGCAGCCTTGTCTTCAGGCTCTAGGACCCAAAGGCCGAGGCGTGTTCCTTCCTCGGCCGCAATCGCAAGATCAAGAAGTCAGCCGCGCAACACAACACCACATCCATATTTTACTCACCGGCCGAGCTCGGCCGTCGAGTTGGCACGCCCCGCATTCAACCGAAGGACGTAGTTAGCTCATAGATTACTCGGCCTGCGTGCCACGTAGGCTCTGTAGTTTTTAGGGTCAACACAATGTCAAATTCATTTTAGCATTGCTGTCATGGAAAAATAATATTGTGAATAAATTTATTAAATAGAAGAAAAAAAAAAGTACAAACAAAGAACAGAAGGGCAAGAACACTTCTCTTCATAGAAAAATAGAGCTCATTGAGCTAGTATAATCTAAGAAACCATAATAACAATAAAAATATATATGTAGAGAAAAACTGACAAGCGCAAGCTGAAGACAGTGAAAGGAAAGAAAAACGAGAACCTGACCTCTTTTGCTCCACACAAAGAAAACAAAACTTTCAGGACCAAACTAGCAAAACCAAAAATTAGGTCATGAAGAAAAGTTATCAATGTAAGTAGAAGTCGCACAGGAAGGATAAGAATCCTAACATAAACTCTCATAATGATCCATACCGAAATTAGCCAAACTTGTTAACGCTTAAAAAATGACAGGTTAACAAAGACCTGTGAAGTCGGCCTTTGGTGGGCTCAAGTATAAAACTTCAAGTAATGGACAACAAAATATAAATGCTTCACCCCTCTTAATTGTGTTACGTTCACTGTAAGAGCTTGAATATATTGAATAAAGGTTACAAGATGCGCTCAGGATAGTCTAATATTTATGCTCTCTCTCTCTCTTATGTTCGACAATTTATAAGAGGTATACATCCCCTTTATATAAGCCCTCAATGAGCCCCAAAAGTCATGGGCTCAAGTATTTCACCGCTCTAGCATTTAATGCACCAAAATGCGTAGACACGACTTGCTGTCTACTCCTTCATTCTTCAGTCTACACATGGGGATGAAGTGACATCTGTTCAGGTCTAGTTTCATGATTTCCTGGTCCAACGCGTACCAAGAGCCTTGCTCGGCCTTGATTAGTCTACAAAAACCACCCCAAGGGCTTGGACGGACACCCTTTATGTCCTTTCATAGGCTTATGTCCTTGTTGATGACCAACACATGGCCTAGGTCGTGTTAGTGTAGATCTTCTTTGGGACTTCGTGCCATAAAGTTGTCAGTCTCCCAACTTGCCTTCAACAGTCAGAAAGTACCTTATGAAGAGGCGCTCGGCTTTTTGCTAGCAATCAAACCAAATTGTTGAGCGGTCGTTCATAGCGCTTGGAGCTGCCTTTTCTAGTTCCATTGTGCCTTGATATTCCCTTCCTTCTTTGTGCTTTGGTCTTCCTTAGTCTTGTACTATTTAGGTGTCGAAAAGGGTCTTCTGTTAACAAAACTATCAACAATTGTATTACCCTATAAAAAAATATGAGTGACAAGAACGTACATGTGGGAGAGAAGAGCAAGGCAATCCAAGGAGGAGGCAAATTGTTTGCCCTCCTCATGCCCTCCTATTTTGTGAGGTAACGGTTAAGCCACTTCAACATTTTATATTGATTTTTTTATAGAGATAATTCGACAAAAAGTAATAGGAATATAAAATGTTGACGTGACTTAACCGTGACCGCACAAATAGAAAGTCATGGGTAGGGCACCCAAAAGAGGGCAGACAATCTACCTCCATCCAAGGAACTAGTAGACGCCAAGGAATCTTAAATATTCTGAAACAGTGGGCCCATAAACAATAAAAAAGATAAACTCCGTCAAATATTCGTTTGGAGAAACTTGATATAAGTCCAATTTTTTGAGCAAATAGTAAGAATAGTCCAATTTATTAAATTAAATCCAATTTGTTATATTTAATTATTTAATTATCAATAGTTATCTGTTTAATAATAAGATTTATTATAAAAATCAAATTTCTTCCTAATTATCTCTTTGCTTATTTCTTTTTATTTATCTTTTTGTTATTTCTCGTTCTTCCTTCTGCTTTAAACCTATTTATAGATTTTATTTTTAATTTTTTTAATCAACATATATCACAGGTTAATTATATTTATCTACCTATATGACAAATTTTTTTTTATTTTTTTTATTTTTATAATCAACCTGTCACAGATTAATGTGTCTTACTTGTAGGTATGTTATGTTTTTTCTACCTTTTAATTAGGTTCTCACGTATAGGTATAATATACATTCATATATTTGTTACTTGAGTTAGGGTAGAATGTTTTGCAGATAAATTTATGTTAGTATATTAGTTTTTTTGTTATAAGATATTAATTATATTTTTTGGAGTTGGAAAATGCATAATATTAGAAGATTTTAATTGATTTTTAATATTTTTAGAAAATATAAAATGGGTATAAAAAAAATAAAAACATATAATTAGATAACTGGACTCACTCCTAAAAACACTCTACCTTTTTAGACCTGGATCTAAAAGCCCCATTACATTAAAGAAGAAGCATAGATGAAGAAACACCAACTTGTAAGGTGGACGAAGAAGCACCAACAAAAAAAGAGGGGTACGTGAAGTTGAGTGGGTTTCTCCCGAATAGTAACGTGTGGTAGGTTGCGGTTTTAATCGTGCAACTCTACAACCGCTACAACTGCTTGTGGTGAGTTTGCTGGGTTTAGGGTGGTTTCAGTCTGGAACTCTGCAACTGCACAACTGCTTATCTATATTTATTTTATTTTTTTGGTTTTTTTAGAGAGAAAGAATGCGATGAGTAATCAAACGGTCAGAATCAATCTAAAAGTATGGGTGGCTTTCATATTTTGTTTATTACAATTGTAACCTTATTTTATTTGTATTTTACGATTATTACCCCTTTATATTGGGATGGTTTTGTGCTGTTTTATTGAAAAATGAGGACATTTTTGACATTTTGGAATGCTTCTCCATTTTGAGGCTCTCCCTTTATATATATAGATAATAATATTGCATTTTACTAATTTTCAGGACACTCTAAAGTCGTCGCCACCAGAAAACAAAGTGATGAAGAAGGCTGTGTCAATAGGGGGTTTGGTTATGTTAATATTATTCATGATGTGTGGTACGTTGGGA
This sequence comes from Cotoneaster glaucophyllus, assembly GCA_036320875.1. NCBI lineage: Eukaryota > Viridiplantae > Streptophyta > Magnoliopsida > Rosales > Rosaceae > Cotoneaster > Cotoneaster glaucophyllus. Next base: position 5,514,473 of record CM070073.1, on the reverse strand, counting down.
TATGCTGCATTTGGAGATAAGACCCCAGAACACCTACTGGCTGGCGGTTTTGGAGATGGTATAGCCTTCTGGCTCGTTGATACGGCTAATGTTTTTATTGTGGTGCACATAGTTGGTGGATATCAGGTACATATATTTATCTTTTCCTCCAAATCATGCTTCTTAAGTGTGCTCAAACACTAAGACAACAATATCACAATAGAAAATTTTGTTTTGTTAGATAGTCTGACATGTTACGTTCTCGAACTGGCGATCTAAACTCACTGTCACATCCCGACCCGGGGTCCACCACATCCCGGGCCCGCTCCACCACCGTAGCACGATATTGTCCGCTTTGGGCCCCGACTACGCCTTCACGGTTTTGTTTCTGGGAACTCACACGAGAACTTCCCAGTGGGTCACCCATCATGGGAGTGCTCTCGCGCGCTACTCGCTTAACTTCGGAGTTCCCATGGAACCCGAAGCCAGTGAGCTCCCAAAAGACCTCGCGCTAGGTAGGGATGGGAATATACATATAAGGATCACTCCCATGGGCGATGTGTGATCTCACAATCAACCCCCCTTAGGGGCCCGACGTCCTTGTCGGCACACCACGGCCAGGGTTAGGCTCTGATACCAAATTGTCACATCCCGATCCGGGGTCCACCACATCCCGGGCCCACTCCACCATCGTAGCACGATATTGTCCGCTTTGGGCCCCGACTACGCCCTCACGGTTTTGTTTCTGGGAACTCACATGAGAACTTCCCAGTGGGTCACCCATCATGGGAGTGCTCTCGCGCGCTACTCGCTTAACTTCGGAGTTCCCATGGAACCCGAAGCCAGTGAGCTCCCAAAAGGCCTCGCGCTAGGTAGGGATGGGAATATACATATAAGGATCACTCCCCTGGGCGATGTGGGATCTCACACTCACTATAAGAATACATCTCAATAGTTTAGTGACATGGAATGAAGTGGGTAAAAGCGCTTTAAGTGCCTAATAATATGCATGATTATCATTGACTAAAAGCTTTAACCACCTCATTATCTTATTCAACTTATATGTTAGTGACTGTTGACGGTGTTTTATTGACTATTGATTAAAATCTTGTTTAAATATGTAGTCCAAATTTAACAATATGATAGCATAACGCGTCACACTATTATAGTATAAAATATAACATCAGTTGTTATTCCTCATGAGCTTAGTGAAACATTATTAAAATAGGTTGTTTGAATTGATAATCTAATAAATAAGATCTCAAACGTAAGGTTGGATGTTACTTCATCTGAGTAGGTACTTTGCCAACCGGTGTTTCGAGTTATTGAACTATTGGCTAGAAGGAGGTGGCCCAAGTCCAAGTTCATAAACAGGGAGATCCCAATCAGACTTGGGAAGGTAAAGTTCAACATGAACATGTTTAGGCTGTCATGGAGGACAGCCTATGGAGTGTTGGTCTCATTTCTTGCCATAGCTCTGCCATTCTTCTCCGACATGCTTGGCCTTCTTGGAGACCAAGGCTACTGGCCACTCATTGTGTACATTCCAGTGGAGATGCACATTGTGCAAAACAAGATTGCAAAAGGTACAATTTGATGGTTTGGGCTCCAATAGCTGAGCCTTTTGTGCTTGATTCTTTCTTTGGCTGCAGCATCTGATGCCATTCATGGTCTGTATAAGGGTCTCAAAGCCTACAAGGTCTTCCAATTTAAAGAGTGAAGTGACCCGAAAGTTAGCATATGCTTCGATATCGGCATAGCTTATGTGTATTAGATAAAAGGATTGTGCTAAAAACAAAAAAAAACAAAAAAAAACAAAAAAAACAAAACAAAAAGATATTTGTCGAGTTACAATTGACTTAAGTGTTGTTAGTGGATACAATTTGAGAAACTTGTAAGAACAATCTCATTAGGCTCGTATATATCCCATATATTAACATGTTTGGTGTTCAAAATAACAATTATTTTCTTATTTTTAGTACATGGGAGACTTAATTATGCAGCCTTTCAAACTTTAAAATTGGTAGACTGGTACACTTGAGTTCCGCCTCACCATTGTAAACAATGCAATTTTGTATAGGATCTACAAATCAATGTGGAAGCCCACTTAGGCACTTGCATCTTTTGTTCGAAATTTAATATTATTATTATCTATTAAAATTTTATTAATTGAATATTAGAAGTGGTATTTTTTTAGTGGAGAGATGTGTCGGTCCTAATATGAGCAATTGCAATTTTTACTTTTCATGAATGGTTACACACTTTCTAAAGAGGCATCTCAATTTCTATAAATAGGCTATTAGAAGAACATGATTGTTGTATTCTGAGAGACAAACATCGATCAAACATAAGCACCATAATAAAGTGTAAACTTGTCTTAAGGATAAAATGTCTAAACATTTCGACTGTAATTTCAGGTTTTTTAATCCAATTTTCAAGTCTATTAGCATTGTGTTTTTATGAGTATGCATTAAATAGTTTATATATTTGCATAAATAATTTCTTGTTTTTATATGTGTATGCATTAAATAGTTTATTTATTGTTTTTATATGTGATTAACATAGGAATTATACCCGATTGTTTCCACCATGTCAATGTTCCTATTATCAAAGTTATCTGAGGCATCACCAGTGTAGTGACTTCTATTCATGGAGCATTACAGCAAATTCGAGTACAAAATTAGGCACCAATATCAAGTGCTCTAGTCTAAGATCTCAAGACATGCGTGATATATAATATATTCCAAATTATTTTATAACATCACAAGGATCATCTAGTCTAGCAACACTTAGTAGTTCCGTTTTGTTAGGAAAGATGTTGAGTTGAAATCTTATAGAGGATAAATGTTAATAAAAACGAACACTTTTATAGCTATCAAATGCGATAATTTAAACGACATTCTTCCGATTTGCCATCTCAACTTTCACGTGTCAATTAACATCTGCATACGATTGTTTTGGTTATTTCTAATATTTTAAATTCTCCCCATTAAAAACAATATCAACCTATGACAAAACAATGTTAGCTAGAGTGCAAGAAATTCCATAAGGTGATGTATGCTGCAACCAACTAATATATGTAAATGTTGTATATAAAGGAAACCTGTATGTGAAGCGCATGATGTTTGTTCTTTACCTCACCAACCAAATAAGTGCATCATTCCTTCTAGATGCATGGCCCATCATGTTTCTCTAAAGTATATGCCAAAAATTCGACCGTTTTGTTCAAGTGCTGTTTCTTTAAGACTATTCTGTGGGTATGGCTATATGGGCATGGGCAGGGGATTTTTTTTTTCTAAAAGAACATTTTCTGATCATTTTATCATTTTCTTCCGACTCGCCTAACCTACTGTTTATTATGTTATACAGAATTAGCTTGATATACGCTATTAATTTACATGTTAACAGTCTTAAAAGTTCGGATTTCTGTTATTGTATCACTCGAAAGCTAAAGCTTTTAAGTTTTATATGTTTTTAGTCCATCTTGTTAAGTGATTGGTTCTTTGATTTTCCCACTCAACTGACTGACTGCTCGTTGAATGCAACAGTAGCATATGTAGGCGGCCTACTGGAATGCCAATGAATGAGTGTGTTCAAAAGTTGCCAAGTCTTTAATCTTTATGAAGTTCTTTTGAAAAGCAAGTATTAGGATTTGACTAACATGCATATTAGTCAATGACCAGACCATATTATGTTTTTAATACACAGATATTAGTAAAAATACAGACGAATTACTACCAACTACGAAATTTCTGCTCACCTACCATTATCTGGTTCGTGCCATTTGTTCTCTTACTGACTTTTTTACTCAAAAAAAATAAACTACAGTCACATAATATTATGATTTAGTGATATTTAAAAGTGAGAGGTTTTAAAAGATTTTGAACCACATTATTACTAATCCGTTGTGAGGTTAAGTTCACTCCTCTACTTTAATGTACATATTATTGCTAACATGTGTTCAAAAATAAATAAACTGAATGAGACATTGAAAATCTTTAATTAAAAAAAGTTTATATACATAATCGGATAATATAATTAGAAATGCTTGATAACAAAACAAAAAAGCAAAGGCCCATGTTCTTCCCATATTACAAATAGGAATGTGATATCTACACACTCTTTATATTATTTGATCTTCTTCACTTCATTCGATCTGACAGTCGAGAATTAAGAGGGTATGTGAGAAGTAAAAATGAGTGTATGGATAACACAACCTTCACAAATATGTCCTCAGTCACTTTCTGCAAGCTCGGGATTATGGCTGAAAAGAATATTGCCACTCAGCTAATGACCATCACACTAAAATGTTTCTCAAAAATAACAAATTAATTCCTCCCCGTAAATTCTGATCGTGGAAGATGTGCACACGCTTGCGTCAAAGTTGCAGGATGTCCAATTTTGTTCCATTCCTCGAGTTTGTGAGGGCTCACCAATTAGCTCAACTGAGCTCATTTGAAAGTGCTTTAATATGATTGAAAAGCTTTCAAATATTTTTAAAATCAATCATTAGTAAAAATACAAGTAAATTTTGAAAAAAAAAATACTTGAAGTGCTTCCTGCAATAAGAACATAATAAAAACGCTTTCAAACATTTTAAAAACGCCTCCAAACAAACCATAAAGATGGTTTATCAATTGAATGCTCTTTAGTATAGTTTAAGGATCCTCCTGATATAGTGCGAGATATCCTCTTCCAAAGCTTAATTATGAATGTCTTATTTCAGCATGTAAAAAAAGCGATATTTCTAATATATTTCAAATTAAATGTTTTATTTCACCATGATTTAGGTTAATACATAAATTTTAAATAAAAAAGTCTATTAACATGCACACAAGATGTTCACGTCCATGCCAAGAGATTAGTAAGACCCGCTTCTAAAACACCAAAACAAAGGCTCCAATCATGCAAACAAACCCACATAGGCAGTTTAGCATGAGTTCATTAATATTAGACTTTAAGTTTTGTAATCTATATTTCACAATCTACTAGCAACTGCATTAGATCACCAAACTATTCAACCAAACACTTGTAGTTAGAATATTCCTCAAAGTCTTAGATTATAATTAAATCTAACTGGATATAGATTAGCATCCCCTAGATTTTTAATTTTTTTATTGCTTTATACTGTTAAACAATCCATATTTTCTTTAGACACAGAGATAAGAAAATGAAAACAAGAACATATTAAATAATTATGGACCCGTTTGGGAGTGTTTTTAAAATGATTGAAAGTGTTTTTAGTGAAATATTATTGAAATCAATTCTTAATAAAAATACAAATGAAATCTGAAAAAACACTTAAAAATTGACGCTCTTTAAATGAAACACTTCATGTGCTTTTCCCGAAAATATTTTCTTTAAAATCGCTCTTTAAGTCGTTTTCAAAACAATTTCCAACGAGCTCTATTTTTCTCGATTTTCTACCTAAACTCGTGCTTTATTGGCTCCAGTTGATGCGTGTCAAAATAAAACTCTTGACAAAACGATAAATGCCATGGCAACATCACTTTCAGTGGCACAATGTAATTTGGAGAAACTTTGGTGGCACTTTTACAATCAGAAACGCATATAAACCCAAACCAACCAAGTTTGAATAGCAGCCGTTAATTCTCCCGCGTTTCCCGGTAAATCTCCCAACCGGAGCAGACGAACTGAACCACGTGAAATGTCGAAAATACCACCTCCACTCCGACTTTCCCTTCTCCTCTTCATCCTCATCTCCCTGCCCTTGATCGTAATTTCACAATCCACAGACCAGTCAATCCTCCTCAAGCTCAAAGCACAGTGGGGCAATCCACCGTCCATCCAATCCTGGAACCCCTCATCCTCACCGTGTGACTGGCCGGAGATCAACTGCACGAACGGCGCGGTCACGGGACTCTCCCTCCGCAATAAGAACATAACGAAGAGAATCCCGGCGACCCTCTGCGAGCTCCTGAGCCTCACGGAGCTCGACCTCTCTTGGAATTACATTCCAGGCGGGTTCCCGAGCTTTCTCTACAACTGCTCGAGTCTCAAAGTCCTTGACCTCTCGCAGAACTACTTTGTGGGCCCAATTCCGGCCGACATCGACCGGATGTCGCCTTCTCTAAAGTATTTGGACCTCGGAGGAAACAACTTCTCCGGCGACATTCCGGCGGCGATCGGACGGCTGACGGAGCTGAGGACAATCAGGCTTTATATGAACCTGTTCGACGGGAGTGTTCCGAGGGAGATTGGGAACTTATCGAATCTCGAAATATTCGAAATGCCTTATAACGGAAAACTGGCGGCGGCCAGAATCCCAACGGAGTTCGGGAAGTTGAAGAATCTGAAAAACTTGTGGATGACGCAGACGAACTTGATCGGAGAGATCCCGGAGAGCTTTTCGGGTCTTTCGAGCCTCGAGCACTTGAATCTTGCGAGGAACAATCTGGAAGGGAAGATTCCAGGTGGGTTGTTTTTGTTGAAGAATTTGAGCGAGTTGTTTTTATTTCACAACAAATTTTCAGGGGAGATTCCAAAAGCCGTAGAGGCTTTGAGTTTGTCTCAGATTGATCTGGCTATGAACAATTTGAGCGGCTCTATCCCACAAGATTTTGGAAAGTTGAAGAATTTGACTGTTTTAAACCTGTATTCGAATCGATTAACCGGTGGGATTCCGGAGAGTTTAGGCCTAATTCCGGCGATGAGAGAATTTCGGGTTTTTAAGAACATGTTAAACGGGAGCTTGCCGCCGGAATTAGGCCTTCACTCGGAGGTCGAAGCGTTTGAGGTCTCCGAGAATCAGCTGAGCGGCTCTCTGCCGGAACATTTGTGCAGCAGAGGAGCTTTGCAAGGAGCTGTTGCGTTCTCTAACAATCTCACCGGAGGGTTGCCGAAAGGGCTTGGAAATTGTGACTCTTTGAGGACTCTGCAGGTCTACAACAACCAAATTTCGGGTGAGGTTCCTTTCGGAGTCTGGACCGGGCTCAGTCTGTCGAGTTTGATGCTGAGTGACAATTCGTTTTCGGGTCAGCTTCCCGCCAGCATGCTGGCCTGGAATCTGTCCAGGCTGGAAATTAGCAACAACAGATTTTCCGGTGAGATTCCGGTTCAAGTTTCGTCCTGGGAACGTTTGGTTGTTTTTAAGGCGAGCGGGAATCTGTTTTCCGGGAAAATCCCAGTTGAACTGACTAATCTTTCTCGGCTGAACACTCTATTGCTTGACGGAAATCAACTTTCCGGTGACTTGCCATCTCAGATCATGTCATGGGAATCGCTGAATACTTTGAATCTCTCGAGAAACACGCTTTCGGGCTACATTCCTGCAGCGATTGGTTCTTTGCCGGACCTGCTTTACTTGGACTTGTCGGGGAACCAATTCACAGGCAAAATCCCAGCCGAGTTTGGCCGCTTGAGGCTCACTTCACTCAACTTGTCTTCCAACAAGCTTTCCGGAAAAATCCCAGATGTGTACGATAATCTTGCGTTTGAAAACAGTTTCTTGAACAATTCGAATCTATGCGCAAGCACACGAATTCTAAACCTTCCCAGTTGTTACACCAACATGAGTGCAAACCACAAGAAGCTGTCCTCGAAAGTGCTTGCCATTATTTTAGTCCTTTCGATCGCTGTGTTTGTTGTTATTGTTTTACTTACCTTTTTCATCGTCAGAGACTACCGTAGGAGAAAGCGCTGTCAGAACTTGTCAACATGGAAGCTCACCTCATTCCAGAGATTGGATCTCACAGAATTCAGCGTGTTGGCGAATTTGACCGACAACAATCTCATTGGAAGTGGGGGATCGGGGAAAGTTTATCAGGTTAGCACTAACTGCCCAGGTGAATTTGTCGCGGTGAAAAGGATTTGGAACACCAACAAATTGGATGAGAGGCTTGAGAAGGAATTCGTTGCTGAGGTTGAGATACTAGGAACAATACGCCATTCCAACATTGTGAAGTTGCTGTGCTGCATTTCAAATGACAATTCGAAGCTTCTTGTGTACGAGTACATGGTGAATCAGAGCCTCGATAAGTGGCTACATGGGAAGAGGAGAAAGCTAGCATCAGGCATGGGCATGGCTCGTCATGTTGTTTTGGACTGGCCGACGAGGTTGCAGATTGCGATAGGGGCTGCACAAGGCTTGTGCTACATGCACCATGACTGCTCTCCGCCGATAATTCATAGAGATGTAAAGTCCAGCAATATACTGTTGGATTCTGAATTCAAGGCTCGGATAGCGGATTTTGGGTTGGCGAAGATCTTGGCCAAGGAGGGAGATCACCACACAATGTCCGCTATCGCAGGCTCCATCGGCTACATGGCACCAGGTAAGAGCTTAAATTTGTCTGTTTTTTTTTTTTTTTTTTTTTTTTTTTGTTTTTTTTGAACAAACGACATTATCTACGCTAAAGAAGAGGAGTGCACTTAGCCTCACAATGGGCTAGCAATAATATGGTTCAAATTCGCCTTTGGGGATAATCGAACCCAAAACCTCTCACATATAAGTGAAGAGAAATATCACTAGACCGTAGTACCAAGTGGCTAAATTTGTCTGTTTTGCATTCAATTTTGGTGCTGCATTCATATTTTGGGGACATTACTTTGACACATTGTATGAGATTTTGCTTTTCAGAGTATTCTTATACAACGAAAATCAATGAAAAGATCGATGTCTACAGCTTCGGGGTGGTACTCCTGGAACTAACAACCGGGAGAGAACCCAACTGTGGAGACGAGCATACAGGCCTAGCAGAATGGGCGTGGCGGCTATACAGCGAGGGAAAGACCATAACTGATGCCCTCGATGAGGAGATAACAGAACCGTGTTACCTGGAAGAGATGGCTACCGTGCTAAAACTAGGACTCATTTGCACCAGCACACTGCCTTCAACTCGGCCTTCAATGAAGGAAGTTCTGCACATTCTTCGCGGCTATGGTCCTTCGGAAGGTTTTGAAGTGAAAAAGATGGGAAGAGACTTTGATATTTCTCCCATCCTCGGCGCTGCCACCTACCTTTCTAGTTACAAACGCAGTAAGAGGGTGGACGATAGCTTAGTTTACAGTGTGTAATGTATGTAATAATTGAGACGCAAGTCCGCCACGATTATACGCCGGCGGCAAAGCGTCGGTAGGAATTTCTAACTAGTTTTCAACTTTCAAGATCAGTATAGCTTTATGCATGAGAGTCGGGAAGCATTGTAAACACTTTTGGACTAAATGCTCACTTTGTTCTCGTGTTTCGATATCGCGACCAAAACGAGCTTGTTTCCAGTGTGAGAGAGAGTAAATTGCTTAAAAACTGTATTACAATGGCGGGATATACAAACTACTAAAAGTTTGATAAGTGTTTATACAGAGGCATAATAAGAAAGCAAACCCGTCACAGCCTGCTCAGTTCAACTCTTGCTGAACTCTTTGCTCCGATTAAAGTGTCTCTTCCATGCAAATCTATACAGCTCAAATAGCAGGGTTCTTTGACAGTCGTACGCTTCCATGAATTCATGATGCTTAAAACTTAGCAGGCCATTTTGAAGCCAAACATCCTGCGCCGAAGCACCAAACTATGCGGAGCTCTTTGCATGGATGGAACTTCCCCGCCACTTTGCAAAGGCATCACATACAGGTCACACCTTGAAACCGTAATGAAATCCAGCAGTTAAAATGGCACTTACCCTTGTGCGAGCTCTTTTACTTGTGAAAGTGAGATTCCACCTATTCATCAGCGAAAGCTGAAAGGTTACTCCATTGACCACCTGTCAGTCACAAAAGAGCCACCAAACAGGCCAGTATAAAGATATAATGATTTGGTTAAAAAACATGAGTTTCGAACGCATGCCTTACTGTTGGCCTCTGCATAGATCCTGATTCCTGCCCAGCTACATCTTCCAAATTGACAGTATCCCTGGTTGCGATAGTTGGCTCTACAATACAAGGGATAAAGACTTGTCAGGTTCCTAAAATTGTATCGAAGAGACGAGATAGCCAGGAAGAGTACACAAAACTAGTAAGGTATTAAGCACAGTTACTGGGAACAAATCACGTATAGTGGTGCAGGACCTGCCACCACAATATGCACCAGTTAGCACATTGTCTGTGCAAGAAAGGAAAACATACAGAAAACGTGTAAGAGAGTTTATGTTCAAAACCATAACCTCTTCTGACAAGGCATTTTGAAATACCCTATTCGCGTTTATAGAGCCATTTTTCCCAAGCGACTCTGGCAATTCCAAAAGTGCATCATCCGGCAAATCTCCCCTCTCACCATCTCCTCCAAGAACTTTCAGTTTTCTCACTTCCATCTGGAACAATTCCTAATCCAGAGTTCTAAAATGGAGAGTAACTCACTTTGCAATTTCTGACTGCTAGAAGTGGATCCATCCCAATGCACAACCAGCATTCTCCACCCCCATCTTCCGACTACATGGTTTGACTAGTTGTTATTGATCAACATCAATAGCATCTGCTGTCCAATTCAGTAGTCTCCCAGTAGAGTCGGCCTCGATATTCTGCAGGTCAGCCAATGTCACATTTCCAACTCTGTCCTTACTTACACCATCTCACATGTTTCCTTGGACTCTGAGATAGACGTAGCGCATGGAATTACCAGCTCCTTCAAGGAAAGAGGTTTCTCCAACTGTTCAGATGGCTTTACCTCATGATCCTCTTGTGAAGGATTGACCTCATTTCTGACTTTAGGGATTTCAGGAACACGCATAGACATGCACTCATTTGCAGTATTGGATTCATGCGCAATATGATCAAACATTCTCACGTCTCCTACACTTCCTTTTCACTCTCTAACTGTCCAACAGACAATATATGATCAGATTTCTTTTCTGCAAATCCAGTTGCCAGACACTCTAATCTAATGCCATTACTGAAGCTGGTATCAGGTGCTCCACCTGTACTACTTTCTGGGGCCACAGACTCCATCAATTGTGAACTAACAGACGTCTGCTTCTCTAGTTTAGCTGGCCTCATATCATCTGTTTTATGATCAATTTTCCTCCTGGTATGTCTTTCCACAGATCCAGAACTACAACCTGCAGAATCTTCATAGGTTCTTTCATCCTGCTGACTTACATGCCTCGATAATCGAGGACGCTTACACCCATCAGGGAAAACAAAGGGAGGAAGCTGCTTCCGGCGAACATGAGAAACATATATATCCATCCCGGGTTTCCAGAACATGTACATGTTTATTCCTTCCCTGAACTCATCAACTGTTCCACGTATATCAAATTGCTGAGCTTCTTTACCTCTCAATCCCTCTTTTCTCTGCAAACCCATAAAGAAGGCGCAGTGTGGGCATGGCTTGGTTACGTCAACATATTCCTTAGGATATGGATGGCACTGCAGCATCCCTTTTGTGTCTCGCTCTATCTGCACGGAGATAAAATGCAAAACATTAATAGGAAAAACACTATTAAGGCCTTGTTTATTAGAGAGGATTGGCTTGGATAGGACTATTCACTACACTCAAGGCATTTTGAAGGAAGAAATGAATGACAACTTTCATATTTTGTTAAAGTTGAAGCTCATTCATGAAGAAAAGATATCCCTACTAATCCCCACAAAAATGGTAGGACTAAAAGGGGCAATGTTTCTTCATGGTAATCTTCAACTTGTACAAAATAAGTAAGTTATCATCCATTTATTACTTCGAAATGCCTTGAATATAGTGAGTCTTTTCCAACAAATAAGTCATAAAAGCTTTCAAAACAACTATGGAAGAAACGTTTACCTTCAAGGTAAGCTGTCTAAACCGGGATTCCACCCATCCTTTCCACGTTAGCAAGTCATCAACATCAGCTGCAACTATGTCCACTTGTAGATAATTTTTGTATGCCTCAAAGAAGAGATGAGGTTCAAAGAGAGCACTCCACTGGGCCTTATTCAGCTCAATCTCCTTTAATAAAACCAAAGGGGAAAACCCGTCAATAATGAAATAAAGCCTGCAAATGCAGAAAAAATTTAAATTTCCACTCTCACCTGACATATCCTATGACCATGGTTGAACTGCTCTGCCATAACTCGTAAAGTACTTACTGAGACATTGTAACTAGAGTTCATGCAAGGGTATGCAGGAGTTATTATTGGCATATGATGAAGGCGGTCCCGAGGGTTTCTACGAGGGTCCCATGTAGGGAACCCAAGTTCATTCTCTTCAATTGAACATAGAATTACAGGATTTGGCCAACGCCACTGAGTATACACTCGGAAAAATCTGGAAACCAACATGCTAGGAATTGCATTGGGATAAAGCTGGCATATCCGAGCAACTAAGATAGCCCAATTCACACCACCAAGGAATCCAGTAACCTACACAGAATAGAAAAAAAAAATAAAGGAAATGTCATTTTGTAAGTGCAAAATTAATGAGTCAATAACAATGAAGATTCTGAACAGCTTTGAACACTGCCAAACTTACATTTGAATAAACACCACGTCTTTTAGCCCAAAACTTCAAACATCTGAGTGTCGTCCGGAAGTGCTACAGTTAAATAGAGTGTCACAAGTTGAGTCAATTCAACCTAGAAATAAACCAGGGTGAGAGATAAGACATGATCAACCTCAACATTGGGGACAAGTTTAAGAATTTGATCTGCAACCCTGCAGCCGTTCAGACTTCGAACAGTTTGCTCATCAACATCATATAGCACAGATCCATGTGAGATATCCAGATCCTGTTGACAAGCATGTTCCAACACCACATCAATATCATAAAGGACACCAGGACCACATTTGTTGTCTCTATAATGATAGCAGCTTATGGATCTTCAAATGTTAGTAATAAACCAATTTTCCACACTACTAGTACCAGAACCTTAGATGGCCCAGCTGACAAAACAAGTGAGGAAGGAAGCAAGACAAAATTACATGGGCTTGGAAATGGCTCTTCATATATGGTCATACGATCACGAAACACAATGAAATGGATAAAAATAACAAAAAGCAATAGATTTCAAGAAAATGAGTTCTGTACTCACATCTGGAACAACCAAAAGAGATATGCTTGCATACAAAAGATCTATTGATATTCCCTGGAACTTGAATTTCATGACGGGGACATGAGCATCAGGAACTGGTTGAAGTTCAGTAACCTCTTCCAATTCATCCAGGATATCATGCAATATAATAAAGAAATCTTCCTGCAGAACGAGTCAATTGTGAGGTAGAGCTGCAGGTTAGAATTCTGGTCGAACAAATTAAGAAAGAATCGGAATTATATATATGAATGTGTGTGCATAAATCACCTCTCGATTCACATATGATGGCCCAACACACAAAGTGTCTATGTCAGCTCCAGGCCCATGAACCTGTCACAGAAAAACATAACATTAATAATAATACAGGTACGATGGCCATAATGCTACAGGAAAAAGTAGCGTAAATAGTTCCGGATTCAGTAGTTGGACCAAACAATCAAAGCAAGAACAACATCCAATCCTTTGTTAAGGTAAATTTGACTAAACAATCAAAACAGCAGCAAATTCTACAATAAGACTGATGACATAGGTGTGGTTATAAGACCGATGACATAGGAGTGGTTATAAGACTGATGACATAGGAGTGGTTCACCGTTGTGGAACTAACTGTTCTCATAGACTGAAGCATTGATGATCCTCAGATGTTATATATGTTGGCATGATCACATCCAATGGCAATGGCATCGGTTTCAATGAACAAAGTCCTAAAAAGGGCTTGTTATTCTTATAAGGTTTCATCATAAATGTGAACCATCCAGTTGGTTTTAATATCAACTTATCCTTGGCTAATGGACATGTACCAATTTTTTCATTGCAAAGCATGGATCCTTGCTTGCCACATCCAAAGCATATGGCAAATAAAATCACTAGAAATGGATATCATACCATTCTGGATCATAACCCAAATCTGTTCGTGAAACTCCAGATGATGAAATTATCCCCCACCATATAACAATAACATAAGTTAGAGGGTATAACTTGTAAACAGAGTTAAAGAGAGGGAAAAATATGCAACTGTAGATCCACTTGCAAGTTCCAACAGAACATACCTACAACAATGAAAATAGAAAGCAAAAGAAATTGATGGTGCACCACCACTAGAAGTAATCGTTGGAACTGATATTTACCCCAAGACGATAAGACCCAAAAGTAAAAATGACAGCATTCGCGTTCTCCACCATCTGATCCGTGTAGCCTCTTTGACTTGTCAATTGCTTCACCCAGCCTTTCACAATCTACAGTAAAAATAAACTCAGTATTACCAATTACCTCATTGAACGAAAGTACTATCCAACCAAAGGGAAATGCAAAACTTCAAATCTATGGCATATAAATGACGACAATAACGGTAAACATAAGCTAGGAGTCCAAAAGAAAGCGACTTATTTTATTTTAGTCATTGGTAATGCTTTAAACCGACCCGCCAATTGCGATAAAATTCTTAGTCATTTCCAATATCATCACATTACTGATTTTTCTCACAGCCGACAATAGAACGGTGAACTATATATCTATACCTGATCAATGCGGCCAAGAACCTCTTCTCTCTTCGCAGCCTCGACTTTGTTCTCATAAAGCCCCGAATCAATCAAGAACTACCAAAATCAATACAAAACAGATAAAATCAGCAACTTGCAAATCAAGCCAAACAAAAATAACGAATCTTTGGCATCATAAAACAGATTTATGCACGCATCCGTGTACCTTTTCGAGTTCGACATTTCGTTGAAGATCATACTCGGTGGGACCCGAAAGGAAGATCGGCTTCGTGATGCCGTAGTGCTTTGGCGGCTGTTCAGCCGGGGAAGATGCATTTGGATCCTCGGAACTCGCCATTTCAGCACTTGAGCTAGTGGGATTGACTATTTATCGAACCTAATTGAAGAAATTGTTTTGGAAAATGGGGATTAGAAGGCAATTCTAGTTGAGAGTGCGGGTTACTGAGACGATCGGAACCCTAATTCGTCGGCGGAGGAGAATCGGAAACTGAATTAATTGGCGGAGGAGGCGGGAGAGACTGAGAGCGATCTGAATTGGGCAGTGGAAGAGAGGGAGAGGTCAGAAGAGGCGGTAGAGACGGTTAGGGTTAGGTTTCCTTGTACGCTGAACCGGATTGGATTGGATGCAGACTCGATTAAATTAAAAGACCCAGTGCACGTTAAGTCCAGCTGGTCTTTTCCGTTTTCTAAAATTACATATAACTCCCCAAACTTTGATTTATTTTACTTTATACACAATGGTTTTGGAAAAATTGTAGAATTGGCATCCAATTTACCACTTCTTTGAAGTTATTGAACTAAAAGCTTTTGACATTTTACCACCCAAGCTTCACAACTTGTTTGGCGCCTTGGTCCACATCCGTCTATTTGTTATCAAATCATATAGCATGTGCCAAGCATGCGAAACTACTTTTTTTTTTTCTTTTAAAATCGAGATTTTTATTCATGCTCCGACAAACTTCTCACTAATAAGCAAGTCTTGTCATTAGTGTTTTAGTAGTGTTTGAAAAATCGCTAAGCGGTAATCAGATGGTGCGTAAGGGCCTAGAGCCAAGAGGCCTAGCACCTAGGGCCCTAGGAAGTTTTATTTATTTATTTAAAATAAGTGTCTATTCATATTTAAAAATAATACATAATTATATAGAGAAACATGAATTGTAAAATAGAATAATAAATAAATTATAAAGTACTATAGCATATTGAAAAAATATGAAACAAGCATATAACGAATGTTCATGCGAGTATTCAACAAGTTTTTTACAATTTACTAATATTATAAAATGCAAAATGGAACCAAAAAAAGTCACAAATCGCCAGCTCGCCTGGATGGCTAGCCGGGTGCCAAGACCCTCCTAGAAGCCTTTTTTTTCCAAATACTTAAGAATTAATCGCATCGATGATTAGTCACCTAACACCTAGACGGAGCCTCTTAAAACACTATGTTTTAGAGAAAATTACTACGCTCTTTGAGGGGAAAGAGCCAGCACATAAACACATATCTTGGGGGTAAATGATTCTAGTTACTATAGCCACGAGAATGACTTTGAAACAAGACCGTTGTTTTGGGTGGTTAATTGTCATAAACAATTCGTTTAGCCGCTAATTGCATAAAAGTAAAAATATTTGGGTGACATCTGGAAATTTTCAAAAGTTTTTGGAGAATGAAAATCCTTCTAGCCGGCAACCAACCAATCACCACTCACATTGCGAGCTCCGAAGGTCTACATGCTCCTGCACCTACCCTCCTCCTCCTCCTCCTCCGCCACTCAAATGGCGCGTTACATCCCACGCGCCGCCCTAATTTCCAGCTCATCGTTTCCATCTGCGCCGGGTTTAATCTCCCCTCCGAAAGAGCGCCTCTTTCAGGCCTCCGTATCAACGGTATTCGTCCGCGGACTTAACGCGACGCGCGGAGACAAATGGCGATGTGCAGCCAGACCGCCATTGATCCGGGGGCGAATCTGCAGTTCGCAGAAAGGCGAAAGGAAGGTAAGGCGGCAATCCCCGAAAATCAAGAAGGAGCTGGAGCTCGATGTCAGTATTTCTATCGAAGAAGCATTGAACAATCCCGAAATCTTGGTATGTAACGATCACCAACTGTTTGTATAAATGACCCTTCTGTAACACCAGTATTGCTGATTTGATTGGCTGAGGTGAAATGGAGTTTGAAAATTGCAGAGAACTGCTGAATTGCTCCGGCTGGATGCTCCGGCGGCAGTGAAGCTAGCGTTTAATGGGCTGAAAGATTCGGTGTATAAAACAAGGGACAATGCTATAGGCGGTGTTGCGGGATATGAAAGCGTGGAGCTTTCGGTGCTTCTTTGCGATGACAAGTTTATCCGAAAACTTAACAAGGAATGGAGAGGAGAGGACCATGCTACTGATGTTATTTCCATGTCCCAGCATGTCCCTGATCTTAAGCTTCCCATGGTACTAGCTCGTTCGGTTTTATCTATCATTTTCTTCATTAGACTGTAAGTAAAAGGATGTAATTTTGGTGATAGATGCTTAATGGCCATTGCATGATTTGCAGCTTATGTTGGGGGACATTGTGATTTCTGTTGAGACAGCGGCAAGACAAGCGGAGCAAAGAGGCCATACGCTTCTTGATGAGATGCGCATTCTCACGGTTGGTTTTAGAATATGATTATTAGTTTTTTATGTGTTTTGAAGAGATAAGTGTTCTCTATGATGAATATTATTTGTCTGGAAGATGTGTTAACGCTTATAAAAAGTAAAAAGGCATATTCAATTGAATGTGTTTTCTTCAAGTGTTACAGAGTTCGTATTTGTAATTCTCTACTGTAATTTGATAACTTTAGTCACTGGACCTTTGTGTAGGTACATGGGTTGTTACATTTGTTAGGATTTGATCATGAAGTTAGCAAAGACGCTGAAGTAGAAATGGAGAAGGAGGAGGATCTTCTCTTAAAGAGTCTTGGGTGGAAGGGAAAAGGATTAATTCAGAGCGCATATGATGCTGAAACCCAATCCAATGGGGTCAAACTAGATGGTAAATTTTATCTTCTTTTTTTTCAGCTTCACTTTCACATCCGTCTTCTATGGACCTTATTTTGATTTGTTAATCGTTTAAATTCTTCATTATCTGTAGCTGCAATTCACTTGGTTAAAGTTGAACTGTGCAATGATATAATCTTACATCTGAGTTGTTAAAAGACAGGAAGAAAGAAGGCAGCCCTCAATACTATAAGCAAAAGTTCAGATATATCTTCTGTGATATGGATGGTAAGTTTGGCTTATTGTGTCTTACACCTGTACTTTATTTTATTTAGCTTGTAGGTTATAGCCTTGTGCGGACTGTTTTTATATGTTTTTTTTTCTTGATACACAAGGCACCCTTCTCAACAGCAAAAGCCAACTGAGCTCAACGAACGTCCAGGCTCTGAAAGATGCCTCATCAAGGGGTGTAAAAATAGTGATAGCAACAGGAAAAGTGAGAACCTCTTTTTCTGTTCATTCTCAGGAGACATTATACTCAGAAATGTGTTATACTTTTTACTTATTCGTGTTCTACTGTTGGTCAGTGTTACCTCTTCCATGATTTCTTGATTATTGAAAAGTGTTGATTCAAAAAAAGTTTCTGATTGTTGACAGCTCTTTGGAACAGGCTCGGCCAGCTGTGATTCGTGTTTTTAAGGAGGTAGATTTAACTGGAAAAGACGGCATTGTTTCAGAATTTTCTCCTGGGGTTTTCTTGCAGGTTCTCTTTTTTCCCATCTAAGATTGTTGCCAAGTTACATGTGATGAACATAGACTGTCTTCACTCAGATAGATACATGATTACTCTTCTGTCCAGAGAGCTGCTATTTTAACATTTTAAGTTGCTTTGGGTAAATCTCATCTCATGGAATAATTTTCTCACGTTTATCTGCCCTCGATCTACATGTGATACTCTCTGTTGTGAGCATGATAAGGACAATAGAGGGAACCGCGATATCCACTCCTGTTCCCTCTTAAACATTTTCATTCTCTTTGTCACCGAACTTTTATGTAAATTCCCACCACCTCAAGTATGTAATGAACGACTTGACATCTGTAATGCTTGGTCAAACTTGTAAGAAACAGAATTCTCAGTGCTTGTTACATATATCATCTCTCCCTCTTACTCTTAGGACGATTTTTTTGTCCGTCTCGAGTTGATAGTAGTACCTCTTGTCCTTATTGTCTGCCTCTGCTTGATTCCAGGGATTGCTTGTTTATGGTACACAAGGTCGGGAAATTTTTAGAATGAATTTGGATACAGATGTGTGCAGAGAGGTAATAGTTTGGTGAGCCATGCTTGAATATATTATTCATGGGCATGTAATGAAATAAATGACCAGATGGTCTTTATGTGCAGGCATGTCGCTACTCTCTGGAGAATGAGGTTCCTCTTATTGCATTCACCGAGGATCGTTGCTTATCTCTATATGATCACCCGCTGGTCGATTCCATGCATACTGTATATCACGAGCAAAAGGTGCAAGTAGATTAATGTTTCATCATGGTCATAAATACTCTCTTACTGCCTGAGGTTTCTTTTTGCGCCATTTTATATATAACTTACATGTAAAATATTTACAGGCGGAGATCATGCCTTCAGTTGAGCATCTTGTGGCTGCTGCTGGCATACAGGTACGCCCCTCAGGGAGGAACAATACTCTCCCCATCCCCCTGTAACAAAGAGAAGAAAAAAAATGTTAAGCTTAGGGCTTTGCTCTTAATTTCTGTTGATTCATAGAAGAATGAGGTTTCTGCGGAAGGCCATTGTGTAGCGTCTCCGATTCATACCACTTGGTCTCATATGTAAAATATGATTGAGTTAATATCCTATAATTCTTGCTCCTTTTGGTTCTTGTAATGACGCACACCTTATCGATATACAGAAACTAGTCTTCATGGACACTGCTGAGGGAGTGACAACTGCTTTGAGGCCATACTGGTCCGAAGCAACTGGAGATAGTGCCACAGTTGTCCAAACCGTGCCTGACATGCTGGAAATTGTTCCCCCCGGAACCTCAAAAGGGAGTGGAGTAAACATGCTGCTTGATCATTTGGGAATCACTCCAAAGGAGGTATGGACAACAAAACTATTCTCCTATCTCGTTGTTTTATTGGGAGATGCATATTCCTCAACTTGACCGGCACAAGGATTATCACCACAGATTGAAAAGGGGCGTTTGATATTTCGTTGTTCCAAGAAATATTCGTTGTTCCAAGAATCGTTCAAATAGTATGTTTAACCATCCGAATCCACAACTTAGCAATGTTGGCAGATGATAAGGCCACTGTCATTGACTTTCTGTACTTCTTATTGCATACAAATATCGATGTTATTCCTGATTGATTCTCTTAACTTATTTTTCAGATAATGGCTATTGGCGATGGGGAAAATGATATCGAGATGCTTGAGCTGGCTTCTTTTGGCATTGCTCTTAGTAACGGAGCAGAGAAGGCGAAAGCTGTGGCTAACGTAATTGGTCTCAGCAACGATGAAGATGGTGTAGCTGATGCAATCTACCGGTACGCATTGTGAGCTTCTCTTCAAGACAAAGAAGAAGTACAATACAGACATAGCTTAATAACTATGAGCTTCTTTACCGATACGAAATTGATTTCAGAAAGAAGTGCTACTGAACCTAGCGAAAGAGTTGAAAATTGCCATTTTTACACAACATTTGTGGTAAATAATATTCATTTGTGGAGTCAATCCTCCATCCACAACACTTGTCGATTATTTTGCCAAAGATAGAAATAAAAAGATTCCCAATTTTACTTTAGTCTAAAGTAAGCTTTTCAATTGCACTGTACCAATGAATAGTCTTTGGAGCCGAATTTCATTTTAGTTACGAGGCTGCCACTGACTCTCTCTGCTGCTGATCTTCATGCCGCGTGTTGATGATCGTGGAAAGGCAGGGGTGCGATGGTCATGTTGGTCTGTAGGGTTTCGAACGGGTTGGGTGGGTAAGAGACATTCATTTCTTTTCTTTGTGAGCTGCAGCGAGGACTCGGTGAGAGCATGCCGTGAGAGAGAAGAGAGACATGGAGGGAGAGAGATAGGGATTTGCTGAGAGGAAGGCATGCGGCCTGCAGGCAGACAGAGTCACATGGGGTGTACGATTCGAGGGAGAGAAAGGGGCTGGTTTCGAAAGCTCTACCTAGGGTTGTTTCAAATCTTTTGTGCTTTAGGATTATGTTTACAAACTCTATTCATATCTTGCAGCTTCAGATTCGAAATTGTGATTTTGGTCGGCAAGAATTCTAGGGTTTGTGACGTTTGTGAGGTTTGGACATTTCAAATCTCCTTTTGTCTTCGAATTCTCTCTAATTTATTGCTATTATGATGTAACTCTTATTCTGTTTTATTGATCAATCGAACATGCAAAGGTAGTGATTGAAGCCTTTTGTTGCTGGTTTCCCTTCGATTCAAAAGGTAAGCTTTCTTTCAATTCCTAGGTTATTGTTCGAATAAACCTAGGTTTTAACTGTTCATGATTTTTTCTGATAAATTAGGGTTTCTTACATTGTATTTTTTTGTCGCTCTCTTGGTCTCTTTGCGTGTCTAGAACCTAATTGCAGGTTCCTTTTCCAACTTCAATCTTTGCTTTTTCCTTTTTTTATTTAAGCTGCTTTTCTATTTCCAAGTTCTCATTTGTTTTAATAAGCTTTAATTTTGTTTTATTAGCTTTAATTAGATTTGATTTAGAGTATGTCTATGCTTTGAAGCTCTGACATTTCCAGGCTGTGATTCGGTTTGAGGTTTTGTGCTTGGCTTTGCTTCTGTGCATAAAGAAATGTAAGTGTTTTTCTCAGTTTGTTTTGTTCTGTGCATTTAAATTTAATTGTTTTTCTCAATTTTTTTCGTAATTTGCTTTTCTCAGTTTCGGTTATTTGAACACCTAAATCATGTTCTGCTTTTTATCATGTTGATTCAAAGAATGGTCATTTCTCCTGCCAATCATTTAAACCTAAATGATTAAAAACAGTTCACATTTGCTTCCACTTCCAAGCTGTCATTTGGTTTAAGGTTTTGTAATTTGCTTTGCTTCTGTGCATTTCAATTTCAATGTTTTTGTCAATTTGCATTTTTATTTGCATATTCGAGCAAAGATAGATATTTTTTGTCCAGCCAAAAGTATAAAATGTCAATTTATTGGAGGTGCTTTTCATTTTGTGATTATTCCAAGATTTGCTAACCCAATTGCCATTTCACATTTAAGTTAAGTTTATTCCAAGGTTTTTCATTTATGTCTCTGTTACTTTAAAGCTTCATGTTTCTTTAAACTTCGTGTTTTACAGGAATCAAGGGCACAGATGAACCGTGCCAAACTTGGCATTTGGTCATTCAAACAATTGAATGAAAGAAGAAAATTATGGCAAAAGTGGTTGTTTGTGAATGATTGGACATAATTTTGTTCTTTCATTCAATTGTTTGAATGCTCAAATGCCAAGTTTAGTAAGGTTTCATCTGTGCCCTGGATTCTTATCAGCCAAGCATCCCTGTTAATGAATCTGGATTCAGGTAGTTGTTGATTTGAAATTGCTTTTCACTGTGAGCAGGGTGCAAGTGGTTAATTAGTTAATTGTTTTCACTCAAGTTTTGCTGATTGTTCAAATGAGTTTTAATCACCTAAATCACGTTATGTTTTTAAATAGGGAGGTTAGTGGGATCTGTTTTGATAAGTCCCTTTATCTCTCGATGTGAAGCCCACAAACCAATTAGTGACGGTTGAAAGCCTCAAACATGGCGGGCGTGAAATGGAGGTACAGTGACGGTCGACAACCGCCTCCGTTGTCGATGAATTTGGCCGTCAGAAAGCATCTTACGGTATGTTGAATTTCTCGAATTTCCCTTATTTCGGTTTCCTCTATCCTTTTTGTGTTTGATTGGGAGTTTATAAATTAGGGTTCTTGGGGATTTTAAGGTTTTCTGACTCTTTTTTTTTTCTTCCAGTAATTGCGCTGTATTTCTCAGATCGAAGCTGTTACAAGTGGAGGCAAGCTAGAGCTGGTATAGATTACGAATATTAGTTTTGCATAGCACTGTAATTTTGATTGGTGAGATCATCCTAATTTAAATAAAAAACAGCCATCTTTGCAAACGAGTTAGCGACTCAGTCCGAACTCACCCTGGCTATTCTCTACCCGCACAACCACCCCAAGCTCACCAACCTCCTGCTATGATGCGCCGCCCGGCTTACAATGCGCCACCTCTATCAAATCCAAGCCCAACTCCTCACCAACCCAATCCCCTCCATCGACCCAAACATCATCGCCGTCAAGCTCATCTGCATCTCCGCCGCCCACGCCAACACCCGCCACGCTGCACTGGTATTCAACCACCACCTCAAAACGCCGAATATTTTCTGCTACCACTCCCTTCTCAAAGCATTCGCCCAAAACAATGACTGGCAAAACACGATATATTTTTTCAATCGGCAATTGGGTTCGCCGGATGCCCCGGACCCGGACGAGTACACCTTCACTTCGGTGCTCAACGCCTGCGCCGGGCTTGCGCGAGTGGCGGAGGGCGAGGAAGTTCACTGCTTTGTTGCAAAATACGGTGGCGAATCCAATCTGTTTGTTAGAAATTCACTTACCGATATGTATTTGAAGGTGGGTGATTTTGGGATTGCCTAGACGCTGTTTGATGAAATGTCTGTGAGAGATGTTGTTTCGTGGAAAACTTTGGTTTCTGGGTATTGTTCGAGTGGGCAGGTTGAGAAGGCTAGGTGGGTGTTTGATGGGATTTAAGAGAAGACTATGTTTTCTTGGTCGACTATGATCAGTGCGTATGCCAAGGCAGGTGAGTTAGAGGAGGCTCGGTGGCTTTTTGATGAGATGCCGGAGAGAAATGTGGTTTCTTGGAATGCAATGATTGCCGGGTATGCACAGAGTGAGAAGCATGCTGAGGCTTTTCAGATGTTTAGGCAAATGCAGCAATGTGGGGGTGACGCCAAATGATGTTACGCTGATCAGTGTGCTGTCTACTTGCGCTCACCTTGGTGCTCTTGACTTGGGGGAAGTGGATTGATCGGTTTATAAGACGGAATGGGATGGAATTAGGTCTGTTTTTGGGGAATGCATTGGCGGATATGTATGCGAAGTGCGGCTGCATAATTGAGGCTAAACGAGTTTTTATCAAGATGCATGAGAGAGATGTGATACCTTGGAGCGTTGCATCACTGGATTGGCCATGAATGGCCATGTTGATGAAGCTTTCGGGCGTTTCGACAAAATGATTGAGTATGGGGTGAAGCCAATGCATGTTGATGAACCTTCTCTCTTCCCCAGCGGTCTTCCCCAGCGGTCGAATTGAGTTGCGGGTCCGCTCACGCTCAAAACTCCTCCGACACGAGTCCTGGTCGTTGCGGTGCGGTCTGTTTCCCGGCTTCGCTTGCGCGATTTGCGTCCCCAATTCGTTTCAGGTCTCTTCTTCTTTCTTTCATCACAATTGTGCTTTATTTTTAATTTTCCAAAATGGGTTTCGCAGATTATGGGCGATTAAAATGGGAAATTAAGGTGGTTTCAAATAATAATAATAATAATGGAAATTAAGGAAAAATTGATTAGGCACTAGTTACTAATGGTAATCGGGGACGGATTTAAGGAATTCATTTTCCCTTTGAATCATCAATTATATTGCTTAAATATGAATAATTTGCTTAATTTAATGACTTATTATATTGCTTAACTATGAATCATTTGCTTGATTATGAAAGCTGAAATGTCTCTTCTTTTTTTTTCATGTAAATATGAATAATTTGCTTAACTTAATGACCTATTACATTGCTTGACTATGAATCATTTGCTTGATTATGAATTTTTCCGAAATGGGGTTTATCATTTTTTTTTTTTTGTCGAAGGGTTTATCCAAAAGATTGGAATCCTGATCTCAATGACCTTTTATGTTGCTTAATATCTGACTCATTTGCATAATTTAATTCCTCCTCCTCCTTAAACATTATCGGTTGTTCTAAAAAGACTTCTACTTTGACTCACTAGGTTTCCTACTTATCTAAAACACTTGTTGTCTTTCTTCCTTACACTCTTCTTGTTGGCAGAGACAGAACCAGAATCATGTCAGACAACCTCAACGATACCAAAATCCTGTCAGACAAGCTCAACAATGGCACCCGAAAACGAAAGAGGGATACCAAGCTCTATGGGAAGTGTCAATTCCATTACGAGATACACTACGACAAGAAGGACAATGTCTCCAAACTCACATGGGAGAATGGCACCTCCCAGTTTTCAAGAGCAGTGGAGTTTCCCTCTTCACAACGAGAGGAGGTCAGCCACTACTCCTAGAACGCTCTTCGAGTCACTCATCCCGCTTTCCTCAGAGCGTATAGTGCCCCGAAGAGAGACCAAACTGGCGGAAAGCTCTTCATATTTTACCAGTACTTTGAGCGGCATGAAATGCTTTTTAAGAGATTGGAAAGTTGTTTCATGCTGCTCAAAGTACTGGTAAAATATGAAGAGCTTTCCGCCAGTTTGGTCTCTCTTCGGGGCACTATACGCTCTGAGGAAAGCGGGATGAGTGACTCGAAGAGCGTTCTAGGAGTAGTGGCTGACCTCCTCTCGTTGTGAAGAGGGAAACTCCACTGCTCTTGAAAACTGGGAGGTGCCATTCTCCCATGTGAGTTTGGAGACATTGTCCTTCTTGTCGTAGTGTATCTCGTAATGGAATTGACACTTCCCATAGAGCTTGGTGTCCCTCTTTCGTTTTCGGGTGCCATCGTTGAGCTTGTCTGACAGGATTTTGGTATCGTTGAGGTTGTCTGACATGCTTCTGGTTCTGTCTCTGCCAACAAGAAGAGTGTAAGGAAGAAAGACAACAAGTGTTTTAGATAAGTAGGAAACCTAGTGAGTCAAAGTAGAAGTCTTTTTAGAACAACCGATAATGTTTAAGGAGGAATTAAATTATGCAAATGAGTAGATATTAAGCAACATAAAAGGTCATTGAGATCAGGATTCCAATCTTTTGGATAAACCCTTCGACAAAAAAAAAAAATTGATAAACCCCATTTCGGAAAAATTCATAATCAAGCAAATGATTCATAGTCAAGCAATGTAATAGGTCATTAAGTTAAGCAAATTATTCATATTTACACATTTGGGATGAAAAAAAGAAGAAGAGACATTTCAGCTTTCATAATCAAGCAAATGATTCATAGTTAAGCAATATAATAAGTCATTAAATTAAGCAAATTATTCATATTTAAGCAATATAATTGATGATTCAAAGGGAAAATGAATTCCTTAAATCCGTCCCCGATTACCATTAGTAACTAGTGCCTAATCAATTTTTCCTTAATTTCCATTATTATTTGAAACCACCTTAATTTCCCATTTTAATCGCCCATAATCTGCGAAACCCATTTTGGAAAATTAAAAATAAAGCACAATTGTGATGAAAGAAAGAAGAAGAGACCTGAAACGAATTGGGGACGCAAATCGCGCAAGCGAAGCCGGGAAACAGACCGCACCGCAACGACCAGGACTCGTGTCGGAGGAGTTATGAGCGTGAGCTACGACTCACTCAACGACAAGGACCCGCAACTCAATTCGACCGCTGGGAAGAATCAATTCGACCGCTGGGGACGAGATCACAGAAAATCAATTCGACCGCTGGGGAAGAGAGAAGGAGAGGTCACAGAAATCCAATTTGACCGTTGGGGAAGAGAGAAGGAGAGATCAGAGGAATATTCAATTCGAATGTTGGGGGAGAGAGAGACGTTGGGTTTAGTTGGTTCAAAACTGCTAGCCTTTATACAGTTAGGACTTGGAACGACTGTCGTTTTCAGTTAGTGAGTGAGTTGGTCGTTTTCAGTTACTGTAAAATGAAAACAGCGTCGTTTGGCTGCTTCTTTTTTTTTTTTTTTTTTCTGGGGGCCAATGTTTGAAGCAATTCAAATTTTACGTTTCCTTCTTAGTTATGTACTGTGTTGGTGCTGATGTCGTGTTTTGCATGTTTCCAACACCGTATGAACTTTGTAGGTGCTGCTGATATCGTGTTTTACATGTTTCCTTCTTAGATTCTGATTTTATTTCTGATTAATTCTAATAATTTACTCTTTATAGATCATGGCTATTGTTGATGGCGGTAGGATTATTAATCAAAGCAAGTTGGGAAAGGGTGTTTAATCCATTGCATTCCAAAAGAAAATTACTTTTAAATTGTTGTACGTAACTCTCTACAACTATTTCTCTTAACGAAAAACACTTTAAAGATCGAATTATCGAAAATTCTATCATTTGTCAACTGTCATTTCGGGTGCACTAATAGTCGAGTGCATTACCATTTAAGTTGAAAGAATACTGTTTTCTTTCTCCGAAACAGTTATTTTGATTATAAAAATGAGTTTTGAATGACTTTTTTTTCCGAGTGCAATAATAATCACACTTTAATGATTCCAAATCCATACATTTGATGAAATGTTAACACAAATTAAAGGAATGTTTACAAGTGAAAATGAAGTGAGATAACTAAAATCCATAAGAATCAGTATTGGATTGATCAAGCAGGACAAGGGTCTCAACAAAAGAATCAATGGACTTGAGTCCCACTCCCTCCCCAACTCCAGAATACTTAATTTGTTTGGTCTTGAAATCCACCACTTCCACATCATTATTTAGAGCTTTGAACACTTGTTCGCCGTTGCTTTTAAAACCAACATGGTAGCTTGAAGGGAATGGCTTCGGGAGCGTCACGCGGTATGATTCACTCCACGATTCCACCACACCATACTCTTGCATCACATATAACTCGTAATAACATCCTGAGTAATCCCCCCAAGTATTAATCATGGCGAGGGAATCCTCGTATACCGTAACATAAGGTAGGCACGCGCTTTCTCTCACAGTTTTCGGCAACTCAATCTTGCTAAATGATTCAGTGGCCATATCAAACGACACAATGAAAACATCATCAGGCCAAAGAAGCCAGTGCACTGCGCCATTGACGAAAACAGGCCTAGCATTCGCCGGCTGATATCTCCTACACACAAAATTGAAACCGGGAATAGAAAGGGAGGGAGGAGCTGGAGGTGGAGGACTAAGAGTCTTCCAGGAGCCCCGGGCTAAGGAGTAAACCTGGACGGCAAATGGGGTGTCCATGGCAGGACCACCAGAAGGATTACGGCTGAAAATCGTCAAAACTTTATAGTCATTCGTGCGTGAATCATAGCCAAAGGCGTAGGCAGGTGTAATCCGATAACGCTTGTCGTTCATAGATTTTTCAGGGATGGTAATGGTAGGATGCGGCAAAGTCACAAATTTTCTGACCGAAGGGTTCCAAATTATTATGGGGAATGAGGGGCAGAAGTAGTCTTCATCAGCAAGGCATACGAGGCCGTTGCAAGTCCCCACCAGAGAGTAACCGTAACTTGAAGGAGTAACTTTTGTGTCAATCTGTTGGTAAGTCGACGGAGTTATAATCTTGGAATTGGTATCATTGATGTTGAAGGAATCTGTTGGTAAGTCGACGGAGTTATAATCTTGGAATTGGTATCATTGATGTTGAAGGAAGAAGCAGAAGCAGGCTTATCCCAATACAACGTATAACGATTAACGGACCACCTTATTAGATAGAGACTACCAACAACGCCATCATCGTCGTGACCAATTTGATTTTGGTTGCGGTGGAGATGGTCGGCAATGAAGGAGGGGCTTTGGATGAGATTTCTCCATGACTTGCATACCACGCTACACTTGATTAAAGATTTGACGGACGGTAACCTCAACAGGATTTCGCGTACGATTTCTTCGGGGAACATGTCGCAGCAGTATTGAAATTCCCCTTCCAACTTGAAGCGGGTGGTTCTTACATCAGGTAGATATTGAAAGGCAGCGATCCCGTGCTTCTTCTGGGTTCTAGAGGACCGACGACGACGACGATGATGGCGATGACGGTGATGACCATGATGATGACGACGAGGAGGAGCACTTGGAGCCTCCTCAAACTTGCTCCTCTTCGAGGGAGGTGGTGATGGTGAGTTGTTGGTGGTGGTGCTTGCGAGAGAAGAGATGGCATTGGCAGTGGCATCCATGTTTGTTTGCTTGTTTCGGCTGGAATTGAGAGTTGTCGAATGGGAGGGATGGGATCCCTATTTATGTGCCTCCCATTTCCCAGTCGGAAAAGGTAACAAATTAGTAAGTTAGAGGAGTTGAGCGAGTGCTTTTATATATACTCCTACGTTGACAAGGAATCCTTGTTCGATAAGGAATTTGATTTTATAAGACCAAACGATGTATCTAAACACCAATATATCCTTCAAGAAAATCACCAAAAAAGCCAAATTTTATTATGTGTTGTAAAAGCTATATGGTGTATGCCCACATGCATTTGGAAAAAGTGAAAAGGATAGTGATATATTTGTTGTTATGTGATATTGTCAAAAGTAGCCATCATATCATCTTTGGATATTCTCACGGGAGTAACTCTATAAATAGAGCGAGCCGTGTGTTATCAAAACACACATTGCGAAAGAAAGAATCAGAGAAATAATATCAGTATATTTCTCTCCCTCTCTTTATCTGTCATCCTTTGTGTTATAGCTGCTAAAGTTATAGTGTGATATTTTGCACCCGCTTCGCTCATGTCCTTAGCAAAGGTTATTTCTCTAACTTTTGCCTATTTATAACAATATGATATTTTTAGGGATTTTAGCTTTTAGCACATTATTATAAATATATGGTTGTAATTTTTCATCGTCAATCAAATTGTTGAATTCGATTGTGCATGTCAAACATTGATGTACTCTAGAGTTTAGAATTTTCACTCTACTTAAATCATCTACTTTTTTATTGGAGATTTGAAGTTTCTATAGTTCTAATCATTTTCCGAATAAAAAAGCTCTTATGTTCAACTCTTTATCCTATCGTATAAAATATATATGATTTGAATCTTAATTTGATCATTTTTATGTAAAACTTATATGTTTGACCATTTATGCGCAACAAGGTAGGCGAGTCTTCTCACATGCAAAAGAGTTTTGTGGATTCATTTCAATGTAAGTGCAAAAGAAAAAGTTAAGATGTCACGCAAATCAGGCAACATGAACAAGATACAAAATGAGTCGAGTTGAGTCAAGTTCGCAAAATGATCATGTTGGGCCAAATCGCATCTCTAGTCTAAAGTAATGAAAAATAGCTCTACTTAGGGTTTGGGTTCGGTAGATCTAAGTTAGTCTTTGCTTTGTTTAAATTTCACAAATAAGAATTGTATTATCCATTTACGAGCATTTGGTTTTCGTAACGTTGTAAGAGATTTTGAATCCAAATCTCATAAACGGTAATAAGTTAGGCTTTGGGTATAGGCCTACGATGAAATTTTGATAAAATACGGGCTTTAGGCCCAAAGAGCACAGGCTGGTTAGTATTTTTTTTTTTTTTTTGGAAAAGGCTGGTTAGTTTTGTTTCGCTATCTTTTTCGGTTCCAAAAATATAACGGTCGTCTTCTCCGAAAGTTCGCGCGCATAGCAAACGAGTTAGCGACTCAGTCCGAACTCACCCTGGCTATTCTCTACCCGCACAACCACCCCAAGCTCACCAACCTCCTGCTAAGATGCGCCGCCCAGCTTACAATGCGCCACCTCTACCAAATCCAAGCTCAACTCGTCACCAACCCAATCCCCTCCATCGACCCAAACATCATCGCCGTCAAGCTCATCGGCGTCTCCGCCGCCCACGCCAACACCCGCCACGCTGCACTCGTATTCAACCACCACCTCAAAACGCCGAATATTTTCTGCTACAACTCCCTTCTCAAAGCATTCGCCCAAAACAATGACTGGCAAAACACGATATATTTTTTCAATCGGCAAATGGGTTCGCCGGATGCTCCGGACCCGGACGAGTACACCTTCACTTCGGTGCTCAAGGCCTGCGCCGGGATTGCACGAGTGGCGGAGGGCGGGAAAGTTCACTGCTTTGTTTCGAAATACGGGTGTGAATCCAATCTGTTTGTTAGAAATTCGCTTACTGATATGTATTTCAAGGTGGGTAATTTTGGGATTGCCCAGAAACTGTTTGATGATATGTCTGTGAAAGATGTTGTTTCCTGGAACACTTTGGTTTCTGGGTATTGTTCTAGTGGGCAGGTTGAGAAGGCTAGGTGGGTGTTTGATGGGATGGAAGAGAAGACTTTGTTTTCTTGGTCGACTATGATCAGTGCGTATGCGAAGGCGGGTAAGTTAGAGGAGGCTCGGTGGCTTTTTGATGAGATGCCGGAGAGAAATGTGGTTTCTTGGAATGCAATGATTGCCGGGTATGCACAGAATGAGAAGCATGCTGAGGCTATTCAGATGTTTAGGCAAATGCAGCAATGTGGGATGACGCCAAATGATGTTACGCTGATCAGTGTGCTTTCTGCTTGCGCTCACCTTGGTGCTCTTGACTTGGGGAAGTGGATTGATCGGTTTATAAGGTGGAATGGGATGGAATTAGGTCTGTTTTTGGGGAATGCATTGTCGGATATGTATGCGAAGTGCGGCTGTATAATTGAGGCTAAACGGGTTTTTAACAAGATGCATGAGAGAGATGTGATATCTTGGAGCATTATCATCACTGGATTGGCCATGAATGGCCATGCTGATGAAGCTTTCGGGAGTTTCGACAAAATGATTGAGTATGGGGTGAAGCCAAATGACATCACTTTTATGGGATTATTAACAGCATGTACACATGGTGGCTTGGTCGATAAGGGGCTTGAGTATTTTGATTTGATGGCCAAGGCATACGGGATCCTTCCCAAGGTTGAGCATTATGGATGTGTGGTGGATCTTCTCAGTCGTGCCGGCCGCCTTATTGAAGCAGAGGATATGATCAACACAATGCCGATGCGGCCTAATGTTATAGTCTGGGGAGCATTGCTTGGTGGTTGCCGGATTTATAAAGATAGTAAGAGAGGGGAACGTATAGTTCAGCGTATTCTTGAACTAGATTCCGATCATTCTGGAAGCTATGTTTATCTTGCTAATGTATATACGTCAATGGGCAGGCTAGACGATGCAGCAAGATGTAGGCTGCAAATGCGAGATAAAGGCGTATCGAAAACACCTGGATGCAGCTGGATAGAGGTGGACAACATAGTTCATGAGTTCTTCATGGGAGACCTGTCGCATCCTCAGATGGACAAGATATATTCGATGATTAGAGAACTAAGGATGAAAATGAAGCTCGCTGGGTACAAACCGAAGACGGACTTAGTCCTACATAATATCGATGAAGAAGAGAAAGAGGATGCACTATTGGTTCATAGCGAGAGGCTAGCGATTGCATTCGGACTGATTAGTACCAGTCCTGGAACCACAATTCGAATCGTGAAGAATTTGCGAGTTTGTAACGACTGCCACGATGCAACGAAACTAATCTCTAAAATTGTTGAGCGAGAGATTGTTGTGCGCGATCGCAGTCGGTTCCATCATTTCAAAGATGGCAAGTGTTCTTGCAACGACTACTGGTAGCAAGTGTTGAGCGGAGATCGTTAAGCAGTAAAAGGAAAGATCATGTTTACCTCCAACGAATGGGAAATGAAATCATTTGATTTTTAAGTTCACTGCGTTTACTAAAATATAGAGTTTGAGGGGTCACAGCAAATCGAAAATTTCTGATCGGATTCGGAAACATTTCATTTCCCATCCAATTTTTTTTTGGAATATTTTCAGATTTCGAAATTTCGGTTTTGGATTCGAACTGAACGGCTTCCTTAAGGCAGGCAGGCGACTTCAAGATTAGTAAATAACGCATCTGGGGATTTTCGACTTGCAAGTCTTTCCTTTGTAAAATGATAAATTTCAGAATAAATACATATGTAAAACACGACGTTTGACGCATAACAATACTGAAAGTTTGCTCAAATACCCTCGTATTAACGAACCCGAACATCTATGGCTCGGTGAATTCGACCCTATTCACTTGTTAATTTCTGTTGAAATTGCCTGGTGGAAATGCACAAGCTTACTCAAAAGTGGTCACTATCTTCAGTCAAAAAATGAAAAGGCAAAAATGTTTCCTGTTCCTGTGTCTTTCACCCAACTCATGCAGTCATGTTCCGAGAAACCAAACAACTTGGTGCAACTACCAGTTTCACACAGGGCATTTCCATTGATAACGACACCAATTACAAATGGTTACCAGTGAAAGGAGGAAAATAACTTTGCGGGATGATAATCGCAAAATTAAAACGCTATCATTCACGACAATCCATATCCAGAGATCCCAGAATGCAAAGACAAACGGTTTTCATACATAAAATCCATCACATCCCAAGCAGCAACAACGTTGTTTTCAAACCAAGTTCACCATAACTTCAAATAAACTACCTACTGCCAAACAAAAGATGAATGTCAATTGCGGTTGATGCAAGCCCCGTCTCCAAAAACCTAGAAATGAAAACAGCAAGAGCAGACGATTGGGGTGAGAATCAACTCACCGAAGCAACTAGAGACCCTGCTCGATAAGGTAATCGCCCAGCCTCTCCACAACTATGTTGCACTGCCCAGGAGTCAAAGGCTCATCATATATACCGATTAACAGGGCCTGGCTGGTCTTCTTAATGGTAATTCCACCCGAACCCTGACATATATTAGACACATCACGTCAACAGAAATATCGCAGAGAAAAACAAATCAAACATCTGCACCTATAAAGTGGCATTATGTGGTTTCCAGATCCCCCATCTTCGACGCAAAATTCTATAGTCAGTAGCAAC
The DNA here is from genome assembly GCA_036320875.1 of Cotoneaster glaucophyllus. Lineage (NCBI taxonomy): Eukaryota > Viridiplantae > Streptophyta > Magnoliopsida > Rosales > Rosaceae > Cotoneaster > Cotoneaster glaucophyllus. The sequence continues at coordinate 5,481,321 of CM070073.1, read as the reverse complement.
ACTCAACCGCAATCAATCAAAACGACATTCATGGGACAAATGAGTTCTGTATAATAGTATCTATGGCATCACATAAAAGCAGGATTCTAAAACCTCCCCACCTTCTTTCCTCGAATGACAGCGCCGGGTTCACCTTGGATCACCATATACTTGGTCCCACCAAGGAATAATCCGGTTGGGGCAAGCGTTCCGGGTTGGTCGAAATCTTTCAGAATTGCAGCAATCTCCTCAGGCTTAAACTATAACAACAATCAACAACTAATTCAGAAAACTAACCAAAAAAAAAAAAAAAAAATCGACCAATTTGTTCTGAGCATTTCGATTCACACTCTAATCCAAACAGTAATATTGTAAAAGTAAATCGATCGAGCATCTGAACTGATTCAAATTACGGACCGATTACTCCAAATTAATCGCATCAAAAACCACATAAACACTTCAATTAAGTTCATCAATTCTTTCGAAATCGAACCAGTCAGTGCTAAAGCTACCTTTCGAAATCGATCAGATCCAGTGAACGAAGTAAATCTAGAACATAAACAGCGAAACAAACACGAAGGAAAGAAAGAGGGACGAACCGCAGGGAAAGTAGCGCTCTGAGCCCAAACGCTGCCGTCTTGGCCGAGGATAGCGGCGGCGGTGAGGCTGTTGCCGTCGATATCGCACATCAAGTGGTCGTCGACGTACTGCTGCCACGACATCGTTCCGTGCTTCTGATTGATCTTCTTCTGTGTTGGCGTTGAATGCTTTTGCGGTGGAAAGGAGGGAACTTTCTGTAATCCAACGGGAATGGAAGATAAATATCTCGGCTGCCTCCCTCACCATCTGGAGCAAATTTGTCAAAAAAGGTTACACGTGGCGCGATGTGAGTTGTCTGTTAGTGTACTATATTGATTTCTTGCCGAATCAAGTGTGAACCGGGTCCATGCCTTTTCTCTTGGGTTTACGTCCATCTTGTATTTGTCGGTCTAATTATATTGGTGGCCCAAATTAATTAATTTTGGAGTATAATGTTTGGGCCCAAACAACCGGTAACATAAAGAAGGCCACCAACGTTGTTGGGTTTTTTTTTTTTTCCTTCTTTGTTTAAATTTTATTTTTTTTCTAATATACGTAAATTACAGTGTCCCAATACCACATGAGTAATGCTTCCTAAGGTTGGAGAGATCGTATGCTGAGATAGGAATTCCTATGTAGATTTTTGTGGGTAAAAACTAGGAATTCTTTTTTTTTTTTCTTTCTTTTCTTCTATAAGAAATTAGATGGTTAACTTATTTTGACCGCGATAAAAGAAAATGAACTTATTTTCAATTAAGATCTCATGTCATTACACTTTTTTTTTTTAAATTTTGAATTTGAATTCCTCTTCTTAAAAAGTACTGATTGAAAAAAACTAAGAACAAAAAAAAATTAACCTATTAAGAAAAGATTGTATCTTATTTCTGTATTAAGTAATATCGTAATTGAGTGTTATAAAATTCAGTTACTTGATTTTTTTTCTTGACAAACAATATAATAATATACATTAAATTCATCTAAACTACGAAAAGAAAAATTCAAACACAAAACATCATGTGCATAAACGAATACTCTTAATCAATTGAGCCATAAACTACTTGCTCAAACTCTAGTATTAACTTTAATAAAATATGATATGATAATTATACATTATTCCCTGGCCACTAAATTTTTACCGTGTCTAATTTATACACCATTTAAAAACCACCTGGTTCAAAAACCGTGTCTAATTATTCCCCGCCACCCGTTTTCGTATGGAAAACCTGGTATCGGATCCTCACATAAACCGCCGGCCCAAAAAAAAAATAAACGCCACTAAAATCCCGCCCCTGTTTCTGCTTACCAGAAACTGCACCGCTCGTGTGGACCGCGACGCCGTCGCTTTCCCATCACGAGTCGTCGACATATTTCCGATATTTGACTACCCGCTCCGTCCCTCGCGGGCCCAATCATTGCGGAATATAAACACCCCTTCACACTCTCCAATTTACCATATCAACCCCTCCCTCCTTCCTCTGTTCGTACACTGGGATATTTTTTCTGCTTCCTTCGGATTACATACATTTTCCGTCGGAGAATAAAAAGATAAAAAATTTACAAATGGGCGATTCGAATCCCGCCGGAAACGTGCAGGTGAAGGTGGTCAAGGGCGACTTCGGCTACGTGCTCGAAGACGTCCCCCATCTCTCCGATTACTTGTCCGATCTTCCTGTAAAGCTTCCTCGCTCGCCCTTTTTTTCTAAATTCAATTTTTTTATCTGCATTTTCGTTTTTTAATTTTTTTTTTTTTAATTTAATTTATTTTTTGGGGTGTTTGGTTGCGGGTGCAGACTTATCCCAATCCGTTGCGATTCAATCCTGCTTATTCAGTTGTAAAGTACGTAAATTTAATCCATACCCATGATTTCTCCTTCTGTTTGGTATTTGATTCAATGCAAAAGACTGAATCTTTTATGATCTTACTTTTTTTAGGCAGTATTTTGTTAACGTGGATGACACCGTTGCTCAAAAGGTAATTTCCCTTTTTTTTAATTTAATAAATTATTCATATTTCTCATATTTATTTTTTGTAATTTTATATAGAGTGTAGGGTAGATCAGATTGTGTTAAAATTTTATATTATTTATTAATCATGCAATTTTAATTAATTTTTTTGTAATTTTATATATTTATTTAATAGTTTTTTGCGCTCGGTTGTTATTTGTGTATGTGAGCTTGAAATGCTATGGTTTTCCTCTGGTTTACAGATTGTTGTTCACACGGATAGTCCGAGAGGGACACACTTCCGGCGAGCAGGACCACGACAGAAGGTATCACATTCTTTGCTGTCTGAATTGCTGCTGAAGTAACAATATTAAGAAATGTGCATTGTATTTGAGTGACATGGATTGTGTTTTGGTTTGGTTCAGGTTTATTTCAACCCGGCTGAAGTTCATGCTTGTATTGTAACATGTGGTGGTTTGTGCCCGGGGCTCAACACGGTGATCAGGGAAATTGTGTGTGGACTTTATCACATGTATGGTGTCTCAAAAGTACTTGGGATAGACGTGAGTGTTTACATTGATATAGTCTCGAGGTTCAATATGTTTTTTGACATTGAGAAGGGAAATAGCCTGAAACTGCTTCTGTAAAACAGATAGGAGTTTAATGTCTCACTAACAAATTCTACATTGACATATATCAGGGAGGATACAAGGGTTTCTATGCCCGAAACACCATTACCTTCACTCCCAAGGTTGTCAATGACATCCACAAGCGTGGTGGTACCATTATTGGTACGTCGCGAGGAGGACATGATACTGCAAAGATAGTTGACAGCATTCAGGATCGTGGAATTAATCATGTAAGGATTTGTTCATTTTAACTATCATTCTGCATCGAATTAACTTTATATAGTAAATTCAAACATAATATCACACAGCCAAGGTACAGAGACGAATTCTCATGGCATGCGTTTTGTGATACAGGTTTACATAATTGGAGGTGATGGAACTCAAAAAGGAGCAGCTGTCATATATGAGGTAAAACTACTCTCCCCGAAACGATGAAAGTTTGATGTATTCGCAGAAAGGTGCCGCCTTGAATTTTATAACTGAGGCCAATGTTAAATGATCGTGGCTTCTCTTACAAAAGAATAACTCCATGCGTAACTGTATCTGACTTGTCTTGATGATCTGTATGTTACAATCTCTTTTGTTTCTTTGCTATCGAAGTTTAAGTTATATAGAAATAGAATTTACTCGTCATTGTTCTCATGTCACAACTATTTCTTTAGCAGTTTAGTTCTCATTGTGCAGGAAATTAGGCGGCGTGGCCTCAAAGTTTCTGTTGCAGGAATTCCAAAAACCATAGACAATGACATTCCGGTACTTATTATACAGAACATATGATTCTAAATTTGGTTTCTGCTTTCGTTGTTTCAGGCAGTAATTTTATTTTCTTCATTCAGGTTATAGACAGATCTTTTGGCTTTGATACTGCGGTTGAGGAGGCTCAACGTGCCATTAATGCAGCTCATGTTGAAGCTGAAAGTATTGAGAACGGTATTGGTGTTGTGAAGCTAATGGGACGCTACAGTGGTAAATATTCTCATTCTGTGCCTGTAGATGTTTCAATATCAGAGACTCATGCAACTGCAGATCCTAATGGATGAAATTTAATTGGGAAGAAATTACAGAATTTTGTTCATACTAGTTATGTTTTGGTACCAGCCTTATACAGCTTTTCACTTAAACTGGACTTCCTGATGCAGGTTTCATAGCTATGTATGCTACACTTGGCAGTCGAGATGTCGACTGTTGTTTGATTCCAGAGTCACCCTTCTATCTTGAAGGAAAAGGTGGACTTTTTGAGTACATTGAAAAACGACTCAAAGAAAATGGACATATGGTTATTGTGATAGCTGAGGGTGCAGGACAAGATCTTCTGTCAGAGAGCTTGCAATCTATGAACCAGCAGGATGCTTCAGGAAACAAGCTACTTAAAGATGTTGGGTTATGGATTTCTGAGAGGATAAAGGTATCCATCCCTTGCAATCTTTTCTCGGTTTTATTTTCTTTCCCTGTTTTCTTTTCTGCACATCATATCAACTCTCTCTTGACCATCTGAGAATCTACTGTCATAAAAGTTCCTCGTCACTCTCCATTTGCAAGTAAAATCTCATCCCCGACTGGCAACTGAGGAGTTCAGGGCTGATGCAGATATCTTACTGATGAATCTATTTAAATATCCTTTGTTTGGTTAACCGTTGTTTGCTTACGTTTCAGAATCACTTTGGAAGGCAGCAAAAGCTCGCCATTAATCTTAAGTATATAGGTCAGCGGTGCTAGATTTGCCTCCTTTAGTTGTTTCTGTTTCCCCATTCAAAAATTCAGCAAAAGTAAGTTTGAAATAGCATCTAACCAGTCAAATTGTTTTTCCAGATCCTACATACATGATCCGGGCTATTCCAAGCAATGCAGCCGATAACGTTTACTGCACACTCCTTGCTCAAAGCGCGGTTCATGGAGCAATGGCAGGGTACACAGGCTTTATATGTGGGCCTGTCAATGGAAGGCATTCTTATATTCCTTTCAATGTAGGTTTCTCATCTCTTACATTGTCATCATTTCTTATTTTCGCCTTCAACTGCATCTTCTTAAATTTCATGTTCTTTACTCAGTAGAAATGTTGATCCGACAGTTTGAAATTAAGACCCATCAGTGATTGATCTGTTTGATTTTCAACGTGCAGCATATTACAGAGAAGCAGAACAAGGTTGTGATTACTGACAGGATGTGGGCGCGACTCCTTTCTTCAACCAACCAGCCGAGCTTCTTGAACCCCAAAGATGTCACCGAAATCCAAGAAGATGAAGATCCTCCAACTCAGATGTTGGATGGGGAAAACTGTAACGATAGCAAGTTCGCAACAAAAGACATCCCCAGCATGTCATGAAAACACACGTGGCTCTTCCCTTTACCATCCCCAGATTTCGGATGATGAAAGCTCGAATTTTGACTTCTAATATATATTTTAAACAAGTACGAAAAAGATGTATCGGTTGGTTTCTGTTTCCACGATTTGCGTATATCAGAACTTCGTTTTGCTGCATCAGTATTGTACTCGAATTTTCTCTACTTCCATTTCCAAAAATCTATCGGTTGGTCACTGTCTGTCTCTACTACATGGGCATAGACATATCGAAGCAGTGACTTCCTTTACATGCAAGTTTTAGTGAACAGTTACAATGCCAACATACAAACCTCTGTGTTCACCCTCCGTTCGGTTTCTGAATGCTATGCAAGCATTGCCGAAACTGAGCAAGCGAAAATGGAAGCAAAAATGTCAACAAAGAGCTTCGTCTACACGGTGGCCTTTAACTTATTTATCAGCTAAATTAACTCAAAAGGAACTATTGTTGTGCAAAGCAAAGAATTTTTATTAACAAACAAATTTATATCGATAGATTCATACAAGGAAGTATTACATCACATAGTTGGCCGACTAGAAAACAATGTTTAGATGCTCATGGAACATAAAAATCTACCGCCATTATCTCCTCAGTTGGGAATTCCAAGATATCTGGCTTGGAAAATTATATCCTATATACGCCAGAGGGCTCGGCGTTTTGAACAATCCATGGATGTTCAAGGAGCTTGTGTAACGGCAAGCGTTGAGCAGAATCCTTGACAAGCATCTGCATTTCAAAGCAAAACAATTCAGGCATTACTAATAACCCTTTTATTTTGAAGCAACAAAGAATACCAAGTACTCGAATTGAAGTGCAAAGAATGAGGGCAAAAACCTGACTAATGAGGTCCTTTGCCTGTGCAGAGACAATTGGTTTAGGAGGAAACTTCAGGTCCACTTGTACAATCCTGTGAAGACAAATAGCAGAGCCATATTAACAATGTGACATATCCAAAAATTGCATCTTCAGATTCGTGTTTGCTACTTTGCGTAAGATGTATCTATGCAGAATTCCTCACCACACGTACAAGTTAAATGGGAATAGGATATTCAGTGATGACAAACGTTATTTCGTGAACTTAAATCATTACACCTTACCTTCTATATGTGTCCGAATGCTCCTTGGCCTCGAAAGGTGGGACTCCGTATAGGAACTCATAGCAGAGGACGCCAAGGCTCCAGATATCCACACTAGCATCATGCTCTACACTCTCCACTGTATCACGACAAGTTTCACAACCCCAGAAGTGTTAGTAAGGTATAATGGTGAAAGATGATCAGTTTGGACCTATACTGTTTCAAAAGCACGAAATCAAACATATGGTAACATAGCAAGTGAAATCAATAAAGACAAGTCCTCTAAGAATTTGCATAAGAACATAAATTCTCTTTTATTAGCATACCCATTTCTGGAGGGAGGTAATCAAGGGTGCCACACATGGTCCGCCTGCGGTTGAATGTGTGTACTGACCACCCAAAATCTGCTATCTTGAGTTCACCCTATCAAAGGAGATCCACATTGATTGAGAAACACCAAATATGCAATACTAAAAAAATGAAAGGAAGCATATAATAGCATGAATGGGAGTCACCACCTGAGCACCAATTAGGAGGTTTTCTGGTTTGATATCTCTATGAATTACGTGCTTTCCATGGCAGTATATAAGGGCCCTGGCTAATGACACAACATACTGCCAATGCAACAAATGGACACACGTCATATCATAGTCCAGATTTTCAAAAATAAATAACCTAGCACTGTAAAGTATTTGTGTTCTGAGAAACACTGCATAAAAACAACTTACAGTGGCAGCACGCCTTTCACTGAAGTATTTACACTTCTGTAGTTCCTTGTATAGTTCACCTTTGGCAGCATATTCTAATATCAAATAAACTCGTTTCTGCAAAAAATACATTTCCAGAGAAAGGTAAATGACCGTTCCTTCCATTGAGTATACAAGTTTAAGGTAAGGTGTTAAGATATGAGTAGGACCTTAAGAGAAAAATACCTGATCGTAAAAGTAGCCATAGAGGCGTAGGATATTGGGATGGCGGAGATGACTTTGTATTTCAACTTCGCGACGAAGCTGATGTTCAACCTGAGACTGTTGCAGCTGGCTCTTGAAGAGGACTTTAAGTGCCACAATGTGATTGCTCTGTTCAAGGGATACACATAGATCAAATTACTTCACAGCTGAAAGGAAGCAAGCAAAGAAGAATACGTATAAATAAACCAAAATCTCTCTAAGGTAGTTCCTTTCGTGTCACATAAACATAACTTCCCAAATTAGACTTACCTATTCATGCCAATCTTCATAACAAACAAAGAAACGACATATCAAGAACAAAGCAACCTAAAGCGTACACACCGAAGTTCCCATGATATGAGCACAATTACCAGAAGATTAAATTATATAGCAGTCAGAAAAGCGCAACATTTGCAAAATGCATACCCATAATAAAGAAGAAAAGAGCATACCCTTTTCTCTCTTGCCAAATAGACGTGACCAAACTTTCCTCGTCCGAGAGGCTTTCCGATGTCGAAGTCATTGAGCGTCCATCTTCTTGTCTCCGTCGCTGAAACCTCTGAAGAAGCCTGTTGAAACCGAACCCATTTTATAAAATCATCTTAAAAACAAACAAAACAAATTAATTAAATAAAAGTTCAAAAAATTAGCAGAGGCTAACATTGAATTCTTGAACTCTAGAAAAATGAAGCTAATTGACCGACCCCAGATTCCTAAATCTTCCAATCAGAAAACCCTAGAGTCAGAGGCTCAAATTCGAATTTCAAAAGTGCGATCTAAACCTAAAGAAACCACAATCTTCTTAAAAAAAATTCATGCAAATATCATTCTCAGAGGAAAACCAAAGAATCGAAATGAAATGAAAACCCTAGAATTCGAATTGGGGAACTCAATAATCCCTAACTGCTACAAAAATTGAAACTTGCTTTTCCTTGATTCTCACCTTCTCTTGGGGTGCCTGGTTCTCCGCAGCAATCGTCATGAGAGGGAGAAGAGAGAGAGGAAGAGAGATAGAGAGGGAGAGAGAAAGAATGAAGGAAAAGGGAATGCTAAAGAAGGGATTGAGTAGCACTTGGCAACGGTCGAATTCCAAGCTGTCGCCACGTGGTCTCCCGCTCTGGACTTGTGCCTAAGTTTTTCAAAATTCAGGGCGTAATTACCTGTTGCCGTGTCGATTTATAGTATTGTGAATCTCAGCGGACCTACGAAAATCGACGGTGCAGAAAAATTAATGCTTTCTAGTAAAAGCAGGAGATCTGTACCCGGTTTCCTTTTATACGGATGGGAACACAAATGGTACACCACGTGTTTTTATGTAAGTGATAGAAAATTTTAATTTTTAAGTTACTAATTTTTTAACACACATATCCAACCATTTACATAGAGACACGTAGTGTACCACCTCATGTGACGGGAACACTGAAAAATCTCTCATGCAGGTGAGGAGCGTCTTTGGTATGAGATTGTTAGTGTCACTGACCGTGAAGGTTGGAACGTCACAACCACCCCAGGTGGCAGTTTCGGACAGATCAGAACATTCGAGATTTGGAAGGTCGGAACTTGAATAAAAAACCGGAAGAAATTTAAAAATCAACCGTTCAATGCGTAGCAAAACTTTAGTATTAAATACAGGTAAGTATTGTAATCAATCTTTTAATATTTTTTCGGTCGGGATCCAATCAGTCAGCAGCAGCAGCTCTCAACAACGATTGCCGTTAACCGTCTTCCCAACCGGAATATCCCTCGCTTGAATAATAACAGCTCTGATCAAATTATTTTTGGGGTTAAATTTCTAATCAAATTACACTTGAAAAGTCAGGGCTGAAGAACAAGTAGAGAAAGAGGGCGTATAATTATTATTTACAACAACAACAAAAAAAAACTGACTTGCCAAAAGTGGTTACATAAACAACTCTCCCTTCTCTCTCTTGTATTTCCTTTTTACTTTCACCAGTGTCTCTTCATATTTCAACATATTTTCTTTCTTTCTTTTCTTTTTTCTAACCTATGTCAAATTGTCACTCCCTCACCTACAAAACAAATATGTCTTACAAAAAAAGAGCCAAAAGAGCATGTTAAATGTCGAAAATAAATTATCTCCTCCTTAAACACGGCCATCACGACTGCCAGAAGAGCTCAAAATCATTGCTGTACAACGAACGGTCTTGAATCTCCAGATTCGCAACATGCCAATTGATTAGCTGGGACTGAAAAACTTTACAAAGCAGCAGACCGGCAGGAAAAATCCACCATTCACTATCGTCCCTGCACCCACCCCCAACCCGACAAACAAACACAAACTGTTAGTTGAGTCTTGTGTCGGATATAACTTACAATCTCTCAACTAATCAAGTTTTTGGCACAGAGAGATCCCCTCACATGCTAATACTCCAGGGTTGAAAGGGATGTTTTCTACTTGATGATTGAGTGTTATAATGAACGTAACCACAAACAAAAGCAACCACCTGCCAAAAGAACACACGACCAGGTCCAACATACAATACAAATTAGTGGACCCAGATTCGAGTAACCAGACAAGAAGCTTTTGAATCCAAAGATGTTACTAGGAGAACAAAGACTTGAAGCAGAGGGTTAAAAATAGGAACTTACAACATTAATCAAGGATGTAAGGTTCCACAAAGCATGTAGACGTGCAACGCCAGCAGAACGTCTGGGTCCATGACTGAATAGAGCATTGATACCAGCAGGAAACGGGAGAAGAATGCCAAGGGGTAAAATAAATAGAACCACAAAGACGTCCACCAATGAAAATGAATACAGCTGGAGTAATGTAAGCAAAACTAAGCTAAAATCTCCTAAAAGAAGCATTGAGATGACTAAACCAACGAGATCCTGCAGTTCGTAAAAGTATATGTTTAGAATGAGAAATTTGAAATCTCCAAGACAAATTAATATAAGCACGAGAGATACCTGGTGTCCAACAGGTTTGGTATTGTGAAGTATAAAAGAGAGAAGATAAAACATATCTCTCTTTTCCTCAAGCTTTTGTATGTTGTTAGCATCTATAATCCCTCCATATGCTCTTTTTGGCCTCATAAAATTTTCACTTCTGTGAGACTGGTTTAGGAACGATTGTCTCAAATGATCAGATGAATCTTCTTTGTAATTTGCACTGAAAGTCAAAGGAAAGACAGACTCAACTCGCCTCCAACAGTATTGAATACATAAGTACTCGAACCAGAGCTTTATACTCCTTAAATCTCTTCAACTATTATCACAAAGGCATGCGGACTTCTCTATTCGATGTTATGCCTATACCATTATTTTTGTATTTCCCATACCAAAACATCACTGTGTTTGCATGTTCATGCATGTCTTGTGCATGCTATCTTTGTTCCAAGTTTCCTCTTATCTTTTAATTTGCGGTATGCTTCTTTACATCCCTATCCAGAGATTCCCAACCCCTACTTAAAGGTATCAAACCGTAATTACAATATTGTTAGACGTGTGTGTGTATTTACTCCTAATCATGCACAGAATTTTCACTACACCACAATCAGTTCATACAATTATCTAATACAAGAACGAAGTAGGAAGGGGTCTAAATGAAAAGGAATAAAGTATATACTTTTCTAAACATTAGAAGCCATTACCGTGATTCTTCAGTTCGTATTGCTCCATCAATGCTTCCAACAGAAGCAGGTTCACTGTCTTCTTCAAGAGCATCCACCACGAGCCCATAATGATAATAACCACAAGATGTAGCCTGAAACCAGGCAAGATCAACACGTACACCATAAATCTTCAAGGCAGGATTGGCATAATTTTCTAGCCACCTAAGGATAGGCTGAAGCGTAACTCTTAGCCGCCCACGGCAAACTAAGCGCAACTGTGCATTCAAACCAGCAACCATACGGTACCATGTGGTCGGCGGGACTGCCTGCACACAAAAAGCAGTAAGATTAATAATGTACTTTAGAAGCTAGAGCATAAAAATATCAGTTTAGCCAGCTGAGCTTTGGATTCGTCAGCATCAATCAACAAACCTGACTCATGAGGCTTGTAACAATGTTATCACTGTGAGGTGAGAAAGGGGCCATATAACTTCCATCACCTCCAAAAGGTAATGAAATAGGAAACCTTTGATGTAAACGAGGGGGAAGATCAATTCTCTTTTCATCACCACCAAGGAAGAAGTCCATATATGCCAGCATTAAATCAGAAGTTGCAGCTACCTGACAATATTTACATCAAAGGTCACAGGATGTAAAACCAAGTCCACATAATGCATGTAAATTAGTTTGAAGCACCCTTCTATCATATGAAGGGAATTAATCACAGACAATGTATACATTTAATTCATGACCCTCAACACTGAACCCATAATGAAATTCAAACCTTAATCCCTTCATATAAAGCACGCGAACGGCAAGACCTTAAGCAGGAATGATCATACTCTGATCGAACAAATTCACGCAGACGTTGCAGTTTCAATCTTCGGCGCCACTGCTGCCATGACCATGCAAGGGGGTATGCAAGAACAGAGAGAATGCTGTACATTGCTCCCTCCCACCACGGATAAGTGGCTATGGAATTAATCTCATCGACAAATGTATTGAATGGCCCCTCATATCTGCCAGAGGGAATGCTATATTTCAAACTATAATCTTTCCGATTTGTTATAATGCAGACTAAGATCAATAATTTATATTAAGAAAATGGCCATAACTTTAAGGTTCCTTGAAATTCCAAGTGCATACCAAAATGACAGTATATAAATGATATATAAAACTTAAACTCACACAATCTCTTTTATTTGTTCTGGAGGAGTGTGAGTCAAATGCCAAGGATCCCCAAAAGTATTAGGACCCATAAAATACATCCGGTGCACATGGCTCTGCGACTCCTCAGCCCTGTTTGTTTCTAAAACCTACAATATGAATACCACCTTATTAATCTCAAAAGTGAGGGAAGAGAGAGAACGAGAGAGGGACAGAAAGAGAGAGGTTCTATTATACAAGATCAAACCTCATTCAATGACTCCAGGAAAGGGAAAGAGTGGTCTATTTGAGAGCCATGTTGAGTGGGAGCAGGGCCTGGTAATTCATCAACACCAACCAATTTCATACGTGCAACACTGAGCACCAAAGCCAACAGGATGAGGAGCCCAATCAGAAGAAGACCAAACAGCCAAGGCCCACCAAATGTGTAAATCAATTCTTCAAGAGCTGTATAACAGTGTGGCATGTGATATCTGTCTGAAATGCATTTGTAAGGACAATGAGCCTCTGCAACACCACCTGATAAGAGAACAAAGAATGGCTTCATGATTAGATACCAGAAGTTGCAAACATTGTGGACGTGATTTCCGCAAGTAATGACTAATAGAGTACGGGAGACAAAATTCAATAGATTACAAATCAAAGGACACAATGCCATTAGAAACTCAAATGCAGTAGGCATTCTGGCTCCTAGTAAAGTGATAAATCACTAATGTTATAGAAGTACCTCGGACAGATATATAAATTGCACGAGGGGGAAGCTCAGTAGCAGGACAATGATGACAAAGTGCTCTATCTGACCCAATAGCATTCTTATAAGTGCCAACTGGACATGCCTAAAAAAAGTAAGAAATAAGAGTAGTGATCATTAACATTCAAAGTGCAATAATATCACTGCCTACCGTACGACTCATTTCTTACTTATAGACTTACAATGAGTGCATGTGTGTGTGTGCGTGTGTGAGAGAGAGAGAGAGAGAGAGAGAGAGAGAGAGAGAGAGAGAGAGAGTACCTCACAAAAGGTCCCATAAAGACCTTTTGGGCAAGCGTTACCCGTCACTGTTCCATTTTCTCCAGCACCACCCTGGTCTCCACCCACCCCTCCCCTGCAGTATAGTTAAAAACCAATAAATTATTTGTTCCTTTCCCTTCCTTTTTTTCTTCCTCAGACAGTTGATCACAAAATAATACCCTTCCAAAATGGTTTTAAAGTGGCGTCCTAATCATAATAGTCCGTAAGTAAATAAGAGCAAACTAGACAATACAAACCCTGCAAGGATGCTTCCGTCCACAATTGCAATGGGCTGATACACATCTCCAGTGGGAATATCTGACCAATGAAAATGAATCCTTCCACCACCACCTCCACCACCACCAATTGAACTACCATATCCCCCAACACTTGAAAGAACGGCAGTCTCACCAAGGTATAGTATTCGCAAGAACAAAAGTATAGTTCCACCAGACCCACCCCCAGGGCCTCCAGTTGTATTATCAGCAAGGGCAAACTTTTCCTTCACAGCAGTCCCTTCAAAACTTTCACCATCAGTAGTCATCGAGCCTTCAACAGACAAACTTGACAAGGGATGTTCTAAAGAACCCATTACTGTTTGGAAAATACAATGTATTACAATTGGAAATGGTAACTTTAACTCAATTGAAATGTAAAAATATACAAGTCAAACATAAGCTTACCGATAATACCACCGCCAGCAGTTAAGCCAGCTGAAAAGTCACATCCACTTCCACTACCAAGTTCACAAGGCAACTTCGCATTCCCATATGAGATTCCACCCTCAACACAACTGCCATTATAACATGCAGACCCACCTTTACCTCCATGCCCACCACCACTGCCAATTCCATTGCTTAATATGTTGCCACCACCAATACCACCAGCACAACCTGCATGTATATGTAATTCAAGAAGGATTATCATTTCCAAGCATTAAAACTTTGCATCATGTATTCTGGGGTTGGAAATTGGATAGGACGGTGGGATCCCAAAATCTTACCCATTCCTGATGCACTTATTTCTCCAGAAGAATGGATAGCAATGGTCCTTGCCCGGTGAAAATGAACAACAGATCCTTCTATGAGGCCTTCAATAATGATATCTTCAACTCGGCATACCTGACAAAGAAAAGTAACAAGACTGTAAAGCTTGAATACACAAGTTAACTACTGAGCCCCATTACTGCATCACTCAAATGATATGCACCTTAAGAGTAAAGGACAGGGATGAGTTCACATTGCAATCTTCAGGAGGATGAAGTAGCTCATAGGGACAATCTTCGTTTTCACAATAAAGCTTTGGTGTCCTATGAAAAATGAAAATTGAAAAATCTAGTGACTAAAGGACCATACAAATTTCCAAATTTATTTGAGGGGGTTGGGGAAGAAAATTCAACAACAATAACCCAAGTCAAACTTACACAGAATCAGATGTGGCATTCTCTAAAGGACCACGCAAAACAGATCCAGGCCCAACCTTCATCAAGAAAAAGAAGTAATAAATAATTATGTAATGGGGGAAAATGGAATTTGCTAGCATGCTACAGCACATAAATGATCCAAGATGATGGCTTATCAAATCCCTTGATATATTTCTATTCAAAATGTCATGATTAGATTAAACAACCGACTGATAAACAAGAACATAGTCCATTTACATAAGGAAAAAGTATGAGAGGAACAAGCAGACCAGAACTGCTAATCAATTTTAGAACAAAAGAATAAACAGTTAAACGACATACATGTAAACAGAAGATTAGACATTGAGGCTATGACATCAAGGAAAACCACTCACATGAATACTGTAGAATAGCGATAGAACCAGACGTTGTGCTTGAATCCCATCTCCAGGTCCTGACAAGTTCAATAAACCTTGTCCATGAACTCCCAGATTTGCATTAGAGTGTATCACAGATGATCCCTATATAAAGAAAGATTACTTGCCATGAACGAAGACATACTCCACAAAATGCAAAGAGATAGTAAGCAACTTACCCTGAGCACAACTAAGTTGCTAGCCTCGAGTAAGGATGTCTCAACAGCTTCTTCCCCCCCACCATCTATGAGTATCTTGGAATTCCACATCAAGAACATTTTTACAGTCATGCGTAACGCCCCATACACCTGAAATTAGAAAAGGAGGGGATAAAAAGGCGTCAAGTTCAAAAATCAGGATACCATAGCATCATATCAAGTTCAAAATAAAAGATAAATAAAAATATGGCTTCGTACAAGGTGAAATTAAATTATCTGAAGGAATTGAAAAAAAATTGTCAACAAGATTGCATCTAATATAACAAGGAACTGCAAACAATGAAATCCACAAATTTGCAAGTTACCTTGATTACAGAGTCGCTCATCAACAATTCTTCAGCCAATAACTCAAATTCTGATGAAGCATAATGTACAAGTCCAAAGCTTAACATACCGTCACTCAAAAGGCTTATCTGTCCTTGCACCTGTACAGTGCATAAACAATGGATGACTGAATCTTTTCCTCAAATTTAAATTTTTTATGGTATCGGCACCTGTATTCTCTTGAACTTTTAAACCAGATCAAAATCTATATGAAAGTAAGGAAAGGGATATTAAATAGAAAACACCTTTTATCCAACAAGAAAGTGTTTTTACAAAAACCATACACAAAGCTGGGAATTGTAATGAGGAGGAAGAAAAATTATAGGTTACACATTTTAAGTTACAAACCTGGACACGACTCCAAAGCAATGGGACAGTGGCCCTAGCCTTATTCTGAATATAAACATTTGTCCAAAGAGGCTGATAAGGAAACTCCAAAAGAAGTGTTTCTGTATCTGTTGACTTGTTATGATTGCTAACAATAAGGTTTCGAGGAACTGCATCATATAAAGTCCCAGCCCCGCCTGCATTTTCTGGACAAGCGTAGCTATTTCCTCCTGAAAATGAGATAATTAATGTCACATCCCCTCATTCCACATCAAGAAGTAATCACCACCAAAACAACTTTTTTAACTTCTTCAGGAGGGCTTTCATAAAAGCTGACACAATTACATTTTAAGATTATCATAACTTAAAATGATATAAAAATAAATAATAATTTATCTTCTGATAGATGACCCAACATTTTAAGAATAAAAGCCTAACTGAACTGAGTTGCTAGAACAGAATCTGTCTTTGACAAATAACTAACAAGATCAATGAACACTAAAAATACTCTTCAAAGACATTTATTTTGAAATCAGAACAGCATATTATGAGACAAGAGAAACTACTGATAGAATATCATAAAATGCTAAAAAACAGGTCAAGAAAATCTCAAACGTTGAATTGCATATGAGATTGGTCCAAAATCTCTATAGAAATGACAATACAGCTAGTCATGTCAGGCAAAACACATGGTGTCTCACCATGGACAAAAATTTGGGGGTCATCATGCCTGCTATAGACATCAACTGACACTCTTCCACCACCACCACCAGCATAACCATCACCACCACAAGCACTTATCCTGCCACTACCAGTCCTGCACTTCATAACAACAGAATTCTTTAGAAGGCATATAGGTCACCCAGCATAAGATTCATATGTAATATCTGTAGTGATAAAACTTGATGCATATGTAAAGCACAATCATACCAACAGTCACATGGACTTGGTACATGAGAACAATGAGATGAAACATGGTGGCGCATTTACAAGCACCTATGCACACATAAGAATCGCACCTGAATAATATATAAGCAAAATAACCATGTTTTGATTCACAAACCATGTACCCCAGTTGTTACTTTTCTAGCATTTTTTTTGTCACCGGCGTAGAAAACAACAATCAAAACACAAATTCAAGCATATAATTAAAATTTAAGATCAAGCATCATTCTCCATCACTTATCCACAAAAACTCCATTCCAAAAGACAAGGAAGTGGATGACTAAACAAGAGTTTTAGAATGCATGTCAAGACTCAAAAGTACAACCAATGTGTGACTGAAACACGCACATATATCTGCCCGGACATCTATAAGCAAAATCTGGGTGAACACAATGTAGCATTGTAAAATTTTACTCCAACCGATCAAAATTTATGTTCTGTCAGTTCTTTCAATGTTCCACTCTATTTGTCTTGCCTCAATGAACTAAAAACTCAACCAAACCAAGGAAATAATCATATTAGGTATCGAAGTATATCGTACATAACTTTTATGTTACCTTGCATTTCCGTAACATTCTCAATATGAACAAATAAATTCAAACTCGTCTTAACCACAGTAATCTTATATCTACTCTCTCCTACAATTCTCATCAACATATGAATAAAAACATAAAATGCTCATTTAACAGAAAAAACCAATACAGAATTTAAATATAGGAGAATTGATGAAGAACATTACATTTTATAAGCCTTAATGAAGATGCTGCCACCAGAACCACCGCCACCTCTATTCCCTCCGCCACCTCCTTCAGCCAAAACCCTCCCCTCCACCACCAGAAATTCCTTCACTTGCAGCCTCACCCTCCCTCCCCCTAAACCTCCATAATCTACCTCCCTACTGGTCGAACCACCTTGGCTCCCAAAACTAGCCGGCCTCTGCAGTGACGACCACGAGTACGCATCCCCTCCCCACACGTCCTCGGGAAGCTTCCTCTTGTCCACCAAACAAGACGCCCCCCGCCCTCCATGTCCCCCTCCCGCCCCATCTATCCCCTGCGGAGTCCCACTCGTCTGAGGCGGCGGCTTTCCCGCCAACGCCGTCGTGTTCAGCACCGAGCCCTCGAGAAAGCTGGCATTGTGCGCCGCGAGCTCGAAAGCCCCAGCCAAAAGCGACGCGTTGCTGCCTAAGCTAAAGTTACCAGTAATGTTTATAATTATCACGCAGCCAGGAATCGCGCAGCCGAATCTCACTCCGGGCAAGATATAAAAGCTGCCCTTCCCTGTTATGTACACGTCGCTGGTGAGGTTCGAATCGGAGACTATCTGACACGTGGCGTCCAGAGAGCCGACGCCACCGAGGTCATCGGTGCACGATACCGACGGCGGGAGCGGCGGCGGAGGTGGCGGAGCCGGCGGCGAGTAGTCTTGGTGGAAGAGATAGGAATCGGAGGCGGAGGAATCGGTTATCGTAAACTCATCGTCTACGGAAGCGAGGAGGAGGTGGCTAGGGTTTGCAGTTAAGGCTATCAGGGCGGAGAGGAATGCGATGAGGAGGGTGGGACGGCGGAGGCGAGCCATTCACTGGTGGCGAGAGTCATTACTCATCAGATTGAATTGGGAAATGTCTGAGAGGCGAATTGGAATTTAGGGAATTTTCGAATGCACTAAAACGCAGAATTCAGCGTGTGAAGTTTTGCGTTTTGGTGTGTGAATCGGCCTGAAGAAATCCCAGTGGCAACCCTAGCAATCGCTTCTGCAACACTGAGAAAGAGTGGACAGGGTGGGGAACAGCAACCTCATTGATTTTTGGGAAGGTTGAGGAGGTTGGAGGAAATGATAACCTGCATCAGGTTCCACATAAATCTTGTTCGTGGAAGGCAACTATTGGTTATTGTGTACGAGTCTTTTGCGACCGACTTACTAGCATTGGCGTTCCCGCTTAGCGTTTCGTAGGGTTGAGCGCAGGTGATCACACCGTCAGATGGATCTCACGCTGCTAGAGAGAACGTTAAACACACTCTCCGGGAAAACGACGGCGTTTACTGTTGCCAGCCTAGGGGCGGTCCGCAGGCAGGAAATTTGGCAGTTAAAAAGGTAATGGCTGCGTACCCGCGGGGGAGCTTGAGCTACGTGACCGACGGAAAGACGTTCTGCCAGCGTGGCAGCTACCCTGAAGTTTGACTTATTTTTCAAAGGGAAACAGGGAATTGATTGGTTTGTGACGTGGTCAAAGGGTGAGGCAGGTGAGAGAGTCGTTTTCTTAACAGAATGGGTTAGGTAGCTTGCTGAGGATTTAAAAGGAGGACGCGTGTCCAGCTGGGGTGAAAGCCAATCGTATGAAAGCTTACTCACTCAAACAGGCTCAAGGGCGTGTTTGGTTGCGGGGCTTTGCGTGGTTGGTTGGAGGATTGCGATTTTCTAACTAATTTATTTCTTTTCAAGTCGATTTAGTCTTTGAATTATCATCTTAGTAAAAATTAAGTCTCTCATTATTTTTTCAGTAAAATAAGTCCTTAAATTCATTAAAAATTGCTAATTTCATCCCTACTATTATATTCAAAACTATTTTATCCATTTTTTCATCAACTAAGTCATTTGACACACTTTAGTGAAGCTAACTTACACTATTTCTTATGAAAAAAACTATCAATTTACCCTCCAAAGTTAACTTCATACACTATTTCTTTATGGAAAACTATCAATCTACTCTCAAATGTATATCACATGCAAGTAATGTGATTTAAATCGACGGAAAATTGTATATAGTAGTTTCGAATGTTAGGGATGTAATTGAATATTAGGGATGTAATTGTCAGATTTTTATAATTCAATGACTGATTTTTCTAAAAAAATAGTTTAAAGACCTAATTTTTACTAAGGTGATAATTCAAATACTAAATTGGCAGTTCATCCTTTATAATAATTTGTTTTTTGGAGTATTTGTTGACGAATGAATGGTCACTAAAGTTGTAAATTTTGGTGGTTTGTGAGTTTATTATTTTGTGCGAGTAACGTCCCCTCTCCGCCAAAAACAATCGGTAGTGAAGTCTGAAGTTTTGTGATATTGTTGAGCGTGAGTTTTATGCCGGGTGAGAGGCATATGAGTGGCTGGAAGGCTGAGGCAAAAGGAGAAAGACAAAAATTCGGCATATTCCCTTTTTTTAAACTTAGTCTTTGTTAAAATAAAAAATAAAAATAAAAATCTTACAATCTAATTAGAGCCGATGAACTATAATATTTTGTAACATTGTCCTATAAATTATATATAATCGTAATTTATATGAGAAACAAAATTATTAATTTGTTAAGCAGTTGAGCAAGATTCATACGCACCGTTAAATGAATTAATTTTATTAAAATAAAGTGAGCAAATTTTGAATTGTAAATTGTTATATGTTGTACTATAGATGGGCTTTCAATGTTTGGATTTGACTACTTAGTCCATGATGTATGTAGGAGGAGAGGAAAACTCTTGTTCTATAAAGGATCCTTCTCCCTCACTTTAGTAGATGGCATCAATGTGGATGTAGACTCAACTTGGGATGAACCAGGATATATCGTTGTGTTCTTATGCATATGTGTGATTTACGATCAGATTTAGTTGGCCCAAGATCAACCCGATTATGTGCATCAACATAATATAAAGATGAGTATTAACCCAAAATTGCTAAAATTTAGTTATGGATCTTAACCTTTTTCACAAAAAGATTCATAATAAAAAATAAATAAATAAATTGGGGTAGGGTCGTCTCGTGATGAAGTTGGAAATAATGTTCATAAGGGAGGCACAACTAAGAATGGCGGATGTAGATCTTTGTGAAATTCTTAAAAGACCGCACGCAATGGAAAACTTTTTTTTTTCAATTTTAAGTGAGGCAGTTTGTTTAGCACTTGACCAATCCATACCCATCGTGTGCTTAGGGTACATTCCACCCCTTGTGCCATTTTAATTGGATCTTTAGGGATAATTATTTATGCATAGGGTTTTGAGGTCAAATTTATTAGACGTGTGGGAGGAGGAAATTCTTCTTCTTGAGCTGCCAGAATCAACTTTACAACTAAACATTTTTGTGTTATATCTGCATCCTAGTAGTTTTTTTTTATGAGGAGCTAATGATAAAGTTAGTGATGGTAGTGAGAAGAGAGAATTCTCGTCCAAAAGGTATATACCAAAAAGAGAGGAGTGGCATCTCCTAAAGCGAGTGGTGTAGAGGAAAATATCAAAGAGGGAAAAGTGACATCTCTAAGGACGGGTTTTGCAAGAAAAATATCTTAACAAGTTATCCTATTATACTACAATGTACAATGGGCGGCCCGTTAAATTCTGCCATACGATGATATACTCTAAAATTATGCGTATAAGTTTTTTGAAAACCTGATTTTCTGCGTGTTTAAGCACTGTTTTCATGTTTAAGTGACAGAAAACCGGTCATGGGAGTTGAAGGTATGAGGTAAACAAGTCCAAGCTTTCTAGTTTCTATGGCACACAACACCCTTATCCAAAAAATCAAGCTACTTTGTAATCACGGCCTTCAAATGGCTACGCAAGCCTCATTGCGTGGAGAGTGAGCTGACAGAGTTGAGAGACAAAACACAAAAGATCTGGAGGGAGAAGATGCACACAAATATCAATTTAGCATTCATCAAATAAGCCTGATTCACAGAGTTTAACCGCATGACTCGTGTATAAACAGTAGTTCATATCATTTATATGTACCGGAGACAAATATGCAAGAAGCAGCATACGCCCACCTCTATACTACACAATCGCACAAACGAAAATGAAAGAATGCTAAGCATACAATACAACATTAAGATCTTTACATGAAATTTTGGCGGGGAACAAACCGAAGGTCACCCATGATTCTGCGTAATGGCGAGTTAATTAAGTATAGTATGCCCGGCCCTAATCAGCATATTTTTTTGTTTTACGCCCCGTAATTCTTCCTCAGCCAGGCTGGGGCAGAATAGCAGAGCAAGTACAAGTATTAGTAACATAGCAAAAATGCGTTCCTCGTCATTAATATGTTTGCTCGCGGTAATTGTGGCCTCTCGGGCGAATCGATGACTGCATCTTTGATGCACTTGCTAGTACATCTGAGAATTCTTAATTGGATAGTTGTAAATAGCCCCAGACTGTGGAACAAAGGATTATCCCGGACCTACGCCGAGGTATTGACGGTGATTCTCAAATATCGCAGAAATCTTTATCAGAAAGAAGCTATGGTTGTCAGTGTATGATGACTAATTCTCCTGGCCTACTACTTCTGATAGAGAAGCTCAGAATGACTTGCTCTTTTTTGTATTACTCTGAATCTACTAGTTTTTCAAGTAATGGCTTAAACTTCTGTGTGTTTCATCGTCCCTTAGCTTCGTGAGAGCTTTCTTTTCTGTCTTCCGTATCCACTCCTTGCTCACATTGAAAAGCTTTCCAATCTCTTCAAGTGACTTGGGGTCATAGTTGTTTAACCCATATCGCAGCACCAACACTTGCCTCTCCTTCGAGTTCAAGCATTTCAGCAGATCATGGATGTCTTTTTTCATGTGTTGTCTCATGACAGTTTCTTCAGGGCTTTTTATTGATGTGTCCGGTGTAAATTCCTGAATCATTAACACAGAACAGGTTTTATAGTTACAAAATAACCCCACTACTTTCAACAAAATCTTCCAATTTATTGCAGGTCTAAAGGATTTTGCATATTTTACAAGGTTAGCTTCCCAAACTATAGAAGCTTCGGTCGCTGACATGTAAAGAATAAGATAACTGAAGTGTATAAACTACCACATGAGTCTACCGACAATGATCTTCATTTTGCTCTTTCAGTTATTATTCGCCCACCTTAAGTCTTAGAAAAAAAGAAATATGAGTTTAAAATGGGAATGAAAGAGAGAGATGGAGAGGATTAGTTAGATAATTACCATAAAAGTCCCAGGAGGGTTGTCCCACATCTTGTCATCTACCGAACCCACAACTCTCAGACATGTGCTAGCTGATCTGATTCTCACCAACGAAAAACCTGTAATCTTTGCAATTTCATCATCGTCTGGGTATCTCATGTGGCTGTTGTAAGTGGCTTTGCGAGCTTTCTGTATCTGATTTATTGCCTTGCATAGCGTGAACTAAAACAAAAACAACTCAAGGAGTAAACACCATCACTCACCAAGACAATATTGTATTGAGTTTTTCAAAGGGAGGAACATACAGGAAATTGGATTTCCCTAGCATGCCGTGCCACCAATCTTGACATTGATTTCTTTATCCAGTATCGGACATAGGTTGAGAATCGGTAACCCCTCGAGTGATCATATCTTTCTGCACCTTGCAGGAGACCCTGGTTTCCAGCCTGTGAAATAGGGGTAACTCAAGAGATAGACTAATAAATTGAGAGTAAATACGCGGAGTAGTAAGAGTTTCAAGAAAGAAAGAAAAAAAATAGAATTTATTCATTGAGACCAAAACTGTTTTTCAGTGATCAACAACGAACTGTCTCGAGCATAATCACATGTAAATTATATCACAAAGAGTTTACTTAGAAGTATCATTTATAAACTAGAAACAAAAGTTAAAAGTGTTATATTGCAACAAGCACAACCGCAATATGAATATAGATTTCACAAACCTGCAGTAAATCATCCTTGGCTACTCCTAGCCCTCTATAGCTTCTAGCAAGGTATAGAACTAAGGAACGAGCGCTCCTTATAAGCTCATCCTGGCAGTACCAACCAAAATGCAATTTCTGTAACAGCACCTTCTCGTGAAATCCCGCTGCTTCCGACCAACAACTTAAGGTTGCTACGGTGCCAGTTTCCTTTTCCAAAGTTGCTTTAATTCTCTCCAAGTTGGCAATCACCTGTTATGAAACAAAAGTATAGCTGGTAAATACATCCTTCAAGGAGAGGACGCAAAGTTTCGTTTTAATCTATATATTTGAAGACAAGTCCAACCTTCCGGTTGACATTTCTGCCTCATTTTTAGCAATTGTAAGTCTACTCTTTTGATACTTTGATGCTCTTTTCGCTGACGAAACAGTAGGATGATTGAAACCTTCCCAAGTTGATTTAGGAGCCAATGAGTCAAAAGAAACTCTGGCATTATCTAATGCTCTTTTTCTTGATCTTCTTTCTTCCTTTTTCCCAGAACGTACAATAACCTTGCCTCTGTCGTTATCTACTTTCTTATCCATCTTATGCTCTTCAATCTGTACAGTAGGTATGTCAGACAAATAAAAAAAGCTTGAGGATGTAAGAGTTCTTGACAGACAGGCATCAAATAACTGTAGAGCTCCAAGCTTTCCTAATTGCAAAAGTATCTCTTTTTCCAACTTTAACACATCTGAATTAGCAAAAGTCTCCTCCAGAGCATCAAGATTTTTCAGTAACAAACTAAAATGAGCTGCACTGCAAGATTCTAAGGCGTTAACGAATCTAAAGTTTCCGTCTGCAACAGGCATCTGGTTATTCCCAGTTGTGTTGGACGAACTACTCCTAAAGCTTATCTGAGAGGAAAAAAGTCATGTTAAGATTTTCATGCCCTAAAAAACAAAGAAAACGTAGTGCGAATAAAATTGTGACGCTTTTAAGCAACAATTCAATAAGGGCAAACATTCACCTGTTCCATTTCTGAGACGCCATCCTCTAAAATTTGCGGTGAAGCAGATGAACAAGAGTACACTTTCAGAGTATCTTTACCGGAAATCTCGCCTTCCTCAGAAATAATGGACAGGAATGACAGCTTTTCCGAGTCGAAAGAGCCCTCCCTGCCTCTAACTGTATCATCATTTTATATCGAATATCATAAATATAACAAAAATTGACAGCAAATATCAATGTGCATTACTTATGGCAGATGGAACTTCAACATCGCAAAGATCGAATTTTTTTTATTTATTTTTGTTGACAATACGTTATTCTAAACTACTCTACTTTATGGGGAGGATTTGAACTTGGGTGCAACGGAACCCTAGCCAACTAGCCTAACCCCGTCTGCCATTGATTGAAAACTTCAAGTCCCAATTCTTAAACATGCATTTCGATCATCTAAAAAATTCACTTTGGCAGCATGATTCTTTCAGGGTTCTACTTAAGAACATACTGCAATGTGTATCAGATTACAAAAAGCATATGCAAATATTCAATGCAGGATAATAGTTCAAACAAAAACCCAACCCAAAGATGAAAGTCAAAAGCAAAAGAAACATTCTTTTTTCCAAAGCAGAAGCAGGAAATCAGCAGGGGAAAAAAGCCAATCAAAACTAACTCACGAGAAGTAGAAGAGAGCTGGGAAGGAGAAGCAGCAGCTTGCCAGTGAGAGTGATAAAGTGGAAAGCCAGACTTGAGGAGGTTGAGCCGAAAACCAAAACCCATCGTCCTTCAGCACCGAAAGAGGCAGCGGAGCAATTGAGTCCATACAAACAATCTTCATGGAGTTTTGTTTCGATGACAAGTTTCAAATTCCCCAACCTCCACCACCGATTCTTCATCTCCTTAAACGTTTGGGCGAACTCTGTTTTTTTCACCTGTTTGTTTCTTTGGGCTTTCTCACTTGCTGGGCTTTTGGATCAAGGACGACAAGAAAGCCCGGGAACTTGTGAGACCCGTGGCCCAAATCAAGGAAATTGTTTTGTATTTATAATACCAATTTCAAATCAAAACCATCAATTCCATTTTTTCATCTAATTAATCAAAATGAAATACGATAGACAAACCATGTATGTGTACGGCTACTCACATAAAATCGAAACTATACGTATCTCATCACTCTCACTCATGGAAAAATGGCATATCCGACGAACTTATACAAATATTACTTTTAAATAAGAGATACTCTCATGTAATCAGTAACGTCACATGACAAACATTTAAAAGAATCGATAAAGTCATTAAAATTATACATAAACAAAATCTCTCTCTCTCTCTAAGGTACAAACCAAAGCACCATGATTTATGTCCTATCGTTAAGCGAGCAAAAGAAATGTTTTTATTAAGTTTTTATTTCACAATTAATCTAAAATCTTTCTAAAGAATCATGGCAATTGGCCATTAAGATGAAAGAAAGCGAAGGGTTATAACTTTTTGGTCACAGTGTTTATACTTGAAATTTTTTATGAGAATTTATATTAGCATTTTAAAAATCTCATTTTACACTCTTCATAAGTGTATTTTTTTTTTTCTAATTGTAGGAAGTTTAGAGTGCAAAATGAAATTTTTGAAGTGCCAATAATAATTTTCTTCTTTATTTAGTCAATTTAATTATTGTGTTTACAAAGTTTGCAATATTAGTCACTTTAGTTATTTTTTTATTAAAATGTGTTAAAATATTTGTTTATCAGTAAAAATTAATAATATTAAAGATATTTATCTAAAAATAACTCTAAAACGAAAACAAAAATAGATAAAATAATACAAAATAAATAGGGTAATTTTTTCAAAAAATATAACACGTGCAGGAGAATTAACTGACAAACCGTCCGAAGCTTCTCGTTAACCACCAACCCCGTCAGCAATGGCAGCTCCAGTTCGCGGTGCGGACCCATACCCATCTACCCAAAGTCAAAGTCACGAATCGATAGCGAAAGATCGCGAAAACCCACATTTCATATTGCGATTCTCCAGCGTATGCAACTGCTGAATGTTCAAACCTCTCGCATTGATTCTCCAAAAAAAAAAAAAAAAAAACCTCTCGCATTGACCGAAAATTCTGCGGATTTGCAGAGCATGGCGGCAATGGAGGTGGAGATCGGGGGCGATGGGGTCATACTGAAGGAGGAGCCGTCGAGCGCGATCAAACACAGAGGCGGCAAGAAAAACGCGGGGAAAAAGAAAAGGAGCAAAAGTAAGGGGACGATGACGACGAGCGGGAAAAAACAAACGTTTTGTCACATGCCGAAGTTTCGGTGCTTCAGCTCGAAACCCGAAACGGATACGAAGGGGGGTTTCGATATGGAGGTGGAGGATGAAACGGTTGGAAAAATGAGCCCGACCCATTTGATTATTTTGGTGAATGGTCTCATAGGCAGGTCAGTAGAAATTGTACTCTGTTTTCTAAGCCTCTGTTTGGTTAATTTGTACGTGGGTTAGGCCAGTTGGCGAGGGCGGTGGGCCCGAGGCCTTGCACTCGAGTTCTCATCTCCGTTCTTGTGTATCAGAGTAGTTCAGAATATCGCTTGTATCGAAAGATTAAAAAAAATGAATGTGGGTTAGTTGAGGGTTGAGCTGATTTTGTGCATTTTTGGTGCAGTGCTGAGAATTGGAAATATGCAGCAAAGCAGTTTCTGAAGAGATACCCAGAAGATGTTATCGCTCACTGTGAGTCCTTTTCTTGTTTCTTATAAAAGTTGCTTGCTTTAGCAATTATTTTCAAAGTAGTCTTACTTGGTAACTCATGAAATTAGAGGGCAGTGCACCAATTAAAGTTTCCAAGTAATGAAATGAATTTGCAATGCAGGTAGTGAATGCAATTACTCAATGTTGACATTTGATGGTGTTGATGTAATGGGAGAGAGATTAGCAGAAGAGGTGGGTTATTTCTTTTTTTCGATTTGTTCAGTTTGAACCTACTTGTTTATCATTTTCCATTTAAATTAGAATCATGGGTTTTGATTTCGTATTCGTTGGCTGTGTTCGTGTATGAAAGCGTTGTTTGAGTTGATTGATACCATAATCGTTTTGAATTTCAGGTTATTTCTGTGATAAAACGTCACCCTAGTGTTCAGAAGATCTCGTTTGTTGGTCATTCGTTAGGCGGGCTTATTGCAAGGTATGCGATTGGAAGGCTTTATGAACGAGACATGACTGAAGAACTATCTCAAGAAAATGGGGAATATAGGAGAAATGGAGTTGAGGATCCGTTGCTGGAAGACAAAGTCGAAGGCAAAATTGCTGGACTGGAGCCCGTGAATTTTATAGCGTCTGCCACTCCGCACCTTGGTTCCAGAGGGCATAATCAGGTGAATCAAGTTCGTTATGAACTTATAATCGTATGCTTATTAGAACATCCGTTTAGACATTAAAGTACTACTTTTTTTTGGTGCCATTTCATTGTAAAATCATGAGAGTTTGTTTTAGTTGAATGAAGAATCCGGCATTTATTCACACAAGTACCAACATAAGAGGATGAATAACGATTGGGGTTCACCCCCCCCCCCCCCCCCCAAACAAAAAATTTGTGTCATTTTTTCTGAACAACCAAGACTTTCGGGAGGGCGTAATTAATTGAATTGTCATATCTAAACAATACATGAAAATTTGAAGCTTTTTAATTTGATTTTATGAGAAGAGAATTAGTACAAGCGAATGTTGGCTTGATCCGCCTACAAGTTAGGTTCCATTTTCTGTACTTCTTGATTATGTGTTGGTTTGATGTTTCAGGTTCCACTGTTTTGTGGCGTAAAACCCCTTGAAAAAGTAGCAGCTCGTACTTCATGGTGTCTAGGTAGAAGTGGGAAACATCTGTTTTTAACTGATACGAAGGATGGAAAACCTCCCCTTCTTCTTCAGATGGTTAATGATTCTGAAGATCTTAAATTCATGTGAGTCCTTATAGAGAATTACATCTTCTTCTTCTTCTTCTTTTGCGTAATATATGGTCGGCTATTGTTGTTGATGATTCTAGAACTTGCCATCATATCTCTTCTTGTCTCTGCAGATCTGCACTGCAGTCTTTCAAGCGCCGTGTTGCCTATGCAAATGTTCGTTTTGACTGTATCCTTTTCATATTTGTGTGTTTGTGCTACTTTTGTACTTTTTACTATTTATTAATCTTCATTGTTGAAGCAGACATGTAGGATAAGATAATTTGGCGTTCTGGTCTTCGAATGTAAGTAAAAGTTCGAGTTAGTCGAACTTTGAATTTGACACTTACAAATATGTTTATTACTATGTCCATCTTTCATGCGAAGCACTTAACAACTCTTATAGCCCTTGTCGGATGGAGTACATCATCTCTACGGCGTAAGAACGAGCTGCCAAAGGTATTTCTGAAGCTACTCATGGGTGCTTTGTTTGTGTCTGGAGTTAATCTTAACATGAACTTTTCTATCAGCTTAAACATTTATCTAGAGAAGAAAACTATCCACATATTATAAATGTGGAGACAATTCAAAGTCCAAGTCCCCGAGAAGAATTACCGTTGGAAGCCATAGCCAGTGGGCGCAAGAAAATTGACTTCGAAGGTTTGCTAGTTGTGTATCTTAATTGAATAAAAACTTATTCCCAGTGGTTCATTGCTCTGTGAAGCTTATTCCAGCTTTAGTATGAAGGAATTTTTACTCAGAACATGCACTAGTTGTAGACAGATTGAAAGAAAACCATTGGGAATTCTGAATTTTAATTTTTGTGAGCCAATTAGTAGTTCTATGATAAATTGATGATAATAGTAGTAATTATAAAGTTGGGGGGAGAAAAAGTTTCTGTTGTGGGAGGCATCCGATATGGATGGTTATGTTTTGAATAGAACTAGTTGGTATTTTCTATCTGTAGTCGTCGCATTCATCTGATAACTCATTTTTATGATTTGACCCCATGATTGCCATATTATGAGCTCGTAATTCTTAGCTCCTTGGCATTTTATTCACTACTTTCACAACACGATTACAGAGGAAATGATCAGAAACTTGATCAAAATGAGCTGGGAACGGGTGGATGTGAACTTCAGAGGAAGTAAACAAAGATACCTTGCGCACGGTACCATTCAGGCAAGTCAATGCTTTTCCTTGAAATTCATCATGTTTAACCAAAAATTCTTGTAATGTAGTTGGAAAGATTAATCAAATGCCTTCAGAAATTAACCATTGTCCTTCTTTTTCTTATTCTTTTCACAATGCATGCTGTTCCATCCTCAAAGCTACGTAATTAAAACAGCAGCTCCATGTGACATGCATTAAGGTTTTTATTGTGTTTTTGTGGGACAGGTGCAAAACGATTGTCTATACTCTGATGGGGCTGATGTGATCCAACACATGGTTGACAATTTTCTTTTGTGAAATGTGCCAATTTGTTATCAACTCAAACTCAAAGCCAGCGGAATTGCATGCCCTACGGCAACATTGGCTTCGGAAGAGAGAAGCGAAGGATCAAGATTCTGGGCCGTGCTTTTAGAGTGTGTTGTGAAGATTTCAAGCCATAGGTATCTTATCTCAGACTTGGAATTGAAGCCTCGGGATCTGAAATGGACAACGGAGTATGCATAAAGGCGGCCGGAAAGGGAGAGAGGCAATGTGAACTTCCTGAGGCAGGTAGTAAGATCGATGTGGATGTGACATTGCAAGTTATCTTCTTGTATTATAACATCATTCATAGAACTCAAGTGCTTCTAATTTATCAAAAATGAGAACAAATAAAGTGCTATGATGTCATCAGTTAGTGTTTAGTTGATGAGAAATGAGTACGAAGCTGTTCACACTTAAGTATGTTGTAATTGAGGGAAAGATGAGATTTAGTTGGTCATTCTTTACATCAGTGAAAGTAGCCAAAATCAGTTTTTTGTTCTTCCTGCTAGGGTTGTCCAAATTAAGTCTAGTAGTTTCGTTTCCATATGTTTGTTGCATGCGTGCATCGCACGTAGGAAATCCGAAATCCCACAGTTTAAATTAGAAATACATTGTTTTGGTTTAGGATTCTCCTAGTCAACTCTGTAAGTTTGTTTCCTTTTCGGACTGGGAATATATATATGTATATGTATATGTATTATATGTGAATGTATGAATAGAGATACCATTCGACAACTCTCAATTCTAGCAAAACCAGACAAGCAAACAAACATGGCCATCTCTCCCTTTCAAAGCGCCACCACCAACAATTCGCCCCGCCACCACCACCCTTGAAAAAGAGGAAGTTGTCGTCCTCTTCCTCGGTAGAGGAGGCTCCAAGTGCACCTCCTCCTCCTTGTCATCATCATAGCCATCATGGTCGTCGTCATCATCATAATCGGTCCTCTAAAACCCAGGAGAACCGCAGGATCACCACCACCACTGACGCCGCCTTTCAATATCTACCTGAAGAAATCGTACGCAAAATCCTGTTGTGGTTACCGTCCGTCAAATCTTTAATCAAGTGTAGCGTGGTATGCAAGTCATGGAGATATCTCATCCAAAGCCCCTCCTTCATCGCCGACCATCTCCGCCGCAACCAAAATCAAAAGGTTGACGATAATGATGCTGGTCGTCTCCATCTAATAAGAAGGTCCATCGGTGATTATTGTTGTACTGGGATAAGCCTTTTCCTGCTTCTTCCTTTAACATTAATGAAACCAATCCAAGATTATAACTCCCCTGGCTTACCAATCGACTCACTCAAAAATTACTCCTTCAAGTTTCGGTTACAATCTGGTGGGGACTTGCAACGACCTCATATGCCTTGCTAATGAATCCTTCTTCTCCCCCTCATTCCCCACAATAATTTGGAACCCTTCGGTTACAAAATTTGTGACTTTGCCCCATCCTACCGTTACCATCCCTGAAAATTCTATCAGTAACACGCATGATTGGATAAAACCCACTTACGCGTTTGGCTATGATTCGTGCTCCAATGACTATAAAGTTTTGACAATTTTCAGTAACCAACGTTCTACTGGTCCTGCCGTGGACACCCCATTTGCCGTCCAGGTTTACTCCTTAGCCAGGGGCTCCTGGAAGACTCTTAGTCCTTCTCCTCCTACTGTTTCTATTCCTGGTTCCGATCTTCTGCATATTTCTATGCCGCGATCTAAACTACAAAGAACTTGGCATTGTGTCGTTTGATATGGCCACTGAATCGTTCAGCCAGATCGAGTTACCGAAACCTTTGAGAAAAACGACAGACAGCCTTTTTCTTTCAGTACACGAGGATTCTCTCGCTTTGATCAAGATTTTCCAGCGCCGCTACTCAAGATCAAGAGTAATTACTCATTGTTATTTTAAGTTATGGGTGATGCAACAGTATGGTGCGGTGAAATCGTATACCGAATTATACAGCGTGACGCTACCGAAGCCAGTCTCTTCAGTGTACCGTGTTGGTTCTAAAAGTAACGGCGAACAAGTGTTCAAAAGCACAAAAGATAGCAGACTTGTAATGGTGGATTTTAAGACCAAACAAGTTAGGTATTCTGGAGTTGGAGAGGGACGGAATTACGAGTCCATGGATTCTTTTGTAGAGAGCCTTGTGTTACTTGATGACCAATCCAATGCTTGCTCTTACCAAGTAGCAGGAACAAGAAAACCAACAAATCTGGTGGATTGTAGTTGGCACTTTCTTTTCACTTGTTAATAACATTCCTTCAATTTGTGTTACGTTTCTTCAAATGTATGGATTTGGAATTATAAAGTGTTGATGATGAATACATATAACATGTTTCTTTTATCATATATGTTTCATGAATAATTCCTTGTAACAGAAAAGAAAAGGAAAAAGTTCCTCAAAACTACTCTTTTATAGTCAAAATAGCAATTTCGGAGAACGAAAATAAAATTCTTTCAAGCTCAAATAGTAAGGCAGTTGACTATTATTGCACCCGATATTAACAGTCGACAAATGGTAAATTTTTTTATAGTTTGAGCTTTGAAGCGTTTTTCACTAAGATAAATAGTTGTAGAGAATTAAGTAGAATAATAGTAATTTTCTTTTGGACTGCAACGGATTAAACACCATTTCCCAACTTGCTGTGATTAATAATTCTACTGTGATCAACGGGAGGTATAAGATTAAAATTCTTGTAATGTCATTGGAAAGTTAACGTAATGCATGCGATCAACGTCTATGTTTGATGCTATTCAGAGATCTGAGATTTGTTTGGATTTTTAAACTAACTAGCTAGGCTGCAACATATATTCCGAAATATGCATGAGATGATAGAAGAATAAGAATTTCTGCGCATACAGAGAACGAAAAATAACTTACACAAATCGGGATCACTGTTATTGTCTGTTGCGTCTTACTGATGATATACAAATTATGCTATCAGGAGAAGTGAATCAATATGGTCACCCACTCAACACGCAAAGACTCAATTCTCAAATGCTTTTGGATTGTGGAAGCTGCCAATTTTCACTGGGTCACAACTTTTTGAGCATTTGCCACAATTTCTTTTAGACTTGACCTGTGACTAAAAGTTTGTTACTATTCAATGTATTCTTGCATGTTATTGTCATGGAGAGATAAGGAATGACTCTCTCAGTCTGTCACGGTTCTGTATGAAAGGGCTCTAACATATTAATTTTCTGAACTGAGGACCAACACAAACTGTAGGTGAGGCCTCATTGTTTTGGATATACATATTAATGGCTCGTTTATGTAACAGTAATCAAAATAAGAGGAATTAGATTGATGAGAAATTGAATTAAAAGGGAGTTGAAACAAGGAGGACTCATATTAATAAATTTGTACACAGTCATTGTTTAATGTGTCAAATTATATTAATGAATGGGTAATGCTAGGGAGACTAAATTTGGACACCAAATGATAAGTCACCAATAAAAAAATGAGCATGTGTACCAACACTTGAGTAATAATCCGATCATTAACTTCTTTGTCATTTAGTTTACAAAATTTTGTTTATATATTTAGTCGCCCCATTCCTCTTAATGGTCGGATTGAGAATCTTAAAATAAAGGGTTGTGAAACCAGGCACGTGCATGCAAGTTATGCTTTGAAAAACAATACCGTGCACGGTTAAACAATATCTTTATTAATACTATACATTTTTCACCTTCTGCACACTTTTATTATTTTTTAACCTTAATTTTCCTTTCATTTGTTCAAATTCAGTAGGTAAAAAGAAATAGAAGTGTGCATGAAGTGAAATAATCAGTGTGCGAAAAACATATTTCTCAAACCGTCGTTGTATAACATATAAAGTATCCTATTTAATTAAGCACTTAAACGCGCTATATTGTAATTGAGCTCGACACTCGAAAACCATCAAACCACTCGAACCAAACTACTTAGCTTGATTTCTCCTACCATTTGGTCCGGACAAACCAAAATGGACAAACCAAAATTCATCACTTAACGGTTAACTAATTTGGTTGCGGCTTATAGTAAAATCAAATCAACCAGACCCCGTCTAACACTACTATAAACCCCATCATACTCATGTGAGTTGATTCCATTTATGATGTGAAATAAAGTAAATGTAATACAACAAATGTGGTGATAACGTGGAAATGCATTGATTGATAGTCCCGAAAGATTACAGTTTTTGAAGGTGTTTTACTTTTACGTATGGATCCCCAGTTCTTGTCAAAATTTAAGAGCCTGTTTGGTACTTTACTTAAATCCAACTTTTTAAACTTAAAAACAATTTTTAAGTTTTAGGCCTTAAAAACTTGTTTGGTAGGACTATTTTCAAAAACTGAATTCAAGACTAAAAAATATAGTTTATTCTTTAAAAACACAAAAAATGAGTTTTTAGAGTTTTTAAACTTAAACTCACTCATTTCTTTTCTCTCTCTCCTTCCCTCTCACTCCAAATCTCTCTCTTTTCTTCCTCTTCTTTTTTTTTATTTTTTTATTTTTTTTACCTTTTTCGTCTCTCCTCCAATCCGCTATCTTCATTATCTCAGTTCTTTTTCTCACTCATCTTCCTCTCTATCTCCTCCAATCCTCTTACTTCTTTCTCTTTCCTCCAATCATCTCTTACTTTATTTCCTCCTCTCTCCTCTCTCTCTCGACCCCCTCTTTTTGGATTTCTTTGTCCAGTTTAAGTTGTAAGATTTAAAATTTTTAAATCGCATACCAAATAAGTTTTTGAGTCTCAAAGAAAATTGTTTTCAAGAAAAATTCTTAAGAAATGTTTTGAGAAATTATAAAAAAATTCAAATAGGATACCAAACAAGCCCTAAGGGTCCGATCCGGATCAGAGTTTTCCAACTCCAACTCGTGTCCCTCAGATTTTTGGCTAAAAGCAAGCAACCGTCTGATTTGACGACGCAGGCTTCTTTTCCATACACGGTTGCTTGGGGGAACTAATGAATAACTAATCTCATTGCGCACGAGGTACAAGGTACAAATCCAATCCCAATCCAACGGCTTAGATTCGATCAAGGACGAGTGTTGTCCGAATTTGATGGAAAGAAACTTGTCTAAGCAATTTTTGGGTGTCCCCAAAATCCATTTTCCTCTTTGCACACCCATGAATAGTAGCTTTCTGGGGATATCCATGGAGTCCGACGTCCATGCATGTACTCTTTTCAAGAAATAAGAAACAAAACGGAGCACTCTTGCACGTTAAAATGGAGCAGATTCTCACAATCCCTAAAACAAACAAAAAACCAAGTAATTACCCTTATATAAATTATGAACAATGTGCTATATTGCACTAGTAGTAGTCCTCGTATGTTACATAGATTTTCGATTTCGTCTTTGTTAGTTTCTTTTCTTGCATTTTCAGCCTTATAAATTCATTCGTTATAGATGTTAGTCAAGCGAGGCAAAGTTCATTCCAATTTGAGATTTTTAGGGGTGGGCAAAAGACCTTTGCAATGATAAATTGGAAAGAATAAACCGTGTTTGAAAGAATCAACTTTGATTCAAAAAAGTTGAACTGAAACGGTCTGGACCAGTGTGATTCTTAATTATTGCTTTAAAATGGCTAAGATCCAAGACTGAATGAGACCAGTCGAACCAAAGTAGAATAGTATAGGTTCGGATTAGTTTGATTTCATAGACCAGTTCTACTTTGAACCAAACCGAACCCAACTAATAAGGAGGTTCAATTTGGTTAACGTTTTTTTATTATCAAATTAGATTACGACAAGACAAGACGTGCACCAAACTGAATTAAAAGATCACATTAGTTGAAGAACCAACATAACGAAACAATAAGGATGAAAATGCAAAAACAAGCCTTACAGAGAAGAAAATGAAAACTCGAATAAATCCCCGGACGATTAGTTAAACTCGAAAATGACGCATAATACATACACACGAGCATCTGTCATGTGGCTGAGTGGCTCTATCTTGTTGCTATTTGCACAGAACACAGTGGCCTCCCACTCCCTGGTCCTTTTTTCTTTTCTTTTCTGCATGCAAAGCTCATAAAGTTTCTGTTTTGCTTTCGAATCATAATTCATAAATCGTACGAATTACCTGGTCCTTCGGAGGCCCATCACTCGAGGTCCAGGCTGAGGTCCTTCCCTTCTCGCTTTCATCTCACCGTTGTCCTCCACGTTCCCAACATATACATACATACATATATATATATATATATACATACATGTATAGATATATCTTTAGAGTCATCGTTCTGACTGATGGAGCTGGCATTCAATTTCTGAAACTTCTCTCTCTCTCTACTTTTTCATATTTTAATTGTATCCCACTTGTCTCCTCCCATCAAGGTTTCTTACTTTTCACGTTCTGAAACCTTCGCACTCTGCAAAAATAAACTGATCTTGTTTCTTTCAAGCTTGTTCATAAAATCATAATT
The DNA here is from genome assembly GCA_036320875.1 of Cotoneaster glaucophyllus. NCBI lineage: Eukaryota > Viridiplantae > Streptophyta > Magnoliopsida > Rosales > Rosaceae > Cotoneaster > Cotoneaster glaucophyllus. The sequence continues at coordinate 5,445,040 of CM070073.1, read as the reverse complement.
ACCATCGTCTTCTCAGAAATGGGCGGCTCTCAAAATTGCATCTTTTGCGACAGAAATAGAAATGTTTGCATTTCCATCCTCCTGTTCTTGGTTTCGAGCTCGACCCATCTGATTTTCATGGCTGAAGGTCAGTAAATCCTATCCCTTTATTCAAATTTATGGGAAAAAAATTAAGGAAAAAACCAATTTCTTGGAAACAAGAAGCAAACTCACATTGGTTCTGTTTAATTTGTAAATTAATTTTTGGGTTTTTGACTTTTTGTTTCTCAGGTGGTAGACCAATTTCCAGCAAGCTAAGTGAGTTTGCTCCGGCAAGAGTTCTTCAGGAAAATAAAGCAGGGGTGGCGGTCAACGCTCGTCAAATAGGGTCAGTGCGGCCGAGCTGCGAGCGGAGGTGCAGCGCTTGCGGGCGTTGCGTGGCGGTTCAGGTTCCAGTTACTCCTCAAGTTAATAAAATCAGAAGCCATGGAAGCAGTTCCTCTGTTTCTTTTTCCAAAACTGCCCCAAAGAACGTAGCTTACTCCAGAGGAGATGACATTACAAATTATAAGCCAATGAGCTGGAAATGCAAGTGTGGGAATTTGCTCTTCAATCCTTGAATATTTTCATGAATTTTTCCATTATTTTGTGATTATTAATGTTTTTTTTTTTTTATAAAAAATTTCTTGTATTTTGGTATTTTTGGTATGAACGTGGTCTGTGCGGCAGTAACAGTTGCTTATTTTTGCCCTTTTTGCATAGCTGACATTTTTTAGTTCTGAATTTCAGAAGAAAATATATTTTAAATTCAACCATGTTTTTCCTAACCATGTTTCTTGGAATTTAAGGCATTATCGAATGATGTAATAATTAATACCAACTGACTTCATCATTCTTGTTATTAACATTGTCTTATGAATGCCGTAAGGCAACTTTATTAGGAGTAGGATTCTCTCCCCTTCTAATCTCTCTCATTCTATCATCTCTTATTTAAACGGTTGCGATTACACCACGTCCATATCTTGTTTTGAATTTTATATATAGAGAATAAGACAAAAAAAAGAGTGTGAGAGGAGGGGATGAAAGGGAATGGTAATAGGAGGAGAGAGAATCCAACTCCATTTTATTACAGTGCTCTAAGGTATCGAATATTTTAAGATTTGTAGTTATTGAATTCTTGATTGAAGATACAATACGCACAATCTAGCGGTTACAAACCTTAAGAGTATAAAATACTTTGGAACATCACTTCTGAACACCATAAAATCTTCCTATCATAAGAAGAAAAATAACAGAAAATTAGAAACAGGTATACGACGAAACCATCACTTGAGAACTTCCCTCCAACTACATTAACTTAAACCATAATTTAGTCTGTTATTTAGTATCACGGTCTAATAGTATTTATTTCCTCTTATAAGTAAGCGATCTTAGGTTCGAATCTCAAGTATGACAAATTCGCAACCAATTTATTCCTTCATTCCTTTAATATAACTATATCATTGTATTAAATCATAGAGAAATGTTAAGGAGACTCTTAAAGTGCACCTCACAGTTTAACATTAACTCGCGTGCCAACATTATAAAATATAATATTGTATAAAAAAACATGAGGTGGTAGAGAATTATACTTTTAAGAGAGTCTATTTAGTATTTCTCTAAATCATAATTTAGCCTGAAACTCCAAGAAAAGTTAAAACTTTGTTGTGACTATAAAAGCAAATTTTTTGAAAGAAGTAAGCTGAAATAAAAATACTAAAATATATGAAAGAATATCCTGCTTTTCTTGGTAAGATATACAAAATGAATAAAAATAATGGTACCTCACAAGATAAAGTCATGGATTTTTATTTACAATTTAATTTAATTTTAAGGTTTGGGGTAGTTTTGTGGAGAGAAAATTGTAGCAATAGTTTCTCAATTCTAAATCCTTAACTTATCAAAAAATGCAGCTATTGTCATTTTCGTTAATTCCGTCATAATTCCATTAAAATGAGTTATGTTGAAAGCTTCATTGCTACAATTGGATTAAAGTTGAAAGACAAGTGCTCTAATTGAGTTAAAGTTGAGAGACCATTTCTCAAATTAGATTAAAATTGAGGGACCATCGCTGCAATTTTTCTTGTTTGGTTTTCTATATTTATCCCTCAATTCAGCCTCATGTGCATAATAAGTGAATCATTTTGACGGAAGTTTTAACAGAGTTGAAGAAATGAACATAACTGCACTTTTTGAAGAATTAAGGAACTAATGGTTATAAATTTTTAGTTGAAGGAATATTATTTTAATTAAGTAAAAGTTGAAGAACTATTACTACAATTGTCTCGTTTGTGGAATAGAATATGGCAGGGAGGGAAGGAGGGAGGAATGGGATGGTGGCACGTGGCACGTGACGACATGGAGTAAGATAGTAAATGAGTTGGAAGAAGATTGTGAGGTGTCAGTCTCCTCGACACAGGATTCAGGCCACCACTTCTGTAACTTCTGTTGCGTATCCTACGAGATACTCTCTTTTCCCTTCACCGTCTTTTTCTCTTTGCATTTGCTTGCAACGCAAATGACTCCAAGTCTCCGAGAGAGAGAGAGGAGAGAGAGGGAGCTGCCTGAAACCCTCTGCCATTTGTTAGACAATCGAGAGATACACAGCTCACCCACCACCCCCCCACCTCCACCTCGAATCTATAAACATTTAAGCCCTACCTAGACGCCCTTTTTCTAATTTTCTTTTCCTTTTTTAACCACCACCCCACTTACTTTCGTTTTCTTTTTTAAGTTACGTCAAAATTATTGTGGCACGAGTATTTTTTTGTTACTATAACCACCAAACTTATGGTGATTATGTATGTTGTGTCAATCATAAAAAAAAAGTGGAATTAATCCTTTTGGAGTGCTTTTTTTACAAGCACTTTTAATTTCTTCGACCAAGCGCTATCAAAAGCGTTCAGCCAGCTTGAAATTGTTTATGGAATGACTCAAACTGATTCCTGATCACTAAAAACGCTTTTGATGGTATAGAAACGCATTTTGAAGACGCACCTACAAAGTACTTCTTCAAAAAGCACTTGAATTTGTAGATAAAATTTCAACATGCTTACAATAAAAGCATATCGAGCAAAAGGGCTAGTGAAAAAATAATGAAAAATTCCCATACACGGACGATTTTCGTTCTCGTTCCTCGTTAAGGTTCACAATTTAATAAAGCATTAGCGCTGCATTACATCAATAGAAGCACAGTAAGCGCAAAAGTTCGGCTAAGCAGTCTGATTAGGCCTAACTACGACTGGGAAAAGGAGTCTGGCATCAAACAACAACATGAAATTATGACAACAGAAACAAGATTAGTCTAATATTCAACGAGGTGCAGCAGCATACATTTGGCTCGAGTCGTACTGGGCATAACCAGGCTGAGGGGACACCGTCTTCCCATAACCAGCTGATGCAGCTGGTGGTGCAGCTCCATAACCGGCGGACTGGGGGATTGACTGATCATAATTTTGTTGAGCTGCCGGTTGAGCATAACCTGACTGCGCAGCTGCTGGTGCACCATATGATGCTGCAGGGGCGGCTCCATATCCAGGGTCTTGAGACCCCTGGTACCCGTAACCTGCTGCATTTGGAGCAGCCTGCTCAGCGTAACCTTGTTGAGAAGATGGGTATTGTGCATACCCTGCGGTAGGAGCTGCCTGTCCATAGCCAGGTGCCTGCAGTGCACCAGGCTGGCCATAGCTAACAGGTTGCCCGCCTTGTTGTGGATAACCCGAGCCAGAAGCAGGTGGTGGCTGACTGTACCCATCAGCAGCTGGTGCAGAACCATACGCAGGATAGGTCTGCTGAGCAGCTCCACTGGATGCATATGGATATGACTGTTGAGCTAGAACATTCGGACCGTATGAATGAGGTGGTGCAGAACCCTGATAAACCGCGTCTCCTGGTTGATTAGCCCTAGGAGGGCCATAAGACTGAGGAGTTGGAGCTTGTGATGGCATACCGTATGGTGGGGGCTTGCCATAATGCTGCTGTGGACCGTAACCTGGATGAGCTCCAGTTTGTGGATATTGCTGAGAAGGTGCATATCCTCCATAGGGGTGCTGTGTTGGAGCATGATTATCATATTTTGGTTCTTCGTATCCATGCCCATAGTTATGCTGAGGTGCAGCCTGGGAATAAGGTGCCGGATGACCATAATCTGGACCATGTGGCTGCCCATAATTGTAATTTGCTTGGGACGGTGCACCCATTGCAGGGTTAGGAGACGGGCCAGGAGCATGAGAAGGAACAGGAGCAGAATGTTGGGCAGATACTGGAGCATCAGCTACTTGTCCACCATAGTAATTATAACCACCACCATGTGGCATGCTAGAAGGTGGCCTTTGCTCCCAACCCGAACCATAGCCACTTCTTGGACCCATATGTTGAGGATAACCCCCATAAGCAGGAGGGTACTGAGGATTATGGGATGGATAAAGTCCTCGTTGCGGATAATCATACGAAGATGGCTGAGGTAGATGAGGACCTCGCGGACCCCATTGAGAACCACCTGGTCCATGGGGATGATAACCCTGATGATTAAAACCACTGGAGAGAGGTGATGGCCTCACAGTCTATTCAAATCAAATCACAAAATGCATTTAATTAGTACATATAAACAACAAATCTACAATTAATTAAGAAAATAAATACAGAAGTTGCTCTTCTAGCCACATCTCGCGTTCTTAAAACTTGAGGGGTTCCTGTGCATTGTCTTGACTGAATGCGACAAATGGATACAAGGAACAAGGGCTACTATAGCAAAAGATACAATGTGAAATTGCCATTAACAAACCATAACAGAAAATAAAGTCCGAGACTACACATAGCAGAGAACTGTTCCCTAAATGGATACAAACTACTTTAAAGGGTTGCTAAAATAAATAGTAGGCCATCAAACTCGTAGAAAGTATGTTCAACAAAACGTATACTCAGCATATTTCTATATTTATCCGGCTATCACAGTCCCTGTCTTATCACACAAACAAAAAATACATATGTTGACATGCTAAGAATCAAACTCATGTCCAGGTGCCTCTGTAAATGTCTAAAAAGTTCAAACCCACTGCAACCCCTTCAGCAAAGTCATCCATGTATCATTTCCCAGCCAAAAAGTAAACTCCTCGCCGTACTCGGATACAACACAAGGTTGATATCTAATGCAATAGTCACAAATCTGGTTTTATATGCTTGAGTTAACCCTATAACAATCCTTCCAAACTCAAATAGCAGAGATAACCAAGTGCTGCTAAAATTCTCTCACTGCTTTAGAGTAATGATAGCCCTTTCTTTTCTTTTTCTTTTTCTCTCCAGTCAATATGCAGCAAAGAAAATTAGCCGATATTGATGACTCCAATTTTTAAGGCATCATCTAAAATGCAATGAAGAAAGAATTTCTAGCAAAGCCACAACATTGAATTACAGGCACATCAGGCATTCAAAGTATCAAGCAAGAAACATCATGTTGATTTCAACTCTTTGATAAGTAAGTTAATTCTACTTGATGTATGTGTGCTACATGCTTCAGCATCAGATCAAGTCGATTCAAATGGGTAACAAGTAATTGACATACAATAATGTTTTATTATAGAATTGACCCTAGCCTAAGAAATGCCTATACCTTAATTGATGCATATCAGAAGATGTACCACATGTTTGAGTACATCAGTATAGCATCAAATGCTAACTCTTTGACTATGGGTTTCATACAAATTCTTTTAAATCATCAAGTCACCAGGAATATCAATTTCTTTTTTTCCAGGGACGTGTCATGCATAGAATACTGGAGGTGCTTATGAGCACTAAGGCTAATGCAATATAGTCTTACTGAATTAGGATTTTCAACTTTCAGATCTCAAAGCAATCTTACCAACTATAAACATCCTGCAATCGTGAAAATAAATGCCTGATACCTTTCTCCGGTGGATGACAGTGAATAGTGGTTGTCTAGGCAATGCTGACCCCATGGAAAATGCAATAGCCAAATCTGCATTTTTAAAGCCAACCAATTCGAAATCGGCACCTTCAACACAAATAAATCATGGCAACCGGCATCTTTGATTGAATACATGATCTTCCTAACAGCAATTAAGTGACGTTGGCATGGTTCATTCATCAATATTGCAAACTCTTGGGGGCAAAAGGTCATGCTCTCATTCCCATGGAAAAATATGGTAATAATTCTTTCCTCAAATGGACCAAAAGTTGTCACAGGCATGCAAATATATTTCATTGGACATCTAATCATGACATAACCATAAAATTATGTTGCTCAATGTCAAAATATACAGAATTTCTATTTAACCGGCCTTCTGAGAAAACTACTTGACAATTGAATAGGACATACAATACAAATATGTAATTGTACTTGTTTATCGGCGTCTTAAAAAAACAATAGACAAGAATCAAAACATCCAAATACCTCAGTTCACTTTTACTCAAGACATCTAAATAAGAACACTTGTCTATCTCTATCTTAAATCTTGACGAGCATAGGATATGGTTGACGACATATCAACTAAGTGGGGACAGCCATTAAGCAGGCACACTTCAAATAGAATTAAAAAAGAAATGCACAAAGCTACACATAAAGCTCATGCTTTTACACACTATCCAATCATTTGTAGCATAGAACATGCCTAGGTGCATGAGATCAGAAATAGGTACAAGAAACAAAACAACTCAACCAGCATACAGTGACAATGGTTCAATGCAGAAGAAACCACAGTAGCAACCACAATACCGCTCACACAAAATATAATAACCACAAAAGTAATAACCTCTGTATAAGCAATCACAAATTAAAAACCCAAAAGAAAAATATTTCAAGGAGTAGGTCAAAAAATAACCTGATTCATAACTTCCTTTATCAATTCTCTTGCAACTTCAATCTGCTTCTTATCACCAGTAACTCGGACGGTCCTTTCTTTAGAGTCATCCCCCTCCGGAAGATGTTGGGGTATCAACTAAATGACAGGAAAAAGGTTCGGCCAGTAAGGACACATTGCAGTAAGGAAAAAGCGCACCATTCTGTTCCCATGCATAAAGGCAAGGCATACAATATCAACTACCTGGATGCGTGCCCCTGATTGGGTCTGCAGACCTTTAATGGTCTCCCCACCTCTGCCAATTATCAAACCAACCTGGGAGAAGAAAAGTTCGAACTTTTATAAAGTATTATGGAATGCAAAGGCACATGTCATGTAACATGGAAGAAAAGGTAATCACCTTCTCATTCGGAACTTGAATCTGAATTTGTTCTGCTGCTGCAACAGCCTGTGCAGTAGCAACACCTCTAGCAACCAAAGAAGGAGAACCCCCTGCATCAGCCTGAAAAAAAAACCGTAAACCTTATTCAGCTTGAAAAAAAAAAACTCCAGACCTCCAATTGTGAAAACACAAACGAGGAACAAGATTCTTGGAAAGCAGAACAAGAAAGTCAGCAAGAGCAAAAAACCTCGGCAATAACGGCATTTATCAGTTTCTCTGCTTTGCTTATATTATCCAAAGTTCCTATTATCTCCACTGGCCTGGTTGCAGAATATGGATCTGCATCGGAATCCCTTGTGATTTGAATCTTTGCTCCAGAATTGTATTGCAAGTACCGTATAGTATCCCCCGACTTGCCAATTAAAACCCCAACCTGCACATATTTTTATACAATACTTTAGGCCACTTTTTTCTTTCCAGCTAATATTTACAAATGAATTCCGAATAAGTCATAGGTGGAATTTGAACCAACTGGAGCTAAGAGCTCCCAGTTACATAATATGAATATAAGCAGCAGACCTTATTATTAGGAACCTCCATTTTGTGTGTCATAGTCTCACTCGCAGAAGGCTGTTCTTGTTGCGCAGAGTAAGCGTCACCTTGCTGAGGTTCCTCTGCATAGTGTGGTTGAGACTCCCCTTGAGGGGGCTCCTCAGCTTTTTCCGCCACAGAATTCTCAGCAGGATTTTGGGTGTCACTTGGCTCACCATTCATGCCATTCTGTAGTTCATTAACTTCAGACTTTTGCTCGTCGGTCACTGCTTCGGTAACTTCCACAGATGCAGGTTGGGGGACCTCCAAGTCACCGCTATCTACACTTGGCTGATCCTCATTCTCCTTTTCAGGTTCATTTACCTTCTCCTCTTGGTGGCCATTCTCACTAGCTGTTATCATCAAGGAAGATGCCACATTAAAAAAAAAGTTACAAAAATCCTTTTTTTTTTTCGGTGCAAACCAATTCTCAAGAACAATTAAATTATAATCTAAAAAATAGCAAAAAAGAGACCTAATTACTAAATAAATAAATAAATAATCAACGAATGTCAGCTAAAAACAAGAAGAACTCGCAACGAATTCACACCCAAAAGAGATAAGAAAAACACTAGAATTCAAAATCAACAGCAAAATTACCTATTCCGTCGGGCTTGTCATCAAGGCGAGGCCTCTTCGCTTCTGATTCATCGGACGGCGATACATCAACTTCTTCGGTGCAATCAGGCTCTGCGTTCGCGTCATCGGGACCGTCGGAGTCGAGCTCAACTATTTCCGGTGCTGCTTTAGGCTCCAAATCCTCGAGCTTCCGCTTGTGATCCGACGGCCTAGGGCTCTCCGCGGCTACCACAACCTCCTCCTCCGCCATAATTCACTTGATTAGTCCGGTTAAGTTTAGGCGAATCTAGGGTTTGGGATGAATGTGAGGGTTAGGGTTTTGAGTGGGTGGGAGCTATGGAGGGAGTTGATCGGAACGGATACGACTGCGACTGCGACTGCGTTTGCGTCTGCGATAAAAGGGTTTAAGGCATTATATAGAGTGGGGCCCTTAGATATTTTAACACGACCCGCCCAAATCAATTTTTAGGGTTTGGGTGTATTGGGCCTTTTTCAATACTCTACCCATGGACTGTTGCAATAATTTAGAGAATAGGGGAATTTCGGCTCAGCTTAATTAATTTTGTTCTATTTGGTCACTATTTTACCAGTTCAAACTCTCATTTTTAATTTTACTTGGGTATTTCACGTCCCAAGTCCATTCTTCTTAACTTTTAAGAGCGTGTAACCACAAGGTGTGGTGTGAGGGGTCGAAACCAGCTGAAAGCACTTTGTGGCCAAAGGCAAGTCGAACCTTGAGTGGAGATTAGTCTCTCCCATCGGGTATGGTGACACTTCGTGGTCTTTACCAAAAACAAAAGTGGCAAATTGTGAATTTAGAATAACAGTGACAACAGTTATAAAAGTTAACATAATTGATGGTGAATGCAATTCAATTCGATGAATACAAGTATGTCCGATGTGATCACGAAAAGTTCACTAAAGCGACGTAATTAACTTTAGCAAGTAGACTTGGGATAGAAGCAAGAAATAAGAAAAAATAAAAAAATACTGGGCCAATAAGTCCAATTCAATACTTGCCAATGGGCCCATCACTGGGCTTTCTTGCCGAAAGAGAAATCGAGTAAAAAATATGAAAAAAATACAGGAAAGAACGAGAAGGGCACGCAACCGCCATTTGTAACGGTGGTGCAGTCGTTGCAATCCACCTGCCATTCAACACCGACCGAACGGTCCTTCTTCTTCCGAACAACAACCCCCTCTCCTTCCCTCCGCACCTTCTCGGTCACGATTTTTCCACATTCCCACTTTGAAATTGGAGCAACCATTTCGGTTTTGCATTCCACTTCCTCGCGCTCCTCCGGCTCCTACAAATTCTCTAATTCCCAATTCCACTCCAAAATCCCGGCCCACTACCGCTGTTTCTGATATCGTTTCCGGCGCAGGCGATTAGGGTTTTGGGATGAATTGAAAAAGGGGAGTCTTGAGTTGGGGATTTGAAAAGAGGGGAGAGCTTTGGAGTTGGGCATGGCGGATTCGGAGGCGAAGCGTGTGGCGGAAGAAACGTTTCCGGATTTGCTGAAGAACACGCCGAGTAATATCGCGAGATTGGAGGATGAGATTGGACAGTGTAAGGGGCACCAGAAGTATTTGGCTCAGACTAGAAGCCCGTCCGACGGCGGCGATGTCCGGTGGTACTTTTGCAAAGTCCCATTGGCGGAGAATGGTAATTCGAATCTCAAGAGCATTGGAGTTTTGAGTTCTAGTGTGCGTTTTTACTTCTCAATTCACAATTGGCAATTTTATGCTTCTGTGATTGTGCAGAGATGGCTGCTTCAGTCCCAAAGAGTGAGATGGTGGGGAAAGGGGAGTATTTTCGGTTCGGTATGAGGGACTCTCTAGCAATTGAGGCATCGTTTTTGCAGGTGGGTTTGGTTTGTTAAGTGATAAAGTTGCGTTATTTGTGTTTGAATTGGTCTAATTAGGGGGGTGTATTCAATTGGGATTTTGAGAGATTTTAATTCTTTTAATGAATTTAGGGGTATTCAATCAGGATTTTAAGTGATTCTCTAAGATTCAAGGTGTATTCAATCAGGATTTTAAGATAGTTTATTAAAATCCTTATAAATCCGGGTGTATTCAATTAGGATTTTAAAGAAGTTTATAACATTCTAGGTGTATTCAATTAGAAATTGATTTTAGAGAATTTGAAAAAGTTGAGGAATTAGAGGGAATTTGAGAGATTTGGTAGTGTATTTTAAGCATCCACAAATCTCATCTCTCCTCATGAGATTTCGAAGGAATTGAATCAAAATTTTATATGGAATCTCTATAAATCAATTAAACTCCATAAAAATCCATGGATTTATAATTCCACTAAAGTCTCTCAAATTCCCGATTGAATACACCCCCCTTACTTGAGGGTTGGATTTGCATGTATGCAGAGGGAGGAAGAGTTGCTTTCTTGTTGGTGGAAGGAGTACGCAGAATGTAGCGAAGGCCCGAAAGAGCGGCCTAGTTCAAGTAAGAAGGTGGCTCAGCGGCAGAGTTCATTTTCTTTGGAGAGGGGTCGGTCGGTTGAGTTAGATCAAGTGGATGAAGAAAGAGTTGGTGTCCCTGTTAAGGGAGGGCTTTATGAGGTAAGCCTTCTTTTTTCAAGGTTTTCATTGTCAGTGTAAAGAGTAGATAAATACATGTGGGCCTGAAAATGTAGCTATCCAGTACCAATCAACTCCTTTGCAAGCGTTGGCAAGTCTTTCTTGATGTTCTCATAAGTAGTCGTTGTTGATGAATCCATTTGAGTTGATGGAGGGAAAATTTTATATGATTTTCAGTAAAAAATCTCATGATGTTAGCATCGTAAGATACTTCGTTGGTTACTAGTCTGAAGTGTATCAAGTGACATGAACCGACTCCAACTATTTTCTGGATAAAGGCATGATTGATTTGAGTTGACATAGTCATGTAATTGCTGCAGGTAGATTTAGTGAAGCGGCATTCTTTCCCTGTTTATTGGGATGGAGAAAACCGGCGTGTGTTAAGAGGTCACTGGTTTGCTCGTAAAGGGGCCTGATTGGCTCCCACTTCGCGAAGATGTTTCTGAACAATTAGAGGTTTCATATCGTAATCAGGTTAGCTTCAGTATTAATATGGGTGACTTTAAACAATCATGTTACTGATTAGTTGGAGTGTATGCATATTCTGATCATTGTCGAATTGGTAACCTTTATCCAGATTCTATCTGTCAGAAAGTGTGATAACTCCCCTTACTTTATGTTGATTTACAGGATTGTTTTTATGTTCAAAACATACCAAAATTTAGATTTATGGGATGATTTTTAAGACTGTTTCAGTCTGCCTCTTGTACATGTGCTCTTCTGTTTGGACTCATGTTCTAAATCTCATTTGGTATACACGGTATAAGCACATGTTGGTGAAGTTGGACTTTTTCTCTCCAGGTTTGGCACCGGAGAACGTTTCAGCCCTCTGGACTTTTTGCAGCTCGAGTTGAATTGCAAGGCTCTACACCTGTACGTGTATTGCTATTTGGAAAAGACATTTTATAATTTTATTTCTGTATTCTTAAACACATCCTGGGGATGTACTTTTAGGGACTGCATGCGCTTTTCACAGGAGAAGATAACACTTGGGAGGCTTGGCTAAATATAGATGCTTCTGGTTTTTCTAGTGTCATTACTTTAGGTGGAAGTGGCATGAAATTAAGGCGTGGATATTCCGCATCTCACTCTCCGAAACCCACACAGGTATCTATTTGATAAATTCTTTGATGGGATAAGTTCTGACACTACCTTCAATACCTTTTTTTTCTCTTCCAACTTTTTACCTTTTTTGGATATTTGTGGTGAGTCAAATTTTTGGAATTTATTTGAGCAAGTTTGTCATCGATGCTGGATTTGTTGTTTCTTTTTGGTACTCGTGAAATTACCCTTGTTGCTATGTGAACTTTTCCGTCATGTCATCTTAATCTGATGGTGTCTATGCTTTGGATTCTAATGGATGTTTGAAGATGGAAAAGGATGATCTGAAGTTTGGTGGAAGTCTGCATCTAGTCACTAGCTGGTGTATTTGTAAATTTCAGATAATTTTTAGCTTTTAAACAGAAAAAGAAACTTGCTTCTCAGCTTTACTGAAACCATTTAAGCAAGGTATGCGTGGTATTTTGCTCCTAGATTTTAATTTTTATCAGTGTTTTAGGTGTAATAATGGTAACAAGAGGAAAGGGAAAGGACAACAAAAACAACAGGAACAATTAGTTGCTACAATGATAGTAGGTTTCATGTGCCATTGCATGTCTCGATGGGTTTGGTTTGGTTGGGCGGTTACGTTCAAATCTCTAGTGTTAGCACTTAAACAATTGTCATTGGTTTCTTAACTGTATGTCCGCTTCACCCCAGAGTTGTCTTATTTGTCTTGTTCTGTTATGATTTCTAACATGAGAATTTCAATTATTTTCAGCATAAGAAAGTCTTGTTTGAGCATTAAAATTAAACAGAAAAGAATAAATCATCATCTTTCTCACAATCTTTTTCTATTATAGAATGAATTGCGCCAGCAGAAGGAGGAGGAAATGGATGATTATTGCTCGCAAGTATGCATTTTAACATATCAAATAAAAATGTTGGTTTTAGTTTTGTACTTATTATTTTCATATATTCCTTCCTTCATACAACTTGTACCAACGTGTTCTTCCATGCCCGATGTCTTCTTCCAGCTCTTAGTGACTAGTTGGTAACAAGTTCTTTATAATGTCAATCTCTAAGGCCGTTCACGAACTAGAAGATCTTGTGGCATGCTTTTAGGATAAATCCTGCCTTTTGTCCTGTTAGATTTTTTGAAGGTTAATCTATACCTTTTTGGTTTCGATACTCGGTTTCAAGGTGACAAACGTATGATAATAATTTTGCTAGGAAAGTGAAGGGTGGTTGCTCTGATATATAACTGGCGTAACTGAAAGAAACCCAAAATCTAATTCATCCAAAACTTTGTGTGAGATTCTCCAGAGTCCATAATTTTTGTTTTCCAATAACCGTCTGTTTGCAGCAGTAAGATTTCCTCCTTTCATTTAAGTTTTTGATTTTTTTGAAAGTGATAAGATTGACGTTGCATATTTGATCTAGGTTCCTGTTCGACACCTTGTGTTCATGGTTCATGGAATTGGTCAAAGATTGGAGAAATCAAATTTAGTTGATGATGTTGCTAATTTTCACCTTATAACAGCAAGTCTTGCCGAAACACACCTTACTTCACACCAACGTGATTCTCAAAGGGTTCTTTTTATCCCATGCCAGGTAAGCAATCTCTTTTGTATGCTATTCATCCCATTTTCTGTAACTTTTTTTTTTTAATTATCACAAAACTCTTCTGTTTCATACTATATGAAATAAAATGGATCACCACTCCTGTGATGCTCGTGAAACTAGCTTGTGTCGTTTGAGTGTTATATACAGGGAGGTAAGAGAGTACCCACGGTGTTGGACGTGGTTGTCTATCATAATGATGATCACCATTCTTCTCCTTAAATATGAATGAACATTCGTTTCCTACAGTAAGAATATTTCGTGGTCATCATTCTTTTCCTTAAATATGACTTGCTAATCATCTCCTTACTTTAACGGTCTGGTCTATTTAAATTACTTCTATTTAAGAGGTCTGGTCTAGTACTTTAGATTTAATCTTTGTTGGTGGATTCCTTATCAACTTTTTGTAAGTCTTCCCGTTAATAAAAAATGTGTTTCTTGTCAAAAGAATAGAAATAAATATCTTCTTACATTAAAGCTTGTTAGGCTCCTCACTTCCCTGGAATGTATAATTTGAAATATCATGGAGATTTTAGAAACATGAATTTGAATTTGGCGATCACTGGGAGATACCATGATATGACAATACTTCTTTACATGAAGAAAAATTAGCTAAGGTGGCTGATTTGTTGCGGTGTGTGCTGCATTCTGTTCTGATATTTTGCGTGCCTCTGTTTAATGTCATTTTGGATTTATATGTTTCCTTTTCAAACAAATAATTTGGTTTCGTTTTCGTTTCATTTCTTCCTCATCTTCTCGTTTTCATTCCTCATTTTTCTTTTGTGCCTTTAATATGCAATTCTATCCTCACTTTACTTTCCTTTTTTTTTTTTTTCAATTGCTTTTACAAACTGATTGATATTTTGATTTCAGTGGAGAAAAGGTTTGAAGCTTAGTGGTGAAACTGCAGTCGAAAAATGCACTTTGGATGGTGTTAAGGGTTTACGTGTCATGCTGAGTGCAACTGTTCATGATGTGTTATACTACATGAGTCCCATATATTGTCAGGACATCATCAACTCGGTAGTGCATACTTATTCTTTAAATTTATGTGTCTACTTTTATGATACTGTTGGGATGATATCATGTAATCAAGCATGTTTCACTTTTCCAATTCTTTTGCATTCTTGGATGTGAATGGCATCTTAATTGCACACAATTTTTCCCAACAGGTATCCAACCAATTAAATCGGTTATATTTGAAATTTCTTCGGAGGAATCCAGGTTATGATGGAAAGGTATGCGGTTAAAAAGCATTTTACTATTTTCTTTAGTCGCACTTTGTCCATATAAGATTATATTTAAATTGAGTGCTTTCATCTCACATCCGTATAGGTTTCCATATATGGTCATTCTTTGGGAAGTGTCCTCTCCTATGATATCCTTTGTCATCAGGAGAATTTGTCCTCCCCATTTCCAATGGATTGGGCGTTCAAAGAACATGCTAGAGATGGAGAATCTTCTCCTGATAATCAATCTACGTACAACACTCCAACTAATTTGGGAGATGCAATTGCCTTTGTAAACAGTCAAACTGATGACACAATGGGTTCAATTCATGACGGCAATATGAGTGCACAACCAACTCTTTTGATACATGAGGATGGAAATGCTGAAGATGCCTTGAATGTTGTTGGTCGCAACACATCAGATTCTAATGAGTCTGTTGCAAGGTCTATGTACTCGAAACAACCACATGGTGATAAATATGTTAATGAATCAGTTTGCAAATCAAATGACATGCTTAAATGCGATGGGTTGGATGAAACCAAAACCATACACTGTGGAGTCCGGGTTGATGGTGCTGATGATGCGGTAGAAAAAGTATGCGAAGAAACGAGCAATAAAGACCAAGTAGTCAAATTGCTGAGGGAAGAGGTGAGAATATATAATTGAATAGGCTGTTCTGCCTAGCCTTTTGTGGGCACCATTTATATAAAATGCATATATTCAATGAATTGTCTATTTTTCAGATTGATTTACTCAAGTCCAAAATATCAGAATTGGAAGCCAAATGTGGTGATAGAGATCATGGTCCAGGATTGCATCAAGGTGCTCTATGATATGTGGATTTAATTGTTTTTTTCATTTAATTTTTTGTTTTCAGTGTATAAAAGGAGCTCTTATGCGTCCATATATATAATCTGAACAGAAAATGAAGAGGTTCCTGCAAGTGTGGCAAAGCAACCCATTTCTGTAGAATTGCCTGTTGCACAAGATGGTTCACCCAAGAATTATACCCCTTATATCACATACACAAAACTTGAATTCAAGGTGCAAGAAAGTTGTCCATTTGTTGTATATCCTTCTTCCATTTTGACAGTAGCATTTGCAAAATTAAAATTTTGAATTTTTGTATCTAACAAATACGGATTGGATTCTTTCATATTTCTGTGAATGCAAACAGGAGATTTAGTTTGTTTTGGATTTCGCCACTCATTAATTGTAAATCTTCATATTTCAGGTTGATACATTCTTTGCAGTTGGATCACCCCTTGGGGTTTTTCTTGCCCTTCGTAATATTCGTATTGGGATTGGTAATGATCGATGATTATGTCTTAATATGCTTTGCATCTTGGTGCTTTTCATTCTTTGCAGTTGGATCACCCAAATTCCTAAATTTTCTCTATGAAGGATCTTTTGATGCTCTTGTATGCTTATACAATTTCAAGGCACATGCGTGCTGTGTCTTAGTTATATTGGGCTCTTTAAGAACAATTTAGTTTTGTTACCGTGTCTATTGGTGTTTGGTGACATCTGCGCTGATTCTACTGAGTGGGTTTTTTCTGAAATTGAAATGATATGATACATGTCATTTTTCTACTGCATATCGGTATGCTGGTGGGGATCCGTGTTTAAGGTGTTTTGTTGCTTTGTGCATTTGTTTACTCACTTTGTATATCTTTCCCTCTTCAATAAATTTAAGATCTGCCAGGAGATGTATTTTCAGATATGCTTGTTTTTGCTTTTGATGTGAGACCTAAATCTGAATTTAATATACTGTATCATTTCATTTTCAGGAAAGGGAACAGAATATTGGGAAGAGGAAAATATAAGTGAGGAGATGCCTGCTTGTCGGCAGATGTTCAACATATTTCACCCCTTTGATCCCGTTGCATATAGGTATGTTGCAATCCAGCTCTCGTGATGCTAGTATTTAATATGAAATCCAATTTAAGTTGAAGCATTACAGCATCATTTCTCTGAGGGATGTGGTTCGTACAGTGCATGACATGATACCTTTTGTTGAATAGATTCCATTTAGTTTGCTGAAAGTGCAAAATATTTAATGATATCATCTGGAAATTCTTATATATACATATAACAACTTTATGTTTATCGCTAGTATTGCTTTATCTTTTAGTGTTCTCTTGTTTGTTGATCTAGGAGCACAGCACATGATAGAACTTTTTTCATATTGAAATGCAGAATAGAACCACTTGTGTGTAAAGAATACCTCAGTAAGCGACCTGTTATCATACCCTATCACAAAGGTGGAAAGAGGTTGCATATTGGATTTCAGGTAAAGCATTTTTAACATACATGATTGTGGATCGCCTACCTCAGCTCTCTCTCTTCCCCCCTCCCCCACCCACACACACACGCACGCACGCGTTCTCTCTCTCTCTCTCACACACACTCGTGCACTGCTATGTGATGCAGGAATTTACTGAAGATTTAGCTGCTCGTTCTCAAGCAATGATGGATCGTCTAAACTTCGTAAAGGTGGGCGTGGTTAGACACCTAGAAGTTGATATAACTTTCTAATCTGTTATAGGCGTACATCAGCTGCATCTATAGTAATTGTATATATGTTAAGATACTCTTTAAGTAAACTAGGGTTTTGAACTTTGATTATGTGAATCCCCTCTCTCTGTCCAAATTAGCTTTTTAAGTTTCAAGGTTGAGTGTCAACTTATAGGTTATTTATTAGTTGCGACAAAAAAAAAATGATAATTTCGTAATATGTGACTCTGCAAGGATGAGTGGTTTGAAACCTTCCATGCTTTGGTTCCTATATTATGTTAGAAGTTATTATAATAACAAGGTTTTGTTATATGTTTGAACACAGATTAAAGTGCTGACAGTTTGCCAGTCAAGAAATGCAGACAGCCTAGAAGGTAGTAGATTTTGTCTTTTGATCCTTCAATCTGTATCCTCCTCTTTTTAATGATATTGACATTAGAGAACAAATTTTTAGCAAAAGTGGTCCACTGTAGTGATCTTGTTTTCATATAGAAAAAAGAAAGAACGGTCTGGGGTTTGGAAGTATAAACGACCAAAGGCCCTAAATATGAAAACGTAATTCAATACAGTTTCTTATCCGTCACATCTTTCATAAAGCTCCTACATATTTCTTATTTTTGTAAATTTTGTTACATGGTAGAAGCAGCAGAAACAGCCCCAGAAATGGAAGAGAGATCATATGGTTCTCTTATGATGGAAAGAGTAACAGGAAGTGAAGAAGGGCGGATTGATCATGTGCTTCAAGTGCGTTGATATGCCCACTACCTCATTCACTCCACATAGACATAGACATGGACATACAAACACAGACACACACAAGAATTCACTTTTGTGCACACTCGTACCTGTGCATGCCTGAGTCTCATTTATTTTCCTTTCAAAAATATGCCTGCAACTGCTTGCCTTATAGCCTTGTTACTTTTACTCAGTTAGACACATAACAATTGCTGACCTTATGCTGTTAGCACCAGCTCATTTCTTTGATTAATCAGTGAGATTTTTTTGTTGATCATGCAGGATAAGACGTTTGAACATCCGTATCTTTCTGCAATTGGAGCACATACGTACGTACTCACTTCAAATGTTTCCTCATGCATGCAATTGGAATTGTTATCGATCATTTGTTATCAAGTGAACCATTACTAATGTAAACTGTTGACGCAAATTGTTGTGTATGCCTAAGCCATATTTGTTTATTTAGTTGCTGAGATTTTTCTTGCAATTGTTTAACGACCATATTAATCCAGCTCTTCTTGCCCTTATCTGCTACCAGAATGTTCCTCATTTTCATTTAAAAACTTAACTGAGTCTTGTTGTGCAGAAACTATTGGAGGGATTATGATACTGCCCTTTTCATATTGAAACACTTGTACCGAGAAATACAAGATGAGAGCTTACTTGAGGAATCTAGTAGGCGAAACTCAAAAACTGAGAGTGGGTTCACAGGCTGGTCTGATCAAAGAGAGACGGCAGAGGAGGAGCTTCCTTTGACATTCTCTGAAAGTACGGTCAGAAATTTCTCAAAGAAAGCTAACAAGTTTCCGAAAAACTCCATGGTTATAACATAACTTTCCATTCATTTGTGGTTGCAGGATGAGGATGCTAGATTAGGTGGTTGAGGCGGGGATTAAAACCACCTTTTTCCTACAAACAAATGCTTCACGGCAGGATGTCCAGGCTATCCCAGCTTCCATAGGACCGTGGCGGACTGGAACTAGTTAAAAAACCTCAAGTTGCGATATGAAGGTTGGCGGGCGCAGGGAGCGGGGAGCGGGGGGGTTGCATGCTGGTGTTAATTCATATAGGTGCACATACAAGATATCTTGTTTTATGTATATCTGTGTAAAGAAACACAAATATGGTCTTATATGCTGAATGAAATTAGTTTTAGATTTCAGAGTTGAGAATGTCTAGAATATTTGGTCAAGAATTATAAATCCTTGGATAGTCCTAACATATAATTTTAATTTCAGTTTATCATTTGTTGCTTTCAAAGATTTGACTAAAGTACTTTGATTAATTGACACCTCAATAATTTTTCGTTTAATTTAATTTCCATGTCATTACTTTAATATGTATATAGTGGCATAATGAAACATCCCACCCCCATTTTTATTTTAAAAATGATTTTAGTTCTTAATTGGTGAGCCCGTGGGGCCCACCTTGTTTTATTTTTGTATTTTCCGGTCTCTCTCTCCTCTCTTTCACTTCTCTCTCTTTTCTTTCTTTCTCTCTTTCCCCGAAACCTCTGCAACTCTCTCTCTCGAGCTTTCATCCTTCCCACTCTCTCTTGCCGTGAGCACTCACACACACACACCTACAGAGACACCATTACTCAAAGACACCACCATCTATACCTCGTTATCTCCTTCCTCCTTCATCTCTGTGAAGTCGTCAGCACGGGAGCAAGAAGCTCCGACGAACCCTTCCTCCATTTTCCGATCTGGTAAGTCTCGGATCTCTCCCTATCTGTGTCGATGTGACTCTTGGTTGTGAGTTCTGAGCAAGGTATTAAATATCGAGGATATCGGAAATATCGGTAGTCCAAAAACACGGAAATATCGATGGAAATATCGGGATATTATCGATATCGATAAAAATTGAATAAAAACCACGGAAATTGTAAGAAAAACTTGGAAATTTTTATTGAAACTTTGCAGGATGTTTATTTAGTCAATTATCTATTAGTTTATCACAAAAAATTGGAAGGAAATGCATTGCATGATGGATTTAACTGATTTAAGTTGATTATATAGCGAGCTGGCAAACATTGTGAGTGTAGAAAATATGTAGTAATTAATGAAAGAAGTGAAACCCCACCCCCAAATTAATTTATATTTTCACTCTTTCCCTGAAATTATATAAATTGTGCAATTGAGTCCTTTATCCTAATCTAATCTGGACCCTCCATCTTGATTCTCACTCTCCATCACGCTGCCACATGGCAGCCACTAACCCTCACCCTATCACTCTCTCTCTCTCTTTTCCCGAGTCTCTCTCGGACTCCTCACTCTCTCTCAGATCTCAACTCTCAGAGTTAGATCTCAACTCTAGCCTCAGTCTCTCTCTCTCCTCCTCAGTCCTCAGTCTCTCTCTCTCTCGATCCTTCTCTTCTCCCTCATTCTCTCTCTCTCCTCAGTCTCTTCTCCGGTTTTCCCCCCCATCTCTTCTCAACTCACCTTCCCAGCCAGAGCACAGACATACACACCTTCCCACACCCTTAGCTCTCTCTCGAACTCTCCTCCGCACCCACACCCAGGCACACCCAAATTCGAACTCTCTCTCGAACTCTCCTCCGCAGCATCTCCACCACCCTCCCTCCCTCTCCTCCGTCTCTGGGAAGCACGGCCGTCTCTGGGAAGCACGGCGACCCACCACCCTCCTGAACTCTCCCTCCCTCTCCTCCGTCTCTGGGAAGCACACCCAGCTCCGGCGAGGCCGTGAGTGTCGAGGAACTTTCCGAACACCTCCGATCGTTTCACAGCAAACGGAAGTTATAAAAACATTCCTCTCGTCTTGTATTTCATTTTGATACCTAGATCGGAGTCTAGGGTGCTCTTTTACAGTCGGCCGGAGCTGTAAAAGCTCCGGCGTTCTTCTCCGATTCGCACCATCCTAAAATATCGCGATATTATAGGTAATATCGCGATATTATCGATAATATCGCGATATTTTGACGATAATTAATGGAATACCCTGAAAATATCGCCGGTCCCAAAAAACGATAATATCGGCGATATTTCGCCGATATTATCGATTTTTTAGTCCTTGGTTCTGAGTTAAATCCGTCGCTTTTTACCTAGGTTCTACCTCGAAATCGAGCTGGGTTAAGCGCACCCATTTTCCGGCGAACCCGTGAGTATCGAAGGCTTTTCCGATCGTTCTACGACAAACCCAAGGTATAGAAATACTCCTTTTACCTTCCTCTACATTTTGGTACCTAAATCGAAGCCTAAGATGCATGTTTGCAGTCGCCCGGAGCTGTAAAAGCTCCGGTGCTCTTCTTCGGCGAACCAAGGCCTTTCAGGCCGTTTTCTTGGACCACGGGCCTTAGGCTCTTTTTGGACCAGCCCAGTACCCTAACCCGTTTAGTTTTTATTTTTAGTTGTTTTTAAAACCCAAAAGGCCTACGGGCCATTCCTTGCAAGGCCTTTGGGCCTTTCTCTGCCGAGCCCAAGCCAAAACCTTTTAGGTTTTATTTTTTTTTTTATTTTTATGGTTATTAGTTTTGTTTCTAAGACCCAAAGGGCCTTTGGGCCGGTTCCTGTTAGGGGCATTAAGCCCAAGACCCATCATCCAATTAAATCAAACCCATTTCCCTTTAAGCCCAACCCAAATCCTAACGCCCTAAACCTAAACCCAAACCTTAGGGCCCAACCTGGATCCAACCCAAGCCCAGACCCTTGACTTTGATCCGGTCTGACCGTTGACCCGGTTAACGGTCAGTGTTGACTTTGAGTTTGACCGGTCAACAGTCAACGGTCAACGTTGACTTTTTGGTGGACTTTTTCGGGTTTCGTCCGAGATCTCTCTTAGGCTAATTTCGACGTCTTGGACCTGTTTCCGATGTCCGTTTTCCCAAATTAAATCATTTGAGTAGAGTTTGACCAAATGTACCCTTTATGTGCTTAGGGACAAATATTGTGGCATTTCCATCCTTGCTAGTCTGCGCAGCTTTCGACGGCAAAGTACTATGAGTGGACCACCTTCAAAAATATCATGTTTTAAATTAAAGAATTTCATATATTCCTAGCATGCCTTGCATATTTATTGATTTGAGGAATACTTTACAGGAAGCATGATGATTTGAATATGATTGAGTATATATGTGTTTTGAACTATTTTTATTATATCGTATTTTCTATATAACCCTCATTCTGGTAGACTATCTGATCGATGACGATAGGATGCTAAGAATGTGTTTCAACTGCTTTTAGAACACCTCTTCGTAGTATGGAGGATCGATGAATTTATGCTACGAAGTTGTATTTTAGAAACATGTTTTGTGCGTACCTAGTAAACACCATGCCGCCAGGGCGAGGACTTGTAGTTGGCAGAGGCCTGGAGAAATAATCCCTAGCGGAAGGCTGAGGGACCACGGAGACTGGCATCGAGCCGGGAGGGAGTTATCTCATGGTGAAGGCCATAGAGATTTAGGTGCAGGCAAGGGGCCGGAAGTTATTATTATTATTCGGTGATACTCACTAGCAGCACAACTTGTGTTATGCTTCCTGATATGATTTCTAAGATTGATTTGCAGATAGATATATGAATTGTTTTATGGCATGCTAGAGGGTTTGAAAAACCTATCACTTATTATGCTAGTAGTTTTCATTATTAAACTATGAGGGTTAGTACGTTCATAACTGTTTTCGTACTATGTATATATAACTTGGTCCACTCACCCTTGTTTTGCGCCCCCATTCAAGTATTAGAAACGAGGCATACAATCCCGACGTTGAGGTACTACTGCATCGACATCTTCGAATCCTCTCGATGTAGGACCCACTCCTTTATTCATTTAATTTTATCTTAATTATTTTTAGTGATTAGGTTTAGTTGTATGCTCTGAACACGTTCCTAAATTGTTAATCTATTGTATTTGAATTCATAACCCTTATTTATTTCTTATTCTTAGCTTTTCACTCAATAAATGGCTTTCGTCACCCTCGGGTGTCGGCCAGCACGTGTCTATCCTAGTATTCGGGGAATATCAGGGTCGGGGCGTGTCACATAAGGTATGTGTAATACGTATTAAACGAAAAATACACAAAATTCTATCTGTAGTGCAAGTTACCGCAGTTTTTTTCAATGGCAGACTCTCGTTCTTTTAGTCATTAGGTGACCAATGATTCATGGTCATATGCTTTCTTGAATTTGATATTAAGAGTTGAAATTAAAATAGTAAAGCACGTCCATTTATTCTCCACCATTAATATCAAATCCAAGAGTAAGTGATCATATATTTCTTGGTCACTTGTCAGTATCATGACCAAGAGAGAATTTGTGTTCAATCCACTGCAGTTTGCGGAGGAGGATCCCAGCTTCCTTCGACATTCTCCGAAACAAGTTTACGGTCATAATTTTCTCAACGAACGAATGCTAACAAGATTCCTCAAAACTCAAGAGTTATAACATAGCTTTTGCGAGCTTATTGGTAAAAATTATATTTTTAGTGTTTTTACTTTTCGTACTTAATTACGAGCTAAGGAAATAATTTTTTCTTTTTTAGAAAAGTTTCCAATCAGGGGACATAAATTTTACCCCACATAATAAAGAAGAAAGAAAAACAAAAGATACATGAAATAGAGATGGAGGAGGAGGACATAAAACCTAATTCCTAACCCCTCTAAACCAAAACTTAGTAGGTCTGAATCTGCAAAACATGTTGAAAAACACCAAAATGTTAGGAAAAAGGGAAAACTTGATATAAGTCCAATTTTTTTAGCCAATAGTAGAAATAGTCCAATTTATTAAAATAAGTCCAATTCTTTAAATTTAATTATTTAATTATCAATAATTATCTATTCACTAATAAGATTTATTATAAAAATCAAATTTCTTCCAAATTATCTCTTCGATTATTTCTTTTTTTTTTACTCATCACCAAATATGTTTTTTTTATTCCATTCATTGGTGGCATTTGTGGAAAAGATTCTTCGTGGAAAGTTAGTGCGAACTGGAACTGGTTGTCGTTGAGTTACACATGTGACTAGTCGCAACCCCCTGTCACATGTAAAAAATAAAAAAACCAGGATCATTAGACCCAATTGGACGATTATATAATAATTGTGTTTGAAAAAATATAAAAACCAGGACCACTAGATCCAATTGTACGATTGTATAATAACTATTAACTGTCTTTCGTGATCACTGATTAGGATGGCTGAATCAAAGACATTTAATTCACACCATAATAGTCAACTTGACAGCAGACTCATCACCAAACATGTTTTTTTTATTCCATTCATTGGTGGCATTTGTGGAAAAGATTCTTCGTGGAAAGTTAGTACGAATTGGAACTGGTTGTCGTTGAGTTACACATGTGACTAGTTGCAGCCCCCTATGACATGTAAAAAATAAAAAAACCAGGATCACTAGACCCAATTGGACGATTATATAATAATTGTCTTTGAAGAAAAATAAAAACCAAGATCGACCCAATTGTACGATTGTATAATAACTATTAACTGTCTTTCGTGATCACTGATTAGGATGGCTGAATCAAAGACATTTAATTCACACCATAATAGTCAACTTGACAGCAGACTCATCACCAAATATGTTTTTTTTATTCCATTCATTGGTGGCATTTGTGGAAAAGATTTTTCGTGGAAAGTTAGTGCGAACTGGAACTGGTTGTTGTTGAGTTACACATGTGACTAGTCGCAACCTCCTGTCACATGTTAAAAAGAAGAAAGATGCTAAGGGTATTCTTTTAAAAGTAAATTTTTTTATGAATTTTTGCCACTTTATAGTTTAACGTCAATTTCCGTACCAACATTATAAAACATTATGCAAAAAAAGAAAATAATAAAAAGTATAGAAAATTTCACTTTTAAAAAAGTTAGTTAACATTGCTCTAAAAAGAACAAATAAGAAGAATAAAAACCAGGACCACTAGACCCAATTGTACTATTATATAATAATTGTCTTTCGTGATCACTGATTAGGATGGATGACAACCAAATTCGCAAAGTCTAGTCTCCGGGAAACAGTCGGTCTTCTTCCTATCTAGCTATGATCTACCAACAAAAGGACCAAATGGATATCTCATTTCAGAAACAAATACCTTAAAAATTTCATGACTAGCACGAGCCTGATGAACCTGCAAAACAGCAGAAAATCTTCAAGGAGCTCAGCGGGCACCAGGGTGGTGCCGAACACACAAACATTAATGCTCATGCAACTCACCTTAATAGTGCTACTGCTACTAGCAGCAGCCACTTCATCCCAAACCACACAATTAATCCCTCCTCCTCCGTCGTCTCCGCCCCTTGATCAAGTTGGAGTCAAGCCGGGTTGCCAAGACAAATGTGGGAATGTTAGCATCCCATATCCATTTGGTACAACCCCAGATTGTTACTACAACAAGAAATTCCTTATTACTTGCAATGACACACACTTCGACCCTCCAAAGGCATTTCTTATGCATGGTAACGTTGAGGTCACAAACATATCTGTCGACGGGAAGCTGCATATCCTACAACATATAGCCAAAGCTTGTTACTACAAATCAGGTTTGTCCTCGGAAAGGAACAGACCTTATCTCGAACTTCACAAATTATTCTTCGTATCTGACACCGATAACGTGTTTGTGGTGGTTGGTTGCGACACCACCGCTGAAATTGTGGTTTTCCAAGGAGAAGAATATGGGTACACAGGTGGGTGCATCACAAAATGTGACAGCATTAATTTTGTTGCCAATTATTCGTGCTCCGGTGTAGGCTGTTGCCAAACACCGATCGCTAAAGATACAGATTATTATGACATAAGGGTGAAGAGTTTTAAGAATCACACGGATGTGTGGGACTTCAATCCCTGCAGCTATGCCTTTATTGTCGAAGAGAGCAAGTTCAACTTCTCTTCGAATCTGCTGATCGATTTGGAAGGCGTGGAAAAGCTTCCGGTGGTTCTAGATTGGTCAATTGGGAATGAGACATGCAGCAAGGTTGTTGGAAACAAACAAGTGATGAATTACGCATGTCATGGGGACGAAACATGTATCGATGTCAAGAATGGTCAGGGTTATCGCTGCAAGTGCCAAGACGGTTACCAAGGGAATCCATACCTTGAGGAATGCCAAGGTAATTTTCCTAGCTTAAGCTTGTTTTTTTGTATATCTTTCATCTTTGTATTGTCATTAATTTGCTTTCAAAACTGTAGCACTACTACTAATCAATACAACTTGCTTTCTGAAAATTATGGGTCATGTTATTTTTGCAGACATTAATGAATGTGAGGATGCAAACCTCAATAACTGCGAACAGAAATGTACTAACACACCGGGAGGCTATGCTTGTTCTTGCCGCAAGGGGTACCATAGCAAGGGTGGAGTAGACGGAGAAGGTTGCACCCCTAAAGCAACATTACTTATTCAGATTATCATTGGTAAGTATGAAGATATATATTTGTTGCGGTCAACAAAACGTAGCAACACATTATGTTGAAAATATTAATAAGTTAATGATGATGCGTTTAGTTTTCTTAATAAAGAATGGACACCTTGCACATTGATGTTATAAACTTAATTTGTTGGAAATGTAGGAATCGGGGTTGGCCTCATAGCCGTGCTAATGGGAAGCTCTTGGTTGTATTTGGGATACAAAAGATGGAAGCTCATAAAGCTGAAGGAGAAGTTCTTCAGGCAAAATGGAGGACTAATGCTACAACAACAACTTTCAGAACGACAGGGATCCACTCACGAAACTGCCAAAATCTTCACAGCAGAAGAACTTGAGAAGGCCACAAATAATTACAATGAGTCTAAAATCATTGGCAGAGGAGGTTTCGGTACAGTGTACAAAGGAATTTTAGTAGACGGCCGAGTGGTTGCTATCAAGAAGTCCCAAATGGTGGATCAAAGCCAAATAGAGCAATTCATAAATGAGGTACTGGTGCTTTCACAGATCAACCATAGGAATGTGGTTAAGCTTTTAGGTTGTTGTTTCGAAACACATGTTCCGCTGCTAGTTTATGAGTATGTAACAAATGGAACACTCTTTGACTACATCCATAATACAACCAAGGAATCCAAACCAAACACCTCTTGGGAAATCCATCTAAAGATAGCTTCAGAAACAGCTGGAGTGCTGTCATACTTGCACTCTGCGGCTTCTGTTCCTATCATTCACAGAGATGTCAAGTCTACAAACATACTCTTAGATGAAAATCTCACAGCCAAAGTGTCTGACTTTGGAGCCTCGAGATTGGTTCCGTTAGGCCAAGTTCAGTTGTCCACAATGGTGCAAGGAACTATGGGGTATTTAGACCCCGAATACTTGCAGACAAGCCAATTGACTGAGAAAAGCGATGTCTATAGTTTCGGGGTTGTCCTCGTAGAGCTATTGACAAGAAAGAAGGTGGTTTCCTTTGACAGGCCGGAGGAAGAGAGAAATTTGGCTATGTATTTTCTTTCAGCATTGAAAGATGACCGCGTGCTGCAAGTTCTAGATGATTGGATTGTGACTGAGGCAAACATTGAGCAGCTTAAAGAAGTTTCTAAACTTGCAAAGAGGTGTTTGAGAGTAAAAGGGGAAGAAAGACCAACGATGCAGGAAGTTTCCATGGAGCTAGAGGGACTGAGAAGGATGGTATTGCATCCATGGGTGAATGATGAATTCATTTCGGAAGAGACTCAGCACTTGCTTGGTGGAATATCAATGGAAACTATTAGTTATGAAGGAGGTGGCGATTCAGGTTTAGGGTATGATACAATGAGGAACCACGTTGTATTACCAGTGAATGGTGGGAGATGATTGTGCCAGTGAACAAGTCTGTTTTATAATTTTATTGTGGGTGTTTGTGTGCTTTTTTTGCCTAATGTTCGATGGAGTGATATCTATCAGTTAATTCATTTTAATTACCTTGTTCAGTTTGGAATAAATGTAACTTTGTAGTGAATGGAAAAAGGTTGTACTTAATGATTGTATCCCATGGGGTGTCTTTTTTTAGCCCCTTCTCAAACTACGTTCATTGTTTTATTTATTTATTTATGCACACTTAACTTGAAAATGAATCATCAAAATCAAAATTTTAAGTAACACCAAGGTTTTTCTTAAACGAGCATTAAGAATTAACTAGTTCAAATTTAGGAAAATGATTCTCCCGCACCCTTTTAACTTCTCACATTTAAAAAATAAATAAAATTGGATTGAATAAAATAAAAGAACCAACGGGCCATGATTAAACAGTCGATACTTTTACATTTTGACTGGACAAAGGGACCAAATAAGCAGACCGACACACCCTGATCCGAAATGTTCACTTGAACACCTGAATCACGATGTGTTGACCGATATTAGAAGGTGACGAAGCCATAAAATGTAGTGATGTGGAAAATCTGAATAAATTAAAACCTAAACGTGACTAATTTAGAATGCGCATGTGAGCGAGATTGAACCCATATTACACAAATGATGTCAGAACATAGATAAATTGCAGGAAAAGAAGAGTAAGAACATTTATATTGAAAGGAGAAGTCTCCTACATAACAGCTTTTATCAACAATCCTTGTCGTCACGGAACCTCTGCCACTAAAAATCCTGGAAGGGTGAATGGGCCTGAAAATAAAGTTTTGTAAAACCCTTTCAAAAAGTGTAAACCCTCGCTGTAAAACAAGTATATGATTTCTCAAAAATATTATAATAATAGTATGTAATAGGTATCCTGCAGCAGAAGTGAGTTAAAGATATAGGGTACAACACCAAGGTATCTCAACATTAAATCTCAAACCCTTATTATAACAAATCAATGCTCATTAATTTATGTAGGCACACAAGTCCACTACAGAGATATTCAAACAATAGAACAAGTTGGATGTAGGTTTTACATTCTAGTACTACATCACGTGAGTTGCGCTAATCGCATCACATACGAGTCCAAAGCATCACACAAAATCACACAAAAGGACATGCTGAAATTTAAGAAAACGGAGTGCAGATTTGGAATCAGAGCGTCGAAATACGCTAAGAGAGATCTGAGCAAATTTTATAAAAAGTCAACACAAAGAATCCTCCAGAATAATTCAAAGAATATTCTAGAATATTCCATATGCATTTTAGAACAGGGTCGGGCCAGATTTTGGGTTCGGATCTAGATCCTGGTTGCGGATCTGGGCTTCCCTTCTTTTTTTTCTTCTTCTTCTCAGGCAAGTGCCGGAGATTGGCGATTTGGCCAGGAAACTTCAAATGGTCATAACGGTTTCATTTCTCAGCCAAATTCAAAGATTCAAAAGTCAAAATGAAGCTCAAGAGGTAAGAAACAAAAATATACCTAAGTGGTACATGAATTGTGGCCGGAACTAGCCGAAAATGGCCTGCAATTCCGCAGTCCTTAGCCTGAAACTGGGGAAAAGAGTATAAACATGCATGTAGAGGTTAGAGCTCAAGATTGAGTTCAACACTTGACCTAATCTATCACAGAGACATAGATGGAGATATTTGATGTGTTGGGAACACACACCAACTTTGAACTTGACGGCATTTCGCCGGAGGTCATCGTCGGGCTTGAGTTCGAAACACAGACAGATGATGATAGAGAGTAAACCCTCAATTTAAACATATAATTCAACATCAGATAGGTTAAAATTTCATCCATAAACCCAGAAATTTAGAGAAGAAGGCATATTTCACCTGGGTTCAAGCTTTGAGATATATGGAGCTCTCAGCTTCAATGGTGCCGAGGTCCTCACTGCAGCGATCTCACACACCATTGTGATCCTTGCATCCCACAGACTTCGAATAATTGGACTGAATAAAATAAAAGAACCAGCGGCCATGATTAAGCAGTTGATACTTGTTAAAGAAGATATCTCAAATTGATTAAGTAAATATTGTAAATTTGCAATCAGTTATTTACTTACCTGTTTTGTATGTAATTTCCTTGCTTGTACCCTTTAGTTTAGGATCAAGATTGTTTCTGATCTTATATATATCTTGTAATATTTGTTTCGGTTAATACAAGTGAAAATATTCCATCACATTGCAATTCTTTAGATGGTACCAGAGTGATCGATATGGGAAGACCACGACACAAGAAATACAAACCCTAGCAACTATAGCCATGGGCGACAAGTTAAAGAAGTCAACCTATTCAGGCATGACTTTGTATCAGAAGTGGGAAAACCCTAATCACCCACTTTTTCTCCACCATTCGGATCAGCCTGGTGCCATACTTGTGCCGCAGCCGCTCGTGGAAGATAACTATGGTACATGGGTGCAATCCATGACCATGGCCTTGATGGTCAAAAACAAATTAGGGCTTGTTGATGGAACAATCAAGAAGCCAACTGATGAACAGGTTGAAGAATTACAACAATGGAATCGGCGCAATAATCTGGTGAAAACATGGTTGCTCGGTTCTATGTCAAAGGAAATATCTGGAAGTGTCATCCTTTGTAAGGATGCACGACAGATGTGGCTCGACCTGCAAGAGAGGTTTTCTCATGTGAATATCGTCCAACTGTTTCACATAGAAAACGAAATCCATAATTGCGTGCAAAGCAACATGACAGTAAGTTCTTATTTCACTAAACTTAAGAGCTTATGGGATGAACGTGATGCCTTGTGTTCAATCTCGGCATGCTGTTGTGAAGCAAGGAATGAGATAATATCGTACGTTGAGACTCAAAAAACGATGAGGTTTCTTATGGGTTTAAACGACTCATATACTACGGTTCGTAGCAACACACTTTTGCTGGATCCATTGCCAACTATTAACAAGGCTTATGCACTTGTCCTTCGCCATGAGAAACAAGTTGAAGTTTCAAATGGAAATAGCAGCACCATACAACCAAAAGCTGTTGTGTTTGCCGTGAAAGGCGCTGGTCGTGAACCTGAAATTGAAGATGGTGGCCAACGATGTGGAAAATGTAACAAAACAAACCATAACACCAAGAATTGCCGTGCTCATCTCAAGTGCACCTTCTGTGGGTGGAAGGGTCACACATTCGAGTTTTGTCGCAAATGAAAAGCAACGGTTGAAACGGAGCAAAGTCGCCCTTCTAAGGGCAACCAAGTCAGAGCACATAACAAGAAGGATACAATGCCCAATTTCCCTTTTTCTTAGGAGGACTGCAAACAGATTCTTCAACTCCTGAACAAAAGCAAATCCTCATTCGCCAATCAAGTGGGTAATTCTTCGAATCATGAAGAACTTTCAGGTAAAGCATTTTCCTTTGTACGTAATGGAAAACAAACCATTTGGATTTTGGATAGTGGCGCCACTGACCACATCGTGTGTAGTCCTGAATTTCTCACATCCTCAAAACGTGTTGAAAACCATAATGTTGACCTACCAAATGGTTCTCTTGCTACTGTGACCCATGTCGGCCAAGTAGTTTTCTCTCCTAACTTTGTCCTTGATAATGTTCTATGCGTGCCATTGTTTAGGTTAAACTTAATATCCATTAGCAAATTAGCCTATGATTCCCTATACATCACCATTTTTCTAAGCCAATTTTGTGTCATACAGGACCTACGCTCGGGGAAGATGATTGGGACGGGAATTGAACGGGGAGGACTCTACTATCTCTACCCACCAAGGAAGGGAACCTGCAACACCGTAACCACCATGAACCCTAGTTTTTGGCACCAACGCCTTGGGCACCCATCACATAAAGTGTCCATGTTATTTCCCTTTTTGCATAATAAATCTTGTGATTCCAATAAATGTTTCATTTGCCCATTGGCTAAACAAACAAGATCCTCATTTCCATTGAGTTCCATATCTACTAAGTCTTGTTTTGAATTCATACATGTTGACATTTGGGCTGGTTATCAAGTTGCTTCCCTTTCAGGTGCAAAATATTTTCTCACCATTGTAGATGATCACACTAGATGCACATGGGTTTACTTGATGAAACACAAATCTGACACATAAGATCTCCTTGTTCAATTTATCCACATGGTCGAAAATCAATTCAACACTAAAGTCAAAGTGGTTCGAAGCGACAATGGTCCCGAGTTCAAACTTGACACATTTTATAGACTCCGAGGGATCCTTCACCAAACTAGTTGCGTCAACACACCACAACAAAATGGTGTTGCTGAACGCAAACATAGGCACTTGTTAAATGTCGCTCGAGCCCTCCTTTTTCAAGCTAACCTTCCTAAACGTTTTTGGGGGGATGCCATTCTTACTTCGGCGTATCTCATAAACCGTACACCCACACCTCTTCTTCAAGGGCAAACACCATACCAAAAATTGTTTCACAAGGAACGTAGTTACACACATCTGCGTGTTTTTGGTTGCTTATGTTTTGCATCAACTCATGCACAAAAACCCTCTAAGTTTGATCCTCGTGCACGTCGTTGTCTCTTCCTTGGGTATCCTTATGGACAAAAGAGTTATCGTTTGTTTGATATCACACTTCAAAAGGTTTTTGTGTCAAGGGACGTAACATTTTTTGAAGATCAATATCCCTATCACCACACCCATATTTCCGCTGCTCCTCATCCTTCACCCACCACAACCATCTCCATGGATCCATCTCCCACTGCACCACCTATTACCCTCACAGAAACCTCCTCACAGACACCTCCTCCCATTACGGCCAATACTTCACCAACTTTACCAAATGAGGCCACCCCTCTCGACAACAGTTCACCCACCTTTGGATTAAGAGTATGAAGGAAAATGCAATGGAGATGAGGATGCTTTGTTGGATGTGTGAGCACAAGAGAAATGATAGGATTAAGAACGAGTGCTTTCATCTCACATCCGTATAGGTTTCCATATATGGTCATTCTTTGGGAAGTGTCCTCTCCTATGATATCCTTTGTCATCAGGAGAATTTGTCCTCCCCATTTCCAATTGATTGGGCGTTCAAACAACATGCTAGAGATGGAGAATCTTCTCCTGATAATCAATCTACGTACGACACTCCAACTAATTTGGGAGATGCAATTGCCTTTGTAAACAATCAAACAGATGACACAATGGGTTCAATTCATGACGGCAATACGAGTGCACAACCAACTCTTTTGATACATGAGGATGGAAATGCTGAAGATGCCTCGAATGTTGCAAGGTCTATGGATTCGAAACAACCACATGGTGATAAATATGTTAATGAATCAGTTTGCAAATCAAATGACATGCTTAAAGGCGATGGGTTGGACGAAACCGAAACCATAAACTGTGGAGTCCGGGTTGATGGTGCTGATGATGTGGTAGAAAAAGTATGCGAAGAAACGAGCAATAAAGACCAAGCAGTCAAATTGCTGAGGGAAGAGGTGAGAATATATAATTGGATAGGCTGTTCTGCCTAGCCTTTTGTGGGCACCATTTATATAAAATGCATATATTCAATGAATTCTCTATTTTCAGATTGATTCACTCAAGTCCTAAAATCAGAATTGGAAGCCAAATGTGGTGATAGAGATCATTGTCCAGGATTGCATCAAGGTGCTCTATGATATGTGGATTTTATTGTATTTTTTTCATTTAATTTTTTGTTTTCAGTGTATAAAAGGAGCTCTTATACGTCCATATATATATATATAATCTGAACAGAAAATGAAGACGTTCCTGCAACTGTGGCAAAGCAACCCATTTCTGTGGAATTGTCTGTTGCACAAGATGGTTCACCCAAGAATTATACCCCTTATATCACATACACAAAACTTGAATTCAAGGTGCAAGAAAGTTGTCCATTTGTTGTATATCCTTCTTCCATTTTGACAGTAGCATTTGCAAAATTAAAATTTTGAATTTTTGTATTTAAAAAAATACGGCTTGGATTCTTTCACATTTCTATGAATGCAAACAGGAGATGTAGTTTGTTTTGGATTTCGCCACTCATTAATTGTAAATCTTTATATTTCAGGTTGATACATTCTTTGCAGTTGGATCACCCCTTGGGGTTTTTCTTGCCCTTCGTAATATTCGTATTGGGATTGGTAATGATCGATGATTATGTCTTAAAATGCTTTGCATGTTGGTGCTTTTCATTCTTTGCAGTTGGATCACCCAAATTCCTAAATTTTCTCTATGAGGGATCTTTTGATGCTCTTGTATGCTTATACAATTTCAAGGCGCATGCGTGCTGTGTCCAGTTATATTGGGCTCTTTAAGAACAATTTAGTTTTGTTACCATGTCTATTGGTGTTTGGTGACATCTGCGCTGATTCTACTGAGTGGGTTTTTTCTGTAATTGAAATGATACATGTCATTTTTCTACTGCATATCGGTATGCTGGTGGGGATCCGTGTTTAAGGTGTTTTGTTGCTTTGTGCATTTGTTCACTCACTTTGTATATCTTTCCCTCTTCAATAAATTTAAGATCTGCCAGGAGATGTATTTTCAGATATGCTTGTTTTTGCTTTTGACGTGAGACCTAAATCTGAATGAATATACTGTATCATTTCATTTTCTGGAAAGGGAACAGAATATTGGGAAGAGGAAAATATAAGTGAGGAGATGCCAGCTTGTCGGCAGATGTTCAACATATTTCACCCCTTTGATCCCGTTGCTTATAGGTATGTTGCAATCCAGCTCTCGTGATGCTAGTATTTAATATGAAATCCAATTTAAGTTGAAGCATTACAGCATCATTTCTCTGAGGGATGTGGTTCGTACAGTGCATGACATGATACCTTTTGTTGAATAGATTCCACTTAGTTTGCTGAAAGTGCAAAATATTTAACGATATCATCTGGAAATTCTTATATATACATATAACAACTTTATGTTTATCGCTCGTATTGCTTTATCTTTTAGTGTTCTCTTGTTTGTTGATCTAGGAGCACAGCACATGATAGAACTTTTTTCATATTGAAACCACTTGTGTGTAAAGAATACCTCAGTAAGCGACCTGTTATCATACCCTATCACAAAGGTGGAAAGAGGTTGCATATTGGATTTCAGGTAAAGCACTTTTAACATACATGATTGTGGATGGCCTACCTCAGCTCTCGCTCTTCCCCCCTCCCCCACCCACACACACACGCACGCACGCGTTCTCTCTGTCTCTCACACTCGTGCACTGCTATGTGATGCAGGAATTTACTGAAGATTTAGCTGCTCGTTCTCAAGCAATGATGGATCGTCTAAACTTCGTAAGGGTGGGCGTGGTTAGACACCTAGAAGTTGATAGAACTTTCTAATCTGTTATAGGCGTACATCAGCTGCATCTATAGTAATTGTATATATGTTAAGATACTCTTTAAGTAAACTAGGGTTTTGAACTTTGAATATGTGAATCCCCGCTCTCTGTCCAAATTAGTTTTTTAATTTTCAAGGTTGAGTGTCAACTTATAGGTTATTTATAAGTTGCGACAAAAAAAATAATAATTTCGTAATATGAGACTCTGCAAGGATGAGTGGTTTGAAACCCTCCATGCTTTGGTTCCTATATTATGTTAGAAGTTATTCTAATATCAAGGTTTTGTTATATGTTTGAACACAGATTAAAGTGCTGACAGTTTGCCAGTCAAGAAATGCAGACAGCCTAGAAGGTAGTAGATTTTGTCTTTTGATCTTTCAATCTGTATTCTCCTCTTTTTAACGATATTGACATCAGAGAACAAATTTTTAACAAAAGTGGTCCTCTGTAGTGATCTTGTTTTCATATAGAAAAAAGAAAGAACAGTCTGGGGTTTGGAAGTATAAACGACCAAAGGCCCTAAATATGAAAACGTAATTCAATACAGTTTCTTATCCGTCACATCTTTCATAAAGCTCCTACATATTTCTTATTTTTGTAAATTTTGTTACATGGTAGAAGCAGCAGAAACAGCCCCAGAAATGGAAGAGAGATCATATGGTTCTCTTATGATGGAAAGAGTAACAGGAAGTGAAGAAGGGTGGATTGATCATGTGCTTCAAGTGCGTAGATATGCTCACTACCTCATTCACTCCACATAGACATAGACATGGACATACAAACACAGACACACACAAGAATTCACACTTGTGCACGCTCGTACCTGTGCATGCCTGAGTCTCATTTATTTTCCCTTCAAAAATATGCCTGCAACTGCTTGCCTTATAGCCTTGTTACTTTTACTCAGTTAGACACATAACAATTACTGCCTTATGCCGTTAGTACCAGCTCATTTCTTTGATTCCTCAGTGAGATTTTTTGTTGATCATGCAGGATAAGACATTTGAACATCCGTATCTTTCTGCAATTGGAGCACATACGTACGTACTCACTTCAAATGTTTCCTCATACATGCAATTGGAATTGTTATCCATCATTTGTTATCAAGTGAACTATTACTACTGTAAACTGTTCACGCAAATTGTTGTGTATACCTAAGCCATATTTGTTTATTTAGTTGCTGAGATTTTTCTTGCAATTGTTTAACGACCATATTAATTCAGCTCTTCTTGCCTTTATCCGCTACCAGAATGTTCCTCATTTTCATTT
The DNA here is from genome assembly GCA_036320875.1 of Cotoneaster glaucophyllus. Lineage (NCBI taxonomy): Eukaryota > Viridiplantae > Streptophyta > Magnoliopsida > Rosales > Rosaceae > Cotoneaster > Cotoneaster glaucophyllus. The sequence continues at coordinate 5,408,554 of CM070073.1, read as the reverse complement.
AAAAACTTAACTGAGTCTTGTTGTGCAGAAACTATTGGAGGGATTGTGATACTGCCCTTTTCATATTGAAACACTTGTACCGAGAAATACACGATGAGAGCTTACTTGAGGAATCTAGTAGGCGAAACTCGAAAACTGAGAGTGGTTTCACAGGCTGGTCTGATCAAAGAGAGACGGCAGAGGAGGAGCTTCCCTTGACATTCTCTGAAAGTACGGTCAGAAATTTCTCAAAGAAAGCTAACAAGTTTCCGAAAAACTCCATAGTTATAACTTTCCATTCATTTGTGGTTGCAGGATGAGGATGCTAAATTAGGTGGTTGCGGCAGGGATTAAAACCATTTGGAGTTATATAACCTTAGTCTTTTTTCCTTCCTGCAAACAATTGCTTCACGGCAGGATGTCCAGGCTATCCCAGCTTCCGTAGGACCGTGGCGGACTGGAACTAGTTAAAAAACCTCAAGTTGCGATATGAAGGTTGGCGGGCGCAGGGAGCGGGGAACAGGGGGGGTTGCATGCTGGTGTTAATTCATATAGGTGCGCATACAAGATATCTTGTTTTATGTATATCTGTGTAAAGAAACACAAATATGGTCTTATATGCTGAATGAAATTAGTTTTAGATTTCAGAGTTGATAATGTCTGTAGAATATTTGGTCAAGAATTATAAATCCTTGGATGGTTATTCCTAACATATGATTTTAATTTCAGTTTATACATTTGTTGCTTTCAAAGATTTGACTAAAGTGCTTTGACTAATTGACAGCTCAATAATTTTCCGTTTAATTTAATTTCCATGTCATTACTTTATTATGTATATAGTGGCGTAAGGTATGTGTAATACGTATTAAACGAAAAATACACAAAATTCTATCTGCAGTGCAAGCAAGGTCTAAAATATCGATGATATCAGAAATATCGGTAGTCCAAAAACACGAAAATATCGATGGAAATATAGGGATATTATCGATATCGATAAAAATTGAATAAAAACCACGGAAATTGTAAGAAAAACTTGGAACTTTTTATTGAAACTTTGCAGGATGTTTATTTAGTCATTTATCTATTAGTTTATCACAAAAAATTGGAAGGAAATGCATTGCATGATGGATTTAACTAATTTAAGTTGATTATATAGCGAGCTGGCAAACATTGTGAGTGTAGAAAATATGTAGTAATTAATGAAAGAAGTTTAAACACACCAAAATCATTTATATATAATGAATTAGTACAATATTTTACACTTTATACATTGCATGGTAAGATACATGAGTGACTTAGTAGTACATAGAGTTCCTATGATGTTCAAAATTTTCACTATCTTCATCATCTCTATGTGTAGAGTAAGTGTATTGTGAAGAGTAGTCATCAAATGATAAATCCCCAAAATAGTTTTGCATGTAATTGTTAACATGCCACCCATATGGATCCGAGATTGGTTGACGTTGTCCATAAGCAAAATCATTTGAAGATTGAGTCTCGGATTCTTTCCATGAGTCGCTCGATTCCATCCCGAGAGAATGGGATATGAAGGGTAGGAAAATGGTTGGTTGTGAGTATAACCATAGTTACTACTTCCTTCTTCACTTGACAAAGTCCCCTTGCTTCTTTCTCTACTAGTATAGTCCTTCCCTATGGCACCAATTCCTGGTCCTGCCCGCCTACTGCCATGGTCCTCATCCTGTGTTGCATGCGTGAAGTTTGCCTCACTAGTGAAGGGGCTCATAAATTCGGAAGATGGTCCAACATAGTTTCCATATCCACCACTACCTCCAGCTCCACTATACCCTTCGTCATTCCCACCTCCGGTGGTAGGTGAGTCTCCTGATCTTGTACTAGAGCTATCATTAGTATCAGCAGGATCTTGTGGTTATGTAGGATTGGAAGAAGGTGGAATTCCAGTGTTTCTTAGTCTTGGGCGCAAAAGTTCTTCCAAAGAGTCAGCGCTGCTAGATCCCACCTCCTCCTCTAATACTCTTTCTACATTTATCCCTTCATTACGTGCTTCTTCAGCAACTCTTACAGCTGGGTTGCCTTCATCATCATCTAAATGCAGAGGTCTAATCCATTGATAAAGTTGGTTACCCTCTGTATCATCATCTTCAGCAACAATATCAAACACATCTGGTGGGTCACCACGGTCGACATGATCTATTTCTGCTTCCTTATCTCGAATTTGAAGCTTCATGTTGTAGTAGCAATAAACTAATTTTTCCAACCTACTATGAGCCAACCTATTTCTTTGCTTTGTGTGTATGAGCGCAAATGTACTCTAATTTCTTTCACAAGTAGATGAGGAAGCTGTTTGTGATAATACTTTGATTGCTAACTTTCTCACAGTTGGTGCATCAGTCCCATACATGATCCACCATTCAGCTATAATGAAAAACAATGTTGATAAGCCTAATAACTCCAACAAATTCTATTATAAACTAATAGTGAAATATGTTTACACTCACTAGGAGACATTTTTGTTCGAGCAGCAATTGATGTTGGTTCTCCAAAAGTTCTTCTTGCATCTTTAAACCATGTTAGCTGAATTCAATAAATCGTGTTAGCTTAATCCAACAATGTAATTATTATAATTTAAGTAATTGTGTACCTCATTTCCAAATTGGCCAACTGCTGGTGATGCAGGGTCCAATTTAGAGTATAAATTATGTACAGCACGTATAAGGGTATCATCATCTCCAACACCGGGGCTGTATTGGTATCGAGGATTCAAATAATATGTTGTTCAAAGAAACACATACGCTAATAAGAGAAATAATACTTATGCAACTAAAGAAATGAATTGCAAATTATGACATAATTTATACCTGCTGCATGCAAATCGTGGTATAATGTTTTATACCATCGGTCATCAATTATCTTTATGACCCACCTTGCACCATGTTTTCTTTCCAAGTCCTCCTTCACTACACGCATCAACTCATATATTGCCCCCATAGTAGGATACACTTCTGTGTCAACGATCCGTAAAACTTTGTAAAGAGGTTCAAACACTTGGCACACATGTTCTGATTGAGTCCAAAAAGCATGATCAAGCACTATACTTTCCACCATACGACCTGCATTTGAGCGGCTCAAATTGTGGTTGGCCCAATCGTCACTAGTGAATAATTGCTTCAACCCTGCTTTCTTCTTAAGTAGGCTGTCTAATGCAATATAGTTGGTGGCGAATCGAGTGGTAGCTGGACGAATAATTTCTCCTTTGCAAAATTCACGCATCTTTGCCAACAACCAACCGTGATTGTAAATATAATTTGTGATCGTTCTAGCTCTTTTTACAACATTAGCAATATTCTCTCTCTTCCCCATTGCCTCAAACATGAGATCAATACAATGTGCTGCACATGATGTCCAAAACACATTATGATGCTTCATTAACTTTTTTCCAGCTTTGACAAATGCAGAACCGTTGTTGGTCACGACTTGGACAACATTATGCTCTCCCACCTCCATGATTACATCCCTCAATAATTTGTAAATATACTTGTAGTTCTTTATGTGGTCTGAAGCATCAACAGACTTCAAAAAAATTGTCTTTCCCTTGGAGTATACCATGAAGTTTATGATAGACAATCTGGTCGGGCCAGTCCATCCGTCACACATGATTGTGCAACCATTAGTTTCCCACTTTGACCTAAACTTGTTAACATACTCGCCAATGTCTTTATGCTCCATTTCCAAATATTTGTTTCTTACCTCATAGGGAGTGGGAGGTTGTACTCCAACACCGGCCTGTTGACATCCCAATACCATATTTTTGAAATGATGTGATGATGCCTTCTCAGCAGGGACATTTTCATAGATAAAGAACTTGCTAATTAGACGCCCCATTCCCTCCTTCACATTACCTCCAGTGAAATAACTCCAAACACTCTTTTGACGTGTTTTGGATGACTTATATAAACTTGGGGCTATTGGTGGTGTTGGTTGTGATTCTCTAACACTTGCTCCCCGTCTCATTTGTGCACCACCACTTGTCCCGGAAGCTTGTCCTCTATTAGGAATTTTATGAAGGTGTTCTCTTTCCCATGCTGACTGTTTGGAGGCACGTAATGCTTGTTTGAAACTGCGTCGTTCTTCAGGTCCCATGTCATCATCACATTCGTCCTCATCGTCATCATCATCACTGTCAACCTCTTGGCCAATGACTTCTCCTCGTAGCCCAGCTCGAATATTTTCCATTCCATGTGTTTTCTTTTCCTTCTGGTGTTTTTTATTTTTTAATAATGTGGTGATGAATGCCTTCACTTCTGGGGGGACACTATCGCATCGTTGAACATTATTTCCTGGATCTATTCCACTAAGATGGTACTTAAGTCGTGTCACTCCGCCACTCTTCATTACCCGACCACAATATTTGCAAATTGTGCCATGTTTGTTTCCGTCTATTGGGTCTCCATGTTCCCAAGCTGGATGACGTTTAGTAACTCCACTAGACATCTTAAACGTACCTATAAAAATAATAATCCAATTTGATAATAAAATAATATGGAATAATAAAACCTAATATTAATGAATAATAATCCAATTTGATAATAAAAATAATAAATAACATTAAACATATTAAAATTATCCTAGGGAATAATTATACAACATTACTTAATTACTTCAAAAAATTAACATGCAAGTATTATTTGGTTCTTAGATCACATGTAAGGGTCCACACAAATTTTTTTGTTGTTGTATAAATTACAATAATATAAATGTAAGTTTGTAAACTTACCTTAAATATGGTAGTGACGGTTATATAAGAATTAAATAGGAAGTAAAGAAAATGATTGTAAGAATTTAAGTAATTATAAAAATAATATGCAATAATAAAACCTAATATTAATCAATAATAATCCAATTTGATAATAAAATAATAAATAACATTAAACATATTAAAATTATCCTAGGGAATAATTATACAACATTACTTAATTACTTCAAAAAATTAACATGCAAGTATTATTTGGTTCTTAGAAGTTAGATCACATGCACGGGTCCACACAAATTTTTTTGTTGTTGTATAAATTACAATAATATAAATGTAAGTTTGTAAACTTACCTTAAATATGGAACCCTTTGTGTAACAATAAAATAATAATTACACAAATGTAACAAATCTGGAACTTTCGATGTCGTACGTAGCAGCAAAACCTCTACGATCCTCTGCAGCTTGCCGTCTGTGAATAAATGAGAGAGTTGGAAGTGAAAGAGTTGGAAGTGAAAGAGCTGAATAAATGATGATCTGATACTCCACCTCTGGGAATGTGAAAGAGATGGAAGTGGCACACGGTTTTGAGTAAGAAACCACTCCACCATTACTTTTTGTCTTGTCAAAAGTTGTCAAAAAGTGGCACACGTTTTGTTTTTTTCTCTCGGATAACACACACACACACACACACACGCATACCACACACGCACACACGCACAGACCACACACGCAGACCACACACACGCACAGACCCTCTCTCGATCCTTCTCCCTCATTCTCCTTGTTTCTTCTTCTCCCCCCCCATATCTTCTCTGCAACACACGCAGGCCACACACGCACACACGCACAGACCACACGCACAGACCCTCTCTCGATCCTTCTCCCTCATTCTCCTTGTTTCTTATTCTCCCCCCCATCTCTGCAAGATTCTTTCTCGGAGCACAGACACACCACACCCACCCCACTGTGACCTTCACCACTGTGGCGCACACTCCGGCGAGCACCATCACCACCTGTGGACCGTTCCTCCTCCCTTTCTCACCTCCCGGCGGCGGCGAGCACCATCAGACCCGAGCGGGTTTTGGGATCCGGAGAGAGGATTGCAGAGAGAGGCGCAGATCTTGGCAGAGAGAGGTGCATATCTTGGCAGAGAGAGGATCTTGGCAGCCTGCGACGACGGAGCTCGGCTGCCGTTGCGACGACGGAGAGAGATCGCGATATTATTACGATAATCAATTGGAATACTCTGAAAATATCGCCGTTGCCAAAAAACGATAATATCGGCGATATTTCGCCGATATTATCGATATTTAATACCTTGAGTGCAAGTTACTGCGATTTTTTTCAATCGCAGACTCCTTCTTTTAGTCATTTGGTGACCAATGATTCATAGTCATATGCATTCTTGAATTTGATATTAAGAGTTGAAATTAAAATAGTAAAGCACGTTCATTTATTCTCCACCATTAATATCAAATCCGATAGTAAAGTGATCATACATTTCTTGGTCACTCATGACCAAGAGAGAATTTGTGTTCAATCCATGGCAGTCTGCAAAGGAGGATCCCAGCTTCCTTCGACATTCTCCGAAACAAGTTTACGGTCATAATTTTCTCAACGAACGAATGCTAACAAGATTCTTCAAAACTCAAGAGTTATAACATAGCTTTTGCGAGCTTATTGGTAAAAATTATATTTTTATTGTTTTTACTTTTCGTACTTAATTACGAGCTAAGGAAATAATTTTTTTTTTTTTTTAAAAGAAGTTTCCAATCAGGGGACATAAATTTTACCCCACATAATAAAGAAGAAAGAAAAACAAAAGATACATGAAATAGAGATGGAGGAGGACATAAAACCTAATTCCTAACCCCTCTAAACCAAAAATTAGTAGGTCTAAATCTGCAAAACATGTTGAAAAACACCAAAATGTTAGGAAAAAACAAGGAAAATCTACAATGTCTTTGTTAAGTGGAGGAGTTGTTTTAACAAAAATACCCTTAAAATGATGATCACGTAGTCGTTCACGTGACAACTTAACGAGGATATTTGATAAATTTTTCCCGGAATATCAAAATGATTTACGATAGACAAACTCAGGAAAGTTCTATCAATTTTCATTGTCAGAGATCGAAATGAGGAGTTATGTCAATCTCAAGAATCCTTTTAGCTAAAAAGCTAAAAAAAAAAAAAAAAAAGGTGGAAAACTACATTTCAAAATCCATCTAAGCCGTACGATCATTTGGAATTACATTTATGATCAAGGATAATGTTCGGGAGACCAAAATTTTAAACTAAATAATATGAGTGTTGATGATTTGATTATTACTTAAGTATTGATTAACATGTTTATTTCTTATTAGTGAGTCAATAACACTTATTTAGTTCGCAAATTTAATTTAAACATTTAATCTGTCTAGCATTACTCTTACTACCAATACCCAAAGGGGTTTGAACTGGTAAGATTAGTAAGATAGCATTAGCTCTGGTAGCTGACTGCAAAGTCAATGTATTGACAAAGTATGAAGTTTGTTTATTCGTTCAAAGACAATGTATGAAGTTAAGTGCAACGATACGTTAAAACTAACTTTCCACGAAACATGTACACAAAGAAAATTGTATCCACGTCTTTGATATAGACGATGAGTTTCCATGAAAAATCAAAGACAGCGACAAGAGTAATTCTAGAGATCATATTTCTTGCCATGCTAATAATTTGTCCATTATAATCAATTAATATAATAAAAATGAAGGAAGTTAAAGTTTTATTATAAAAAAAATAAGTAATATAAAAAGTAATCACGACAGCAGACTCATCACCAAATATGTTTTTTTTTTCCCATCTTGTTCAGATCATTGGTGGCATTTTCTCCAACTTCTCCGAGTCACATTTGTGGCAAAGATTCTTCGTGGAAAGTTTGTTCGAACTCGAACTGGTCGTCCTTGTTTTATATGTGACTAGTCGCAGCTCCCTGTCATATGTTAAAAAAGAAGAGAAATGCTAAGTATATTCTTTCAAAAGTGAAATTTTTTATGAATTTTCTGTCATTTTACAATTTAAGCCTCACTTTTAAAAAACCAACACCACTAGACCCAATTGTACGATTATATAATAATTGTCTTTCATGATCACTGATTAGGATGGCTTAATCAAATTCGCTTAATCAAATTCACAAAGTCTACTCTCCGGGAAATAGTCGGTCTTCTTCCTATCTAGCTGTGATCCATCAACAAAGGACCAAATTGATATCTCCTTTGGAATTACATTTATGATCAGAGATAATGTTATGAAGACTAAATTTCTAAACTAAATAATATGAATGTTGATGCTTTGATTATTACTTAAATATTGATTAACGTATTTATTTCTTATTAATGAGTCAATGAACTTATTTAGTTTGTAAATTTAATTTAAACATTTAATCTGTCTACCGTTACTCTTATGACCAATATCCAAAGGGGTTTGAACTGGTAGTAAGATTCGTAAGTCAGCAATAGCTCTGGCAGCAAAGTCAATGTATTGACAAAGAAGTAGTTTGTTTTTTTCGTTCAAAGACAAATGTATGAAGTTAAGTGCAACGATACTTCAAAACTAGCTTTCCACGAAACATGTACACAAAGAAAATTATATCCACATGTCTCATATAGACGATGAGTTTGCATGAAAAATCAAAGACAACGACAAGAGTAAATCTAGAGATCATATTTCTTGCCATGCTAATAATTTGTCCATTATATCAATAAATATAATAAAAATGAAGGAAGTTGAGGTTCTACTATAAAACTAATCAGTAATATGGAAAGTAGTTTAGATTACATATAAATACATGCAAGGTCTCTCTTTTTTCCGATGTGGAATTTTTCAAGCATAGCACGTGAACAAGACAAAGCAGTCATGGAGTATGTGTGACCGTTAAGCTTCACAAGCGAGACAACCTATTATGATACCATGAAAAAAGTTGAAGTTTAACTAATGAAATCAATTTGCAAAATGAGAAATAGCCCAACATTTAAGTCAATGCAAAATCTTTTATTAATGTGAGATCATTTTTAACAAAAAAAAAAAAAATACACATCAAATGCGTACAATCAGTTGAAATGATTGGAAAATATAATCACTTGAAATATTTTCTTAACAACAATGAGGCACGAGATAATTCACTAAAACATTTGGCATATTCACACCATAATAGTAATCATGACAGCAGACTCATCACCAAAAATGTTTTTTTTTTTTCCCATCTTCTTCAGATCATTGGTGGCATTTTCTCCCTGACTTGTCCGATTCACATTTGTGGCAAAGATTCTTCGTGGAAAGTTTGTTCGAACTCGAACTGGTCGTCGTCGAGTTATACATGTGACTAGTCGCAGCCCCGTCACATGTTAAAAATAAGAGAAATGCTAAGGTATTCTCTCAAAAAGTGGAGTTTTTTATGATCTTTCTGTTATCTTACCGTTTAACGTCAATTTTCATGTCAATATTATAAAATATCGTGCAAAAAAAGAAGTGATAAAGAGTCTATAAAAAATCTCACTTTTAAACTAAACGGAATAAATAAGAAGAAAAAAAATACCAGGACCATTAGACCCAATTGTACGATTATATAATAGTTGTCTTTCGTGATCACTGATTAGGATGGCTTAACCAAATTGACAAAGTCTAGTCTCCGGGAAATAGTCGGTCTTCTTCCTATCTAGCTATGATCCATCAACAAAAGGGCCAAATTGATATCTCATTTCAGAAACAAACTAACACCTTAAAAATTTCATGACTACCACGAGTCTGATGAACCTGCAAAACAGCAGAAAATCTTCAAAGAGCTCAGCGGGCACCAGTGTGGTGCCGAACACACAAACATTTATGCTCATGCAACTCACCTTAATAGAGCTACTGCTACTAGCAGCAGCCACTTCATCCCAAACCACACAATTAATCCCTCCTCCGTCGTCTCTGCCCCTTGATCAAGTTGGAGTCAAGCCGGGTTGCCAAGACAAATGTGGGAATGTTGGCATCCCATATCCATTTGGTACAACCCCAGATTGTTACTACAACAAGGATTTCCTTATTACTTGCAATGACACACACAACCCTCCAAAGCCATTTCTTAGAGATAGTAACATTGAGGTCACAAACATATCTGTCGACGGGAAGCTGCATATCCTACAATATATAGCCAAAGATTGTTACGACAAATCAGGTGTGCCCTCGGGACGCAACACTCCTTATCTCCAACTGTCCAAATTCTTCATATCTGACACCGATAACTTGTTTGTGGTGGTTGGTTGCGACACCTCCGCTGAAATTGTGGTTTTCCAAGGAGAAGAATATGGGTACACAGGTGGGTGCATTACAAAATGTGGCAGCATTAATTTTGTTGCCAATTATTCGTGCTCCGGTGTAGGCTGTTGCCAAACATCGATCGCTAAAGATACGGATTATTATGACATAAGGGTGAAGAGTTTTAAGAATCACACGGATGTGTGGGACTTCAATCCCTGCAGCTATGCCTTTATCGTCGAAGAGAGCAAGTTCAACTTCTCTTCGAATATGCTGACCGATTTGATCGACGTGGAAGAGCTTCCGGTGGTTCTAGATTGGTCAATTGGGAATGAGACATGCAGCAAGGTTGTTGGAAACATACAAGCGATGAATTACGCATGTCATGGGGACAAAACATGTATCGATGTCAAGAATGGTCGGGGTTATCGCTGCAAGTGCCAAGACGGTTACCAAGGGAATCCATACCTTGAGGAATGCCAAGGTAATTTTCCTAGCTTAAGCTTGTTTTTTGTATTTCTTTCATCTTTGTATTGTCATTAATTTGCTTTCAAAACTGTAGCACTACTACTTATTAATACAACTTGCTTTCTGAAAATTATGGGTCATGTTATTTTTGCAGACATTAATGAATGTGAGGATGCAAACCTCAATGACTGCGACCAGAAATGTACTAATACAGAGGGAGGCTATGCTTGTTCTTGCCGCAAGGGGTACCATAGCAGGGGTGGAGTAGACGGACAAGGTTGCACCCCTAATCCAACCTTACTTATTCAGATTATCATTGGTAAGTATGAAGATATATATTTGTTGCAGTCAACAAAACATAGCAACACATTTTGTTGAAAATATTAATAAGTTAATGATGATGCGTTTAGTTTTCTTAATAAAGAATGGATGCCTTGCACATAGATGTAATAATTCATACTTAATTTGTTGGAAATGTAGGAATCGGAGTTGGCCTCACAGCCTTGCTAATGGGAGGCTCTTGGTTGTATTTGGGCTACAAAAGATGGAAGCTCATAAAGCTGAAGGAGAAGTTCTTCAGGCAAAATGGAGGACTAATGCTACAACAACAACTTTCAGAACGACAGGGATCCACTCACGAAACTGCCAAAATCTTCACAGCAGAAGAACTTGAGAAGGCCACAAATAATTACAATGAGTCTAAAATCATTGGCAGAGGAGGTTCCGGTACAGTGTACAAGGGAATTTTAGTAGACGGCCGAGTAGTTGCAATCAAGAAGTCCAAAATGGTGGATCAAAGCCAGATAGAGCAATTCATAAATGAGGTACTGGTGCTTTCACAGATCAACCATAGGAATGTGGTTAAGCTTTTAGGTTGTTGTTTCGAGACACAAGTTCCACTGCTAGTCTATGAGTATGTAACAAATGGAACACTCTTTGACTACATCCATAATACAACCAAGGAATCCAAACCAAACACCTCTTGGGAAATCCATCTAAAGATAGCTTCAGAAACAGCTGGAGTGCTGTCATACTTGCACTCTGCGGCTTCTGTTCCTATCATTCACAGAGATGTCAAGTCTACAAACATACTCTTAGATGAAAATCTCACAGCCAAAGTGTCTGACTTTGGAGCCTCGAGATTGGTTCCGTTAGGCCAAGTTCAGTTGTCCACAATGGTGCAAGGAACTATGGGGTATTTAGACCCCGAATACTTGCAGACAAGCCAATTGACTGAGAAAAGCGATGTCTATAGTTTCGGGGTTGTCCTCGTAGAGCTATTGACAAGAAAGAAGGTGGTTTCCTTTGACAGGCCGGAGGAAGAGAGAAATTTGGCTATGTATTTTCTTTCAGCATTGAAAGATGACCGCTTGCTGCAAGTTCTAGATGATTGGATTGTGACTGAGGCAAACATTGAGCAGCTTAAAGAAGTTTCTAAACTTGCAAAGAGGTGTTTGGGAGTAAAAGGGGAAGAAAGACCAACGATGCAGGAAGTTGCAATGGAACTAGAGGGACTGAGAAGGATGGTATTGCATCCATGGGTGAATGATGAATTCATTTCGGAAGAGACTCAGCACTTGCTTGGTGGAATATCAATGGAAACTATTAGTTATGAAGGAGGTGGCGATTCAGGTTTAGGGTATGATACAATGAGGAACCACGTTGTATTACCAGTTAATGGTGGGAGATGATTGTGCCAGTGAACAAGTCTGTTTTATAATTTTATTGTGGGTGTCTGTGTGCTTTTTTTGCCTAATGTTCGATGGAGTGATATCTATCAGTTAATTAATTTTAATTACCTTGTTTAGTTTGGAGAAAATGTAATTTTGTAGTGAATGGAAAAAAGTTGTACTTAATGATTGTATCCCATGGAGTGTTTTTTACCCCTTCTCAAACGACGTTCATTGTTTTTTTTTGTTTTTTTTTATTTTTTTTATTTTTTTATTTTTTTATTTTTTATATTTTTTATGCACACTTACCTTAAAAATGAATCATCAAAATCAAATTTTGTGTAACACCAGGGTTTTTCTTAAACGAGCATTAAGAATTAACTCATTCAAATTTAGGAAAATGATTCTCACGCATCCCTTTTAACTTCTCACACTTTTTTATTTTATTTTTAATAATTGGATTGAATAAAATAAAAGAACCAACGGCCATGATTAAACAGTTGATACTTTTACATTTTGACTGGACAAAGGGACCAAATAAGCAGGCATTTGGATTAGGAGTATGAAGGAAAATGCAATGGAGATGAGGATGCTTTGTTGGATGTGTGAGCACAAGAGAAATGATAGGATTAAGAACGAGTGCTTTCATCTCACATCCGTATAGGTTTCCATATATGGTCATTCTTTGGGAAGTGTCCTCTCCTATGATATCCTTTGTCATCAGGAGAATTTGTCCTCCCCATTTCCAATGGATTGGGCGTTCAAAGAACATGCTAAAGATGGAGAATCTTCTCCTGATAATCAATCTACGTACGATACTCCAACTAATTTGGGAGATGCAATTGCCTTTGTAAACAATCAAACTGATGACACAATGGGTTCAATTCATGACGGCAATATGAGTGCACAACCAACTCTTTTGATACATGAGGATGGAAATGCTGAAGATGCCTCGAATGTTGTTGGTCGCAACACATCAGATTCTAATGAGTCTGTTGCAAGGTCTATGGACTCGAAACAACCACATGGTGATAAATATGTTAATGAATCAGTTTGCAAATCAAATGACATGCTTAAATGCGATGGGTTGGATGAAACCAAAACCGTAAACTGTGGAGTCCGGGTTGATGGTGCTGATGATGTGGTAGAAAAAGTATGCGAAGAAACGAGCAATACAGACCAAGTAGTCAAATTGCTGAGGGAAGAGGTGAGAATATATAATTGGATAGGCTGTTCTGCCTAGCCTTTTGTGGGCACCATTTATATAAAATAAATATATTCAATGAATTCTCTATTTTTCAGATTGATTCACTCAAGTCCAAAATATCAGAATTGGAAGCCAAATGTGGTGATAGAGATCATGGTCCAGGATTGCATCGAGGTGCTCTATGATATGTGGATTTTATTGTTTTTTTCATTTAATTTTTTGTTTTCAGTGTATAAAAGGAGCTCTTATGCGTCCATATATATAATCTGAACAGAAAATGAAGAGGTTCCTGCAAGTGTGGCAAAGCAACCCATTTCTGTAGAATTGCCTGTTGCACAAGATGGTTCACCCAAGAATTATACCCCTTATATCACATACACAAAACTTGAATTCAAGGTGCAAGAAAGTTGTCCATTTGTTGTATATTCTTCTTCCATTTTGACAGTAGCATTTGCAAAATTAAAATTTTGAATTTTTGTATCTAAAAAATACGGATTGGATTCTTTCATATTTCTATGAATGCAAACAGGAGATTTAGTTTGTTTTGGATTTCGCCACTCATTAATTGTAAATCTTCATATTTCAGGTTGATACATTCTTTGCAGTTGGATCACCCCTTGGAGTTTTTCTTGCCCTTCGTAATATTCGTATTGGGATTGGTAATGATCGATGATTATGTCTTAAAATGCTTTGCATGTTGGTGCTTTTCATTCTTTGCAGTTGGATCACCCAAATTCCTAAATTTTCTCTATGAAGGATCTTTTGATGCTCTTGTATGCTTATACAATTTCAAGGCACATGCGTGCTGTGTCTAGTTATATTGGGCTCGTTAAGAACAATTTAGTTTTGTTACCGTGTCTATTGGTGTTTGGTGACATCTGCGCTGATTCTACTGAGTGGGTTTTTTCTGAAATTGAAATGATACATGTCATTTTTCTACTGCATATCGGTATGCTGGTGGGGATCCGTGTTTAAGGTGTTTTGTTGCTTTGTGCATTTGTTTACTCACTTTGTATATCTTTCCCTCTTCAATAAATTTAAGATCTGCCAGGAGATGTATTTTCAGATATGCTTGTTTTTGCTTTTGATGTGAGACCTAAATCTGAATTTAATATACTGTATCATTTCATTTTCAGGAAAGGGAACAGAATATTGGTAAGAGGAAAATATAAGTGAGGAGATGCCAGCTTGTCGGCAGATGTTCAACATATTTCACCCCTTTGATCCCGTTGCATATAGGTATGTTGCAATCCAGCTCTCGTGATGCTAGTATTTAATATGAAATCCAATTTAAGTTGAAGCATTACAGCATCATTTCTCTGAGGGATGTGGTTCGTACAGTGCATGACATGATACCTTTTGTTGAATAGATTCCACTTAGTTTGCTGAAAGTGCAAAATATTTAATGATATCATCTGGAAATTCTTATATATACCTATAACAACTTTATGTTTATCGCTCGTATTGCTTTATCTTTTAGTGTTCTCTTGTTTGTTGATCTAGGAGCACAGCACATGATAGAACTTTTTTCATATTGAAATGCAGAATAGAACCACTTGTGTGTAAAGAATACCTCAGTAAGCGACCTGTTATCATACCCTATCACAAAGGTGGAAAGAGGTTGCATATTGGATTTCAGGTAAAGCATTTTTAACATACATGATTGTGGATCGCCTACCTCAGCTTTCTCTCTTCCCCCCTCCCCCACCCACACACACACGCACGCACGCGTTCTCTCTCTCTCTCACACTCGTGCACTGCTATGTGATGCAGGAATTTACTGAAGATTTAGCTGCTCGTTCTCAAGCAATGATGGATCGTCTAAACTTCGTAAAGGTGGGCGTGGTTAGACACCTAGAAATTGATATAACTTTCTAATCTGTTATAGGCGTACATCAGCTGCATCTATAGTAATTGTATATATGTTAAGATACTCTTTAAGTAAACTAGGGTTTTGAACTTTGAATATGTGAATCCCCTCTCTCTGTCCAAATTAGTTTTTTAAGTTTCAAGGTTGAGTGTCAACTTATAGGTTATTTATAAGTTGCGACAAAAAAATTAATAATTTCGTAATATGAGACTCTGCAAGGATGAGTGGTTTGAAACCCTCCATGTTTTGGTTCCTATATTATGTTAGAAGTTATTCTAATATCAAGGTTTTGTTATATGTTTGAACACAGATTAAAGTGCTGACAGTTTGCCAGTCAAGAAATGCAGACAGCCTAGAAGGTAGTAGATTTTGTCTTTTGATCTTTCAATCTGTATTCTCCTCTTTTTAACGATATTGACATCAGAGAACAAATTTTTAACAAAAGTGGTCCTCTGTAGTGATCTTGTTTTTGTTAAAGTTAATGCTTTACTTAAACTGATTCTGTATGCTTTACTTAAAACTGATCTATTGCAGAAACTGATTCTGTAATATAAAGTGATGCTGTAACTCGGATCTAATGCCACCTGTATGGCTAAGATCTGTAGAATTGGGCTGACTATTCTTATATAAGTTGTCCATGTGCTGTAAAGTAACAAAGAGAGGAATAATAGTTCTCCCCTGTTATTTTGCCGACTTCTATCTCTCTGCAGCAAGCAGCTGCTCCTTACACAAAAAAAAATATTTCTATCTTTTTCACTTTTATTCAAGTTTTATTAGTGATGAAGGTGGACTGAATACCAACATGGTATCAGAGCCAATCTGATCAAGGAGTGGGGCGTTTTTGATTCTCAAAAAGGGGGAAAATTCTAAGTGAAACCCTAGAATCAAAATTTTCAAATTCATGGCTAGTTCAAGTAGCAGTGGAGAGATTCGAACTCCTATCTTCAGTGGAGTGAATTATGACTTCTGGAGGACAAAGTTGAGAATCATTTTTATATCTCATGATTTGTGGAGCATGGTTGAAGATGGCTATGTGGTACCTCTAAGTACTATGGCTTTGATAGAGGCTCAGACAAAGGAACTGAAGGAAAACATCAAGAGAGATGCAAAAGCTCTTGGGGTCATCCAAAATGCTATCTCAGATGAAATTTTTCCAAGAATTTCAAATGAGACAAGGGCAAAATCAGCTTGGGATGTACTGGAGAAAGTCTACAAAGGCTCTACTAAGGTAAGGGCTGTCAAACTCCAATCTTTGAGAAGAGATTTTGAGTACATAAGAATGAAAGATGATGAATTGCTAGATGATTACCTGAGTAGATTGTCTGAGATTATTAATCAAATGAAAAGTTATGGTGAAACCTTGTCTGATGAGAGAATAGTTCAGAAGTATCTAATTAGCTTGCCAAGAAAGTATGACAACATAGTTTCAATCATAGAGGAGACTAAGGATTTGTCAGCTTTGAGTGTTGAAGAGTTGATTGGTTCACTCAAAGGTTTTGCTCAGAGACTATCCAGGCATGACAACAATGATGTAGAAAATGCCTTCCAAACACTTACAGTGAATCCAAAAAATGAAGCTAGTTCAAGTCAAAGCAAAGCCAAGTCCAACAAGATTTGGAAAGGCAAAAACAAAAAGTGGGAAGGAAAGGGCAATTTTGAAGAGAAGAAAAAGGTTGAGAAGAGTTCGTATGTTTCGAAGTGCAAAATTTGTGACAAAGCTCATTCCGGTGAATGTTGGTTCAAGGGAAAAGTGAAATGCCACAAGTGTAGCAGATTCGGGCATATGCAAAAGGATTGTACATCCAACTATAATCAACTAGCTCACTACACCGAAGCAGAAGGTGAAGAGACCAATATGTTTTACGTTGGTCATGATACAACTGTCCAAGAAGAAGCTAAAGTTTGGTTTGTGGACAGCGGTTGTAGCAATCATATGACGGCGAACAAGAGCATTCTCAATAATATTGACACTTCAAACCTAACCCGAGTGAAGATGGGAAATGGGCAGCTTGTCGATACATTGGGAAGAGGTACTATTGCCGTGCATACGAAGAATGGGAAGATGTTCATCAAGGATGTCATGTTAGTTCCTGATTTGAAGCAAAATTTGCTAAGTCTTGGACAACTCATTGAGCATGGCTACTACTTGTATTTTGGAGACAATACTTGCAAGATATATGATAGGAGGAATCGTAAACAACTCTTGGCTAAGATTGAGATGAGAAAGAGTAGAAGTTTTCCTCTTACGATTGAGTATGCAACTCAATCTGCACTCAAGATGGAAGTGCAAGAAGATTCAAAGCTATGGCATAAAAGGCTTGGCCACTTGAATTTTCAAAGTCTCAAAAAGCTACAAGAAAAAGAAATGGTGCATGGGTTGCCTAGTATCCAAGAAAATGAAGAAATCTGTGAAGGGTGTGCACTTGGGAAGCAACATAGAGATTCATTTCCGCATGGTAAAGCTTGGAGAGCAAAAGCTCCATTGGAATTGATTCATACAGACGTTTGCGGACCTATGAAAACCTCTACTCAAGTGGGAAACAAGTATTTCCTAATCTTTGTGGATGATTATTCCAGAATGACTTGGGTATACTTTCTAAGACAGAAATCAAAAGTGTTCTCAATCTTCAAGAAGTTTCAAGCTATGGTCGAGCGACAATCTGGTTATCTAATCAAAGTTCTTAGAAGTGACAGAGGAGGAGAGTACACATCCACAGAATTTGATAAGTTTTGTCAAGATATTGGCTTGGAAAGGCAGCTTACTGTCAGCTACACTCCACAACAAAATGGAGTAGCTGAGCGAAAAAACAGAACCATAGTCGAAATGGCTAAGGCAATGTTGCATGACAAGGGAATGCCTCAATATTTGTGGGGTGAGGCAGTTAATACAGCGGTCTACTTGATGAATAGGCATCCGACAGTGGCGGTTGAAGACAAGACACCATTTGAAGCATGGAGTGGAAGTTAGCCTTCCGTGAATCACTTGAGAGTGTTTGGGTCAATATGCTTTGCTTATGTTCCGAAAGAACTAAGACAAAAACTTGATGAGTCAAGTGAAAGATGCATTTTCGTAGGCTATGCTTCACACACAAAAGGGTACAGACTCTACAATTTAAAAAAGAAGAAAGTTGTGGTTTGTAGAGATGTTCTCTTTAGTGAGAAATCTTCGTGGGATTGGAATCAAGCAACCATCCAAGAGGAATCTACACTAATCAGAATTGAAGAAGAAAATCAGCAAAATGAAGAGCAAATTGAGCTGGAAATTCCACAATTGTCACCTGAAACTAGTCCTCAAGTTCACTCTTCTACATCTTCGAGTCCAAGTTCAACACCGGTTCGGTTAAGGAGCTTAAATGAAGTCTATGAAAGCTGCAATTTCTGTGTTGTAGAACCAGAAAACTTTGATGATGCAGTGAAAGAAGATACATGGAAGACTGCAATGCAAGAGGAGATCAATGTCATTGTAAAAAACAAGACATGGGAACTAGTGGACAGACCTTGTGACAACTCCGTCATTGGAGTGAGATGGATTTATAAGACTAAGCTCAATCAAGATGGTTCCGTTCAAAGGAACAAAGCTAGATTGGTAGCAAAGGGTTATTCTCAGAAACCTGGGATTGACTTCCAAGAAACCTTTGCACCAGTAGCTAGGCATGAAACAATCAGAGGCCTTATTTCTGTAGCTGCTCAGAAGGGGTGGTTTCTACACCAACTTGATGTCAAGTCTGCTTTCCTAAATGGAGTCCTAAAAGAAGAGGTGTTCGTTGATCAACCTCAAGGATTTGTTCTTAGAAGACAAGAGCACAAGGTGTACAAGCTTAAGAAGGCACTTTATGGCCTAAAACAAGCACCGAGAGCATGGTATGGAGAGATCGACTCATATTTCAATGAAAGGGGATTTCAAAGAAGTGAGAATGAACCTGCCCTCTATGTCAAAACCGAAGGTATTTCAGATATCCTTATCGTTTCCTTATATGTTGATGATTTGGTTTATACTGGAAGTAGTGATAAAATGATCTTGAATTTCAAGAATGACATGATGAGGAAATATGAGATGAGTGATCTAGGCATGTTGCATTATTTTTTGGGAATTAGTATCATTCAATCAAATGATGGTATCTTTATTACTCAAAAGAAATATGCAAAAACACTTCTAGAGAAATTCAAAATGGTTGGTTGCAAGCCTGTTGCAACACCTCTAGTTGTGAATGAAAAGTTTCAAAGAGAAGATGGTAGTGGTGATACTGATGAATCTGTGTATAGAAGCCTAGTTGGGAGTTTGTTGTATTTGACAGCGACTAGACCCGATGTTATGTATGCTACAAGCTTGTTGTCCAGATTTATGCACAAGCCTACTTGCATTCACTATGGAGCTGCAAAGAGGATCCTAAGATACATACAAGGTACACTTGACTTTGGTATTATGTATGAAAGGAATGTTGAGCCAAAATTGTATGGGTTCTGTGATAATGATTGGGGAGGTAGTGTGGATGACTTGAAGAGCACATCTGGCTATACTTTTACATTGGGGACTGGTGTATTCTCTTGGGCGTCTAAGAAGCAGAAATCAGTTGCATTATCAATGGCAGAGGCTGAGTATGTGTTGGCTTCAATTGCAACTTCTCAAGCAGTGTGGCTGAGAAGAATTATGCAAGACTTTGGTGAGAAACAAGAATCAGCAACTCCTATCCTTTGTGACAACAAGTCAGCTATTGCCATGAGCAAGAATCCTGTCTGTCATGGAAAATCAAAGCATATTGCTCTGAAACATCACTACATCAGAGGTGCTGTGGAAGACAAGGAAGTGGATGTGGTCTACTGCAGGACAGAAGATCAAGTTGCTGATATCTTCACCAAGGCATTACCAAAGGATAGATTTATCTATCTAAGAGAACTTTTGGGAGTGAAGCAGCAAAGCATTAAGAGGGAGTGTTAAAGTTAATGCTTTACTTAAACTGATTCTGTATGCTTTACTTAAAACTGATCTATTGCAGAAACTGATTCTGTAATATAAAGTGATGCTGTAACTTGGATCTAATGCCACCTGTATGGCTAAGATCTGTAGAATTGGGCTGACTATTCTTATATAAATTGTCCATGTGCTGTAAAGTAACAAAGAGAGGAATAATAGTTCTCCCCTGT
Organism: Cotoneaster glaucophyllus; assembly: GCA_036320875.1. Classification (NCBI taxonomy): domain Eukaryota; kingdom Viridiplantae; phylum Streptophyta; class Magnoliopsida; order Rosales; family Rosaceae; genus Cotoneaster; species Cotoneaster glaucophyllus. The sequence goes on along the minus strand of CM070073.1, from coordinate 5,388,211 downwards.
TATTTTGCCGACTTCTATCTCTCTGTTCTTCCTATCTCTCTGCAGCAAGCAGCTGCTCCTTACACAAAAAAAAATATTTCTATCTTTTTCACTTTTATTCAAGTTTTATTAGTGATGAAGGTGGACTGAATACCAACAGTTTTCATATAGAAAAAGAAAGAACAGTCTGGGGTTTGGAAGTATAAACGACCAAAGGCCCTAAATATGAAAACGTAATTCAATACAGTTTCTTATCCGTCACATCTTTCATAAAGCTCCTACATATTTCTTATTTTTGTAAATTTTGTTACATGGTAGAAGCAGCAGAAACAGCCCCAGAAATGGAAGAGAGATCATATGGTTCTCTTATGATGGAAAGAGTAACAGGAAGTGAAGAAGGGTGGATTGATCATGTGCTTCAAGTGCGTAGATATGCCCACTACCTCATTCACTCCACATAGACATAGACATGGACACACAAACACAGACACACACAAGAATTCACACTTGTGCACGCTCGTACCTGTGCATGCCTGAGTCTCATTTATTTTCCTTTCAAAAATATTCCTGCAACTGCTTGCCTTATAGCCTTGTTACTTTTACTCAGTTAGACACATAACAATTACTGACCTTATGCCGTTAGTACCAGCTCATTTCTTTGATTCCTCAGTGAGATTTTTTGTTGATCCTGCAGGGTAAGACGTTTGAGCATCCGTATCTTTCTGCAATTGGAGCACATCCGTACGTACTCACTTCAAATGTTTCCTCATACATGCAATTGGAATTGTTATCCATCATTTGTTATCAAGTGAACTATTACTAATGTAAACTGTTGACGCAAATTGTTGTGTATGCCTAAGCCATATTTGTCTATTTAGTTGCTGAGATTTTTCTTGCAATTGTTTAACGACCTTATTAATTCAGCTCTTCTTGCCCGTATCTGCTACCAGAATGTTCCTCATTTTCATGTAAAAACTTAACTTGAGTCTTCTTGTGCAGAAACTATTGGAGGGATTATGATACTGCCCTTTTCATATTGAAACACTTGTACCGAGAAATACACGATGAGAGCTTACTTGAGGAATCTAGTAGGCGAAACTCAAAAACTGAGAGTGGTTTCGCAGGCTGGTCTGATCAAAGAGAGACGGCAGAGGAGGAGCTTCCTTTGACATTCTCTGAAAGTACGGTCAGAAATTTCTCAAAGAAAGCTAACAAGTTTCCGAAAAACTCCATAGTTATAACATAACTTTCCATTCATTTGTGGTTGCAGGATGAGGATGCTAGATTAGGTGGTTGCGGCGGGGATTAAAACCATTTGGAGTTATATAACCTTAGTCTTTTTTCCTACAAACAAATGCTTCACGGCAGGATGTCCAGGCTATCCCAGCTTCCATAGGACCGTGGCGGACTGGAACTAGTTAAAAAACCTCAAGTTGCGATATGAAGGTTGGCGGGCGCAGGGAGCGGGGAGCAGGGGGGGTTGCATGCTGGTGTTAACTCATATAGGTGCACATACAAGATATCTTATTTTATGTATATCTGTGTAAAGAAACACAAATATGGTCTTATATGCTGAATGAAATTAGTTTTAGATTTCAGAGTTGAGAATGTCTGTAGAATATTTGGTCAAGAATTATAAATCCTTGGATGGTTATTCCTAACATATGATTTTAATTTCAGTTTATACATTTGTTGCTTTTAAAGATTTGACTAAAAGTGCTTTGACCAATTGACACCTCAATAATTTTCCGTTTTATTTAATTTCTATGTCATTACTTTAATATGTATATGGTGGCGTAAGGTATGTGTAATACGTATTAAACGAAAAATACACAAAATTTTATCTCCATTGCAAGTTACCGCGGTTTTTTTCAATGGTAGACTCGTTCTTTTAGTCATTAGGTGACCAATGATTCATGGTCATATGCATTCTTGAATTTGATATTAAGAGTTGAAATTAAAATAGTAAAGCACGTCCATTTATTCTCCACCATTAATATCAAATCCAAGAGTAAGGGATCATACATTTCTTGGTCACTTGTCAGTATCATGACCAAGAGAGAATTTGTGTTCAATCTACGACAGTCTGCAGAGGAGGATCCCAGCTTCCTTCGACGTTCTCCGAAACAAGTTTACGGTCATAATTTTCTCAACGAACGAATGCTAACAAGATTCTTCAAAACTCGAGTTATAACATAGCTTTTGCGAGCTTATTGGTTAAAATTATATTTTTATTGTTTTTACTTTTCGTACTTAATTACGAGCTAAGGAAATAATTTTTTTCTTTTTTAAAAAAGTTTCCAATCAGGGGACATAAATTTTACCCACATAATAAAGAAGAAAGAAAAACAAAAGATACATGAAATAGAAAGAAAAACAAAAGATACATGAAATAGAAAGAAAAACAAAAGATACATGAAATAGTAGAGATGGGGGAGGATGATATAAAACCTAATTCCTAACCCCTCTAAACCAAAACTTATTAGGTCTAAATCTGCAAAACATATTGAAAAACACCAAAATGTTAGGAAAAAACAAGGAAAGTCTACAATGTCTTTGTTAAGTGGAGGAGTTGTTTTAACAAAAATACCCTTTAAATGATGATCACGTAGTCGATCACGTGACAACTTAACGAGAATATTTGATAAATTTTTCACGGAAATATCAATATGATTTACGATAGACAAACTCAAGGAAGTTCTATCAATTTTTATTGTCAGAGAAAAAAACAAGGTGGAAAACTACATTTCAAAATCCATCTAAGCCTTACGATCATTTGGAATTACATTTATGATCAAGGATAATGTTTGGGAGACCAAATTTTTAAACTAAATGATTTGAGTTGATGATTTGATTATTACTTCATGTTTATTTCTTATTAGTGAGTCAATAACACTGATTTAGTTCACAAATTTAGTTTAAACATTTACCCTGTCTAGCATTACTCTTGTGGATGCAAATTTTCTCCTCTTCGGTCTTGGACGATTTTGCACCTACAAAACAATCAACACCTTAGGTTAAGGCCAAAAGCCTCACGCGCCCACGATGAATGGGGGGGGCTTTGGCCGAAGAACCTCCGATGCCAAAGTTAGAATTAGAGAGAAAAAGTGTTTAGAGTGTTTTTGCCAAAGGATCGGAATTAGGTTTTGTGAGAAAATGGGGTAGTATTTATAGGAGAGGAGGGGTGGCCGGCCTATCTAGGGTTTTTGTGGGAGATCTAGGTTTAATTAGCCTATTTATTGGCTAATTAAACCAAAAGGGGTATGTATTTGTATTTATGAAAAGGGGTAATAAGGAGTAATTGAATAATTGGCTTAAAAATGAGGAAAAGGGAAGAAAAATAGGGGAAATAAAAGGGGAGTGGCCGGCCTTGAGGTATTTTCTTGGTCTTCAAGGCTCATTTAATTGACAAATCAAGGAAGAATAATCCCATTAATTTGCCAATTATCTTCATTTATGTGGGATAATTGGTAGATTTATGAGATAATTGCCTTAAATGAGGATGGATGAAATAATTCGGATTTGTTTACCTTTTATGGGCGCTTTTGACTTGACCGACGATAATTACCGGCTGCTCGCGCGTAGGAATTCTGATGCACCTCAAGGGCATTTTTGTCTCCTTAATCCGAAAGTCCACGTGTCGCCTTGTGATTATTTTTGGCTCCACAAATGCCCCCACACCTGTTGGGCTGCTTGCAGAAAAGGGCAACAGGTGTAGAGACTCTCATGCTTTAGGAAACTTCAAGCTGCTTCCCGTTTTGTTGATTTTCTTCTTGTAATAGGAAGATAAATCCCTTTAGGAAAAGGGAAGTAGACACTCCTTTAAAGATTATTTAAGTCCACCTTAAGTGGATTATTAAATCAACCTTCAGAGAAGAATTTACTTCACCTTACAAGAGAGAAAGAGAGCTTAGAGGATATTTGTTCCCTCTCCTCTAGCAGTCTTCCACATCTTGCCCGTGTAAAGGATCGCTCCTTGCTGCTTCTAGGTAAGAAAAAATTAATTTTCTTGTCTTCCTTGAGATTTTTGTTGAATGAGGACCCGAGACTTGCGACCGGAGATCCATGAGTCCATGGAAAAATACATATGAATATACATATTTTTCCTTTGCTTTTCCTGGGCGCGGGGCGCTGGTGAGAAAGAAACCAGGCCGTGGGGCCTGGCTGGTTGCTGGGTCCTGCGGCAAAAATTTAAATTTTTTTTTTTTTTTTTTTGTTGCCGAGAGGCCTGCTGCCCTTTTTTTTTTTTTTTTTTTTTTTTTTTTGCAACCTCCTAACGAATCTTTCTCGTATCTTTCTTTGTAGAATATTTTCCTCCATGTCTTCTTCGGGCCTCAAGAATGATGACAGCGTGCCGCCGTTGTATCGTCAAGGCGGGTCTTTGAGCAAGGTTGGCTACTTCAAGGCTGCTCACTTCAAGATCAATTCTGATGACTCTTTTAGGGACTTCCTTGAGACCTACTGGCATGCCATTCCATCTGGGGTGCGTGTGAGGCGAGTCAAGGATGGTAGCAGTCATGAGCCATGTGATGAGGTTCGGAGGGCTATCAAGTTCCACCCTTACTACTTTGTATTGGGGTTCACCTTTCCCATGCCGCGTTTTTTCCAAGAAGTGCTCTGCTCCATGAGATGTGCGCCTGCTCAATGCTCTCCAAATGTGCGGTTCGAGTGATGGTGGGGTTCCACAACTTGAGCCAATTCTTTGATTTGGGACTAACCACCAACGAGTTCTGGTACTTCTTCGACATAGGCCGTGTTGATGGAGTTGGGCAGCTGCGGACTCGTCATAGACTCTTTGACAATTCAAGCAAGGGTGACTATGACTGGGCCAAAGAGACCTTGGAGATAAGCGGCGAGTGGGAGTCCGATCACTCCCCCGAGCTGCGGGTGTCAACAGTCTTCATATCCGGTAAGCATGCTGTTTTAATTTCCTTCCCGGCTGCTTGATTTTAACGTTGAACTGCTCTTCGATTTTCTGATTGCTCTCTGCCATATTCGTAGATTCGGAGTTTGGTTCAACTCCTAAGGTTTCTCCGGACATGAAGAAAGTGCATGTTGCTCTGGGCATTCCTTCCGAGTATCGTGAATGGCGCTGGCTGCTAAGTCCTCTTCGTAGGGAGAAAAATAGATTGCCCCCAAAGGAAGAAGTGAGACGGATCAAAGCAGCTGCATTAGCTCGTCCTATCACCGTGGTGGAGCCTGTTGCCAACGAAGGTGGAAGAAAGAGGCATTCTCCGTCCGCGCAAGAACCGCCTGCTCAAAAGAAGCCATGGGTCGTTCGCGAGGGTTCGTCCGCTGCTCAGGAGGGGTTTGAAGTGAAGAGGCCAAAGACTTCCTCCGCTGCTCCCGGGGGTCCACCAGCTGTTCCCAAGCTTGTGATTGACTTAACTTCAAAAGAGACTGCTGGACCTGTGCCAGTGACGCCTGCCGTTCCGAAGGTTGCTAGCTCGATCGCCGATAGGATTGCTCAGCGCCGGGGTCCGTCAGTGCCGAAGTTTGTGCTGAAACGTCCACCTGGGGTTAAGTCTGATTCTCCTTCAGAAAAGCTTGCGTCCGTGAAGAGTGGCACGACCTCCTCGTCTGCTAAGGTGACGCCAAATCTGGTTCCTCCCGCTGCTGAGGCCAAGCTGCCCGCTGAGAGGGATGAGACTGCTTGTGCCAACGGTCCTGGTAAGTCCGCCAAGTCTAATTCCAAGGAAGCTGCTGAGATTTGTGCGCTTTTGAGGCCAGACCTTCTGGAGGATGTGGACACGTGTGCTAAATTTGTTGACGGCGTCAAAGGGGTTATTGGTCCAGGCTCATTTGTGAAGCATACGCCTGAGTATAGGAGGGCTGCTCTGCTGACTATGATGCAAAAGACGGCAATCTTGGCTGCCGAGTCAGTGGTTCTTGATCAAGAGGATATCAAGGCTGCCCAGGAGGTGGCGAGGTCTATGGCTGCTGAAGCTTATTCCTCGACCGAGAAAGTTAAAAATTTGGAGTCTGAGCTTGCTGCTTTGAAGGGGTCTAACGTCTTGTTGACAGGCTTGAGCCTCAAGTGCTGGAGCTTCAAGGTGCTTTGAAGATCAACGAAAGTCTGAAAAAAGAGGTGGAGGAAATGCAGCGGGTCCGTGCTTGTCTGCTTGAGGAAATGGAGCAGCTGCAGATTGAGAAAGCCGGGTTCGAGGCTTTGCTGACTCAGAATCAGTCCGACTTCTACAAACTTGATTATGTTGATCATCTCTTTGGGCGGCCGTCTGATTTTGAGTTTTCTGAAAAAGACTTTGAGACTTTCTCCATTTCTCCAGAAGACCCGCTTGCCTTTACTTTCGAGTCCTCCATTGGTGAAATAGCTGGAGATGAGAGTATCCTCGACGGGGCAGTCGGAAGTGAAACGCCGGATGGTACCACTGCTGGAGCTGCCGTGGCTGCCGAAGGTGTGACAATGGAGCAGTCGTCGGATGGCCAAGCTGCTGAAGAGTAGTCTTCTAGGTAGCCTTTTAGGATTTGTTTTTCCTTGTTGCTTTTGTTTGAACTCCTCCAGTCTTTGTCAGTTGTTTATCAATTTTGCTAGAAAATTTAATAAACTTGTCTCCTTCGTTTCTTTTGTTCATGCCTTAACCTTTAGACTTTATAGGCCAGTAGCAGGCGCGCCACTTTTTTATAAGCAGACAGGCCGCGTAGCCTACACAGTCATAGGTGTTGGTGTAGAACTTTTCCTTGCAAAGTTGCTAGCCGTAGGGTTGGCAGCCGGACGCCTTACTTACAGAAGCAGACAAATCCGCGTAACCACTAGGCTATTAACCTTTGCCTTCTCCAATTCCGTAGGTTGCGCAGCGAGTGCCACAACACTTTAGGACTTGGTGCAAGTTACCGCAAGGTCGTTGGCCGCAGGATCGCAGCCGGATGCCTTACTCACTGTAGCAGCCACATCCGCGCAATCCCTAGGCTGTTAACCTTGGTTTTTCCCAATTCCGTAGGCCGCGCAGCAAAGTGCCACAACACTTTAGGACTTGGTATAAGTCGTTGCAAAGTCGTTGGCCACAGGATCGGCAGCAGGATGCCTTACTCACTGTAGCAGCCGTATCCGCGCGATCCCTAGGCCGTTAACCTTGGTTTTTTCCAATTCCGTAGGTTTCGCAGCAAGTGTCACAACACTTTAGGATTTTGGACAAGTGAAGCTTATCGACTACGTAGCATGTCGGTCGTGGATAAAACTTCACATATGTCTGCTAGCTTGTTTAACCTTTCACAAGAATGTGCGGTTGTATAAGTCTAGTATGGCTTCACTGCTTGAAGGGCAAGCCGTAGGCAGTCTTCCGGGATCCGTAGGCTACCTTAGTATGCTCGGTAGCAGCTTTAGGGTTTCCAGGGATAATATGCCCCCCCCCCCCCGTCTCTAGGGCTCGGTTCCCGCGGATTAGGCCAAGAGACCCAAAATCCTTCAATTAGCTAAGCCTTGAAAAAGACCATTGTGGCTACTTCTAGGAATTCCGTCGCAAGCCATCGTGCAGCTAGTTACACTAGGGCCATCAGGCTCATCCACATCTGGATGTTCGGAGTGAAGAGTTTATCCTCCCGCGTTGGAGAGTAGATTGGTCCCTCGGGGGCCGTTGTTCCTGCAGTGAGTCCCTAAGAAGGGCGCGAGCTTCTCTTGAAGCGCAGGAGTTGTCAGTTGTCGCAATGGAATCAAGTTGTAAAAGCGTTCCTTATTGAAAAACAAGTGAACAAATAACTTAATTGTAAAGATTGCGGAACAACTGGTAGTCCTCGTCTTGCAAGGGTTGTGCCCGTCTGAGCTGCTTGAGCCTTCGGGCGTCGGTGGAGATCACACGTGGTATTTCCTCAAATTGTAGGCGTTCCACTATTTTTCGATCTCCTTATCATTCATGGTGGCGAGGGTGTAGCTTCCCTTGCCGCCTACTTTGTTGATCTTGTAAGGTCCTTCCCAAATGGGGTCCATCTTCTTCGATCCCTCCCTTCGAGCAGTGATGAAAGCCTTCCTCAGAACTAGGTCTTCGGGTTGAAATTGCCGTATTTTGGACCTCTTGTTGTAGCTAGAGAGGATCTGCTACTGGTAGGATGCGATGCGGGCTATGGTTTGCTCGCGCATTTCTTCCGCCAGGTCTAGGTTTGTGGCCATCTCTTCTCTGTTCTGCTCGACATCTGGCGGCAGGGTGGTGATGCTTGGCATGATGATGTTGGGAGGAATGATTGCTTCCGAACCGAAAGCCAAAGAGAAAGGGGTTTCTCCGGTTGCTCGTCTTTTGGTGGTACGGTACGCCCACAGACATCTGGGGAGTGCGTCTGGCCACTTTCCTTTCTTGTCGGCAAGGGATTTTTTGAGGCAGTCGAGGATCGTCTTGTTGGAAGCTTCGGCCTGCCCATTGCCTTGCAGATACCTTGGTGTAGACATATGTTGCTTTATACCGTATTTCTGGAAGAATCCCACCAAGTCTTTGCCTACGAACTGCGGGCCGTTGTCGGTGACGATAGATTGAGGGATACCAAAGCGGCAAATGATGTTCCTCCATATGAAGCGTTCTACGTCTGTTTGAGTTGTCGTCGTCATGGGTTCCGCTTCTATCCACTTGGTGAAATAATCGGTTGCCACGATCATCATTCCTCTGCCCCCAGCAGCGGGCGGTATGGGCCCAACCAGGTTGATCGCCCATTGCATAAATGGCCAGGGACTTGCTTGTGGATGTAGCTCGCTGGCGGGCAGGGCCGGTACAGGCTTGTAACGTTGGCAGTGGTCGCACTTTTGCACTAACTCCCGGGCATCTTGATGCATGGTTGGCCAGTAGTAGCCTGCGTTGAGAGCTTTTTGCGCCAACGATCGTCCTCCAGAATGGTTCCCACAAACGCCTTCATGGATTGAACTTAATACCTTCAAATCATCGGGAGGTGCCAAACATCGGAGGTGCGGTCCTGTGTAGGATCTTCGAACTAAGATGTCCCTCCACATGTAGTAGCGTGCTGCTCGGGTTTGAAGTTTCCTTGACTCCAATCTCTCCGCAGGGAGCGTGCCGTTGACCAAGTAATCTATGATAGGACTTTGCCAATTTGGAGTTGCACTAACCTGTGTCACCTCGGCCACTGGCTCGGACTCTATGCTCGGCTTATCTAGGTATTCCACGGGGATTGACCGCTTAAGCTGGTGATCAAGGGCGGAGCCCAGGCCGGCTAGCGCATCTGCATGGGCATTCTCCGATCGTGGAACCTGAGTGAGCGTGTAAGTCTGAAATGCTTTCAGCTGCTCGCGTACCTTCTCAAGATATTGCGCCATCCTTGGATGCTTCGCCATATATTCCCCCGCGGTTTGGCTAGTAATCAGCTGAGAATCAGAATAGATCGCCAGCTTTTTTACCGCTAAGTCTTTCGCCATTCGGAGGCCTGCCAGTAGGGCTTCATACTCTGCTTCGTTGTTGGATGCCTTGAAGCCTAAAGTGATCGCCTGCTCGAGCAGTGAGCCATCTGGGGTAACAAGAACCACGCCTGCCCCCGAGCCTTTATGATTGGATGCGCCATCGACGTGCAGATGCCATTTATCGCTATTGAGGGAAACGGGCAGAGCTGAGGTCTCGGCTGCTTTTGGGACATCGTCGGGCTCGTCTGCTGCGTTGCTTGGGCCAGGTGCGAACTCTGCTATGAAATCTGCCAAGGCTTGGGCCTTTATTGCCGTACGGGGTCGGAAGACTAAACCATACTGGCCTAGTTCAAGTGCCCACTTCATTACTCGTTGAGAAGCATCCGGACCATGCAGGATGGAGCGTAGAGGGTATTGAGTCATGACGATGACTGTATGAGCTTGAAAGTACGGTCTGAGCTTCCGAGCTGCCACCACTAGAGCCAAAATTAATTTTTCAATCTTCGGATATCTTGTTTCCGCATCGAGGAGAGCTTTTGAAGTGTAGAACACCGGTAGTTGGGCCCCCAGCTCTTCTCGTATGAGGGCAGAGCTCACCGCTACTTCGGAGACTGCCAAGTAGATGTACAAGTCCTCCGCAGCTTCCGGCTTGGATAGTAATGGAGGCGATGTGAGATACTTCTTCAGGTCTTGGAAGGCTTTTTCGCATTCTTCATCCCATTTGTCACGCTGCGCCCTCTTGATGGCTTTGAAGAAAGGCTTGCATCTATCGGTGGATCGCGATAGGAAACGGTTGAGGGCGGCTGCTCGTCCGGTCAAGCTTTGGATCTCCTTCAAGGTTGTGGGAGACTTCATTTCCAGAATTGCTCGGATCTGTTTGGGATGCGCCTCAATCCCTCGTTGGGTGACTAAGTACCCTAGGAATCGGCCTGAAGATACTCCGAATGTACATTTGGCAAGATTGAGCTTCATCTTGTATGCCCTAAGGATGTCAAATGTTTCCGCCAAATTGCGAATGTGGTCTGACCGCTGCTTGCCCTTCACCATGATGTCGTCGACGTAGACTTCCATGGTAACCCCGATCTGTTTTTTGAACATCATATTCACTAACCTTTGGTAGGTTGCTCCTGCGTTCTTGAGGCCGAAAGGCATGACTTTGTAGCAGTATGTACCTCGCTCGATTACAAACACGATTTTCTCCTTGTCAGGTTCGTGCATGGCTATTTGGTTGTAGCCAGAATATGCGTCCAGGAAGCTGAGCAGCTGGTTTCCAGAAGTCGAGTCCACCAAGAGGTCGATTCGGGGGACCGCATAAGGATCATTCGGGCATGCTTTGTTGCAAGGTTCTAAAAGGCGCTAGGCGCTAGGCGCTAGTCGGGCGGCGGGATGGGGCCTAGCGCCTAGGCGGCTAGGCGGAGCCTAGGCGGGCGACTAGGAGGACTAGGCGGATTTAAGTAAATCTATTCTATTTCGTGTAAATATGTGTCTGTTTATACTTAAAATATACATAATTTCGTCATAAACTAGAAAATAGAATGACATCTATATTATGAAGTATTGGAACATAATGAAAACATAGGGACCAAACATATAATGTGTGTTTACTTAAGTATTCAATAAGTCTCTTACAATTTATTGGAAATAATAAAATGCAAAATGAAAGTTATCTATTTTTTATCTAAGTGAGTTGCAACCTAGGCAGGTGTCTAGGCGTGTCTAGGCGGGTCTGGGCGGGCTAGGCGGGTGCCTAGGCGGTCTAGGCGGGCGCCTCAGCAGGTCTGAATGGGCTAGGCGGATGCCTAGGCGGTCTAGGCATTAATCGGGGCGGTGACCAGCCGCCTAGCGCCTAGGCGGGGCCTAGGCGGTACTAGGCGGGGATTTTTAGAACAGTGCTTTGTTGAGGTCGGTGTAATCTACGCAAACCCTCCATTTGCCTTTCTCCTTCTTCATGACTAGCACGACGTTGGCGAGCCATGCGGAGTATGCCATCTCTTCTATGAATCCGACCTCCAGCAGCTTGTCTATCTCGGCCTCGATGATTGCTACTCGCTCGGGCGCAAAGTGCCTTCTCTTCTGGATCACGGGTTTTGCAGCGGGGTCGACATGTAACTTGTGGCAAGCCACATTTGGGTCGATGCCGGGCATGTCTGAGGGTGACCATGCAAAGATGTCTCGGTTCTTCCTGAGGAAGGTAATAAGTTCTTCTTTCTCGGTTGGGTTTAGGCGAGAGCCAACCCTAGCGGTCATTTCTGGCTGCTGCGGATCGAGAATGATTTCTTCAGCGTCTTCTTCGGGTTTCCAGCCTATCCCGTCTGCTTGAGCGCCGTCTTCTCGATCCTCCTGCTGTAACTGCTATTTGGCAGCTTCGTCATCTTTTTGAATCTCGTTGACCTCCGCGGGAGTGAAGGTCTTCTTCCTTGATTCTTTCAGCATTTGCACGGTGCACCATCGGGATGCGGCTTGGTCGGACTTAATTTCTCCAACTCCTCCGCCCGGGATGCGGAAGCGGATTTTTTGGTACTTGACTGAAGTGACAGCATCTAGCTTGATCAACCAAGGCCTCCCAAGGATCCCGTTGTAAGGAGACGGGTCGTTCACAATCGTGAATGTTTGCTTCGAGACCACTGGCGATGTCTTCACATCAAGCGTGATTTGGCCAATTACGGTTGAGGTGTGCCCATTGAATCCAGTGAGTACCTCTGCTCGTCGTGTTATCGTGCTCTCCAAGCCCATTTTCTGGATGGCCGAGAATTGAAGTAGATTGACCGCGCTTCCGTTGTCCACCATCATTCGATCGATTATGGCATGAGCTATTTAGACTGACACCACTAGCGCGTCGTCATGCGGTAAGTCAACGCCTTCTACGTCCTGCTCAGTGAAGCCGATGATGGGTCCTGGTAGTGCGCCAGCCGTCTGGACTTGTGAGATCAATAAGGCTTACTGGATCTTCCTCTTTTTCGAGTTGTTGGTGGCCCCCAGGTGTTTGGATTCGGCAAAGATACCATTAATCCGAATTATCTTGGCAGGTGGCTCCTCCTCCCTCTCAGCGTTCCGTCTGGGCTGCGCTGCTGGCTTGTCCAAATACCTGTCGACTTTGCCTTCCTTCACAAGCTTCTCTAGATAATTCTTCCAGGTGTAGCAGTTTTCTGTGGTGTGACCTGGACCTCGATAGAACGCGCAGTACCTGGTGTGATCCAGCTTGGAAGTATCTCCCATCGGCTGCTTCGGCGGTTTGAACCACGGCTCGTCTTTTACGTCGCGAAGGATTTGATGGATTGGGATTGAAAACTTCGAGTAATTCCTGGCCATCGAGCCGTCTCTGGTCACGGGCCTGTCCCTCCGCTTGGCCTCCTGCCCGCTCTTGTTGGGCAGCTTTCCATCTTCCTTTCTTTGAGCCATCACCAATTCTTTTTTAGGCTGCTCGGGCACCTTGTCTGCTCGTCGGGCCTCGTCCTAGAGGGCATGCTTCTCTGCTAGGGCTAAAGAATTGGTTAGAGTCAAGTCTTCCTTCATGATCATCTCTCCAAATAGGGGGTGATCTGCAGGGAGGCCTTTCTGAAAGGCTGCACTGGCTATCGAGTCGTCACACCCCACGATCTTTGCCTTCTCCGCCTTAAACCTCTTCACGTAGTCGCGAAGTGATTCCCTCGGGTTCTTCTTTACGTTGAACAGGTGATCGGATTTTTTCTTGATCGAGCGGTAAGACGAGTATTCTTTGGTGAAGACCAAGGAAAGATCGTCAAAGCTCGAGACGGATCGTGGCGGCAGGGTATGGAACCAATCTTGCGCTTCGCCTTGCAAGGTGGTGGCGAATATTTTGCACATAAGGGAGTCATTACTCCGGTAGAGGACCATTGCACTTCGGTAATGCTTCAAGTGCCTTTCTAGATCTCCATCTCCTTTGAATGAGGTAAAGTGCGGCATGCTAAACTTGCGTGGAGGTTCCGTCCACTCGATCTCATCAGTGAAGGGGGTTCGGCTTATCTTGGCCATCTCCCGCCGCAACGCCTCATCGGCAGTGTTGCCACGTCGGAATTCGCGCAGCCGCTCGTTGAAGAGCTTTTCCACTTCTTCTTGGATTTGTCTCCGGTGGGGCAGCGGAGCCCTAAACTGTCCCAAGTCTTGGTCTATCGGTCTAGGCTGCTCCTCCGGGCGCTCCATTTGTCGTTGTCTCGGCTGCCTAGCTGGTGAGGGGTCCCTTCGTGGGCTGCCTATGGAACTTGAAGCGGATCGAGTGGCTGCTCGCCCCCGTGCATCATGCGGCATCCTCCGAGGTGATGTGGAATATGTTCCTTGCGGGCCTAGGCGTGAATGGACGCTCTGTCTGGAAGGTTGCTCACGTGGCTCTTCAACATGTGGCCCCAACCTTGACCGTATGCTCACTCGCGGGCCTAACCTAGAGTGCACGCTCCTCCTCGCGCTAAGACGGGAGTCCACGCTGTCTCGGGGGCCCAGCCGAGATTGCACACCACCTGACTGCTCAGTCTGATTGATCGGCTGCTTGCCAGGACGTTGCTGGAAAGGTTCCTCGTCTGCCCTTGTCCTACTTTGGGATAACTCGTCCGGAGCGCGTTGGATCTCGGTGCGCTGCAGAAGTCGATTCACCAAGGTTGTCTGTTGTGCTAGGGCGCTCGTCAACTCCATGACTTGTCAGGACAAGTATTGCTCGCCGCTCAGATTGGATGAACTGGATAGGAAGACTCATTCTTGAGCGGTGGACGGGTGGTTGATTCCGGGCACGACTCGGGCTGCTTGGGACACCACTAGGGTAGGCCGGGCTGCTGGGGCAGGCTTGGCTGCAGGAGCAGGCTTGGCTGCAGGAGCAGGCTGGGCTGCATGGGCAGGCTTGGCTGCAGGAGCAGGCTGCTCAACACGAGGTGCGCGCGAGTGAGAGGCTTGGACTGCAGCAGTGGTACCATGGACCTCGCCGCGGGTGGTCACCGCGGTGGTTCCCATGGTGGAACCTCGAGGTAGTGGCGCCATCTCCCCTAGAGCCACATTCAATCTCGTAGATCGACGCGGTCCCACGTCTTGAATGTTTGAATTGTTACTCATCGAATTTTCTAGATTTCTAACCATTATGTATTTTTCTTGTTTTTATACGCTTTACCAAAGAACTTTTTACAAGTAAAAAATTCTAATAATAAAAACGTACGAAAGAATACAAATGGACTAGAGATCGAAGGAAAACCTTTGTGTGCGAGAGTCTTTTTCGAGCGTAAACTTCTTCTCTCAATGAAAGCACCAATTTGTGGATGCAAATTTTCTTCTCTTCGGTCTTAGACGATTTTGCACCTACAAAACAGTCAACACCTTAGGTTAAGGCCAAAAGCCTCACGCGCCCATGATGAATGGGGGGGGCTTTGGCCGAAGAACCTCCGATGCCAAAGTTAGAATTAGAGAGAAAAAGTGTTTAGAGTGTTTTTGCCAAAGGATCGGAATTAGGTTTTGTGAGAAAATGGGGTAGTATTTATAGGAGAGGAGGGGTGGCCGGCCTATCTAGGGTTTTTGTGGGAGATCTAGGTTTAATTAGCCTATTTATTGGCTAATTAAACCAAAAGGGGTATGTATTTGTATTTATGAAAAGGGGTAATAAGGAGTAATTGAATAATTGGCTTAAAAATGAGGAAAAGGGAAGAAAAATAGGGGAAATAAAAGGGGAGTGGCCGGCCTTGAGGTATTTTCTTGGTCTTCAAGGCTCATTTAATTGACAAATCAAGGAAGAATAATCCCATTAATTTGCCAATTATCTTCATTTATGTGGGATAATTGGTAGATTTATGAGATAATTGCCTTAAATGAGGATGGATGAAATAATTCGGATTTGTTTACCTTTTATGGGCGCTTTTGACTTGACCGACGATAATTACCGACTGCTCGCGCGTAGGAATTCTGATGCACCTCAAGGGCATTTTTGTCTCCTTAATTCGAAAATCCACGTGTCGCCTTGTGATTATTTTTTGCTCCACAACTCTTACTACCAATATCCAAATGGGTTTGAACTGGTAAGATATCAATAGCTATGGTAGCTGACCGCAAAGTCAATGTACTGACAAAGTATGAAGTTTGTTTTTCTGGTTCAAAGACAATGTACGAAGTTAAGTGCAACGATACAATAAAACTAACTTTCCACGAAACATGTACACAAAGAAAATTCTATCCACGTCTTTGATATAGAGGATGAGTTTCCATGAAAAATCAAAGACAACGACAAGAGTAATTCTAGAGATCATATTTCTTGCCATGCTAATAATTTGTCCATTATAATAAACTAATATAATAAAAATGGAGGAAGGTGAGGTTTTATTATAAAACGAATTAGTAATATAAAAAGTAGTTTAAATTAATTTTTCAAGCATAGTACATGGATAACACAAAGCAGTTACGGAGCATGTGTGGTCATTATACTTCACATGCAAGACAACCTACTATGATATCATGAAAAAAAATTTAGTTTCATTATAAAATCAATTGGCAAAATGAGAAATAGCCCAACATTTAAGCCAATGCAAAATCTTTTATTAATGTGAGATCATTTTTAACAAAAAAAAAAAAAAAACACATCAAATGTGTACAATCAGTTGATATGATTGGAAAATATAATCACTTAAAATATCTTCTTAACAACAATGAGGCGCGAGATAATTCACTAAAACAAAAACATTTGGCAGCCATAAGAGCAACTCCACCCATGGAGCCCTCCCCCCTGGCAATCCACTATTCAATCCACTATATTGAACAGTAACTGCCTTAAATGAATGGTAACTACCATTAATGAACAGTAATTGCCATTTGCATCTCCACCCTTGGAGCCCTCCCCCTAGCAATAGGCAATTAAAATAATAGTTTTTTTTTGTTTGTTTAAATAATACAAAATAAAATTATTTGTAATTTCGGATAAAAATTTTAAATCGTTCTCGTTGCGCCACGTGTCATTTTATAAAAAAAAACAATTATTTAGCGAAGGATTTCGATAAGATTTTTATCCAATGTTATCGTGCCACGTGTCGTTATCTTTTCAGAATCTTTGACGATAAATTTTGATCAGAATCTTTGGTAAAAATAAATAATTTTTTATACATTAAAAATATTATAATATTAATCCAATTAAAAAAAATTAAAAAATAAAAATAAAAATAAAAATAAAACAGAAACCCGAACCCAGATCCATTTCTTCCACCTCTCCTCCCACCCCCGAGAACCCCCTGCAAAAATCAGAACCCAGCTACCTCCCCCCCCCCCCCCCGCCGCGACGACCCACCCCCCCCCCCCCCCCCGTGACGACCCACCCTGCCTTCCCCCCCCCCCCCCCCCCCCCCCCCCCCCCCCCCCCCCCCCCCCTGCGACGACCCACTTCCCTTCCGCACCCATGGAAGCCCAGCTCCGGTCCCCCCCTCTCTCTCTCTCTGAACAAAAAAAATAAAAAATTGCAAAGCTCTCGGGCCACAGGCCCGTCGACTCCCCACCCCCCCTTCGCTCGGGCTCCCACCGTCGCTCGGGCTCCACACGGCTGGAGCTCAGTCCACCGGGCCTCAGGCCCTTTCCTCTCCCCTGTCCCCCGAGCACTCCACACGGCTGGAGTTGCTCTAATAGTAGGAAAATTATCCTCTTTGGATCAATTTTATGGGAATTTTAGGGATCCCCACATAATCAAATGAATTCTGACCGCATGATACACGATAAATGATTAAGATATGAAGGTCTTTAGAATTCCATAATAGTAATCATGACAGCAGACTCATCACCAAATATATTTTTTTTTTCTTTTTCCATCTTTTTCAAATCATTAGTGGCATTTTCGGATGGGGATTGTCTGCCCTCCCACTTCCCATCCCCTCCTATTTGAGTGGTCACGGTTAAGCCACGTCAACATTTTATATTCCTATTCATTTTTGTCTTATTATCCCTATAAAAAAATCAATATAAAATGTTGACGTGGCTTAACCGTGACCGCTCAAATAGGAGGGGATGGGAAGGGGATGGGAAGTGGGAGGGCAGACAATCCCCGTCCGGCATTTTCTCCCTGACTTCTTCGAGTCACATTTGTGGCAAAGATTCTTCGTGGAAAGTTTGTTCGAACTCGAACTGGTCGTCCTTGAGTTATACGTGTGACTAGTCGCAGCCCCGTCACATGTTAAAAAGAAAGAGAAATGTTAAGTGTATTCTTTCAAAAATGAAATTTTTTATGAATTTTTTGTCATTTTACAATTTAACGTTAATTTTTATGTCAACATTGTAAAACATTGAGCAAAAATAAAAGTTGATAAAGAGTCAGAAAGTCTCACTTTTAAAAAAATCCGTTAACATTTCTTTAAAAAGAATAAATAAGAAAAAAAAAAACTAGGAACACTAGACCCAATTGTACGATTATATAATAATTGTCTTTCGTGATCACTGATTAGGATGGCTTTATCAAATTCACAAAGTCTACTCTCCGGGAAATAGTCGGTCTTCTTCCTATCTAGCTATGATCTATCAACAAAGGACCAATTTGATATCTCATTTGGAATTACATTTATGACCAAAGATAATGTTATAGAAACTAAATTTCTAAACTAAATTTTCTAAACTAAATAATGTGAGTGTTGATGATTTGATTATTACTTAAATATTGATTAACGTATTTTTTTTTTTTTAATGAGTCAATGAACTTATTTCTTGATATAGACGATGAGTTTCCGTGAAAATTCTATGCACACGTCTTTTGATATGTGAAAAATCAAAGACAACGACAAGAGTGATTCTAAAGATCATATTTCTTGCCATGCTAATAATTTGTCCATTATAATCAATTAATATAATAAAAATGAAGGAAGTTGAAGATTTACTATAAAACTAAATATGGAAAGTTGTTTAAATTAATTTTTTAAGCATAGTACGTGAATAACACAAAGCAATCGTGAAGCATGTGTGGGCATTAGACTTCACAAGCGAGACAACCTACTATGATACCATGAAGAAAGTTAAGGTTTCACTATAAAATCAATTGGCAAAATGAAAAATAGCCCAACATTTAAGCCAATGCAATTTTTTTTTATTAATGAGAGATTTATTCTAACAAGAAAAAACACATTATATGCGTACAATCAGTTGATATGATTGGAAATTATAATCACTTGAAATATTTTCTTAAGGAACAAGATAATTCACTAAGAAATAAAGAATTTTAATGAAAAGTTTCTGGTACTGTTTATTTTAACGAAAAATCATATTTTTGCCCTAAAAAGTCAATCATGATACTATTCACTTACAACATCTTTTTGTCATTTTTGTTAAAACCCAAAGTTTTCAAATTATTTTCATTAATTTTTCTTTAAAAAAAAAGACATTTGGAAGATTCACACCATAATAGTCATCATGACAGCAGACTCATCACCAAAGATCCCTTTTTTTTTTCTCCTTCCATCTTCTTCATATCATTGGTGGCATTTTCTCGCTGACTTGTCCTATTCACATTTGTGGCAAAGATTCTTCGTGGAAAGTTAGTGCGAACTGGAATGGAACTGGTTGTCGCAGCCCCTGTGAGACATTATACATGTGACTAGTCGCAGCCCTGTGAGACGTTATACATGTGACTAGTCGCAGCCCCCTGTCACACGTTAAAAAGAAGAGAAATACTAAGGGTATTTTTATGGATATTTTATTATCTTACTATTTAATGTTAATTTTCGTGTTAATATTATAAAAGATTGTGCACAAAAAAAATTGGTAGAGAGTCTATAAAAAAATCTTACTTTTGAAGAAGTTATTTAACATTTTTCTAAAAAGAACAAATAAGAAGGAAAAAAAAAAAGAGGACCACTGGACCCAATTGTACGATTATATAATAATTGTCTTTTGTGATCACTGATTAGTATAAATTCACAAAGTCTAGTCTCCGGGAAATAGTCGGTCTTTTTCCTATCTAGCTATGATCTATCAACAAAAGGACCAAATGGATCTTTCATTTCAGAAACAAACTAACACGTTAAAAATTCCATAAATAGCACGAGTCTGATGAACCTGCAAAACAGCAGAAAATCTTCAAAGAGCTCAGCGGGCACCAGTGTGGTGCCGAACACACAAACATTAATGCTCATGCAACTCACCTTAACAGTGCTGCTGGTGCTACTGGTACTAGCAGCAGCCACTTCATCCCAAACCACACAATTAATCCCTCCTCCTCCGTTGTCTCCGCCCCTTGATCAAGTTGGAGTCAAGCCGGGTTGCCAATACAAATGTGGGAATGTTAGCATCCCATATCCATTTGGTACAACCCCAGATTGTTATTACAGCGAGAAATTCTTTATTACTTGCAATGACAGAGGCTACCACCCTCCAAAGGCATTTCTTATGGATGGTAACGTTGAGGTCACAAACATATCTGTCGACGGGAAGCTGCATATCCTACAATATATAGCCAAAGCTTGTTACTACAAATCAGGTTTGCCCTCGGAAAGGAACAGAGCTTCTCTCGAACTTGAAAAATTATTCTTCGTATCTGACACCGATAACGTGTTTGTGGTGGTTGGTTGCGACACCTCCGCTGAAATTTTGGTTTACCGAGGAGAAGAATATGGGTACACAGGTGGGTGCATCACAAAATGTGACAGCATTGATTTTGTTGCCAATTATTCGTGCTCCGGTGTAGGCTGTTGCCAAACATCGATTGCTAAAAATACGAGTTATTATGACATAAAGGTGAGAAGTTATAATAATCACACGGATGTGTGGGACTTCAATCCCTGCAGCTATGCCTTTGTTGTCGAAGAGAGCAAGTTCAACTTCTCTTCGAATATGCTGACCAATTTGAAGGACGTGGAAATGCTTCCGGCGGTTCTAGATTGGTCAATTGGGAATGAGACATGCAGCAAGGTTGTTGGAAACAAACAAGTGATGAATTACACATGTCATGGGGACGAAAAATGTATCGATGTCAAGAATGGTCTGGGTTATCGCTGCAAGTGCCGAGATGGTTACCGAGGGAATCCATACCTTGAGGGATGCCATGGTAATTTTCCTAGCTTAAGCTTTTTTTTTGTATGTCTTTCACCTTTGTATTGTCATTTGCTTTCAAAACTTTAGTACAACTACTAATTAATATAACTTGCTTTCTGAAAATTATGGGTCATGTTATTTTTGCAGACATTAATGAATGTGAGGATGTAAACCTCAATACCTGCGAACAGAAATGTACTAATACAGAGGGAGGCTATGCTTGTTCTTGCCGCAAGGGGTACCATAGCACGGGTAAAGTAGACGGAGAAGTTTGCACCCTTAATCCAGCATTTCTTATTCAGATTATCATTGGTAAGTATGAACATATATATTTGTTGACTGGTTTACTGCTTTTTCTACATTTATTCTGACAGTTCCTACTTCATTAGAAATGTGATTGGTGAATGGCATTGGTAGAAGAAAATACAGTAGTGCAAGGGCCTTGATTTCAAACATATATAACAGTGTAACCATCATACTCCATAAAGTTAACTTGGGCTTCTTCTTTTTTTTTTTCTACTTGCCTTACCTTAGGACTGACTGTTAGAGATTGTTTCTAAATGTGGTTCAAATAACAACACACAATCCGCAATTTATTGGTTACAAGACAGACTATTATGGTTGATATCCGGCTATGGAACAAACGTCCGTTCTATATCAAACTACATTTTGTTGTTGTAGTCAACAAAACGTAGCAACACATTATGTTGAAAATATAAGTTAATGATGATGCGTTTAGTTTTCTTAATAAAGAATAGACGCCTTGCACATAGATGTAATAATTCATACTTAATTTGTTGGAAATGTAGGAATCGGAGTTGGCCTCACAGCCTTGCTAATGGGAAGCTCTTGGTTGTATTTGGGCTACAAAAGATGGAAGCTCATAAAGCTGAAGGAGAAGTTCTTCAGGCAAAATGGAGGACTAATGCTACAACAACAACTTTCAGAACGACAGGGATCCACTCACGAAACTGCCAAAATCTTCACAGCAGAAGAACTTGAGAAGGCCACAAATAATTACAATGAGTCTAAAATCATTGGCAGAGGAGGTTTCGGTACAGTGTACAAAGGAAATTTAGTAGACGGCCGAGTGGTTGCTATCAAGAAGTCCAAAATGGTGGATCAAAGCCAAATAGAGCAATTCATAAATGAGGTACTGGTGCTTTCACAGATCAACCATAGGAATGTGGTTAAGCTTTTAGGTTGTTGTTTCGAGACACATGTTCCACTGCTAGTTTATGAGTATGTAACAAATGGAACACTCTTTGACTACATCCATAATACAACCAAGGAACCCAACCCAAACACCTCTTGGGAAATCCATCTAAAGATAGCTTCAGAAACAGCTGGAGTGCTGTCATACTTGCACTCTGCGGCTTCTGTTCCTATCATTCACAGAGATGTCAAGTCTACAAACATACTCTTAGATGAAAATCTCACAGCCAAAGTGTCTGACTTTGGAGCCTCGAGATTGGTTCCGTTAGGCCAAGTTCAGTTGTCCACAATGGTGCAAGGAACTATGGGGTATTTAGACCCCGAATACTTGCAGACAAGCCAATTGACTGAGAAAAGCGATGTCTATAGTTTCGGGGTTGTGCTCGTAGAGCTATTGACAAGAAAGAAGGCGGTTTTCCTTGACAAGCCGGAAGAACAGAGAAATTTGGCTATGTATTTTCTTTCAGCATTGAAAGATGACCGCTTGCTGCAAGTTCTAGATGATTGGATTGTGACTGAGGCAAACATTGAGCAGCTTAAAGAAGTTTCTAAACTTGCAATGAGGTGTTTGAGAGTAAAAGGGGAAGAAAGACCAACGATGCAGGAAGTTGCAATGGAGCTAGAGGGACTGAGAAGGATGGTATTGCATCCATGGGTGAATGATGAATTCATTTCGGAAGAGACTCAGCACTTGCTTGGTGGAATATCAATGGAAACTATTAGTTATGAAGGAGGTGGCGATTCAGGTTTAGGGTATGATACAATGAGGAACCACGTTGTATTACCAGTTAATGGTGGGAGATGATTGTGCCAGTGAACAAGTCTGTTTTATAATTTTATTGTGGGTGTTTGTGTGCTTTTTTAGCCTAATGTTCGATGGAGTGATATCTATCAGTTAATTCATTTTAATTACCTTGTTTAGTTTGGAGTAAATGTAACTTTGTAGTGAATGGAACAAGGTTGTACTTAATGATTGTATCCCATGGAGTGTTTTTTTTACCCCTTCTCAAACTACGTTCATTGTTTTTTTTATTTTTTTATTTATGCACACTTAACTTAAAAATGAATAATCAAAATCAAATTTTTATGTAACGCCAACGTTTTTCTTAAATGAGCATTAAGAATTTAACTAATTCAAATTTAGGAAAATGATTCTCATGCACCCCTTTTAACTTCTCACATTTTTTTTTAATAATTGCATTGAATAAAATAAAAGAACCAACCGGCCATGGTTAAACAGTCGATACTTTTACATTTTGACTGGACGAAGGGACCAAATACTGAACAATGGTTTCTCAAAAATATTATAATAAAAGTATTGTCTGAGTCAAAGATGTAGAGTACAACACCAAGGTATCTCAACAATGGAATAGGCTGGGTGTAAGTTTTACATTCTAGTACTACATCACGTGAGTTGCGTTAGTCGCATCACATACGAGTCCAAAACATCACACAAAAGGACATGCTGAAATTTCATAAAACGGAGTGCAAATTTGGAATAAGAGCGTCGAAATACGCTAAGAGAGTTCCGAGCAAATTTTGTAAAAAGTTAACACAAAGAATATTTCAGAGAATAATCCAGAGAATATTTCAGGAATATTCTAGAATATTCCATATGCATTTTAGAACCGGCTCGGGCCTATTTTGGGTTCGGATCCGGGTCGCGGATCTGGACTTCCCTTCTTTTTTTTCTTCTTCTTCTTCTTCTCAGGCCGGTTGCCGCTGCAACTGCCGGAAACTGGCGATTTGGCCAGGAAACTTCAAATGGTCATAACGGGTTCATTTCTCAACCAAATTCAAAGATTCAAAAGCCAAAATGAAGCTCAAGAGGTAAGAAATAAAAATATACCTAAGTGTTACATGAATTGTGCCCGGAACTAGCCGAAAATGGCTTGCAATTCCGCGGTCCTTCGCCTGAAACTGGGGAAAAGAGTATAAACATGCATGCAGAGGTTAGAGCTCGAGATGGAGTTCAACACTTTACCCAATCTATCACAGAGACATAGATGGAGATATTTGATGTGTTGGGAACACCCACCAACTTTGAACTTGACGGCATTTCGCCGGAGTTCTTCGTCGGGCTTGAGCTCGAAGCACAGATGATGATAGAGAGTAAACCCTCAATTTAAACATATAATTCAACATCACATAGGTTAAAATATCGTCCATAAACCAGAAATTTAGAGAAGAAGGCATAGTTCACCTGGGTTCAAGCTTGGAGAGCTATGGAGCTCTCAGCTTCAATGGTGCCGAGGTCCTCACTGCAGCGATCTCACATGCAAGACCACCATTGTGATCCTTGCATCCCACAAACTTCGAATATGTAGAAAATAGGGCTTAGTTGTGTAGGTGAGTGGGAGAGTGAGACCTCTCTTCTCTCGGGTTTAGAGAGAGTGAGGTTTTCAGAAAAATGAGAGAGTGCAATGAGAGAGGTTGAGAGAGATGAGTGAAATGAAAGTGGAAATTAATTGTTGAGTGAGTGGGTATAGAGTCTCGAGAGAGTTGTGACTGAGTGAAGTGAAAACGGAAAGAGTGAGAGATGTGACGTGAGAGAGGGGAGAGGGGGAACTGGATCCCTCCGGATCCAAATAAATTGAGCTTCCTAAACAAAGGATCCGGGTCGTTGAAATTTAATCCAAATGTTACAAATAGGAGAATCCTCTAAAGTTATAAGAATTGTAGCTGTTGGATCAAATTTCAACGGTCTGGATCCTTTAATCAAGATGCTCTGTTCATTTGGGTTCGAAGAGAATCCAGTTTCGAGAGAAAGAAAGCAACATGAGAGAGAGGGAGAGACCGGCCAAAAAGGAAGAAAATTATGGTGATGTGTGTGATGGAACAAGTGTGGGTTTTCAGTTCTCTCCATCTTGTGAGAGCGCTTCCCTCTCTGTGAGGGTTTTCTCACCTCTGTGTGAGTGATCTCCACATAGACATAGACATAGACATACAAACACAGACACACACAAGAATTCACACTTGTGCACACTCGTACCTGTGCATGCCTGAGTCTCATTTATTTTCCTTTCAAAAATATGCCCTGCAACTGCTTGCCTTATAGCCTTGTTACTTTTACTCAGTTAGACACATAACAATTACTGACCTTATGCCATTAGTACCAGCCCATTTCTTTGATTCCTCAGTGAGATTTTTTGTTGATCATGCAGGATAAGACATTTGAACATCCGTATCTTTCTGCAATTGGAGCACATACGTACGTACTCACTTCAAATGTTTCCTCATACTGCAATTGGAATTGTTATCCATTATTTTTTTTATCAAGTGAACTATTGTATACTGTTATGCAAATTGCCGTGGATGCCTATGTCATATTTGTTTATTTCGTTGCTGAGATTTTTTTTTATTTTTTATTTTTTCGCATTAACAACCATATTAATTCAGCTATTGTTGCCTTTATCTGCTACCAGAATGTTCCTCATATTCATTTAAAAACTTAACTGAGTCTTGTTGTGCAGAAACTATTGGAGGGATTATGATACTGCCCATTTCATTTTGAAACACTTGTACCGAGAAATACACAATGAAAGCTTAGTTGAGGAATCTAGTAGGCGAAACTCAAAAACTGTGAGTGGTTTCACAGGGTGGTCTGATCAAAGAGAGACGGCAGAGGAGGAGCTTCCTTTGACATTCTCTGAAAGTACGGTCAGAAATTTTTCAAAGAAGCTAACAAGTTTCCGAAAAACTCGGGAGTTATAACATAGCTTTCCATTCATTTGTGGTTGCAGGATGAAGATGCTAGATTAGGCGGTTGCGGCAGGGATTAAAACTATATGGAGTTAGATAACCTTAGCCTTTTTTTCTACAACCCATTGGTTCACAGCGGGATGTCCAGGCTATTCCAGCTTCCATAAGACCGTGGCAGACAGGAACTAGTTAAAAAACCTCAAGTTACGATATGAAGGATATGGTACTGGTAAGCTCCCCTCCTTTAGCTTCCCTTTGGTGGGGTGGGGGTTGCGGGGTTGCGTGTTGGTGTTAATTTATATAGGTGCACATACAAGGTATCTTGTTTTATGTATATCTGTGTAAAGAAACACAAATGTGGTCTTATATGTTGAATGCAATTAGTTTTAGATTTCAGAGTTGAGAATGCCTGTAGAATATTTAGTCAAGAATTATAAATCCTTGGATAATTATTCCTAACATATGATTTTAATTTCCATGTCATTAGTTTAATATGTATATAGAGGCGTAAGGTTTGTGTAAAAATAATATGTATTAAACGAGAAAAAGTAGGTAGTATTGCGTATAATACATGTATTGTGCGTTAGTTTTAGAAAATGTTGAATTTAACGAATCAATGTTTCTATTTGGACTCTCTCAGATCATGATAAGGGAAGTTTGAAGGAAAGTAGGGCAAAAAAAACTGACCAACTTTCCACGAAAAACACACAAAATTCTATCTGCAGTGCAAGTTACCATGGTTTGTTCAATGGCAGACACCCGTTCTTTTAGTCATTTGGTGACCAATGATTCATGGTCATGCATTCTTGGAGTTGATATTAAGGGTTGAGACTAAAATAGTAAAGTACGTCCATTTATTCTCTACCATTAATATCAAAATCAAGAGTGACCATACATTTCTCCGTTACTTGTCACTATCACGACCAAGAGAGAATTTGTGTTCATCCACTACGATGGGCAGAATTATTGGATCTGATACCAGTAAATTAACGGATTCACAGACTGGTCCGATGAAGAAGAGACGGCAGTCAGCAGAGCAGGAGCTTCCTTCGACATTCGCTGAAACAATTATACGGTCATAAATTTTTCAACGAATGCTAATAAGATTCTTAAAAACTCGAGGGAACATAAATTTTACCCCACGTAATAAAAAAGAAAGAAAAACGAAAGATATATGAAATAGAGATGGGGAGGAGGACATTACTTTAGTTCAAAAGAACACTGTTTGGGGTCTGAATTTCATTTTATTTACGGCCATGCCATCGCCTTAAAGAATGGGCCTTGTGGGTTTGGGCTTCGGCTGGGCTTTGTTTTGATTGGTTAGAATCGTCTTTGGCGGATGGGGATGGGGTTTGGGCACCGAGTCACCGACAAAGAGCAGGGACCTGCAGATTAGGGTTTTGATTAGTCAATCTATTGTAGTAAATACATAGACGGTTCATAATGATTTTACTAATACCGTTCATTTGTTTTTAAATAGTTTGATGACTAAACGACCTTAGTTTTAATTGATTTTTGGCATAGGCGATCTTTATATGGTGATTTATAATATGAGCGGTTCTGATTATAAACACGAAGTTCTATAAATTGACAACGAACAATTTTGAGAAATTTTTACTAGGAGTTCCTACTCATCTTTGAGTAGCCAAGTATTGTTCGGAAGGTATGGTAGTGTGCAGTTTATGGGGTTAGTCGATGGGGGAGGGGAAGACATTTTGTTACTTAAAAATTAATTTTAGAGTAATCTTGTTCTTCACATAAATTATAGCAAAAATAATAATAATAATAATAATGTACCCATATAATTATTAACATATTTTAAAAAATAACTATTGATATATTTTAAAACATAAAATAAATACATATAATTGGCATGGATACATTTAGCAAAATTAAAAATGGGTACAAAAAAATTAAAAAATATGGGTACAAATACAAATAAAAGTTTAAAAAATATGGGTAAAAAAGGAATTAATGTATGGGTACAAATTAAAACTGAAAATAAAATTGGTACTAATTACAAAAAGGGTTGCAAAATAAAAATGGGTACAAACTAAAAATAAAAATACATGATAAAAAATTTAGGCATAAACATAAATATACTAAACGTAACTTTTCTAACACTAAATAAATATATTTAGAAATAAAAAAAATATTTTATTATTGAAATAATTAATGACGTTTATTAAAATTTACGGATCTTGATAAAAATTTGAAAAGGAATAAGGTTTTAATAAATGAAGTATGAAAAATAAGGATGGGAACCTAAGGGCTTGTTTGATATCCTATTTGAAATTTTTTATCATTTCTCAAAACATTTCTTGAAAATAATTTTCTTTAAGACTCAAATACTTGATTGATTTGCGATTTAAAATTTTTAAATCTTACGACTAAAACTATACAAAGAGATCTAAAAAGAGGGGGTCGCATGAGAAGGAAAAAGAGGAGAGAGGAGGAAAGAAAGTAAGAGATGATTGAAGGAAAGAGAAAGAAGAGAGAGGAAGAGGAGTGAGAGAAAAGAACAATACTTGGCTACTCAAAGATGAGTATGAACTCCTACTCAAAATTTCTCAAATTTGTTCGTTGTCAATTTATAGAACTTCATGTTTATAATCAGAACCGTTCATAATATAAATCACTATATAAAGATTGTCTATCCAAAAAATCAATTAAAACTAAGGTCGTTTAGTCATCAAACTATTCAAAAACAAATGAACGGTATTGGAGAAAGCATTATGAACCGTCTATGTATTTGCTATTATAGACTGAATAAACAACCTTAGTTTTAATTTATTTTTTTGCAGAGATGATCTTTACAATGTGATTCATAGTATGAACGGTTCTGATTATAAACACAAAACTCTGGGATTAAAACACTAAGAATTTTGAGTAGGAATTCTTACTCATCTTTGAGTAGCCAAGTATTGTTCGAGAGAAAGAACTGAGAGAACGAATATAGCGGATTGGAGGAGAAACGAAAAAGGTAAAAAAAAAAAAAAAAAAAAAGAGGAGAGAGAAAGAAGAAAAGAAAGAGAGAGAGAGAGATTTGGAGTGAGAGGGGAGGAGGGAGAGAAAAAGAAATGAACGAGTTGAAGTTAAAAACTCTAAAAACTCACTTTTTATATTTTTAGAGAATATATTATATTTTTGAGTTAGTCTTGAGTTCAGTTTTTGAAAATAGTCCTACCAAACGCATTTTTAAGGCCTAAAACTTGAAAATTGTTTTTGAGTTTAAAATGTTAGATTCAAGTAAAGTACCAAACATGCCTTAATTTTTCCTTATTTTTTTTATTTATCATTTTGAAGGTTTTCTGGACCCTTGATTTTTTAACGTGCGAGTCATCAAGAGAAAATCAAGAATGTAAGCCATAATTATTGTAAAAAATTCCCCCCTTTATCTAACCCAGTGTTCTAAAAATCAGCCTAGGCGGCGCCTAGGCGCTGGGCGGCGGAGCTCCAACCCGATTTAGACCAAAACGTTCAGTTAGGCGGGGAGGACTTAGGCGGCCGCCTAGGCACTCGCTAGGCGCCTTAGGCGGGCAAGGCGGCACTAGGCGGCAGTCTAGGCGGTTTGAATCTCGCTGAAAATCCCAAACTCACTGCAATTTTGCAGAGCCCCGGTGAATTTTTGCAGCCGTCTCTGTGAAGATGAGGGAAGAGAGAGTGCGAAGAGAAAGAGTGAGAGAGAGAGAGAGAGAGAGAGAGAGAGAAAGACTATTAAACATTTCATTATGGTGGCGCAAGTTGGATTTGAGATCCAATTTTGAGGTTCTTATTCTTCTGAAAGGGCGAAGAAGAAGAACGAAGATGAGGGAAGAGAGAGAGAGAGAGAGAGAGAGAGAGAGACTAAAAGATTCAGAAGAAGAAACGAACCCCTAGATTATTCAAATGGCATTTAACTTTCCAAGGTAAAAAGCAGGTGATAACTGAGGCCTTGGGTGATGTGAAATAGGGTGGACAGCACATGTGATCCGATGGTTTTAATATTGAAAAGAAAACCACCCACTTGCGTGGGTTTTTTATATAAATGTTATGTGTCATCACATCACCCACTTACAAGTTTGGGATATATATTATATATATAAATGTTATATAAATTATAAATTATTTAGATAATATCTTTTTTTTTCCTAGACAGCATATTATATATGTACATAAAACATTCACATGTGTATATTCTTTTATAAGAAATAACATATTATTCAATAATTATTTACATCTGATATAGTAAATTTAATTAATTCATATAATATATAAGAAATTTACCTAAATCCGCCTAGGCGTCCGCCTAGACCCTGCCAAGCTGCCTAGGCGCTAGGCGCTAGCCCACCGCCCGACTAGCGCCTAGCGTTTTTTAGAACCTTGATCTAACCATAACCCCTATCTCTCTCCCTCTGCAGTTTTGATATGCTTATAACTGAGTAAAATTAGTCAAATTCACCCCTTCATTATTGTAGCTTCAAGTAGTTCGAGTGGTTGCTATTCCAAGATGGTTGTTGCTGCAAATCTTTCTATTTATGTGCCTGTTGGAATTACCGCCTCAATATGTCTACTAATTTTTTACAGAATTTTCAGCTATTGAAAAATCTATTTAGAACTAGAACATAGAGCTGTGATAACTGAGTCTTTCTGTCACTGCTTTTGCGGCTGGGTTAGTTCGTTTTGGGCTGTGTTTGTTGGGCTTACCTCAATTGTTGATGAGGCCGGCCTTTGGGTGTTCAAATGATGGGAATGCCCATCTAGGGTTAAGATCGGTCGGCCTGGATCAAAAGTTTGGAGGGTACTTTTGTCATCTTAATTGTTGGGACTGATTGGGATTGATGGTGAGGGGACTATAGGGCAGACAAGAGGCTATGCCGCATATGAGAGGGAGACAGAGACAGCGAGAGAGAGACAAAGACAAAGCGAGAGAGAGAGAGGCCATACAACGATGAAATCGCGCAAGGTTTCTTCGATTTCAGTCAACTCGGGCTATCCCCAACATCCGGTAAGGTATCAATCTCTTCCTTTCCTCACAGATGTAGCTTCTTTGGTTTTCACTTTGATTTTTTATGGAAGGTATAAGATTTCTTTAATTTTTTGCTTGGTTTATGATTTTTTAGCTGGATTGGACTAGCTAGGGGTTGTGGGTCTCTTCAAATTTGGATATTCTCACAATGGGTTAGCTATAATAATTTGGTTCGAATTCGCCTTCTTTGAGAATTGAATTTAAGATCTCATTTACAAGTGAAATGAAATACGAATAGACCGTAGTAAGAAGTGACAAAAGCAATAGAAATAAATAAATTCTCATAATTTTATTTTGGTTACATGTTTTTGGATTAAAAGAAAGGCAACTACAAAAGATGCGACTTGTATCATACACTTTACCCAATTAAGAAAGTTGAGATTCTACCATAAAATCAAGAGTAATGCTACACTTACACTACCTATTTATACCATCATTTATATTATCTCTCTAATAATGGTAGTGTCCACCAACGCATGTGAATCTTATCTCTATTAGAGAGATGATATAAATGATGGTACAAATATGTGATAAAAGTATCACTTTTGTAAAATCAATTGGCAATATGAGAAGTAGTCCAACCTCTTATAAGCTCTTACACAATATGGTCTCTTTTTGTCCTCACATTCTCACACCCAACATTACGTTTGGACCAAGTCTCTGCGAACGATTTCCTCATCAGCAACTTGTCATTGTTGAATGTTCTCATTCACTTGGGGATGTAGATAACATATGTCCTCATTATCAGCAACTTGCCATTGTTGAATGTTCTCATATTTGCTACTACGTCTTAATTGGGACGACTGAAGTGCTTATGTATGTATATAAACTTGCTTTCTCTCAGTCCATATATTTGCTGGTAACGTCTTAATCGGGACTAATATACTTTTGTATGTATGTAGACAACTTGCTTTCTCTCAGTCTATATATTTGTTAGTAAAACCTAATTCCTAACCCCTCTAAACCAAAACTTAGTAGGTCTACTTCTGCAAAACATGTTGAATAACACCAAAATGTTAGCAAAAACCAAGGAAAGTCTACAATGTCTTTGTTAAGTGGAGGAGTTGTTTTAACAAAAATATCTTTAAATGGTGGTTATGTAGTCTTTAACGTGACAATTTAATGAGGATATTGATAGATTTTTCACGGAAATATCAATGTGATTTACAGTTGACAAATTTATGGACCAATTCTATCAATTTTCATTGTCAGAGATCAAAATGAGGAGTTATGTCAGTCTTAAGGATCTTTTTAGCTAAAAAGCCAAAAAAAATAAAAACAAAAAACAAAAGGTGGAAAACTACATTTCAAAATCCATCTAAAGCCGTAGGATCATTGGGAATTATATTTACAATCAAAAATAATGTTAGGGAGACTAAATTTCTAAACTAAATTTTGTAAATTGAATGATGTGGTTGTTGATGATTAAATTATTAATTAAATATTAATTTAACGTGTTTATTTCTTATTGATGACACATTATTTGGTTTGCAAATTTAATTTAAAATTTTAGTCTCCCTAACATTAGAACTAGGATCCTCGCCGGATCCATTCCCTAGGTACCGTTTGGTACGTGGGACGGGACGGAACGCAGTGGGACGAGGCGTTCCGTCCCACGTTTGGTGCGCTTAAACGGGTTATCCCATGAGACGAAATTTGACTGATTTTTCGTTCCACCTCTCCCCCTGGAACGACTTGTTCCACATCCGTGGAACACAAATTTATAACATTTTAAGACAAAAATTTCCCTTATCTTTTTCAATATTTACATCATCCGTTCCGTCCTGTTCCGTCCCGTCTCGTCTGCGTACCAAACGGTACCCTAGGGATCCTAGGGATCCCGCAATCGTGTCCGTTCATCGTATATCGTGCGGTCGGTTTTCGTTAGGTACTATTTATATTTGAATTTTAAATTTTAAATTTTAAATGATTTCTGAACGTACGATATACATAAACAGACACGATTGTGGGATTCCTAGGATCCTTAAGATATGGATCCGGCGAGGATCCTAGTTGCTAACATTACTCTTACTACCAATATCCGAAGGGGATTGAATTGGTAAGATAAGTAAGATTGCAATAGCTCTGGTAGTCTATATAAGTTTTGGTGATTCAAATAGTCAATGTATTGACAAAGTATGAAGTTTGTATTTTTTGCTCAAAGACAATGTATGGAAATATACACAGAAAATTCTATCCACATGTTTTTTTATATAGACGACGAGTTTGCATAAAAATCAAAGACAACGACAAGAGTAATTCTAGAGCTTATATTTCTCCACCAAGATCCTCTCTGGATCCTATTGTGAGAATCTCGTAAATTCGTAAATCGTACGGTCAATTTTTATCAGGTATTATTTATGTTCAATTTTAAATAAAAAAATTTAAAATAGTTTCTGACTGCATGATGTACGGTGAACAGACACGATTTACGAATATCTAGGAACCTCACAAAAAAGGATCTGAAGAAAATCTGAATTCCATATTTCTTGCCATGCTAATAATTTGTCCATTATAATCAATAAATATAATAACATGAATAAAGTTGAAGTTCTATTATAAAACTAATTAGCAATATGAGAAGTAGTTTAAATTACATATAAGCACATGCAAGGTCTTTTTTTTTTTTTCAGATGTGGAATTTTTCAAGCCTAGCACGTAAACAACACAAAGCAGTCGTAGAGCACGTGTCGCCATTAAGTTTCACACGTGAGACAACCTACTTTGATACCATGAGGAAAGTTGAGGTTACACTATAAAATCAATTGACAAAATGAGAAATAACTCAACTTTAAGCCAATGCAAAATTTATCGTTTATTTATGTGAGATTCATTCTTAATAAAAAAAAAATACACATCAGATGCTTACAATCAGTAGATATGATTGGAAAGTATAATCACTTAATATATTTTCGTAACAACAATGAGGCACGAGAAAATTCACTAAAGAAAAAGCATTTGGCAGATTCACACCATAAGTAATTATGTCAGCAGACTCATCACCTCTTTTTCATCTTGTTCAGACCATGACCTGGCATTCGTGTCGTGTTTTTCGTGTTCGTGTTATTTTCATGTCATACCCGATATCTTAACGGGTCGTGTCGTGTAACACCCGTTAAAATAAACGGGTAAAATGACCCGACCCGAAATCGACCCAATAATATTAACAGGTAATATGACCCGACCCGTTACCCCGTTAAGAAAAATATATTTTAAACCAATAAATAATCAAATGAAAAACATAATACTAAATAAGTATATACATACCATATTATTACATTCAAAACATAAAAACATATTTGTCTTTCAAGTATTACATATTTATGTACCCAAAATAAGAGCATAATAAAAATTAAAAAAAACATTAGAACATTACAAAATATCAAATGTTCAAAAGATTTGTAAAATTAAGGGAGTTATGTTTCAAGGTTTGGAACCTTGCACATTTTCTTACAATCAAACTCTTCAATTTTCATCAATCACCATGGAAACTATATTGGAACTTTGGCTTGATATATTGTCTTCAAGAGTTATATTGATGATATTTTCAGTGAGGTTTTCTATTAGCACTATCTTCTCATTTATCATATGGCTATTGTTTAAGTAAAGTCTTTAATAGTTTTTTAATTAATGTAGAAGTGTGAAAAATATAGGAAAAAAGTTATATAAACGCTCGTAATGATAAGATTTACAACTTTCGTGAAGGGCTTAATTTTGAAATGTGCCACTATAATCATATAAATCATAGATCAAAATTAACCGTTGATTATTGTTTACATTTATGCTTCATTTTTCTCACCAAATTTTGTTCTTTCAGATTTTCTTTTTTTGAAAACATGATCTATTAGAGGATACAGGAAGATGAACGGTTCGGATCGTTGATATTATGTTCAGAGTTTTAACATTAGTGAAAATATTGCTAGGTGTTCATAAAGTCTCTACAAACTATATAACATCGACTCATATTTTAACTAACCATAAATATCGAGATGTGATATCAAAGATCCGAACCGTTCATCTTCATACATCCCCCAGAAGATCATGTTTTCAAAAAAGAAAATTTTAAAAATGAAATTCAATATAAAGAATAAAGCCTAAACTATAATCGACGGTTAAATACAAATTTAAGGTTTATGGATTATAGTGTCGGATTTCGAAGTTGACCCCTACACAAAAGTTGTAAAGCTTGTCACTACGAGTGATTGTATATTTTTCTTTTCTTTTTCACATTTCTTACACTTTTACAATAATTATTATTAATTTTATTACTTTTACACTCAAATTAAAAATACTATTCATGACGGTTTGGAGGGTTTTAAAAATCTAAACGATAATGTAAGTGTAATCATTGTCTACTCGTGGAGGAATGATGAATCACGGGTGTTTATATATTCTTTCACATTTTTCATACTTGTTGTAGGGATGTCTTATTGCCTATACTAATACTATACTAGTTGATTTTAATTTTGGACAACAACATGTTAAGTAAAATTATCCGATTAATGATAATAAGAAACTCTCTTAGTAAAAATAAATTAATTAATAAAACTTAATTTTTTTTAACTTATATAGAATAATAATACAAAAATATATATTTAATATAGAAATATACAAAATGGCTATTGTATTTTATAATAATTTTTTTAGTAATTAAACTTTAAAATTATAATTTATTTTTCTTAACGGGTCGAAACGGGTTACCCACGTGTTACCCGCGTGTATACCCGTTAGGAACCCGTTATTAACAGGTCACCCTATAATGACCCGATTAATTATCGTGTTGACCCAAAACCCGTTATTTTCGTGTCGCTTTCGTGTCATGTCACCGTGTCGTGTAAGAATCTACTGGGACCATTGGTGGCATTTTTCCCTTGACTTCTCCGATTCACATTTGTGGCAAAGATTCTTTGTGGAAAGTTTGATCGAACTCGAACTGGTCGTCGTTGAGTTGTAAATATGTGATTAGTTGCAGCCCCCTGTCACACGTTAAAAAGAAGAGAAATGCTAAGAGTATTTTCTCAAAAGTGTAATTTTTTATGGATTTTTTGTCATTTTACAGTTTAACGTCAATTTTTGTGACAATATTATAAAACATTGTGAAAAAAAATGAGATAACAGATAATCCATACAAAATCTCATTTTTAAGAAAATCCCGTAGCATTTCCCTAAAAAGAATAAATAGGAAGAACAAAAAGGCCAGGACCACTAGACCTAATTGTATCGTATAATAATTGTCTTTCGTGGTCACTGATTAGGATGGCTTAACCATATTCACAAGTCGGCTCTCCGGGAAATAGTCGGTCTTTTCTTCCTATCTAGCTATGATATATATCAACAAAAGGACCAAATTAATATCTCATTTCAGAAACAAACTAACACCTTAAAATTTTCAAAGAGCTCAGCGGGCACCAGTGTGATGCCCAATACACAAACATTGATGCTCATGCAACTCGCCTTAATAGAGCTGCTGCTACTAGCAGCGGCTACATCATCCGAAACCACACAACGAATCCCTCCTCTTCCTTCGTCTCCGCCCCTTGATCAAGTTGGAGTCAAGCCGGGTTGCCAAGACAAATGTGGGAATGTTAGTATCCCGTATCCATTTGGTTCAACCCCAGATTGTTACTACAACAAGGATTTCCTTATTACTTGCAATCACACACACTACGACCCTCCAAAGCCATTTCTTAGACTTAGTGACCTTGAGGTCACATACATATCTGTCGACGGGAAGCTGCATATCCTACAAGAAATAGCCAAAGATTGTTACAACAAATCAGGTGCGTCCTCGGAATGGAACGTTCCTTCTCTCGATCTGATCAAATTCTTAATATCTGACACCGATAACGTGTTTGTGGTGGTTGGTTGCGACACCTACGCTGAAATTGTGGTTTTCCGAGGAGAAGATTATGGGTACACAGGGGGGTGCATTACACAATGTGACAGCATTGATTTTGTTGCCAATTATTCGTGCTCCGGTGTAGGCTGTTGCCAAACATCGATTGCTAAAAATACGAGTTATTATGACATAAAGGTGGACAGTTATAATAATCACACGGATGTGTGGGACTTCAATCCCTGCAGCTATGCCTTTATTGTCGAAGAGAGCAATTCAACTTCACTTCGAATATGCTGACCGATTTGAAGAAGGTGGAAGTGCTTCCGGTTGTTCTAGATTGGTCAATTGGGAATCACTCATGCAGCAAGGTTGTTAGAAACAAACAAGTGATGAATTACGCATGTCATGGGGACGAAAGATGTATCGATGTCAAGAATGGTCCGGGTTATCGCTGCGAGTGCCGAGACGGTTACCGAGGGAATCCATACCTTGAGGGATGCCATGGTAATTTTCCTAGCTTAAGCTTGTTTTTGGTATGTCTTTCACCTTTGTATTGTCATTTGCTTTCAAAACTTTGGTACAACTACTAATTAATATAACTTGCTTTCTGAAAATTATGGGTCATGTTATTTTTGCAGACATTAATGAATGTGAGAACGTAAACCTCAATAAATGCGAACAGAAATGTACTAATACAGAGGGGGGCTATGTTTGTTCTTGCCGCAAGGGGTACCATAGCACGGGTAAAGTAGACGGAGAAGGTTGCACCCCTACTCCAACATTACTTATTCAGATTATCATTGGTAAGTATGAACATATATATTTGTTGACTGGTTTACTGCTTTTTCTACATTTATTCTAACAGTTCCTATTTCATTAGAAATGTGATTAGTGAATGGCATTGGTAGAAGAAAATACAGTAGGGCAAGGGCCTTGATTTCAAACATATATAGCAGTGCAACCATCATACTCCAAAAGGTTAACTTGGGCTTTTTTTTTTTTTTTTTTTTTTTTTTTTTCTACTTGCTTACCTTAGGACTGACTGTTAGAGATAGTTTCTAAAATGTGGTTCAAATAACAACACCCAATATGCAATCTATTGGTTACAAGACAGACTATTATGGTTGATATCCGGCTATGGAACAAACGTCCGTTCTATATCAAACTACATTTTGTTGTTGCAGTCAACAAAACGTAGCAACACATTATGTTGAAAATAATAATAAGTTAATGATGATGCGTTTGGTTTTCTTAATAAAGAATGGATGCCTTGCACATAGATGTAATAATTCATACTTAATTTGTTGGAAATGTAGGAATCGGAGTTGGCCTCACAGCCTTGCTAATGGGAAGCTCTTGGTTGTATTTGGGCTACAAAAGATGGAAGCTCATAAAGCTGAAGGAGAAGTTCTTCAGGCAAAATGGAGGACTAATGCTACAACAACAACTTTCAGAACGACAGGGATCCACTCACGAAACTGCCAAAATCTTCACAGCAGAAGAACTTGAGAAGGTCACAAATAATTACAATGAGTCTAAAATCATTGGCAGAGGAGGTTCCGGTACAGTGTACAAGGGAATTTTAGTAGACGGCCGAGTAGTTGCAATCAAGAAGTCCAAAATGGTGGATCAAAGCCAGATAGAGCAATTCATAAATGAGGTACTGGTGCTTTCACAGATCAACCATAGGAATGTGGTTAAGCTTTTAGGTTGTTGTTTCGAGACACAAGTTCCACTGCTAGTCTATGAGTATGTAACAAATGGAACGCTCTTTGACTACATCCATAATACAACCAAGGAATCCAAACCAAACACCTCTTGGGAAATCCATCTAAAGATAGCTTCAGAAACAGCTGGAGTGCTGTCATACTTGCACTCTGCGGCTTCTGTTCCTATCATTCACAGAGATGTCAAGTCTACAAACATACTCTTGGATGAAAATCTCACAGCCAAAGTGTCTGACTTTGGAGCCTCGAGATTGGTTCCGTTAGGCCAAGTTGAGTTGTCCACAATGGTGCAAGGAACTATGGGGTATTTAGACCCCGAATACTTGCAGACAAGCCAATTGACTGAGAAAAGCGATGTCTATAGTTTCGGGGTTGTCCTCGTAGAGCTGTTGACAAGAAAGAAGGCGGTTTTCCTTGACAAGCCGGAGGAACAGAGAAATTTGGCTATGTATTTTCTTTCAGCATTGAAAGATGACCGCTTGCTGCAAGTTCTAGATGATTGGATTGTGACTGAGGCAAACATTGAGCAGCTTAAAGAAGTTTCTAAACTTGCAATGAGGTGTTTGAGAGTAAAAGGGGAAGAAAGACCAACGATGCAGGAAGTTGCAATGGAACTAGAGGGACTGAGAAGGATGGTATTGCATCCATGGGTGAATGATGAATCCATTTCAGAAGAGACTCAGCACTTGCTTGGTGGAATATCAATGGAAACTATTAGTTATGAAGGAGGTGGCGATTCAGGTTTAGGGTATGATACTATGAGGAACAACGTTGTACTACCAGTTAATGGTGGGAGATGATTGTGCCAGTGAACAAGTCTGTTTTATAATTTTATTGCGGGTGTTTGTGTGCTTTTTTTGCCTAAAGTTCGATGGAGTGATATCTATCAGTTAATTATACCTTGTTCAGTTTGGAATAAATGTAACTTTGTAGTGAATGGAAAAAGGTTGTACTTAATGATTGTATCCCATGGAGTGTCTTTTTTTTGCCCCTTCTCAAACTACGTTCATTGTTTTTTTTATTTATTTATGCACACTAACTTGAAAATGAATCATCAAAATCAAAATTTTAAGTAACACCAAGGTTTTTCTTAAACGAGCATTAAGAATTAACTAATTCAAATTTAGGAAAATGATTCTCCCGCACCCTTTAAACTTCTCATATTTAAAAAAAAAAAAATGGATTGAATAAAATAAAAGAACCAACGGGCCATGAGGGCCATGATTAAACAGTCGATACTTTTACATTTTGACTGGACAAAGGGACCAAATAAGCAGACTGACACACCCTGACCCGAAATGTTCACCTGAACACCCGAATCACGATGTGTTGGCCGATATTAGAAGGTGACGAGACCATAAAATGTAATGATGTGGAAAATCTGAATAAATTAAAACTTAAACGTGACTAATTTAGAATGAGCATGTGAGCGGGATTGAACTTCACACAAATGATGTCAGAACATAGATAAATTGCAGTAAAAGAAGAGTAAGGACATTTATATCGAAAGGAGAAGTCTCCTACATAACAGCTTTTATCAACAATCATTGTCGTCACGAAACCTCTGCCACTAAAAATCCTGGAAGGGTGAAAAACAAGGATGAATGAGCCTGAAAATAAAGTTTTGTAAAACCTTTTCAAAAAGTGTAAACCCTCGCTGTAAAACAAGTATATGATTTCTCAAAAATATTATAATAATAGTATGTAATAGGCATTCTGCATAAGTGAGTTAAAGATATAGGGTACAACACCAAGGTATCTCAACATTAAATCTCAAACCCTTATTTAAGAAATCAATGCTCATTAATTTATGTAGGCACACAAGATATTCAAACAATAGAACAAGTTGGATGTAGATTTTACATTCTAGTACTACATCACGTGAGTTGCATTAGTCGCATCACATATCAGGCAAGACTATATGCATATGCATTTTAGAACCGGGTCGGGTCAGATTTTGGGTTCGGATCCGGATCTGGGCTTCCCTTCTTTTCTTTCTTCTTCTCAGGCAACTGCCGGAAACTGGCGATTTGGCCAGGAAACTTCAAATGGTCATAACGGGTTCATTTCTCAGCCAAATTCAAAGATTCAAAAGTCAAAATGAAGCTCAAGAGGTAAGAAACAAAAATATACCTAAGTGGTACATGAATTGTGGCCGGAACTAGCCGAAAATGGCCTGCAATTCCGCAGTCCTTCGCCGGAAACTGGGGAAAAGAGTATAAACATGCATGCAGAGGTTAGAGCTCGAGATTGAGTTCAACACTTTACCCAATCTATCACAGAGACATAGATGGAGATATTTGATGTGTTGGGAACACCCACCAACTTTGAACTTGACGGCATTTCGCCGGAGGTCATCGTCGGGCTTGAGTTCGAAACACAGACAGATGATGATAGAGAGTAAACCCTCAATTTAAACATATAATTCAACATCAGATAGGTTAAAATTTCATCCATAAACCTAGAAATTTAGAGAAGAAGGCATATTTCACCTGGGTTCAAGCTTTGAGAGCTATGGAGCTCTCAGCTTCAATGGTGCCGAGGTCCTCACTGCAGCGATCTCACATGCAAGACCACCATTGTGATCCTTGCATCCCACAGACTTCGAATATGTGTTTAGAGAGTCAGGTTTTCAGAAAAATGAGGGAGTGCAATGAGAGAGGTTGAGAGAGATGACTGAAATGAAAGTGGAAATTAATTGTTGAGTGAGTGGGTAGAGAGAGACAGAGAGAGTTGTGAGTGAGTGATTGAAGTGATAAGGGAAAGAGTGAGAGTAAAGATTCGGGTAGTTAAAATTTAATTCAACGGTTACAAATAAGATAATATTTTAAAAATTATAATAATTGTAATCGTTAAATTAAATTTCAAAAATCCTAACTTTTTGATCAAGATGCTTAGTTTATTTAAATCCGAAGGAATCCGGTTTCGGGAGAAAGAAAGCAATTCCGGATTCCGGTTTCGGGAGAAAGAAAACAACGGGAGATAGACAGAGAGACCGGCCAAAAAGGAAGAAAATTATGGTGATGTGTGTGATGGAACAAGTGTGGGTTTTCAAAATCCAAAAAATATTATTTTAATAGTACACTTATCCACAACCCATGTGATGTTCAATTTTTCAAACCCATGCATGCATTTAGCCTGCACGAGGGTCATCAGACAGTCTACTGCATGAAACCACAGTTCAAGTTTTGAAATTATCTCGGTAATTTTACATAGTTTCGGACATAACTGGTTCATCACAACTTCGAATTAAGTTCTGCTTGTACCTATATGTTCGTAAAAATAAGTACTATTTAAAAATAGTAAAATAAGAGTGGAAAAGTGAAAGGAAAATTGAGATCTGCGTGGAAGGCCTACGTAGCAGCTCAGGGGCATTATGATAATTTTACTACTTCTAAGAATAAAATACAATAAATTTCGGGACACAATGTCACAATTGGATTAGGAGTATGGCGGAAAACGCAACGGAGATGAAGATGTTTTGTTGGATGTGTGAGCACAAGAGAAATGATAGGATTAAGAACGAGAATATCCGAGTTAAAGTAGGAGTTGCCGTAATTGAAGATAAAATGAGAAAAAATTGGTTAAGATGATTTGGACACATGAACCGAAAACCTACTGATATTCTGGTTAAAAGATGTGGCTGTGCAAGGGAAGCTTAGGGTAAAAGGGATAGAAAAAGACCTAGGAATACTTTGAAAGAAATTATAATAAAAAATATTGAGTACTTTAAGCTAACAAAAGATTTAGCGTAAAACTGAGCATAATGATATTCTAGGATTTATATAGCTGATCATAATTATTGGGATAAAGTTTAATTGTTGTTGTTATTGTTGTATATAAATAAACTTTAAAATTAAATGACTTTCCAAGATAAACCCAAAGAAGATTCACATACCATGATTTGTATGAAAATCATAGACAATACAACAAATACTGTAATGAATTCAGATATTTGGAGCCACTGATATAATAAAATAGAATATGTAACTGGTTCTCTAAAAGGATCGAGCACTACCAATTTATTAAGAGGAAGCACTCTCACTATTTAACTTAACCCAACCATTATTGGAGGAAGTCAACAACCCTCTAAAATGCACTTGTTATGAAGCACGCGACACAGAATTATCAGAATAAAAATTTGGCTTTTGGATTTCTTTGAAGAACCAGATATACACAAAAATAAAAAGGATTTAGAGCAATGAATCATATTTTATATAAAATGTATGTGGGTGGCTAGAGTCGAAAGGGAATAATCTTAGTTAAATAAATGAGTTCATAAAGGGAATTATCTATCTACAAGACTACAAACACTGTAGTTAGTGTGAAACGAGTTGATTGGTGGTTTCTATCTCACTCGTTGAATTGATGTGATCTCTTATTTTAAGGATGATTTTATGTGTGCTTTAGTGTTGAATCTGTTGCGTCTATCATCTTTGTTAGTTTATGGTGCGAATTACTTTCCAAATTAAAAAATTAATAATTGAAGAAAATGTCTTTTTTTTGTCATAACTGGACAAAATATAGATGTACTCACTTTGCACCATATTGTACATAATTTGTTCTTAGGGGACATGAGGACGTAAATGAAAAGATCCTATCAACTTGTTCCGACCTAGAATAATAAGGTCATGGGCTTAATCTTTATTAATGAAATATGGCAATCGCTTTGTGTCAAAGAAAAAACATTGGTTTTTTTGTCAGTTTCACATCAGCTAATTTATTAACCATTTTCTTGACCAACTTAATCAAATGGATGGCATGACAAAATCAGTGAAAACAAAAAAATAAGGGTAAATTATATAGTAGCCCCTCAAGTTTGAGGTCTATTACAACCTCATACAACGTCTTTAAAACGTTTCACTTTCATACATCAACTATCATTTTATTTCAATTTCATACAACCGTTAAAAAATCTGTTAAATTAACCGTTAAGTGATGACTTGTCTGCCACATATACGCCACGTGGCTGCCAACATCTGCCACATGGCAATAATAATAATTTTTTATTATTTTTTAAAAAACTAAATCATCTAAATTTTTTTTTTTTAAAAAAAAAAAAAACCTAAGAAAACCATCCCGTGAACCCCCCAAACCAAACCCAGGAAGAAGAGCCTTCCCCCCCCTGCGACGACAACTTCCCTCCGCGTGACGACCTTCCGGCGACTCCGGCGACCGCAGCGTCGCGACCCCCTCCTTCCCCCCCCCCCCGCGGGCGACCCACCTCCTTCCCCTCCCCCTCGCGCGCGACCCACCTCCTTCCCCTCCACCCCCCCCTGCGCGCGCGACCCACCTTCTTCTTCCTCCCTCCTCCTTCCTTCTTCTTGCAGGTTTTTGGGCCCCCCTGCGCGCGCGACCCACCTTCTTCTTCCTCCCTCCTCCTTCCTTCTTCTTGCAGGTTTTTGGGTTCTGGGTTTTTTTTTTTTGAAAGAACAAATCTGGGTGGGGTGGGGTTTGTTCTAAATTGCACTTTTTTCCCCCTCTTCTTCTAGATTGCAGGTTTTTTGCGGGTGGGGAACGAACTGGGTTTGGGGTTTTTTTTTTTCTTTTTTCTTTCTTCTTCTTCTTCCTCCCTCCTCTTCTTCTTGTTGTTGCAGATTTTGGGGTTTTTTTTTTTTTTTTTTTTTTTTTTTTTCTGCTTCTTCCTTCCTCTTCTTCTTCTTCTTGTTGCAGATTTTTGGGTTCTGGGTTAGGGATAGGATGCGGGTTGCTTGAGGGGTGAGGGATAGTGGGTTTCAAAATTTTTTTTTTTTTCAATTGTTTTTTGGTTGAGAAAATTCAATTTGGGGGGGGGGGGGGACGCGGGTGGGGTGGGGGGTGATTTAATTCAATTTGTTTGTTTTTTTTTTAAACAATTTTTTTAGAAGATTTAGGTTTTTTTAAAAAATTTAAAAAAAATTGACACGTGGCACACATTTGGCAGCCACGCCAGCACTTAACAGATTAATGGATGGAAAATGTAACAATTGTATGAAATTGAAATAAAATGATAGTTGATGTATGAAAGTGAAACGTTTTAAAGACGTTGTATGGAGTTGTAATAGACCTCAAACCTGAAAGATTACTATGTAATTTACCCAAAAAATAAACTCACAAAGTTGCAATTTCAAGAAGAAAAATGGAACGTACAAACAATTAAGCCTAAAACAAATATTAGGTGGGGCTGAACATCAGTACTTTGGTTGGTTGGCAAAACATATAAGTTATGGCTTTAGGCTTATAGAAATACTTGTGGGGAAATATTTGTGGGCGTTAAAGCACTCCCCCAAGTTTTTCCTTTAGGCACAACACCTCATTGGCAGAAAAATATGAAGTTCCTCCAAAGGCTTGCATAGTGCTTTAATAATAATTGTGAATAAAATTGGTGTCTCATCAGACAAGTGTATATAGATCTACCAACTAGTGATAGTAATTTAGTTGTGAAGTTTGTTTATGTGTTAGATCTAAGCGCTAATATGAATACCAAGTAGCGATGAAGCTTTATCTGGGAGTTGCATCTTCCTCCTAAAATGCTCTCTTTTCTTTGTCTTGTGTTGCTAGACAAATTATTTACCAATGCTCAACGTGTTAGACGGGGTTGGCT
The DNA here is from genome assembly GCA_036320875.1 of Cotoneaster glaucophyllus. Taxonomy (NCBI): domain Eukaryota; kingdom Viridiplantae; phylum Streptophyta; class Magnoliopsida; order Rosales; family Rosaceae; genus Cotoneaster; species Cotoneaster glaucophyllus. The sequence goes on along the minus strand of CM070073.1, from coordinate 5,343,832 downwards.
ACAGATTCTTCATGATGGCAGATATGATGTTGCTTTTGAACCAGTTATTCACGTCTTTAGAGATTGCTCCTTTGTTGCTAAGGTTTGGAGAAGTTTTCCTGTTTCCTCATCAATTTTTACTGATGCATGTACTACTAATTTATTCCAAAATAATTTCTCTTCGAAAACATTAGTCTTGGATAATTTGGAATAGAGGTTTATTTTTTGTATCACTTGATGGTTCTTGTGGCCCTGACAAAACAATTTAAAGTACTTTTGAACATGATTTTGCTTTCCATAATGATCCAAATATGTTATTATTGCCTACTTGAAAGATTGGCTTCAAAGGAAGATGGTTTCCTCCATAAAGCCCATTCGAACACATGTTTTTCTTTATTGGGAATCTCCTCCTGAGGGTTGGATAAAGCTTAATGTTATGAGCGTCACAAGGGGTGGCCAATTTCATCGATGCTGGTGGTGACCTCAGAAACTCGTCGAGTTAGGTTTATGGCTTTTGTTCTAATCTTGGTCGAAGTGAGATCTTATGTGCTTGCAGTATAATTGATTTCAAATGCAAAAGTGGATAATCACCTTCTAAGAAGTTTAGTACTGAATTGTCGTACCCTTATGCACCAAAGTTGGTCTTGTGAAATTCGTAAGCTCTCCCTTCTTGTCGTTAGTTGCTAGTTGTAGATATAAGTGAGGTGTCGTGGCCTTATAATATTCTTAGGTAATTTTTCCTTTTCTTTCGGGCTTATGCCCTGTTGTCAACCAACAAAATTTGAAACTTTTGAGTGCCTCCAAAAACAAGGTTAAATATATATCTTTGCACAGAAAATATGTATTAACTACTTAAATTACATATCTTCTCAGTTAAATACCAGTTTTGTCTTTGTGCTTTACTCAAATATTTGACCAATTTGGTCCTGTTTTACTCCGTTAACAATCTTTGTCCCTCCCGACCAAAAAATGAAAAAACAAAAACAAAAACAGGAAAGAAAAACAAAACTTGGTCCCTACTTTCTAGTGTGACGTTAATATATTCTGATGCACATGCTTCGTCTAAAAGGTTGATCACTTCACTTGTGCAATCTGTGTAAATTTCTTTATCCAAAATTTCAGTATTTCAATTCAATCGAAAACTGCTGTAATAAGTGTCCGGATCAATCTAGAGAAATGTAGAACAAATGGAAAACTGCTGTAATAAGTGTCCGGATCAATCTAGAGAAATGGAGAACAAATCGACGACTTTAGGAAATTTGTGATTACACCTCTGCTGGGCAAATTTGATACCAAGGGTCCCAAATATTTGTCTAACCTGCTAGACAGAAATGAAATCATGCACGTTGCTGCCCTTCTTTTAAAGAACCAAAATCCAAAGTGTTAGTGGCCTCCGAATTATTGACATTGCTTAAATATTGGCCCGATTGATCAGTCCATAATTTGCGTTTATTTGTACGTACTACTAGTTAGTTTATCCAATATTGCACCACTTCTAGGACCAAGTTGTTTTCAATGGGGAATATAATATTAGTCCACTTATAAGGGGATCAATACTTGTATTGCCATCAGTGGGGGTCGAGCTAGGATTTTCTTCTTCGTTGAAACGTGGACTAACATATATATTTTTGTTTCGGTCGGCAAACATAAACATAATTAAGGGGTCCAATTTATAAATGCATGTATTATGTATTTCCTACCAAGTAACATGAGACGTTTAATAACCATTTTTGTTTGTAGTTTTTTGTTTTGACTTTTTGTTTATGAGATATGAGGAAAATATATAGAAGGGGAAGTGATGAAGAAAGGCGATGGGAGATAGGGAAAGAAACAAGGAAGAGTGAACAAAACAAAACTTTTTTTTTTTTAGTACCACAAAACAAAAACTTGAGAGTGAAAACAACTTAAAACAGTTTTTTGCTGTTGGTTTAGTGTTCATCTTTTTAGTTTTTCTCTCGGCTTTTTTGTAATATCATTCATCCAGTCTTCGTTGACTCTCATTTTCCTTACATTTTTCATTATTACACTAACACAAAAGTAAAAACTAAAAACGAAATAATTATTTAACGAGCTAAACAAATTGAATTCGAATTACGGTAAATTGTTATCTTCTCCAACAGAGCTTTATTAATTAACAAGATCATTCACACTTGGAGATGTTTCAGTTTTGTCTCGTTTTCTTTAATTTTTTTTTTTTAAGACTATCTTCGATATGATCATTTGGTAAAACAACCCCACCACCTATTTTTGGATCAATCATCTAAATTCTAAATATCTAAATAGGTTAACTCCCCATTAACTGGGATTTTGAGTTCTTTCAGTTAAAAGAAAGCTATATTCTATGTGGTTTATATTTACATTTTGACAACATAAATATATTTGTGTGCTGGTTAACATATATATGGAAACATATAATATATAATCTGCCAATGATTGCATTACTCGTTGGGAAAATAGTTGTTATAAACTACAAAAGTACGAGTTGAAGCATGATAGTTTTAACTTACTAAACACAAACATTTGAATACTTAGAACACGCTCATACAGATTTATAGACCTACCTCGCAGTCCTTCTATCTCTTTTCGATCCCAACAAATGTGGTTGGTTGGTCTCTAGCTGAAGACCATCTGAGTTGAGAAACTAAAGGGAGTTTTGGTTGTCCTTAGCTTTGGCTCCTAACAAATTAATTTGCTTCCTCCTTGGGACGTCCATCTTGGTTGTCCTATATTGCACAGAAAAACAAAACAAAACAAAAAAAAAAAAAAAAAAGCCTCGTGTCAGTGTTTTTATTATTTCGTGAAGCTTTGCATGTCCCAGTAAAATGTACAAGTGGATTCCCTCGAAATCGTGAAAACATATTTAACTGACGAGTAACTTATGCATTCTCATTTTCATCTTTTACGCTCTCTTTTTTTATCTATCTCTGTTAAATTGAATAAATAAAAAAGTAACTAAATGACTTGTACGCACGGTGTAGGTACATTCAAATAGAGACATGGAGGCAATTTTTTCCTCCTTTTGTGATTCTTGCTAGAGTTAGATTATATACGACCGTTTTGTCTTTTGAGATTTGCTGTCACCGTCAGTGTGTAACTAAAGCGACTAACACTACATCTTACCTAATACGACTGTGATGAGTCAAACTATGAGATATTTACAAGGCAAAAACAGAAAGAAAGGAAAAGAAGAACTCCTGCATGCATATCGTAATACCATTAAAAATGAGCATTCACTGATAACTAAGATTTGCATTAATATTTATTATTGAAACTAGCTAGCTACTTCACCAATAATTGGTTAAGTACTCTTACAACTCGAACAACTGTGTACACTGATTAATATAAAAATATCACTCACTGACATGAGCGAGCACCCTCTCAAAGAACTAGAGAACCAGAGAACTTCAACCGGGTACTACTCCATTGCTAGCTAGCTAGAGATATATTTTAATTGGTGGAGTTGGATTCAGATAGGAACCAATTGGTGAAGTTTTCGAGGGTAGCTTCATCAGCCCTGTAATGGTATTGAGTGAATCGGAGCAAATCTGACCATGTGAAATCCGGGTACTTTCTTGTCTCTTGTTCTTTGCGCAGAAGATCCTCAGGGGGCTTCACAACCTTGTCATCCCTTGGGCACAAAAAGAATGCCAACGATCTCCTCTCCTTGTGCCTGTTCACCGTTGCCCTATGCAAGCAACTCTTGTATTTCCCATTCGATAATGCCTATATATAAACATAATTAAAATATTGATTAATTAATTAATAAATTAGTTAAACTATATAATTATTGGTAATTGCAATAGTCAACTTTATGAGAACAAAATATATGTAGTGCAAGTTGGTCCTTTACCACGGTGAAAAAGTGTTGAATTCTTGCATTACGGCCTGGTTTTGAACCGTATAAACTCCTAATCAAATCAAATCTATCGTTTGACAAAAAAAAAAAAAAATATATATATATATATATATATATATATATAAATGTGTGTGCATGCAGGGAACAATTTATACACACAAACAATTACTTGATAATGTTAATTGATGGGGCGTTGATTATTTTTCATTGCATTCTTCAATACTTTCAACATATCCATCATGATACTACCTGTTCCCAGTGACTTTGAGTACTCATTGCTTGTCTGCCATGTCATATATTGAGACTCATTAATTTGGTTTTTTTTCTAGAATATACATTATACAAAACCCTAATATTTGCACCAAATATATGCATGTGTTTACGTCTTTGCAACAAAACCACAGATTGAACAAATGGAAAAAAAAATTCTTGTGACCGGAACACGAAGGGTACACCACGTGTCATTATACAAATAATGGGAAATTGTATTTTTTAAGTTATTAACTTTTTAACACACATATCCCATCATTTGTATAATGACATGTGATGTACCACCTCGTATTCCCGTCACACTGAAAAATCTCTCGTACAAATGCTAATGGGGGCCGGCCACTAGCCACTAGGATTCTTGTATTTTCTGTTAACACTAACCCGGCCCCCATATCAATCCTTTACTATTCTTGTACGTCAAGATTTCCTAATATCCATAACCTGGAACATTGATGGAAAGACACCTTGTTTTTTTCTTTTTGTTGGAGTAGCCACTGTTTTTTTCCTAAAATTGATTAATCTATGAAACCATAGTGGTGCCACGTACAAACTTGGTGGGGAAACCAATATTACTCTAGCATAATTACTATCCTAAATATTCCTTATCAATTATAAGGGCATGTATGCGTACCAAGAAGGTATCACCAATGTTGATCACCAGAGCACCTTGGATAGGTCGAACGGAATGCCACTTGTTGTTGACAAACACATCAAGCCCTCCAACTTGATCTTGATTGAGTATGGTCAAGGATGTTGGATCACAATGAGGTCCGGTTCCGAGAGAAAGACTTGGCTCTTGGCAAGTCGGGTAGAAGTTGCACCTCATGATAGAGTGAGCATCTTCAAAGAATTCTCTGTAATGCATCCGATCCACTCCCAAGCTGATTGCAAGCAGTTCCATTATTGAAAGAGCCAAAACATTCATTGCTTCACAGTACTTTTGATAGACCAGCCTATATAAAACAAATTAGGAAGCAAATTAAGAGTGGTGTTTATAATATTTTTACTTTGAAATTTAATTTGTTTGCAAACACAAAATTAAACACGTCCAGCTTGTTTATAAGAATACTATTAAGAAAATGCTGCCTACACGTGTAAGAACAAACGTAATTAGTGTGAGTCATGTAGCACTACTGATCATGTACCATTTATAAATAAGACTTACCCTGTTTGTTCAAAATCTTTGCCTAGTTTGGACTTGAAGAAATCCGCCACAACTGTGTCGGTTCCATTCGCTTGGAAACCAAATGACAAAGTTTCCTTCCATGGCAAATTGGTTGAGAATCGATCAGCATGAGACCCAGAATAACCCCAAGGGCTACCAGGCACCCTTTTCACCTTTGCTTTCTCTTCGACGGGGAGCTTGAAGAAATAATCCAAGTGATCATCAGCGAGTTTGAGGAGATTTGGATCAACGCCGTGGTTGGTCACTTGGAAAAAACCATGGCTCAAGCAAGATGCCCTAATGAGCTTGGCAGCATGCTCGGTTGCCACAGCATCACCCTTGAAGAAACCCTCAAGATCCACCACTGGTTCATTGAGCTCCTCAAGAGCAGCAACCAAGTGTCGTTCAGGCCAAATGAAACCTGTGGGGACATGGGACTGTTTTTGCAAATATGTTGAGTCAATGAAAGGAGCAATACCTCCCTTTTGGATATGGCTATTGGTTTCCTGATGGTTTTCGAGCTTTGATGGAGAGGACAAGAGAACTGAGGCACTCGAATCCATAGTTTGGTATTGTAGGACACGGACAATTATCTTTTTCGGCTAAGGAGACACGGACACTTGTGAGAATAGGCCAAGATAGGTTCCAATTTATATAGAATTCATAAGAGCAGTTTTCCAAAGGGTGGGGAAAGAAATTTGGGGTCTATACACGATTACATTTGGAAATTGATTTCAAAGGAAATATTTGGCTGAATGAACTCTTCTGTATTTCGTTGCCAGGACACTGAATCTTATCAGTAATTTTTTTGGGTATATAACGAGCATATTTGGAAGATTGGTTTTAAATAAAATATGGAGGTTGGATCCTTTTCCATAAATAAAATGAACACAATAATGAGTTGGGTGTACATTGAACACAATAATGAATTTGATTAAAACATCTTATAGTAAATTTCTCTTACCAAAACACAAGAAATCGTTTACTAATTTTCTATGGCGGATCTAGGAAAAATAATTCAAAAGGCCACATGTAAAAATTCACAAACATTTCTTAGACATATAATAATCTTAAAATTTATCAAACAGTTGGAGAGCATGTATGAACGGCAACTCCAACCTTCAAAGGGGTAGCACCCAAGTCATCTATGGAGATTCAACAGAGTTCGAAGGGTCGGCTGACCCTCCCTGCTCCTTAATGGGTCCGCCCTTGCTAATTTTGTTTCAAAAGACAATGCATTTTATTTTATATAAATACAATGTATTTGAAATAACTACATACAGTTCACATTAATTAGATGAGAAATAGAGAAATATAGAAATAAACACGACAGACAACCGCCACTAAAACTCATGTATTTGGGAAGTAAACCAAATTGGGAAGTAAATACGATAGACAATGAACACAGTAATGAGTTGGTTAAAACATCTTAATACAAAAAAAAAAAAAAAAAAAATATATATATATATATATATATGTTTGGGTTTATCCTTTGTATACCTACATGTAGGGTAAGTTTCACTTACCAAAACACACGAAATCATTTATGGCTCGTTTGTAAGTGCTTTCTAAATTACTAAAACCATTTTTGGTGAAATTGACTTAAGCTCGATGGACAGTGGATTGCACAGTGCCCAATTGCTGGGGCGATCAAGTCCAGCCCATGCGGGCTTCAGCGCCGAAGGGGGCTCGAGCGAAGGGTCCAGCACGAATCGCTGGCCCGAGAGCCCGCGGTGGGGGTGATGCAACGCTGACGTCAGTCACAATATAAAATTAATAAAAATAAAAAATATAAAAAATTAATTAAAAAAAGTAAAAAATTAATTAAAAAAAAGTAAAAAATTCAAAAAAAAAATAAAAATTAAAAAAAATTGATTTAATTTTTCTATAAATATGTCATCATTATCTCCCAACTTACACCGTAATTTTATATTTTCTCAAATAATTTGGGTTGTAATTTCTTATTTAATGACACGTGGTACAACTAGACCGATTAAAAATCATATCCAAAATTACAAATAAAATTATTTTTTATTGTTTTATAAAATAAAAAATACTAATATTTTATTGCCTATTGTCATGGTTATTCAGTGTAGGAGTGGAGATACAAAAGGCATTTACTGTTCATTGGAGATTATTCAATAGTGACTTGCCCTAAGGGGCCTTTGCAACGATGGAGTTGCTCTGATTTTGGTTTCCAAATGCACTTTAAGTATTTTTTGGAAGAAGCACCTCGTGCTTCTTGCAAAAAATACTTCAAGTGCTTTTCCAGGACTCACTTGAATTTTTACAAAGAATTTGTTTCAAGAATATTTTCACCAAAAGTGCTTTCAGTCATTTAAAAGCACTTCCAAACGAGCTCTAATTTTGTTACAAAATACAATGTATTTTATCTATATCTAAACCACATATTAATGAAACCCTCTTTGACAACCAACAAAGGGTGAAAAGACATTTTTGTCTTCATCACAACAAAAAATTTAAGGACAATAACGTAATTTCACAAAACAAAATTTTGTTGTTTTTTGTTTAACCTCACCTACAAGTGATTATATCATCTCTATTTTTTTTTTTAAATAAAAAATAAACCTCTCTCCCTCTCTCCCCACTCTCACGTTTTGTCTCACTCTTCCTCTTTCCTTCAATTTTAAAACAAAAATGAAAAATTTCACACACATTTTATGTGTGGCCATATATTATATTATCTATATATATAAAGTGTGAGAAGGCCAAATAGGTGAAACATTCAAAATGGCAAGCAATGCCCCTCCCTAATAAAGAAATTCAAAACAAAACAATTTAATTAATAAGGGTAAAATGGTAAACTACATTATTTTGAAGATTACAAACAAAACACCCACTACATGGGTAGTTACTTGATAAAATTAATACTTATATTTGAAAAAAAAAAACTAATACATAAACATAATAAATAAAAAGCCAATTAGCACACGCGTAGGCGTGTGCTAAGGGGCTAGTTATATATAAAGGGAGAAGGCAAAAATGGTAAAACATTCATAATTCCAAAATTGCCCTTTTCCCATTAAATTTTCAAATAAAGTAAATAATTTACAAAAAAGAAACCCATGGATTAGTTAGTAACTAACTTTATTATTTTCTAAAATATATTATTATTTAGTTTTTCTGTTTTTTCAAATAAAAAAATAAAAAAGTCAACGTGTGTGGCAAGAGATTAGTTTTATATAAACTAGTATATGCCCACACACAAAATGTATGTGAATTTTTTCATTTTTGTTTTTAAAATTGAAGAATAGAGGAAGAGAGACAGAACATGGAGGAGAGATGGAGAGGTGTTTATTTTTTATTTTTTAACAAATTAAAGATGATAGAATCACCTGTAGGAGAGGTTTAAACAAAAAAAAGTAAAATTTTATTTTGTGAAATAACGTTACTATCCTTAACTTTTTTGTTGTGATAGAAGATAAAAATGTATTTTCACCATCTTTTAGTTGATAAAGAAGATTTCATTAATATGTAGTTTAGATACAATCTATTTGAAATAACTACATATAATTCACATTAATTAGATAAGAAATAACCAAATTGAAGTAAACACGATAGACACCGCGCACTAAAACTCATGTGCTTGGTTCCCCTCATCAGTAGGGGCATTTTAGGCAACCGAAAATAGAAATTGGGTGAAATTAAATTAAATTAAATTAAATTAAATTAATGAATTTGATTAGTTAGTCTTAGAGAAGAATACTTGTGGTTTTTAAATAAAGAAAATTGAATTTCAAAGGGTAAGTTACATTTTCATACTGAAATTCACACACCCGTTGAATAATTTAAGGTTGAAAACGTTACATCGTCCGTGCGACTAACCCTAAACAGCATGGTTAGGCAGCTTAATTAGCCTTTCTTTTCCTCAAATTTTTTCATTAGAAAATAGCAAATGCTAAACAAAGTGTTAATTCTCTGAGGTTTATTGAGTTTTCATAAAATCCCTAACTTTTGAGACATTACACTAATATCCCTTGGGTTTTAATTCCCTTGTCATCTAACCCGCTGAGTGAAAAATTTGCTTGTAAATTACTTAATGACCCTCTTATTAACTACTTGAAACTAATAAAGAAAAGCTTTATAATTATATATAAAAAAATTATAAAACATTAAAAAAAAAAAAGCACAATACGACAATGATTGCAACATCAACCCGAGGGTTTCTGTATTGTAATTTTAATTCTACTATTGATTGATTCCTTGGGGCCGTCTAAGACGATGAAGCTCTGAGTTGTCGCTCTAATTTTTCATTTGAGTGGATACAAAGAATCCAAATTGAATCTCAAATTCGATTTACTAAAACCTACACAAAAACCGTATAGGCTGGTTGGACACAACGGCACCGGTGAAAACCAAATTAATGAGCTTGGCGAGATAAACAACTATGTCGTCCCTGCCTCTGACGTTTTGATTTCTAAATTTTTTGTTTTAAATATATAATGTTTTAATTTGATATCTTTTTTTCTATATATTTAGAAAGATTTTCTTATTCAACAAAAATTTGAGCTTTTCTTTACTTGTTAGGGTAAATTAGTAAATTTATAACTAGATTTTTTTACTCAAGGGGTTATACGAAAGGGTATTAATGTAATGACTCAAACATGAGTAAATTGTGTGAAAAATTAATAAATCTAAAAAAATGTTAGTGTAATTAACCTGCTAAACAGAAGATGAAGTGCTTCCAGCCGACAGGGATATCTAGTTTTTATTTAATCCTTTTCATTTGTAGCAATATATATCAAAACTATATATCCAGGGATATCTAGTTTTTATTTAATCCTTTTCATTTGTAGCAATATATATCAAAACTATATATCAAAACGGCTTCACGTGAACTCGACACTCTTGTTTTTCTCAAGGGCACAATTCTCTCATATGTATGGCCTACCTGTCCTTCCTTTGTTTAGTTTTTTTTTTTTTTTGCTGAAACAGTATCAAAGTTTAGGGTTGATGGAATTTTTGAGACAATTATGGAGAGGATTCGAACGGATCAATCCAACGTCAACATTTGAAGATGGAAATTTTGATGTGTTTGGACTTTGGATTGATAGCATAGATAAACTAAGAGTCAAACTCACTTTGTAGCATCATATGAGTTGTTAAATTTATGCATTGAAAACAAATTCAGTCACACGTCATTTCGATTTTGTTGTAAAAAATAGGATTTAATTGCTATATTAAATCACATAGAAAATTAAGAAATAATTCATGCAATTATATATCAAAGTAATGCATGCACATGAGTAACCAATGTTAAACGAACATGACTTTATGAATTAGAAAAACCTAGAAACACGGTCGAGGAAAGTGTTAGATCTTGTGTTATTAAGACAATTTTACACCCCACTACGGTACTCATGGTTGATCGGCGCTTGTCTCCCAAGATACAACGATTACGTCCATGTAATAGTAGCACTCAAAATCACAAGGCTCCATGATTGTGTTGAAAACTCTCTCATATGGACTCAATGAGACTCTCTAATATTTAGTGCACTATATGTATGAATATATGTATGATTAAAAGTTGTTTTATGTTTATAGGGGGATTCCTTATTTATAGAATTTGAGATGCCTCTTTAAAAAATATGTGACTATTTATGAAGAGTGAAAAGTTGCAACTCTTCATTTGAATTGACACATCTTTCTACCAAAACACTCTACTTCTAATTTCCAATCAATTAATAAATTTAATATAATAATAATAATATTAAATTTTCCAACAGATTCGTCTCTCAAAACAAAACCAAGATGCAAAACAATCCGTGTGAAGGAACTTCCTTTCAAATTTCCATGTCCAATCCAATACCCAAAATGAAACTCAAAAATGGAAAAGCCCATGAACATATTGAAAGCCTTTTCTTTCGGTTATTTTTTCCCAACATTTTGATTACAAGTGATATTTTAGGCTAATGATCTACACTATAGAAAAAGAAAGGATTTGAACCACCTCACATAGTATGTTAAAGAGGAAGACTCTAATTGTCAAGACAATTTACCACTTACATTTTTTTTAAACGTTAAAAAGAAAATACGACCAAACTAAAAAGTTTGATGATATTTCTTCCTAACATACTAAATAGTATAGTCATGTAGTACTACGATCTAGTGATATTCTGTTTCATTTGTAAGTGGAAGATTTTAAGTTTTTCTAGTTCGCAACCAAATTATTATAGTCGGCCCAAATCATTCACCTTAGTGTAAATGCATTGTTGCACTGAAAAACAATATAACTAGTATTATCATTATATGATGATATTCACTTTTAAGTGAAGTCGTTCAATTTTCTCCAAAAAAAAAAAAAAAAAAAGCATCAATTATATTCCTCGTATTACCTTTAAAACAAATGTTTAAATAAGGATACAAATTTCTTTTTAAAGCTACTAATAAAATTAAATAAAAACCCAAACCAAATAAATATACAGAAGAGAATTAATTAGTTGGATGATCCAGTGGATCATTTCCACAATGCCAAACCATAAAATGAATAAAATCACAACCTTTCAAATATACGCATGACCACACACACACACACACACACACAAAATACTAATCTACAAGAAAATAAAACAATCAAGAGAAATTAAAGGGTTATCAATGTCCTCAGCAGGAAGAGAGTCCATATAGTCAGCCAGTGCTTCTCCAGCTGCAACCTCATCAATTTTAGAGGTGATCCTGTGAATTCTCATCTCTGTTTCTCTGCTGTTCAAACAAGGCCGAAGTCGCCGGCTCGAATTGTTGTAATTCGCGTTGGGGTTGTGTGGCTCGATACAAGTCTTGGATGCGGATTTAGTAGCGGCCTCACACTGGTCCGTCGCGCAACAATATGAACCTGCAGGCCTAACATTCAATGCACTGTTAGGTCTCAAATGACTTAATTCTTTTGGTGGGATTGGCATGTTGAACCTTCTACTTGGGGAGGGTGACCTCAAAGTTCTACTTGGATGTGAATATGCAGAGATCATAGGCCTCTCTGGCTCTTTTCGGAAGCTCTTTTGCCTTCCTAGAGAAGTTGGTGAGCTTGATCTCACTCTCTTCTGTGGCGTAACTGACACATTTGCCCTTTTAAGGTTCGGCGGCGGCTTCTTGTTCACTACAGTGGCAGAAACCGGCTTTTGTGGCAATGCCGATTGCGAAAATCTCGGAAAGCTTGCATCTTTGATCGAGTTAATGCGAATGACATGCGGGTTCTCCTTGTAACACGACCACAAGAACTCGTTGGAGAAAGACCGATCAATTTTCGAGCTGGATGCCGAAGAAGCACTTGACAAGGCTGAGCTCAAGGAGGAAGCGCTTGTGTAGGAAGTGCTTGTGGTGCAAGGGAAGGTGGAGGCAGAGGAAGTGGAGTTGGAAGGGGATTGAGGACAAGGTGAGATTTTGTTGGAAGCAGAAATTGGAGGGATGGTGATCCTAGGAGGAGGCTGTGAAATTATCAACTTGTCTTGGACATTGTTGAATTCTTGTAGGAAGTGTTTTTTGGGTGTGCATTTGCTAATGCAGGAACCCATTTGCTGGATTTTGAATTAATGCAGGAACATAATGGCAAGTGATTACACAATTTATATAGTTGGTTGTAGCTTTTTTCATTTAATTTGTGGGAAGTGATGGAAAAAGTGGGTGTGTGAATGTGGCTTTTGCTTTTTCTTCTTTTGCTTTTCAGATATTTGAATTTTGTAGCCGGGGGTGAATTCCGTTGAGCAACGGCTAGGTTGACAGGTATGATATCAAATGGTGGTGGCTACTTTCATCGCATGCCTCTTCAGCTTCTAGAATACACATTGCAGCCAACTTTTTTGTAAGATTTTTATTTTACGCGCGAATATTGCACGATGATTGAAATTGTCTATTTTCTAGTTTATACTATAAAATTGAATTCTGTAAAAAATTCAACCAAATCAGAATTTGTTTAATTGTTCGATTAATGTTTTGAAAATTGAATGTTTAACTGAATAACATTGTTTGTTTCTTTATTGAATAACTGTTAGATAACTAAACGATTTCGGATTTAATCAATTTTTGTCGAACTTGATTGTTAAATCTATAGAAAATAAATCGTTTGGATGCAACATTATAGGATAAGAAAAAAAAAACTAAGAAAATAACGAAAATGTTAAATAAAAATGTTACCGGCATGGCTATGCAAAGAATATCTTATATGGCATCCAATTAACTTCTTGCTACACTTTGGGCATGGCAAAATAGTCCGTCGCCGAATTGGTCGGCCCCCTTAAACCCAATTTTTCTTCGGGGGGTTTAAGCTTTACCCAAGCCTATTTGTACTTTTAGGTACATTTGAGGCCCACTATGTTGGCAGCTCCCCTATTTCTTCATTGTTACTTCAATTAGGGTTACTTCAATTAGGGTAGTAAATCGACTCAATACAATTCCAGGTTATATTTTGTTCGGGTCGTATTTGGCTCGTTCGAGTTTGTTATAAGAGAAATGAGCCAAATTAGAGGTTTTTTTATTTTTTGGTAGAAACTGGAAATGCATTCCAGAACACAACAACAGCCGAAGTACATCAAGAAAGCCCGACAAGGCTAACATGATTAATAAAATAAAAAGGAGTAGCGAATACAAGTAGACGCCAATACTACAGACCAAGCGTCATTCCCCGCTCCAATAAACCACTTAAGAAGGAGGACATTGCAATCCATCATTTATGAATGTATACTTCTCTTAATACAATGTTCACTAAGCCACACCGATCTCAAGTTTAAACTCTTTCTTAAAACGAGTTCAGCCGAGTAAACAACCATCGTAACTTGATAATCAAAGATTCGGCCGCATTCAAATACGATTCGCGATTTAGTGGATTTCTCTTCCTAATGCGGAAAGAAATTCTAAATTTGAATGCTCCGTACAATTCAATGAAATTCGCAAAAATGTGAACCCAATCAAGAAAATTGTCATTAGCAAGCAATTAACCGACTTGATTTAGCAAAAGAACAAACTCCATTTGCAAGTTGTAACTGATCATGGAGCCAGAATTCACATAACAAAACAACCCATCATGAACAACACTAACATTCACTAGGATCGTCACCAAACAAGTTTTGGCAAATAGATCCATACAACTTCCAACCCTTATTACACTTTCCCCCACCAAATGGAGGATTTCCTGGGGTCCTTCTACAACTAGTTAGGCTTCATAAAAATATACGCAAACATACGGGCACCCATCGTACCTAACTTTTGTGGCGACGAGTATGCAGATCAAATGGTTCCGAGCGATTAACTAACTCAGCCACAATCTTCTTGATTATGGCTCCTCTAGGTGGCACCGGTGCTCTATCCCCGCCGCCGTTTGCCGGGGCCTGGCCGTTTCCACCTCCGCCGTTGGGATTGTTCATCTTCACTCTTTCTGCTTGGCTTTGGACTAAATTAGCCAGTCCTAGTGGGAGATGAACCAATAAACACAACAAAAGAATTTTTGGAAGGTGCTAAATATCCCACTCTAATTATTTATGCCCGGGGGGCCAGCTGTTTGAACTTTGATACTTCAACATTATTTATCTTTTCCTTGTCCTGTTGTGATAATTTAGATTAAATCTTATGAAATGGGCACCCCCATGGTCTTACTGTGGTTACTCATCAGCCCCCCACAATATTCCATCTACACAAATTCAAGAATCCGATTACCACGTTTTATTACGGTTTAACAGTATTTTTCTTCTTTCTAATTTGCAAGTAGAAGATTTCGATTAATTATCGTAAAAAGTAAGTTCGATACTAACTTTGTACAACTAAAGTTTTGATCAAGCTAATTACTTGAAATAGGGTAACTTAATCCGTGTATAAAAACGGTTTTAAACTGGTTATTTGGACAGTATGATTTGATTCGTTCAATCATTTAGGGTTTGGCTCGAAAAGGAGCATGATCTTGCACACAGTGGAACTCAATCGGAGGCAGTGGCGTCACCATGGTTACGTCGGCACCACAAACAAAATCTTTGGCCCGGCAATCTTATCCATACACTTGCACATGGGATCTAGAAGGCGGCTTAACTGAGAAACCGACAGAGGATTAAGATAAGAAATCTGAGTACATTCCTTTCTATTTTTTTTATTTTTCCGGAAACAAGACGTTCTTTTAGAAATATAACTATTTATAGGTTTTCCGTCATTTTATATTTTTGCTATAACGTTTTATAATATTTGCAAGTAAATTAACGTTGAATTGTAAAATAACAAAGAGTTCCATTTAAAAAAAAAAAAAAAAAAACCTCTTTTAACATTTCTCAGATATAATATTGTTGGGAGTTTATCTTGTATTAAATTTTTAAGATATTTGTTGATATGCATGACGACATTCTACATTAAATTTATTTAAACTACAAAAGAACAGAAATTCGAACTTCAACATCGATAAAGTAGTTTGTTGAAGGGTCAACTTTTTATTCTCACAAAGGGCCAAAGCCCAAAGAAAGCTTTGCGCAAGTAACAAAAATTAAAATGAGTAAAACAATCGAAGCCCAATTACAAACCCATCCTCTTTTTTTGTATTTCCTTCGAATTGGCGCTGGTATTTGTCAGGAACAAGATTTGGCTACTGAAAATTCAGCAATTATTCCTGCTTACATTCAATCTCGAATGAACACGTGTCTAAATTTTGATTTTTCTAATCAAAATTTAAACACGTGCCCACACATGATTGGGTATAAGTAGAAATGGGTGCTGAATTGTTCAGCAGCCGTTAATTCCTTTGTCAGGCTCAATGACGTTTTTCCCAAAAGTGCTTCTCTTGGAAAGTGATTATACACTTCCAAGATTCCAACTGTTCCAGTTACTTTTGACTTTGCTTTTGTCCTTTACTCGCCCTTGGGTTCCTCCAATTAAAATATAAGTTAGTGAATGACTGTACTACGAGCTGGTGAATTATTTTTTTACTCATAAATGAGAGGTTTTAAATTTAAATTTCGAAAATGATATTTCGCAACTAACTTGTCCAACCATCCCATTAGTATAAATATCGTTGTAAAATAAAAGAAAAAAAAACGATTGTGATTCACCACATACATGTCTCTCTACAAGAGATTATTCAATTTCACTTTGGTTCTATTTGATGTTAAATTGTCATTGTAAGACAGTCGCATCGAACTTTCCTTCATCTATAGAAAATTTGTGTAGGGTATTTAGGGGATCTTTAATGAAAATCTCCTACTACTATTCATTTTAATGAAAAATCATATTTTTATTCTAAAAAGTCAATCATGATAATATTCACTTACAACACATTTTTGTCATTTTCGTTAAAACTCAAAATTTTCAAGTTATTTTTATGAGAATCTCAAAAATACATAATCTTTGATATTACAGTTACATTGAATTCACTAGATATGAAAAGTGTTCTAGTAGTATTACCTTACCGAAAATTTAATTTTCCCAAAAAGGGTAAAACCCGTAAAATAAAAAATCAATTGATGAGAATATGCACGATATAAAAACGAGAGATTTTTCAGTGTGATCGGTACACGGGATGGTACACCAGGTGTCACTGTATAAATGGTGGGATATTTGTATTAAAAAGTTAATAACTGAAAAAAATAAAATTTTCCACTACTTATATAAAAACACGTAGTGGATACCCGCGTTTCAGTCACCACTTATATAAAAACACGTGGTGGATACCGGCGTTCCAGTCAAAATTTCTCATAAAAAAGGCTTCAACAAAACCTTAAAAGTTTACAATCGATTTCTCTCTCTCTCTCTCTCTCTCTCTCTCTCTCTCTCTCTCTCTCTCTCTCTCTCTCCAGAGAGTCCACACGTTCTCTGAGAGCAAGTCCACCGTTGTGGATTGCTCGGGGGACAGTGGACCAAACAGGGCCTGATTGCCCGAGGGAGGAAGTCCAGCATTGGCTGGCGAGGGATTCGTGCCAGCCCGAGCGCCTGAGGTGGTTCCACTGTTGGCTGACGTCAGACGCCTTTTTAATATTTTTTCTGTCAGGGTCTGGAGGTGACGTGAGGCCGAAAACGAAGGGTGAGGGCGATGAGGAGGGTGAGGGCGTGAGGCGGGCGGGATGGGGAGTACGGAGGTGGGGGTGAGGGAGGAAGCGGGGAGGGTTTGGGGGATGGTGGTGTTGATGAGGTGAGGGACGAAGGTGGGGGTGAGGGAGGAGGCGGGGAGGGTTTGGGGGATGGTGGTGCTGATGAGGTGAGGGTGAATGCAAGGGTGAAGAAGGTGAAGAAGAAGAGGAGCCACAGTGAAGAAGAGAGAGAGAGAGAAAGAGAGACAAAAAAATAAAAATAAGAGAAATAAATAAAATACTAATATTTTATTGTCAATTGCTAGGGGGAAGGGCTCCAAGGGTGGAGATGCAAATGACAATTACTGTTTATTAAGGGCAGTTACTGTTCATAAGGTGGATTGAATAGTGGATTGCCAGAGGGAGGGCTCCAAGGGTGGGGTTGCTCTGATAAGAGAATAAACTCTTGTTCTGGCCTTTTCTTCCAAACATGTGAATAAATCCACCCTCCATGAGTCAAGTTCCAAAAAGCAAACCATGCATTGCTCACAATAGGCCACAAAACCCTAAAGCCTAAACCCTATTCTGATTTCTTGAGCAACTCACAAAAAAGCTTCAAACTTTTGCAGCATTTGGACAGCATTTCAAGGCACAAAGAGCAGAAAACCCAGCATTTCCCTCTTCTGGGTCAGCCCAAAAAATGTCAAGGCCATTTGATCAGACCCAGCCATCTCCACCAGACTTTGTGCTGCAGCAAAACACCAACACTTCTCACTCACCCCATGGCTCCATTGGAGCAGTTGTTGCTGTTCTTATTGTGGTGCTACTTTTGGGTCTGGTTGCTGCTGTGATTGGAAGGGTCTGCTCTGGGAGGAGTATCTTGGGGTACGGACATTACGATTTGGGGAGCTGGGCAGAAGCGAAATGTGCATCCTGCATTGATGGAAGAATCAACACTCAGATTCCAAGGCCTAATGCGTCTGCTACTTCATCTGCAACTGCAAACCCAGCACAAACCCAGCAAGAATCTGAGATTCAACCTCCACAAACTGCAAATGTTTAATTTCTGGATATTGGGTTTTGGATTTGGTATTGGTACCTACCCAACAAGTCACAAGTTTCCTATTTTTTTTTTTAATTCTTTATTTCCGATCTTCATCTGTTCTCTGTTGCTGGGTACATTATTAGAGCAGGGAAGCCATGCATTTTGTGATGTTGGTGTCAATGATTTTGGAAGGATGAAATGAATTTGGGAAACTTTATCTTCGAATTTTTGAATTGCCTCTCTAACTTAGTTGAAAAGAAAAAGGAGTTAAGATCAGTTCAGTTGAGCTGTCTACGTTACCAATCAAGACTCGAGCTTTTTTCCTACGAAAACTACAACGTATCAATTTGTCTGTAGCGTAACGATTCAAGTTTTTTCCTTAAGCAGTTGCCATATTTTTCTTTTGATCGATCACCACAGGAGCCACATGATCCGTGCGATCACATCAAACCATTCAACAGAAAAAATAATTGCAAAGAAAAAGTAGTCAATGTGGTCTACTGAGCACAATAACTTTAGCAGCTGGTAGAAATTGGTGACTGAATTGGGGGAATAGGTGGAAAATGGCTAGAAATTCAAAACTCCACATGCTATAACAAGCTTAACAAGGCCCAGAACGCATCGTTTTCAACCCAGAAAAGGGAATAATTTTGTTGCTTCTGCAAGCATATAACTCATCCAAGTCACATTCAAGAATACTTGGGGTCCACACTTGCTTTAATGCCCTTAGCTGGTGGTTGTTTACAACTTCCAGATGAGTAATGTTGAATCTCCAGATTTTGAAGTTGTGGTAAGTTTGATTTTTGCTTTCAATTGAGCTGCAGGCAAAAGTACGTTAAAACAGTAAGCTGAACCAGTTCCACAGGATTTGCCACTTATCTTCAAAGAAATTACTGTTTCTGTTTCCAGATATATACCCGGTCGATATTATACTTTAAACTAATCTAACCGCGAGGAAGATGATTGAAGTAATGTGCATAGGGTGGAGCAAATCTGCAATAAACAATTCCCGCTATTTGTATATTTGTTGGGTAAGAATACGTTAATCACAAGTAGGCTTTTAAGAAAACTGTTCAGACCCAGAAAAGGGAGCACCTTTTAGCAAGCCCAATTGTCATTCATCATAGGTTTCCAGAGAACAGCTTTTCTACCCTGTGCATTGCGCTCCCTGCACATGGCTGCGTATTGTGCGTATCAACTCATCACATCCACCGGTTTTCAATATATAAAAATGGAGGGCTGAGGTTTGTTGTAATTGGGGCATGCGCGCAGCACATATGTGCAGGAGAGTAAAAATCTTCCAGAGAAATGTTCAAAACTTATTCTTCCTTCCCTTCATCCAAATTTTCTCATTAACCAAACAGACACCTTGATCATATTAAGATTGTAAAAACTCCCAAGTTTCCACATGCCGTTGTTTGACCGTTTACTCCTCGTCTGTAAACGAACCCACACCTACCCTCCGTTGCCTTAGCTGACCTCTAAAACTGTTAATGCGCCACTAATCATAGCCATTGCATGAGATCCTTGTACTTAATGGATAATTACCAAATTTACGAGGACCAGAATCACTTGTCAACCAATCAATTTTACTCTTTTACCCCTTGCAGTCTTCTGGTCATGCTGTCACACAATAAACTAACGAGTAAAGTTATGATGTAATCTGAAAGTTGGCAATTCAGTAATTACCAAATGAGAAAATAGGGTTTTGAAATTCAGCTTCTGGAATCTGAAAATGTGAAAAATGTTGAATTATCTGAATCAAAAGAGTCGCATTTTCATTAACCAAAGAGACAGAGGCAAATCTAATCACTTTCGATTTCCTATATAAACCCCATAACCCTCACATGTTTTCTCATCACCTTCTCACACAATCAAGTTTCTATATTTTTATAAGGACATTACCAAAGGAGCAATGGCTTTGAGTTCTAATGCGCAAGGGTTCATCCTCCTCCTAGCTGCTGCCTCTCTCTTGGCAGTGACTGAGGCCAGAACCGTGGTTGTTGGAGGGTCTGAAGGCTGGCGTTTCGGCTACAACTACACTGACTGGGCGCTCCAAAACAGCCCCTTTTACATAAATGACCAACTAGGTTAGTATCATTTAACATCAAAATTCTCTGTCCATGACATCCCTTCTTGAATTTCAATAGACATGCTTTTATATTGTACAATAACATGTTAGTTTGTTTAGTATGTGACAACGATATCAACGCATTATCAATGACAACATTGGCAGTTAGTTCTTTAATAAAAAAACGGACATACAGATGTCCATTATACCGTGATCGATTATTCCATGCATGCATACGTCAACTATTTATGTGTGTGTGTGTGTATAAGTTCTTGGTTTAACTTTTGCAGTGTTCAAGTACGATCCACCGAGTGAGGCGAACTCCGGCTACAGCGTATACCAACTGCCGAACCTATGGAGCTACATAACTTGCGACTTTAGCAACGCCAAGCTGCTGGCGAGTCAGATGCAGGGAGGTGGCGACGGCTTCAAGGTGGAGCTGACTCGGTGGAGTCCTTATTACTTTGCCAGTGGTGAAAAAAATGGCAAGAACTGCAAGGATGGGCTGATGAAGCTGTTTGCCATCCCACTGCCACGTTGGAATAATTAATCGCAGAGTTTGAAAACAAACAAATAAAAAGGTCCGGGAAGAAGAGACCGTATACAAAACTACACACACACGCACAACAGATTGATTATGTTATGTACTTCAATTATTCTGGAGGGTTTCGAGTCAAATAATAATTTCCCCATGATACTTGTAGGGGGAATCGTGTCTGAATAATTTGTCTGTGTTCATTACACAATAAAGATGATTTTGTAGTTTGAACTTTATTTTATATCAATAAAAATGTTCAGCTCATGAATAAGAAAAATGTTATCTTACTTGTCTATCCAACTATTTCAGATGTTTATGTTAGATTATAAATCTAAACCATAGATCAGGTTGATTATTATCTGAATGGTTAATCTGAACCATTCATCATAATTCTTATATGGTTAATTCATATTCATACAAGTTAAATTTGGACTAAAACATGAAAGCCTTAGGTAGGGATTTAGCACCTAGTATCCGGCCTGCATCTCCTTTGCACTGTGATCCGTTACCTCATATAATATAGTTCCTATTCAAATATACTAATGTTCAAGCCTGACTTGCTGAGCCGAACTAGATTTGGTTTGTTTCTGTCACGAGTTAAATTTTGACGAAACCGACACTCTATCCCGTATGCATTGTGACGGGCTACTTCACACTGTAGGTTCTATCCAAAGAATACCTGTCTCCCACAAAAAATTGGCCATGGCCTATGGGCCCTTAACAGTCCAGAAACTATGACCAATAATGTCTATTACTTGCATGACTCACATCACATCCATAAAAGCTTTTTTCTTTTTGTTAAATTATCCATAAAAACTTTTCTACGATGTTTGGCAGGAGCATTTAAAACATGCAGACCATGCATGCATGAATCGATCACACAAATCCATAAGTGCTTCTGTAGAAGCACAAGTGGGAACACAAAGTGACAGTTTGCTTCCAACCGCGCCAAAACAAGGTGCCGCTATTCGATCATGCGTATGCTTTGTTAGCTTTTCCTCCAGTGGAAGAAAAGATGGTGAAAAAGTCCTCGCGTACTTAGTTATCAAATATATGTTACAAGTCAGTGGTGGTGGGTTTAAATTGTTTTCAAAGACTTTGAATCTGTTTTTATTCGGAAACATGAAACATATTCCGCTTCCTTCTAAAAATAGTAAATACCTAAACTCTTGAAGAAAACCTTTAGCTTTCAGGTCATTTGTATTGATTTAACGGTTGACAAGTTGTGGGGCTGATCTCGGCCGTCAAGATTAAGCAGTGTTACACTTACTATCAATTTGTATTATCTCTCTAATAGAGTCAGGACCTACCCACACATGTGATTCTTATCTCTATTAGAGATATATTACGAATAGATAGTAAGAATAACATATTTTTTTTCGTCAGATTTTGGCCTTTTTTCCTTTCGAGGGTACACTAGCTTTAGGGCTTCCCAGGGGTGTGTCCAGAGTAGGAGGCGAGACTTTATACTCGTTGTTTGAAAAACCTAGTTTACCTAAGGTTTTCTTGCTAACTTGAAATGCTTGCCTAATTAGATAACTGATTCAACCAATTGTCCCCACTCATGTATGATTGAAGATAATGGACACAAATTTATGTAAATATCGTACCCAATTTCTTTCTTAATTAGGACACAAATTTATGTAAATATCTTACCCAATGTCTTTCTTAGTTAGGTGTAACAAATAATATGCTTATTATTCCATGATGTGTAAGTTAACCAATTTTCCATCAATATTGAAGTACTCTGAAGTTGGTCAACACTAGCGTTGACCAGTTTATTAATCTTATTTAGGTTAAATAAATTAAGTCGTTAGCGTTTGTTGGTATTCGATAATAAATTAAATAATACATTCTTATCCCAAATGTTGTTCAGTTTTCAATGGATGTACACAACATGCTATATACTACCAATTATATTCTCTCACCAGCTGGAATTTCATTAGCTACCAAAAGTGTTGTACTATATTATGCTAAATTAGTTACGGAAAATCTGCCATACCAGCATAAACAACATGGTTAATTCAACCGTGTACATGATATTTTTAAGTCGTACGTCTTTTTATGACAGACAATCTCAAATTTCCCAAAAAAAATAATAATTGGCATATGAAACTGATAAATGATTTGCAGTCTTTTATTTTGGGGATGCCGAATGCGGTTTGTTGCTATGCCCCGAGGGAAGGTAATATGGCAGCACATCGTCTCGCTCGAATGGGGCTCGGTGTAGCTCTGGAAGTGGTATGGTTTGAGGAGCCTCCAGATTTGATTCAAGACATTTTAATTGAGGAAGGAATGTAAATTTCTTTGTTATTGTCATTTGAGAATAGATATTTTATTGTGCGAGACACTCGTTTTCTTCGACTGGTTGAAATCTCCGGCAAAGTTTTTATCAAGGCCTAGTTTACACACTATCCTCAATTTGTACAATACTATTCCTCGTTTAAATGAATATCGTCCCTCTTTAAAAAAAACAAAATAAAGTTTCATCAGCATCGAACTAATTAATTGTAGCACTTAACATCTCGACTTTCTTGTCGATTCTATTCAGTTTCCACTTGTTCGTTCACGACAGGCTGGAACACCAGTTTCAACAAAACTAGACTTTCATAATTTTGTTTTTTTTTAATCAAGAATTAAATTTTTATTTTTTTAGTTTATATTCATTCGAACAATCTTACATTCTTTAGCCTCTGAGAATTAATCAAAGCCAACACATTAACAAAAACATAATCCGAAATAAAATCAAAACATCATTAATTTTATCAGAGAAGCCCCGAAGGCTCTGAAAATGTTGTAGCCACGTAATCTCTAACCTCCCTAGCAATCACATCCCTCATCGCGTCCCAAAACCCCGCCGGCACACTCTCATTACTCCTCCGCTGCTCCGCCACCATCGCGCCGCCACTTCCGCTGTCAAACCCCGGCGGTGCCAAAGTCAACTCCGTCAACGGGTCAAACTCCATCGACCCATTAACCAAAGATCCGGAAACCGAACTCGTGCTCATCCCCTCATTGCTACCCACATTGTCGCCGCCGCCGCCGCCAAGAAAACTGCCACCCTCCGTTAGTTGATCTCCCCTGACCCTCCGCTTCAACGTGGAGTTCCAGTGATTTTTCACTGCGTTGTCGGTCCGACCCGGAAGCAGGCGCGCAATGGTGGCCCATCTGTTTCCGAACCGGGCCTGTGCGGCCAAGATGGTCTCGTCCTCGGCCTGCGAAAAGGATCGATGCTGGACGCTCGGGCTCAGCTGGTTGCACCACCTGAGCCTGCACGACTTCCCGGACCGACCCTTTATATACCGGCTTATCAACGACCAGTTTCTGGGCCCGTAGCGCTCGACAAGCCGGGTCAACACCCGGTCCTCCTCAGCGCTCCACGGGCCCTTGATTCGTTCGGGCTTATTGGGATTTCTGGGGAGAGAAGACTCCGACGAGGACGTGTCGGAAGACGAAGCAGAAGACGAGCACAGATTCAATGCTTCCATGGAAATACAGTGTTGGTGTTTGTTCGAGGAGAGTGAGGAGTAAGTGAGTGCCCGTGAGGTGTTTGTGAAAATTCCTGAGAGGGAGAGAGAGACAGGGGAGGACAGAATGACGGAGGTTGTGTGTTTGGGGATTATATATTTAGTTTAGGGGAAGAGGTGCATGCACTTCTGACTACTTTTATGGGAAGGGATCGAGAGGAGAAGGGGTACTTCCACGAAATTGGCTTTTGTAAAGTGGGTGGGGGTGCTAACTTGAACCGAGTGCGTAGATGCGTATCCCTTGTTTATAGGGAGATATTTGTAGTTGTGACGAGAACATAAGTGGGTACATCACGTGTTTTAATAAGAGTGGTGATAAATTTTATTTTTTAAGTTATTAACTTTTTAGCACACATATCTCACCATTTGTATAATGATACGTGGTGTACCATCTCGTGTACCGGTCACACTGAAAAATCTCTCATTTATAGGAAGTTTTAACGAAACACTCCTCACTTTTAACGAAAAAACACATTTTTACATTTACCTGATACTATTCAGTGTACTTTTAAAAATGTTTTTTCGTTAAAAGAAATTTTTTTTTTGAACTTTTCATTAGTTTTTTGTTTGTTTATATCATCATTTTTTTAAGGATATTTCTTTCCTTGTCTGTAACCTCTGGTTTTTGTTTATTTTACCATTTTGGGCTTCCCACGATATATAGAGACAAGGTGGGACAAGGTGAGCTGTCATGTTTCCTCCCTTGTGAGAATTTTTTGTAGCATCACACAGTTATTTGATATTATCTATTATATTTATACAAAGCATAAATTATGCGTAAAATAGACAAAGTAGTTGAGTTTGATAATTTGATAAAACACTTACTAACATTTTAAAAATCAAGGATAGCTATTAAATTTGATAATTTTTTTTTCCCATTTTAACAATTGTGGTATAAGAAATTTAACTTAAATCACATCCAATTAAATATATAAATATCATTAAACAAAATAATTATAAGAAGATGCCCGAAGACGAGATCATCTCGGCCTGAGACTGGTCTCTTCCTCGGCCTGCGTAAAGTTGAAAATAAAAAGTAATAAAATCATTCTCGTACAACAAGTCTCAAGAACAAGAAGCGTGACTACTTTATAAATTAGGGAGCGTTTAACACATGACAGGAAACTCAGAGCTGTTAATCACAAAACAAACGTTTCAAAACTGCAAGTGGGCCACAACCAACTTTTTTGACCACTTTTTAGCCCCAGAGACTCTCTCTCTCTCTCTCTCTCTCTCGTCTACAACCAATTTAACAGCTGTGAAAAAGTCCCCGTCAGTCAGTCCCTTAGCCTACAGAGTCACTGAAATGTGCAAATCAACGGCTTCTCATTGAACCTGTCCAAAAAGCAAAATCCGATAAAAATAATAGAACTTTAACGAAAAACTTCCGGTATTATTTATTTTAATTAAAAATTATATTTTTATATTAAAAAATCAATCATGATACTATTCTCTTTATCTTGTAAATTATCATTTTCGTTAAAACTTAAAGTTTTAAAATCTTTTTTATTAGTTTTCTTTAAAAAGAAAGTGTCTCCTTGTAAATAATAAAATATTAAGATTAAGGATGACTTTAACGTCTTCCACGTAGGAAGGTCCCACTCCCAGGCTGTGAGAATCTCACGTGATTTCAGTTGAATCCTTTCTTTGACTTTTGAGGCTCCCTTCCAATAGAGCTCTACTCATCATCTTCGTCGAGCGTCACCCGTCCCTCACTTTACTTCCCAAAACACTTTTCTTTGTTTGGTCGTCTAGTGCAAGATGGGGAAAGTGATTATCCGTCGATCGATCGATATAATCCAAAGAAACGAATTATGTGGAATTTGTTTGGTGTTTATGATATTTAATAATTCTTTAAGTTCAATATACAAGAATGAAGAAATGAATGTGTACTTCTAAACTCGGTCAAATTTAAAGTAAACTTATCATTTTCAACTCTACAATACTGATATAATTAAACTTGATTCTGATACAATGCATTTATGTTTAATGTACATTGGATTTATCAAGTTATCATATCCAATTTAATTCTAAACACCAAATAACATTATAATGTTTCTGACTAATTAGATGATAAAGTTATAGTGTTTATACTCTCCATACACTATAATACGTCAATTTAAAGTGTTCATATTGAGTACGGCCTCAACCTTCTGCTACATCTTCAATAACCCACAATCAGCACGAGACCATAGTAACAAACATACAAATCTCTTTTGGCTGTTTAATTTGTTTCAGGTTAAATAATTTTTTGTCGGAAAAATGATCACTTTTTTAAGGCTAGTGCTTCTCACACAATTCTTTTTACTTCTCACACACTTCTTTCAATTATAGGTTGTTCGATCGAATGAACCTTCACTCGGGCTACTTCTCTTATTGGGCAAGTTGCCACCTGTTGTTCAATACCCTAACTATTGCAAGTAGCTTAAGCTGTCGAGAAGAACCAAAAAACAGTTACTTCATACCGATCATGTTACCAGTGGTGTCGTCATAACCATTAATCAACTACTTGATGCTCTGGCCTTTGGGTCGAGCATACCCAAGAGAGTCTTCAAACAGAAAAGGAATACAACCATGAGTGGGACTTTGCGATTCAAAATAGCCTCGGTCTTAAGTCAATCTAATGTTTGCCAAGTATTTGAAGAAGATCTAATGACCAAAATTAACAAAAAAAATGAAAGTAAAAATGAACGTGTGGATAGTGAACCTTTATTAAAATTTTAGATAATATCTTGTAATACATGAGTGAGGATCCTGGAGATCCTAAAATTACATTCGTTCATCGTACATCATGCAGTCAGAAATTATTGTAAATTTTATTATTTAAAATTAAATATAAACAATACCTGATGAAAACTGACCGCACGATTTATGATAAACGAATGTGATTAGAAGATCATCAAGATCCAAGATCCTCTTTCGTAAAACAGAATCAACGGATTTTGGATGCATGATAATTGTTTAGGAGCAACAAACAAAATGCTACGTACACCACAAGTATCAATTTTTTAGTAATTTTGGATATCACATATTTTATTTTACTTATCACACACATTTTTAATTTTCGGTCATCGGATCGAATGAATTGAAAAAAATCAATAAACATAAATTATTAAAAAATATGTAAAAAATAAAATAGCTTACGTGGATATCACAATCATTTTCAAAATTTTGGACAGAAAACTGAGACCCACGCGCGGACAAGGTAGTAATAAAGATCCCGCAATCTGAACACGATCGTTGTGATGACTGCATCCTACGCGCCCACGTGGCATTATTAATGGATTTTGGCGGACTTGTGGTGAACTTTCGGCGAGAAGCAGTTGGGCAGCCACAGCTAGCTGGCACCAGATTAGTCACCGACTTGTTTCAGATTTTTCATTACAACAAAAAGAACTATATATGTACCAATGTCCTTTAGTAGAAAAAAAGCCCTAGAGCTGTAGGGCACTGACCATAATGTTAACATTTAGTCTCAAATTAGAGTAGCGCTAGAATTGGTCACGTAGACGCAAAAAAGATGTGCTAGAATCAATTGTGAGTGATGTAAAAAAACAGATGGTGATTAGTGTGTGTACGAACGATCGAAAGACATGTAAATGCATGTTGTAGGATCATTTAGAGTCTCGTTACGAGTAATAATTTGGTGAAGAAAATTCAGTAAATACGTTTGGTAAAATAATTTGTAAATTCCATATTTAGGGCAATCCTCACTCTAAATTGAACTCTCATACGTAAGGCCCCGGAACTCTAACTCCAACCTCGAACTTTCTTGAAAAAAAAATTTCTTTATACCATCGCTCGAAGAGCAGATCCACAGAGCTACTATAACTATTGCAAAGCTTTTTCCAAGCAGAACAACGTAACAAAAATTCGAAGAGAAACAAATAAAAAGAGATGATTGTGTACGGTAGGTACCGGGAGGTGGGCCCCAAATTTGGACTCCTTCTTTCATTGGTAGATATTTTCACTGATGGGAGGAGATTTGGGATACCTGGTCTGGTAACCATCAGTTGGTCCCCCGGTGTCCCCTTCCAACCCAGTTGCCGGTTGGGTCGGTCCCACGGTTAGGGTGGCAGCCCAATAACGCGTGAGAACTGGTGCCTTGTCCTTCTCGTGCCGGTCAACAATTTGGTTAACCACCGTTGTTTGATATTCTCCTCGTTTTTCTCATTCCCGCCGGGTTTTTTTTTCCTTTGCCTCTTGTTTTTGCATTCATTCGTTTTACATGAATTGATTAGGAAAAGCTCCCCCTAAGCTTAATTTGTATGTGTTGATTCCTTTCGAAAATTTGTGAATGCCGAGAATTTGAAAACGGTACTTCGTCTCTTTGCATACGTAGATAAACGTGTCGAGACAGAACTCTAATATAGTAGTTGTAAAAAAACAAATTTATCGTCATCAGATTAAATAAATAAAACAAACAAAATAGACAAAATTAAATAAAACTATATACACAAAAAGAACGCTTTTCTGCCCCCCCTCCTTACAAAAGAGTTAGTACTAGTTTGTTACTGAGGTGTTTTTATAAAAAGTAGGTATTAAAAAAAGTTAAGCTCAAAAAAGTGTTTAGTACACACTTAAAAACAGCTTATTTTCACAGTTATTTGTGAAAAAAGCTGAAAACGTAAAGCAACAAAAATGAGCTTATTCTCACAGCACAGCAGAAGCAGTTTTTTTTTTTTTTTTTCAAAGCACATCAATACCAAACCAAATTGTCTCTTTTTGCTATATGACTAATAACTGTAACCTTCCCGAGATCAAAATCTATAAATCTGGCAATTATCTACAAGATTACAATTTAACAAGTCGCTTTTATACACACAAACTCAAATTGATGCAAGCTGCTGACAGAAGGATCAAAATTAAAAAAAAAACCAAAGCACAAGACTTCACAGACCAGGGAAGATCTAATTAAGTACATTCTTCTTACCAACCTAACCCAATCTCTATCCAATAAGGAGACAACTATGTCTAGTACGTCTGAAAATTCTTATGTCTGATAGTTGGACTAGGTGGATTGTTCGACTTATTAAAAAAGAAATAGGGTTCTTTTCATTTGGGTACCACAATCTCATATACATACAAACCTCAATGCTAACGTTCTGCTCTTTAGTGATTGAGTCGGACAATTCATTAGATCTGTATGTCGAACACAATAATGATTCTTAAGCGACAAAATAGAAAAGCTAGAAACAGTCCCATAAGCACGTATGAGCTGATCATGACAGTCACCACTACGTGAGTCCTGCACAAGCACGAATTACCATAGTTAGTCCGCGCACATACATCCTGGCATTTTCCTTGACAAAATGAAGCCGGCCGTAAGTAACAAAGTTGGGTTAGTAGGGATTCATACAAGGATTTTGGAAGCTTGAGCAATTGCAGGTTTTGTTACAATGCTAGAAGCCCATTCTTGTTGCCCATTACTGTCTTTGTTAGACTGGACCACTGACTGAATCCAGTACAACTCACTTTTGGGTTTATAGGGCCTCACTTCCCGTTATACTTGGGTTTTCTTCCCTTCGCCCGTGGATTGTGCGCATGGATTGCACATGACCCAACTGAGCAACATAGACGAGATATAGTAACTAAATATCAACGTCATCTTGACAACATTATATTGATGTACTGATACAAAATATTAACACCATATCAACAATATCTATCTAATATTGATATAACATCAATTATCAACGTTGTTGCCATATCATTGATATTTAATTGCATTATTGTCATCCGTGTTGCTATTCGGGTCATGCCAGAGAATAATTTTATGAATTATACATACCAGAGGTGCATTTCACTTTCTTTTCCTTCTCGTTTTCTATAAATTTATTTTGGAAAGGCGGTTGTGTGCATGGATTGCACATGACCCAACTGAGTGACATAGACGAGATATGGTAACCAAATATCAACGTCATCTTGACAGCGTTATATTGATGTACTGATACCAAAATATCAACGATATCTACCTAACGTTGATGTAACATCTACTGAATATCAACGTTGTTACTATATCATTGATATTCAATTGCACTATTATGATCCGTGTCGCTATTCGGGTTATGCCAGAGGAGAATTTTCTGAATTATACATACCATAGGCATATTTCAATTTCTTTTTCCTTCTCATTTTCTATAAATTTTATTTTGGTGAGGGGGTTGGAGCAGAAAACATTAATTTCACTAATAAAAGAATGTGGTCCAAACACTTTCCAGTCCGTTATGTCTTTCCTATGTATCATCATGGAATGATCAAGACAATACCTTGAAGGCAATTGATGAGATTTGAGGGACATTTTTTCCTTTTTTCTGGTGTTACATAGGAACAAATCAAATCCTAAACATATCTTAATTCTAAAACTATGACCTCATCCATCCCTTAAAACTTAGGATAACCCAAAAAGTTTAATTGTAATTTATTTATTGTATAAGTCAATTATAGTCCACATGAAGATTTCCTCCATGCCAAATAGACAATTGCTAATTGGACATATAATTTTACATTGCACTCGAGTTCAAATACCTTTTCCGTCAATTGGAGAGAAGTTTTAGAATTTACTTTGTCACAGAAAAATGATACTTTTTGGAACTCAACTACTCCAATCATTGAAGTTCAAAACAATCAATTCATGCATTTGAGAACCTTAATTAGTTTACATAGACACCGAGTTATATTATATATTACCTAGATTAATTAATCAAAAGAGTACATAATTTTTTGCTAAGCTAATGAGCTCTTACAAAGAAAATACTTAACTCTGGCCCTGCAGCACCATCTGGATTGATCATGTACAAAGCTTCAGAGTCCTTTGATCCAACCACCCTCTCAAACCTTGCCCTAATGTAAGTCAACTCCCCATCTCCTGCATACTCCTTCTGATCAGAAGGGCATGGAAGAACCCCTGCCCCCATCGAAACACCCCTCAAAGTTTGCATAACATGAAGCTCATCTTCCGACATTTGCTTCCTCCTAATAGAATACCCTACCTTTCTTCCATTGCAGTATACAGCCCACACAAACTCCTCCATCAGCTTCTTCTTGGGCGTCTTCGTCTCGCTCTCCAGCGCGATTCGGACTATGTCCGACGCCATTTCCTTGTGAAACACACTACTGTGCATTGGCAGCTCTATCACAAAGAGTGGCATGCAATGAGGGTCTTCTTGTATTGCTAGGCTTACCCTCCCCTTTCGATAGCCGAAAATTGTACCTGTTGTGGCATGATCCTTCAGTAACGGCTTCCGGGGCCTGCCTAGCAAGGCAACCATTTTGCAGCCTGATGTTAACATGGGAAAGAGCTTGAACATCTTGAGAAGGCCTCCGGATGAAGATTTCGTTGAACGTTTTTGGCCCGGCGTGTGAGCGTGCCGGATTAGGTTAAATATGGCTGAGTTCTCTATGTGGTGGAAGGGGCTAGAGTGCACAGAAGGCATTGTAGCTAAGTTTTGAG
Organism: Cotoneaster glaucophyllus; assembly: GCA_036320875.1. Classification (NCBI taxonomy): domain Eukaryota; kingdom Viridiplantae; phylum Streptophyta; class Magnoliopsida; order Rosales; family Rosaceae; genus Cotoneaster; species Cotoneaster glaucophyllus. The sequence continues at coordinate 5,311,941 of CM070073.1, read as the reverse complement.
GTTCAGAAATCAATTAAGAAAATACAAGGAGTGGTAAGTTAAATACGAGTGTCTGAAATTGTAAGCTAACTGGAAATATATATAGAGAGAGTGGAAGGTTGGAGGATAGGGCTTCAAAGTTTAGTTTGGTTGGTCACTTGGGACTGTTTGTGTTTGGATACTTTCAGTTGAACGACGTCGTTTCCGGGTTTGTTTATGTGATTGAAATCTTTGAAGTGGGAAAGGGAATGGAGACCCTTCAATTTTTTTCTCAAGTTGGTTAAGGGCGAAAGGGAACTTAATGGGACTAAAGAGTAAAGTATGATGTGACAAAGTTTAGTGATGAAAAGTGGAGGGGTGTTGAATGTGATAAGAGAGGTCGGACCACACAGATTGTGGGGGAAGGGGCCATGGCAGGAAGAAAAAGAAAAAAACACTATTCGTCTCATTACATGTAACGAGTCATTTCTTTTTATTTGTAGACCATTCTATTGTTCATAACGAGTTAAATTTCTCTGCCTACAAAACTACTTATTGTATGTAAGGAGTCATTCCTCTTTATTTGTAAATCACTCTTTGCATGTAATGGCTCATTCTCTATTTGCATATCACTCAGTGTGTGTAATGGCTTATTTATCTCTACTAGCAGATCACTCGTTTCCGAAAAATGATTCTTTACATGTAAATGGCCAAGTATAATACGAAAAGAAACTCGAAATGACGTATAAAAAGGAACGTGGAAATGTTGGTTATGCATGTGACTCTCTGGTCATCAAATAAGGCATCAATGTCACTATCTTTATGCTTTTCCAAACCCCATCCTAAATGCCTCAATAATTATTGAGGTGCAGCTCATCTTTCCCCTCATAATATTTTTCTCCTGTTTATCCATATTGGAATTAAACTTTGCTTTCTTTCCATTGTTTAGTGACTGTCCCTTTCCCTGTTCCCTTTTATAGTTCTTCCCTCTTATATGTCAGAGATGGTCTTATCACAAACGCCATGTTAGGCATCATAAGTTAGTGCTGCAAATAATTGGATTCTATATACACCAAGTGTTTTTCTTGTTTCTGGTTTGTGTTCAACTAGGCATCCGTGGCACAATTAGGAGCAAAACTTTCACGCATCCGAAATGTCTTGATGTCAGTATTTGAATCCAATCACGTACAGACTCGGCACATAAAACATGATTGACTTAAAATACCGTCATCGTGATATCTTAGATTTTACGCAAAGTTAGAAACCCTAACTTTTAGTAAGTAACAAAATCATTTATTTGAAGTTCTTCCACTTGTTTAACGAGAGGGTCCAAACATGAGATAACTAGTGTCCATGCTGGGGCTCCTTTCCCATGATCTAGTATTTAGAGGCAGTATTGTCGGTATCACCAAACCATGATCATTGACAATGTTAACCAAAACAGCATCTTTTAATGGTGCCCACAATCTCAATAAAGTTTATCTTTTTTTTTTTGTTTAGTACAACTAAACGTGGTTGTGTTTGTTTTACACTTGAAATTTTAATCATGCTTTGCAACAAGTATTAACCATAACTAGAAATGGATTAGAGAGATGGAACAATGCTAACTATATTTAGTCATTTTCAATGAGAAGTGAAATATGCGAGACATGGCGTTACTGGTTATGTACAATCACGTTTATGTTTTTCTTATATCATGTGATTGTATACAACCGCGTATGGATCATATTTGCTCTTGAAATAGAGATTTCACAACCACAAGTGCATGAGCCAACCACCTAACAACACATCTGCTCGATAGTTTGGTTTATTGGGAGCATTAGTTAAAGCTGTGAAACCTAGTGAGGAACTTAGGTATGGGAGATCTTTGCCAATGCAATAATACAAGTCCAAGGACAAGAAAAATGAGTGCTCGTATAACTCATTAAAAAAAGGGATTTAACTCCATGACCATGTCCATATCGCTTTTGGGAAATGACCCACTGACTGAGCGATCATGTACCACAAGCATATGTTGGATAGAAAAGCTCTGGTCACTTTATAATTTGGAGTTTGGAAGCCATGCAAGACCAAGTTACCTGCAGCAGAGGTGGGTTCCATATGCATATGCATATGTATTTACCAAAGTAGTTTTAGTCTTCACTGATGCAACATAAAGTTGCAACTAAACCATGATCTGACCACTTACAACAGTGGAAAAAACCAATAATATAAGATTGGATTGATTTGAGATGGGGACGTTAATGTTCGGTTTTTCATCTCGATACCAACACCAGTTACTCGGCCATCCTAAACGGCTACAGTGTAATTTTGTCGTTCTTGGTGCGTTAATTTCTTACTTAGATTTCAAGGTGAACTTTTGAGTTTTAAGCTAAGCTCGAGAGTGAAAACTTGAAATCCAAGCTTGTAGGGTTATTTTTCATCCTTCAGGAATCAACACTTGTCAAAGATGAGCTCAAAATTTACAAAATAAAAGAAATTGATGAAACTTGGAGGAAGTTGCAACTTTCATTCTAAAAAATGACAGTTTGGTTGAAAACCAGACTGACAACGTATTCCTACGTAATTCATGGTTAACGCCTGGATGAAAATATAATTACATATACATATTTGATTGGATAACTGAATCTTGGAGGATTGATAATTGAATATGATGTTTTTGGTACGTAAAGCAAATTTAAAATAGAGTAAATAGAAGAGTGTTTGAAAACTCCTTCGCCTTTATAATTATTATTGCGCTTTGGATGGGATCGTGACGATCGTCAACTCTTTTGGTTTTTCAAGTGACACGATGTCAATAAAAGCACTTATAAGAAAAGCTTTTTTGAACGTGGAAGTTAGCTAGAGATTGGACAATCCATGGCCAAACAAAGAAGTGAAAATCTCTCTTATCACTTAATTTCAATGATTGATCTGCAAGATGTTAATTTAGGCGTTTTACTGGAAAATGATTGAATTTGTGTATATAAAGATTTAACTCTTGTCACTTGTTTTTAAATAGTTTTTATTTGGATACTTACGTTCTAACATGATATTAGGCATGTTATCTATTTGCGTCTAACCACTATACCTGCTCTTGCGTCTCCAAAATATGCGTTGTTCACTTGTTTGGTAGAAGGGCGAAATCCTGTGTGTGAATAACACCACTCTTGTTTAAAACGATATTGAATCTCTCCATATACCAATTAGTTTTCAGCTAGATGCTCACGCCATAATATTTGTTTCTTTAATAATATTCTTCCGCAATCCCGTTTGCCCGATTTAGACTGCTCTCATTTCGCTCACGGCCACATTACCATGTTCGATGGATCGAGAAGTTCGAATCCCCACTCTCATATTCGAAATGAAAAAAGGATAATGTGTATAGAAAGTAGAAACTTAGAAAGTCTAGATTGGGCTTAAAGGCTGACAATATATGAGGCCATAAAAACTTGAACCATCTCACGGCCCATATAGAGCCTCAGAATCACTGAACACCCAGCGACCCAGTGGGCCTCTAGCGTTTGGAAGGCCCGCGTATTCCTGCCCATTCCAAAACGCTCCCAACAGATATTTATTTATTTATTTTTTCTGTAAATGTTTGAAAAACGGTTTTATCTTTTTAAAATATAAAAACGGAGAGTCAGAAATGGCTGCTCTCACTCTCACTCTCACTCTCACTCTCACTCGCGCTCGTTTATCTTCGTCTTCCTTCAATCGAATCAGTCAACGATTGAGCTCCAGAGTACAGACGAACAGCCACCGTCGCCACCAAATGGCTACTTCTTCCTCCCCCGAAGTCAAGCAATCGGAGAAAATCGTAGCTCCTTACGGGTCCTGGAAATCCCCAATCTCCGCCGATGTCGTGTCTGGCGCCTCCAAGAGACTCGGCGGCACCGCCGTCGATTCCCTCGGCCACCTCATCTGGCTCGAGTCCCGCCCATCTGAATCAGGGTATCCATCTCGCTCTCTCTGTGTCTATATATATGTATATCTCTGTATTTTTTCGATTCTTCGTGAATGTATGTATTTAATGAGGAATTATTTGGTGGATGTATAGACGGGCGGTTCTGGTGAGGGAACCGGAGAGGCCGGAGGACGAACCGGTTGATATTACGCCGAAGGACTATGCGGTTCGGACGGTGGCGCAGGAGTACGGCGGCGGTGCATTCAGCGTTTCAGGGGATACAATCGTTTTTTGTAATTACAAGGATCAGCGTCTTTACAAGCAGTCCCTAAGTTCGAAAGGTATGTGATGTTATCAATCTCGCAGCTTTTATATGCTTGTGACTCTAATTCTCGAGAAAAGTTGGCAATAATTGTTTAATTTGAAAAGATGATAACTTGTATTAATATTGGTGTTGTGGTCTTATGGGTGCCAATTAGATTCTGCTCCTACACCACTCACTCCGGATTATGGCGGGCCAGTAATTAGTTATGCTGATGGCGTGTTTGATGCACGTTTTAATCGTTTTGTCACTGTACGGGAAGGTATGTGAATGTAGTGCATTGTATTTGTATATACATTTTCTTTTCAGTTTATAACTTATGAGGAATTGTATCAATTTTCTCATTTTTGTGTAGATCGTCGTGAAAGCAGCATTAATTCGATAACAACAATTGTAACAATAGAGCTTGATGGCAAGGAAATTCAGGGTAAGAGTTTATCAAAAACCCATGTCTTGCTTCAGTTTACAGTGCCATAGTATTTGTTAACTGCGAAAAACATTGCGGTATATTTGACAGTACTCGACTAATGTAGACACCATTTGACATACAGAACCAGAAGTACTAGTTGGTGGGACGGATTTCTATGCCTTCCCGCGTTTTGATCCCAAAGGTGAACGTCTGGCATGGATTGAATGGTGCCATCCTAATATGCCATGGGATAGGTCTCAACTTTGGGTTGGGTATATATCTGAGAAGGGGTAAGAAAATCTCTTTTTCAGGATGCCATTGCCCTTCTTATCATTTCCTTTCCAAAAGTAATCTTTCCAAGATAAATTAGGTCAACACTGAAGAAACTAATAACCATTGGAAGTTTGATATGTCAGTACACACTCCATGCAGATTGAAGTCAGTTTTATTTATGCATTGCTACTATAATACATATAGTCAATATTGAATTATTACCAAACCAAGTGTTATATGCTTCTTTCTCGCAGAGAAGTCTATAAACGAATTTGTGTTGCTGGCTCTGATCCTTCCATTAAGGAGTCCCCAATTGAACCCAAGTGGTCCTCTAAAGGTACCCATTTTTACTTGCTCAAGTAACAAATTTAAGTAGCTTTTACTAAACAAATGGTCAATCTTTGAATTATTAAACAGCGGAATTTTGGTATCCGCAGTCTTATCAAATTGTCATGCTAACAATAAGATATAATAGACTGAACTAGGTTGACTACAGGAATCCACTATGATCGCTATCAAGGAAACGCTAAATGTGCTTCCTTTGCAAAAAGGGAAATTTCCTTTATCTTTGGAAAGTACTGGTGGGATAAACAATATTGAATGATTATACAGTATCAACTAAGGATCAGATTTTCATGGCTAGTTCTTGGCTTTTATATTCACAATGGAACACTTAAAGCTATCTACTCTCTTAGAATCTACCTATTTCTTTTGCTCTTGTTTATTCTGCATAGTGATAATTATGTATTACACGTTCAAATATTTTTATTAATGTTGGCCAAAAACTGTTGAACTTTCAGATGCTTGATGCCATTGCATGTTTTAATTGGTTATACTTGAATTACAGGGGAACTATTTTTTATTACTGACAGAAAAAGTGGGTACTGGAATCTTTATAAATGGGTGAGTTCTGTACTTCAGCATTTCTGTCTGGCTTATTTATTGCAAATGATAAGAACAGTATACTCCATCTAACATGGTTAAGTTACATCTTGTTTAATTGGACGATGAATTTTTAATTTCTGTTTAATTGGATAACAGTATTTGGTGTCAAAGAAGAGTGCTCAATTTAATTTTTGCTGGACCTGCTGTCTAGTCAGACAACAATTGTTTGGCAGTTGGCGTTGATTGGCTCCAATATGATATATTCAGTTTTTCTGTATCCACAGGTTGAGTCTAGTAATGAGGTCGTATCAGTTTATTCCTTGGATGCCGAGTTTTCCAAGCCATTATGGGTTTTTGGCATGAATTCTTATGAATTTATCGAGAGCCATGAAAGTAAAAACATAATTGCTTGCAGCTACAGGTAAGAATTATTTTTGGTTGTTTTGAGTCTATCTTATTTTGACTTGTAATTTGCAATGATTGCATCAATGCGGTGTAGTCTTGCTTAAGTAATGGATGCTTGCGTGCAGGCGGAAGGGGAGGTCTTATCTTGAAATCCTGGATGATGCTCAGGGCTCACTGTCTCTGCTTAATACTCCTTTTACAGATATTGATAATATTGTATGCCTAGAAACCTTGTTTTCACCAAGTTTCAGCGCTGAAGTTGTTAAGTATTCGACCTGATTATAGTTTTTTCTTTGTTAAATTTTCATATTTATCTATGCAGACCTTGGGGATCAATTGCCTGTACATTGAAGGAGCATCAGAAGTTCAACCTTTGGCTGTTGCTAAGGTGTTTGCCATCTTTTATGTCCCGTCCTAAATTACCTTTTTCTCTTGTCAGGCAAATGCCATTGTTTTGGAAATTGAACCACTTGTGTTTTTGTCTTCAAATAATTTCATTCTCTCTTGCAGGTGACTTTAGATGATCATAGAGCGAAAGCAGTTGACTTCAAGATTATTTGGTCTTCCTCACCTGATTGCTTAAAATATCAGTCCTACTTCAGCCTACCCGAATTAATCGAGTTCCCAACAGAAGTTCCTGGTCAAACTGCCTTCGCATACTTTTACCCACCAACAAATCCCAATTACCAAGCTCCTCAGGGTGAAAAGCCTCCACTGTTATTGAAAAGCCACGGTATGTGTTGTTTAAAATTTTCATAGTTATATTTCCTAAGTTTCCTGCATTTGGGCTTTCTTCTACAAATATAGCTCTGTGCTCTCTGAAAGGGTGATTTATTGCAGAGGATATCATGTTATCAATAATTTTGCTACACTAATAAGTAGTGAATTTACAATCAAGCTTTTGTAAGGCCTTTTACTTAGGTGCCCTTTGTAGTCAAAATATGTCCATTCTCTTGAATGTCTAGTTGAGCTCTTCTTGTCAATAGAATTTGTTACATCATTGTATTTCTTTGATTTACAACAGGAGGGCCCACAGCTGAATCACATGGAATCTTAAATTTGAGTATTCAGTATTGGACTAGTCGTGGTTGGGCATTTGTCGATGTTAACTATGGTGGAAGCACTGGTTTGTTTTTAACCTTATGTTTTTCTTATTTCACTTTTGGGGGGAATTTTTGCAGTTCATCTTGAGTTTTTGTTATCTCTGATTACACTCAATCTTTCAAACTCTATTACTCTATTTTGTTTTCTTTCTATGTCACATATGTCATATGTGGCTATCAATGGTGTTAGTTTAGCCGTAAAATGAATCGAATTTTAAATTTACATTCTACTATATCTAAGACATTGCGTTTCAAGGTTATGGCAGAGAATATCGGGAACGGCTCTTGAACAAATGGGGAATTGTGGATGTAAATGATTGTTGCAGCTGTGCTAGATATCTGGTATCCATTTATCTCCCCTCTCTTAAATGGTGATGTTGATTTTGATGGATCACACATCAAGCTTGGTAATATATACTTTGTTATTTAGGTGGATTCTGGAAAGGTAGATGGGGAACGACTTTGTATTACTGGGGGATCTGCAGGTGGCTACACAACCCTAGCTGCTCTTGCTTTTAGAGATACCTTCAAGGCAGGATCTTCCTTGTATGGTGTGAGTACCTAACTTTATATTCAATTTATTATTAATTTCTCGCCTCTCTCAACTAATCTCTCGTTTTCTATTAACTAGAGAACTGAGGGAGGGATTATATTATTGCATTATATAAGCTTTGTTGTTTTAAATTATTTCAGATTTGGCTTTTGGTTGTTTTCTTTCTTTTCCGATTTTTTTCTCTGCTTCCTCTGTTACTACCAAAATCTCTTTTTATACTGCACAGCATTCTATAAGAACTGGTTAACTGAATATCTTCTTCCTTTGTATTGATCCCTGAACAGGTAGCCGACTTAAACATGTTGAGGGCAGAAACTCACAAATTTGAGTCTCATTATATTGATAATCTCGTTGGTAAGTCAGAAGATGACATTTGGTGCTTTACGCTTGCTCTTCTTGTTTTTATTGATATTGTTTGAAAATGAGCCAATTTTAACCGGTCGCAGGTAGTGCAAAGGATTATCATGATAGGTCACCCATCAACTTTGCTGATAAGTTTTCTTGCCCGATAATCTTATTCCAAGGGTTGGAAGACAAGGTAAGCAGATGTTGCCTTTTTTTTTTTTTACCAGTCACTATATAATAAAGCAAGAATTTGTTGATGAGAAAGGAACCGAGGAATTTATCAATAACATGTGGTATGTTTGGGTTTTAGTTATTATCTTAAAGTTTAGTTTTATGAAGTACGATTTATTTTGTAGGTTGTACCCCCAGATCAAGCTCGTAAAATTTATCAGGCTTTGAAGGAAAAGGGTCTGCCTGTTGCTCATGTGGAGTACGAAGGAGAACAACATGGCTTCCGCAAGGTATTTTCTATTCCGTTTTCTATTGTATGCTGTATTAACAAATTCAAATGATTCGGAAGAGTAAATTGATCTTGTACCACTTGTACGCAGGCTGAGAACATTAAGTTCACGCTTGAACAGCAAATGGTTTTCTTTGCTCGTTTAGTTGGAAACTTCAAGGTTGCGGATGAGATTAATCCGATCAAAATTGACAACTTCGACTAAACATTCAACCCGAAAGAGGCGCCTCAAGGTGGAATTTTTTGAGTCTTGTGTTTTCATGCGAAGGAATTGGTTTACAGGTTTGCTTTTTCTGAAGAGACTTCTGTGCCATCTGAGGAGTGGAAAACAATTATCTAGTTTTACTAAGAATAACGTGGATAAATAACAACTTTGAGATGGAGGTTGAAATATTGACGCAAATGGGAATGGCTACATCTTCTTTGGTTTTCTTAAACCCTATGTGAAGTTTGTGTTGGTATACTCATGTATCCTTGGTTGTATATCTTTGTGTGTTTATTTTTCTCTCGATAGACGTATCTTGAAAGGACGCACTTATGTCTGTATATGAATTTTCTAATATGTTCTTCGATATTTTATACATAGATGTTTTTATTCGCTAAATTTTTGGTCCGGGATCCAATGATTTGAGTTATTGTGCATATAAGATCGTATGAGCATAAATAAAACTCTTGATGTACAAAGACCATAAAATGAATTTTTACTTTGGTCAAGTTTCCTGGACATGGGACAAAGTGTCTGTTGGTTAAAATGCGACCGGTTCCTTGCATCAAGTTCATATTCTACCGTCAATTAGGACATGTCAATAGCGTTTTGGTCTAATAATGCAATGTTATGTAAAGTAAAATTAATTCATCTACGGTGCAACATCAGTTAGACTAGTTTAATATACTTCATGTACAAAACAAAAAAAGATGGAACAACGTGGCAGTGATAGAGGTGGCGACTGTCAGAGAAGGAGTGAGGTGGTACGAGTCAAATGGCTTTCTTCCTCATCTGAGAGATTTTTCAGTGTGATCGAAATATGGATATTACACTACGTGTCATTATACAAATAGTAGAATATGTGTTTTAAAAATTTAATAACTTAAAAAAATACAATTTTCCATCACTTATATAAAAACACGTGATGTAACATTCATGTTCTGATCACAATAAAAAATTTCTCTATCTACGTGGTGTTCATCTCTGCATGTCGGTTTCACTTGAATTCTCAAATTCAACGTATCAGTCGTAAACCACTCAGGAGTCCCAACCCAACTAAAACGCATAGCTTCAAGACGATGACCACTTATTCCTTCGAATCTATGAAAATGGAGAAAATCAGAGCTCCTTATGGGTCCTGGAAACCCCCCATCACCGCCGAGTTGTCTCCGGCGCCTCCAAGCGACTCGGTGGCACTGCCATTGATTCCCTCGGCCACCTCTTCTGGCTGGAGTCACGCCCCCATGCTCGGTATCTATATCTATCCAACCATCTATCATTTCATCCTCCCCTTTACTAAACGGTAGTGGTGAATTTGGTAGAACACCGATCAAGCCATGGTAATATATATTTTGTTATCTAGGTGGATTTGGAGAAGGTAGATGGCAAACGGCTATGTATTACTGGACTCTGCAGGTGGTTATACAACCTTAGCTGCTCTTGCTTTGTGTGCGTTTGGTACGTGGGACGGGACGAGGCGTTCCGTCCCGCGTTTGGTACGCTAAAAAATCGTGGAACGGGTCGTCCCATGGGACGAAATTTGGCTGATTTTTCGTTCCACCTCTCCCCCCTGGAACGACCCGTTCCACATCCGTGGAACACAAATTTATAACATTTTAAGATAAATTTTTTTCTTATTTTTTTTCAATATTTACATCATCCGTCCAGTCCAGTCCCGTCCCGTTCCGTCCCGTCCCATTCCGTCTTGTCCCGTCTGCGTACCAAACGGTAGACACCTTACATGCATGAGCTTCGTTGTATGGCGTTAGTGCTCAACTCTTTAAGTAGTTTACTATTCATATCTTTGTCTCAGTAAGTATCCTTATATATAACACAGTATATCTATATCTATATTTATAAGAAAACCGACAATTATTTTTGTCACGTCGATGAACAGATAGCTAACTTAACAATGCTGAGGTGAGGGCAGAAACTCACAAATTTGAATCTCACTGTATCGATAATCTTGTTGGTAAGTCAGACAATGAAATTTGATGCTTTACTTTATTGAGGTCATTCGAAATTGAAGCAAACATGAGTGGTTGCAGGTAATGAAAAGGATTACTTTGATAGGTCGCCAATCAACTTTGTTGAAGTTTTTTTTTGCCCAATAATCTTATTCAAGGATTGGAAGATACGGTAGGCAAATTGTGCCATTTTCTATTCCTCGCCATATGCCATTTTGATGGAAGTTGAGATTCCACCATAATCTCAATTGGTAATACGGGAAGTAGTCCAACTTCTTATAAGTCTATGCAAGATCTCTCATTCCATCAATGTGAGACTCATTCTCAACACCCCCTCATGTATGGCAAATTTTCAAGCTTAACATGTAATGGGGTGACGTGGATCGCGTGTGGCGGTTTGGCTTCACACGTGGGACAACCTGCTTTGATACCATGAAGGAAGTAAATTGAGGTTCCACCATAAAACCAATTGGTAATATGGGGAGTAGCCCAACCTCTTATAAGCCCATGTAAAGTCTACTCCTATCAATGTGAGACTTATTCTCAACACTTTTCGTCCCTACTTTCACCGTGTAATTACTGGGGATGACAATTTTGACAGAGATGAGATAAAATGGTAAAAATTGAGTTTGGATAATACAATTTTATTTTGCAGTCTGTACCCCCAGCACAAGCTCGTAACATCTACCATGCTTTGAAGGAAAAGGGTTTGCCTGTTGCTCTTGTGGAGTATGAAGGAGAACAACACGGTTTCCGTAAGGTAATTTCTATGTTCTGTACTCACAAAATTTATATGATGTATATAATGCTATTGATCTGATGTATGCAGGCTGAGGCTGAGAGCATTAAGTTCACGCTGGAACAACAAATGGTCGTCTTTTCACGTTTAGTCGGACGCTTCAAGGTTGCAGATGAGATTACCCCAATCAGAATTGATAACTTCGATTAAGCATTTATTAAAAGAGGTGCCTATGCGCCCTTTTGTAATATGTATGAGGTAATATGTCTGCAGATTTTGTTTCGTTATTTGGTTTCCATGCAATCCGGATGAGAAAAATTTGCTAGATTTAAAAAAACTTGTGTATCTTTTACGGATGACAAATTTAAATGAGCTTTAATCTATTCGGAGCATTTATGGATTATAGTTTTTCATGTTGACGTGAAGTACTTATATTGTCTGTATTACATTGTCGAAAAGCTCGCTTGGAGCTTGGCGGATCCAATCAAGCGGATCCAATCAAGGTTGTTGACTTTAGATGAGGGAAATTGTCATTTGGAGACTAATATATTGTATGCATATACGGTTCCAAAACCGTAGAGCGAAAGCTTACATGATTTGTTTAAGCTTCGCCATCCCACCTTAATATTGCAATTCACATTTCTAACGTCTAGAAGTTGACAGTATCTTTGGCCTACCGCCCGTTATATTCTACAATTTTAAAATCATGTAGGAAAAGGATAATGGACGTGTCTAGTAGTTCGTCTCTATCTATCTGGAGTAAACAATGATTGTTGGATATTTAATATTATAATATTTAATATTAGTTTGAATGAAAAAAATTAGTTTGTGAAGTGTTTCATACGAGAATGCAACATTTGCCGTGTAGTATTCAAAACATAATTCCACTTTCTGAAAGGAAGGACTACGAAAAGGAATTTTGAAATGGGAATAAAACTTGATATGCAGAAAGCGTATGATAGGGTGGAATGGGATTTCCTAGATGCAGTTATGGAGCGGTTGGGTTTTTGCAGCTTGTGGAGGAACATTATTTTGGGCTGTGTATCTTCTGTTCGATTCTCTGTGTTACTCAATGGACAACCCGGTACCAAATTTAATCCTACGAGAGGTTTGCGGCAGGGAGACCCCTTATCCCCGTACCTTTTTATTTTGGTAGGGGAGGTTTTTTCTCGATTAATCCAGGAGGCAGTGGACACTGAGAATTTAAAAGGGATTCGGGTTGATCGTTCTGGGCCCTTAATTTCCCATTTGTTTTTTGCGGATGATACTCTTCTTTTTTTGAAGGCAGATGAGGAAAATTGCAGGAACCTAATCTCCTTAATTAATAGGTATTGCGATGCTTCAGGCCAAAAGGTTAATGTCCATAAATCTAGTGTCTTCTTTGGGGGAAACGTTCCGAAGGCTAGGGCGATTGTGTTGGGCAGCCTGCTCGGTATGACAGTGGTGGATGATCCGGGAACCTATTTGGGGGTGCCGGCTATATGGGGTCGGTCCAAGAGGCGTGGTTTGGCCTATGTAAAAGGGAAGATTATGGGAAAGCTTCATGGATGGATGCAGAGTTCTTTGTCTAGGGCGGGGAAGGAAGTTCTTATTAAGGCTGTGATCCAGGCTATTCCCGCGTATCCAATGAGTTTATTTAAGTTCCCTACTACTGTTTTTCAAGAATTGGATGCCCTAGTTGCCAAGTTTTGGTGGGGTTGCAAGGGGGAGGTGAACAAAACCCATTGGGTGGCTAAAGAGGTTTTGGGTCTCCCTAAAGATTTGGGGGGCCTGGGGTTCCGGAACTTCCAAGACTTTAATGATGCTCTTTTAGCTAAACAATGTTGGCGCCTTGTGACGGAGCCGGACTCTTTATGGGCTCGCGTTATTAAGGCTCGATACTTTCCCCATTGCGCTTTCTGGGACGCTAAGAAAGGTGCGAGGGCCTCGTGGGCGTGGAGTAGTCTTCTCTCCGGAAGGGATTTATTGATTAGCGGGACTCATTGGCAAATCATGTCGGGGGATGATGTGAGGGTGTGGATTGATAAGTGGATGCCTACTTTGCCGTCGGGTCACCCAATTCCGAGGGGGGATGTGAGAGTCACACCCAACCTCAGAGTGAGCTCTTTAATTGATTCTTCCTCTCATCAGTGGGATACGGAGTTTCTTCGTCCTTTTCTCTCTTCGGAGATTCTGGAGGATATCCATTGCTTGCCTATTGGTGATCCTAGCCGAAAGGATCGTTTGGTTTGGGCCAAGAATAAGAATGGAATTTATTCGGTCAAATCCGGGTACAAATCGTGTCAATCTAATTCTATCGGTGTGATGGACCCCCGTCTACCTCGTGCCCGTGCGGTCCCGATGGAGGTGTGGAAGTGCATTTGGCGGATTAAAGTGCCTCCAAAGATTCGACACTTCCTTTGGCTCACGATGCACAACTGTGTTCCTACCCGAGCCATTCTTCATAGACGAAGGTCCTCCCCTTCCCCAACATGTCCTATTTGCCTCAGTCATGACGAATCGATTGAACATTTGCTTCTTCAATGTTCTTGGGTGTGTGCTGTGTGGTTTGGAGGAGTGCTCTCATATAAAGTTAATACCGCTTCTATCACTTCTTGGGTTAATTGGTTTCAAGATGTTGTTTTGTCATTTCAGGGTCCTCCATCTAATCGCCAGTGGTTCCAAACTTATATTGCATTCACTTGTTGGTATATCTGGAAGGCAAGATGTGACTTTGTGTTCAATCTGACTCCTATCAATCCATCACAGGTTCTCTTTGCCATTTCCTCGGCGATGGAGTCATTCTTATGTGCTACTAGTGTCTCGATTCCTACTACCATTCGGGATGGGGTGGCGGGTGTTCAGCCCACTACTTGGTGCCCTCCTTCTCCTCCGTTCTCTAAGGTAAACGTCGATGCTAGCTGGGCAAGGGGGACAAAGAAGGGGTTTGTGGGAATCGTCATAAGGGATGATTTGGGCCGGTTTGTAGCTGGTGCGAGACACCCCATTCGAGCTCCGAGTGTTGCGGTCGCGGAGGCAATGGCAATTCTCAAGGGTTGTGAGCTGAGTATTTCTTTGGGCTTAAATTCTATAATTTTGGAGTCGGACTCTCTCTCTTCTATCTCTGCTCTTAGGAGCTCTATCGAAAATGGCAGCTGGGATGCTTTTCCTGTTTTAGCTATGGTTATCCGGCTGAGTAGGACTTTCCAGGACTGTCGCTGGTCTTGGGTTCCAAGATCAGCTAACTTGACCGCCGATGCTCTTGCATCAGCTGACTTTACGGAGATGTGCGATGTTGTGTGGGAGATTAATCCCCCATCTTCGTTAGTTCGTGTTCTGAGGAATGATGGCCTCCCATGCCCTCATTAGGTTGGGTTTGGTGTTTTGGGGTGACTCTTTTACTTAGTAAAAGTGTCTTTCTTAGTATCCCCTGGCACTGGTTTTTTTTTCATTGGCTAGTCTGCCTTGTTTGCTTGCCTCGGGGTAGGCTTTCAGTGTACTGGTTTCTCTTGTTCGGTTTGCTATGGAGTTTGTTGGCCAAAAAAAAAAAAAAAAAAATAGTTGTAATTTTTTTTTCCTAATTTACTTACGGTTATGTCATAGCTAATTGGCTGTCATGGTTATAGAAGTGGTGTGAACGGCAAAACATCTGTATAGAGTTAGTCATGCTATTTAGAAAAAGGCACTTGGGTTCTGTATAAACCCAGTAACACTAAGCCATGAGAAAAGTAGAAAATAACATAATTAATTACTCTTGAGAAATAAGGTTTCTCCACTCTATTTCTCTCATTCTTCGTTTGTCGTGTTTTGAGAGTACGAAATATATAGAGTTCGTCAGAGTCCGAAGATTGAAGTGCTTTGACTTCGGATTATAGATTGTTGAATCCTGGGAGACGGACGCCTACCGAGCTACAAGCACAAGAGTAGGGGCGAAATTCTGTCTTTAGGACATTGCATTTATGCAAGCCTTAATCTCCAAGTTTGTCAGTTTTTCTAACTTTATCTCTAGTTGTTTATATGAATTTTGTATAGTATTGATGTTGTGATATTTTTTTTTTATGATTATTGTGATTAGAATTCTTGTGTTATTTTCATATTTTCTAATATTACTCCAACAATGATTCAAGCAGTTGCATCCATGTTTATAAACACCGATCCACTGCAAGCATTTAAAAGGTCATAGAATATTATTGTGAAGGCCTTAAGAAACTTCTAAATTACCTATAGATATTTGTTAACTTTCTTTTTAACAATTAAGGACAGAGTCCAAACTTTCTCTAACAATTTTCATGTGGTAAGTTTGCAAATGATCATGTATGAATAGTTGTGTTATTTTAATGAGTTGTCTCATTGGTTATAGAGATAAGTTTGATACAAGTTTTTAGGGATTTTAAAGTGATTCAAGGGTCTATATGTCCCACTTTGAGATTTTTTATTATTTTCCGGAGATTCCAATACTTGAATTTTTTTAGTCAAAAAATACCAAATTTAAGATTTAACAATTAAAATGACGTCTAAAACCATAGAATTTTTTATCGAACTCTTTTTAGTCACTTCCTTAAAAAACAAGAACATATGACGTATTGGCTTCTAGATGGCTGAATTAGGATAATCAAATATGAGGTCTATCTGACAAAACTGAATTTGGATGGGTCTATGTCAAACCGTGTTGTATGTCTGATACAATGTCCTTTTCTTTTATGGCATCACCAAATATTTTTGTGGTCAGCATACTGATATTTTTCCTTCTTTTTTTTTTTTTCCGTCAAATGGATTGGGTGTAGGGTCTTGGAATTATTGCAGGGAGTCATTCAAGTGTGCACAATACAGATGTTAGTTCTTCTGTAAAATGGAACTGTAAATTCTCACTGCAGTCAGGTGCAGCCTGCTTATGAACTCTGAGCTTGTTGCTTCCCTTAGGTTTTCTGAAATCATACTTTCTTATAAGGTAAAGTGTTCATATTCGATTTCATTAAAGTGCCAGAGGTTTTGTAGTTAAAAGTGGTTAAGAATAATTAATCCTACTTTTGAAGTTAGACACAATGAGATTGAATTTTAATCTGAATTCGGATCGAATCCGATATAATTAACAAGACTTCTAATCCAGTAATCCAAATACGAATTTGATAATCTTCGAATATGGAGTAAGCCTGATTTATGGTAACGAACAAAAGTTTTTTTTTGTCAAACACAAACAAAAGTTGTGGCAAATTAATAAATACCAGTTAGAAGATGGCAAAAATCTCATACTCTCTAATAGGCTTTGAGAGGGAAACTAAAAACAGCGGAGAATTATGGGATTAGATAATCTATGCTTCTTCCAGCATGTAAATATTTTTCCAAACTACTAACTTTGAGATAAAACAAAGAAATTAAGAATTGTATATATACGAAGTAATGGGGCAATCATATCTTGATTTTTAAGATTTTTCACTGCACACCACTTACTACACTCCTCTCATGTCTACATTGGTAATTAACAAAAATAACAAATTTAATTACAACAAAAAAGAGAGTAAAAAGCATAAAATTTTCTTTAGAATAAATCAATCATCAATTGGGCAATTGGGGATATTCATTTTCTTGAAAGAGACCCAAAGCCATTGGCAAGGGCACTGGCTGCGGGATTGAAGGCCAATCTACCCAAAATGCCCTGCTTGTAAGGCAAGAAGGTTTTCTTCTTCATATCATTAGACACTGCTTTGTTCACAGTGTAATGCAACTCGTGAGCTGAAACTGGCGGCCCTTTTCTCCTCGAGCTCGAAACCGAGGCCGGGCTGTCTATTGACCTGAAGCTGGAGTTCTTCATGTCTTCATTTTTTCTGAACAAAGTTGAGTACTTCCTGAACGGATCTTTATCTGTGGCTCTTCCCTCCGATGCGCTTCGAAACAACAAAAAATCCTTCAGTTTCCATTTTCTTGAAGCCTTAGAAACTATGCAGGATGTAAACATAGCTGTAGGAGCTAACTGCTTGTTGTTCTGTTGTGGCTGCTGTTGCTTCTGTTGTTTTTGTTTTTCTTCTTCTACCCATTGGTACTCCGAAACCCTCAAAGGTGACACCGATCTCGTCGCTCTTCTGCCTGAAATGGAGGATGACAAGGCTGCTGGATCTCTCTCTCTACCTCTTTGTTGTTGTTGATCGCTTCTTCTCTCGCTTCTTCTTGTGTTGTTGTCCATTTGGGTCGGGGACGATGACCCAAATGGATATTCTTTAACCTTTTTCCGTCTAGGCGAAAGAACCTTACGGAAAATGGATGGAGTAGGTGGAGGCTTATTAAAGGGTCTTATGACGCCGCCATCGAAAAGCTCTTCAGCTGAGAGGGAAGTTCTTTGTTCCTCTTCACCAACATCAAAAGCAAAGTCATCGAATCCAAAGTCCTCCTCACGTTTATGTGATTTCGGTGATCTTGGGGTGGCTGCTTGAGATGCTGTCTCATCATCTTTCCAGTTACTCGTGTTGGAAAACTCCTCAAAATCCCTATAAAACTCGGACATCCGAGTTGGGCTTGTTGGTGCACTCATGTAGAAGTCCCCAAACCGCCGTGGTGTTGAAGGTGCAGTCACAGACGGCGAGGATCGAGCGCTGTTGAAGTCGAAATCCATGTCTGCTCTACTTGGTATCAGCACCTCCATTGATATGATCCAATCTATAGTTTGCTTTGCTTCTTGTGTTGGGAGAGTTTGGTTTTTGAGAGGGACTGAAAAAGGAAAAGACAAAGGTGAATAATATATATAAAGGAGTACAAGTGGAAGAAGGAACACAGAAATGAGAATAAAAGGTAGAGATTGTTGACCAATGACCATCACAGTAAGACTTGAATTAGATTAATCTGGGGCCGCCTTTTAATACTTTGTGGCTAAACATGGTTTATTTTCTATTACTTTTTTTTTGGTAATGTTTATTTTCTATTATTACTTGTGCTATAAATCACTAAAACATCATATGCCAAAGTCTCATCATTCCTCATATTTTTTTTTTTTTTTTACTGTAGGAATTTTCCTTAACATTAATGGAGAGCAATATTACTTAAAAGTAAACGTGGATGTTAAAACTCTATCGTTCATTATTATATGTAATTGATAATATAATACAAATGACTTATATTTTCTATATTCATAAAATTTTCTTTATATTATGGTGAGTTTAATTTAAATTAAAGTAAAACTCATGGCGCAACGAATGGCATCACTCATTTCACCTGTGTTTCTTTGCCTCCAAGTTTAATTGGTTTGACCACAATGCATGCGGTCAACGTAGTCGATTGCTTTCACCTGAGATGTGGGATTAATTATAGGGAGTTTTAACGAAAAGCCCGCGGTACTGTTCACTTTAACGAAAAACCACATTTTACACTAAAAAGTCAAACCTGATACTATTCACTTTACCCTTTATTTTGTCCTTATCGTTAAAACTCAAAGTTTTCAAGCCCTTTTCATTAGTTTTCCTTTAATTAATTATAAATTATAACCATAAGTTTGGTATGTGTTTATAAAGTGTTTATAAAGAGCCCAACCAAACGATACGAAGAAAATATTACAGGTTAGTATAATACGTCTTAATCATGGGAAACATAACTAGGGTTGTTTGAGAAATATGGTAAAACACGTAACTTGGCTCTTTTTATTTTATTTTATATGCTATTGGGTTTCCCATTGAAGATGATGAAGAAGTAAAATTTAAGGAAACCTAAAGTTAATTATGCAGATTAATTGGCATGATGATTGTTACCGCAATATAGTGGATGTATTGTAAATTAATTCATATATAAATTTGTTTTGTTTGTAAATTCGGTTAATTTAATTGATTAGAGAATGTTCTGTACCTTTGTACTTAAATTCAAATTTCTCTCAATTTATAAAGTACCACCTTGTAAAAAATTATATTCTTTTTGTTCCATTTTGATGCCCATCTACGTGAAAGATTAGCTGAATTGATTAAAGATTTTGTTTGATGGCTATATAAACTTGCCTAAAATCGCTCTTATTAAATCTCACTTCTAGAAATATTTGAAGCCTCATCAATTTTCTTGAGCCATGTAAGGGTGTGCTTATAATTCAACATCTAATAAGACTCCGATGGTCTTGGGTGCAGCTATATTTCTTGCCTTGGGACCCAAATATATCTAAATGGTGACAAAATGTTGTACAGCTGACAAATTTAGCCGAATCTCAAGCTGTACATAAGCCCCTTTTGTTGATTTTTTGATGCAGAAAATCAAATCTGGTAGGGAAACCTTATCACCTTTTACACCTATCCAAATTTACACACCTCCTAAATTTTTTTGCTCCTCTCCATAATTTTCTTCAGTAACATTTTCTTATTGTAAATTAAGGAGAAATACTTCTATATGTAAGAATAGTGAAGTGAAGAAAACCAACATCCAGGTAAAAGATGAATCTATGGCTAAATTGAGTGACACTTGTCAAGAGATTAAATAGGTTGTTATAAGTAGTTGATCTTTAGCTTAGTGAGAAAACTTTGTAAAAGGATATAACAAATTTTGTAAAGCCGTTGCTTAACAGTCAAGTAATACAACAAACTCTTCTTCTTTCTCAGCTTGATTCTTTCTTTCTCTCCCTCTCCCTCTCCCTCTTCCTCTTTCTTTCTGTGTTCTAAGTCATTTCTTCAAGGTTTTTCTGCAGTCTTAACATGGTATCCTCGCCATAGGTGGATCCAATGCTTCTGTATATTATCTGATACATATATTTCTCCTCTCAAGCCTCTGATTTGCTGCTTATGTGTGTTCTCTGTGTATTTTTTTTGGGTTCATCAAATCCTAGCTTTGAAGATACTCGATTGATAGATAATTGCACGTCAACTGTTTGATAAAAGTTCGAAGTGAAGAAATTTCTTGCTGCTTCAACAATGGTTACTGTGGCACAATTGCAGATTGTGCAATCACCCATTACAAATCTCATTACTACTGTGTCATCTTCGGTTACAGTGAAATTGGATGACTCTAACTATCTTGTATGGAGTTTTCAGATCAGTCTTTTGCTAGAGAGTCATGGCATTCTTGGTTTTGTTGATGGGTCCAAGAAATGTCCACAGAGGTTTCTTGATGAGGCAAATCTTGAAGGAATTGAAACAGATGCCTATCAAGTTTGGAAAATGCACGATCGTGCTCTTATGTAGCTTCTCATAGCTACACTGTCATCCATTGCGTTTTCCTGCATTCTTGGAAGTACTAGTTCTTATGCAATGTGGACAAGTCTCAAATAACGATTCTCTACAGTTACGAAAGCAACAATTTTTCAAATGAAGACAGAGCTGTAAAACATTAAAAAATGGTCTAATTTAATATCTGTTTATCAACAAAAAACCAAAGATACAATATACCATCTTGCTGCAGCTGGTGTTCTATTTGAAGATGATGATATAATCATCCTTGCTCTAAAAGGATTATCTACTGACTACAATACATTTCGATGCGTTGTTCGAGGAAGAGAAAATGGGATTTCATTGAAAGAGTTTAGCTCACAACTTCTTTTTTAGGAAGCCATAATTGGACAGTCTTGTGAGTCTTCTGTGAATTTTGGAACTGCAATGGTTGCGAGCACTCAGTCAGAAAAAGGAAAAGCTCTTAGTCTTGAACACAATCCATCTCAATCTCAGGGCTTTGACATAGGATCTTCAAGCCAAGGGTACAATCTCAATGGAAGGTCTAATTCTAATGGATACAATTTTGGTCAAGGGTTATCTTCACAATATGGCTCTGGAAATTTCAATGGTAATTCATTTTATTCTGGTTGATACAAAGGGTCAAACTTTAGAGGAAAATGAAGAGGCAAGTTTCAGTACAACAATGGTCCCATATTTCAATCTCCATTATACAACTCAAGTCCTGGAATTCTTGGAGCTCCAAAAATATTTCAGCATACCTGTCCTGATCATCCAAATGAGATTCCTACTTGTTAAATCTGCAACAAAAAAGGTCATGTTGCTGCAAATTGCTTTCAAAGGCACAATACAACACCTACTGGAAATGGTACAGTTATACAATGTCAAATTTGTTGGAAGTTTGGGCATTTAGCTACTCAGTGTTATCACAGAAACAATTTTGCATACCAAGGGAGACCACCCTCAGTCAATCTCACTGCAATGCAAGCAAGTCACAATCCTTCTGCACCTGAACAGTTTTAGGTTGCAAATACTGGTGCCATATCTCACATGACCACAGAGCTTGCAAATCTAGACTTGGCTACTACATATCAAGACACTGATACAATAATCACTGCAAGTGGTGCAGGTTTGACAATTTCCAGTATTGGTACATCAAAACTGCAAGCTTCTAGTCACATTTTTACATTGAAAAATGTGTTGCATGTTCCTAAACTTTCACATCACCTATTATCTACATATTAACTCTGCAAGGATAACAAATGTATATTCATATGTGATGATATTTCTTTTTGGGTTCAGGACAAAATCACAAGGAAAATACTGCTCAAGGGACTATGTAAAGCTGGTTATTACCTCATTCCATTTCATTCTCCACAGAAGACATTACCTGCATCCTCAAAATCACATGCATGCTACCTAGCCAAACTTGTTAACACAAGCTTATGGCATCAATAATTAAGGCATCCATCAAATGCAATCACTTCTGCAATGTCACAACACACTAAGACTTCTGCATCCACAGATACTTGTCAAATTATTTGTACACCTTGCTTGGAAGGCAAATTTACAAAATTGTCTTTCTCTTTTCCTGCAAATAAGTCTGTAAACCCATTAAAGGTGATTCATAATGATGTATGAGGACCTGCCCATGTGTTGTCTTTTGAATGGTCTAGGTACTATGTTAGTTTCATTGATGAATGTACCAGATACACATGGATTTTTTTATTGAATAATAAAGCTGATGTTTTTGCTAAGTTTCATACATTCTTGAGTACTCAGTTTTCTGCAACTGTTAAAACATTTCAAAGTGATGGTAGTGGTGAATATACAAGTCACCAGTTTCAAAATTTTCTAGCATTAAAAGGAGTTTTACATCAAAAATCTTGTCCATACACCCCATAACAAAATGGCTTGGCAGAGAGGAAACATAGCACATTTTGGAAACTACCATCACATTAATGCAAACAGCTAAACTTCCATCCAAGTTTTGGTTATTTGCTTGTTCTACAACCATATATTTGATTAACAGAATGCCATGTGTTACATTAAAAATGCAATCCCCTTACAGGTTGTTAATTGGTAAACTTCCAATCACTACACATCTAAAAGTCTTTGGATGTGCATGCTATCTTTTACTAAAGCCACTACGACAAAAATAACAACTTGTACCTTTTTAGGATATGCAGAAAACTACAAAGGTTTTATATGTCTAGAAGGGACAAATAAGATTTATATTTCTAGACATGTCCTTTTTGATGAAACACAATTCCCATATTCAAAAATATCATCTATTACACATCAGATCACAAAACCAATACCCAAGTCATCACTGCTTTTATCTGCACCACCAATACCATCAGTTTCTTTGCATAATCAAGTCACATTACCCTCATCTCATATGCATTCATCTTCATCTCGAGCTTCAGAGTCATTGAATCAAACATCATCTAGTGCCACATAATCCTTGACTGCATCTACAACCTCTGAGTTATTGGAAACACAATCATGTAGTGCCTCATATTCTATTCAAACACCCAATTACATAATTCAGATACAAATTCACTCTCATCAACCACAGAAATTTACCAGCCTGGATTTACACAGTTCTATATCCCTGTTGAACCTGATTTCCAACAAGAACAACTCACTGTTGTTCTTCCAATCCATATAAATTTGCATCCAATGCAGATAAGATCAAAGAATGGAATTATCAAAAGAAAAGCCTATTTTGCCTTAGTAGCTGCAAATTCCACACCAACAGAACCAAAAACATTCAAAGCCGCTACAAAAATACCAGAGTGGCAATCTGCAATGCAAGAGGAAATTGATGCTCTACATTGTCAAAACACATGGTTCCTTGTTCCTCTTCCCCAGCATAAAAATCTTGTTGGTTGTAAGTGGGTGTACATAATCAAAAGGAATGCAGATGGTTCAATATCCATATACAAAGCAAAACTTGTTGCAAAGGGTTATAGTCAAGAAGAAGGCATAGACTATGGTAAAACATTCAGTCCAGTGGTTAAACCAACAACAATTAGATTGATTCTAGCATTGGCAGCTCAGTTTAAATGGACTCTAAGGCAATTGGATGTTAAAAATGCATTCTTGCATGGTTTACTTCAAGAAGTAGTATTTATGAAACAACCTCCACGTTTTCAAAGTTCAACTTATCCCTCAAACTATGTCTGCAAGCTTCAAAAATCATTTTATGGCCTGAAACAAGCTCCCAGAGCTTGGAATGATAGGTTTACAAGCTTTCTACTAGGATTGGGGTTTCAAATCTCTCAAGCAGCTCATTCTTTATTTGTTAAACATACATTACTAGGCACAATTGTTCTCTTGCTCTATGTTGATGATGTAATCCTCACAAGCAGTGATCCTCAATTGATTTCAGATGTAATTGCAGATCTTACAAAAGAGTTTGACATGAAAGACTTGGAAGTCTTGAACTATTTCTTAGGGGGTTACAGATGCATTACACTTCTGATGGTTTGTTTGTATCCTAATCAATGTACATAAAGGAATTAGTAGACAAAGTTGATCTCCAAGACTGCAAACCTTGTGCCACTCCATGTCTTCTCTATCACAGATTGCTCAAAGATGATGGAAAGCCTTATCATAGTCCTGATCAATATACAAGCATAGCATTGCAATACTATCCTGATCAATATAGAAGCATTGTTGGAGCATTGCAATACCTCACTTTTACTCAACCTGACATAACTTTTTCAGTTAATCAACCTTGTCAATTCATACACAATCCCATGGAGTCATATGTTATTGTAGTGAAAAGAATAATCAGGTATCTCAAAGGTACTTCAGAGTATGAAATTCAATTTCAATCATGACCTATTTATCTGCAATCATATAGTGATGCAGATTGGGCTGGAGATTGTAATTACAGAAAGTCTACCTCTGGTTTCATTGTCTTTCTTGGTTCCAATCCAATTCCATGGGTTTCGAAGAAACAACATACTGTTTCCAGATCCTCAACAAAAGCTGAGTATAGAGCTCTTGCCATCATTGTTGTTGAGCTTGCCTGGATAAGACAATTGTTTTGTGATCTTCACATCCTATTAACATTGCCCTCTATGATACATTGTGACAATGTCTCAGCCATAACTCTATCTATAATTCCAGTGTTCCATGCTAAATCAAAACATATTGAAATTGACTATCATTTTGTCAGAGAGATGCACTACTACAATATTAGCTTTAGGTGGCGGATGATGGTGGCGGATATTAGAAAAATCTTGTTGGATAAATTATATCCGACACATAATTTAATTAGTGGCGGATATTAGAAAAATCCTGTCGGTTATATCCGACATAAATTCCTGGCGGATATTTAGTGGCGGATATCAAAAAATCCCATCGGATATAACCGACAGTATTTTTGAATTTTTTTTTAAAAATATTTTTGACATATTCTGGCGGTTTTTAAGTTAATGGTGGCGGTTATAACCGACAAAAATTGACTATTTTAATTTTAATTTGGGGGTATGTTCCGACGAGAGACATTCAAAGTCCTAAGAAAAATACAGACGCTAATACTAAAACACTACAAATACGCTAAACAAATGACTTTCAAAATTACGCATTTTAAAGACTCATCAAACAATAAAGTCCTTTATCAAGGTCGATCATATGTATGTTCAAATTGAAGCGTGTGTGTGTGTGTGTATGTCCGTAACTTTGCATATAAGCTTGTTTGTTGTAGACTTGTAGTGGATTGGCATGGATAAAATTATGCACTATATTGAAGACATTTTGAAAAAAGAAATGGATGACAACTTCCATATTTTGCCCAGGTTGAAAATTACCTTTAATTTGGACAAAATAAACATCTATTTCTTTCTTTAAAATACCTCATCACGTTGAATAATCCTATCTAAGACAATCGTCTCTGACAAACGAGGCATTATTTCAAAAAAATGTTCATATTAATTCCAAGCTCTCTCCACCTCACTTTTATCTCTCATCCATTACAGTAGATAGGATTTGATTGAACCGCATAAATTATGTGTTGTTTGAGTTTGTTTTATGTAGACTTGGCAAACGGGTCGTGTCTGTCGTGTTTGACGGTTGGATTGTTGAAATTAGTTTCGTAGAATGCGTATCCCATCAAAATGATAGATTCACTAACACTTAAGAGTTTATTTATGCTTTCATTAAGTATGACATAAGATTTGTGGTATCCACTTGTGGAAATATTTTAAATTGAAGATCGAATTCATTCATTGTATTCATATAGGGTCAAGGAGTGTAGCTGTAAAAAATTATCAAAATCGGAGTTAAAATAACCGTTAAATCATGATTTTTCGTTTATAACCGTCGGAAAGTTTTGTCCCGTTACTTGATCTCTGAATGTTTGTTTTTTGCGATTTTTGGCGTATGCGATCTCGAAGCATATACAAATAAGTTTGACGGTTGGATCGTTGAAATTAGTTTTGTAGAATGCGTATCCCATCAAAACAATAGATTCACTAACACTTAGAGTTTATTTATACTTTCATTAAGTATAACATAAGATTTTATGCTATCCACTTGTGTAAATATTTTAAATTGAAGATCAAATTCATTCATTGTATTCATATAGGGTCAAGGAAGGTAGTGATTAGAGAGAGATGGATTTCCATGCGATGAAGAATTACAGGTCAAAGATTTAATTAGCATCTCAGCTGAGACATACACAAGAGCGCAGGTGCTTGGAATGGTATGTGTTTTTCTTAGAACCGGGAAATGTCCTGCTGCGTTCTATAGTTCCCTTTTCACTTGTCCTAACAGTAAACACTGGATTTACTCTTCAGGAGAAAGCTTTTCTTAAAAAGTTGAAGTTTCGTCTTAATGCACCTACTCCTTATGTCTTCATGTTAAGATTTCTCAAGGCTGCTCAGTCGGAAACAAAGGTATACAAAACTGATAATTTGATTAGCGATTAACTCTATAAGTATAATTGGTTGAATACGACAGCTTAATGGGAGTATTAATTATGGATTGGATAATAATAAAGTCATATCTGAGTGAAACTTTAAGTTTGCTAACAGTCTGTTGCTTTGTGGACATTGCTGCAGCTTGAACATCTGGCATACTTGGTGGATGTGTTTTTCTCAGCTGAATATGCTTCGGCATGGATTTCCAGGAGCTCTCCATTATCATAGATCTCACCAACACTATAAGTATTTTGATTTTCATTCGATTTCGGGGAGAGATTCAATTGAATGAGCAATGCTTGCTGTGATTGAGTGATTTTAATGGAATGTGAATGTTTGATCTTGCTGTGAATATGAAAATGTAGTGAATGCAGGGGATATGTAAAATGCAGAAAGTGAGCGCCTATGAAGAATGCAGAAAGTGGTTGTTTATATTTTTTTATATTATTAATATATGTTCTGTCGGTTTTATCCGACAATAATGCTTTTATTTATTGTTATTAATAAAGTATCTGTCGGTTAAATCCGACAGAAGTGCTGTCGGTTTTAGTATTTTTTGTCGGTTTTAGCCGACAGAAATGCTCTCATTTATTCATTATTAATATATTTTCTGTCGGTTATATCCGACACAATTTTTGTCGGTTTTAGAATATTTCTGTCGGAAAATTCATTTCCTGACGCTGGCAATTTTGTCACTTATTATATCTGCCACTGCATCCATTTTCTGTCGAATTTTGCTTAAAATCCGACAGTAATATACGTTTTTTGGCGGTTTTCATAGCAACACTAATAAATGGTTTTGTAGTAGTGATGGTAACAAGGGCAAATCTCCAGATTTAACATGTCTCTTCATCAGATCAATCAGCTGATATATTAACCAAAGGATTATCTGCACCATTGTTTCAGTTGCATTATGGCAATCTTATGCTTAGCTCACTCAAGCATGAGATTGAGGGGGAAGTAAGAATAGTGAAGTGAAGAAAACCAATATCCAAATGAAAGATGAATCTATGGTTAAATTAAGTGACACTTGTCAAGAGATTACATAGGTTGTTATAAGGTAGTTGATCTTTAGCTTAGTGAGAAAGCTTTGTAAAAGGATATAACAGATTTTGTAAAACTGTTGCTTAATAGTCAAGTAATACAACAAAATCTTCTTCTCTCTCAGCTCGATTCTCTCTCTCTCTCTCTCTCTCTCTCTCTATTCTAAGTCATTTCTTCAAGGTTTTTCTTCAGTCTTAACACTATAGCACCAATAAATTGTCGCCGTAACATTTTTTATTATTGTAAATGACATTTGTAAGTCTTTTCACTTAATGACGATGTATTGTGTCATATGTATTGCCCTCGAAACAAAGAGTGAGTCAAATTCTTTTTTCAATTCATGTGTCACTGGATGTTGCATGCTGTGCTGTCCACATTATAACTTGGTACAACAAATACATGTGGCCTTTGGTGAGGAACAAAAGATGCAAAAGCGCATGGCGGGGTTAGGGTCTTAGAAAGAGATGTAAAGTAGTGGTTGGGTAATGCAGCCGGCCTAGTTAGTCTTAAGGCTCCATGAATAATGCTTTCAATTTGTGGGTGCACGTTTGTGCCCATTTATATATTATTTTGATACATATTGACAAGCATTTGCCGTCCAATATGCGCTCCCCCTTGTATAAACTTTAATACCTAATTTATTTAGTTGGATTTTTGTGGTTATTTGTGAATGGTATAAACAAATGTTCTTTACTATTTGTATATAAGCAAGTAGATCTTTGCTGATAAAGATATATGTAGACTAATTCTCAAAGAGTAATGTTATTTCGCTATAATATTTTAAACGGATTTTTATCACAAATAGTCTTTGAGATTGATCAAAGTCATCATTTTGGTCCCTCACTTTCTAAATCTATCAATCTCGTCACTGACATTCACTACTGCACATCAATTTGGTCATTACGTTAAGATTCTGTCAACTATTCTATTAGTTTGTATGTTGGACCACAAATCCAATGAAATTGTGACAAGTGGACTACACAAAATAAGAGTTTTTATCGTAAATGATCCCTAACATTGATCTAATTCCTTATTTTGGTCTTTGAGTTTTCAAAAATCGATACATTTGGTCCCTGATTTTCAATACCACACATCAATTTAATCATTCCGTTAAAATTTCGTCAATATTTTTTGTCCTACTAATCCAATCATATGGCATCACGTGGATTAACTACAAGAAACTATTTTTTTTAAGATTTAAAGCTAAAAGAAAAAAAAGGTCATCTTTGTCTTCATCAGGGTATGCTAAAAAAGAAAAGGAAGACACCATGACACCATTAAAGTAATTGGCATCCTGAACTCACTCCTCATTCTCTCATGTTGGTTATAATCCTATCAAATTTGAATTGAATTTGGATTCCATTTTATTGAATTTAGATTGATTTTTTTTTCTTCCAATTAGGGTTGCGAGATCCGAGAAAAATTTGAGCTGTGAATACTCGTATGTTGGTTCACTCTTAAAAAAAAAAAGTTTCTATAGTTAATCCACATGGAGCCATATGATTAGATTAGTGGGACCACATCAGCACACAAATAAAAAATATTGATGAAATTTTAACGGAATGACTAAATTGATGTGTAGTAGTGAAAGTCAAGAATCAAATTTATCGATTTTTGAAACTTAGGGACCAAAATGAGGGGTTGGATCAATGTCAGAGACCATTTGCTATAAAAATCCTTATTTTGTGTAATCACGTGTCACCATTTCATTGGATTTGTGGGTCCCACATACAAACTAACAGAATAGTTGACGAAATCTTAACAGAATGACCAAATTGATGTGGGGTAGTGAATGTCAGGGACCACATTGATTGATTTTGAAAGTGAGGGACCAAAATGATGAGTTTAATCAATCTCAGAGATTATTTGTGATAAAAACCCCAACAATATATATTTTTATGTTATCAATTTGTGAATTTGAAATTTGCAAGTGTTGCCCTCAAGCGAAGAGCTATACTATGGTAGGGTGTTTCTTAAAAAATACTCGTAGGTTAATTTGTTTGATACAATTAAAAATCAGAATACGCTAACAATTATATTAACAAACTATGAAGATTATTTATTAATAGAATAATGGCTAGAAATTGAAGGCTACATTTTGACTAATGTGTATCTAATGAATAACCAAACACCCTATTTATAGAGCTAACCCTACTTCCGACTAGGCAAGTAAGCGAAACCCTAATCTTAATAAGCAAGGGAACCAAAATTTAAGCCCACAAGAAAACTCATAAAATTCCGAACTACGCTTATATGATAAATTAACTTTTCCAAACCCCTCCCCCCTTCCCCATGTCAAACTCATGGTGGTATACAACATGAGTTTGCCAACATGAAGTTAGATGTTGATGGATATTTCTGGATGCCGAAGCCATGAATATTCCATATGCATGTAGATTCAGATGTCGTTGCGGTGTATGAAAAGAAAATATATGAATGCTCTGCGTCTCTAAACGAACGAGATTTTCGTATTTCACCATCAACGAAAAAAACAGAACTGATCACAAATTTTCAATGCAAGATTTCAATGCCAATGGAAACTTCAAACAAACAAAACAGAAAATTCAATCTGTTCCCATGTACACAACGTCACTTAAGTTGTGATCAGTCCAAACATTCGAGTAATCGTTGTGGTCAAGAAACAAAAACTTTTGCCGGAGCCTTTAATGCAACGGGCGGCCCAACAACTTTTTCACTCCAACTTTTCACTGTCAACCATCCCAAATTCGTTGATAATCTCACATTGATTCAAAATAAAGTCAATAAGTTGCTCAACCGTTTAAGTATCTGAATTTTCGTGTACAGTTATATGCTCAGGGAACCATGCGGTAGAAAAGAATCTTCTTCAATTTTAGAGGTCGTACGTATAAATTTGAAAATTCCGTCTAAGTTGCATAAAACAAATGCCAAATGGGATTAAGAAAAAAGAAAAGACAATCTAGAAGTGAAGACAGCTCATGGAGTTGAGTCGTTGGCTGACAAAAGTAATATCAAAATGTGCATCACACGCACATGAGTGCACATCTATACCCTAAAAATTTAATTCAAAACAAGGCATCGTATTCGTAGGTGCGTATGCAAATTAAAACAAAATTCTTAACTCATGACAAGGTACAAATTGACACACAACCCATAAAATAAACATGCCTCGGCCCTTCAAGGTTCATGTATGTACAAGAAGCTAGCTAACTTCGAACAAAATAATAAATAATTTTTTTTAATAAGAACTAGAAGCTCCTTTGTTTGTAGCCTACACGGTGCTCATTAACAACTCTTGGCTTTGGTTTGTTCTTTCTAATATTATTTTTAAACAAGTGATATCGAGAAAGAAGATTGTACGTATGACCTCGAGTACACGGGTTAACACTCTTATCTCTTAACCACTTGTTGCAAATGGTGGCTTTGATTTAAGCAAGCTAATTATACATTGAAGAAATGAAAATGATAATCACGCACTTTTTTTCTCTCATAATACACTCTCGTGTAATTATACATCTTATTTGATTTATTCAATCTGATAATTGTGCATGCAATAACCTTTGGCTTGTTGTGGAGCGAGGCTAGTGCCTCTCACTCTTCAATAAGAGAGTATTATCCACAAATTAATAAATAAAATAAACTAATAGAGATGATTAGTTGGGGTCATATTATTTCATTGGGTCAACTTGCCTTTTGAAATAATAAACCATTTGGCAAGCATCTTTAATACTAAACAACTGCCTCTCTCGCAACTCCCATGCATGAAATTGTTTTTTGCTTTCATGGTGTTCATTTTGGCGTACGAAACGTGCTGAATATATATCATTGGATTCCTCTTCGTTTTCAGTTCCCTATCGTTAATATAAATCATGAAAATGTCAACCCTAAAAAATTTGTGGTTAGGAATTGGGATTATCTAATCTAGGGTTCAGCCAGCCCATGTTTTAATTTATGTCTTCTTCAAGCGCCTCTTGAGTTGGTGATCACCGAATGGTGCTGCTGCTGCCATGCATCCTATTGCTAGCCCCCATTATTGGTTCACCTCTACTACTTTTGGTATTGTGTGATTCGGCTTCATAAACTGGTTATATGTTCATTCGAGAAATGTTAATCACAAATTACGATCTGAGAAATATGCAAATCTAACTCATTGAAGGTCACAAAACAAAGTTTAGCGTTGCAACAGTGAAAGAAACCCTAGCTAGAGATAAAAAGAAGTCGCTCACCAGTTACACCCTTGCCGCTAACCCATGACTCGACTTTCCTCTAAGACTACATCTCAAGTTTCCATTTGATTTGTTTGTGGTATTGTGGTGCGCTATTTTTGGACGTGGTGGTGAATGATGATTTCTACTTCGATGGCAGTGTCTATCAACTGTCAAGAGGCATCGCAACTAAGAGCAAACATTGCTCCAAATTACGGGTTAAACCTTCAAGACAAATCCCATAATCGTTGCAATTGACAGAAATGACATAATTCTAATCTAGAACGTTCAGATTAGTCACTAGAGAAGGTTTACCAATATTTAGCAAATTTTTTGCTCGTGGTTGCGATGTCTCTTGCAATTGGGTTGAATAATCATTTTTTTCCTCCTTCAAATTGTGTTGCTTGAGCATCACAATTTTTTCGATTCAAAATAATATTATATTTATGGGGTGTGATATTTACACTCTTTTTTACATCTCACACACTCTTTTAATTTTCGGCCGTCAGATCAGATGAATTGAAGAAGATTAATTGACAGAAATTAACAAAAGGATGTGTGAGAAGTAAAAAAAAAAAAGTGTATGGATAGCACACCCCTATATTTATATCGTTTCTTATAAAAAAATATCACAAAAACAAAAAAATTACTCACATATTAAACCGTGGTTTATGACTTTAACTTCATCGATTAGAAGGAAAAATAAGAAATCCAAAACCATTCAGCTCCAAGTTTCTTCCAAGTCATTGCAGCTGTTCCTCATCATGTTCACTCTGTGAATGAAGGACCCATAAATGATAACTATGTACCTAAAAAACAGGACTCTAAACACAGTTGTCTTGTATGGCAGTTGGAAGATACACAGTCCAAATGTCTTTCAAAAAGATACTGGTGCAGTAGCCCTGCAACGATTAGGTTTGGGCCTCAAACTTTAGCCGTACTATTTGTTTGAGTACCAACTGCACGTACCATTTTTTTTGGTAAACACTGCACGTACCATTTTGACACCAACAAAATGCTGTGAGGCGATCCAGATTTGTCACGGGTGTTGTGCTATTTCAGAAGACAGAATATCTCCAAGCCTGAAGTCAGCAGGTACAGAAAATCTAGCTATTCTGTATGTTATTTACTACAGGGTGATAATTGTGGTAATTTTTGTTAATATTACTCAACATCCCGCATTAGAAAAATAACATATTTTGCTATGATTTAAGAGTTTTGGGGGAAGGGATTATAAGTCGGTGTTGTAATGGCACGTCCTACTTACGAGCTCTTAAAAATTGGTATTAATTAGGGGATTGTGAATCCGTCTTAAAAGAAGGAAATGGTTGCCACTAGGTGGGACGCCGGAGACAGGTATGGAAGGGTGGTGTAATACTCTAATAAGTCGGTTTTGTAGTGCACGTTTTACCTATAGAAACTTAAGAACAGAGAGATGATTTTCTTTCTGAATATTCCTCTTCTCATTTACTTTTCACAACACACTTTACACTTACATTTGGATATATATATATAGTCAAGGCTATGTACCAAACTATCCATGACAGCCTGTAAATATAACAACCTAACTAAACTATACAGATGTAACAATACAGTTATAACAAGAATGATTATCTAACTAAAACTATATGAGCTGTTATGACTTGGCATCTTTATCTTTACACCCCCTCAAGCTGAGCTTGGAAAGACTAGGAGTTCCAAGAGAGAGCTTGGATTGAAGGAAGAGAAACCGATTTTTAGACAAAGATTTGGTGTGAATATCGGCTATCTGATCCTGACTACATACATACTGAATTTTAATCAGATTGGCAAGCACCAGCTCCCTGATATAGTGGTAATCGATTTCCACGTGTTTAGTTCGGGCATGAAAAACAGGGTTGGATGCAAGTGAAATGGCAGAGATGTTGTCGCACCAGATGGTAGGTTGGAGTGTGAAAGGGAAACCAAAATCTCTGAAAACTTTGCAGATCCAGGTAATTTCAGCTGCAGTGTGAGCAAGAGACCGATATTCAGCCTCAGTAGAAGAACGAGCTACTGTAGGCTGCTTTTTAGCACTCCAGCTGACTAAATTTGAGCCAAGAAACACACAGAATCCACTCGTGGATCTTCTATCAAAGGGGCAGCCAGCCCAGTCTGCATCAGAGTATGCTGATAGAGTAAGAGGACCCTTATGAAACCAGATGCCATGAGAAGATGTACCTTTGAGAAATCGCAGAATTCTCTTGGCTGCTTGCAGATGTAAGTCATTAGGAGTATGCATGAATTGGCATACTTGGTTGACTGCAAATGAGATATCAGGCCGAGTCCAAGTTAGATACTGAAGACCTCCCACAATGGATCGATACTCGGTTGGATTTGCTAAAGGTGTGCCACTGTGATCCAATTTGACAGTACCAAGAGGTGTCGAACAAGGCTTAGCACCCTCCATCTTTGTCTTGTGTAAAAGGTCCAACAAATATTTCCCTTGATGTAAAAATAGTCCTTCTGTGGTGCGTTGAACTTCAAGTCCCAAGAAGTAATGTAAGGGACCTAAGTCTTTGACAGGAAACAAAGAACAGAGAGATGATTTTCTTTCTGAATATTCCTCTTCTCATTTACTTTTCACAACACACTTTACACTTACATTTGGATATATATATATAGTCAAGGCTATGTACCAAACTATCCATGACAGCCTGTAAATATAACAACCTAACTAAACTATACAGATGTAACAATACAGTTATAACAAGAATGATTATCTAACTAAAACTATATGAGCTGTTATGACTTGGCATCTTTATCTTTATTACCCATGAACTCTTAACAATTTGTATCAGAACCTGATTTTGAGTCAATGAATATTAATAAATGAGTGTTCACTCATCCTAAGTTGGCTGACGCGTAGGAACAGAAGCGTGGTGGAATGTATGGAACACCAGATTTTAACGCTGTAAACTCGATTAATAAGAATTACAGGAAGAAAATGTAACTTGTACGAATGCATGGAAATATTGTCGGGTTTTGTTTTCTGATTGTTGCCTTTGGTTAAACGCCCCGCTCAGGTTTAGACTCTAAGTAGTGACCCCTCCACCTTGAAAAACGTGGTTTGGTCGTTGATTCGATGTGGATGATGGATAGGCCTGCGTCGTGAAAATGACAAATTTTAGGACCACTCGCTCAACTTGTTTCCAATAAAATTTTCTTGAGCATGGTCCAATATTTTGATTCTCCAGCTATACAGATCCGATCATAACCAGCGCTTTTTATATAAGCAATATCAGAGGAGGGGGAATTGAATAGAGTATCAGAGTGTAAAGGCGAAGGCTCTAGATTATTTGAGTTACATACTCCACTGTTGGGAATAGGGAGTAGAACACATGACTAGAGAAATTTGAGCTACAAGCCCTCGTATCGATTGGAGAATGGAGTAGAACACAGGATCATAATGCATATGTAAATGCTCTAGACTACTTGAGCTACAAGCCATACTATCGGAAAATTGGGAGTAGAACACATGACCCGAGTGCAGATGTAAATGGTATAGACTACTAAAGCTAAAAACTACCTCTAATCATAGCTTGTGCTTTCAAACTCGACGCATTTCTCTCATTATTACTCACAAGTTACAAGAGAGCATAATTATACATGTAATTTGCATATATGTCTATATCTATGTACAAAATCATATACCCCAAAACCCTTACAATGATGTGAACAATAATTTGCAGAGCCAAAAGATGGATCATGTGCATAGAAGGTACCTAAAATTAAACTCATACGGCATTACTTGGACAAATTGTAAAAGAGGCTCATTTTTACCTCTTTCAAGAAGCTTAAGTGCCTCTTTTCCTAGTTCACTTGGGAGCTGAAGGCAGATCCAATCAAGCAATGACTCCAAATCCTTAGCAAAATCAGGTAAATACCAATCCAAAATCTTTGGAATTGCAAACCTATTTGATGAAATTCCAACTGCAGCTTGTAGGTACTCTCTTTTTGCAACTTCCAGTTCATTTTCAACTTGGGATGCAGTGTACACTCTCACCTACATTTTGGCAGAGATCATATATTAATAATGTCAGTTGGCAGCGTTGATAATTAAATGGTAATAGACAGATAGATTTTGTTTATTCCGTGTGTAAACAAACTTACGGAAGGGGAGGACCAGCTGCCACATGATAGCGCAAACGTTACCAACGGTTCGGAAAATTCCAATCCGAAAGTATTTCTTGCCGTCTTCTCGTCATTTTTTGTACCCTTGGAGAAGGTCTGGTCAGGAGTTAAAATTATGATGAGAAATCTTCTCTTTTCTATCTTCTACGTGCATGCAAGTTGAGTCTACTTACATATTTTGAGTGAAAAGGCAGTCTCAAAATGAAATGTTCAATAGTTATTGGATTCAGTACGTGTCCCCCAACATTTATTGTCGCCTGATTCACAAGAAACACAACCATATGATCCATATATGAATTATTGACAAGCAGAAGTAATTCAACAATCTGGTTTGCTATATGGAATTTGTGAAAATTTTGTATCATAAACAAGACATATTTCATACCTTCTGCATTAGGGCAACAATTATCTCGGGACTCTCAGGTATGCCGTGCTCGAGGAAGGCCTGCAGTATTGAACAATTGCAGCAGATGAAACAATTTCGTAACATAAACTAGACGGGAAACAAACAAGGAAACGAAGACTTGATTACTAAGGCGTAACGGCACAAGATTGATCTGAAGTGTTTTAAATAAGAATCTCTTTTGATGGCTCTTACATACATTCATCATGCAGGAGTTGTATATATTGATCCAGAAGGCAAGCTTCTCCTGATGATTGAGGCTTTGTAAATTTACAGAAGCAAGTTTCCGTAGCAGTAGTCTGCAAATTCAGCCAATAAATATGACTATAAGTACTACTAAAATAATCATCATATCATGCAAGAAGGTTGGAAACCAACCAAACATTACAAAACAGAGAACTTACTTCAATCTGCGGAGTAGGAACAAAGCATTTGCTGTTTGGTTTGGATTAATATTCCGAGCTTCAATTGCATGTAATTGCTTATATGGACCGATATCTCTTTGTCCAAATTCCAAACAAATACCATAAGGATCCCAATTTTCTGTTCTTTCATTTTCTGCAGGACCCGAATTCTTAACTGAACTCATTCTCATGAGAATGCTTGACAAGCAATTGATAATATTTTCTGAAATTTTGTTAGGACTGTCATCTCCTGACAACTCCTTGTCCAGCATACTAGGAATTCTTGCTTGCACACTTTCTTGATCCGCAGTTCTAGTTTCAAACTGAACGTGCAACACAAGTGAAACAATGTTCATTGCACTGCTAACGAGTGTAATTAACTTAATGAAATTTGGTAATTTTAGTATGTACCTGTAGTTTCTGAGGCTCTAAACGCTTTTCTGCAGCTCTGTGATCGATTGGAGGTCTCTTCGCTGGAGTCCTAACCTGGCCTTTATGGATCAAGGCTCTCTCCTTGCTCTTCGTAGAATTATTATATGATCGGTTCTCTTTTCCCTGCTTATCATCTGAAACTGCAATTAAGAGCATTAAAAATCTCATGGCCTAGAAATTAGCATGTGACTCCTTTCTCCCACGCTTTCCGTTGGTCAATTTTCAGCAATTAGGATGAACATATTGCTTACCATAATGGGATGGACAATCCTTTTCAGTGGAATTGGTAGAATTGTTTCCTCTTTGAGATTGAAATTTGGGATTCTTTATCGGGTACAAATCAGATGAAACAGCTGAGGATGTTTCCATTTTCCTCTTGGAGGTTGAAATGTATACAGCTTCCTGATACAAGTCCTTCCTAAAATGCACTACCTGTTCTTCAAGCCGAACCACCTCCTCTTCCAAAACCGCCACTTCTGCTAGAAGCTCTAATGTCTACAAAATTTAAAATTACATTGAAATTACTTTCAAAACTCCTTTAAGTTCATTAGTCCTAATTACTTTCTTGAACAATGGATGTTGATGGACATTGGTGCAAAATACGTTGGCCAAACCAGTTGGCCAGGACAACGAATTCATTTTCCCGTAAATTATAGCAGATTAGAATATCGCTTTGTCTACATGAATAGTGAAGCACTCACATAAGGAGGCAGATAAGGAGGAAGACGAGGCAGAGCTCCTAAGGGTCTTGTAAATGCCCTCTGCAAAGCTCTGTGTACATTCTCTTCATGTCTAAGCTTCTTCTTCAACTTATCAACCTAAACAAATTACAATGTTCAACTCAATAATCAATACTAATTAAAAAGATAAAGAGCATATGATATTACATAACATAAAAATTTAAAAATAAATAAATAAATTTCATACATCTTGTTGTAAAGCAAATTTTCTCTCTCTGCTCGAAGCTCTTCCATTGCTGATTACTTTTCTGGTATCTGTAATCTTACTCCCTTGCATTTCTACCTTTTCCTTCAAAATATACAACAATTAGCTTCCAATACAAAAAACTGAACTGGGCAGAGAAGGAAACTTGTAAAATTTAAACCCCATGTTGGAAATGGATCAAAGAAGTTAAATTCACTTTCTTGTGTTGAAAACCAGTAGAAGGGTCAACGGAGAATTGGAAAATGATATTATATAATTTTCCTGAGAAAATTTCGTGAGGTAGGGGAGATAAACAACTACTGAGATTGAAATGGAAGAACCATCACGGAAATCTATCTAAAGATGTCAGCAATTTAAATTTTTTTGGGAGGCTCCAAACTTTGAAGCCATGATTTGTGGTCAAAAACGGTTAAAGCTAAAAGTTGAAATGATAACAAATTCGCGCTCCATGGAAATTTTCCATAGGCTCCTCTCACAGTGAAAGCACTGAAAGGAAAATAAAAAATCCGTTTTTCGAAAATTATGATTAGAAAATGTGAGAAAAGTGCATAACGTAGCTTAGCTCAGAGTTCAAAGTATATGATTTACTTTCTGATTCTTCTCAGGTGGCTTCATAGACTGCAGCCTTGTCCTCACTCTGGTGTTCATCTTCCAACTTCTTTAATATCTGCAAAATTTTTAGCAAACCAATCCAATAACTTCATTAGAGAAACAAACTTTGAAATGAGCAAAATTCAATTAGGATTTTCTAGTGTACTCCGGAGTTTTTAACGGTTAGATTATTGGTCAATGATAAAATGAACAATATCTAACCGCTAAAAACCTTGAAGTATAGATACTTTGGAGCACCTTAGAATTTTCGAAGAAGATGAGTTGAATTGCTATAAAGAGATCCGATTCATACCCTTTTACAGAAAATAGTTCATTCCTTCAAACAAAAACAGAGACAAGAACTTCAAGTTTCAATGCCACCAAACGGTAATCACTCTCCAATCTCTCCTGCCTTCCTCGTTCATGGTGAACTAAAAAGTGCAAAACTAACCAAACCCATGTCACAAATTCTTGGGTATTTGAGCTGGTATGCTTTAGATTAAGCAAAACTTAGAGAGAGAGAGAGAGAGAGAGAGTGGGCGTTGGGTTTTGGATATGCAGAAAGACAAGGGGAAGAGAGCATCTAAGAGCGATGTGCAGAGCCGTACAAAAAAACTAGAAGCAAAGTCCACTACAGCAATTGTGCTCTCTCACTTCTTCGCGTCATCATGAACAACGTGCACCTTTCTCTTTTAAGCTCCTGCAGCGTAGCACCGAGTCACCGACTCTGCTGCCTTTTATTCACACCTTCTTCTTTCCTTCCCTATTTTTTTGTAATTCCGAGAATACCCCTGATCCATGCCATAAGTATCAAAACTTAATGGGGAAAATACGCTAGGAGACATAAATTGTGTTACCAAAATTATAAAAGTTTGTATTTATGTGTACATATTTCTAACAAGATCGTTGACTACTGGGGAAGATCGAGAGGGATTTATATATTTCTGGTTTTTCCACAATTTATGTGGAGGTCAAGTGACAAGTATGATTTGTTGATGCGTTAAATAAGATGGTGGGGGTGTTTATTTGAAGGCAAAAGCTGCCCAAATCACATGTTTTGCCAACCAGCTAAATGGGTTTTAATCAGGGATAAAGAACTAAAATATATGGGCACTAGCTCCTGGATTGCTTGACCATTCAAGATTTGATTCATAGTTCAGACTTGTTCTTTTTATTTACCATGTGTCACCGATTCTTCATTCATGCATGCTTAGTTAATGTTGTTATTTAATTCCTTATGTGCAGACGCTACAATATTTAATAGATTGGATCCTATTTTCTTATGTTCTTTTTATTGGAGACTATATATATGACAATTACAAAGATCGTTATAATAAGATGACACACCATAATAGGTGTAAATTTCTGACAGATAAATCGGTTTTTGCACTTGAGAATTACTTCCTTCAACTAAGTGAAGGTAATTACCATTTTCAATTGAGTAAAGTCAATTAATTACCAAAAACTAATATTTATTCAGTTAGGGGAGACAAAAAACTTTGCAGCTGTGAAATACTGAAACTATTGTTGGGGCTTCTCGAATTAGCATCATAATTCAATACTAGGATATAGTTAATTAGAGTAAGAACTTGAGAATTCTAATTAGAGTAATGACAGTACAAAAAAATGAAGAAATAGGGTCGAATCGAAACAAACAATCTTCTTATTCTAACATAATACGTTATTTATAAGTTGAGGAATAAGCTCATCCCCTAAAGGGAATGCAAGTTTTATCCTTTGCAATATTGCACAATCAAAATCGTCCTTATTCTAGTCTATTATTTAAAGATCAATCCTACAACCAAAAAAAAAAAAATTAAAAATCGTTTAATAGTTCGATTGTTGTTGTCAAAATTTTAGAGTTCAACTAAATAACTCATCTATTTATTGGATATGGTTAAGCGATTAAACAATTTCAATTTTGGTAGAACTAATCTTTAAAAGAAAATTGAGAAAATAAACGATTCAAATACAAGAAAGTTCAATGAGAAGGTTAATAGCATTCATTTTTATGACTATTACTATTAGAATAATACTATAACGTATTTTCATCATAAAAATTTCATAAAACAACTGTTCAATTTCTTAAATCTCATTTGAAGATCATGCCTACAAAAAAGCATTCAAAACATAATATGTTTAAGGCTTATTATATTAACACCCCACAAATTGTTGAATAAACCCCACATACTTAATACACCCCACATTTGCTTTTTCACTTAAAAATTATCTTAATACACCCCCACATACTTTCCCATAATACTCCCTACACCTCACATTATCAATATACACCTTTTATTTTGTACATACACCCCACATTATCTATACACCTCACATTATCGATACACCCCACATTATGTATTATTGATTGATTTGTCATTGTTCTCTTAGGTTGAGCGGCTTAGAGGTCAGAAAGCAGAAAAAGTGGAGGTCACTATACAACCCGAAGAATTGGATGATATGGAGGCCGTTTTGCCTGCAAAGTAAGTCCGAGACATGTAAAAATTGAACTTTACTTTAACAATGTACCTTAGTAGCAGCAGATAGCTTATAACTAGTGTGTATCATTTAACAAGTACGAAGAAGCAAGGGAGGAGGAGAAGCTGCGAAGTCAGAAGGAAGATTTCAGTGACATGGTCTCAGAGAACGAGAAGAAGAGGAAATGTAAGCAAGACAAGGAAGGGAAAAACAAGAAGAGGGACTTCAAGTTTTAGGCTCTATCTCTATTGTTATTACCAATTTATTGCTGGATGGGAAGCCACCCACCCTCCTGACGTTGAGATTTTGGTGCCGGTGTTTTATCGAGAAATGTGATATATTTGCTCTGCTTGTACCGCTTTGATACACTTAGCGATCTATGTCGTAATACAAATACTCACTTTTTGTCACGTTAATTTGTAACCCTTTAGAGTAAATCAATTCGAAAATAAATCTTGGAAGAACTGTTAAAAAATTCCTCACAAAACTTCTTTTATCGAAAAAAATTTAGACAACTTTTTTTCAATCAACATGAAAAATATGAAGTCTTACCTCATGTGAAGTTCCGAAACATCGATTTCGTGTTCCATTCATCAAAAACAATTTTTCTCAATCAACATGTTTGTAGTTTCACTGGTTAGGGTTTTGTTCAACAATGGAGGGTGTGAGGGTTTTGATAGTTGAGAAGAAAAATAATATGAAAGTGATTTGGGGCGTATTTAGAATTATTATTATTTTTTTAAACCTAATAAGGTCAAAATTGTCATTGCATAGTGGGGTAAATAAATCATTTAATATTAAATTTTAATGTGGGGTGCATTCAACATTTTGTGGGGTGCTAATATAAAAAACCTATGTTTAATCATTTAAATGTATCAAATATATCAACATTTAATTACCAAGTAACATATTTAATAAATTAATAAGTTATCAATTAGTTGATAAATTAATAATTAATCATTTATTGATTATTTAATATTTATTAGCTTAACATATTTTTCTATCGAAAATTTTATTAATTTCTAGAAATTTAACTGTATAATTGTGATAAGAGATGATCATGCACACATGGGATATTGGAATTGGTGTTCTGAAAGGAAAGCTATCATGATGTTGATGGCAGGAAATTACAAATATGTGAGTATATAAGTAAAGTGACACAAATTCTCACTCCAAATGCAAGCCCAACGCATGGCCAATTAGAAAAATAAAATTCCCAGGAATGGTCCAACACTTGCAAAAACAAAGAGAAAAATAAAAACTACAAAATATGGACACGGCATTCCAGCCACGTGAGAGCGAGTCTCAAGCACAAAATGGGGTGACTGATGAAACCTATTTTAATGCTTATTTGATTACTTAATTATTAGATTAGTTTAATTGTCCATTATCAAGTAACTAATCAACTAATTAATAATTTAGTCGATTATTGTGAAATGATCTCAAGCAACCTCTCCTGGAAGGGTAGTTTCATCATTTTCTTGCGGGATCAGCAAAAGCGTAACGAAACAAAACTCAGATCAGCTATACCTTTCGTGCAAATTAATTTTCCTTTAAAAAAAATGAGATTACTTTCTTTAGCTTCCTTTAAATATTCATTTATTTGTCTTCCAAAAATGGGTAATTGATTTTTTCTGGATTTGCTGAGGAAGTTGGAGCCAGTTTTTTTCAAGAAATGTACGTAAGGTGGAAAAGATTATGCAAATTATGGCGTCCTAGTAAATGTCATTTTCGACTGCCATCAAATTCATTACTTATCTAATTAATAATTGAATGGAGCTGTTCAACATGATGGCAATGTGAAGTAACTATATATGTATTAAAGCCGGTTTACATTAATTTAGAGGGGACCTGATGATGTATCTTGCGCTACAGGAAAAACCAGGACATATATCCTTTTAGTATTGTTTGTGAGAAATTGTAAAAGTTCTGTTACCCTTTGTTTTAATAAATTTAGGGCGTGTTTGATTGGCTTCTCTAAGTTTCACTGGATTGACTAGGATACTTGGACCGTGCTTGGTGCAAGCAGGGATTGTGTTTAATGAGACTAAACCAAACTCGCTGGGATTAAACACTTCGCTAAGGGGCCTAAGTGAGACCCCCCTAAAAGGAGAGGATTGCTAATCCTGTCTCCTACACTTGCTTTGCTTCATCTCAGGCTCGTCTAGGACTCCAGTATGCTTTGCATAGTCCTCGTTGCCGTCCAACAATCAACGACGGACCTGCATCGTTGTCGAAATCCAAATCCCCAAAAGACGAGATATTTGAAGAACGATGCCGGAGGAGCGCTGCTGCAAGCGCAACGACGGCCATAAGTGTCCCCAATCCCCGCTTCAACGACGGCGCTGCAAGCACAAACCACCACTTCAATGAGGTTAGGCCCAAAATCAAACGGATCTAGGCCAACCAAGCTCGCCCATTCGGGATTCCACGCCCACCAAACAAAAACCTGAAAAAACAAGCTCGATTCTTCGTTTTGCAAAAAAAAAATTTGGCAGTTAATCGGAAAAAAGAGGGAAGGAAATGAGAGCGTGGGACGAAGAGAACAAGGGAGATAAAAGCGAGAAAAAGATGGACTGATGGAGGCTTCCAAGGAGAGGGAGAGTTTTTTTAGAATAAAAAAAAGTAGAATTAATTAATATAATATTATTAGCTATGAATTAAAAAAAATATAATATTGTAGTTTGGTATTATTTTTCTACACTGCACCAAACGTTTCATTAAGTCAGTCCAACTTAGTGTAGTCTAAGCCAGTCTAGCTTAGTTCCTAATGCTAGTCTAGTCCAAGATAGTCCGGTGCAACAAACGCACCATTATATTATTATTGGTAAGGTTTACTAATGGTGGAGCTAAAATTTCAGTTCATTGGGATCGTGATAAAGGAGATATTGTAACATTTTTATGTATATATAATTCATAACTCGTTCTTATATTATGGACTCATCGATATCATTTTCAATATCGACACTATAATTTTGATGTATACAATCAAATTATACCTACATATTGATCTTCACTGTATGATTAGCCTCTATCACTTAAACAATCGCAACCGTTAATTTGATTATCATAACCAAATACACCAACTTTTGCGGGACTATGGATCAATCATTTCAATTGATTGAACTCACTATGAAAGACTATGGATCAATCATTTCAATCGATTGAACTCACTATGAATGACTATTGATTAATAGAGTGTTTGAGAAATAATGGAAATCAAATAAGAAATCAAACGCATGAAGACATAAAACTTAAGCTGAACCTAATTATTGGAAGTTTTTATTGGGATAATGGGGATCAGTAGCAAGAATTATATGGAGTAATATAGAGCTGCTGGGGGTCATGTTAT
Source organism: Cotoneaster glaucophyllus (assembly GCA_036320875.1). Classification (NCBI taxonomy): domain Eukaryota; kingdom Viridiplantae; phylum Streptophyta; class Magnoliopsida; order Rosales; family Rosaceae; genus Cotoneaster; species Cotoneaster glaucophyllus. The sequence goes on along the minus strand of CM070073.1, from coordinate 5,267,409 downwards.
ATGTTACATGATAATGCTGATATTATAAAATGTTTATTTCACTACTAATGTTGATAGTTACACAATAATTGTATTGTTACAGTATAGATATAAGCTCTACCTTCACGTTTAATGGTATTATAGTATGACATTAACATTCAACGTCTGAAATATAATAAATGTAAGTTACACTATAATCGGCTAATTTTAAAGTCCAACGTTACATCAAATAACATAGAATGTCATTACTGTAAAATGCTGATTATTACATTATTCACATCATATTAGTATATAACACTATAAAAATAGGACGTGACACGTCACCTTATTACATTACAAAAACATCGTTTGATTAAAAGTATCATTACATTTTTTTAAAGGTATCATAAACTAAACTTTTTCTGTAACAATTATTTTTCTCTTGGCTGTAGCTAAGCATCCTGTAATTTTTCTTTTAAATTGTCTATAATAGATTTGCTGCTGTTCTATCCTCATATTCTAATCCCATGCACGTTATTTCTGGTTTGACCAACCATAAACAAAATGAGAAATTGAGAATGGAAAATATAACAATTCTTGGGCATTAGATTTCTATCTATTTGATAAATGACCAAAATTAAGAATCGTTAGGGGGCATCAAACACACAGAAACTATTGCTTGATCATACAACAATTAAGATTTGTTGTTTCAACCGACCATTCTCTCTGGCAAAAGAAATTACAATTTTTGAAGCTTCTGATTTTAAAAAAGAACACAAAAATTACCACTATTATAAAACTACACATCAAATTTCTAATCTGAGTGAAAAAGGATTTGCCATAATATATAGGAGAACATGTTCTAAAATGGTTCATAATTAATCTTTGATTAATTCGTAGTGGTGTCCCGGCTTCAACTAAGAGCCTTATATACACCACCCCACAAGTCATTTCGTGCACAAAGCCATCTACTCAGCCATGTTTTCTATAAAGTGCTCATTTTTTGTGGTCTTTTAAAAGCTTTTCAGTGTGGGGACTTTGATGAGTACCGAAGTTGATCATTGAGGCCTATCGAGCTCATAGCTTTTATCTAATTCCTTTTCTCCTCTCTTATTTGTTTCCATAATTGCAATGTAATTGTAATAAAACTAACACACTTTTTTCATATTACATTACATTAGAAGGTTTCAAATTCTCGACCTAGCCTAGTCATACTTATTACCCTATCCACTTTCACCAGTAAACTAACCTCAATGGCTTAAACTCACACACTTGCATAATACCAGCCAACAAACTCGAATTTGCAGTAAATCTCCAACTGTAACATGTCATAGCTCAATCCTCATCAAGATATTGTAACCTTTGAGTCATATCGGCACGGTTTTGTTGGCTTTCAGATTCACAATCAAAGATGTCATCTAAACATATAAAGCACAAGGTTACCACAATCTACCTCGAAGGGGGCCTGACGTCCCTGTCAGCACACTTCAGGTCAAGTCCAGCTATAACTTCCATCTTAATCCAACTTTATGAATAAAACATTTTCGAAATTTAAATGTGACAAAAAACATGAAACTAATAATCAATATTTTTTTTTGGAATACTAATTATGGTGAGCAAAGTACAATCATTCTGGAAAATGATGGTTGATAATTTAGGAAATACATGGCAAACAAATAATCATAGAATGTTGGTCCAAAGCTGGATGTGGGCTTGATCAGTAACAGGTCCTACTATCCTTGCATGCTAAATAACTGAGATGAATCTGGTTCTAGGGTTTCTGGGGACTTTTTAGGTGCACGTCTGGCCAAAATAGAAAGTGAGAAGCGTATTTTTGCAGTACTAGTAGTTCTGATAAAAGAGAAGGAAAAGAAGCTACATGTTTAAAAGTCTATTTTCTTCTCTCTCTTTTAGGTCCACCGCATAAGAATCAAAGCTAGCATGCTTTGGCTTGGGGCTCTTTGTAGTTTGTATTTTAATTAAGGTCAATTGATGTTTGGCTGTCTCCTACGTAAGGGTCCATTGTTAGACCAGCCGAAGTGACACCATACAAATCCACATTATTGGATTATTGAATGATAAAGCTAGCTCAAGATCGATATATGTGTGCTTTTATCAGAATAAAGGGAGAGATTTGGTATGCTTTTTACACTAGGGTAAAATAATTCACCAGGATTTGTTCGTAGCTCTCACAAAGACAAAAGTTTTGCCAGCTAGCTGAACCATTTTTGCATCCTTTACTCTACACTTAACTTTGTCTTCTAATCACAAGGCAGGGCATATCTCAATGTGTACTTCATACTAAAAAATGCACACTACATTTATGAATACGTCGTATTTATTATTTAATTATGATGAAAGTTGGTGATACGTACCATTTGTTTATTTGTTCATGTATTGTTATTAGTTGAGGGAACATTAGGAAACCCCAGTCTCTAACAGGTTAATAAGAGATCTACATTGCATGAACTTACAAATCAATTGCAAACTTCCTAGTTTTCCGGTGTGGGACATTTTTCACATCTTTACACGTCCTCTTCTAATACCGTTAAACAAGTTGAGATTTCTCGCAAAGCAAATAATAAAACAAGTTGCATGCACATAAGCTGGTTACTAATGAACGGAAATGGATATTTATATAACTTTGTCCAAATTTATAATATAGGATTTCTTTTTGGCCTTTTTGCTTCTCAAAGATTTAAATATTGGTGGTGGATTTAGTAGAGAGGAAGAGTCCAAGATTTCTCAGGGTGATGAGGACGGGAAATGAGACAAAGCTGCAAGTAAACAATGAGAAATCTCGAGAGGTTGTTCAAAGTTTCAAGGACCCGTCATTTTCTGCTTATATGTTTTTAGGGTTTGCCAGCTCGAACCAGGGAGTACTGGTCCCTGCTTATTTGTGTTTATTCTGCTATTTCTCTAATTGTATATCTACTTCTTCTCTCGCAACCAACAATGTCCATCGACGGTTTGCTCTCACATCCAAATTCCAACCCCAAATTATGCAGTCATTTTCCGATCAAGTAAATTAAAAGAAGTTTCACATTTGAGCAATTAATTCAGGTGAATTGTTAATTTATATGCTGGCCCTCCACAGTTGATCGGGTAGTGAAGCCTCAACCTTCTTTATTTTGTTTGTTTGTTTGTATGTTAAGATTTCGAAGATCTTTTTGAGTTTTGGGTATAGTGATGAAATTGTCGGGTGCATATGCTCCCAAGACAAAACTAGTTGTATGTCATGAATAACTTTCTGATCCAACTTCTTGGCAGGCTTGTTGATTACGTCTAGAGTAGAATTAGGCCACAAAGTTAGCTTGGTTGTGTTGAAGGATTACCTTCAGCTTTGTGCAAGGAATTAAACACCAAATCAAAGATTGGAGGGAACATGTTGATACTAAGATAAACAAGTGTATAGTAGTAGCACACATTTAAAACAAATAGTAGTCCCTTTGGCACAAGAGAGTCTAATGTCCAGCATCCGCACCAGAAGAAAAAAGCTCATCTACCACGATCAATGTCCGTGATAGATTGCAATTTACCACGGACATTGTGCCCGTTAGTAATCTGGATGTGATAAAAAATCTCATTTCCTACCACGGGTTTTGTTCGTTGTCAAATGCAATATAACCACGGATTGTGCCCGTCGTAGATCAAGATCTAATACCACGTGCTATGGCCATTGTGGATTACAAATTGATTACGGCCAATGCCCGTTATTAAATTTTTCTCAAAAATAAAAACATAATAATAATAAATTAGTCAATAAATAAACAAGTACATATATATAAAGATATTTATATAGAAAATTGCACATTTACTTCATAAAAGTTCACATATTCAAATATTACACTAAAGCTAACGAAAAAATGAGTAGTTATAGTAAGAAATACCAAACCACTGAGTTATGCTAGAATGTACCAAAACATGTACAGACCTTGTCTCACACTCAAACAAAACTTAAATCCTAGTTCCAAACTTGGTCCTCCAATGATACTCGTCTCCTCAGCACTCGTTTCTTCAAGAGGACAAACATCTACAGCAAGCCAAATACACATTTCATAAATGTAATAGTTGATATTTGAATTGTAAAGCCTCGTGAATTTGAACCACCAACCACCTATGAGATAAACAAGGAAAAATATAAAGCTTAAAAATCAAAAACTCATGTCTCAAGAACATCATGTACAGAAAAATTCAAATCCACAAAGTCATTTACACAAAAGGCAAGCAATCATGATCCAAGTGAGTACATGGTGCCTGTCGAAAATAATTGATCGCTAGAATTCAAGGTTCCTTTTTTATTTCAAACCACCTGCCATAGATTGACTTTCTTACTAAAAGAATTTTGTGACATGAAACATAGCAGTGAAAATGTAGAAGAGTTGTAACTGCTAACCAATCTTTAGCAGCACCTGAATTATATGGACCATATAATTAGCATCAGATACACTACATACCAACTCTTGTTCAACATCCAGTAAAGTAATTATCTTTAATTCTCCGACAACAGTAAACACATAAATATAACAAAATTTAATACAAAGACCGAGACTAATCACACCAAAGAAACAAATCAACCAAACCCATTATCCCAACTTTATAAAATCCAACTGTAACATCGAATTTTTGCCCCCACCCTCACAAAACACTCAAAAGGCACCAATAAAAAAAATCTAAAATTCATGATCATTTCTAGAATCAGACCTCAAACAATCAGTACAATAATCAAACGATCTTACCTCAAAATGCATTTCAAGTCCTCCTTCGTTAGGATTCATCTCGAAAAGCTTCAGGCCTTCCATCTAAACCAAACACGGGACTATCTCAAGCAAAATCAAAACGCAAAGTACAATCAAAATCCTTAAAATCAGTTTATCCAACCCTAAATCTAATAATTTTAAGAAATACTATAGCACCAATTGAGAGAGGAATTGCGATAATACCTAAAGATCGGAGAGAGAGATGAAAGTAAGAGCGTTTCCTCTGCTGGGGGTTCCGAAAGAGAATTACATGGAAAACTGATGGATTTATGCATTAGAAACATGAATTAAAGATGGTAATTAAAAGGAGGAAGGAAGGAAAAAAAACAAAAAAAAACCTTTTTGAGGGCTTTGATTTTGACGACGGTTTCGATTTCCACCGGAAGGAAGCCTGTCGGTCTATCTATTTGCAGCGAGGGAGAGGGAAAAGAGTGGGAGTGGACGGAACCGCTTAATTTTAACTTTTTACTAACTCCTCGCGTCTATTTTCTAGTAGTGTGAAAATTGAAAGATTTCAAATTTTGGGAATTTTTCGAAAATTTCCTAGTCCTTCATTCTGATTATTATTTTTTATTTTTTAAATAGTGTGCGTAATTGCACCACATTTAATGTCCGTGTTAGGTAAAAAAATGTGGTGTCATTACTAACAAAATTGATCACGGTTAATATTCGTGGTGGTTTAATATTTTCATAACATGCTAATTAAGATCGTGGTAGTAAATTATTTTATTATAACGGGCCATTACTTTGCCTGTTGTAAAACACTGTTATCTACAATATGCTGACTAAGTCTGTGGTAAATGTTAACTTTTTGGGTAAATTACATAGTAATCCCTCAGGTTTGAGGTCTATTACAACTCCATACAACGTCTTTAAAACGTTTCACTTTCATACCTCAACTATCATTTTATTTCAAATTCATACAACCGTTACATTTTCCATCTATTAATTTGTTAAGTGCTGACGTGGCTGCCACATTTGTGCTGATGTGGCTGCCACGTGGTAAAAAAAATAATTTTTTATGCATTAAAAATATTATAATATTAACCCAATTTAAAAAAAAAAAAAAAACACAAAAAAACCCGAACCCAGATCCCATTTCTTCCCCCTCTCCTCTCTGCAACTCCCTTCCCACTATCCCTCACCCACCCCCGTGAACCCCCTGCAAAAATCAGAACCGCTACCTCCCCCCCCGCGACGACCCTCCCTTCTTCCCCCCGCCGCGACGACCGCACCATAGAAGACATCTGGGTTTTTTTTTGTTTTTTTTCTGGGTTGCAGGGAGAAGAGAGGAGGGGGATAAGGTTTATGGGTTTTGGGGTTGCGGGGAGGAGAGGAGAAGAAGGGATTCGAGTTGCATAAGGGAGAAAATGGTGGGTGAAGGGATCGGGTTCTGGGATGGGGTCGCAGCAGGGTGTGTGGTCGGGTTTTGGGGTCGCTGGGGGGAGAGGAGGGGTGGGGGAAGAACATCTGGGTTTTTGTTGGGGGGTACGGGGAGACGCATAGGGTTTTTTTTTTTTTTTTTTTTTTTTTTTTAAATTAAGAAAATTCAGGTTTTTTAAGAAAAAAAATTAAAAATTATTATTTTGCCACATGGCACACATTTGGCAGCCACGTGGCACAAATGTGGCAGCCACGTCAGCACTTAACGGATCAATGGATGGAAAATGTAACGGTTGTATGAAATTGAAATAAAATGATAGTTGAGGTATGAAAGTGAAACGTTTTAAAGACGTTGTATGGGGTTGTAATAGACCTCAAACCTGAGGGGTTACTATGTAATTTACCCTAACTTTTTATAACGGGCACATAATGTCCGTGGTAAAATTGATGTGGTAAATGAGCTATTTTCTTGTAGTGCCGGTCTACATGTCTGTGCAGATTTTAGACACAAGATCTTTCATAGTCCATCACCTCCTATTTTGAGACCCACCACTATCTCATATAAGACCCCACTCCCCTAACACATCACTCCATAACTCACCACCTCAGAGTTCCTCACAAAAGAATCTCTCCATTGACACAATTTTTGTAAGGGCTAAAATTGACTTCATCAAAAGTGTTTTGTACAAAACATTAAAAAGTGTTTTTGGACTGCATTTTTCATTTCTTTTTGGTAAAAACACATTTAAAGTTACTTTAGGAATTACTTCTAAGTGCTTTTCATTAAGCACTCTAAATTTCAGTACAAAATCTTTGCAATAAAAGTAATTTAAATACAGAAGGAAAAAAGTTATGTTTATGACTCCGAAAAAGTCATCTTGTAATCTTCCTTTTTTTTCTTTTCTTTTTTTTTAGAGTGCCAACTCCATATGCATATGAATTCCTTGCCAGTCACTACCAGAAACAACTCTAAAATTCTCTAATATGTCCACAACTTCCCAAGTTGGCACTCTCAAACACCAACAAAATCACTCTCCAACATACATCATTTGTAAAAGTTCTTGCGTTCTAAGTATTTTTTGGAAGATATGTAGGCTGCTAAGCTAGTATCAGAAAATGAATTGAGATGATTTATATGTTGGAAGCATATTAGGAGATATACCATAGCATTTGAGGCTAGTAGTACTCTTGTGCAAGAACTAAACAATAAGAACATACTCGTGAAACTACTCTGCAGTTGTATACACATTTAAAACAAACATATGAGACTCGAGGATTAGCCTATATTTACAATGTTTCGTCTCATATGTGAAGTGCATTGGTTTCTCCAATTTAAAAAATTTACAAATCCGAATACATAGTTAATTACACGTAAACGCCTAAGTAATCTCGTCTTAAGTTTCAGCACTTGCAAGGCTTATTAATTAGCTCTATAAATTGAAGTTTTGGTTTAGTCGATACATCAAATTCCCCAAGTCTATTCGTAGCAGCAAATCGTGAAAAATGAAGTTTTCATTGCTTTCATGTTTGTTGCTTCTCTCTTGCTACCAGTTGGCCTTTCTCATATTATCATGCAATGCTACCATTTACCAAATGAAGAACCTCAACAAATTTATCAAGTCTCGCAAATCTGGAAATCCTCTTCATTTTAAATCATGGGATCACTTAGATGTCGCACCAGACCACTATTCTCCGGTGTATGTCGGATCACAAGAAGGGTTGATGGAAGCTGATAAGATTGATGCCTTGCCAGGACAACCTGAAGGAGTAAATTTTAATCACTATGCAGGCTATGTTACTGTGGACCCTAAAGCTGGGAGAGAATTGTTCTACTATTTTGTAGAGTCACCCCAAAATTCTTCAACCAATCCTCTAGTGGTGTCATTACATGGAGGTAAATATTACTAAATTTTTTAACAAAAAATCCCACGTCGAAAACATGACTAAATAACATATAACTTTATTGAATGGTTTCACTTCTAATTGTACTCAAGCTTTTTGTGATAAATTCAACACCTATATATATTGGATTACACATGTATGTAAGTTGAGGGCAGTGTCAGTGCGGTTTGTATAGTAGGTCTATCCGAAATCTTCACATTTACTCCTCTATCTCTGCAACAAGTAATTTCAAATGTAAATAGGGTAAAAGTAATATTGTTGTCTCCGTCACAGGACCTGGAGGATGCTCACCTTTTGGATATGGAGCCTTGGAAGAACTAGGACCATTCAGGGTTAGCAGTGACAAGAAGACACTAATCTCTAATGACTATGCTTGGAACAACGGTATTACATACATGTAGCACCTTAATTCTATCTTCTTTCTTAATTAACTAATGTAAAATAGCGTCTTAAGTCGATATTTAGATTTGATTATAAGAGTAAAAATGAATGGCATGCAGTGGCAAACGTGCTCTTCTTGGAGACTCCATTAGGGACTGGGTTCTCATATTCAAACACATCGTCTGACTATGAAACTGTGGGTGATCAGAGAACAGCCGAGGACAACTACGTTTTTCTTGTAAACTGGCTGGAGAGATTTCCCCAATATAAAACTAGGGATTTGTTCATCACTGGAGAGAGTTATGCAGGCCATTACGCACCTCAACTTGCTTACACCATTCTCTCTAACAACAATGTCACCAACCAAACAAAAATCAATCTAAAAGGAATTGCAGTGAGTACACGATTTTTGGTTTTATTTTCGTCCTAATGCTAAACCAAGACATTTTTTTATCACAAAAATGCACATGTTATTCTACTCTTATAGTATTATAGTAATACAGTGAAAGAAGTTGAGGTTTTATCATATAACTAATTGGTAGTTAGTATATAGGTAGTAGTCTAATTCTTTATATGCACCTGCAATGTTGATATACTTCCAAACTGGGACATTTCTTCACTTCCTCGCACATTCTTACATGTGCTGAATATTCAAGCCTAACACAAAAACAACACGGATTGGTAGGTGACGTGGAGTACGTGTGTGCATTGTGCTTCACATAGTACTATTGAGGCCAATGATCCATGTGTTGTTCATGTGTTTGACTTAAATAACGCCACACGTAAGTGATGTTTGAGAGTAGAGATTCCATGCTAGGATATTAGAGGACTTTGCATTGCATGTATTTACAAAAAGTTAAACTACTCTCCATATTGCTAATCTATTTTATAATGGAGTCTTCTTACCTGAATGCATGGGTGGGGTCCACATTAATATACTGGCAACGTAAGGATTTGCATGGTAATATAAGTCTTTCAAATTAACATCACTCAATATACCGATGATATTAATGCATGGTTAATTATTTTATACTTGCAGATTGGGAATCCTTATATCGATGATAATACCGCTCTACTAGCCATTTTCGATTATTTGTGGACACATGCTTTCAACTCTGACGAAACCAATGCAGGAATACACAAATATTGTAACCTTACTAATTTAGGTGATAATCCCTCCGAAGAGTGTAATAAATATATGTCTCAAGCAGGCATGGAGCTAGGAGAACATATTGATCTTGCCAACATCTATGCTCCACTTTGCCCAACATCAGAGGACGATTCAGAACCCAAATCTGCCTCAACTGGTTCTGTAAGTCTCTAAACTGATTTTAACAAAATAATGCACGAAAAAAAACAAAAAAAATAATCTGATCAGAAGTTATTAATAAAAAGATACATAAAATCTTCTTCTGAGCATATTCGTTGACCGCATAATTTGATAGTTGATGTGTTATTAACAGTTTGGCATGAAGCTGGCTGATGTGATCAATTGGCAATAAGGCCTTGGCTCTGTTTTTGTATAACACTTATGCTCATAAGGAGTGCTTTTATTAGAAATATGCATGTTTGAATTTTATTAAAAGGACATGCAATTCTTGAAAAACACTTGGAGATGTTATGGGAAGCATCTCTGCAACATAAAGAAGCATATCACAAGTGCTTCTCCATGAAACATTTCCATGATCTAATAATACTTTTATTTTTTTTTGCCATACACAGTCATAACACTATTGATTGCCAAAAAACACTTTTTGTCTTTCCAGATTTCGTCCCAAGCATCCCCTGGCTGTCATTGAGCTAATTATTTAACCGGAAAATATAATCCTTTTAACATTTTTCCTGTTGTCAACACTGTGGGAAAGGAGAGCAGTTTCCCATTAGGTTACATACACTGTGAATCAATTGCAAGGACTTAATTATGACTTGGATTTTATGTTACATGCATTATCAGGTTGCTGCTGATTTTGATCCATGTTCTGACAACTATGTGGAGGCCTATCTAAACCTTGCCGAGGTGCAGTCAGCTCTTCATGCAAGACCTACAAAGTGGGCTGCTTGCAGGTAAATATATAAGAAAGTTTTGTTTGTTCTGCAGCAAATTTGCACTTTCACCAAGAAAAAAAAAGCAGCAAGATTTCACACCTTGGTTCACAACTACAAATCAACTTAATTGAAATGTATAGTGCTGGATCATCTGATAATAAATATACACACACACATATATCTAACCTTTTCTTGTGGTCAATAGTGATACTGATTGGACGGACAGCCCAACAACCATGCTATCCACAATACAACAGCTCATAGAAAGTGGGATAAGCTTGTGGATATATAGGTGAGGGAGGCACCTTGAGCTTGAATTGTTAAGCTTCTATAATATTTGCTAAATTGTATGATCACAGATGGAATGGGAACTAATTAGTTTTTATGTTGAATGCAATTTGCAGTGGAGACACCGATGGGTACTTTTCAGTCACATCTTCTAGATACGCCCTACACATCCTCAACTTACCAATCCAGACTCCCTGGAGGTCATGGCACTCTAGTACTGAAGAGGTAATACTTAATTCTTTTATTGATAAGGATGGTAGGATGCCCAATGAATTTTTTTTTTTTTTATTTGGAACGTTTGTCAAGTGATGTATCGTTTATGTATTATGTTATAAGTGGTGATTTAGTCAATATATATCCTAATTCTAAGATTTATATTACTAAAAAAATACATATTATAATTCGAATAAAATAATAATTAGAGAAGACAGTGTCCAATTACATTGATACATTAATTAATTAATTTCCCCATGATCATGTTTGGCCTATTGGCACATATGGCAATCCAGGTTGGAGGATATGTGGTTGGGTACGAAGGGCTGACATTTGCTACGGTGAGGGGAGCTGGGCTCATGGTTCCCACCTACCAACCAGAGCGAGCACTCACCTTGATCTCATCTTTCCTTCAAGGACAGCTTCCTCCTCTCCCTCCCCCTCCCTCTCCCTAATTCCAAGAACATCATTTTCCGCCGGCACCGTTGCCGTCGTATGGAGCTATTCACTCGGCCAGATAGTCGTTTGGTTTATGAGGTGTTTTCAATAATATAAGCCCAATTTATTAGGCTTCAGTTTCATTAATATTTACTTTTCTGGAGCTCTAGGGTTTTCATATCCTACATCGATGTTTATTGTCTCTTTGATTTAGAAAATAATACAAGCTTCACATTCCTACTTAATAATATGAAGTAAAAGTTGAAAAACGATTGAAAGTGGGGTTGAAGAGGAGCAATATGTCACAATTCACAAATGTATCTACATGAAACAGAAAAGCGATGATTTCACACACTATTTTTTCCTTTGGTATTACATCTTTGTTATTTTTTATTATTTGATTCTCATTTGATTTATTTTTTGTCTTTTGATTGTCATTTAAAAAAAAAATTATTGTACATTAGAAAACATTTCAATATGAATGTCATATAATCATGAAATATTATTTATCAATTCATATTATAATGTACGTATATAATTACTTATTAATATTATAATTCTAGAACCATGACATATAAACCTTACTGTTTATCTATATTATAACACATAAGATAGTAGAATTAAATAAATGTGACCGTCACACTAAAAAACTTTTTCACGGTTTACCAATTCCTTTAAATAATAAAAAGATCCAAACTTGCTAAACTAATTATCCAATCAAAGGGTTGGAATCTGTGGCATTCAAAGGGAATAGAATCCTATCCGGATCCTATTTTTGGAATCCAAAGAATCAATCAATCTTGTCCGTTCATCATACATTGTACGGTTAAAAATTATTTTAAATTTTTTATTTAAAATTATTTAAAATTAAATATAAATAGTACCTAACAAAAATTGACCGCACAATGTACGATAAACGGACACAATTGATTAATCATCCAGATCCCCACAAAGAGGATCCTCGTCCCATCCAAAGCACAAGTACCCTTGTTCTACAATATTTTAATCATGGACACATAAATCGTAGCTTAGAATCTTTAGATGTGGCATTTTAATATGAACTATAAAGACACTCAGTACTATGGTCTTGTGATATTTCTTTTCATTTGAAAGTAAGAGGTCTTAGTTTCTAATCTATTAGACAGCGAATTCGATACCAAATTAGGTTGTCCATTGTGTGGCTTAGCTGAACTCCCCTTTCCTTTAGTGTAAAAAATATCGATATACTTAAAAAAAAAAAAAAAAAAAAAAAAAAAAAAAAAAAACTATAAATGAATGAACAACTGTATTCACATTTAGCACAAAGCTACGATGAAGTACAGTTGTGGGATATGTTTAGTCTAAAGCCGATAATTCCTTATTTACCAATCAACAAGGAAAGTGCTCTACAGTCTTTCTCATTTATGTTGACCACATTTTGATTACATGAAATGATTTGCATGCTATTGATAGTCTTAAAAGTTCTTTAAATGCCAAGTTTTGTATCAAAGATCTTGGTAATTTAAGGTATTTTTTTAGCATAGAAGTGGCGCGCTCCATGAAAGGTATTTCATGATTTGAGAATGAAATCAATGGCCGGCCACTCCATTTTGTGATATCAATGAAACAGCTCCATATTGCCGTAAATCCCTTGTTTTATAAACAAACAAGACGCATAAAGATTGATTACCATTTTGTTCAAGATAAGATTATCATTATGGAAGGAAAAGATCGTCACCGGATTCGTTCCATCCAAATCCCAATTGGAAGACATTTTACCAAGGCCTTAGGCAAGAAACACTTTTGTTCTTTGTTAGACAAGTTTGGTATTCATAATGTTTACTCTCCAACTTGATGGACAGTGTTGAGAAAGTCAACAACGTACAAGATATTTGCATAGATTAGCATCCAATCAATGTTGACTTGAGCAAATATGTTGGAATGATTACCTTCCTACTTAATGTTGATTGTATCAATTAGCTAAATATTTACTTTCTTGCTTTGTATCAATTGTACCAATAATAAGAATCAATTATATGATTCTTTCCTATTAATATTTGTATATTGTAACTTTTGAAAATAATCAATCAAGAAAATATTCAAAAATACTCAAACTATCAAATTCAATTGTTTCCGCATATATGTGTCCAAAGAAAAATCTTCTCGAGACAATGATAGGATGTGTTAAATAATAATTACTTTTTCATAATTTTCTAGCCATTGAACCTAGCCATTGTATGTATTCCTTTTTTAGCCATTGTACCCAGCCATTGTCTCTAGCCATTGTATGTATTTCTTTCCTAGTATGCTCCTAAAGCTAAGGCCTTAGCATTCTCATCCCAAACTTTCAGTTTGAAATTTATTCCTACAAATAGTATAAGCTAGTGTTTGATACAAAGTTCACCAGCAAATTCAAGCTGTTGGAACTTTATAATTAGCAAGAACCCTAAATTACAATATACATACATGAACAAGAACTTGGCTATGAATCCAACCGAAATGCATTTGTTATAAAGAAAGAAGTAACTCTCACCTTTGGGTGAGTATACCTTGACGTTATGGACATTGATGCAACGATCAAGCACCACCTCATTGGGGACAAATTCAGAACTCAAGAAACAACGCTAGGCATCTTCATTGGGTAGACTTGGATGGGCATGCCGGATAAAGCCATGGAACCGTGAATAAGGAAATATCTTCTACTCAATGGGGACCTTATGTTCTCACTAGAATAGGGCTAGTTTTCAGAAAAGAGAACGTATTCCTCTTGAGTAGGGACAAATCCTCTTATAGATGTAACCCCTAACTGTTTCTTCCTATCACGAAAGCAGTTTGGCAACCAGCACATCCAAAAGAATTCCAACGTGAGGGCTATCCACTTACTGGCATGTCATCCTTATTCTCCTACTTTCAAGGGATATGGTTTAATCAATTATTGACTCTAACTGATTTCAAGTTTAACGCCACTTGACCTTAAGATGATAAGTTAAAGTCCAATTAGGTTCCAACACAAGCAACATCAATAGTGGAGATCATGAAGCTTTCACTGCTTACACGTTTGCTTCTCCTGTCAAGCAACCTATTAGCCTTTCTCATAATATCATGCAACGGCAACCAAATCGACAACCTCAACAAGTTTTTTAAGTCTCGCAAATCTTCGAATCCCACTCGGACAGACTTGTGGGATATCTTCAATGTTGCAGAAGACTAATTTTCTCCGGTTTATGTTGGACTCCAACATGGGTTGAAGGAAGCTGATAAGATTGGTTCGTTGCTAGGACAACCTCAAGGTGTAAACTTTGATCAATATGCAGGGTATGTTACTGTGGACCAGAAAGCTGGGACAGCATTGTTCTACTATTTTGTAGAGTCGCCGCAGGATTCATCAACTAAACCATTGGTGCTATGGTTAAATGGAGGTAATGTAAGAGTATCAGTATGATTCTTACAAGTTTTGGAATGATTGATATTATAAAGAAGTCTAGTTCATATTGACAAGAGTTAAATCCAATTTCTGGTTTATTGATGACTCCTGTGTATGCTCGGTTATAGGACTCATATTGGTATAAGTAATGTAGTTTTGTATTCCTTGTAGGATTATAATAGGGCAATCGATGTGCGTAGTATAAATACATGAGCCACTGCTCTCACAAATTAACGCTCTCGTTTTGCACCAACAACCTATTCTTGGGAGAGCATTGAGATTTGCAGGGCGGAGAAGGGTTGTGTAAGTGCTGCGATTGCCTCTTCATCAAGCAAAATGTCTGCAGGTTAGTATTCATTCGTGCACTGTCAATACTCAGTTTTTATATCTTTGCTAATGTTGTGATTTAATCACTTGATTCGATTTTGTTCATGGGAATAGACTAATCTTGTTTTTTATGTCTCTGAGTTCTTCTTACAGGTAAATGTTGCTTTGAAGTGTTACTACACAATTATTCATCTATCCTATAAGTTCCGTACCTTTTTAATTATGTTATCGTGGAGGTATATGTGTGTATTAATATTCTTCAATCGATCGAGAGAGATGATGTCGCATTTCTATACGTGAAGAAGATTATTGAGATAAACTAATAAGAACAGCATGAATTTAAAAATTGAATAATCCGAATTTTGGAATCCTTCTGCTTTGGGTCATTCCTAATAAAACATTTATTTGTAACTGTAAACACGGAAAATTCCTGAAACGAACGAGACAAGAACAACGTGTACAAAATAATATTTTGTATTAATTTTGGGGTTACAATCTCTTTTACAATTTAATCCTCTGATTCTATCTTCGTAAGTTATAGATTTGTGGATAGGTTGTTGATCCAAAGGGCCGTCGGGGCTTGAGCTTAGGATGAACGAGGATGTGATTTGTCGATGTTGTTGATCCAAAGGGGCCGTCGGGGCTTGATCTTAGGATGAACGAGTGATGAACGATGAACACTTTCTTCAAGGGCCGTCGAGGCTTGATCTTGAATTGATGGAAGTTCTTCAAGGGCCGTTGGGGCTTGATCTTGAAGGTGGATTTGACGAAGAACGAAGAGAGCTTTCTTGATCCTTCGGAACTCTTGAGAATTTGGGAGGTTTGGTGCTTGAAAGCTTTTAGTGTTTCAAAGCTTTCAAGGATTTGAGGGGATTCTCTTCCAATTTGGGAGTAGAGAAAATGTGTATGTCCATTCCCCTTGAAATGGATGAAATGGCCTTGTATTTATAGAATTTTTCAAGGCCTAATTTTGAATATAATATTCAGATGAAATAAATCATTTCTGCCGGTTGTTGACACGTGTCTTATTTGGTGACTTTTCTGATTTCTTTCGATTTTTTCTTTGAGTTACGCACTACGTGTAGATTTTATGTGATACGTGGGCGTTAAAATTTAATTTATTGGTTAACATTTATTTCACCGAAATTTCGATGTCTACAAATGCCCCCACTTCAAGGCGCGTCGTATACATGTGCTTGTCACGTGTAGCAGATGCGTTTTGAAGTTCTTTAATGCAGATGTCGATCCAAGGACCATTGAGGCTTGATCTTGAATTGGACTGAAAGCTTCTTCAAGGGCCGTGGAGGCTTGAATCTTGAGTTTTGTGCTGCAAGTTCCTTCAAGTGCCGTTGGGGCTTGTTCTTGAATTCGGCTGGAAGATTTTCTGGTTTTCCTCCAATTGTTGATTTTCCACAGGCTTAAACTTGAACTGGGTTGGAGGGTTTTCTAGTTTCCTCCAAAGGTCTGAACTTACTCCTTTCTTCTGGAGCTGAATTTGTTTCAAGGATGGCTGACGCTTAATCTTTAATTGGACTTGTGATTTCTTCAAGTCTGTCCAAAGCCGACCGTCGCGGAGGAGGGCTAGCTATGCCGCTTTGTTTCTCAGGTTTTGATAACCTTTCGAAGACAGATTTTTGAAGTGTTGGCATGCTAAGCCTCTTGAAGACGGAGGTTTGGTTTGAGCCACCAATGTGATCAAGCGCCGAATTTCTGGGCCTTGAATGATTCATCCTTTTGAAGACTGACCTTCGAGGGGCGGGTTTAGGCTCCTCTCGATTTTGTTTGATGCTATAGTGTGTTGGCAGACCTTCTTCGGGCATGAGGGTTTCTCCTTCCTCAGCGGCGATGGCTTTGCCTTTCGAGGGCCCTTCTATCTCTACTTTGACCATGTGACAGGAGGCGGTAGTGCACTGTCGGAAGAAGTCTTTCGGGAAGAAATCACGCATTGTGATGGCAACGGACGATCTTCGTGTTGCAATTTCATCATCCTTAACACTTTCATGTAGCTTTGGAGGTTGACGAGAGCTGCTTTGCCCCCTTTCCGATTGGCGACCTTGCGGAAGAGATGTATGCTTCTTGTGCAGTTTCTTTGGAATGACATGAGTCCATCCTTCAATTTCACTTGACTTGACTGACATGGTTTTCGAGCATGCCCCCAGCGGTTGAGGTGAATATTTTGAGTCAAAAGAGCCAGAAGTGACGGTGGTATAATTTGATTTCACCACATCTTCAAGATCTAGCTCGATGATTCCTTTCTGAGCCAGCTTCATGATGAGATCTTTCAGCACGAAGCATTTTTCCGTCGGATGACTGATGAAGCGATGGAATTTGCAGTACCTTGGACTGTCGGTACGATTCATCTCTTCTGGTCGTCTACACTCAGGTAAGTCGATCACCTTTTTTTCAAGCAAGTCTTTCAACATGGCAACCACATCAGAGTCGGGGAATGGATAAGTCTTCTCCTCAAGTTCCCTCAAAGTGCGTCTACGCATCTCTTGATCATGAAAAGCTTCGGTTTGAATCGCCTTGCCTCGTGTAGAGACTTTGACGGGAGCTGTGTTGACCGTCATTGCTTCCTTGGTGGGTTTCCACGCAGCCTTCTCCTCCTTTGGTCCAAAAACTTTGTCGTTCTTGTGGTCGGTGAATGGTTCTTTCTTCCCATGATGGGCGATGCTTAGCTCCATGTCGTGGGCACGGGTGGCCAGCTCTTCGAAGGAACGTGGTTTGATGCCTTGGAGGATGTAGTGCAAACTCCAATGCATGCCCTGGACGCACATCTCGATTGCCGAAATCTCCGAGAGCCTGTCTTTGCAGTCGAGGCTAAGGTTACGCCATCGGTTGATGTAGTCCATCACCGGCTCGTCCCTCCACTGCTTTGTGCTCGTCAGCTCCAGCATGCTCACGGTGCGGCGGGTGCTATAGAAGCGGTTGAGGAATTCCTTCTCCAATTGCTCCCAGCTGTTGATGGATTCGGGCTCTAGGTCTGTGTACCACTCGAATGCATTCCCTTTCAGTGAGCGCACAAACTGCTTGGCGAGGTAGTCACCTTCCGTTCCTGCGTTGTTGCAAGTTTCCACGAAATGGGAGACATGTTGCTTCGGGTTGCCTTTGCCATCGAACTGCATAAACTTCGGCGGTTGGTAGCCCCTCGGCATCCTTAAGGCGTCGATCGTTTTGGAGTAAGGCTTTGAGTACAACATGGAGGTATAGGAGCTCCCTTCGTACTGCGCCTTGATGGTGTTGGCGATCATCTCTTGCAGTTGCTGGATAGAAAGAGATCCCAAAAGTGCCGCCGGTTGGTCTGGCTCCTGCTTCTCTACGGCCTTCTCCACCGGAGGCTCATCTTCTTCGTCGGCCTCTTTCTTTATGCCAGAGCCGTCTCCTTCCTCGTGTTGTGCTCCCAATTTGTTGGTCAGTGCGGCGATCTGTAAGTCTTTCTCTTCCACGGTCCGTGTGAGCTTTGCGATCGTTTCGTTCATCTGGGCCAGCTGCTCTTCGACTGAAATCACGCCGATGGTCATGACTTGTGCAACCAACATACGTGGCTTTCCTTCAGCAGCATGCTTAGGTGCCCCTAGCGAGGTCAGGTTGATGACAGGCTCGCGTTTGTGATGTTCACCTTGCTCCCTTGACGGCACAAACTTTGTAGCGGCACGTTGAGGAGTGGTTATGGCGCCAATGGATGCTCCGTTCGCGGCGGAAGTGCTTAGGCTCCTTCCTTTGGTGGTTGTGAGAACAGTGACTTGCAAGTTTTGCTCCTCTGCGGTTTTTGTGAGCCTTGCAATTGTTTCCCTCATTTGAGCCAGCTTTTGTTCAATGGAGGAAGCTTCGATGGTTGTAAGAACGGCTTGGCCTTCCTTTGATGCCATTGCTTTTGGAGTGTGATTTGATTTTCTTGAACGGAGAAAGAGATGAGAGGTAGAGATTGTCCCACTGGGCGTGCCAAATTTGTAAACACGGAAAATTCCTGAAACGAACGAGACAAGAACAACGTGTACAAAATAATATTTTGTATTAATTTTGGGGTTACAATCTCTTTTACAATTTAATCCTCTGATTCTATCTTCGTAAGTTATAGATTTGTGGATAGGTTGTTGATCCAAAGGGCCGTCGGGGCTTGAGCTTAGGATGAACGAGGATGTGATTTGTCGATGTTGTTGATCCAAAGGGGCCGTCGGGGCTTGATCTTAGGATGAACGAGTGATGAACGATGAACACTTTCTTCAAGGGCCGTCGAGGCTTGATCTTGAATTGATGGAAGTTCTTCAAGGGCCGTTGGGGCTTGATCTTGAATTGATGGAAGTTCTTCAAGGGCCGTTGGGGCTTGATCTTGAAGGTGGATTTGACGAAGAACGAAGAGAGCTTTCTTGATCCTTCGGAACTCTTGAGAATTTGGGAGGTTTGGTGCTTGAAAGCTTTTAGTGTTTCAAAGCTTTCAAGGATTTGAGGGGATTCTCTTCCAATTTGGGAGTAGAGAAAATGTGTATGTCCATTCCCCTTGAAATGGATGAAATGGCCTTGTATTTATAGAATTTTTCAAGGCCTAATTTTGAATATAATATTCAGATGAAATAAATCATTTCTGCCGGTTGTTGACACGTGTCTTATTTGGTGACTTTTCTGATTTCTTTCGATTTTTCTTTGAGTTACGCACTACGTGTAGATTTTATGTGATACGTGGGCGTTAAAATTTAATTTATTGGTTAACATTTATTTCACCGAAATTTCGATGTCTACGGTAACAAACTATATACACTCTGTACTTTTGGTCAAAAACTAGATAACCACTCGGAGCAAGTTGTAGTTATTTTCTATGAAAACGACAAATCGGTGGATCGGTGGATATATGGATATCATGATAACATCATTTGTGACAGCAGTACTACTTTAAGGGAAAATAATACTTGAAAACAATTAAAATTGTTGAAATCTCACATTGATAGTATTTATGAGAAAAAAAATGTTTAAATATTTTACTTCCTTCAACTAATAACAAAGTTTTTTATAATAAAATTTCACACTTGATAATTTGTGCATGTGAAAATTATAAAGTTGGAGATAATATCAATATTGTTAGAAATAAACCTTATGTCCGTCTTTCTGATAATTTCACTACTATAATAATAGACTTAAGACGATCGATATCGGTCGGTTTGTTGTTTAGCTATCAACCAAATTTGATATAAACAGCCACGATATATATAACTAGTGCTTAAAGTAAAAAAGAAGGCATGGGGTTTACATCCCAAATGTTTCCTTGCCAGCCACCTAGCGAGCTAGGTGAACAACACTTGCAAGAATTTTCCAAATAATCTTGTATTCTTGAGCACCAACTATCCCTGTACGTACGTAGTGTGTTTTCCAATATACATAAATCAAACACGGTTTGTGGTATAATTCTTGTGGAAACTCATGAGACATCATCACTTTTAATAAAAAAGATTATGATGTTTTGTAATATCGGATATTTCAAACTTTTTAATTATTAGATCTTTGATTAAAATTATTAAAACTATAACCTAAAAGTTAAAAAGTCCAGTGTATAATTATACACTCGAGAGCACCATTAAATAGTCTAATCGTCAAAAAGCGCTAGGATGATAGGATCCACCACTAAATGAAGATATTTTTATGTCCATGGCAGCAGATTCTATAGGTTTGAAAATAACTGTGACTAAGTTGTTTGAATGGTTTTGAGCCATGCAATGTGTTGTATATTTTGATTTCCACTAGTATAGGGCATAATATTTTCTCTCTTCATGAAAAGAAAGCGCATACAAGACACAAGAGAGCAGGCCTGGCCCAGACCCAGTGCCATCAGGGCAACTGTCTGGGACTCAAGATTGACAAGGGCATCAAAAGTTAAAATTCCCCATAACTAGGTATAAAAAATAAAAAATTGTTGTAGGCATAATTTACTGAAACAATTATGGAGGCCAAAAGAGAGAGAGGGTGCGGCAAGATTGAGAGAGAAGAGAGAGATGTGTAATTGTGGGTGTGTGTTATCTCACCCCATTGTGCCTTTATTTATAGTAGTAGGGAAGGGTAATTACTTACCCTTTAGGATTACAACATTTAATAGATAATCTACTCCTAATAGGAATATAAGATACATTCCCATATTTACTAGGATTTACACAATCACATTCCTATTCTAATAGGACTGCAACACTCCCCCTTGAGTGTGTAAATACTCAAGTGAATGGCGCATCAGGTCTTCAGTGATGAAGTAAGTACAGTTGAGGAAGTCATCGGCACAACGGGTGATCGCGAGTCTCAAATTTACTTTGAAGTATGCATGTGTAAAAAACTCACAAAAACCTTGCTATGGTAAAACCCAAGGAATGGGGAAAACCCATAGACTAAGGGAAAAGTAAGAAAATATGCATAATGTCTTAAACAAACGTCAAACTGGACGAGTGTAGTGAACTCAACGGAGTATGATCATCCCAGGATGGGTGCCTCATTAAAACCTCGTTAGGTAGCAAAAACCCAGTGGGAAAAATGCTCCTAATCGTAGGAAAAAGAGTACATTAAGATCATGTGAGTATGCTTCTGGATACTCCCCCTGAGTTAGACATAACTTCTAAATAAGAGAACTACAAGCGATTCAATTCAGATAATTTGCGCATACCGATTCCTTGGACAAACTTCTGGAAGGTTGACTTCGGCAGTGACGTCGTGTAGAGGTCGGCAAGGTTGTCTGGGATCGGCTTGCATGACTTCAAATCTCCTGATGCTTTGCTGATGTAGATGTAGACGCAATATGTCTTGGCGTTGGCTTCGTTGATGTATCATGGCTTGGTCGGGTTGATACATATGGCATAGTCTTCATGGATCGTCGTTGGGACTCAACGATGGATGAAAACACAGCAAGTACTTCGAATATGCTCAACAAGAACTCCTAACCATGTCTCACGTGTGGCGTAGTGAAGTGAGGTGAGTCTTGGAACGATTCGAAGATTTCGCAACTAAGGTCATATCGTGGACCTCCAAGATATTGCGATATCCCTAATGGTAAAGACATAACCATTCGGGGATTTTGCCTTGTGCAGGTTTGATAAGTAACTTGCGTCAGCATAACAAACAAGGCAAGCATCATTTCGAGGATCAGGGGGGTTGGATCCGCTCGAGATGCGTTGGGATTTGCTTTGCCCAAATTCGTAGTACCTTCAGGGAACGTCTTTAATACCAATTCAGTGGTTGCGTGTAGGCGCGGTGCTGCATCTTTACCAAGATCAACAGCGAAGGAGATGTCCTGTCTAAATACAATGAGCTAAGTACAACGAAGCGCAAAGTTGAACTTAGATATGGAATTTCGGATTCCACAGCCTCTTCTAGAGTCTCATTTGCATATAACGTATGGACGATCAAAGGTATACTCAAAGGTGACACATTCAGAGTGTAGTTCGACTGGTAGACCAAAATACCGTCAGACCAATGCTTGAACTTCAGGTCAAGGCATAAACGAGTTTTCCTAAGATCCTTCATCTCAAATTCCATCTTCAGGTGCGAGGCAGTTTTCTCATGCTCTTCCAGAGTCTTAGTGAGATTCGTGTTAACGACATAAACTGTAACTCTAGCAATTTGGAATAAGACTTCATAGTTTAACACGCAAGGGCATTCATTCATATCCCTGACTGATCAAATTATCACGTAGACGGGTATACCACATCCGTCGGATTTTTCAATCCATAAGTGAACGCCTCAAAACGAGTTAAGAGGGTGTTCCGTGGTTCTGGAACTATTTGAGTCAGTCCATGTAATTCTTCGGGAACTTACATGTCAATCTCCGTATCTATATCCCCATGGAGAAATACTAACCACATTTCGTAATGCTGCTATCAATCACAGGACGTTTGAGAGAAACCTTGCGCCGTAAGGCGTGCATCATATCGCACTATTTCATTCATCTCATAACGCTTCCTTTCCCACTTGTAACATAACAGGGTTACCTTGGGCAGTGTAGGAACGACAGGTCCAATACACACTTTGGTAAGGAATTTGACCTAGATTGTAGTTTCAGTTGTCCAATCAGTTCTACGTTGTCACTTAATCAACGGAACACGGTTCGATATCGTCGCTTTTCATTTATGTCGGTAGCTACCATATAAGTGAAAACATCATCGATGATAATCTCATTTCAATTCCATTTAGCTCACCCAAACTAGTATACTGGACCAAGAACTTCATGTCTTGGGAGTAATCCGGATTAATCTCATGAGATGGAAATGATTTGAGACAGCGATCGAGTTCAGATTCAATGTTGTGCCTTGTCTTCCTCTTCCAGGGAAGTGAATCCTACGAACCGAATGATCTGTCGTGCTCCAGGCCAAGACAGATTGATTGGCTATCCGCCGGTGTACCGGACCGTCCAACAGGGGCGTCCAAACCGTCCAACAGGGGCGGCACACCCTCCAGGGATGTTGACTCGACGTCCGTTAAGTACGTCTATCCTTGCAGGCATGTTTGCAGCTGGTATATGATCTCGTCACTTTAGCTAGATCAGAGGAATGCGTCTGGAGCAACATTCTGAAATCTAGAATTCATCGCACTTGCTTATCACACTTGTGCGGTATGGGGATCGAGATGAGACATAGTGGGCAACGTCCACGTAAATTCGCGCCGTTCTACAGGAACGTTGACGTTCTTATCTCCCCCTAACGGCGGGAAGACTGTCTCATTAAAGTGACAACCCGCAAATGAGCGGTAAAGAGATCGCGTGCAAGGGCTCGAAGAGAGCTAGTGTGAAGGAGAATCATGATCGACAAAAGATACACATCCTTCTTTGAGGACCCATGGTGGTACGTTGCGGCGGCGCAACTTGGCACATGGAATGCACACCCAAATGCGTAAATACGAAAAGCGTCAGGTTCGTACCCAGTAACCAACTGTAACGTCATATAGGTTGGGTGGCAATGGGCCTCAAGGCGGACCAATCATCACTGCGTACAAGGATTGCATAGCCCTAGGCAGAAACCGAAAACTTGGTACGTTTACCAAAATTCTGGCGATCATTTAAATTGCGCTTTATGATCACTTAGGCGAGGCTATTTGGGGTGAACATGGGAATTCGATGTTCAATTATAAACCCAAAACGACATGCAATACTTTATCGAAAACTGTCGATGTAAACTCTCTGACATTATCCAGTCTCCCGGACCTTAGGGGATAAGTAGGGTGGTGAACCCTTAATCGGCCAGAGGGTTTAGCAGTAATGTGTGTGGACAAACATGTGACCAGTTTGTCGATTCATCAACCAAAACCATAAGTCTTTATATGGTCCGCATTTTGGTTGGATTAGTCCACGTATATTCCCTTGAATCCACTGTGAAAAGAGAGTCGTTTCGTATCTTTGCAAGGGATGATTTATAAAATCGAATTTCCCTAATGAGCATGCTTGGCAAAGTGTGCTTGTAGGCACAATATCCTTACTTCGGGTAAGGAGATGCATCAGAGCATCGTTGGTCGACCTAAGTGTCCCAAAAGGTCGTGCCAAAGCAAGTAAACTGCTCAATCACCTAGCCCTAGGCCGGCCACATATGGCATGTGCCCCAGTTGGGGGACAACCCATTAGCCCCAAATCAAAGCTTCAGGCTCATTTTTGGTGGTGGTGCAAAGATATTTCACTCTATTTTCTTCAGTGGTTTCATTTATGATCATTGTCAACTCGAATATCCTTAAAAACTCAACGTCAGGGAGAATTTAAGGTCCCTTAAATGGTGATTCAGTACCATTCATACAACGAGGAGCGTGCCATTGCTCTTAATCAGGTTGGATAGACCTGAAGTCGTTGTTAGAGATGTGATTTAGGTGTAAAGTTAGTGTGCGTAGTACGCATTCATCCAGACAACTAACTTTCCCACATTCCAACCTAATCACGTGTTTAATTGAATCGGTCACATGTACTAAGAAACATGATTCAATTAACTCATATTCGAGGACAATATCAATAAGATTATCCATAAGTAAAACATACACCAAACTTGAATCCAAGAACATGGAAAAATGTTCACAAAGTAAGCAAAGCTACTAGGTGGATTCGGCCAAAAAGGCCATCCATGTCAAAATTTTGGTCTTCCAACGATGTTTGGTGGAGCAAAATCAGTCTCACATATTGACTACTAGAATGGTACTCCTTAACAATATTGGTAGGGGCACGAACAAGTGCATAACCAATAATCTATTCCATCGGGACGGAAATAGATTCTGCATGGTTAAGGTTGGGAATACTATCCCTTATTCTTGAAGTTTTAGGTCTTAGGTACCAAGGATCATGCTTCGGGCATGATGCCACACCTTGGCAGGCCCTGATTCTACCATATGTTTGTAAAAACAAACTCAAAATTGGATTATGAGATGGACAGACCCAAACTTGGGTTCAGTAGGCTTTGACCGAACTGGGTTGAGCTATATGGTAGACTCCAGTCGAACTGGGTCCATACCTTTCTCTCATGTTTCTGGTAGTAATCAGATCCGAGAATTTGGTAAACTTCCGCTTTCTACACTGCTATTTCAAGAGCGAGTTAGAAACATGGAAGGACGAGAAAAGTATTCTCCAGTCAAAATTCAATCGAATTTATAAACTTCAGAATTGTACTCATTCATGGACGTAATCATGGTGTGCTTCAGGCAATGTCTTTCATGATTAGACAGTCCGTAGGAGCGAGCCAAAGAGCCATGGAATCCTCGATCGGGAGGTCTTTCCATTTGTAATGCTTCGGGCATAAGTCTTTGAGTGAAGATCATGGCGGAGGCTTATTCAGCTCTTCCATGCCATTGTTGGCTTCAATGGTTTCTCAGCTTCTTGATAGTCAATGGGAGATTAACGTCTTGTACCCCACATTAAGTGGTTTCTACGGGAAACATCCAAATCAGGAAAATCGAACTTGTGACAGTTCAACAATCCACTGAATTGGAGGGAACAAGATTGTGATGGGTGCTATGGGAATGAAACATCCATAGGCATCAACATTCGATGTCTAAGACATGGTTTTCATGAAAATCGTCGGGTTTTCATGGGTGTATTGTTTTATGAAAACTTCGGGTTTCAAAGGCACTAAATTCGAAACTACAGGTTCGATTTAGTTTATGAACATTTAGTTCATAAAATAGAGGTTCCTGCAAGAAACACAGAATGCAATATACTAACTTAGTGTAGTGGATTTGAGTTGTCTTCGGGAACTCAAGTGTGAGAGCTTCGTTACTACGAAAGTATGTGACGGTTCAAAGTATAAAGAGAAATTATTGAATCGTTAATGTCCAAAAGTGATCTTCAGGTCAATAATTTTGGATTCATTATCAGATTAATGGACTGTAGGTCACTTTTAATTAATTCAATAAATCGGGACCATACAGGGTCGATTGTAGAAGCAAAATAATATTAGCATAATATTATTGGATCGAAATTGGAGCCCCAAAATAATTTGGGCTTGTGCCGTGGGGTGTGGGAAGGCACGGGGTGCCTTAAGGGTCACGGCAGGGCCTGGGAAAGGGCCAGGAACCATGGCAGCAGGTCACGGGGGAAGAAGGGCTTCCAGCCGAAGCTGGGTTGGGTCCATATGGACCGAGGGGATTGCACGGGGGAGCCCAAGATAGTGGGCTGGCGTGTGGAGGCTGCGGGCCTCGCGTGAATGAGCCCAGCCAAAAAAAGGCTGGCGTTTGTGCGAGCAGTGCCCAGCCGAAGGCTGGCAAATGGATGCGGGCCAGGTGTGGCCGAGGGCTGCAGGCCCAAGTCCAGAAACAAAGCAGGCGAGGCCTGATGTTTCTTGCTGCGCAGGGAGGGTGCAGTGCACCCAATCCCGATCCCTTGGTTTCCCTTTTTTTTTTTTTTTTTCAATTCCCTTAGGGTTTTAGGAAAACCCTAACTTGCTTCTAATTTATTTTTATACTTTGACTCACAAATTCCACATAGCAATTATTGCGTGATGCATGAAACAAATATATATATGAACATAGAGAATATATATATCGGAAGGAAAATGTAAACATAGGGGGTTCATACATCATGGGGAATATTTTCATGCTTCATGGGTCGTTTCAAATATCTTACTTTATTTAAAGCGTACCTGAGTAGCAGAAAACAACAAAAGCCTTTGAATTTGTAAAAGTTCCTTCGCAGAAAGCCGGAATAGCATCTCCAATGCATTGTATCACGTTCAACATAGAAAAATTAAATTGAATCAATAGCATGTAGATCAATTTAAAATAATAATAAATTAATCATACAAAGAATGATCAAAACGTAATACTCCCCTGATTGAAGAATAAACTCTCTTTAGCGCAGCGTCAAGAGCGTGCTGATAACGTGTTGTAGGCATAATTTACTGAAACAATTATGGAGGCCAAAAGAGAGAGAGGGTGCGGCAAGATTGAGAGAGAAGAGAGAGATGTGTAATTGTGGGTGTGTGTTATCTCACCCCATTGTGCCTTTATTTATAGTAGTAGGGA
Source organism: Cotoneaster glaucophyllus (assembly GCA_036320875.1). Taxonomy (NCBI): domain Eukaryota; kingdom Viridiplantae; phylum Streptophyta; class Magnoliopsida; order Rosales; family Rosaceae; genus Cotoneaster; species Cotoneaster glaucophyllus. The sequence continues at coordinate 5,239,860 of CM070073.1, read as the reverse complement.
AGGGTAATTACTTACCCTTTAGGATTACAACATTTAATAGATAATCTACTCATAATAGGAATATAAGATACATTCCCATATTTACTAGGATTTACACAATCACATTCCTATTCTAATAGGACTGCAACAAAAATAAAATTATCTAGTGCCCAAATTGATCGGCCCAGTTTTTCTACACATAACCCGTTTCTTAATTTGAACGGCCCAGATTTTGGGTCATTTAAAAAAATAAAAAAACATAAGAGGGACCACTTGTCCCAAATTAACCCTAAGTTGCTAACATATCCTCTTTTTTCCCGATTCCCCACCCCCTTTTGTTCCCATTTCCCCACTGCCCTACCTGCCATCTCTATCCTTTTCTCCCATCCATTGGCTGCAAGTGCATCAATTTCTCTCAAAACTCACTCGCTGCAAGTTGTGCGCTGCAGCTTCCAAGTCAGCAACCCGACATGTCATTCTCATTCACATTCAGTGCATTTAACAACCTTTTTAAGTTTTGACGTAAACTAATTTTTAAAATTTGAATTATTAATTCATAATTTAATATAAAATTTTGTAAGTGACATAGAATTATATGATAATTGATGTATAGAATTGTTGTTAACTTGTTGTTGATGAATTGAATTCTTGATTAATTGAATTATTTGATTTCATTTCAAACCCAATTTTTAGGTTCAATTTTATCAATTTTTCTAATAGTTAGACTATGTGTTAGTGCATTTATAATATATAATAGATGTTAGGGTTTTTATAATATATAATATTTGTTGGAATGATAATTTTGATAGGAAATTTTTGTTATATCATGTGTAGGTAATTGTTGCAAACAAATTTTCGAAGCCATGTTTTTTAGGAAACAACTCTCTGGTAATATGAAAAGGAAAAAAAGGGCAAAGGATAATGAAATTACGGAAAGTTTAAGAGGATCTCTTAATAAAAAAAAATTCTACAAAGAATGAGTCGGTTGAAAATTTGAGAGAAACTGATGTTGGTGAAGAGTCACAATATGTTGTTAGGGAGTCTCATGATCATGAAATTGGTGGTTATGTGGAGAAAGATGTTAATGATAAGTCTCATGACCATGGAAATGGTGGTGAATTGGAGGAAAATGTTGACGATGAGTCTCAAGACCATGAAAATGATGGTGATGTGGATTTAAATGTTGATAATGATCATATTGGTGTAGAGGAAAATATTGAATCTCCTGAACCTATTTTCCATTTAAACATTTATGATCTAAGAGTTTGGAATAGTCTTAATGCAGAAATGAGAGTCTTACTTGTAGAAAAGGAACCGATTCGAGAAACTAATATCACCTATCCTAAGGACAAACTCTCTGGAAAATTTTCTTTACACTACTATACGAACAGGGCGTGAGGGCCTAGCCACCCCCCCCCCCCCCCCCAGCTTTGACTGGGTTCCAGCCCTCGTTAAATATTTTTTTAAACATATGTTTCCGTATTAAAAAAAGGCATACTTTGAGCTTTCGCATTGCACAAGAGAGAACCAACAAGCAAAATTAGCAAAAATGGACAAGAACGAAGAACTTTTTGGCCAGTTCTCATTGTTGTTGCCACAACTGCTTATGAAGTTATGAAGTCTAATGACAGTTTGACCATAAAATTGTGATTAACTCTCATTACATGATACAATTTTATGCTACAACAATGCCACCCTCCAACAGTTCACATCTCTTTTATAGTCTCAGAATTAGAGCCAAAACTTCTTTAGCTCCAAGTACTCACTATAATTAACTGGCTAATCCATCTTCTAACAACTCAAAGCTGACATACAATATTTTAACACCTCAATGCTGACTTGTCAATCAGTATCAACAATTTCATGCTACGTACAACGATGCCACCTCCAATAATTTTATGTGCATGATTTCTGTTGTTGTGTACATATATACAGGACCAGGATGCTCATCTTTTGGATATAGAGCCATGGAAGAACTTGGACCCTTCAGAGTCAACAGGTGATAGAATGAGGCTATTCAGAAACGACTATGCTTGGAACAACGGTAATTACAAAAATTCTGTCAACTTCAGCAATTTTTTTCCATAGAACGTAGCAATTAGTGGTACAAAAAATAAAGAGCTGAAATTAAAAATAAAATACCTAACAATTGTGGAAATCAAACAACGACTATAACATTCATAGCATTGAGTGCTATGGGGCACTGAAGCCACACAATCCCCGACTTTAGACACCGGCGGTAGTTGGGTTCTCATATTCAAACACAACATCCGACTATGAAAATGAGGGTGACAAGAGAACAGCGGAGGACTCTTTACAAATGTCTCATAAACTGGCTGGAGAGATTTCCCCAATATAAATCCAGGGATTTCTTCATCACTGGAGAGAGCTATGCTGGTCATTACGTGCCTCAACTTGCCTCCACCATTCTCTCAAACAATAAAGTCAGAAATCAAACAAAAATTAATCTCAAGGGAATTGCTGTGAGTATCGTACATTATTTATTAGTTAACTGTAGATCTTATATTGAATTTTTATCTGCTCTTCATGTGTTAATTATATATATATATATATTATATGAATAATCACGTGTTTAGATGTATGAATTAGGATAAGTTCAAAGTTCAATTCCCTCTAATGTAATAAAAAGAAATATGTTTAGAATTTAGATAGTTCGCGGTTCATTTCCTTCCAATGTAACAAAAAACACTTTGTGCAGATTGGAAATGCTTGGATCGATGATAGTACGGGTGAACTGGGGATTCATGATAATGCGTGGACACATGGTATGAACTCCGACGAGACGAATGCAGGGATACACAAATATTGTGATTTTTCTTCCGGCAATTCCTCCAGCGCATGTGGCAAATATCGAAGTCAAGCAAGGTAGGAGCTTGGAAATATTAATATTTATAACATCTATGCTTCCCTCTGCAAAACAATATCAGAAGCCACTAAATCTCTATCAAAATCTTTTGTAAGTCTATCTGCAGCTAGCTAGAGAGCTCAAAGGAATATAATATACATTAGACTGAGTTAATCAAGTTTCCAAACTAAATGATTAACTGGGATGCTATGTTCTATATCATGATACAGGTTGATGATTTTGATCCATGCTCTGACAATTATGTGGAGACCTATCTAAATCTTCCGGAGGTTCAAGCGGCACTTGATGTAATACCTACAGAGTGGTCAGCTTGCGGGTATATATATTTTCGGACTTTGTTCCTTAATGATACATTAAATATGCACTACAACAAGGGTTACCGGGAGCTAATTTTAGCACCCTAAAAATGTCACTCTGCACTCTAATTTTATAGAAAACAAGAGAAAATTTGTATTATAAAATAGGAAGGCGGCACGTAGAGGGAGGGGGCTACGGCAATTCTGCCCTGATGTGGCTTTGCCATTGATAAATTATTGAAAAATTAGTATCTGGTCCATAGTTTCTAATATTAATTGACTGAGACCTTATCAATTTTTAGATTTTGATCAAAGTCTCTAGCATTAATGTATTAATGAATTACATGTCAGTTAAATAATTTTTTAAAATAAAAACTAGTAATTGATTTAGGGTTTCAATACTCACATCCTTATTAAACATAAATGTTCAATTCAAAACATTTCCAAAATATAAAAAATAAAATTAGAATAAGTTTGTACTGTTAATTTTTTATAAAAATTTCAATTTTTCATAAAAATGTCAATTTTTTAATCTTATATGTACTCATTCATATACCAATTTGTTATCTGTAAAATGTACCTATTTATTTTTATAAAATTCATTCAATCTTTTTTCTAATCCATTTTTTAAACTTAAATGAGTACATTTTATTTCATTGATTTGATAATGTATTCATGTCAAGTTTAATAAAAGAAATTTAATAATGTTATTAAGCCTAACATATATATATATATATATGAAAAATGTACCCATGTTTTGGTGCAATAATTTTTTGGTTAGTTTGGATGAACGTACCCATGTATGTACACACACACACACACACATATACACACACACACACATATATATATATATACACAATATATTGGAGAGTAGAATTTATCTTTAATATTTTTTATCCCATAAATTATGGTTTTTATTTAAAATCTCGTTATTATAAATAACTACAAATTCCATTCTTAATTTAAAAATATAACAACTTACATAGAAATGCGTTATTACATTAATGTCAATGACTTCTATCAAAAAATAAATATCATAAAGATTTCAATCAAAGAACATTGATAGTTAAAGACCGCATCCAAAGTCTCTCTTATTTTATAATATCAGACAGAAAAAGAGAGAGACGTTTTATTTATAACTCGCTCTTATGTTTCATGCATTGCGTCTAGCGGAGTTGGATGGACGGACGGACAGCCCAACTTCCAATCCACCCACGATAAAGCAACTGATAGCAAGGGGATTAAGTTTATAAATTTACAGGTGAAATCCTCGAGTTGATTAAGCTAAGTTTAATGATCCCAAAGTTCCCCTTCCACTTCTGAAGATTAATTTTCTTGAGAAATGCTAAGGAGTGGGACTCTGTCATCTCACAGTTTAACATTAATTTCGATGTCAATATTATAAAATATTGTGCAAAAAATATGAGATGACAAATGGTCCATGGAGAGTCTTACTTTTGAGAGTCTCCTCAGCATTTCTCAATTTTCATTTACTAATTGGTTAAGGCTATATTATATCAGCATATATGTTACATAGATATAAACACATACATATTATAATTATATTTTAGTAATCTATAGCACCTGAGATTTTTCATGTTAAATATGCAACCCGCAGTGGAGATACTGATGGGAGAGTACCAGTCACATCTTCTAGATACGCCATAAACACTTTGAAATTGCCTCTACAAACTCCATGGCGACCCCGGTATTCAAATGGACAGGTACTTAAACATCCACATCCTGTTAGTATGTTTAGTATTAACAGATAAACACGCGTTATAACAAGAGTAAACTATAATACCAATATATATGATACAAAAGCGTAACTCCATACACTAATTTATACATGTCAATCCAAGATGGGATGACACATTTTCCTTAATTATGGTGTAATTGGCTGGCAGGTTGGACACCAAATTCATGCACTAAATTTGCACGAAGTGATGTGATGCATTCAACACGAACAATGACAAGAAGTCTCGAAAAATTAAGAATAAAATGTACAAAGAACTATACTCGTATCGCGTTACTACACTCACTGGCAGTCAAACATAGCACCAAAACTGATGTTATATAGCGTAATTGAGTAAACGAAATTTACATATACAAAAGTAAGCCTTGTTTCCACATATGATACAATGGTCTCTTCACGGACCATGAAGAAGCTTTGCCTAATGAATATGATCCCCTCGGGGTGTTGAATATCTTGACGTCTTCCATTCATACTCTTTGCAAATATTTCATCCTCGTTCTGCAGCTAGTTTATGCAGAAACTAGGAAATTCAACTTTCCATTTCTGCTCCGGCTATCTCCTGGTCAGCCTGCCTGGGCCTGGGAGAGAATTGAAGACACGCGGCTTATTTAATCTATACAACCACAGGATTACTAAACCGTAGCACAAGGAAAACTTTACCTGCAAAACAGACCGCCTACAAATTCACAAATGTACATTTGCTTGCAATGCTTCAAGTATGCTACCCACCCACCTGTTGTCCAAAACAAAAAGGCTCAGAAAGAAAAAGAAAAAGAAAAGGATATAAGAAGGCATCTCATAGTAGCATGCATACTACAACCATCGTCAGGGGAAATATCTGATATAAGAAAATCCGAACAATGAAAACTAGAGAGTATATTTGAATTCACCATCTATTCACATCGGATGAAAAGGATAATAAACAGTAATGAAAAGTCAATATTACCCTTCAAGACCTGGGTTTGCCGGGTAGTAAACATTTCTCAGGCCTAATTTCTTAGCAGCCTTAGCAGTTGTCTGACCAATACAGGCAACTGAATTGCTCCATTTCTCTGGCTCTGAAATAAGACCGACCCAGGCACTGTTGGAGAAAACGGATAGTGAAAAACAAATAACTCTTAAGTAGCTTCAGGAAAGTATCTACATGCTACATATGACAAAAAAGCAACCAGTTACTGACCGAATAGCTGAAGGAGAAGCAACTGCTATGACAGGAGCGGTGAGTGCCTGCTTTAAAACTGTTTGGTCGACATGATGGACAGGTCCCTAAAGAAAGTATCCCAAGAAACATGATAAGTTATGACGGAAATAAGTCATTAGCTATCACAAGTAGTCCTATTCAATTAGTGCTAATATAACATCAACTGTCGACCTGCAACCTATAACAAAAAGGTTCAGACAAACATATCAAACTCCAAATGTCCACATTACACTGTAGCAAGGCAATGATTGAGAAGAGGAGCAGGGACGCCTATTGATCCTGAATGACGTACTAAATTTTATGGTGGACAACTATAATTTCCAAAACCAAAAACCTGGAAAGAGAAATTATCTTTGATGGAATCCAACAGCAACACAGAAAAGATGACCAATCGATGACAACAAATATAGAAAAGAGAAGTGTAAATATCTTGTCGTTAATCTACAAGAAATTTTTCATGGAACCGTTAATAAAAAGTAGAAATTATAGATAACTTAAAACCAATATAAGGAGACCACACTTGCATGCCAAAGTTGAGTAAACACACCGTTGTGTATGTATTTAGCCTTGTGACCTCAAACCCACGTTTGGACAGGCCTTCCTCTGAAACAAATATAAAAGATGAAAATGGTGAATCAAAGATGTGACAGTGCACATAATCTTATAAGCCACTACAACTCTAAATTGACCAAACTGCAGGCTTCAACACGTGACATACCTTACATATCCCAAAAATAAGACTCGCAAAAGATTGCAATCATGAATATGCCTAATCCTAAAATGGCGAAAGCAATAAAAACTCTATCCAAAAGAAGCAGGCATCCAGATTGAAGCATTCCACGTACCAATCTCATTGCTGGCCTTCGCAGAAGCAGGATATAAAACAGTGCACTTTTCAATCCCATTGTTAGGAAGCTCTGAAGCCAAAACCTTGCCTGTTGCTGAAGAGTCGCAGTTGTTAAAAAAAGAGCAAGAATCAGAATCCAGCAATGGCATGGAGAGCATACCCACAATATTGAGTCTTAAATTAAACAAAAGAAAACAATAATAAAATCAAGCTCAGCAATCTAGAAAACTTTTGTTCAGATATTCAATATTCAATGCATCTCATACTTCAATGCGTCTACATTTGGAGAGTTTTTAATTTAATTAGTACTTCCCAGTGGTTTCATAATGTTTTTTAAGATAAAGTTCGCCTTTCTTGGACCTTCACATTGATTGAAGGAAGCATAACAGGCAATAGTACAGATTGTACAAACTAAATTATTGCCTACACTGTTTCATAAGTACCTTTGGATGGCACAAAGGCAATGTTGAGGGATCGCTTTGAGGACTGTACTACTTCCTCAAATATGCTTGCTGTACCAGCCCCCACAACCCCTACTGTAACATTTGGACTTCCAGCAGCCCTAAAGGTCAATAATAAAGTAACAATTTGTATGAACAAGTCTTTAAATGTAAAATACGCCAGGTTTTTTTTTTTATTGAGTTTTCTCCCTTACTTCCAGGCCTCTAAGAAGACTGAACCCGCTTCAGGGGAACTTATGACAATCCAATCAAATGTAGTATCTGCTGCCAACAAGGGCCATTAAATGAAGAACGTTATTAGAAAATAGTTGTACATTTGTTTGAACTATGCTAGGTGAGCATGTAATCAAATAAACACAATTCATTACAAATTCTTTTCATACACACGGGACATAACTTGAACTTTGTGAAAAGAAAAGTTTGAAGGCCAAAGGACAAAATGGGTCAAGTCAACTTGGTTGCATTATCTGTGAAATTACTCAACGACATCGACAAATTAGAAAAGAAAGTTGAAGAATTTACCACTTAACACTGTAGAAAGCCTATCCAGATCAGGCCCCCGTGTATGCTGAATGAGCGGAAGCTCCAAACAGCTGATTCCCTGCTTGGCCTGCGCTCAAAATTCGAAAATTCAATCACAGTGCCACCAGAGCGACCTATTCTACAAATACATATAAACACACACATACATCCATATAGACATAAACAGGCATACGCGTACATATACTTATTGACTCAAAAAGGCAAGCATTTTCAAATTTCGTGTTTAGGTGCCGAAAAATATGTCAACTGAATATGAAAGAATTAGACTTTCAAATGTGAACGTGTTGGAGAATATCAAAGAATTAAACTTTCGAAAAACGGTGGAAATGGCAAAATTACAAATTGATGATTTACAAATGCTGAAGAACAAAATGCCGTAAACTGCCAATCGCTGTCGCATTTCATCAAACACATAGCTGGTAATCCAAGGCTAAACTGCGGCCCGAAAACATTTCAAAATATACTTTCAGAATTTTGACAACCAATCAACAGTGAATGCAGAGTATTTCACATTTCACAAGATCAAATTCGAAAATGCAAGAAAGAGGGCGTCCCCAGAGTACATTTCCAAAATGTAGAACCCTAGAAATCCAACACAGCACAAACAGCCAAATTTCCAGTCCCCCAACAAAATCGCAGGTAAAAAAATGGCAGAGACAGAGGGAAAGCGAGAGGCGGAATGCGTACCAGGGAGGCGATGAGCTTGCTGTTCTTGCCGTGCTCTCTAGTCACGACGACTCTCGGCGGCGCGTGTGAATTGGAGGTGGAAGTTACGGAGGCCACTTGGATTCTGGAAGCAACCACGAAGGTTCGCCGTTGAAGTGGCGGACAAGAAGGTGGGTAGGAAATAGGAGGAGAGAAAGAGGAGAGAGAGAGGTGTGCCATTCGAAACGTGTTGCACAGAGAGGATTGCAGCAGGCCAGCCCATTCCCATATCAAGCATACAAAATCTCAATTAATCAATTAATTAATTAATTAATTTTCCATTAATCATCTGATTAGGCTATGAAAACTATAGATTAGTCCATCATGACTGACCAGAATAGTCGGATGACATGTGTAGGGTTGGAAAGAAGACACGTGGCAGTCTTGGTGGGATGTGTCACATGGCTGTGTACTGTCCTCCAGGCATCCAACCAATCAGCTTCCTGTCATGTGATTGTCTTTGGAGCTATCGTTGTGCTGCACGTAGGATATTGTTTCCTAACTGACCTCCACCTCCACCTTAAGGGCATCTCCAAGGGACAATGCAAAGGTAAAGTTGTACGTGGCGGGGCGTTCGGGCGTTCGGGCGTTCGGGCGTTCTTGGATCATTCCTGCCGTTCTTTTACTCAGACAATCTCCAAGAACGGCCAAAAATTCGTGGATTAAAATTATCTCCCTTCTAATTCCCTCATCTCCCTTCTTAATTCCCTCCTCGTCCTTTTCCCCCTCTTAGAGCAGTTTCATTGGAGTGGAATTGTGCCAGCACCCAATCAAAAAACCAAGCTGGGGGTCTGTCTGTCACATCCTGACCCGGGGTCCACCACATTTCGGGCCCACTCCACTACCGTAGCACGATATTGTCCGCTTTGGGCCCCGACTACGCCTTTACGGTTTTGTTTCTGGGAACTCACACGAGAACTTCCTAGTGGGTCACCCATCATGGGAGTGATCTCGCGCGCTACTCGCTTAATTTCGGAGTTCCCATGGAACCCGAAGCCAGTGAGCTCCCAAAAGGCCTCTCGCTAGGTAGGGATGGGAATATACATATAAGGATCACTCCCCTGGGCGATGTGGGATCTCACAATCCACCCCCCCTTAGGGGCCCGACGTCCTCGTCGGCACACCACGGCCAGGGTTAGGCTTTGATACCAAATTGTCACATCCCGGGCCCGCTCCACTACCGTAGCACGATATTGTCCGCTTTGGGCCCCGACTACGCCCTCACTGTTTTGTTTCTGGGAACTCACACGAGAACTTCCTAGTGGGTCACCCATCATGGGAGTGCTCTCGCGCGCTACTCGCTTAACTTCGGAGTTCCCATGGAACCCGAAGCCAGTGAGCTCCCAAAAGGCCTCTCGCTAGGTAGGGATGAGAATATACATATAAGGATCACTCCCCTAGGCCCGGGGTCCACCACATCCCGGACCCGCTCCACTACCGTAGCACGATATTGTCCGCTTTGGACCCTGACTACGCCCTCACGGTTTTGTTTCTGGGAACTCACACGAGAACTTCCCAGTGGGTCACCCATCATGGGAGTGCTCTCGCACGCTACTCGCTTAACTTCGGAGTTCCTATGGAACCCGAAGCCAGTGAGCTCCCAAAAGGCCTCGCGCTAGGTAGGGATGAGAATATACATATAAGGATCACTCCCCCGGGTGATGTGGGATCTCACAATCCACCCCCTTAGGGGCCCGACGTCCTTGTCGGCACACCACGGCCAGGGTTAGGCTCTGATACCAAATTGTCACATCCCGACCCGGGGTCCACCACATCCCGGGCCCGCTCCACTACCGTAGCACGATATTGTCCGCTTTGGGCCCCGACTACGCCCTCACGGTTTTGTTTCTGGGAACTCACACGAGAACTTTCCAGTGGGTCACCCATCATGGGAGTGCTCTCGCGCGCTACTCGCTTAACTTCGGAGTTCCCATGGAACCTGAAGCCAGTGAGCTCCCAAAAAGCCTCGCGCTAGGTAGGGATGAGAATATACATATAAGGATCACTCCCCTGGGCGATGTAGGATCTCACACAGTCAATTCACACCAGCCCATAAACTTGTCTAGCACCCAGCCCAAGCCAAGCAACAGACCAGCCCATTTTTGATAGACCTAGAGACAGGCCTATGTGGCTAGCGCGTGCAGTTCACTCGCGAGTGGGCGCGAGTAGGGGACATGGGTGCAGGCGGCGGGGCCACTGTCAGCCCACTTGTTCTTCACTCGGTAAAAAAAAATTGAATTTCACTTTTAAACTGAACCGTCCGATCACAGATCAACGGTCCACCTTTTTCCCCCAATTTTTTTTTTTTTTTTTTAAAAAAAAGGCCCAACGGTCAGAATTATGATCGTTGGCCACGTGACAGCTCCTTGGCAGTTGGATTTGAATATTTTTCAAATCCAACGGTCCAGATTCATTAATAACATTAAAATTTATTAAAAATTAGGATTTTTTTTTATAAATATCTAACCCTCATCTTCCACCTTACACCACATTTCAATATTTTCTACACTTTCTACGTTTCAATATTTTGAACACTTTGAGAGAAAAATCTTAGCGGAAATCTATTCACAAAATAGTACGTTCGGATAATGACAAGTGGCGTGCCGAGATTGGTTAAAAATCCTATCCGAAATTAAAACTATTTTTTTATTATTTTATAAAAAAATTAATAATATTTTAAATGGGCTAGGTGCCAGCGCATTTTTTTAGGGGTGAAGATGCTTTGGCCTATTACTATTCATTGGGGTATATTACTGTTTACTTAAGTGGATAAATGGGCTGGGTGCTAGCACAAAGTCCTTAGGGGTGGAATTGCTCTTACAATAGTTTCTTTTTTGTCATTCTTTCTATAAAAAATAAATAAATATAATCTATTAACAAATGAATATAAGATGTTGACATTATTCAATCGTAACTGTTCAAACAGAAAGGGAGGGACGAAGAGAAGATTATGAGGAGAGAAATTCCTACTCCAAAATTCATAATTGGTAGAGGTTATATGGCTTCCCTTCAATAATTATCTTGTCAAAATTTGTTCTTATGGCGGGGGTTTTCAGCCATTCTTGGCCGAATCCTTTTATATAGTCCCTATTTATCTCAAAATTCGACCACATTCAACAATGTGGTCTAATCGTTGTAAAATTTTATGATCCCTTGTTACATGTTTTAGCTTTATAAGAAAGAAAAACATTTTACATCATGTCATCCTTCACACTACCTGATGTGTAATCGTAGAGCTTCACTCGTATACAAACATATTATAATGCCATGAAGAAAGTTGAACTTCAGATCCTAAAACCAAGTAAGCAAAATTTCTTAATTTTTTCAACGTGAGACGATACCCCCGCATCCTCCCGCAAGAACCATTGTGATAAATTGTGCGGGTATCATCACAATGATATTGGCAAGCCCAAGTTCTACAGCTCCTCAAGGTGATCAAAATAACAACATTTTATTGCAAGGATTAAGTCTGTTGAAGGTAGAAATCTGCATAATCATTTTTTTTATTTGTGCTAAATTTTGGTTCCCCATGTGTCCCGAATGCCCAACCCAACTCAAGGGTGTTGTGCGCCCCAAGGTTCCAACACCCGCCAGCTCAATTTTGATTCATGGTACTCAGATTTGAGTATGTTTATGGCTACTTGATCGTACGTCGATGTGAGCAGTATAATATATATACGACTGGGACCTGCACAATGATGATGATGGTTGTTGTCAATTATCACCAACGCAAGCTACGTACATTATTCTTAACGGTCCGCTTGCAAATGTTTATCTAGAAATCACTTATACATAAGTAGATGTAAACACGTTTAAACTTTTAATAAATTAAAGCGTGATTTAAAAAAACTCGTGTAAAATTTTACAACTCTTTTGGTTATTTGAAATAGCGAAACTATGTTAATTTATCTTACTATATTGACAGTCTAATAATACGTAAAATCCAGTGCATTGGCTTGTCATGTTTACTGAACGTAGTTCAAAGATAACCAATCCAACCCGTAAAACTCATGTTGGAGCAGAAACTTTTGGATCCTCTAATGTTCGCTTGCTACCAATGAAAAAAATGAGGGAGGTGTACTTACAAAAGAGCTTGACGATCAAGTAGCGCGTGTTTGAGATGATTACAACAGATTTTTTTTTTTGTGTGGATGAATTCAGGGTATCCTCTGCACGTAGGCGAGGATTAATCTCTCGAACCGGGTCGAACCCCATTCAGGGGTAAGGCTCTCCCAATGATGGTTGCTTCATTCACTAGGCTTGAACTCGAGACCTTGCTTAAGGGAACAAGCTCCTTACCACTTAAACCACCAAGCATGGGTATTACAGCAGAATTTAGAGTGAATGTGTACCCATGTTTCCACTTCCCCATGTTTAAGGTGCTGGTGACTTGCTTTGTAGTGGAGTAAATTTGCCTCCCACAACCCAACATATGGGTTATGAAAATTAATAAACATACAAAAGCATGCAAACAATAAGAAAGAACCCCCCCCCCCCCCCACCACTCAACCCTTCTCTAAGAAAAAACCTCAACATATTGTTGGATTTTTGGATCGCCGGGTCCGCCAAACTCTAACGACACCACTTCACCACCTGCCCAATCAGTTAGATGTGGGGTTTTACCACAAAATGTCTTGGTATTAGTTAGAGTACGGTAATCCTATTTAAACCCATTATGGGACTTTATCCCCACCGATGTGGGAATTTAACATTTTGGATTTTTGGATCGCCGGGCCCGCCCATGATACCGATATTGTCTCCACCTTTACCACTTATCCAATCCGTCAAGTGTTAGGTTTTACCACAAAAGGCTTTGGTATTAGTTAGAGTGGGGTAATCATATTTAAACCCCTTTGGTTTTCTTCCCACCACCGATGTGGGACTTTAACACTCCCCCTCACGTATAACCTCATTTAGTGGTTCACACGTGGAGATCCACATCGGTAATTGAAACTCAGAAGTCAGCTCACATTGGGCCTACTTGTTTTCAATGGAACTCAACGGCCGCCTCTATATTAAGAATTCATACTTGTTTCCTTATGGGTGACAAGCTCGTTGGCTTGCACACAAGTTCATTGGCTTCCACGGGCTCGAAACCGTGAGCTCTGATACCATATTGGATTTTTGGATCGTTGGGCCCGCCTCATTCTAACGACATCGATATTATCCCCACCTTTACTACCTACCCAATCCGTCAAGTGTGAGGTTTCACCAAAAAAGACCTCGGTATTAGTTAAAAAATGCTTTCTCAAATTCGCCTTCTATTTGCGGCACGGCCTTCTGCAGTACTTGTTCAGGTCTTCACCCAAAAATAGACTGCAGTCCCGTGTAAAACATAACACAAGGGCAACTTTGCACTAGCATGCTAAAGATTATCCGCATATTTTCAATTCATGGAGGCCATGTACTGATCGAATAATAGTTTCCCTAAAAATTACGTAAATCTAAAGAAATGATCAACGAAATCCCTTGCATAACTACCTTAAGTTGTCAAAATTCAGTTCCTCTCCACAATTAGAGGGATTTATAAGAATTCTAGAGAACCGAGCAAATTACAGATCCATTAAGTCTGATTTCTAAACTATTTATGCAGCTTACTCGGTTCGCTCACTGGTGGTAGGTTGCTACCGTACACAGGAGCTGCTGTCTCAGCTTACTTGTTGTTGGTGGGTGCCATACACCGGATAAGCTCCATATGTGGCCGCAGCTGCAGCATACATGCTTGGGTCATGATGTGGTGGTAGAGCATAGCCGTAACCTTCATAAACAGGTCCTCCATAGTAGGCGGCACCTCCCCATTGGTTGCCAAAATCCGATCTGAACTGCTGAAAATCAAAATCAAGGAAAACAAAAGAGTGGTGAGAATAAAAAAAAACTAATGGCATGATAGAGGCGTTACAATTGTATTTCTTCACACAACACGAAGAAGACGAGTTTTGTTGTGGACTTGGGAAGGGGTTATGAAAAGGGAGAAATATACCTGCTTATTTGCTGGATTGCGACCCCATGAAAGGCGGACTGTTTGCTTGCCAATTACTGTGCCATTCAGTTTCGGCAATGCCTCCTCGGCGTTATTTCTGTCACAAGAGATCAAAAGGATCATGTCCCAACTCGTTGTTAAGTAAAAACTATACCACCACCAGTGTTGCAGACCAATATCATGACGAACAGTTTACCTGTTAGCAAATTGTACAAATCCACATCCTTTTCCAACTGGTATTTTAACGGAAACTATCTCGCCATACTGAGAGAAGGGCTGCCTGAGATCTTCATCAGTAACATTAGGATCAAGCCCCCCAACAAATATCTACAAATGACATACACATCAGCCAAGGGGGTAGAGAAAAGCAGAGTGTCGATTGGTTAAAAAACCATGAAAGTTAGATGACTCACTGTCGTGTTTGTAGAATCTCCATCAGATTGGAATCCTTGGGTTGGTGTACCATTTGAAACATAACCCCCTGCAGAAACCACAAAATATAAGCAGATAAAAGAGAACATAACATTCGAGCCATGGTCGTGCAGAGATTAGCCTCTTTCACAATATAAAACCATCGTTTGGAAACGGAACAATCTAATTTGCTGGTGAATAGATCACAAAGGACGAGAAAATTACAAACAGCTAATAAAAAATAGTCCAAAAGGAAGAGGATTGATGATTACAACTATTCCAGAAAGCTATCATTAATTTAATGTGCAATATGTGGGAAAACCGGCTCCTACTTGCCAAAATGAACTTTAAACACCTTAACTAAGCAGTGAATACTTCTAGCAGTAGATTCAAATATTCCATGATGGAGGTAAAACTACAGCATGACATTCATATAACTCCTTACTACATATATACAAAAGATTTGAAGTACCAAAACTCAACTTGAAAATTCAAATAGAGAGTGCAAGTCGAGGCAAATACCTTTCTTACCAAAGAGAAGAACAAAACACCTCCTTATCAAAAAGCAGAACTAAATACCTTGTGAAGAGTATTGTTGCTGATACGCAGATGATTTCCTAGGAGTTGCGGCACCGATGCGCATAGGCCTGCTGGAACAAAAGCTACCATTCATTTCAGTCATAGCCTGTGACCTTTCATTCTCGTCTCCAAACCTCACAAAACCGTAACCCTTTGAACGGCCAGTATTGGCATCAAAGACAACTTTTGCAGCTTTAACAGATGGATATTTACTGGAAAAAGTTTCGTGCAATAAACTGTCTGTAACATCTGCAGCTAAATCTCCTACAAAAATGGAAAGATCAGGAGCATTATCTGAACGCTTATCACCCGTGCTAAATGTAGCCCAGTTCAGACGGAAGGGCTGTTCTGTGTTGGGCATTAGAATGCCAGCGTAGTTCTGCAGAACTTTCTCAGCTGTTGCATGTGAAAAAAATTCTACGAATCCGTAGCCCTCTGATAAAAGAGTCTGCTTATTGCGAATAACCTTGATGGAGGCAATCTGCAAGGCATAGGAAATACATGTTATCGAAAAGGGCAGTAATGATCAATTACACAGACAGAAACAATGGGTAACAATTTCTTCAAGAAATCAGCTTTCACTGCAAATACGAGTTTGTTTTGGAAAAAATTCCGACTGCAAAGAAGAAAGAAAATAAGAAACAAATAAACACAATTTCATGCCTGGACAAACAAAATATCATAACTTTTAAAATCTACCTTCTGACAGAATTAGAAATCAGAACAAGCAATACGCACTCAAAATATATTCTTCCGGTTTGTACTTTTCAGCCTTTTTTTTCAGTAATTCCTCAAATATGTACAGTTCCAGTACATTTTTAGTAATGCCTCAAAATACCCAAATGAGAAGAAAAAAAAGCCTAGAAAAGTACTGTTGTTCGTGCACATTCCTTTCCCACCCAGCATTAGCCACCAAAAGGGCAAAAATTTCCAATAGTATACTACTATAATTATATATCCCCTCTTTAGTCCATCATTAATTGGGTTAGATTAACACCTTCAGACCTTGTTTGGTACGCTATATTATATAACTATGTCTATCGGATAAACTAATTTGGCATCGGATAACACTGACTATATTAACCACAAAAGTTGCACCATTTTTGTCATGTATACCAACAGATCATTTAACAAGAGGGATTCATATTAGGTGTGAGGCTCACTCCACATCGAACTTCAATGATCTGAACCGTCTATTTTGTAAGTCTCGATTCATAGACCATCCTTGCAAAAATTCAATTCAATCCGATACCATTTACTTATTTAATTATCAAGATAAAATTTCATTATTTCTTATATAACAAATTATTATTTAATTTCTTTGAACCCAATTAGATGTCTTAAACATTTCCGATTGGCTAATATTTTGCAAGGATGATCTATGAGGTGCAACTTGAAAAATAGACAGTTTGGATCATTGAAGTTCGATGTTACCTAATCCCCATTTTTTTCAGAAAATGAGGATCCAGGATCTGTGTATACCAAAAAAATAGAGATCACTCTTGTTAAATTGTTAAAGGATCTGTGTATACCCAAAAAATGGGAGATTCCTCTTGTTAAAGGATCTGTGTATACCAAATGCAGCTCAGATAAATATACCAACCCATAAAACCCAACACAGAACTATAGCAAAATTAAATGAACAAATAAAACCATGCAAAAAGTCATTAAAACCCAGCAAAATGCTTGCAACCCAATTAAGCAGAAACCTCAAAGCATCCAACTTTCAACCCAAACATCAATTTTCACAATAAATCAAAATAAATCTTTAATATGAATTAATATACCGACGTTACAAGTCAAAAAAACCCATACAAATGTGTACGTGAATATATATATATATATATACAGACAGGAGAGAGAGAAACAGAGAGAGACCTCGCCGGTGGAAGCAAAGCAGGTGTGAAGGTAATTCTCGTCCATCCAATGGTGCAAATCGCCCACCCAGATGGTCTTATTCTCGCCGCCGCTAGATCCCAACTGCTGCTGCTGGAGGTGTTGTACGTGTTGTTGCTGCTGCTGCTGGTACTGGTGGTACGCCATGTAGTGCTGCGGCGGAGGCGTCGCGTAATGCTGCGGCGGCATCATCTGGTGCTGCATTACCATCGCCGCCGTCGGGTACTGCATCCCCATCCACTGCTGCTGCTGCGGCGGAGGCGGCGGCGTCTGAGCTTGAACCTGTTGCGGCTGCGGCGGTTGGTTGTTACTCTGTTGCTGCTCCTCCTGCTGCTGCACCGACGAATCAGAGCCGTTCGATTGCATCCTCACACCACAAAAGCACACTCTTTCTTCTCCCTCTCCTTCCGCTAAACGGCGCAGTTAAATTCGAAATTAAGGAAGTTATGGATTCAATGAATCTGAGAAGTACTTCTGGGAGTTCTAGAGAGAGAAAGAGAGAGAGCTTTTCCGAATCTGGAGGTTTTAGAGAAAGAAAGTAAGAGGGAGGGGCGAGGGGCTTGGGCTGCGGGAGGAAGGGGAGGATTTATTATTTGTGAGGACGACGGATTCATGGGTTGGCTTCGTAAAATGCGGTTGGTTTCTCCACCGACGGATTAAACGGTGGGGTCTGTTGTCCACCGTTGGATCACACACAACTGATAGGTGATAAGCACAAGTATACTGTTTTGTTGATCCGCCGCCAGCTGCCCCTTGCCCTCGTAACGAAAATATTTCCTTTTTTTTTATTTTATTTTTATAATATTTTTGGGGGGTTTGGGATTTACCGCGTGACGTCACGCTCTGTTCTTGGATTTCAGTGTGGATTTATTGAGGTGAAAAGAAACCCTTATTTTTTGTTTCCAAAAATTTCATTTTTTTTTTTATCGAATTATGATTCTCCCTCCTTTTTTTGTACCGAAAGCGGATAAGTACGGAGGTCAGGGGAAAACCCAGAGGAGGATGTTTGGGTCGTCTTCTGGAAAGCTATAGATGGAACAAGGTTGCAGAACACAAGGGTTGCCGACAATAGAAGGAAACTATCAAAATCAATTCAAATCAAGTTAGATTTTGAGGGTGAGAGAGAAAGATGGGGAGAGAATGGTAGCTGCAATCAACAACTACGAGTTAAAGGTTAGATTCAACAGTGATTAATCATTTCACAATAAATTCATGCACTTTTTTTTTTTTTTTAGTAACTTTCATTAAGTAAATCGAATAGACGGTCTAAAATAACCAAGTAAAAGTATAGCGAGGTAATTTTCACTTTATTACTATTAGATATTGTAATTTTCAAACTTTGATACATTAAGTTTTTTTTCATTTTAGTTTTATACCTAAAACGAGTATTATATGACACTTTCTTACTTTTGTTAGTTTTTTTGTCAGAATCATCGTTAAAATGTAATATGACTCTTAGTTGGTGCCCATAACTGAATGACACGTGGCACGTGGACATTAAAAAAATTATAAAACTAAAAACCAATATCTTCTCGTCATCGTCATTATCGTCGCTACTTCACCGTCTTCAAACCCAAAGACCCCAAAATTTCTATCTCTGTCGTCCAACTCCTTCCTTCTCCATCCAAAACTCCACTGTTAACTTCACCTTTTGCCAAATACATCTCCAACCGCGCCGCCTTCAGCCACTACGAGTCTACGACAACACTCTCCAGCTCCTCTACTCCGGCAGCGAGTCGGGTTCATGTTCATACCTGCCGGTAAGATCGAAGTGGGTCAGACCCAGTTCATGGCCCCCAACTTCGTTGTCTAGTTGTTCTAGTCTCCGATGCTAATCGAGCTTCCGGGATGGTCCAGAACCCAATGGGGCTTATTTTTTGAGGCTATAAACCATCTTCAAATTGAATGTTTTTTACGAGATGATCTTTAGATCATGAAAAAAAAAAGTATATTGTTCTAATTAAGATGTTGTACTGTGAAAATAAATCATAAATAAGTTGACAATTAAGTTTCCCATAAGTTACGAACACAAGCACTGTCCTTTAATCTACTACATTTCTTCTACCATTTTTGCTCTTATATTCAGCATTTTCCTCATGTACTATTTCTCGTCATCTCTAACATAAAAATAAAAAATAACTTTAGCGTAATATGTTTGAGTTTGACCACAATGCACTACCAAATTAGACATTAATTGTCACAGAAATTATGACTAAAGGATGAATTGTGATGTAATTAATAAAAATGTCATTTTTTTGTTGGAGAATAAGATTCTAAAGTAGACATATGATAAAATAGTATACAATTAATATATGGGAGTTTCCACCCCATAAGATTTTTGGTGATAAAATCTAACACCTAGTAATAAGTGGTTAAGTTGGGACAATATCAGTGATGTCGGTGGTCGACCATGCTAGGGTTGTAAAGTTTACAGTGGTATCAGAGCAGCTATTCTTCCGACAAAATAATATATAATTCATATATGAGAGTTTCACCCTTAATATCATTGAGGCATTTTGTGACAAAATTCAATACCTAGTAATAGACGGTTAAGTTGGGACAATATTGGTGATCTGATGGTGGACCATGTTGGTCCTATAAGACGAATTGCTTGGCCTCGTTAAGTTTCACTTGACTGGACCGGATTACATATTAGTATAAGCATGTGTTTGTTACAAGCATGACTAAGTTTAATTGGATAAAGGAGGACTCGTCCCGACTAAATCCCTCACTAGGAGGTCTTAGTGAGACCCCAAGAATGTGTTTGTTTTCACTCACTAGCATTCTCTAGACTGGACTGGACTAAGTGGCAGTCTAGTCCCGTGTTTGATACAAACCGGGACAAGCTTTAATGAGACTCGCCCTGACTAAACGGGACTAAGAACTTCGCTAAGGGGTCTTAGCGAGACCCCCCGAAATCGGTCGGACTGCTAACTCAACTCCTCCCTACTTCGTCCCTCCTCGCTTCGCCTCTCCCATCTACTTGTTCCTCACAAGATTTGGAACCCAGGTCCCATATACAAACTATGCCCTGTTTCGCTCCTCTCATCTACCACTTCACTACGCCACAATACTACATCTACCACGGCTAATTGACCACAGACGTATAAAGTCCGTTATAAAAAGTCAAATTTAACCACGGACATTTGAAGTTCGTGGTAAATAATTATTATAACAACGAGCATAAACAAACCCGTGGTTGAAATGGTTAAAATAACAACGCGCGTTTGAAGCCCGTTGTAATTTAGCTAAATATTACCACGAGGAAAGCCCGTGGTTGCAAAAAGTTTTAACAACATCGCATTTTTAATTTTACGACGGACTGTAATTGTTATCTTTGTAAATTAATTTTTATTTTTTAATCAACTAGTGTCTCTAATCTCTAATCTCTAATATTAGAAAGTCAGAAATCAAGTTTGGTGTTTCAAGGCTTTACCAAAAATAATTAGACTAAAAAGCCCCTTAAACAAAAAAAAAACCCAAAAACTGGTTGACAATAATAGAACCAAATTCTCATGGGTAATTTTGTCATAAAAAATTAAAAAAAAACAATTTTTTTTTTATGTTGAAAAAGGACTAAATAAAATGAATTAAAGCCACGTGGGTTAAGTGTGTAAAGGGAATGAGTTTTGCAGAAAAGAGATAACCACCGATCGTGGGATTCAAATCCAAAACTACCTCCACGTTCTACAAATTACTACCTCTCCCAATTATGGTCCACACAGCAATCTAAAAACAGGGTAGAGGGATTGAAAACGAATGCAGGGAGTACTGCTGGTATTGTTTAATTTTCATTGGGGTTTTTCTCTCAAGTTATTTATAATTTTTTTTATTCTTGTTCACTGCAGAAACGTAAAGCAAGCAGAGTCAAGAGAGTAAATTTGTTTACACGACTTTTATGTGCTTTTGAAATTATTCTCGGATAAATTGTGTTGCGTGAACATGACAAATATCTCTCAAAAAGGTGTATTCTTCCTCCCCCTCTCTCTCCCTGCGTGTTGCTTTTCTGTCACTCTCGCTCATAATAATTTCATATGTTGCTTCGTTAGTCTGTAATCTTATAAGAATAATTTCATATTTATTCTTTTTAGTCAGTTATTGATCATGATAAGTTGCGGCACTACAAGTTCGATCTTTTCTCATATGCTACTTATCCCTGCAGGTACAAAAGCATGCAAACTACATACATCCCTCCACCCAGCTTTCCTAAAAGTTGCGTTAGGTTTTTGGTTCATTTATTTTCAAGTTTGGATAAATAGGTGCTCATTCTATATATATTTTATTCACTAATTTAAATTGCAAATTGATCCACTAATTTACGGTTTCTATGTAGCCGTGCACATATAAAGAAGAAGGAGGACGAGGGAGAATGGGGAGATCTGCAGTAATTGACAAAGAGTCTTTCCCTTTGTTTTTCCGTTGTCTTATGGTATGGATCCCCTCATTTAATTTTATGTTTTTTTTTTTGTTTTTACATGAGCAATTTGAAGGAATTAAAATGTCCTCATTTGGTGTAGGTGGTCTTGATTTCTAAGCTTTATATTTTTCCTTGTTTGTCACATAGGTGGTTGGTGGGTCTAATTCATGAGGGTTTATAACTCAAATATCAACTACATTTGCAGCCACCTACAAATTTAAAGTGGGATTGGCTTGCAGGAGATGTGTGTCTTCTTGAAGAAACGATTGTAGAGAAGACGAATATCATTGGAGGACTAAGGTTGGAACTAGGACTTGAGTTTTGTTTTAGAGTGTGAAGCAAAGTCTCTATATATTTTGATGATTTGGTATATTTCTTTATATAACTACTCATTTTGTTGTTAATTTTAGTGTAATATTTGAATATATGAATTTTAATAAAGTTAAATTTGCAATTTTGTATGTGTATATATATATATATATATATATATATAAATAATTTTTTTTTTTTAAATTTATTAAATCTTTTTATTTTTTTTTTTTACTTTTAGAAATTTTTTTTATAACGAGCATTAGCCGTGATCAATTTGTAATCCACAATGGTCATAGCACGTGGTGTTAGATCCCAATCTACTACGGGCACAATCCGTGATTACATTGCATTTAACAACGTGCATAGTCCGTGGTAGAAACAAAGACTTTCTATCACATCCATAATACTAACGGGCACAATGCCCGTGGTAGATTGCAATTTATCACGGGCATCCACCGTGATAGATGAGCTTTTTTCTTCTAGTGCTTCCAAACCCAGATCCCGCAAAATTCAAAACAAAAAAGGGAAAAAATTATGCAATATTTCCATTTTCAAAACAAGATCCAAATCAAAAATTAAAAAAAATTAAAAAAATCATTGTGCGTCTGAAACGCACAGCAGTCGCTCTAATCACAGTGCTCCTAGTCTAGACCCCATGATTGTAGACCTTTTCCGTTGACGCTAGAGAAGTAGACCCATTAATACCTAGGTGACCCAGACTCTGATTTAAGTTCTGATTCGCTAATTGGGTCCCAAAAAAAATTATGAAGAAAAGAGGGAGATGAATGGAGAGAAATAAGAAGAAAAATATGGAAATGAAGAGGGAGAGGGACGAAGAGAAAGAGGGAGAGGGGCGAAGAAAAATTAGGAAGAAAGAGAGAGAGAGGGACGAAGCAAAATTAGGAAGAAAAGGGGATTAGCGGAAAAGAATTTGGAATGAAAATGGGAGGTTTCTAGAATGAAAAAAATAGACGGTAGTAGTAATAATATATTACTAAATATGTATTAAATAATATAAAATATTTATAAATATAAGTAAATAATATAATATTAGAATTTGTTATTATTTAGCTTTTTGGTCTCACATTGCACCAAACGCATAACAGTTTAATCTAGTCTAGGCTAGTACAGATTAGTCCTAAAGCTAGTCTAGTCAAAGATAGTGCGGTACAACAAACGCATCTCAAAAAAACTATGGGTTGCTATCCCATCTCCCTCATCTGCAAGCAGCGTCCCGCGAATCCAATCTCTCCTACATCGTCTGCGACGCCTCGTCGCCAACTCTAACACCTCACCCAAATCAACCTCGTCGCTTAATCATGTCTCCAAACTTGCGTCCTTTGTATGTTGCATAGCGTCGTCTGCAACAACAACTCTCAAATGATGCCCAAGATGCAGAAACCCAACCATGCTTAGCGTCATCATCTGCGTAGCGTCGTCTGTAGCACCTAAATCTCAACACAGTAACAACAACAATTCCAATAACAGCGTCTTCTACACAATTTCAGAGGAGGCGCGGCGAGGCCTCTACACAATCAGTGATTCGACGAAGTCTCTGCACAATCCGACAAAGCCTCTGCAAATTGAAAAAAAAAAACAATTAGGGAATTTTTGGGGTTTGATTTGAATTTGTCATTGTAATTGCTATTAGAGAGATTGGGTACAATGTTTGGCTTTTGGGTTGAAATACTTTTTCATAATTTCCTAATTTGTTGATAGGAAATGAAATGAAAAGAAGAAGAGAAATTCTGGACTAAAAGAAAAATCCTGGACGAGAAAGGAAAGGAAGGTGGATAGATGGGAGAGAGAGTGAGTCAAGTAAAAAAGTGCTAATAAAAAAATATTGATAAGATAAATTGATAAATGACAAAAAAGTATTTAAAACCAAAAATTATTTAGTTGTTATTTAAGTTGATATTGTACTAAACGTCTTATTATTCTTATACTACTTAATTCATGTCAAGTCAATCTAGTTTAGTTTCTGAAGTTAGTCTAATCCAAGATAGTTTAGTGCAACAAACGCATCCATAAAATTTATCACTGTTGACTGATCATAATTACAAATTGGTGAAATGCTCGAATGGTGACGATCTTTTTCTTTTTTTTTTATAACTTATTATGTTCCGGGTTTAGACCCTCTCTCCTATTCCCCTCACCCATAATTTAGATTAACCTATATATGCATGCCGTTCATGCGACAGGTTTTTTTTATTAGCAAGGGCGCTACGCCTACGCTCGTGGGTGAGAGAGAGAGGTGTGCGCTTTCAACTGAATGTTATGAAGGGGATGCATGGGATAGTAATTAGATGAGCAACATTTTACTGCTCGCTCACTCTTTCTTCAAGACTCACGAGGAAGAGAAACTTATAACTGCCATTGCATCGAGAGGGAAAAAATTGCTTGGTGTTCCGGAAAAAAGGCTGAAGACCTGTCAGAATTTCAAGTTTGGCAAAGCAGTTACTTCCTTATTTTCCAGTGCTGGGTAAAAAGAATCACAAATTTCCTTTAATTAAACATTTTTCTTGAGTCGTGTGATTATACGTTATACATATTAAATCACATATCTAATAGAAGTGAAACTTATCGATCCATATGCATAAGCCTCGATATAATAAATTAAGATATGGTTCAAAATGTGCATATGGTCTCAGAAAATGATAGTTTTTCTTTTTAACTCAGTATTTTTCAGGTTTAAATCCTCTTTTCATTTGCACGTGCATGCAAGATGCCTTTTTATTATCACGGGCACTACGCGCCCCTTAAAATATTTATGTAAATTGATATCATGTGTCATATGGTTTAAGGCTTTTTTTTTAATCAGACGCACTACACGCTAGTTACATGTGCGAGAGACCATTTAAATTACGTGAACTATACATTACTTACATAATTTTTTTTATCACCACGTTGTTAGAAAATTTAATATTATTATTATATTAAATTAAATAATTGAATGGAAATTAGAAGTGGAGCCTTTTGGTAGAAAAATGTTTTTATTCAAATGTAGAGTTGCAATATTTGACTATTCATGAATAGTTACATACTTTCCAAAGAGGTATCTCAAATTCTATAAATAGGAAGCCCCCTATAATCATAAAAAAACTTTTCATTTTTACATAATCATACATAGAGTGCACTAAATATTAGAGTCTCATTGAGTCCCTATGAGAGGGTTTTCAACACAATCGTGGTTCATAGAGCCTTGTGATTTGGAGTGCTACTATTATAAGGACGTGGCCGTTGTATCTTAGGAGACAACAACCGATCAACCATGAGCACCGTAGTGGGGTGTAAAGTGTCCAACACTTGCCTCGACCGTATTTCTAGTTTTTTCTAGTCCATAATGTCATGTTCATTTAACATTGGTTACTCATGGGCATGCATCACTTTGATATATAATTGCATGAATTATTTATTGATTTTCTATGTGATTTAATATAGTAATTAGACCTAATTTTTTCAACACGCGTTAAGCGTAACTTATTCCTATTTTCAATTGGAGGATGCAAGTATAAAATATAAAGATCCTTGGCAAAAGCAAAGAAAATAATTAAATTCAAACTATAAATTTAACAATGCAGAAAAAGATAAAGGGAGAAGAGAATTATTATTTTTATTATTGATACACCATGGGATATTACTACATTTAACATGATCCTGGTGTTGTAGGTAGGAGACAGGTGCCTTCATCTACTGCCGCATAGCTCTGGGGTATTTGGTTTGTATTTGGACAAAGCAGGCGGCTTTGCTTCATGCAATGATGCGGGCATAGGCGGCATAGGATCTTGAACAGCTGAATTTGTGTCTTCTGTGTTCAACAACCTTGCTTCAGCTGCAATGATTCCATAAGAGACAATTAATGCAAGAAGAAACACATTTGGCCACAGAAGCTTGGATCTTTTGGCTACGAGCGCCATGAGAGAGAGAGAGAGAGAGAGAGAGAGAGAGAGAGATATGGAGGTGTTCTTTTAATTGAATGTTATGATGAAGGGTATATATAGGATAGTTAGATGAGCAGCATTTTATTGTTCTCACACACTCTTTCTTCAAGACTCACGAGGAAGAGAAACTTACAACTGCCATTGCATGGAGAAGGAAAGAATTGCTTGGTGTTCCGGAAAAAAAGGCTGCAGACCTGTCAGAATTTCAGGTTTGGCTAAGCAGTTACATCCTTGTTTTCCAGTAAAAAATCACAAATTTCCTTTAATTAAACATTTTTTCTTGAGTCGTGTGATTATACGTTATGTTCATGACATAAGTTTCACTAGTAGTCCTAAATTTACATGAATCACATATTAGATCACATATCTAATAAAAGTGAAACTTATCGATATACATAAGTCTCAGCTTAATAAATTAAGATGTGGTTTAAAATGTGCATGGTCTCAGAAAATGATTCAAATAGCGTCGTTTATGTCACTCTGCACAGGGCAGAGGCCAAAGGCCTCTCAATTCGAAAACCACAGGTTGAACGAAATGGAGAAGTGAGCTAAGTTATATAGTGGACTGTCAAGATTTGAGAGTTCAGTTAGCGGTCCACTATTAATTATATCGATATTGTCTCAATTTTATCAAACGCATAGCCCGTGAGGTGTTGTGTTTTATCACAAAACGCCTCAGTGTTTTTTGTAGTGAAACCATTTATGTATCATTAGTATTATATCTTGTCAAGTTTTCGACGTGGGATTGCATTCTTCAAAAAGTATACCATCATAATAATTAGTTATTAAATTTATCAATCGAACATAAAAACTCCTACTCACAAGTGACGACAAATACTAAATCTTAGTGGTACTAAATCATGTGATAATGGCAGATATCAATTAGTATGTTATGGATACCCATAAGTTTTTTGAAAAATACAGGTTCAAAAGTACCAATGATAAATAAGACTGTAAGTGATGGCTGGTCCATCTCGTAGGTGTGTTGTTGAATGATCATATTATAGTTCATACGCAGGTTCAAAAGTACCAAACTACCAATGTTAAATAAGACCGTAAGTGATGGCTAGTCCATGTCGTAGATGTGTTTGTTGAATGATCATATTATAGTTCACACAGTTAAAAACTGTAACTCTTATATATATCTTGGAATTTCTGAGGGCTAATTTAACCCATAAAAGTGGATGGGAAATTAAAAATAAAATCCAACTTTACGTTGATGAATCTTTTTTAAAAAAGTAAAGCCTTCAGTATTGTTTAAGATGTCGTTGGTAAGTTAATTTGCAATAGATTATCTATAGTCACACAATATTTGTTACATATATGCAAACGATCAAGCTTTGAAATCAAGTAATACATGAGAAACAAAATTCAAAGTTATACTAATTGATACAACGGAGGACATATATATATATATATATCCAAATACATAAAGGAAACACTTACATATAAGATCACAGATGAAAATAAAATATTTATATGGAAAGCTACAGGTACATGCTAATAAAGCCTTAATTAATATTCTTAATATATATGTATGATCGATTTGCAGTTCAATATATATATATTTTTTTGGGCTAACGATTGCATTAATAATTACTTAATTTACTGATTTGGCTCTACTTGAGGTCCTACAGAATGACCAGCACCGGGACTGTGCCCCGGTGTTGTGGGCCGGTAATCGGAAGCACTGTGATAGCCTAGAACCGATGGCACAGAGTCTGATAATTCATTTTCGAACACGTTTCGGCGCGAGTTGAGATAATTGTCACGGCTGATCATTGATGTCGATCCTCCGTTCGTGTGATCTGTTTTCAGAAATCTTTCTTCAGTTGAAATGATCCCATAAGAGGAAATTAGAACAAGAAGAAGAACACTGAGCTTGCCATTGGCCATGATAATAAGATAAGTTTAGAAAACAACTGATGGAAGAGAGAGAGAGAGAGAGAGAGAGAGAGAGAGAGAGAGAGAGAGAGAGAGGTGTGCTGTGGTTCCAACTGAATGCAATGGAGGGTATATATAGAGTTTGAGCTGGGGAGTTGGCGTAGTGGAGTGAAATTCTTGAAATATGAAATTCGAGCAAATTCAAAGAGGTACTTAGTACATTAATTAAGATTTAAACGGTTAAATGATTATATGTTCCTCTCCTCAAGATTCTCTCAATTTTCATGTCCCATGCATAGCCTTATGTATGTTTCTAACTTGCTTTACAATGTTTTTCAAATGTGTTTTCTAGCCTGGCTAATTAAGGTTAGCTGTAGGGATTAAATTGTATGTAATGTTTCAATAAATTAAGGAAGAATTTAAATGGTGCGAAACATCCAGACCCACTAGCCGGAGCCGGATGAGACGTTTCTGGCATGAATCCAACATTTGACTTATAGGACTGTGCAGTACTAAACCTGTAACCATTCATGCATATTCAACTGTTTTACATGGCCAACATGGTCAAGCAGATTCATGATCTTCGTTTAACCGAAAGTACATATCAAATGTCATGTGAAAGCGATGCAACGTTAATGTTTTACCTTATTTCTTATTCATAAATATATGTTTTTGAAGTAATACAATATTCATTAAAGATGGAACGATATATTGGTGATGTTGGTGGTGAATCATGCTGGGCCAATAAAGTTTATCATGGTATCAGAGCAGATTATTCTTTTGATACGTCCTGACTCGATTTACTTGGATCAAATTTGTCTCCTTAGGTTGAGCTTTCAAAAAGTTGCGCTAGTTCTAGCTTAAAGATATTGAATAACTTGGCCCGCAGAAAATTGTGTTAGCTCTAGTCCTTAACTGAAGACCGAGTCTTGAAAAGTTGCATAAGATACGGTATAATCACTTGACCAGTTCTCGATGTGGGAACTAATTTCCCTTGTGACCTTGTGTGAGGCCACTCATGAGGGGACTTGTTGGAAAATGAGACCCTACATCGAGCATATAACAAAATAATATACAATTAATATATAGGAGTTTTAATATCACTAAGATTTGTTGTGACCTAGTAATATATGGTTAACACAATATTGGTGATGTTGGTGGTGGACCATGTTAGGTCTATAAAGTTTATCACTTTTGAGTGATCATAATTACAAAGTAGTGAAGTGTCCTGATGGTTACGGTCTTTCTTTCAACTCAATATGTTTTGGATTCAAACCATCTTCCCTCCCCTTTAATTTAGACTACCTCTCTGCATGCGCAGAAGGAGCTCCGAGGCCTCTTACAATATTTATCTAAATTGAAATCACATGTCATATGGTACCAAGGCTTTTTTTAATTAGGCACGCTACGCGCTAGTTACATATGTGCGAGGGACCCTTTAAATAATGCACACTATACAGTATTTACAGATTTTTAATCATTGTGCTAGGCTGCTTATTTCTATTTTTAATTGGAAGATGCAAGTATTATTCATATATATATATATATATATATATATATATAAACATCCTGCAAAGACAATAATTAAATCCAAGCTATGCAAAACTTAACCATGCAGAAAAATATATTGGGAGAAGAGTATTAATTTTTAATTATATTGATACACCATTGGATATTACTACATTTAACATGATCCTGGTGTTGTAGGTAGGAAAGAGGTGCCTTCAACTACTGCTGCATAGCTCTGGGGTGTTTGGTTTGTATTTGGACGAAGCAGGCGGCTTTGCTTCCTGTAATGATGCCGTCATAGACGGCATAGGATCTTAAACAGCTGAATTTGTGTCTGCTGTGTTCAACAATCTTGCTTCAGCTGCAATGATTCCATTAGAGAGAATCAAAGCAAAATGAAACACATTTAGCCACAGAAGCTTGGATCTTTTGGCTACGAGCGCCATGAGAGAGAGAGAGAGAGAGAGAGAGAGAGAGAGAGAGAGAGAGAGAGAGAGAGAGAGAGAGAGGTGTTCTTTAAACAGAATGTTATGAAGGGTATATATGGGGGATAGTTTGATGAGCAACATTTCACTGCTCTCACATACTCTTTCTTCAAGACTCGCGAAGAAGAGAAACTTATAACTGCCATTGCATGGAGAAGGAAAGAAGTGCTTGGCGTTCCGGAAAAAAGGCTGAAGACTTGTCAGAATTTTAGTTTTGACAGGGCAGTTACATCCTTGTTTTCCAGAGCTGGTAAAAAATAAATCACAAATTTCCTTTAATTAAACATTTTTCTTGAGTCGTGTGATTATACGTTATGTTCTGTTCATGACAAAATTATCACTAGTAGTCCTAAATTTACATGAATCACATATCTAATAAAAGTGAAACTTATCGATATACATGAGTCTCAGTTTAATAAATTAAGATGTGGTTTAAAATGTGAATGGCCTCAGAAAATGATTCAAATAGCTTTATTTTTGCCACGTTGTGCACAGGGCAGAGGCCAAAGGCCTTTAAATTCGAAAATCCGTAAACCACAGGTTGAAGGACATAGGGAATTGAGATAAGAACCACAGGTTGAACGAAATATGGAATTGAGCTAAGTTATACAATGATACTGTTAGGATTTAAGAGTCTGTTGAGCGACCCACTATAATTACATCGATATTATCTCATTTTATCACACGCACATCTTGAGAGGTGTTGAATTTTATCACAAATTAAAGATCTCGGTGTTATTTGTAGTGAAACCATTCATGTATAAGTAGTAATATTTTGTCAAGTTTTCATGTGGGTTTGCATTCTTCAAAAGGTACAACCATAATAATTTGTTAATTGTTATTAAACTTGTCATTTGAGAGAAATCGAACATAAAAGCTCCTATCAAATAAAATCCAAATTTATACTAATTGATACAATGGATGACACACCTATATATATCTCTCCAACTATATAAAGGAAGCACTTACATATAAGATCATAGATAAAAATAAAATACACTATACAGTCTAACTATAGATGAAAACTAGAATAATATTTTACAACCAAATTATAATATATATATATATATATATATATATATATATATATATGATCGATTAACTAATATTCTTAATATGTATATGATCGACTGCAGTTCTTTTTTTCTTTTTTGGGCTAACGATTGCAGTTCATGATAGTCATGAACTTAATTGGACCCATATACAAATAAAGAAGTTAATAATGATTTAATTTACTGGTTTGGCTCTACTGCTTGAGGTCCAGCAGAATGACCAGCGTCATGGCCAGCACCGGGACTGTGCCCCGGCGTTGTGGACTTGTGAGAATCGCCACTAGAATCGGTTAGAACCGGTGGCACAGAGTCTGATAATTCATTTGCCAACACGTTTCGGCGCGAGTTGAGATAATTTTCGTTGCTGATCATTGATGTTGATCCCCCGTTCGTATGATCTGTTTTCATAAACCTTTCTTCAGTTGAAATGATCCCATAAGAGAAAATTAGAACAAGAAGAAGCACACTGAGCTTGCCATTGGCCATGATAATAAGATTAGTTTAGAAAACAAACTGATGGGGGAGAGGGAGGGAGGGAGGGCGGGAGAGGGAGAGGGAGAGGGAGAGGGAGAGAGAGAGAGAGAGAGGCGTGCTGTGGTTCCAACTGAATGCATTGGAGGGTATATATAGAGTTTGAGCTGGGGAGTTGGCGTAGTGGAGTGAAATACTTGAAAAATGAAATTTGAACAAATTCAAAGAGGTACTTAGTAAATTAATCAAGAATTAAACGTTTAAATGATTATATGTTCCCCTCCTCAAGATTCTCTGAATATGCATGTCCCATGCATATGTATGTTTCCAACTTGCGTACATTGTTTTTCAAATATGTTTTCTAGCCTGGCTAATTAAGTTTAGCTGTAGGGATTAAAATGTATGCAATGCTTCAACAAATTAAGGAAGAATTTAAATGGTGCGAAACATCTAGACCCACTAGCCAGAGCCTGACGAGTGATGAGACGTTTCTGGCATGAATCCAACACTTGACCTACTGTGCTGTAACCATTCATGCATATTCAACTATTTTACGTGGCCAACTTGGTCTCGTTCCACAAAAATTACATATCATCTATCATGTGAAAGTGATGCAACATCAATATGTTTTACCTTATTTCTTATATATTTATAAATATATGTTTTTGAAGTAATACAAATCATCAAAGATGAACAAATATGTAGCCTATATAAGAATGATGATGCACGATCGGTGAGCTCATTAAAATCTTGCTGGAACTTGTAACTCAGTCGAAGGAAATAAAGTACTACGCATACCCCAAGAGAAACTAATCTTTGCTATAGTTTAGTAAAAGGTTTACAACGTATGTCTTAATTCCTATCAAGTACTAAGGGTGCGTTTGTTGCACCGGACTAGCTTCAGGGACTAAGCTGGACTGGCTTAGACTAAGCTGGACTAGTTTAGTGAAGCGCTTAGTGCAGTGTCAGACTAAGAAGCAGGATAATTAATAAACTCTAAAAAATTATATTATTTAATTTATATCTTTTTAATACTTAATTATTAGTTTTATCTTTTTATTTTTTGTTTCTAGAGTCTTCTTCATCTCTCCCTTCCCTTTCCCTATTTTTCTTCGTCCAACTCTAGAAGCTAGAGAGCTCCATAACGCACGACAAACAAATCCCTCCCATCCTATTTGAATTCCAAACCCAACAAGGCTATGGAATTCTTCTGACAAATTTGCATCAAATGGGTTGCTTGATTACGAACTCTACAGAGCTTCCGCAAAAAAAAAAAAGGAAAACTAACGAAAAGGGCTTGAAAACTTTGAGTTTTAACGATAAGGACAAAATAAAGGGTAAAGTGAATAGTACCATGTTTGACTTTTTAGTGTAAAAATGTGGTTTTTCGTGAAAGTGAATAGTACCGCGGGCTTTTCGTTAAAACTCCAAAAAAAAAAAATCAATATTTGATTGCTAAGTCTGCTTCCTCATGCTTTCCAATTTCGATTCCGACTTCGATCCAATCGCAATCATTGTAGATTTGCTTCTGATTTCTTAAATAGAATCCACCTTGATCTCTCTCTTCTCTCTCACAGTTCACAACCGCCGTTGAGAAAAGGGGAGGGGAGGGTGCGAAGGCAAGATACTGGGAGTGCACAGGGTTCCAATGAGGTCTAGGAAGAAGGAATTGGGAGGAGATTTAGAGTTGGAAGGAGAGGTCGTGGTGATGGTGGGCAAGCTAGGTCACCACAAATGGGGAAGCACGGGATTGCTAAGGATTGGTAATTTGAACCTTTCGGATAGTATTAGTAGTGAAGCTTTTAGTGAAAGCGAATCCCACCTAGTCTCATTAAAGCTAATCCTTCAACAACGTCAAACAATACTTCAACATCATCAAACAAGGGATTAGGACAAAAGTTAAGCCAATTCCAGCTACTCCTATCTAGCGAGCCCAAACAAACGGGGCCTAATAGTAATAATGTAATTGTTAAGCAGAAAATCAAAGATGCAAATTAAATAAATTAAAATTTCATCATTAAAATTTTAAAATCAAATCTAACGCTAGGGTTTAGTAAAAAGTCATCTAATTTAATGCTCACAGTTGAATTTTTTATACAATTTGAGTTAGCTAAGTCTTAATAGTACTATATATATAGTGCAGTCAAATGGTGTGAAAATTAAAGGCCGTTTTGTGCGCTGGTTATCATGAATCATATATCATAACCATCAAACCATCGCAGGGGGACACAAAAAAAAAACAAAAAAACAAAAAAACAAAAAAACAAAAAAACAAAAAACAAAAAACAAAAAGCAAAAAACAAAAAGCAAAACCATCACATGGTCGTTGGAGACGAATTTTAGGCCCTTATTTCATACGGCACGTCCTGTGTTCGATTTCTGCCGCTGGTGAATTGCACGATGGTGGCCAAGGGAGACTAAAATGCCTCTGTGAGTCAGTCCCCGGAAGGATGGACTGCCATAATGAAACCACCAACTAGTCCTTTTTAAAAAAAAAAAAAAAATATATATATATATATATATATATATATATATATATATATATATATATATATATACAGACCCCTTACCAAGAGGGATCCCCATTTTTCTAAAAAAATAGGGACACCCTCTTGACCGTTGGATTGGCTTTAATGAAATTGTGTGGTTGAGATGAAAACACAGGCCACACAATCTCAACCACACAATTTCATTAAAGTCAAATCCAACTGTCAAAAGGGTATCCCCATTTTTTTTTTAAATGGAGATCCTTCTTGAGAAATGATTCCTCTATATATATATATATATATATATATATATATATATATATATATATATATAAGTGTCAAACTAGGAATAGGATATTGTGTGGGGATATAGGCATATATCTCCTTTTGACTGAATCTTTAGTATATTCCGCGATCGAGTATACTTCGAACTGTACGTACGTAATGCCTTTTTTTCAGTTGAGCACTTAAGCATCTGGCCATGATTCTGTCGCCAATTCCAAGCCCTCCAAATACCCAATATTATGAAATCACCATGACCGAGGTCGATCTAATTAAGTACACTAGGCCATGTTGGTTATACTGGATTGATTTGGCTTGGGAAACTCACCTATTATTTGAGTTTTGAATGAAAATATACCAATTTCTATATTTTGTTCAAGTGAAGGTAGACTGTAGAAAAACCATGAAGAAAGCTTACTTTTCCAAACCTGCATAAAAATTAGGATTAAGAGAGAATTTTTTTCATGACTTCTTTACATTCTACCACTTACACAAAACTATGCAAGTTGAAATCCATATTTTTATCTAACATTTATGAGTAATGCTATACTTACCATCTATTTATAATATCATTTGTACTGTCTTTCTAATAGAAGTAGAACCTGCCAACGTATGTGGATCTTATTTCTATTAGAGCGATAATACAAATATATGGTAAGAAGTAGCACTTTTGAACATTCATTGAATCTAATATAGGTTATCCAAGCATGTCAATCATAGACAACAAATAAGTTAGAGCTTTCATCATGATTTGATTTCTAGGAATGAGAGAGATTTTGAATATAATAATCTCATCGTTATGTGATTTTATTAATTCATAAGTTATAATATGAATAGATGACAAAATTAATATTCATAAAATTAGGGTACAAAGCTAATAAAAAATTATTATTAGAGCATAGAAAAATCATTCTACCCTCCTCATTCTCTCACTTTTTTCATTAGGAAACAAAGGGCAATGACTTTTTTACGTGTTAATAATTATTTTTTATTAACAAATAGATACACGTGTTATATAACATGAGGGCATTACCCAATGCGCGATTCACAAATGTTAACACATAATTAGTGGTCTGGTCGCACCTTTCAATTAACGGACAAATTTTTTGCACGGGTGAGAAGCAACTCACAATTGATGAACAAGATGGGAAGCCACTAGATATAAAATATACAAGTTAAACAAATACCAATGGAGGTTAAACGTCATTCCAATCATCGTTTTCCTAACAAAAAATGGTGATATCAATGATTTTAGTCTAGCAAATACAAAATTAATCAAGATTTGGTCTAAGCATAATCCAAAGATCTTGAAGCATTACTAAAAGTGGTCGACTGCAAGTGTTCAATCTTGGTACCACGTGCGCAGTGCGCACTAACATTTTCAAAACTAGTCTTGCTAGTAAAAGAAAGGTCATCAAAGTTTGAAGCCCCACAAAGATACACAGCAGCCCCCTTATAGCCTATAGGAATAAGAAACTACAGTACTCTATGCAACGTGTAATAATTCATGTTCTATGCCTTTCAACCCCCAATATATATTCTCTTAAGTATCCAAATTGACTTCTATGGATACAAAGTTTCATGTTCTTGATCTTTCAATAATGTCCTCTCGATCTTTCAGTAATGTTCGGTCGAATATTCTACTTTTAAGAAAACTTCCTTAGTATTTCTCTTCCGCTTATCATTATGTGAAAAGAGAAACATAATAACGCTGGAAAATAAAGTTCTTATAGGAGAAATAAAAAAAACAACAATTTATGGATTATTATATGTGGGAGTTCTCACCCAATACACAAAGTATTTTTTTGTGATAAAATCCAAGGCCTAGTAATATGTGGATAAGATGGAACACATATAGATGATGTACGTAGTGGACTATATATTGGGTCTGAAACATTTATCATTGTATTAAAATAGGTTATTCTTCCGACATGTCCAGAGCTCTATTTACTGGGCTCGAACCTTAAAATTAGACTTCTGAAAACTTGCCCTACCTTCAACTTTAGTGTACCAATTGGCCTTCGGAAGGTTTCGTTGGCTTTAGTAAATGAATAATATATGACCGTAATCTCGAAAAGTGGTGTAAGCTCGTTTAGAGGGTTGTCCAAAATTTATGAGATCTTGGTATCCACATCTGGTTGGTTCCTAAAGTCACGGAAGTCCCACCATCCAATTTGTTTGGACCCTACAAAATGGAGAAAAGTCGACGAGAATTACTGTGAGTGACTAAATACCTACTACTTCAATTAAAATGAGGCTGACTTTTGTTGAAATTGACAGAGCATTATAAGAGGCTGACAAATCTTAAGTTCTTACCAAGTCGTTGAAAACAATAGATATGTAACTGAGATGAGGTATCTGTCGAAATAAAGGGTAATTGAGCACTTTGTGGAAGCTGAAGAGGGAGGGATTCCATTCGCTTTAACGGCTGAGCTACTATATAAAAATAGTGTAAAGTCAATGGGAAGCAGTAGTTTAGGAGAGTGGAGGAAAAAATTCTGGTGGGAGAAAAGTTACGAGTGCCAAGAGAAAGTAAGTTAATAATATCTATGCTTGATGCTTTATGTCTCACATGATTAATAAATCTTCCAAGGTAAACCAAAAACGAACAAGTGAACTCAATCTAGCTACCCACTCAAATATGTGTGGAACAAATCAAAGACGAGAAAAGAAGAAAGGCTGCTTACAAACTATGATTTTTGTTTTATGGATTAAAATAAAGAAGAACACTACATCTTGTCAAAGATTTTTTTTTGGGTAAATTACAAAAAACTACCTTAACTATTGGGTCATTAATAGTTTCATACCTCGTTTTTAAAAAATTTCAATGTTATACCTTATCTTCGAATTTGTTGCAATTTCATACATTCCGTCAGTTGTCAGTCAATTATTCTGTTAAATGCTGGCGTGGCATGTGACGTGGCACATTTTATATTAAAAAATTATTAAAAACTTAAAAAAAATATTAATTAAATATTTAAAAAATTAAAAATTTCCTTTTTTTCTTCTTTTTTTTTCTCTCTCTTCTTCTCTCTCCTCCTCCTGCTTCTTCTTCTTCGTCTTCGTCCGTCCCCCCCATCCCAATCCCCTGCAAACCCAGAAAGAAGGAGGAGGAGGAAGAGGAAGAAGAAGAAAAAAAAAAAAAAAAAAAAAAAAAAACCAGTTCGTCCGTCCCCTCTCCCCCCCTGCCTGCCCGCCCGAAAAAACCCAACCCTCTATGCAAACCCAGAAAGAAGAAGAAGGGAAAAAAAAATCGGTGCCCCCCCCCCCCCCCCCCCCGCCCCCGTGGCAACCCAGGAAGAAAGAAGGAGAAGGAGAAGGAGAAGGAGAAGAAGAAGAAGAAGAAGGAAGAAGAAGAGAGAGAAAAAAAAAAAAAAAACCCGGCCCCTGGAACCCAGAAAGAAAGAAGGAGAAGGAGAAGGAGAAGGAGAAGAAGAAGAAGAGAAAAGAAAGAAGAAGAAGAGAGAGAACAAAATATTAAATAATTTTTTTTAGTTTTTAATTATTTTTTTTATTAATTTTTAATATAAAATGTGTCACGTCACATGCCACGTCAGCATTTAACAGAATAATTGACTGACAACTGACGGAAAGTATGAAATTGCAACAAATTCGAAGATAAAGTATAACATTGAAATTCTTTAAAGACGATGTATGAAACTGTTAATGACCCAATAATTGAGTTAGTTTTTTGTAATTTACCTTTTTTTTTTTTTTTTTTTTCTAACTTACTGGGTTACAAACCATATTTATAAATAGGAAAAATCAATATCCGATTCTTAATTACTAATATTTATTGATTAAAACCTTATCAATTTTCAAATTTTGATCGAAATCCTAGCATTAATGTATTAATCAATTTACATATCAGTTACATAATTTTTTAAAATAAAAATTAGTAATTGATTTAGGACTGTAATACTCACACCCTTATTAAACTGCTAATCAATTTTCAATTCAAAACATTTCCAAAAAAAAAAATAGAATAAGTTTGTACCCATTAGTTTTTGTATAAAAAGATTTTTGTTGTAAGCCTAATTTACTGAACTATAATAAGAACAGAGAGAGGGGCGCGGCAATAGTAGAGAGAAAGAGAAAGATATGCAATTGTGAGGTGTGTTCTATTCCACCCCCATTGTGCCGTTATTTATAGTAGTAGGCAATGGCGAAGCTAGGATTTGTCGAGGGGAGGGACGAAATTAAAAAAAGTGCAATCGAAGCGGTTGCTTTCACATTAGAGAGTGTAAAGTTTTGAGTCAACATTCATAACAGAAAGCAGTCTCTCTACCAAAGTTGTTGTAAGCGGTAATATCAAAACCATGTAAGAAGCTAAAATTTGTTAGGATTAGATTCTGAAAAATGTTATACGCTAGTCAGGCAGTAGACTGGGGCCTAGCAGCTAGGCGCTTAGGCGAGATTTAGGTAGAAGCCTAGATGAATTTAAATGAATTTCTTTTATCTGTAATATAAGCATTAAACAATATTATATTATTTTTAAAAAAATTAATACAATATTTATAGATAATATGAGAGTTTAAGATAAATACACTGGGATCTTAAAAAGAGAGAACAAAAAATACAAGAAAAAATAAAAAATAAATAAAAAAGAGAAAGAAATGGGCTAACAAACCACCAAAAAAGGTGGGGTCAAAAGAGTCTAAAAAGGGCCGGGGGAATGGGTAAACAGGGTGGGGCACAAAGGATAAGAAAAGTTGTGTCAGTAAGGTCAGCATTGCCAAACGACACCGTTTGGTACAGGGAATATCAAACCTTCATCTTCTTCGCAAGCTCCGCCGGTCTGCAGCTACTGGTTTTTTTTTTTTCCAGATTTCGGTCTCCGATAAAAAAGAAAGGAAAAACAAATCCATCTTTGCTATGCAGCAGCATAAACCAAATCACCGGAGCGGAATTCTCATTTTCGACAAGAGCGGAGGGGCTGAACTAGCGCTCCTAGGCATGTTTTTCGGCGAAGGGAGGGGCGACCGCCACTCCTCGCCCTCACCTAGCTTCGCCACTGGTAGTAGGGAATGTTAATTCCTTACCCTAATAGGATTACAACTCTAATAGGATAATATCTAGTCTAAGAGATATGGTACAATCCCATAATGATATCCTATATATGTTAGGATTTACACAATCACATTCCTAATCTAATAGGACTGCAACACTCCCCTTGAGTGTGTAAATACTCAAACAAATGGCGCATCAAGTCTTTAGTGATGAACTAAGTATAGTTGATGAAGTCTTTGGCACAATGAGCGATTGCGAGCCTTAGATCAACAGAAGAATGCATAAAAAGTAAAACTCACAAAACCTCGCTATGATAAAACTCAAGGAGGGAGAAAACCCTATAGACTAAGGAGAAAAATGAGAAGTTGCATTAAGTCAAAACCTAGTATAAGAACTCACAAGGGTATGATCAGCCCATGATGGGTGCCTCGTCAAAACATAGTTAGGTAGCAAAATCCCAATGGGAAAAATGCTCCTAATCGTAGGAAAAAAGAGTACATTAAGATCAAATAAGTATACTTCTGGATACTCCCCCTGAGTTTGACAGAACTTCCAAATGATAACTACAGGCATTACATATGAATAGTTAGGCATACCAATTCAAGCTTTTGGAAGTTTGACTTCGACAGTGACGTCATGTAAAGGTCGGCAAGGTTGTCTGGGATCGGCTTGCATGACTTCAATCTCCTAATGTTTTGCTGATGTAGATGTAGATGCAATATGTATTGGCTTTGACTTCGTTGATGTATCATGTCTTGGTCGGGTTGATACATGTGGCATAGTCTTCATGGATCGTCACTGAGACTCAACGATGGATGAAAACAGCAAGTACTTCAAATATGCTCAACAAGAACCCGTAACCATGTCTCATATGTGGCGTAGTGAAGTGAGGTGAGTCTTGGAACGATTCTAAGATTTTGCAACTAAGGTCATATAATGGACCTCTAAGATATTGCGATATCCCTTAATGGTAAAGACATAACCATTCGGGGATGTGCCTTGTGCGGGTCTGATAAGTAACCAGCGTCAGCATAACAAACAAGGCAAACATCATTCCGAGGATCAAGGGGATCAGATCCGCTCTAGATGTGTTGGGATTAGCTCAAATCCGTGGTATCTTTATTTATAGTAGTAAGGAAGGTTAATTCCTTACCCTAACAGGATTACAACTCTAATAGGATAATATCTAGTCTAAGAGATATGGTACAATCCTATAAGGATATCCTAAATATGTTAAGATTTACACAATCACATTTCTAATCTAATATGACTGCAACAATTTTCAATTTTTTAATCTTAAATGTACTCATTCATATAACTTTTCAATTTTTTTAATCATAAATGTACCATTCTTAAATATAACAATTTGTTGTACGTGAAATGTATTATTTTTAATATAAAATGTACCCTATTTTTAATAAAATCCATTCAATCTTTTTTCTAATCTATTTTTTTAAACTTATATGAGTACATTCCATTTTGTTGATTTGAGCATGTCAATTGTAAACGAAGAAATTTAATAATGTTATTAAGCCTAATATATATTATTTTTTTGCGTGGTTTTGAAAGATGTACCCATGTTTTGGTACAATAACTTTTTTTTGTTAATTTTGGGTGAATATACCCATACACACAATATATTGGAGAGTATAATTTATCCTTTAATATTTTTAATCTCACAAATTATGGGTTTTATTTAAAATCTCATTAATATAACACAACTAAATATTTCAATTTTTAATTTAAAAATATAATAACTTACATAAAAGACATTATTACATTAATGTCAAGGATTTCGATCAAAAAGTTAAAAGTAAAAACTAATAAGGTTTTAGTCAAAGAACATTGATAGTTAGAGACTGCATCCAAAGTCTACCGTATAAATACCTAATTCTGAACGAAATTGAAGTCAATCATAAACTCTAAAGGAAAACAATCATAATAGTTAGGGTGGTGTTGTACACACATACTTTTTATTACGACTAATGCTACTCCAATTGAGCTCAATTAGTTGGCTTGCTTAAGCAAGAAATTTGTTGCTTAAGCAGTCATTCCAACTTCTCTATTTTGGCATCTTCAACTATTTTACTTCTCATACACCTCCTGTTAATTTTTATTTTTTAATTTTCTTTAATTCCTTCGATCTGACAGTCGAAAAATAAGATAAATATGTAGAAGGTAAAAATAAGTAAGTGAATAACACCACTCAATACTTATCTATTGCAAACCCCAAAACGTAAAATACCAAACATCTACTCAAACATAAAACTGAACTAGGCTACTAACTTATTGACTTTACTAAGGTGAGTCAAGTGGCATATAAGGAAATACATAGGGAGGTTTTAGGTCTTTCATCTTCTTCTTTTGTCAAGATTCACCATTATTATATATCACTATTGTTACTAGCATATGTGCTATTATTTAAGTGAATAGACTGTCAAACTTTGTAAACAAAACACCTCATATGGCCATGTTTTACTAATTTTAGCATTACTAAAACTACAAATACAACAACGAAAAATGTTATTCTTATGATCTTATCATATTTTTCATATCACATTTGTACCATTTCTTTATTAGAGATGAGATTCACATGTGTTGGTGGACTCTACCTCCATTAGAGAGGTGGTACAAACGTGGTGTGAAAAATGTAAGTAAGTATAGTATTACTCATATAACAAAGTTACAAGAGTAGTAAAATGTACTTAAAACTTATTTCCAAAAAAAAAAAAAGGTAATGGTAAAGAGATCACATATTTATACAATATTAGTGTGTAATTTCATGTGGCAAAATGATGCATACAACCAACATCTAAAAAAATAAATTTATTAATTAACGTGATATGTACATCACTTACCAAATCATATTGTACACTAATGTGGCACTTAAAAAAACATAATTTCCTCACAATACTCTTATCTTGCATTAACTAGTACCCCTTGCTTTGAATGTTTCTTCTCCAATTTCCCACATCCGTAGAATGGTATGAGCATTCTTTTTACAGTGCATTAGTCAAGTTTATCGAAGACATATCAACTACTATATGCTTATTTGAAAGCGCTTTTAAAATGGTAGAAAACCTTCTAGTGAAAATATTTTTAGAACCAATCATTAGTAAAATTGCAAGTGAATTCTACAAAAAAAAAAAAAAAAAAAAAAACTCCACTTCAAGAATTCAAAAACATTTTTACTAAAGTTTTAATTATTTTAAAAACACTTCCGAACAATTTCAGTTGATCGCATAACAACAACTGTAAGATCGAAGTAATGTTAACCGACGGTAGACAAATTCATGCTACGAGTAGAACAGTCCGTGGTGGACAACAGAGCCAAATCAGGTCGGATCCGAACGGGTTTCGTGTCAATCGAATCAAAGGGTCCATAAAAACAAACACCAAAACATAAGCCCAACCCACCATCACAAACCCAATAACGGTCTAAACGACACTGCAACACGAAAGCAAAGGCACGAGGGAAATGTGGAAGAGAACGGAAAACGCAAGCAAAAGGCAGAGAGAGAGAGAGAGAGAGAGAGAGCCCAAATGATTGAATTCAAGGATTCAACGGTCGTTGGCGTGAGAGTCTGGCCGGTGAGGTTTGGCGCAAAAATAAAAAGAGAATATGCCGTTGAAGTAATGCTTTTGTGTCCTCGCAGACATTCTTAAATGTCAAGTCGGTTGAGTTGAGTCTCTCAGAATCAACGAAACAGATACCCGGGATTCCCAACTACTTGCAATACCCGTATTCCCTCTCCACGTCCTCTCTCTCTCTCTCTCTCTCTCTAGAAAAGTTTCAATCTTGAGAGGTCTCCGAGCATTCTTGGATCAGTTTCTAGTGGGTGTTTCCGGCGTCCGACGGTTGTTTCTGGTAATTTTGTGATTAATTTGGTTTGATTGTCATTTGCTTCTGTGCTTTCTGCAGTGGTTTGCTTTTCGTTTTGGGTTTCCTGGAATTTTGGAATCAAACCCTAGTGCCTAATACTCTCTGTATAGTTTCTGTTTTTCTGCTTCAATTCTGGGTTGCGCGTATTGGTGTCTGCTTTGTTAGTTTCTTCCGAGTAACTTTACGGTGTCGTTTGAGCTCTTTGCATTTTGGGCGATGTGATTAGCTTTGTTATCAGTTTTAATGAATTGGGTTACTTCTAATTATTTTCAAAAGTATTGATTTTTAGTTCAAATTTGGTGGTATGGATGATGGAAATTTTTGTATCGATGTTAACTTGCATTGCAGACGATATTATCAGCTTGGAACTAGTTCTTTTTGTGCATTTGTATAAGATGAGAGACCGAAAGATGTTAGTAGTTTGCTTATTTTGATCACTTCACACGTTTAATATCTGGGTTTCTTTTTGTTCTACGTAAAACAATATGAAACATTAGTAATTTGCTTATTTTGATCCACTTATTGACTTTTTTTTTATAATCTGTCTTCGTGCTCAGGATATCGGAGTTGGTCTATGTGGCGATTCTGGCAATCACGACTGTAGTGTGGTTTATTTGTAATAACTTGAGGAGTGCGTGTACATAGATACTTTAAAAATGGAGAGGGTTAGGACAATTCTAACCCATAAATATCCTTATCCGCATGAACATTCCCGTCATGCCGTAATTGCTGTTGTTGTGGGTTGCCTCTTTTTTATCTCATCCGACAACATCAACACCCTTATAGAAAAGTTAGACAACAATATTAAATGGTGGTCTATGTATGCATGCTTGCTGGGTTTCTTCTATTTCTTTTCGTCACCATTTATAGGGAAGACTATCAAACCGAGCTATTCAAATTTCAGTAGGTGGTAAGTACATGTCTCTGTATCCTATCAATGTGAGTACATTTACACTGTCTCACATTCGTACACCTGTACTCATACAGTGTATGTAAGTTTGCATGAAAGCATTAAGAGTCGAAACAAGTTTTAAATTTGT
Source organism: Cotoneaster glaucophyllus (assembly GCA_036320875.1). Classification (NCBI taxonomy): domain Eukaryota; kingdom Viridiplantae; phylum Streptophyta; class Magnoliopsida; order Rosales; family Rosaceae; genus Cotoneaster; species Cotoneaster glaucophyllus. The sequence goes on along the minus strand of CM070073.1, from coordinate 5,195,544 downwards.
GAATTGCTTTTGTAGGTATATACTCTGGATTCTAGTTGCGGCTGTCTATCATCTTCCTAGTTTTCAATCAATGGGAGTTGATATGAGGATGAATCTGTCTTTGGGCTTTAATGTATTTGTCACTTCTGTTTTGTTTCTTCTTTTCTTCCACATTATATTCATTGGCCTTTGGTACATTGGTCTCGTGTCGCGTGTTGCTGGAAGGAGGCCAGCAATTTTGACCATTCTCCAAAATTGTGCTGTAAGTTACAGTAACACCATTTCTACTCATTGATTTTATATTTGCTCAGGATGTAGTACAGGAGAACCTTAAATGCTTATTCATCAATGTATTATCTTTGGGTATTATATTCATGCATTTTGTTCATGTAGGTTCTTAGTGTAGCCTGCTGTGTGTTTTATAGTCATTGTGGCAACCGTGCTATTCTGAGAGATAGACAACTGGTGCGACGAAACTCTTGGTTTAATATCTGGAAGAAAGATGAGAGGAACACATGGCTTTCGAAGTTCCTCCGAATGAATGAGTTGAAAGATCAGGTCTGCTCATCTTGGTTTGCTCCAGTTGGATCTGCAAGTGATTATCCACTTTTGTCCAAATGGGTCATTTATGGTGAGGTACATATAGAACAAGATAAGGATCCCCCCCACCCAACCAAAAAAAAACTTACTGTTTGCTTCTGCTTTTTCTGTTATTATTATGATTATATACTTATTAATGTTTTAATTTCTCAGTTAGCATGCAATGGTGCATGTGCTGGTTCATCGGATGAAATCTCCCCATTATACTCATTATGGGCCACATTCATAGGCCTCTACATTGCTAATTATGTAGTGGAGAGATCAACAGGGTAAGTGGTGATTGTAAAATAGATAAAAAAATGGAACTAATGGAAAATGAGGAAAATATGTAACAAAAATTTTGTGAGATGAATGATTTATGGTCGTATGCCTTTCAATTCTTTTTATAATTGCCTCATGCTCATTTGCTTCTTAAATAAATAGGTGGGCTCTTACTCACCCCCTGTCTGTTGAAGAGCGTCAGAAGTCGAAGAAGAAGCAAATGAAGCCAGATTTTTTGGATATGGTTCCTTGGTATTCAGGGTATATGCTTTCTCTGTGTATCTATGTCTCTCCTCTCTCCTCTTTCCCTTCCCTTCTATTCTCGTGCACAGGGGGAGCTGTGCTCACTTTGCTGATGTTTGTATTGCAGAACATCAGCTGATTTATTCAAGACTGTCTTTGACCTCTTGGTATCAGTAACCGTCTTTGTCGGCCGCTTTGACATGCGTATGATGCAGGTAATCTCATAGTTTCATGTTCTGTATTCTAGCTTAGCTTTGAGATTATCCTCTCAAAATTTTGAATGCCTGTCATGCACTTGAATCATTTCATTTTTCCAATGTACATGGTAGCATTCAAGAATGTTTTTTCATTGTTTTATTTTTCCAGAGAAACCATTTTTTCCATTTACTATTTTAATTTTTATGCTTCTGTGACTTCCCTTATATATATATATATATATATATATATGTATATATATTACAAATAGTGTCTAATTGGTCAGAAGTTTCTTGTTCACAGTAGCGTCTCTATATATTCCTTGTTGTCAGTAGTATCTCTCTGGTACGCTACTGTATGGTTGTCTTTTATAAGTCTAATTAATAAAAGAAGAAAAATGTTTGTTTGATTATCGGTTGATCATGAAACATATATTCTAATTTCAAAAATTGATCTCTTGTTTTCTTTGGTTGAAATGTGCCGTCTTTTTATTTGTCAATATTTACTTTGTTTGCGAAATTTCTTCTGTAATTTAAATAAAGGCCACGATATAGTGACATATTTATGTTTCCCTCTCCATTGATCAGGCAGCTATGGACAAGGTCCATGATGGAGCCAAACAAAAGGATCTTTTATTTGATAACTTTGCCGAGAAGGATGATTTATGGTTTGACTTCATGGCTGATACTGGCGATGGTGGAAACTCATCTTATTCTGTGGCTCGGCTCCTTGCTCAACCTTCCATTAATATTAACAGAGATGATTCCATGCTGAAGTTACCACGTGGAGACTTGCTCCTTATTGGAGGGGATCTTGCGTAAGTTGACATTCTTATTTGTGATTAACATATGGCATCATTGGCATGGCTGATTAGTTATTATATAGACTTTTGTTTCATTGTAAATTATAAGTGATGATTTGTGAGCTTCTTTCTGTGGCTTAAATGCTTACTCTAAAGTAGTTCATCAGTAGTGTATTCTTGACATGGTATGAAATGAAATTAATTAACTTTTGAGTCTCAAATTTCCAAACCCTTATGGACCAAATATCTGTTTACACTTAAAATGCTAGAAAAAATCCAAATGTTGTTGGACTGGAATTTATAGTTAAGATTTCAGATTTGGTGGCTATTTCTTTTTGTTATAGACCCTTGCAGGAGGTAGTTCTCATCAATGACTACTCCTGGAACCGGATTGATCTGAGAGTGAATATCCCTGTTGTAAGTTTAAATAGAGTTTTGTGGACTACGTAAACCGATGTTTGAGGTGGGAAATATGAATTTCATCAGAAACTTTGATGAGCAAGCACTATGATGAAACCACCACTAACAACCCTATTGCCCTCAATGCTGTCTGCATCATATGTTGCCTTGCCTGGTCCAACATTTACTTTTCATTGCCACAATTTTCTCTGCTTACACCATTTCACTGACCAGTTGAACATTGGTTAGCTGCTCAGCTGGTGCTGTCTACTTTGTTCCCTGGTGGAGAGAAAGTCCGTGTTGGAACCTTGGTTAAGATAATGTTAATTACCTAAATACATGAATGTGCTCATGATGTTTCATTTGAAGATTACAGTAAATTACAGTAAAGTTTTGACAATGTTTTTCATCCTTTCCCTTCGTATGCATATGCCAATCATGTTTTATTCAGACCTTTGACCTTTGACCTTTAATTCCTTTTTTTTTTCTTTTGTTTAGGCATTTTAATATAAAGGCATACCTGATAATGATAGTTTATCATGTTAAATATGTAATAATCTGTGAATTTGATATGTTTAGGTATCCTAATCCATCATCGTTCACGTATGAAAGGCGCCTCTTTTGTCCTTTTGAGTATGCTCTCCAGCCTCCTCCATGGTCTAAACAAGAGCATATAGCTGTAGATAAGCCTGAACTACCTCGTGGTGTGTCTGAACTGAAGAAATACGATGGACCTCAGTGTTTTGTCATTCCTGGAAACCATGGTTCGCCTTACTTCTTAGCCTGAACCGTCTTTGTGAAACCTATAATGTTAATATGGTTAGTAAATATTCTTTGTTTCTTTTTGGAATTACAGATTGGTTTGATGGACTTCATACATTCATGAGGTATATATGCCATAAAAACTGGTTGGGTGGGTGGTTTATGCCTCAAAAGAAGAGTTATTTCGCTCTTCAACTCCCTAAAAGATGGTGGGTATTTGGTTTTGATCTCGCACTCCATGGTGATATTGATGTGTACCAGTTCAAATTCTTTACAGAACTTATTAAGAACAAGGTATTTCTTATTTTTCTTTTGCTTTTTAATTTCAATATGGTTTACTTAAAGTGGCACCGATAGCTTATCAAGTTGCGCTGCATTTTGTGAGTTGTTTCTTTTGTCCTTTGCTTTTTCTTTTAACTTTTTGGAGATGTAAATAGAAGGATCCAATTTTTGTACGCACTGCTTTTTGAATGGTTTCTATGGTTAACATTACACAAGCAATATGTTGGTTGAGGATGAGACTGGTGCTTTTGTTTTTCTAATAGTGAACTGGAGAGGGTTCACACTAGACTTGCTATGAGTTCATATATATTTTCCCCTGTTTATAAAAGTAGAAATGTCGTATATTATGTCTTAGAATTGAGAGTTTCACCAATGTGATAGCTACGCCTGTGCTTGATGCATGTAAACCTACATAAACTATGTACCAGGGACACTGTTGAGCTTTTTACTGTTTGCTTATTTCTAATTTTTCAAGTTCCAAAAATTTTCTGATCGTAGTTAACATTCCCATCTCATCATGTTTCTTTCAGGTTAGAGATGGCGACTCTGTAATCATTATGACGCATGAACCAAATTGGCTTCTTGATTGGTACTGGAACGATGTTTCTGGGAAGAATGTTGCGCACCTGATATGCGATTATTTAAAAGGGAGATGTAAGCTTCGAGTGGCTGGAGATTTGCATCATTATATGCGTCATTCATTTATTAAAACAGATGGCCCAGTTCCCGTGCAACATTTAATTGTAAATGGTTGCGGTGGGGCTTTTCTACATCCCACTCACACTTTTAGTAATTTTAAGAAATTTTGTGGAGTTTCTTATGAGACCAAGGCTGCTTATCCTTCATTTGAAGATTCAAGCAGGGTTAGTTTCGGTTTTTAATTTATTATGAGACCAAGATTGTCAATAAAAATTCACGTTTATATTTATTTCCCCCAAATTCTTAGTCCTAATGTGTGTTTCTTGTTCTGTTTTCTCTTTCAGATTGCTTTGGGAAATATTTTAAAGTTTCGAAAGAAGAACTGGCAATTTGATTTTATTGGTGGAATTATATACTTCATACTGGTTTTTTCTATGTTCCCACAGGTGAGTCGTTGATTGATTCTTCGCTGTTATTGAAATAACTTGTGCCTTACCAATCTTTGTTAAGCTAGTGTTTTTCTTTCCTTGGAGCTTGCAAGATTGTTTTTATATTTGCTTATCCAGTGATGGGATCGTGCTCTGTTATTGTCATGAAAATTGTAATTTTCCTTTTTGTTTTTGTAGTGTAAGCTTGGTCATATCCTGCGAGAAGATTCATTTTCTGGTCACGTGGGGTCTTTCTTTCAAACAGTGTGGAATGCTTTTATGTACATGCTGGCACGCTCTTATGTATCTTTAGCAGGTGCCCTGCTGCTGCTAATTGTGGCAGTTACATTTGTCCCCTCTAAGGTGTCTCGGAAGAAACGATTGATGATTGGAGTTCTTCATGTGTCTGCGCACCTGGCTGCAGCTCTAATTCTTATGTTACTGTTGGAACTGGGTGTTGAGATGTGCATCCAGCATAAACTACTGGGAACTTCAGGTGAGCTTTATATTCTCTGTTATTTTCTGTCCTTATCTGTTGTATTTGTTCATCTGATCACTTTTCATTATCCGATAATTTTTACCATTATGAAAATCATGTTCTTGGATTTTGTATGCTGTATGATGTACTTTTTACTTTCAGGCTATCATACTTTATATCAGTGGTACCGATCGGTGGAGAGTGAGCACTTTCCGGATCCAACTGGCCTTCGAGCTCGTATAGAACAATGGACTTTTGGCCTTTATCCAGCATGCATCAAGTATTTCATGTCTGCATTTGATGTTCCAGAGGTATGGAAAACTCTTTGCAAACTCAGTATTCCTTTTCTTTGTTATATATTGACGACGATGAAGTAATATCATCAGGTTATGGCGGTCACCCGAAACAATATATGCAAGAATGGGATGGAATCACTATCTAGATCGGGTGGTGTTATATATTATGCTTCCGTGTTCCTCTATTTCTGGGTCTTCTCGACTCCGGTAGTTTCTTTGGTGTTTGGAAGTTATTTATACATCTGCATTAATTGGCTTCACATACACTTCGATGAAGCCTTTTCCTCTCTCCGAATTGCAAATTACAAGTCTTTCACCAGATTCCACATCAACAGTGACGGCGATCTTGAAGTTTACACTCTCGCGGTCGATAAGGTAAGAAAGCAATGCTCGATGCTGGCTTCTCTTTCCGATAACATATTCAGGCCTCTTCAAAATTAACATCTGAATTAAAACGTGCAGGTCCCCAAGAAATGGAAGCTAGACCCTGAATGGGACCGGGAGCCAAGACGGCCGGAACATTTGAGCCACCTTAGAAAATTTCCGAGCAAATGGAGTGCGTCGGCTGGTCAACAAGATCCGTTAAATACAGTTAAAATCGTTGATCAGTTTGTTATTCGACAAACAGATAAAACTCATGTTGGAGCAAGTGATTGTAACTCCCTTAGTTTAGATAGGAATGAATGAAAAGCAATAGGAAAAAAAATTAGTTTGTATTGTGATATTTTGCATCCAAAATTTTTTTCCTGCCCGATTTGTACAGAAACTTCGTCATGCGCATCGGTTCCGGATTGAATCGTGTCATCCACGCCATGAACACAGATTCTTAGGTAGAACGATCGGCATTATATCCCTTTGTTCACACGCGGAATGAGAGATGTAGATACAAAAAGATATATTACTGGTTACACAGCAGAATATCTCATCTACAACGGAGATTTAGGGTTCAAAGTCTCCCTACTTTGAAGGCCAAGGAGGGTAAAGGAAGTGCATTTACAAGATCCAACCAATTAAATACAATGAAATTTACAAAAACAAAAAGGTCTGCTGAAAAATACGAAAAATTTGATAAAAAAGCTGGAGGATTTAAAAAAAATATGAATCAACAACGAATTTAAATAGAAAAAAAATGATTTTCTGAAACTGAAGTGGTTAATTATGTACATTTCAATCTGATGAGTCTGATGACCCAAATTAGTGGGTGAAACTGAAGAATGCAGTTGATAGTTTGCATGCATGAAACTCTCATACGACGTCCCTCTGAGTGTTCTCTCCACGTCTTCCCAGTCCTCGACTTGTTATGACACCGGCGTCGTATGTATCTTCACCTGACGGCTCTTGAGCTCCCCGTGTGGTAACCTTAGGAAGTCTTGAACCTCATCCGGTTTCTGCAAAACCAAATTTTCAGTTGACAAGATGTTGAATAATAAAGAATCTGTTAATTTCAGAGGAATTCAAAACACGAGGGTAAAGAACTATCTTCCAGCCGTACCAATAAGTGAGATCCCGAGCATTTTGATTTCAGATTACTTGAGCTCCAAGATGATCAAACGAACTATCTGCCCCAAATACCGAAATGATTTTGTTGTTTCTTTTAAGCATTTGTTTTTGTCGTCTCGCGTCCAGTGCTGTAGTCACAAAACAAAAATTTCCAACTTCTAAGTACTAGTAAGAACTAAACACAATTGAAAACTCAACCAAAGTGAGAACAAATAGTTTCTCGGGCATTAACCTCTCCGAGCTTGTTGAGCTTCTCACGAACACCTTTCAATAACTCCTGCACGTCCTCTTCCCATGCGCAAAATGCCAACTCCCTTCCTTCCAGCAACTTCTCAGATACCTAAAATTCACCAACCCCAGTTTCAGAAGGCAAAAGTAGCTACTAGTCAGTTGATTTGGTCCCGGAAAAAACACTCAAAAAACCTCATCATTTTCACACAAAGATAAAAACTTTCATGCTTTAACGAAAGTGACTGAAACTAGTCAATAGCTTGGAGTCCTACTCTACATCAATGCATTACATTTTACGTGGCTTAGAATCGGACACCAAAATCCGTTACATTTTTCAGCTCAAATTCAGCAAATGTATGTCATACATTGATGTACTCTAGAATTTACGCAAATTCACCAACACTGCCTCAGAATTTGGAACAATCAACATAAAATTCAAGACTTTGAATCATATAGGCAAAGATTGGAAGTACCGAAAAATCGAAAAGTACCTGTCTTGCAATGACCTGCCCACCAGCTATATGTGAAAAATAGATGTTGTAGAAGTGGCAGAGGAACAATGGGGCAGACTCCTCTGCCAGCCCCTCCAAATACTTAGCATATGAAACTCCTGGACTACTGGGTTCTGGAATCACATTGCCCTGCTGCTTAAACCATTCGAGATCTTCCGAGAGACTCTCCGATCTCTCCAATCCAGTCTTCCTAAAATATGCATCTAGATTGAAGGAAAATAAAATGCCCAATTAATTTGTAATTAAAATTCCCAATTAATTTGAAAAAAAAAAGACAGTAACTTGATGAGATGAAATCAGCCATAAACTCACAAGCGACGTCGTTCGATTCATCGACAATGCGCTCGACGGCGTCGAAGACGAGCTTGCTGTCCACCAAGTACTTGATAAACCCTTCCAAGCTCGGCCGCCAAGTCTCCGTTTCACTCCCGTCGCCGTCGGCGTCCGATTCCGAGGTGTTGTCCTCGACGGGGGCATTATCGTCATTTTCACCATCACCGTCATCGTCATCAGAAGAGGAATTGTTACTGTTGGTGTTCAATTTCTTGCCGTTGATGTTGCGGAGCTTCATGGCGACGAACCTCATCTCCTCAGTGATGCCTTTGCTCTCCCCTGGGTACTGCTTCCGGTACCTCATCCTCCTCCTCACCACCGGCGGCGCCGTACCGGTGTTCGCCGTCGAAATGGGCGGCGGAGAAAGAGACGTGGAAGCGGCGGCGCTCGAGTCGGAGCAGCGGAGCGGCGGGGCTCGACGACGAAACTTTCTTGTTGAAATTGTCGAGGCGTTCGACGAATGGGGGTGTGGAAAGACGAAATTAGCGATTGATGGTGAGACGGCTTTCCCCACGAACGACATCGTTGCGCATTGCATAATTTGCATTGCAGAAGAGAATGGTGTTATGTTGCAAACAGTGTCACGAGCAACCTTAACTCATCCCAACCTATATATCTACCAACTTATCCCAACCTTAAAAATGTGGAGATCTTACTATGAGACGGTATTTCAAATTAATCATGCAGGAAAGTGACGTACCAGTTGTTAGTAAGTTTGTCTCTTCTAAGGGGGTAGGAAATAAATTAATTAAGAACTCGATGAACCTAAGACTTCTCACTTACAAATGAATAAATGACCTTAATTTTTGATAACTCACAACGGACACAACAATCGCAATTTCACAAGAACAAATAATCCTAGAAAAAGAAAATCAAGTATGAAAGTTGGAGAGAATAGTTTGAGTTGAGAGTTTCTTTGCCAATCGGAATCATTACTTGTCTAAGTAAACCAGACAAACAATTGCAACAATAAAACTTTTATTCATTTCGTTTCGTATAAATCAAATCTTCACTAATACGGAGTTTTACATCGATATGATATCATACAACTGCTTTGTTTATGGTGCTATTCTACAAAAAATAAAACAATGCTAATGAGTACAATCAAGAACGGCAGCGATTCTGGAGAATGTACAAAACAATCTGCCGTCTTTCCGCTTCTGTCAGATGGCAATTGCAGTTTCACATAACAATTCCGCTTACCGGTTGGAGCGGATTAGTTTCCGTTATACATACAGGATACCTGACTTAACTCTCATGTGTCAAAAATATGCTTTTGGTTCCGCTTCCGCCCAGGTGTGCCTAGCGGTGACCTGATCCCTGTTGGATCAGAAACCACCTGGGACGCCTGATGTTGTTGGATTTGGACGATTCATGAACATGATTTCTGAGGCATGCTTTCTTTGCATTATTGCCTCTTCATTTCTGGCTTGCTTTCAGCTTCCGCAAAAACTGTAATATCTCTGTATATGAGGGATCGGTGCGGCTGAGTGGTTTGCATGAGTTTATGTGATCTGTTGAGTCTAATACCTGTTCCAAAGTTACGAAATTAATGCTGAAAATTAAAAGACATGTCGAGTATGGAACACTAACAAAATTAAGATATTCTAGTTCGTTATATATCATTTTTAGGGGATGACCTAATTGATTTATTTATTTGGTTTTAAGCAAGTTAGTCAACCCTAAACCTAATCGATCTTTAAGTGATCTATACTTGTTCACAATCATACTTACAACGAGATCACCAAATCCAGGATATGCTGATTCAATTGATACAATTTCCATCCGGAAGGCCCACCCGCCATAGCCTTCAACAATTGGAGTTACCTTGGTCTGCAAAAAGAGTCATTACATGATTAACAAGTTCACAAAGATGCAAATAGGCACAAGCACAGCCTCACAACTTTAGACTACCTCACAGAAACTAAGGACTTGAAGCATCCCCTTCTTGTGAAGGCGGCGGATATAGTCATTAAGCTCTACTAATCTTGGAGATCCACTTCTTAGCTCCCCTATCTAGGAAACACCAAGAAATAATTCTTTTAACATTAATACGACAAGATTTGCTGGTTGTAACATTGAGAACCAGCGATGTGATACTATTGGAATGGAAAACTTTGTGGTTGTAAAGATCATATACTAACAGTTGGTGCTGGGCGAAACACCAGTCCCATCCTCCAAGGCATGTCTGCTAGTTTGCTTCCAAAATGTGGGCAGCTATAGAAAACCTGAAGCCAGCATAAAACACAAGAGTTATCACATAAAAAGTAATAATACGCAGGTGGGAGAAGAACTGCATTGTAAGTGAAATATTCAATTATAGAGAGGTGCATACAACTCCAGCGGTGTTTTTCACAAGGTTATCAATATTATCTGCTCTTGCTTTATGTAATATCTGCTTGACAACCAGACCTCCCATGCTGCAAACAAGAGGAAGCTAGTACATTATTTAAAATCATCTATAAAATATAATGTATAAAACCTTAGTAATAAAAGGATGCTGTGAACCGTTCATAAAAAAAAGAGAAAGATTGCATTAATTACTGCACTAAAATTTGAAGGGAGAAAAGGAAGACACTTTAAAAGACTATATCCTTCAGTTGTTAGACTGTCTACCACATTTGGTTTTTACCAGAAAGTTCATTTAAAAGAAAAACGTCCGCAGCACCTGCTCCCTTTACTTTTGCTTCGTTTTTCTTTTGGTATACAAAAAACTCTATGACAACACACAAGACCTCAAAGACATGCTTAAATTGGTCAAAGTTTGAACTCGAAATTGAAAAAACAAAGCGGAGTTTATTTTTATATATATGTGTGTGTGTGTGTGTGTGTGTGTGTGTGTGTGTGATGACTGAATATATATATATCTTATGGCTACTCTATGAGAAAACCGAAAATGGGACACCATTGGGATAGATTTAAACACGCAAGCAACACTGTACAGACCTGTGAGTCACGAAAACAACAGGTCGATTCCCAATACCTGCAGAAACAAGCTTCTCTAACAGCATTGAGCTAACTTCCTGCACAATCCAAAACAAAGGAAGACAATTGGAAACTGCACGGAGCTAAAAATATCTCCATCAGCTAGAGACTCAAACATGAGTTGTTGGCGAAACCAAAGATCATTGCCTAAAATTAACTCATGCACAGATTCATATGTTCTACAAATCAATACACTCCTGAAGTCATTAGAATCTGAAGCACTAGCGCCCTTAACACCCTATAGAAACCAATTTTCGTCAACCAAGAACACTAACCTGAAGAGGCAGGCTAGCGCCAGACCACTGTGTTAAATTTGTCTGCATATAGCATTCAGATAAAGAGTTAGATGCCAATGAGGGGACCAGCCTATAAAAGAAATAATAAATTTATTACAACCATCACCAGACCAAACCTTGTATTTAAGGGTAAACATACGAGCTCGAGGGAAGTCAGATGAAAGCCATTCACCTGGCCAGAATGTACCTAGCTTTCCTGCTTCCTGGTCAATCTTCTCTACTAAGCCAGACTTGGTGGATGACTTGTCCTCGGATATGCGCCAAGTCTTATAAGGGCCTCCACGGAGGCCATGGACAAAAACAATATCCAGAAGAGGCTCCCTTGTGTCTGCACTACTTTGAGATCCATATACAGACCTGGATATGTTAACATCATCTGAAATTCTGGTCAGAGATTTATCCACACCCTCAACAGAAATTGCCTCATCTGAAGAGGATGCATCGCTTGGACTTGTGTCTTCGTCACTTTTTTCAGGGCAATTCCAATGGGGAAGTTCAGGATTGATTAAGAATATCATGTCATCATAACGGGGACAATTTTTGTTTCCGTTTGCAATACCAGAGTCGGCAACGTCACCATTTGCAGAATCTTTATTAATTTGGCGACCACAAAATACATTTATGAGTGTTTTTCTAGCATAACTTTGAATTTTAAGATCACTACAACCTGAGATTTTACCGTTAGCGCAATCCTCAAGCCATTTACACCAAGTTTTATCTGCTATTATGACTCTCTGGACTTTTGGATGTATCGAGAGAATTGTTAACAGCCTAGCTGCATGCCTACGGATGTGAGCTGTAGGTGGAACTTGGACACTAGATGGACCATTACTATCTGGAATAGATGACTCCTTAGGAACAATTGAAGTTCGGTCTTGTGCCTCAAGCGTCTTAGAAGCATCATACGCTTCTATGGCAGCAAGTTTCTCATAATCATCACGTAACAAAAACCGTCTCAGCAAACTTAAGACTCCAAAATCTGTTAGTTTCTCCTGACATAAAGAATCGTCAGCACAAACTTCAGTCAGTGCTTTGATTCCCTTCAGAGTTGCCACTGCAGAATCTGCCGCATTAACCTTAGGCAAACTATCTTTCGCTAGAGTTTTAAATGGCCCAGAAAAAGGTTCAGCGGAAAGAAGATCTGCCAGTGGAAATGTATCAGTAGAATCAGTGGTTGTTCCTAGCTGATTTCCTGCTAGATTAACAACAGCTGCCACTAACTGATTAGAAGTCTGTGCAGCGGAAAGCATGTTTGACTGATCAATTTGAGTCTGCAAAAGAAAAATTAAGGTTACTATGTACATTCTAAACAAAACTAGATGAGAGATATGAAACTTTAATTGGTTTAAGCATAATGCAAAATTGGAAGCAACCCTCTTAAAAGTACAAAATAATTTGCCAACAGGAAATAAGAATGCTGACCTTCACTTTGACAGATCTAGCCTGAGGTGTTCCTTTAACTGATGATGCCTTTTTCTCAGTCAGAATTTCAGTAAGAAGAATAGCTAACCATCCCTGAGAAATGGGTACAGAGTATGGTCCATAATCTTCGAGAATGCGAGAAAGGATTTTTATCGCTGACAAACGTATAGTGTCAGAGGAAGATTTTCCAAACACCCAAGGAAGCAAAACAGCAGACCACCTTTGGCCTTCTTCAAGAGGTAAATGCAAGTCCCCAGAACAAAGCAATTCCAATGCCTTTGACAATGCTTCTTGCACATGATCATGCTTCATTGTCCGCTTCGCAGTGTCTCTCATCAGATGAAGACCCTTCTCCATCACAATCTTTTGTGCTTCAGGGCTCCTCTCAACAGAAATCAAGAACGCTGACAAAGCCACCCGAGCCAAAGGAATGTCTTCATTTTTAGTTGCCTGAGAAACAGTAGAAAGAAGACTGGAACTCCAATCAGAAACCGAATCGATCAGGGGTAGTTTCTGATCCTCTAATAGCAAGCGAGCCACCAAACTTCCGTGCCATTTAACTGATCTCTCAGGCGCCATTAAAGCAGTCATGATAGCTTGCCCATCAGCATCCAGTTCCTGTATCCGTGATCTATTCACTTCTGATGTCATCGCCCAGTTAGCCAATGCCCAAGTAGCAAAAGGAACAGCAACATGTTGACAATTCAAATCATCCCAGAGGCCAGGAACAACAGCAGAAGACAGATTACTTTGTGCTATCGAACTTTCATGCGTATTTTGCAGGACAAGATTATGAGGAGTAACCCTTCCTGATCCCACCTCACTAGTTTCAACACTTCCCAGCTTCATAACTCCATTTGTTCTTGATAGGCCTAAAACTGATGTACCCCCAAGAACCTTAATACCAATCCCCTTCATTCCAGTGTCCCCATCTTCGTCATCATTTTCATGTGAGTCGTCCAAACGCATGCCACCATCTTCAATAACTTGAATGGCAGCTGCTATATCCCGTGTTTCTGCATTCGCTGACAGGGATGGCTTAAAGGACACTTTTCCTAAACTATCACAGTTGGCTGTGACGATATCCATGATGGCAGCTACAAGCATGCTCCTGCCTTTCAAGTTTTCATAAACATCGAGTGAACTGCGTCTAGCACGCTGCTCGGACAGAAATTCCATTGATTAATATTAAAACTAAACTAAACGCATAAACAAACTCGGTTATGAAGCTCGAGTGATTTTAATTAAAATGGGGCTCAAAGGATCCTACCGATACTCACTGGAAATTGCCTCAAAGCATTTCCCTATTGAACGTTATCGTCTTTATCATGTTGATCTCGGTTACTATTCTAGTGCTCCGAATTCACAATAGAAAGACAATGCCAACGTTCATAACGAAAAACGAACTCAATGCGCAAATGCTAAAGGTACAGAATTTTCCTAATTTGAAGAGTTCAACGAAATTCAAGAGAAGAATGGAGAAAGCTCACCTTCTTAGACGGCGGAGGCTGGCAGGAGAAAATGAACTTTAAGAGATTGGGAACGGCGCCGGGCCTGCCGAGCACGGCGGCGGACACATTAGGATCGGCGATCAAGAAGGCGAGAGCTCTGGCCGACTCGGCCTGGGTCCCACAGCCATCTCTTGGGACCGCCACCGACTCGAGCAGCCAATCGACAACGACGCCACCTCCAGCCCCAACAAGGGCGGACCTTCGGCTGGCATTGGCGGCGGCGATATCGGCAAGGAGCGCGGCGACCCGGAGCTCGAAGCCGGAGCGGACCTCGTGGTTGGCAGAGGACAAGACGGAGCTGAGAGAGTGCCACAAAACGGAGGCGGCGACGCCGGTCTGTTTGGCGTGGTGGAGAAGCTTCCTAAACGACTCGGTGGAATTGAGGACGGCGTGTCGTACGCCGTCATATAGAGAATTTGACGACTTGTCGTCGGAGTCCGTCGAAACGAAGACGTACGAGGCGATCAGGGCGGAGGCGAGAGTGCCGGAGAGCGCGATGGCGGCGGTGCGAGGGAGAGAGGAAGCGCTAGGGATAGGATAGAGAGGGTTTAAGCGGCGGTGGAGAACAGAAGGAGGATGCTGGACTTGATTGGAATTCTTGAGATTGTTGAGGGGCTCGTTGGGGTTTCTGGAAGCGGATGAGGAAAATAAACGGGCGCGATTGTGATGACGGCGGTGGTGGCAGTAGCGGCGGGTTGTGTAACAGAGGCGGAGCAACATTTGGGGAATTGGGAATTTGGGGATTGCGGGAAAATGATTAATTTAAGTTTGGGGGAAAAGAAAAGAAAACGGGGAGAAGAGAAGGGGAGTGAAGGTGGTGGCGTTGGGGAGGGAGGCTTTCCATGGCGGGAGCAAATTTGGCGATTTATACGGGGAACTCTTCACTTACAGGGAGAGGAATTTTCTTGGGGGATATGCGAACCTCCGCCTCAAGGCTCAAGTAATGGTATGGGCTGGTAAACTGGGCCTAATGGGCCTCGGCTACGCTTTTGTTTTTCCCTTTTTTTTGGTCAGAATTTTCTCTTTATTTTCTTAAAGCCCAAGTTTATGCCTTCTGTTTGCTAAGTTAGAATTTTCACTTTGCAAAGGTAATTGCCTTCGGAAACTCCACCCATAGGGCAGAGGCAGGGATGATTACTTTCACGAATTTTTTATTTTCTTTTAGTGCATATTAAAATAAAATGCGAACCCTAAAAATTGTTTGAATACTCTTTGTAAACACTATTCACACGAACATCAAATAAAACAAGAAATTGCAAAATTATTTTTTTATTTAATAAAATATGTTTTTTTATTATTTTTTTAACCATTTTAATGATTTTTTAAATAAAATTTTAAAACCGACTTAATGTCGGATGTTGGATCTTATGACCGTTTCAAATCCAATTGGCCATAAACGCCACGTGTATGGGGTTTGGGCTTCTTTAACAACATCTAGGGGGCCCACAACACCATATGTTGTCGACCCACTCTCTTCAATGCGCTTGTACTACACACGCTTGACATAGCCAGAAACTCATTCTTGGAGGGGCCTTTTAAGCCATATGAAAGAAATTAGATACAATATGGCAAATATAATCAATTGGGGAAAAACTAATGTTTTTTCTTTATTCTTGGCAATGAAAATTTTAATCAAATACGATGATACAACCCTAAAAAGTGTTTGGAAAAATTAGTATTGAGATGATTACATAATAAGAACAAAACTTATTGACGGGTTCGATAAAATTAAAAAAAAAATTAACATGTTGTATTCAATCACAAATCTAAGGTCACAACTCAAAATTATTATGTACTGTGAGATTTTTCTTTCAAGATAAGTGAATATTTCTTGCATAGACCTTGTTTTATATGAACTGACAAGAAAATGTTTGATTTTATATGGGAAAGATGATTATATGGTTTATTTTTGGTTCGAGGTGTTTTAGAAAATCAAAATAATAGTTGGTGTCACATCCCGGCCCGGTGTCCATCACATCCCAGGCCCGCTCCACCACCGTAGCACGATATTGTCCGCTTTGGGCCCCGACTACGCCCTCACGGTTTTGTTTCTGGGAACTCACACGAGAACTTCCCAGTGGGTCACCCATCATGGGAGTGCTCTTGCGCGCTACTCGCTTAACTTCGGAGTTCCGATGGAACCCGAAGCCAGTGAGCTCCCAAAAGGCCTCGTGCTAGGTAGGGATGGGAATATACATATAAGGATCACTCCCCTGGGCGATGTGGGATCTCACAATCCACCCCCCCTAGGGGCCCGACGTCCTCGTCGGCACACCACGACCAGGGTTAGGCTCTGATACCAAATTGTCACATCCCGACCCGGGGTCCACCACATCCCAGGCCCGCTCAACCACCGTAGCACGATATTGTCCGCTTTGGGCCCCGACTACGCCCTCACGGTTTTGTTTCTGGGAACTCACACGAGAACTTCCCAGTGGGTCACCCATCATGGGAGTGCTCTCGCGCGCTACTTGCTTAACTTCGGAGTTCCGATGGAACCCGAAGCCAGTGATCTCCCAAAAGGCCTCGTGCTAGGTAGGGATGGGAATATACATATAAGGATCACTCCCCTGGGCGATGTGGGATCTCACAGTTGGCATCAAGCTATCAGTAAGAATCGAACCCATAATTGCAGAACTCTCAAACTCAAATTGCCAATAGGCCACATGTTCACTGCTGTTATACCTTACAGACAATATTATAAATACAATCCAGGATGGGCCTGCATCCACCCTAGTCTCCATGTGGCTCCGCCACTGCGCTTGACGCAAAATATAATAAACGTGGCTGGCATCAACCAAGCCAAAAGGTAGAAAGTTGGGCATATCTTGCACGGGCAAAGTTCTAAAAGACACTAGGCGCTAGTCGGGTGGCGGGTTGGGACCTAGGCAGACTAGGCGGATTTAAGTAAATTTAATATATATCTTTAGTATCTTAGTGAATTTGGTGGTATGAAATAGAAGTTCAAATAATCACAAGTATGTATTAATTTATAAAATATCTTTTAGAGATCATATTAATTTATTTTGAATTTAAAGAGAAATGAAAGTGTCAAATATGTGGGTATGAAAATAAAAATGGAACATTGGGACGCATAAAGATGGGCAACATTAGCCTGACAATCTATGTTTTTTTAATGAGAAAAAAATCAATAGCACTTGATGCTATGGACTGACAGCTTTTTTTTTTTCTTTTAGAAAAGTCAAGCAACTTATGCTGCTAGCTATCCAAACTTGAGTGGACAGAAACCAAAAAAAAAAAAAAAAAAAAATTAAATAGTTTGAGAGTGGTCACGTGGGTGTGGAAGAAAGAGAGAGAAGCTAATTTTCTCTCATCTTCTTCCTCTTCGCAAGAACACTGACCAGAAGCTCAGGAAGTCGAGAAAAACCATAGCACAGCTGATATGCATTCATACTTTCTCAAGTTCGAAAATAGAAAAAATTGAAATTCCCAGACCACCTAGACCACCCAGTCGCCTGCCTAGGTCGATTTTTAGAACAATGTGCACGGGCATTTGGTCGAGCTTGACTTGGCCCACCACTTGCCCTTTGATTTTTAGGTCGCTAGAGCAACTTCTGAGGTTAAAGGGCAAAAATGAAAGGAACTCATTTTATTTTATTTTATGTAGAAGTCATATGGATTTTGATTTCAATTTCGAAAAAGAATACGAAGTCCATCAATCCCACGTATTATCGTAATGTAAGGTGAGAATAATATTGGTGTGGTTAGTAGTATGCATTAGTCTATTGAAACATAACAAATACTTAGGTCTACCTCAAGAAAGATAATTATCAATTAATAGATGGTTCAAATAAATACACGACTAACACTTACTGGACGGGTGACGCAACTCGAACTATGTTTTGAGTGTAAGAGAGAATAGGTCCTCACCCTAAGGAGCACCTTCATGTAATGTGAGAATAATATTGGTGTGGTTAGTAGTATGCATTAGTCTATTGAAACATGACAAATACTTAGGTCTACCTCAAGAAAGATAATTATCAATTAATAGATGGTTCAAATAAATACACGACTAACACTTACTGGACGGGTGACGCAACTCGAACTATGTTTTGAGTGTAAGAGAGAATATGTCCTCACCCTAAGGAGCACCTTCATATCCACCCTAATTTATATAGACCAATAGTAAGTTTAAACCTGACTGTTTCAATAAAAAATAAATAAATAAATAAAAAAATAAAAAAATAAAAAATAAAAAACCCAAATAATTAAACCAGAAGATGAAAGTATCCTTCAATTGTTTTTCCAAAAAAAAAATGTATCCTTCAATTGAAACAGAATAATTCGTTTGTTCCATTTTTCAAACCCGGAATTGAATTTAGGGTTTGGCTTATTTCAATAGTTTGATTTAAAACCAACATCTGACTGTTTTGGTTCCTTTTTAGGGCACGTGTTAGAGTCTAATTATTTACAAGCTAAGAGATGAATATTCTTCACTCTTTAAAAAGAAGAATTTGAAGTCCTATTGGATAAAGTTACATATTATTATCCTATGTGTCAACCTGATATTGTTGAATTGGCTACTGCCTACTGGCATATGTAAGACCAATTGGTTGACAATGACATGGAATAAATTCAATCGTTTTTTCTGTTTGTTGAACTGAATTAATGAAACACGGCGATGACATTGAATAAATGAGAAATATAGTTGTGATAGTAAAAATTCGCTGTCTTCCTTATCAATTAATTGGCGGAGACTGAGGTATTTATAGGTTATATAGGGCTCACCACATGTGTAGGGTTTGCCATGCACGTGTCATCGTCTAATTGGCCAAGCCGTATCATCTGTTGGATGGAGTAGGAAAGAATTATCACGAAGATATTACTGAATAATAATATCTTGTAGAATCCAGCTCTGACTGTATTTGGTTGTGATTCCTTACTTGACTTTTCTGAGGGAGCGGTCTTCATTTAATTAAAGATAAGATTAGGTGATTAATCTTATCGTTAATATGTTTGACTTTTCTTAGGGAGCTTGATGAGATTGTAGTGAGCAATTTTTTTTTGTCAAACTATAAATTTGCTAGATTAGATATTAGATTAGGGAACCAACAAGATTCGAACCCACGCCGCGCCGTAGTGCAAAGGCAACACTCCTCTCTACCACCGTACTAAAAGGACACTTGCGAGCAGCTCAAGTCTTCAACAAAGTTGAATTGCGCACGTAATACATATGGCCTCACCAATTGAATAAGCGCATTATTGTCATTTGTTGGTAAAAATGTATGTATCAGCTCTAAGATTTTTTGGATTATTTTTTGCTCCATAATAGTTATTCACATTTATGCATGAGCATATATACAAGGGTAAGGTGACGTCAGAGACACCAAATTTTGAAATTTAATTTTATAAATGAAATGATGTGGTTGTTGATAATTGAATTATTATTTTAAGTGTTGATTAATGTGCTTATTTTGCTATTGGGACACACCATTTAACTTATAAATTTAGTTTAAAATTTTGGTCTATCTAGCATTACCCTATATATAAGCCCTTGAGGCACTACATGAACATTTACAAGTCAATGTTGCATGCAATATATTACATACGCAAGAGCCTCATCAAGCTGGACATTGGCTCCATAAAATTTGGTAGGAGATTTTAGTCATCGAAATATATAAAGCCAGATGATCGGAATCAAGAAAAGTATTACAAACTGTTTGTTTATTTATTATAGTTTTTTTTTTAAAGGACAACTGATGGCAAGCCACGGTTATCCACCTCTTCCGGGGGCCGGAAAGACTCATAGAGGCATTTCAGCCACCCCTGACCACAAGTCTGGGGGAGGCTGAAATAAAAATTCCTTATAGAGATTATTATACAAAGTATTAAATAATATAAACAGTTCCGATCATAAACAAAAATTCCTTGAATTAGCTATGATGTAATTTGTGTGGAAATTTCTCTATAATTCTTCTGGAGTCAAGTATCTCTCTAATCGTATATATAGGAGCTTGCCGGATTGTTGTGCTACGTTTGGTTGCTCAATCTATAAAGACTAGAATTAATTGTCAGTCCGACCTTTGTAATTAAAGAGTCAATTGAATATAGCTATACATTAGTTAATTCGCTTAATTTCTTAAGGACGAGCTTGGCAATTCAGGGAGGAAATCAATTCAGGGAGGTTGCATATTTCCTGGAAGATGGGTTACAATGCAGAAACACGCATGCACGAAAGTTCGAGTCTATAAAATACCAAGATTACTTCTCTCAAAGCATAACTCAAATCTCTCTCTCTCTCTCTCTCTCTCTCTCTCTCTCTCTCTCTCTCTCTCTCTCTCTCTCTCTCTCTCTCTCTCTCTCTCTCTCTCTCTCTCTCATCTGATGGAAAGAAGCGGTAGCGTCAGGGTCGGTCTAGAGATTTTTTGAGGCCCGAGGCAATACCAAAAAATGTGCCCTAACTTTATAAAAGAAAATTATTTATTTTCTCACGTAAGACATCAACAAAATTATACTTAGAAAAGCAGTTCAAACTCAATAATTTAGAAATACAGAAAGACTAATTTATTTGTATCCAGAGAAGGAAACCAAAAAACTATGAGCTTCCATATAGATAGATGATGAGTTTTGTTTTCCATCTGAACTTTTAAAGTGTTTTTGTATAAATCGTGAGGTGTTTTTTCTTATTTAGTAACCTTGTCAATATGAGACTTAAAAAATAATGATGTTTGAGTCTTTAATTAATATGTATAAGTAATAAATGGGCGCTAAATTAAATATTTTGATTACACGTCATATGATTTGCAAATTTGCTCTAAAAATTTGGTCTACATATTACTCTTTGTAGAAGATTAGACTTGAATTCAAACGAATATTTAAAAATAGCAACCCACATAACTACTAGCTAGTAACTAAAAATAAATTAACAACCAAACAAATATTCGTAAAAATTGAAAAGAATAAACACGCATATAGCATTTCGAACTTAGGAAATCTTGTTAATTTTAAACAAGAAAAACCATTGCTTCTATTTAAACTTTTTGGTCATTTAACCAAATTTTATAAATTTATACTCTTACGAAATTTTTTTTATAAAAATTGGAAAGTAAATAAGCACATGTAGTGTTTTGAACCCAGGACCTCTTCATTATTTTCAAATAAAGAAACCACCACTTCTAGTTCAATTTCTTTGTAATCTAACTAAATTTTATAAATTTATACTCTTATGAAAACATATATAAATATACTACCGTAATAATTTTGGTGCACTGAATTTTTTTGGGCCCCGGACGATCGCCCTGCCAGCACTGGGCCTGGTAGCGTAGAGCGCCCCCCAGTCTTAGGAAAGATAGTCAGAGTTCTCAGTATCGATGGGGGCGGAATAAGAGGCCTCATTCCGGCAACCATTCTTGCTTTCCTCGAATCTGAACTTCAGGTATATAAGACTGTCTGTCAATGTATATATAAGTACTTTACCATCTATGTTATAATAATAATTTAATTAAATGAATATAATTAAGTAGTAATAGCAGATTAATGTCATTGATGGTATTGCAGAAGCTGGATGGTGAAGATGCAAGAATCGCCGACTATTTTGATGTGATTGCAGGAACAAGATTCTGGATGGTGAAGATGCAAGAATCGCCGACTATTTTGATGTGATTGCAGAACTGCACGACACATTGACTAATGTTGTCATTCCCACGTTTGACATCAAGAA
This sequence comes from Cotoneaster glaucophyllus, assembly GCA_036320875.1. NCBI lineage: Eukaryota > Viridiplantae > Streptophyta > Magnoliopsida > Rosales > Rosaceae > Cotoneaster > Cotoneaster glaucophyllus. The sequence goes on along the minus strand of CM070073.1, from coordinate 5,173,709 downwards.
TCTCCAGCCAACTGTCTTCTCCAACCATAGGGTACTTCACCTTCTTTCTGATATATTCACTATTTCGAGATTTTTTTAGTATATGCCAGAGTATTTATACGTGGAAGCACTGTAAAATTTGTTCATGTCCAAAAATTATTTAAGCAAATTACTTATATGGTTGTAATATAATATGATATGCTTATTATTTTGATTGACAGGTGAAAAGGAAGCCATCCTACGATGCCTTACTCTCTGACATATGCATTGCAACCTCAGCAGCATTATCTGTAAGCTTTGTTAGAGCTGCTCACTTGTTTAACACGTGCTTAAGGGATTGAGATCATAAGAGATTAGGATTGACTATACTTGTAAGCTATCAAGGAATGTATGTGGACTGATATATAGCTAAAGTAATTCTGATATGAGTAGATATATCTATACTGATATGAATAGTATGGTTTCGTGGTGATAAGGTTTATCAGTTTGATAGTTTGATAAGGATTACATGATGGGAAGTATCCTTATCAAACACCACCATTTAGGATATATAATAGGGTCCCATGCTCTCACACTAATTACGCACAAAAAGGATATCAAGCCCCATTGATTGTAGCAGTGCATTCGGTCTGTGTTGAGAGTAGAAGAACCCTTAATTCATTGCAGCAATGGCCGCATATATTGATCTTACATTATCTTCCAGCTCATTATTTTAAAACCAAGGACGCTGCAGGCAGAGATAAAGAATTCAACCTTATAGATGGCGGCGTGGCTGCAAATAATCCTGTATGTATAATATTAGAGGAGGTGTTATATATATTGCCAGAGACTCTCAATCCACACCATTGCTTTTAAAAGTAAACTTAGCGTTCAGAATAACTTAAACACTTAAAATACTTTTGTCTTGCAGACTTTACTTGCTGTTTGTGAAATGACAAACGAAATGAAGAAGGAGAAACCAGACGTCTTTCCCGTGAAACCTGTGGACTATGGGAGATTTCTAGTGATATCATTAGGAACTGGCTCATCAAAAGCTGAACTGAAATACCATGCACGTTCTGCAGCAAAATGGGGCCTGTTGAATTGGTTAACCAGCGGTGGCTCCACCCCAATCATTGATGTTTTCAGTCAAGCAAGCGCAGACATGGTTGATCTTCACCTTTCTGGAGTTTTCCAAGCCCTTCACTCTGAAAAAAACTATCTTAGAATTCAGGTACTGAACTTGTCATACGAAATGCATTTTATCCATGGATTTTTCGGTATAACCTTTTTAGACTAATGTTATTTAAATACACAAAACTGACATAATTTCTGATACCAAACGTAGGATGATACCCTTCATGGGACCGTATCTTCTGTCCTGTGGATATAGCCACGAAGAAGAATTTGGCCAATCTTGTGAAAGTTGGCGAAGGGCTATTGAAACAAGTTTCTCGGGTTAATTTGGACAGCGGTAAATTTGAGGCTTCTAATCATGAGACAAATGCAGAGGCTCTTATAAGGTAAAACACTTATCGTTAAACTTGCAGATTTATTTATGTAAATGATGATCAGTGGGAAGTTGTAACTTAATTAACTATATAATTAACTATAATTTTCAGGTTTGCTAAACTACTCTCGAAAGAGAAGAGGAGTCGCCAAGCAGGGTCAACCAACGGGCATGCTGAAAGTACTTACTGATTGATTGTTACCCTAAGACGATAACAAGTCGTAATTCTTTAAATTATACTGTTTGGAAATGTAAATTATAATAAATTATTGATAGTTCGAGGGTATGGGGGCAAATGGCCACCATATATACTTCACTCTTTCAATATTTGTTTGTGTTCGAATAAATCCTGTTGGGATATCACTGTAATAGATCTCTCTGTATTCGATATATTCATTCTTTTTGTTAATTTGTTGGTTGTTGGTTCCTCAATAAAATTAAGCTTTCATTTTAAAAACATGGACTACAGTATACAGTTCTTCATCATGTACGCAAGAGTATCAAAATACAATTACAAGAAGCAGGCATCCTAGTCACGCAGCATTATGTATATATATATTTGGACGATATTAAACCGAATATGCAGAGTGAAATGATGAGATTTTGGGATTAATTTCCTTAACTCCCACATACAGCTTTTTCTTTCTTCTTCTTTTCTTTTTATTTATTTTTGAAATTTTCAAACTTCCTTAATTCAGTGCAAATCACGGTAATCACCTCTTATTTTGTGGCAGAACACAGACCTTAAGACCTTAAAGATATGGATTAGCGTGAAGTGGAAAAAATAGCATGAACACGATGTTAGTTGTAGTTTATGTGTGTTATGTGGGTCCAAAATTGACATGCCATACTAAAGCTATGTTAACTCCCACAACCCGAAAAATAAAAAACCTTAAGTTTCGGGGATATGCAACAACAAATAACCTTCATTGAATGTCTCTCCATTCTTCTAGTTTACATCAAGCCACTCCTCCCTACATGATGACATATACATCATTTTATCGTACAAACGTCATAATCACAATAGTTCATTCTCTTTGATAATCATTATCTAAATATATCTTTATAAAAAATCATTCAATTTGAAGACTGTTAGCATCCATATAGATCATACAAATTGACCGTTTATCATAAGTACGTTGCTTAATTATCACCATAACCATTGATTTGTTCGACACTTATGAATGACTAAACGGTCATTAAATTGAATGAATTTTTCTAGATATGATAATGAAGGGTTCTGGTTATGATGTTTATATGTAAGACTATATTAGAGCTGCACACTTCTCTTATAGATTAAGGATTGCAGAGATTGATTTTAATAATACTTGTATGCTAATGAGGAGAGTGTATTACTAGGTTTTTATAATTGTAGAAGTCATGATACGATTAGTAAACCTAATTAGATATGAATCTAAAGTTTAGGCGATAAAGTCTTGTTCGAGTAGAATTACATGATGGGAAGTTCTCTACTCGGATTCTACCTCTGTTACTATATAACAAGGGTCACTGCTCTCACATTCGGCACCCAGAAATAACCCTTCTAGCCCCATTGAATAGAGTTGTGATAAGATGAGTGAAAGAGAGTAGAAGATCATTTGTTTTTGCTATGGAGTTGTCATGATACAAGGAGAGATGTAGATACTCAAAAGATTGCTCAACAGATCGCGGTTCTAATCCAGATAAGGGTTTTTAGTTGATTATGAATTTCATTCTTACACTATACAATGAAATGTTTCCACGTTTCCATTTAAGAAAGAATGCATTACATGTAAGAGCCAAAAATGTCATAATAAATTGTATGTATGTGTCTCAATATAAAAATAAAATAAAAAATAAAAAATAAAAAAAACTTTCCAAGACTTTTCGCTGATACAACATACCGGACATTTGGTTAATTTTAATTCTCGTGAATGTAAAAATAAAAAAAAAAAAAAATAAAGCATAAGGAGATGAAAGTCCTAATTCAACTGCGAGAGGGTGATTCAAAACTTGCAAACGAAGAGAGATGATTCATCTCACTTTAAATAAATAAATATAGTCTGATTGGATAAAACCATCGATTACGTGTCGTCCTATGTGTCAAGCTGATTGTTGAATTGGCTTTTGGGGCCATGGACCATTTGGTTGACGCAACAGTAATATACTAATATGGGTGACGTTTTTTCTGTTGTTTGAATTGAACGAATAAATAAGAAGGCGGGATGACATGAATAATAAAACCAGTTCAATTATATATTCCCACATATATGCATGTGCGGATATCGGGATATGAATAAATTTTGGAAGGACTACTACTTGGCCACTAGGGGTCACGAATAACAGGTCAATATTGCATGCGCAGGATATGCAACTAGCACGAAGAACTCTTCATGTTCATATCCTGTACGGAAGAGCCTCAAGGATTATGATCATAGAACCTAGCTAAATTAATAAGGGTTTATATCACAAATGGTCCGTGAAATTGAGCCCGTCAATCATGATGGTCCTTGAAATTGAAAATCGATCAATGTAGTCCCTGAATTTTAACTCGCGAATCAATGTGGTCCTTTTGTTAGTGTTCCGTCCAAATTAACTTTAAAAAAAGGTTAGAGAACCAATTTTTCATGGTAAAATGATCAAAAATAACTCTGTTACTTATAATTTTACTTACTACCTCTCTTTTCTTTTTTCCATCTTCACTTTTCTCTCCATTTTTTCATGGATTTGGTGCTAAAACTAAAATAAAAACAAAAAAAAGTGGTTCTCTAACCTTTTTTTGGTCATTTTACCATGAAAAAATGGTTCTATAACCTTTGTTTAGTGTTAATTTGGACGGAACACTAACAGAAGGACCACATTGATTCGCGAGTTAAAATTCAGGGACTACATTGATCGATTTTCAATTTCAGGGACCATCTTGATTGATGGGGTCAATTTCAAGGACCATTTGTGATATAAACCCAATTAATAATATTTGTATTACGTTTTGAAATTCTCGCATATATAAGACTAGTATACATTAGTCCAACTTTTATAATTAGAGAAATAATTTTCAAGCTACATTTTCTTTGCATGGACACTCTTGTTTATATATTTTTGAATTAGTAGATAGAAATAAACAGGGTGTGCAGAAGGAGAAAAATATATTTTTGGGACTTTAATATGATAGTGACCATTTTGGAAATGAACTATCCAAAGGGAGAGGTTCGTTCCTGGAAAACCAATGGTATACGTATACGCGCAAGCAAGCTACCAAGCTAAAGTCTATAAATACCAACTACTCTCAAGGAGAAATCACAACCAAATTAAGAACTCTAGCTTATCAATTGTTCAGGCTCTATCTTCCTCTCCCCTTCTCAAACTGTCTAATGGAAATAACCAGTAGAAAGCTCATCACAGTTCTCAGCATCGATGGCGGCGGGATAAGAGGCCTTATTCCAGCCACCATCCTTGGTTTTCTTGAATCTGAACTTCAGGTAATGTGATTAACAATATTATGTTAACTTTGTTGGTCATGTACTTATCTTCAACTTTGTCCGAAGAGGTCTCAAGTTCCCCTCCCGGATTAGGTTAATTTTGCAAATATGTGAATGCATACACACCATGTCATTCCACATTTGCGTGTAACAAAATTATAGTTACATATAGTTTAATCAACGTCCATCATGCGTAATACACTAGTTCGTACGTAGTTCAATGTCATGTATTATCAAGTAGTAGGTAGGGTGTTAGGTTTCCATGTGCCTCAAGTCCTAAAACTTCTTCTTTAAAATATTGTAATAGTTTCGAATTCTTCCCCCTCCCCTCAATAATTATAATTTTTTTTTAAAAAAAAAGAGTAGTAAATTGAGATTAATGTTTGCAGAAGCTGGACGGTGAGGATGCAAGAATCGCCGACTACTTCGATGTGATCGCAGGAACAAGCACTGGTGGTCTTGTGACAGCCATGCTCACAACCCCAAACGAGAATGACCGCCCACTGTTTGCTGCCAAAGATATTAAGGACTTCTACCTTAGTGAAGGCCCTAAAATCTTCCCCCAAAAGATGTAATGCTTTTACAACAAGTTAAATTTCAATTTTGTGGATGTTTTCAAATTTATTATTTTGTTACTATGTTGCTATATACAATATATGGTTAAGATTCTTAATAGTCAATATATAACTTCTGTTTACAGTTGGTTTCCGTATACAAGGAAGATTATGAAAGCTCTAACAGGACCAAAATACGAAGGCAAGTACCTGCATGGCTTGATCAGGCAAAAATTAGGCAACAATAAGTTGCACAACACATTGACTAATGTTGTCATTCCCACATTCGACATTCGGAATCTCCAGCCAGTTGTCTTCTCTAGCTTTAAGGTTTGTACTTGATCACCTTCTTCTATCTGGAAATTTCACTTCTTCATCATCTCCAAAGAAATAGTTAAGAAAATTACTAAAAATATGTAGTTGATATCTAATACGCATGGGCATTTATGTGGCTTTTTACCAGGTGGAGAAGAAGCCGTGCACCGATGCCTTCCTCTCCGACATATGCATTGCAACCTCAGCAGCACCAACTTACCTTCCAGCTCATTATTTTGAAACCAAGTATGATGCAGGAACAGTTAGAGAATATAACCTTATAGATGGCGGCATGGCTGCAAATAATCCGGTAAATATTATAACACGATTCAAGCCCCTATTTTCTGTTATATTATTTTTATTATAGATTGCAGACAAGAGAATGTTCCACTGTATATCTAATATTTCATTTATAATAAACTTGGTTTAATTAGAAAATAGCTTAAACATTTTTTTTACCTTGCAGACATTTGTTGCTATTGGTGAAGTGATGAACGAAATAGAGGAGAATTCAGATATCGTTCCTGTAAAACGCATGGACTATGGACGATTTCTAGTAATATCATTAGGAACTGGTTCATCAAAAGCTGAACGGAAATACCGTGCACCTGCTGCAGCCAAATGGGGCCTCTTGAATTGGTTAACCAGCGGAGGTTCCACCCCGATCATTGACGTTTTCAGTCAAGCAAGCGCCGATATGGTTGATCTTCACCTTTCTGGTGTTTTTCAAGCCCTTAATTCTGAAGAAAACTATCTTCGAATTCAGGTAATGAAATCATAATCTGAAATGTATTTTATCCATGGCTGCTAGTCTAATTTGTCTAGTAATATGGTTTAGACACACAAAACAACATTTCTGATACCCTTCGTGGAAACAAAATGCAGGACGATACCCTTCACGGGACAGTATCTTCTGTAGATGTAGCAACAAAGAAAAATTTGGCCAGTCTTGTGAAAGTTGGTGAAGGGCTATTGAAACAACCAGTTTCCAGGGTTAATTTGGACAGTGGCAGGTTTGAGGCTTCTAATCATGAGACTAATGCAGAGGCTCTTACAAGGTACATAACATAATTATTATTCACATATATAATACACACGTATATATTGTAATGATTATTTATTAATGAAAATTTGGAACTTAATTAATTATGATTTCAGGTTTGCTAAACTACTCTCCGAAGAGAAGCTGCTTCGCCAAGCAAGCAGGTCAACTAATGAGCCTGCTGGAAATACCTACTGATATATATATTACCCTATGATTGATGAAGTCATGATTCTTTAATTTAGTAGTGTTTGGAATTGTAAAAAGTTATTGATAGTTCAAGAGTACGTGGGCAAATGCCATCATACTTCATTCTTTTAATATTTGTTCGTGTTCGATTAATAGTAACCTGAAGAGGCAGGCTAGCGCCAGACCAATTTTCGTCAACCAAGAACACGAAATCAAATAAAACATGAAATTGCAAAATTATTTTTTTATTTAATAAAATATGTTTTTTTATTATTTTTTTAACCATTTTAATGATTTTTTAAATAAAATTTTAAAACCGACTTAATGTCGGATGTTGGATCTTATGACCGTTTCAAATCCAATTGGCCATAAACGCCACGTGTATGGGGTTTGGGCTTCTTTAACAACATCTAGGGGGCCCACAACACCATATGTTGTCGACCCACTCTCTTCAATGAGTTTGTAATACACACGCTTGACATAGCCAGAAACTCATTCTTGGAGGGGTCTTTTAAGCCATATGAAAGAAATTAGATACAATATGGCAAATATAATCAATTGGGGAAAAACTAATGTTTTTTCTTTATTCTTGGCAATGAAAATTTTAATCAAATACGATGATACAACCCTAAAAAGTGTTTGGAAAAGTTAATATTGAGATGACTACATAATAAGAACAAAACTTATTTACGGGTTTCGATAAAATTAAAAAAAAGATTAACATGTTAAATTCAATCACAAATCTAAGGTTACAACTCAAAATTATTATGTATTGTTTTATATGAACTGACAAGAAAATGTTTGATTTTATATAAGAAAGATGATTATAACTTATATGGTTTATTTTTGGTTCGGGGTGTTTTTAAAAATCAAAATAATAGTTGGCATCAAGCGAAGAATCGAACTCATAATTGCATAACTCTCAGACTCAAATTGCCAATAGGCCACATGTTCACTGCTGTTATACCTTACAGACAATTTTATAAATACAATCCAGGATGGGCCTGCATCCACCCTAGTCTCCATGTGGCTCCGCCACTGCGCTTGACACAAAATATAACAAACGTGGCTAACATCAACCAAGCCAAAAGGTTGAAAGTTGGGCATATCTTGCACGGGCAAAGTTCTAAAAAACGCTAGGCACAAGTGGGGTGGCGGGTTGGGGCCTAGGCGGATTTAAGTAAATTTAATATATATCTTTAGTATGTAGGATCCCACATCGCCCAAGGGTGTGGATCCTGTAAGCCTTATATGTATATTCTCATCTTTACCTAGCACAAGGCCTTTTGGGAGCTCATTGGATTCGGGTTATTGTAAGATCCCACATCGCCCAAGGGTATGGATCATGTAAGCCTTATATGTATATTCTCATTCCTACCTAGCACGAGGTCTTTTAGTAGCTAATTGGCTTTGGGTTCCATCGGAACTCCGAAGTTAAGCGAGTTCGCACGAGAGCAATCCCATGATGGGTGACCCACATGGAAGTTCTCGTGTGAGTTCCCAAAAACAAAACCGTGAGGGCATGGTTGGGGCCCAAAGAAGACAATATCGTGCTACGGCGGAGTTGAGCCTGTGATGTGGTGGGGGCCCGGGCCGGAATGTGACATAGTATCTTAGTGAATTTGGTGGTATGAAATAGAAGTTCAAATAATCACATGTATGTATTAATTTATAAAATATCTTTTAGAGATCATATTAATTTATTTTGAATTTAAAGAGAAATGAAAGTGCCAAATATGTGGGTATGAAAAGAAAAGTGGAACATTGGGGCGCATAAAGATGGGCAACATTAGCCTGACAATCTATGTTTTTTTAATGAGAAAAAATCAATAGCACTCGATGCTACGGACTGCCTGCTCTTTTTTTTTCTTTTAGAAAAGTCAAGCAACTTATGCTAGCTGTCCAAACTTGAGTGGACAGAAACCAAAAAATAAAATTAAATAAAAAATTAAATAGTTTGAGAGTGGTCACATGGGTGTGGAAGAAAGAGAGAGAAGCTAATTTTCTCTCATCTTCTTCCTCTTCGCAAGAACACAGACCAGAAGCTCAGGAAGTCCAGAAAAACCATAACACAACTGATATGCATTCATACTTTCTCAAGTTCGAAAATATAAAAAATTGAAATTCCCAGACCGCGTAGGCCACCCAGTAGCCCGCCTAGGTCGATTTTTAGAACAATGTGCACAGGCATTTGGTTGAGCTTGACTTGGCCCACCACTTGCCCTTTGATTTTTAGGCCGCTAGAGCAACTTCTAAGGTTAAAGGGCAAAAATGAAAGGAACTCGTTTATTTTATTTTATGTAGAAGTCATAGGATTTTGATTTAAATTTCGAAAAAGAATACGAAGTCCATCAATCCCACGTATTATTGTAATGTAAGGTGAGAATAATATTGGTGTGGTTAGTAGTATGCATTAGTCTATTTAAACATGACAAGTACTTAGGTCTACCTCAAGAAAGATAATTATCAATTAATAGATGGTTCAAATAAATACACGACTAACACTTACTGGGTGACGCAGCTCGAACTATGTTTTGAGTGTAAGAGAGAATATGTCCTCACCCTAAGGACCACCTTCATATCCACCCTAATTTATATAGACCAATAGTAAGTTTAAACTTGTCTTTTTCAATAATAAAAAAAAAAACCAAATAATTAAACAAGAAGATGAAAGTATCCTTCAATTGTTGTACGAAAAAAAATGTATCCTTCAATTGAAACAGAATAATTCGTTTGTTCCATTTTTCAAACCCGGAATTGAATTTAGGGTTTGGCTTATTTCAATAGTTTGATTTAAAACCAACATCTGACTGTTTTGGTTCGTTTTTTAGGGCACGTGTTAGAGTCTAATTATTTACAAGCTAAGAGATGAATATTCTTCACTCTTTGAAGTCCTATTGGATAAAGAAGAATTTGAAGTCCTATTGGATAAAGTTACATATTATCCTATGTGTCAACCTGATGCTGTTGAATTGGCTACTGCCTACTGGCATATGTAAGACCAATTGGTTGACAATGACATGGAATAAATTCAATCGTTTTTTTCTGTTTGTTGAACTGAATTGATGAAACACGGCGATGACATTGAATAAATGAGAAATATAGTTGTGATAGTAAACATTCGCTGTCTTGCTTATCAATTAATTGGCGGAGACTCAGGTATTTATAGGTCATAGGGCTCACCAATGTGTAGGGTTTGCCATGCACGTGTCATCGTCTAATTGGCCAAGCCGTATCATCTGTTGGATGGAGTAGGAAAGAATTATCACGAAGATATTATTGAATAATAATATCTTGTAGAATCCGGCTTTGATTGTATTTGGTTGTGATTCCTTACTTGACTTTTCTAAGAGAGCGGTCTTCATTTAATTAAAGATAAGATTTGGTGATTAATCTTATCTTTTTTTGTGATTAATCTTATCTTTAATATGTTTGACTTTACTTAGGGAGCTTGATGAGATTGTAGTGAGCAATTTTTGTTTGTCAAACTATAGATTTGTTAGATTAGATATTAGATTAGGGAGCCAACACGATTCGAACCCACGCCGTGGTGCAAAGGCAACACTCATCTCCACCACCGTGCTAGAAGGAAACTTGCGAGCAGTTCAGGTCTTCAACAAAGTTGAATTGCACGCGTAATAAATATGGTCGCGCAAGAGCCTCATCAAGCTGAACATTGGCTCCATAAAATTTGGTAGGAGATTTAGTCATTGAAATGAATAAAGCCAGATGATCGGAATCAAGAAAAGTATTACAAACTGTTTGTTTATTTATTATAGTTTTTTTTAAAGGACAATTGATGGCAAACCACGGTTATCCACCCATTCCAAGGGCCGAAAAAACTCACAAAGGCATTTCGGCCACCCCTGGCCACAAGTCTGGGGGAGGCTGAAATAAAAATTCCTTATAGAGATTATTATACAAAGTATTAAATAAAATAAACAGTTCCGACCATAAGCAAAATTTCCTTGAATTAGCTATGATGTAATTTGTGTGGAAATTTCTCTATAATTCTTCTGGAGTCAAGTATCTCTCTAATCGTATATAGGAGCTTGCCGGATTGTTGTGTTACGTTTGGTTACTCAATCTATAAAGACTAGAATTAATCGTCAGTTCGACCTTTGTAATTAAAGAGTCAATTGAATATAGCTATACATTAGTTAATTCGCTTAATTTCTTAAGGACGAGCTTGGCAATTCAGGGAGGTTGCATATTTCCTGGAAGATGGGTTACAATGCAGAAACACGCATGCAGGAAAGTTCGAGTCTATAAAATACCAAGACTACTTCTCTCAAAGCATAACTCAAATCTCTCTCTCTCTCTCTCTCTCTCTCATCTGACGGAAAGAAGCGGTAGCGTAGAGCGCCCCCCAGTCTTAGGAAAGATAGTCAGAGTTCTCAGTATCGATGGGGGCGGAATAAGAGGCCTCATTCCGGGAACCATTCTTGCTTTCCTCGAATCTGAACTTCAGGTATATAAGACTGTCTGTCAATATATATATAAGTACTTTACCATCTATGTTATAATAATACTTTAATTAAATGAATATAATTAAGTAGTAATAGCAGATTAATGTCATTGATGGTATTGCAGAAGCTGGATGGTGAAGATGCAAGAATCGCCGACTATTTTGGTGTGATTGCAGGAACAAGCACAGGTTGTCTTGTGACTGCTATGCTCGCAGCCCCAAACGAGAATAACCGCCCACTATTCGCCACCAAAGATATAATTGACTTCTACTTTCATCACTGCCCTAAAATCTTCCCCCAGAACACGTAATGCATGCTTAATTGATTACATGTTAATTATGTCCACTTAAATAATTTTTAATATTTTGGATTATTCATAATAATTTTTGCTCTAATGATTCAAACTGCAGTTGGCCAATTTTTCGTTATACGAGAAAGATTATCAAAGCTCTAGCAGGACCAAAATACAACGGAAAATATCTGCATGGCTTGATCAGAGAACAACTAGGCAACAAAAAACTGCACGACACATTGACTAATGTTGTCATTCCCACGTTTGACATCAAGAATCTCCAGCCAATTGTCTTCTCCAACCATAGGGTACTTCACCTTCTTCCTGATATATTCACTATTTCGAGATTTTTTAGTATATGCCAGAGTATTTATACGTGGAAGCACTGTAAAATTTGTTCATGTCCAAAAATTATTTAAGCAAATTACTTATATGGTTGTAATATAATATGATATGCTTATTATTTTGATTGACAGGTGAAAAGGAAGCCATCCTACGATGCCTTACTCTCTGACATATGCATTGCAACCTCAGCAGCACCAACTTATCTTCCAGCTCTTATTTTAAAACCAAGGACGCTGCAGGCAGAGATAAATAATCAACCTTATAGATGGCGGCGTGGCTGCAAATAATCCGGTATGTATAATATTAGGGGAGGAGTTATATATATTGCCAGAGACTCTCAATCTACACCATTGCTTTTAAAAGTAAACTTAGCGTTTAGAATAACTTAAAACACTTAAAATACTTTTGTCTTGCAGACTTTACTTGCTGTTTGTGAAATGACAAACAAAATGAAGAAGGAGAATGCAGACGTCTTTCCCGTGAAATCTGTGGACTATGGGAGATTTCTAGTGATATCATTAGGAGCTGGCTCATCAAAAGCTGAACTGAAATACCATGCACGTTCTGCAGCAAAATGGGGCCTGTTGAATTGGTTAACCAGCGGTGGCTCCACCCCAATCATTGATGTTTTCAGTCAAGCAAGCGCAGACATGCTTGATCTTCACCTTTCTGGAGTTTTCCGAGCGCTTCATTCTGAAAAAAACTATCTTAGAATTCAGGTACTGAACTTGTCATACGAAATGCATTTTATCCATGGATTTTTCAGAACGTAGGATGATACCCTTCATGGGACCGTATCTTCTGTGGATATAGCCACAAAGAAGAATTTGGCCAATCTTGTGAAAGTTGGTGAAGGGCTATTGAAACAACAAGTTTCTCGGGTTAATTTGGACAGCGGTAAATTTGAGGCTTCTAATCATGAGACAAATGCAGAGGCTCTTATAAGGTAAAACACTTATCGTTAAACTTGCAGATTTATTTATGTAAATGATGATCAGTGGGAAGTTGTAACTTAATTAACTATAATTTTCAGGTTTGCTAAACTACTCTCGAAAGAGAAGAGGAGTCGCCAAACAGGGTCAACCAACGGGCATGCTGAAAGTACTAACTGATTGATTGTTACCCTAAGACGATAACAAGTCGTAATTCTTTAAATTATACTGTTTGGAAATGTAAATTATAATAAATTATTGATAGTTCGAGGGTATGGGGGCAAATGGCCACCATATATACTTCACTCTTTCAATATTTGTTTGTGTTCGAATAAATCCTGTTGGGATATCACTGTAATAGATCTCTCTGTATTCGATATATTCATTCTTTTTGTAGAAAACCAATTTGATTTGAATCAATTGTCTTTTTATTGATGCCGTCAATAAGGTGTACAACTCAAACTTATATACACAAGTATATGCTAAACTAGGTAATTACAAGTTGACTTACAAACCAAGAAACTAAATAATACAAAGATACTTTCCTTTAGGACAAAATCCTTATCCCTGATTGTCGCAATCTTTAACACTCCCCCTCAAGTTGGAGTGTATGTTGATTATACTCAACTTGCTAAGAAGACTTTCAAACTGGGAGGTACTCAGTGCTTTGGTGAATAAATCTGCCAATTGTTGTAGAATACCTTCTTGTATCTTTTCTCGAACCAAATGGCAATCAATTTTGATATGTTTCGTCCGCTATGGAATACAGGGTTGGATGCAATATGGAGTGCAGCTTAATTATCACAAAACAAAGTAACATGTTTCAGATGATGAACATGTAGATCATTAAGCACATACCTCAACCAAGTTATCTCACAACATATGGATGCCATGGCTCTATATTCTGCCTCCGCTGTTGATCTTGCTACTGTGGTTTGCTTCTTTGTTCTCTAAGATATAAGTGAGTCTCCAAGCATGATGCAATAGCCCGAGACTGACCTTCTTGTATCTTTGCATTTTGCCCAATCAGCGTCGCAATATGCTCTCAATTGAAGGGAGCTTGTGGAGTAGAGCATGATGCCTTGCCCTGGCGTCCCCTTTATGTACCTCAAAACTTGATGTGCTGCATCTAAATGTGGCAGCCTGGGCTTGTCCATAAATTGACTCAAAATGTGGACAAAATAAACAAGGTCTGGCCGAGTAATTGTCAAATAAATTAGACGACCAACGAGTCTTCAATATGTGGATGGATTTTCCAGCAACTTACCATCTGTCTGTGTGAGTGCCAAGTTTTGATCCATAGGAAATCAAGCTGGTTTTGCTCCAAGAAAACCAATGTCCTCCAATATTTCCAAGGCATACTTTCGTTGTGACAATGATGTGCCTTGAGATGATCTTGCAACTTCAATGCCCATAAAATATTTTAACTTTCCTAAATCCTTGAGTTTGAATTTGCTAGCCAAAAATTCTTTTGTGTTCTCAATAAATGAGAAATCATTACCTGCCAATATCACATCATCCACATACATAAGAATAGTAGTAAGACTTGTGCCTTTGGATCGGACGAACAAAGAGTAGTCCGCTTTGGACTGTTGATAACCTGCAGCCTTAAGCGCAGAAGAAAGCTTAAGGAACCACTGTCTCGAAGCCTATTTAAGTCCATAAAGAGATTTCTGAAGTTTGCATACGTGTGTCTTCCCCTTTCGTCTGTATCCTGGTGGGAGTCGCATGTAAACATCTTCAAGTAAGTCGCCATGGGGGAAGGCGTTATTGACATCGAGTTGATACAAATGCCAACCTCGAGCAACGGCAACACCAAGTAGTAACCGAACCATGACCAACTTAGCAACGAGAGCAAATGTTTCTTTCTAATCAAGACCTTGGACTTGTGTATACCCCTTGGTGACTAAGCGTGCCTTGTAGCGTTCCACAGAACCATCTAGATTAAGTTTGATTTTATAGACCCATTTGCAGCCGATAGGTTTCTTCCCGGGAGGGGGATGTTGTAGAGTCCAGGTGTTGTTGGCTTCAAGAGCATAAACCTCATCTCTCATGGCTTGGCACCATTTAGGATCCTAAATAGTCTGCAAGTAACTTTGGGGTTCTTTGGCAATGGAAAGAGAGGTGGTAAAAGCATGGTGAGTGGGAGACAAACGATCATATGATATGAATTGAGAGAGAGGGTGAGAAGTACTACCTTTATGCGATCCAATGTTAGAAGCCGATGATTGGTTGGGACGAGAAGGCAACTTGACACTTACATGAAATTGTTGTAGGTATGAAGGTGGTATAGTAGCTCGTGTGGAAGAGCGACTGGATGTTTGGGCAGACATGGGTGGTGAGTTGTCGATGTTTGGCAAGGCAGATGGAGGCATTGGAGCAGGTTCGGGAACAGTATTTTCGTGAAGTGGAGAAGGAGTATGATGGTCGTCTATGGTGGTAGTTGTGAGTGGATCAGGTGGCGGATCAAAAGAACGATCAACCAGGGTAGGTAGGTATGGGAATGTTTATTGGGTGTTTGTATCAGAGTGTGATGCGGAAGGTTGGGTAAAAGGAAATGTATTTTCACGAAAGAGCACATCACGAGAGAGAAACGTTTTTTGTTTGTTGAGATCATAAACTTTGTACCCTTTCTTGCCATATGGATAACCAATAAATATGCATGGTATGGACCTAGCATCAAATTTGGATGGATGATGTGCGTGTGTGGATGCAAAACAGAGGCAGCCAAAAACTTTCAAATGTGAATATTTAGGTGGTTTGTGAAACAAAAGGTCGTAAGGCGTTTTACCATGCAAGACTAGAGTGTGTGTACGATTGATGAGATAGGTTGATGTGAGGATGGCTTTTCCCCAAAAATTGGTAGGCAAGTTAGCTTGAATGAGTAGTGCCCTAGCAATGTTGAGGAGGTGACGGTGTTTGCATTCAGCCACCCCATTTTGTTGGGGGGTGGCAACACATGTTGTTTCATGAAAAATGCCCTTTGTTGAGTAGAATCCAACGAGGTTAAATTATGGGCCATTGTCACTCCTAATTGTCTTCACTATGTGAGAAAACTGATTTTCAACAAGATTGATAAAATTGATCAAATAATGGCGTGTGTCAGATTTGTGCTTCATTAAGTAAATCCAAGTACAACGAGTGTAATCATCAACGATTGTGAGGAAATATTGTGCTCCAGTGAGTGAAGCAACACGAACCCCCCCTCCCCAAAAAAAAATATCTATATGTAAGAGCTCAAAAGGCATAATAGTTGAAATTTCACTTAATGGAAACTGAGATCTTGTTTGTTTGGCTAGATGACACACAAAACAATTATTGGAAACACAAGAACTAATGTCATGATTAGAGAGTGAAGTATGTCGAAGGGCTTGGTCAGAGAGGTGGCCTAGACGTTGATGCCAAAGATGTGGTGATGTTTTCTTGACAACATGACATGTTGATAATGTGGGTCTTCTGTTGGTGTCATCAAAAAATATAGGTCTTCTCGTTCAGTTCCTGTCCCAATCATCTTCCCCGAACGAAGGTCCTAAATCACACAAAAATGACTTAGAAATGGTGATACACAAGGACTGATAGGCAAGTTTACTGATGGAGATTAGACTGAGTTGGAATGTGGGGACACAAAGGACATCATGTAAGACAAAATCTGTGGAAAATTGCATGGTTCCTATGTGTGTCACAGCAGCATAAGAACCATCTAGCAATTTTACTCTCTTATTTCTAACAGGCACAAAAGAGGTCAACAAAGTATGTGAGGTAATTATGTGGTCTGTGGCACCGCTATCCATGATCCATGATGACTGCCGACCATGAGAAGTGAAAGAAAATGCTTGACCTGAGCGGTCATTCAGAGATGAATTTTTACCAACATTGTTCGCCTTGGCTTTGTTGTTATTGAGCATGGTCATGATCTGCTTGCACTGGTCAGATGTGAATGGGAAAGAGGTTGTCAATTCTTGCCTTTCAAGGTTACTTGAAACATTGTTACCTCTTGATGGTTGCATATTTTCATATATTTTTATCATATACTTCCTTTGGATTTTGTATATATGAATGGGTTAAATGCACTAATTTATATTGTTTTAATTTATAGGCATTCAATACGGGAGTTACGTGAAAAAAAGGGAAAAATGAGTTTTTTTTGGTGTCTAGAGTAATTCCAGTGGAGTAAGAGGCTAATTAACTACACCAAGGCATATGCGTTACAACAAGAAGATGAGACTGCAACGGTTTTGGAAATCAAATGGACATGAGAGTGCTATTCAATGGATTTAAGAAGAGACATAATTATTTGTTTTTATTGTTTCCGTTTATTTTCATTTTCTTTAATGAAAGTCCATTAGAGCTAGGATTAGTGGTCATTTATTTGGTATTTTCTATCAACTTTTCCAATTCTTGCCGTGAGGTTATATTAAGGAGATCAATTCTCCTTGTGGAGAGTTGGAAAGCCACCCACAAAAAAAAAAAAAAAAAACACAATTCATATTCCAAAGGGGGGCTGCGGCAAGGAAGGGAAAAGGGAAGAGTTTTCTAGTTTGTTTCTTCTTTGCTAGGGCTACGATGTAGGGGTGGGTTCAAAAAACCGAAATTCGAACCGAACCGAATTCTTTTGGTTCGGTTTGGTTTTGGCGGTCTAGAAACCGAACCGAACAGAATTAATTAAATTAATATTTTTTAATTTTATTTATTTAATTATTTGTTTTGGGTATTATTTTTTAAACCCAATTTGTAAGCCTAATGTGTTGCCAAAATCAGAAATGTACCAAATGCATCTGCTACTTTTCCTATAACTACAAGGAAGAAGTCATATAAAAAAGCAGGACCTAAAATAATGATACCAAAATGGTGCTAACTCCTGACACGGTACTGTTAGTTCCTTATTCTTGTTTAATCTGACTTCTTGATTCAAGTATTTGTATGCTTATTCAGTACTTCATTGCTTATTGTTATATGCAATGATCATGTATTGGTTTTGATCAAGTGTTTTCCCTTTTGATATTACTTCTGCCGACTAAATAGTAAATTACATTACTAAATGATCGATAATACATACAAAGAGAGCATAATCGATATATGATCCTCATTGGTTCAAAGTGAGTTATAGTATGATAATGCTCTCATTGTACGTATTATCATGATAAAATAATTCAGCTCATGTCCACCAACCTATACTAGCTCTTTATATTATTCATAGTTAAGAGTTGAGGTATGAAGAAAATGGTTGAAAATTATACTTTTCTAAAAAGAAATCTATTTACAGTTAAACTTTAAACCCAAAATATTTAAAAAAAAAACCTTTATGTTATAATTTTAGTTGAACTTTAAATGTTTATTTTCATTGTCTTTGATTCTAGTTGGAATATTTATGTTATGATTGTGTTGGAGATGTTAAAGTTAAGATTTCAATTTTTTTTCATTTTTTGAAAAAAAAAAAAAAAAAAAAACGAAACCGAACCGAAAAAAAATGAACCGATTTGAACCGAACCCACCCCTACTACGATGTAGCCTAATCACGAATACTTAATTGCCTTGTGGCATTGTTATTATCATGGTTTCTTCTTTATTGAGTATCTTTTGCTATTCGTAATGCGCTTGATTTTTATTTAGATGCTTGATCACCATCTAGGTTTAAATTAGGTTGATTTGAAGCAAGTTAGAGTTGATGCCATACTTAACTTGGGTTTAGCTTCTTGCAGCTGATACCATAAACACCTATTTGTAGATGCCATACAATTAGGGTTTATGTGATTTTCCAACGATTTCCATAGAGCTTAATGGGTTCTTACTTGTTTAAATTCATCTAGATGCCATAGAGGGTTAACATGTAAGGATACTTTTGATGCAACCAGATGCCATGGCCATTGAATAATTTAGGGAAAATCGATCATCAATATTGGAGAACTACTTGAGCATAACATATTAAGGGAATTAAGTAGGATTGGTTACGGTGAATTCGGATGCCCTAGGTCTTATTTTCTTATGTTTTAAATTTTATTATTTCATGCATTTTATTTTAAGTCATATTTCATTTTTGGCTTAAAATCTTCTATCTTTTCCGTTAAAGCTTATCCACTATAATTTGTTTCGATTTAGTTATTAAGATTGTAGAATCAATTCGATCTCTGTGGGACGATATCCGTGCTTATATGCTATACAATCATCCGATTCGTATACTTTCGAGCACTAAAATTCGAGACTTAATGAGTTTAATTTTTGTTACCAAATTTTGGCAACACCTCTTGATCTCTCCTGCTTAGAGTGGCTCTTTTGTTGCTCCGGATCTGCCCTTTTTAGTTTCCAACAATAATCTATCGTATGACCTTTCCAGCCATAATAATCACATTTTAAATGGGCACGACAATCTTCAGTGGTGTGATTGTTCTTGTTGCAGCGAGCACACTTCATATCATCACTCTTCTTGCTGGAGTCGGGTCCTTTTTTAGGCAAAAACAGCAACCTCCTGAACCGATGCTTTTCCTGCAGTGGTGTTGTGCTGCTTCTCATGGTGTAGCACAAGGGAATATACCTTGTTGACATGTGGAAGTGGATCCATCAATAGAATTTGATCCTTCACTGCACTGAAGGTTTCATTAAGCCCCATGAGAAACTTAATTGCCTTTTGATTTTACTGAAACGCCAACACATGTTGCAAAGTGTTGTAGTCGCAATCTGGTAGGCTGATCGCAACATCTCTTTCATCCCACAACGCCTTGAGTTTGGTGAAGTAAGAACTCACAGTTATTGTTCCTTGGACGCAATCATGAATTGCACTCTCAATATCACTACTACAAAAGGGGATATCAGTGGCGCTATAAAACCGACAAAAAACACTACTTACTGTCGAATTTTTGGTAAAAATCCGACATTAAATCGTGCAATGTCGCATAGTGGAACCGACGCCAATACTACCGTCACAAAAGGGTATTGGCGTCGCTTATCCCCCTTAATCCGCCACCAAGAAGGAAAGTATTATAAAATAAAAAAGAACAACAACGTCGCTTAAAAGCGACATCGAAGATTGCGTCGCCTACAAGCGACATTAAGTACCAGACTGGTGTCGATCCTAACCGACACCACCTGATAATTGGATAAATAAAATAACCACTATAATGTCGCCTATAAGCGACACCACCTAATAATTGGTTTTTTTTTTTTTGCCTCTTTCCAGAACTCTTTCTTTTTCATCGTCTTCGTCACCCTCTCTCTATCCTCACCTTTACTTAGGCCCTTAACCCGCTGCAGGATTTCATGGTTCTAAAGCAGATTTAATCCAGAACTCATCGGATGTTCTGATACCATGGGAGTTCAATAACAGCTGTTGCCGGAACAATTCTGGGGAATCAACGAAAGTTATACATAGGTTAGCACCTCCAAATTTAGGTAAATTCAAACATGCAGAGCATGAAATGTTTAATGAGAACCCATTCGAGCTCAGGGGACCCTCAACATTACCGAGTTCCTCGCCGGAGCTCCACATCAGAACCTGGGGTGAAGAACAAATCACAAAGGTTAGAGACCTAGATTTCGAACCCATAGTTAATCCGAGATGCAAGAAGACATTACCTCAGATGAGAAATTCCATAATTTGGGACAGGTTTGATTTAGAACTCGTCGGAGTTCCGCCGGAGGAAATTGCCAGATGCTAGAATTGAAGAACAGAAAATTACAGGCGTTTTAGACCTTGGATTCCAAGTCGATTCGAACATGCAGGGCTTGAAAACATTACCAGAGATTGAATGGGAGGTTGAATTAAGGACTGGAACATCAAGTTCCATCCCCAGCTCGCTGAAAACCATGGTGTTCTCTGTGCGACACCATCCTAACTCCAAACCCAACATACAAGACCACCATTCGGTTTCCCAAGTCAGGGTAATGAAGGATTTCATAAAAATTAAAGTGCTAATTTAGTTGGATTTAAGTCCTACCCATCCCTAATCCCTACTTTTCTTCACCCAACAAAAAACGCCCATAAACCCAGAAATTGCATGAAGTACTGCACTGGCGACTTGTCCACTGAAAATAAATCTGAGAGAAGAAGCCAAAATAAATATCAAAATCTGAAGAATTTGTACACGTAATTTGTACACGGTTTGGGCTCTGTTGAATTTGAAACCGCGATTGCTGCTGTTGTGGCTGCGAAGAAAGAGCAAAGAAGGAGCTGCTGCTGTTGTGGCTGCGAAGAAGGAGCAAAGAAGGAGCTACTTTGCTGTAGGGACTGTGTTCTCTTCCTTTATATTTAGAATTTTGTGCGGGAGTCTACTAGAGTGGTGTGAAAATTTCAAATTTCACAATGTTTCAAATTTTGCAAAAGTTTAGTGTCCCGCCATTTTTATTTTTTTTTGCAAAACTTAATGTTGGTTATAAGCGACATTAGTATTAAAAATATTAAAATAGTTTTTTTAATGCGACACTAGTATTAAAAATATTAAAATTAATGTTGGTTATAAGCGACATTAGTATTAAAAATATTAAAATAGTTTTTTTAATGCGACACTAGTATTAAAATTATTAAAATTAATGTCGGTTATAAGCGACATTAACAGTTTATGTCGATTATAACCGACAGTAACTCCGACACCATATTAAGTGGGTGTCGGAATGTCTTATCCGCCACTATGTTGTATAAAAGCGACACCACATACCGACACAATAAGGCCCTTTTGTAGTAGTGTATGATACAGTTGCATATTGTTCGTTTGGGAAAAACGTTCTTTCAAGTCCTCCCAAACTTGATACGCAAGATCATAGTAAATGACACTCGATTGAAGTTCTGGTGATATTGAATTCACCAACCATGTTTTAACCAAACTATTACATCGATCCCATTTATGCAAGTCTGCTGCAGCGACCTTCTTTTCTGGTTTCTTGAAAGTTCCATCAACGAAACTTAACTTGTTTTTGGCTTTCAATGCACCAATCATCGCCGTGCTCCACGTGTTGTAGTTGTTTGGAGTGAGCGGCTGAGAAACGAGCATCATCCCCGGCTGATTAGAATGATGCAGGTAATAAGAATGGTTAACATCATGTGAGGTTGTCTCTGTTGAACCAGAGGGTTTGAGTTTGTCGTCGTTCTCTGCCATGGTGGGCGGCTAGGGTTTGATATTTTCTTCGGTCCCAAGATTATCTCTCTGGTACCATGTAGAAAACCAATTTGATTTGAATCAATTGTCTTTTTATTGATGCCGTCAATAAGGTGTACAACTCAAACTTATATACACAAGTATATATGCTAAACTAGGTAATTACAAGTTGACTTACAAACCAAGAATACAAAGATACTTTCCTATAGGACCAAATCCTTATCCCTGATTGTCGCAATCTTCAACAGTTTTTGTTAATTTGTTGGTTGTTGGTTCCTCAATAAAATTAAGCTTTCATTTTAAAAACATGGACTACAGTCTACAGTTCCTCATCATGTAAGCAAGAGTATCAAAAATACAATTACAAGAAGCAGGCATCCTAGTCACGCAGCATTATGTATATATTTGGACGATATTAAACCGAATATGCAGAGTGAAATGATGAGATTTTGGGATTAATTTCCTCAACTCCCACGTACAGCTTTTTCCTTCTTCTTCTTCTTCTTTTTATTTATTTTAGAAATTTTCAAACTTCCTTAATTCAGTGCAAATCACGGTAATCACCTCTTATTTTGTGGCAGAACACAGACCTTAAAGATATGGATTAGCGTGAAGTGGAAAAAATAGCATGAACACGATGTTAGATGTAGTTTATGTGTGTTATGTGGATCCAAAATTGACATGCCATACTAAAGCTATGTTAACTCCAACAACCCGAAAAATAAAAAACCTTAACTTTCGGGATATGCAACAACAAATAACCTTCATTGAACGTCTCTCCATTCTTCTAGTTTACATCAAGCCACTCCTCCATACATGATGACATATACATCATTTTGTCGTACAAACGTCATAATCACAGTCGTTCATTCTCTTTGATAATCATTATCTAAAGATATCTTTAGAAAAAAAATCATTCAATTTGAAGATTGTTAGCATCCATATAGATCATACAAATTGACCGTTTATCATAAGTACGTTGCTTAATTATCACCATAACCATTGATTTGTTCGACACTTATGAATGACTAAACGGTCTTTAAATTGAATGAATTTTTCTAGATATTATAATGAAGAGTTTTGGTTATGATGTTTATATGTAAGACTATATTAGAGCTGCACCTCTTATAGATTAAGGATTGCAGAGATTGATTTTAATAATACTTGTATGCTAATGAGGAGAGTGTATTACAAGGTTTTTATAATTGTAGAAGTCCTGATACGATTAGTAAACCTAATTAGATAAATCTAAAGTTTAGGCGATAAACTCTTGTTCGAGTTTAGTTGATTATAAATTTCATTCTTACACTATACAATGAAATGTTTCCACGTTTCCATTTAAGAAACAATGCATTACATGTAAGAGCCAAAAATGTCATAATCAATTGCATGTATGTGTCTCAACATAAAAATAAAATAAAAAATAAAAAAATAAAAGAAACTTTCCAAGACTTTTCGCTGATGTTGGGTTAGGCAAGATAGTGTGCATTCCCTTTTAGACTCAAATTTACTGTTTGGATATTAGAGCAGTTCAAACCATTGTTTTTCGAAACTAAAAAAAAATATTGTCTCTCCCTTTCACAACATACCGGACATTTGGTTAATTTTAATTCTCGTGAATGTAAAAACAAAAAAAACAAAAAAAAAAAAACATAAGGAGATGAAAGTCCTAATTCAACTGCGAGAGGGTGATTCAAAACTTGCAAACGAAGAGAGATGATTCATCTCACTTTAAATAAATAAATATAGTCTGATTGGATAAAACCATCGATTGCGTGTCGTCCTATGTGTCAAGCTGATTGTTGAATTGGCTTTTGGGGCCATGGACCATTTGGTTGACGCAACAGTAATATAATATGGGTGACGTTTTTTCTGTTGTTTGAATTGAACGAATAAATAAGACGGCGGGATGACATGAATAATAAAACCAGTTCAATTATACATTCCCACATATGTGCATATGCGGATATCGGGATATGTATAAATTTTGGAGGGACTACTACTTGGGCCACTAGTGGTCATGAATAACAGGTCAATATTGCATGCGCAGGATATGCAACTAGCACGAAGAACTCTTCATGTTTATATCCTGTACGGAAGAGCCTCAAGGATTATGATCATAGAACCTAGCTAAATTAATAATTTTTGTATTACGTTTTGAAATTCTCACATATATAAGACTAGTATACATTAGTCCGACTTTTATAATTAGAGAAATAATTTTCACGCTACATTTTCTTTGCATGGACACTCTTGTTTATATACTTTTGGGACTTCAATCAAATAAAATAAAGGAGAATTAGTAGATAAAATAAACAGGGTGTGCAAAAGGAGAAAAATATATTTTTGGGACTTTAATATGTTAGTGACCATTTTGGAAATGAACTATCTAAAGGGAGAGGTTCATTCCTGGAAAACCAATGGTATACGTATACGCGCAAGCAAGCTAGCAAGCTACCAAGCTAAGTCTATAAATACCAACTACTCTCAAGGAGAAATCACAACCAAATTAAGAACTCTAGCTTATCAATTGTTCAGGCTCTATCTCCCTCACCCTTTCTCAAACTGTCTAATGGAAATAACTAGTAGAAAGCTCATCACAGTTCTCAGCATCGATGGCGGCGGGATAAGAGGCCTTATTCCAGCCACCATCCTTGGTTTTCTTGAATCTGAACTTCAGGTAATGTGATTAACAATATTATGTTAACTTTGTTGTTCATGTACTTATCTCCAACTTTGTCCGAAGAGGTCTCAAGTTCCCCTCCCGGATTAGGTTAATTTTGCAAATATGTGAATGCATACACACCATGTCATTCCACATTTGCGTGTAACAAAATTATAGTTACATATAGTTTAATCAACGTCCATCATCCGTAATACACTAGTTAGTAATGTTATGTATTATCAAGTAGTAGGTAGGGTGTTGGGTTTCCATGTGCCTCAGGTCCTAAAACTTCTTCCCTAAAGTATTGTAATAGTTTTGAATTCTTCCCCCTCCCCTCAATAATAATATTTTTTTTTTTAAAAAAGTAGTAAATTAAGATTAATGTTTGCAGAAGCTGGACGGTGAGGATGCAAGAATTGCCGACTACTTCGATGTGATCGCAGGAACAAGCACTGGTGGTCTTGTGACAGCCATGCTCACAACCCCAAACGAGAATGACCGCCCACTGTTTGCTGCCAAAGATATTAAGGACTTCTACCTTAGTGAATGCCCTAAAATCTTCCCCCAAAAAATGTAATGCTTTTACAACAAGTTAAATTTCAATTTTGTGGATTACATGTTAAATTTCAAATTTATTATTTTGTTACTATGTTGCTATTATATGGCTAAGATTCTTAATAGTCAATATATAACTTCTGTTTACAGTTGGTTTCCGTATACAAGGAAGATTATGAAAGCTCTAACAGGACCAAAATACGACGGCAAGTACCTGCATGGCTTGATCAGGCAAAAATTAGGCAACAATAAGTTGCACAACACATTGACTAATGTTGTCATTCCCACATTCGACATTCGGAATCTCCAGCCAGTTGTCTTCTCTAGCTTTAAGGTTTGTACTTGATCACCTTCTTCTATCTGGAAATTTCACTTCTTCATCATCTCCAAAGAAATAGTTAAGAAAATTACTAAAAATATGTAGTTGATATCTAATACGCATGGGCATTTATGTGGCTTTTTACCAGGTGGAGAAGAAGCCGTGCACCGATGCCTTCCTCTCCGACATATGCATTGCAACCTCAGCAGCACCAACTTACCTTCCAGCTCATTATTTTGAAACCAAGTATGATGCAGGAACAGTTAGAGAATATAACCTTATAGATGGCGGCATGGCTGCAAATAATCCGGTAAATATTATAACGCGATTCAAGCCCCTATTTTCTGTTATATTATTTTTATTATAGATTGCAGACAAGAGAATGTTCCACTGTATATCTAATATTTCATTTATAATAAACTTGGTTTAATTAGAAAATAGCTTAAACATTTTTTTTACCTTGCAGACATTTGTTGCTATTGGTGAAGTGATGAACGAAATAGAGGAGAATTCAGATATCGTTCCTGTAAAACGCATGGACTATGGACGATTTCTAGTAATATCATTAGGAACTGGTTCATCAAAAGCTGAACGGAAATACCGTGCACCTGCTGCAGCCAAATGGGGCCTCTTGAATTGGTTAACCAGCGGAGGTTCCACCCCGATCATTGACGTTTTCAGTCAAGCAAGCGCCGATATGGTTGATCTTCACCTTTCTGGTGTTTTTCAAGCCCTTAATTCTGAAGAAAACTATCTTCGAATTCAGGTAATGAAATCATAATCTGAAATGTATTTTATCCATGGCTGCTAGTCTAATTTGTCTAGTAATATGGTTTAGACACACAAAACAACATTTCTGATACCCTTCGTGGAAACAAAATGCAGGACGATACCCTTCACGGGACAGTATCTTCTGTAGATGTAGCAACAAAGAAAAATTTGGCCAGTCTTGTGAAAGTTGGTGAAGGGCTATTGAAACAACCAGTTTCCAGGGTTAATTTGGACAGTGGCAGGTTTGAGGCTTCTAATCATGAGACTAATGCAGAGGCTCTTACAAGGTACATAACATAATTATTATTCACATATATAATACACACGTATATATTGTAATGATTATTTATTAATGAAAATTTGGAACTTAATTAATTATGATTTCAGGTTTGCTAAACTACTCTCCGAAGAGAAGCTGCTTCGCCAAGCAAGCAGGTCAACTAATGAGCCTGCTGGAAATACCTACTGATATATATATTACCCTATGATTGATGAAGTCATGATTCTTTAATTTAGTAGTGTTTGGAATTGTAAAAAGTTATTGATAGTTCAAGAGTACGTGGGCAAATGCCATCATACTTCATTCTTTTAATATTTGTTCGTGTTCGATTAATAGTAACCTGAAGAGGCAGGCTAGCGCCAGACCAATTTTCGTCAACCAAGAACACGAAATCAAATAAAACATGAAATTGCAAAATTATTTTTTTATTTAATAAAATATGTTTTTTTATTATTTTTTTAACCATTTTAATGATTTTTTAAATAAAATTTTAAAACCGACTTAATGTCGGATGTTGGATCTTATGACCGTTTCAAATCCAATTGGCCATAAACGCCACGTGTATGGGGTTTGGGCTTCTTTAACAACATCTAGGGGGCCCACAACACCATATGTTGTCGACCCACTCTCTTCAATGAGTTTGTAATACACACGCTTGACATAGCCAGAAACTCATTCTTGGAGGGGTCTTTTAAGCCATATGAAAGAAATTAGATACAATATGGCAAATATAATCAATTGGGGAAAAACTAATGTTTTTTCTTTATTCTTGGCAATGAAAATTTTAATCAAATACGATGATACAACCCTAAAAAGTGTTTGGAAAAGTTAATATTGAGATGACTACATAATAAGAACAAAACTTATTTACGGGTTTCGATAAAATTAAAAAAAAGATTAACATGTTAAATTCAATCACAAATCTAAGGTTACAACTCAAAATTATTATGTATTGTTTTATATGAACTGACAAGAAAATGTTTGATTTTATATAAGAAAGATGATTATAACTTATATGGTTTATTTTTGGTTCGGGGTGTTTTTAAAAATCAAAATAATAGTTGGCATCAAGCGAAGAATCGAACTCATAATTGCATAACTCTCAGACTCAAATTGCCAATAGGCCACATGTTCACTGCTGTTATACCTTACAGACAATTTTATAAATACAATCCAGGATGGGCCTGCATCCACCCTAGTCTCCATGTGGCTCCGCCACTGCGCTTGACACAAAATATAACAAACGTGGCTAACATCAACCAAGCCAAAAGGTTGAAAGTTGGGCATATCTTGCACGGGCAAAGTTCTAAAAAACGCTAGGCACAAGTGGGGTGGCGGGTTGGGGCCTAGGCGGATTTAAGTAAATTTAATATATATCTTTAGTATGTAGGATCCCACATCGCCCAAGGGTGTGGATCCTGTAAGCCTTATATGTATATTCTCATCTTTACCTAGCACAAGGCCTTTTGGGAGCTCATTGGATTCGGGTTATTGTAAGATCCCACATCGCCCAAGGGTATGGATCATGTAAGCCTTATATGTATATTCTCATTCCTACCTAGCACGAGGTCTTTTAGTAGCTAATTGGCTTTGGGTTCCATCGGAACTCCGAAGTTAAGCGAGTTCGCACGAGAGCAATCCCATGATGGGTGACCCACATGGGAAGTTCTCGTGTGAGTTCCCAAAAACAAAACCGTGAGGGCATGGTTGGGGCCCAAAGAAGACAATATCGTGCTACGGCGGAGTTGAGCCTGTGATGTGGTGGGGGCCCGGGCCGGAATGTGACATAGTATCTTAGTGAATTTGGTGGTATGAAATAGAAGTTCAAATAATCACATGTATGTATTAATTTATAAAATATCTTTTAGAGATCATATTAATTTATTTTGAATTTAAAGAGAAATGAAAGTGCCAAATATGTGGGTATGAAAAGAAAAGTGGAACATTGGGGCGCATAAAGATGGGCAACATTAGCCTGACAATCTATGTTTTTTTAATGAGAAAAAATCAATAGCACTCGATGCTACGGACTGCCTGCTCTTTTTTTTTCTTTTAGAAAAGTCAAGCAACTTATGCTAGCTGTCCAAACTTGAGTGGACAGAAACCAAAAAATAAAATTAAATAAAAAATTAAATAGTTTGAGAGTGGTCACATGGGTGTGGAAGAAAGAGAGAGAAGCTAATTTTCTCTCATCTTCTTCCTCTTCGCAAGAACACAGACCAGAAGCTCAGGAAGTCCAGAAAAACCATAACACAACTGATATGCATTCATACTTTCTCAAGTTCGAAAATATAAAAAATTGAAATTCCCAGACCGCGTAGGCCACCCAGTAGCCCGCCTAGGTCGATTTTTAGAACAATGTGCACAGGCATTTGGTTGAGCTTGACTTGGCCCACCACTTGCCCTTTGATTTTTAGGCCGCTAGAGCAACTTCTAAGGTTAAAGGGCAAAAATGAAAGGAACTCGTTTATTTTATTTTATGTAGAAGTCATAGGATTTTGATTTAAATTTCGAAAAAGAATACGAAGTCCATCAATCCCACGTATTATTGTAATGTAAGGTGAGAATAATATTGGTGTGGTTAGTAGTATGCATTAGTCTATTTAAACATGACAAGTACTTAGGTCTACCTCAAGAAAGATAATTATCAATTAATAGATGGTTCAAATAAATACACGACTAACACTTACTGGGTGACGCAGCTCGAACTATGTTTTGAGTGTAAGAGAGAATATGTCCTCACCCTAAGGACCACCTTCATATCCACCCTAATTTATATAGACCAATAGTAAGTTTAAACTTGTCTTTTTCAATAATAAAAAAAAAAACCAAATAATTAAACAAGAAGATGAAAGTATCCTTCAATTGTTGTACGAAAAAAAAATGTATCCTTCAATTGAAACAGAATAATTCGTTTGTTCCATTTTTCAAACCCGGAATTGAATTTAGGGTTTGGCTTATTTCAATAGTTTGATTTAAAACCAACATCTGACTGTTTTGGTTCCTTTTTTAGGGCACGTGTTAGAGTCTAATTATTTACAAGCTAAGAGATGAATATTCTTCACTCTTTGAAGTCCTATTGGATAAAGAAGAATTTGAAGTCCTATTGGATAAAGTTACATATTATCCTATGTGTCAACCTGATGCTGTTGAATTGGCTACTGCCTACTGGCATATGTAAGACCAATTGGTTGACAATGACATGGAATAAATTCAATCGTTTTTTCTGTTTGTTGAACTGAATTGATGAAACACGGCGATGACATTGAATAAATGAGAAATATAGTTGTGATAGTAAACATTCGCTGTCTTGCTTATCAATTAATTGGCGGAGACTCAGGTATTTATAGGTCATAGGGCTCACCAATGTGTAGGGTTTGCCATGCACATGTCATCGTCTAATTGGCCAAGCCGTATCATCTGTTGGATGGAGCAGGAAAGAATTATCATGAAGATATTATTGAATAATAATATCTTGTAGAATCCGGCTCTGATTGTATTTGGTTGTGATTCCTTACTTGATTTTTCTAAGAGAGCGGTCTTCATTTAATTAAAGATAAGATTTGGTGATTAATCTTATCTTTTTTGGTGATTAATCTTATCTCTAATATGTTTGACTTTACTTAGGGAGCTTGATGAGATTGTAGTGAGCAATTTTTGTTTGTCAAACTATAGATTTGTTAGATTAGATATTAGATTAGGGAGCCAACACGATTCGAACCCACGCCGTGGTGCAAAGGCAACACTCATCTCCACCACCGTGCTAGAAGGAAACTTGCGAGCAGTTCAGGTCTTCAACAAAGTTGAATTGCACGCGTAATAAATATGGTCGCGCAAGAGCCTCAT